>OX941097.1:28025000-30425000 GCA_954870635.1 Arctium minus | reverse complement strand
AATGGTCACGTGAGAACCTTTCAAGTCACATGACTTCGGGAATCTAGCTTTATCCCTAATCTTGAAGTCAATTCCATACCCTTTTCATATTGTTTCTGTACGTGCTAACTTCAATACCCGAGTAGCTAGAAAACGGAGACAAGAAAGAAGAAATAAAAAATAATTATATGTGAGATATTATTAAAAAATATAACTAACTAGTAGTCTATCTTTACAAGCCGCTGGTATTTTAAGAAACAATACGTGTTTCTATCTCTTGTGGTATAGGAAAAGTATATCTAAAATTCTATAACTTACCTTTACATCCTACTTTATATAAGTTTGTTTGGTTTGGTACGTGGTCTAATGCTTGATGTGTTGTTAGTAAAATCACTTGAATAAATGCAAGTTTATGATTATTATTCGGAGTAATCAATTACCAAATATATATATATAGAGAGAGAGAGTCGGGTTCAAACGAGAGCAGTACCTATTTAAAAGAACACGAGAACTAATAAAATCATTAGTGATTTTACATTAACACACGAAAAAAGGACTTTGGCCGCGGCTTCAGGTTTAGTGGCTTTTTTGCACGTTAATGTAAAATCACTAATGATTTTGTTAGTTCTCGTGTTCTTTTAAATAGTTATTGTTCTCGTTTGATCCTCCTTATATATATATATATATATATAGAGAGAGAGAGAGAGGGGTGTTCAAATGCAATTCTTTTTAATGGTGCAACCCCATGCAACCCACCTATCTACCACTCATTTTGTTTTCATCTTTTTAATTAAAAAAAGTGAAAATAAAATGAGTGATAGATAGGTGGGTTGTATGGGTTGCACCATGTAAAATGTTGCATAATAACTCACCCATATATATATATATTGTAGAGGGGTGCAGAATATCGAGGGACACAAGGAGTGATTAGAACCCGGATAAAGAATTTGAGATCTCGTGAGAGCTCGTTTTCCGTAAGTGATATTTCGACCCTATTATGCCCGGATATCACGAAATTCACTTGAGGATAATCTCAATCTTCAGTATCGATTTAGGCAGAAATGGATTCTATTTAAACACCTTGAGAATCGTAATCGACCCCGTATTAATACTGAAAATCATACCCCATTTAATGAGATTGATTGTTGGACATAAATAGAGGCGGTTACAAAATGATATCATAAATAATGACAGTTACAAAAATGATATCGTTAATAGTGACGGTTACAAAAAAGACATCAGTTAGAAAACTGCTAAAATCGCCAAACATGAGATCATAATCGTACACATCCATTTTCCACTTAGTAACCCACCAAATATGACCATCCAACGATCTCGGGTTCTAGTTAGCTTACACGAGTGTGCACTTCACACCTCCTAGCTTGTGACACAGCTTAGCTACCTACCATTATTATCTTGTGAATCCAATTACCTAAAATGAACCGATAATTTCACTAAAAGCACCAACATTCCTCCACCATTTTAGTGCAATCCTAGATTCACAGACAAAAGTTAAAATAGGAAAACAATTAAACTCATGCATAAATGAAAGTATCTAGAAGATTGAATTTTCATCTTAGTACATTACACATTTCAAATACTTGAGAATTCGGGTATCCTATGGATTGAACCCTTCAACCCTTTTGAGTACCAGAAAATAACATACACGTGAATTTAAATAATTCTCTATTATTTAAACTTGACACTATAACAGACCATGTGCCCTTATCCACTCGTGAGTGTACATAGCCAAGTCCACGCTTCTTGAAGCGACCACACTTCACACTCATATAGGTGGTTCTTTTAATCATGCACCTACACATGAACTTTTACAAAAGAATTATTACCTCCATTACTTGCAGTACTGAGCAAATACCTAGGGATGATTATCTTGTGCTTCAATACCTTAGAGTGAGCTTTCCCATTGAATTGAACTTCTAACATTGTATTAGAAGGGAATTAGGTATCTCACCGCTAGAGATTTAGTTGGAATATAATCTCATCCATATCACCAACTTCGTCAAGTGGTCTGCTAGATTTTGTTGTGACCGAACAAATTCAACCGAAATCACCCCCATTCGTGATTAGCTCACGAATCATGCTATGTCTAACACCTAAGTGTATAGACTTGCCATTATATACTTGACTATAGGCGCCAAAGTAGCCACACTATCACAACGGATAGAAATGGGTGATATTGGTTTCGGCCATAACGGAATTTCATGGGCTAAATTCCTTAGCCACTCCGCCTCTTTACCAGCAACGGATAATGCCACAAACTTCGACTCCATAGTCGAATTCGTGATGCAAGTTTCCCTTTTGGAAGCCCATGAGATGGTACCTCCCCCAAGCAAGTATACCCAACCACTCGTAGAAGAGTGAACTTCTAAGTTGGAAATCCAACTTGCATCCGAATATCCCTCTAATATCGAAGGAAACCCGACATATGACAAACCATAATCAATGTTTTTTTTCAAGTATTTAAATACTCGTCTTATTGCCTGCCAATGATGAATACTATGATTACTAGTAAACCTACTCAACATTCCTATAGCAAAAGCGATATCCGGCCTAGTGCTTTTCATGGCATACATCAAGCATCCAATAACTTTTGAGTACTAGAGTTGTGACACCGCTTAACCCGAGTTGGGCATAAGCTTCACACTAGCATTAAATGGGGTACTCACCAGAGAACAATCAAAGAAATTAAAGTTCTTTAATACTTTCTCAATGTAATGAGATTACGTAATTGCAATCCCTTTGTTCTCACGCTTGATTCTTATTCCAAGGATCACATCTGCCCCTCCCATATCTTTCATGGAGAAAGTCGATGACAAAAACTCTTTGGTTTTTTGAACTTCATTTTGGTCGGTGCCAAAGATCAACATGTCGTCAACGTATAAGCAAATGATTACTCTGTTACCGAATGTGTCAAGCTTTCTATATATACACTTATCCGGTTGGTTTAACATAAAAACGTTGGACAAGACAACCTCATCAAAATTTTGATGCCATTGTTTGGGTACTTGTTTCAGCCCATACAATGATTTTACAAGTTTACACACCATATGCTCCATCTCGGGCATAACAAAACCTTCCGGTTGTGTCATGTAAACATCCTCCTCCATGTCACCATTCAAGAATGTCGTTTTGACATCATTTGGTGAATCACTAAATTGTGAATAGCTCATAAGGTTATCAATAATATAATCGTGGAGATCCTTGCAACTGGGGCATATGTATCAAAATAATCGATGCCTTCCCATTGCCTAAAGCCTTGGATTAATAATCGAGCTTTGAACTTGTTGATTGATCCATCAGTTTTCATCTTCCTTTTGAAGATCCACTTGCATCCCAATGGTTTACAACCCGGTGGCAAGTCCAATAATACCCAAGTATTATTCCCCACGATGGAATCCATCGCATCATTTATTGCTTCTTTTCAGAAAGCAACCTCTTAAGACTTCATATCCTCATCAAATGATTTTGGATCCTCCTCAATACTATAACAGTAAGAGAATTGTGACCCAATCTCATCTCTTAATCCCTCTACCAAGTATAATTGGAAATTGGGACCAAATGATTTTTCAATCGTTCCTCTTTTGCTCCTTCAGAGCATCAGAGATTCGGTCGGAACAATTGTTTGTTCTTCAACCTCTCTAGTTCCATTAGTACTTGGAACTATGTATTTCAGTCTAGGTATTGAAGAGAATCTAGTCTCATCAAACAATGCATCTCTCAATTCTATAATGGTGTGAATCGCTATAGAATCATTAGGTTCAATAACATAGAACCTATAGGATTTGGAATGCTCGACATCTCCAACAAAGATGCAATCAATACCTTTCTCACATAAGGTTTTACTTTTGGGTTCGGGAAGTCGAACAAATGCCCGACAACCCAAACTCGAATGTAGCTCAAGTTAGGCCTTTTCTTGAACCATAGTTCATATGGGGGTAATCTTGTTCCTTTTATTGGGAACTCGATTCAATAAGTAACAACCCGTTAACATGGCTTCACCCCAAAATCCATCACTCAATCCCGAGTAGGATAACATAGATTTCACCATTTATTTGAGAACTCTATTTTTCCGTTTCGCCACACCATTTTGTTGTGGTGTATTAGGTTCCATTGTCTCATGAATGATTCCTACGGCTAGGAAGTTAGCACTTTTGGTCAATCGATCGACTATTACCCAAATAGTATTGTGACCTCCTAAGGTTTTCGGCAATTTAGTCACGAATTCCATGGTAATACGTTCCGTTTCTATTCGGGGATCTCTAGAGATTGAAGACTTCCGTAAGGTCATTGATGCTCGACCTTTACTTGTAAACATATCACACATCGCTCCACATAGTGTGCCACATCTAATTTCATAACTGGCCACCAATAATGTAGATTTAAATCCTTATACATTTTTGTACTTCCCGGATGAATATTGTACTTGGACTTATGGGCGGCTTCTAGAAGTAGCTCCCGATTTCCTCCAATCTTGGGCACTCATACACGTTTGTTGAACAACTTCACTGCACGGCTATCCTCGGTAAAAAGAAATCGTTGACATTACTTCCTCTTTGAGATTTTATTCCAATAGGACTTCGGCTTGAGACATCTTTTTTCTTTCTATGATACTTGACCCCAACTCGATCCTCGAAAGGGTGGTCCGGATGCTCCCACTATAGTCCTTCCAACTCTAAGAATCAGCTACCTCATTTGACTCACCAGGATGGTAGCAATTCACAATCGCAATCCTTGAGTAATTTGAGCCATCGTCTTTGCCTTATGTTCAACGCTTTTTGGTCAACGTATTTCAAGCTTTTGTGATCAGTCTAAAGGGTACACTTCGTGTCGTAGAGATAGTGTCGCAAACACTATCACCGCCAATTCCAAGTCATGAGTAGGATAGTTCTTTTCATATACCTTGAGTTGTCTCGATGCATAGACGATCACCATGCTCCTTTGCATCAACACACAACCTAAACCCATTTTTTATGCATCGCTAAAAACAACAAAATCTTTCGATCCTTCGGTTAGAGACAAGATTGGAGCTTCGCAAAGCATCTTTTGTAATATTCAGAACACCTTCTCTTGAACTTCGGTCCATGCAAACTTTACGTTAGTCCGAGTTAGGGACGTCAAGGAAGAAGTGATCTTGGAGAAGTTTTGGATGAATCTCCGATAATATCCTGCCACACCAAAGAAGCTCCGCATCTCTAAGGGGCTTTTGGGAGGTCCCTAATTCATCATTGCTTTGATCTTGGAATGATCCACTTTCACTCCGTCTCGAGTGATCACGTGTCCCAAGAATTGAACCACGCCTAGACAAAATTCGCATTTGGAGAATTTTTCATACAACCTCTCCTTCCTCAAAACTTCTAGGACTTCACGCAGGTGTTGCTCGTGATCCACCTCATTCTTTGAATACACGAGTATTGTCATCAATGAATACAATTACCGACTTGTCAAGTAACGATCGACACACTCTATTCATTAAGTCCATGAACACCGACGGTGTGTTAGTTAAACCAAACGAAATAAATAAGAATTAGTAATGGCCGTAACGTGTTAAGTCAACATTGTATTCAAGATTAAATGAGGGGTAAAAGTGTAAATGTTGTAAAAGTGTAAGTAGTTTTGTGGATAATTGAGTTGTAAGTCAAAGGGTTTGACCTTGACTTTAGTTAGCTTGTAAGGTAATGTTGACCAAGTATAAAAGGGTTTTGTCTTTTGTATTTGTCAGTGTATAAATTGAGAGAACACACACACATATACGAATTTTAGAGAAAGAAAGCAAGAAATAGGTATATGGCACTGTGAGATTTGTGGCACCAAGAAATCATTGTAATTGATTGTTATATTAATCAAATATGATTTCTACATAATCAGTGTATGTTTTAGTGAGCTTGGATTGGACTTTCAATTGGTATTAGAGCCTGATTCGAACAAAATCAACTGAAAATGCCGAACTCGCACCCTGTGTTCTGAATTTGATCGATTCCATTGTAATTGCACTGTAATTGTCAATATTTCCATTGTTTTGTGATCGTGAAGTGATCTAGATACTTTTTGTGTAAATCAATTTCACAATTGCACTGTAATTTTGATTCGATTTGAAGTTTTTGTGATTTTTTGAAAGTTTGAGTTTTGTGCACTGTATCTCAATCGAAATGTACTCTTGAGTCAATTTGTTTGTAATTCCTTGATTGTAATCGATTCTAGTACATTTTGTGATCAAATTGGTGGAATTATACATTCAAATTCGAATAATTGAATGTCTTTTGGATCGATTTGAGTGTTTTTGGCCGAACTGTGAAGAACTCGCACGAAGAACTCGCAAGATCTATATTTTTCGCATGAGGATGTCAAGAATTCGCATGGCATTGAAGTGTTGAGAAAGCCAAGTGTGAAATTCGCATTGTGTGGTGTATGAGAAGTTGGAATTTCACATCAGCCTATAGGCGAAAAGGTGGAATTCGCATCAAGCTCCATACGAAAAGTTGTTTTTCAAGATTCTAAGTACGAAATTCGCATCTCAAAGGATACGAGAAGTGAGGAACTGCATCGGTCATCATACGAATTTAAGGAATTCACATCGCATTGTATACGAATTCTGAGAAATTCGCATAAGGAAGCTAATTTTTTTTTCTAAGTACAGAATTCGTATCGATACGAGAAGTTTGAGATCGAAAATTTGGCTAAGTATAGAATTCGCAAAAGGATATCGTGCGAAAAGTTTGAGGCTTGAAAGTTTTAGAAGGCAAGAATTCACATCTCGAAGCATGCAAAAAGCTACAATTAGCATACAGTTACGTGCGAAAAGTAACTACTCGCATATAAAGGCGTGCGAATTTTGTTCCCTGTGCGAATTTTGGAGTATTTGGCGTGCGAATTTCTTTTGGTGTGCGAAAAGAATTCTGTTGGTGTGAAAATTGTTTAAGGTTCTCAGTGGTGTGAGGATTTCTGCCTTAGAAAATTTTTGGAAATTTTCTCTGAAAATTTTTCTGAGTTGCAGTTTGTTGATTATTCGAACTAACGATCATTCCGAGCTCTTATTTTATAGATCTCAAAATGTCTCAAGGTTATTGTTATGATTTTGGAAAGATGGATATTACAGAATCTAAAGCTAATGTTAAGCATCTTGCTGGACAATTGTCAATCTACACCAAGATGGCTAATGACTGTTCAAGAGAAAACTCTAAGATTAAAGTTGAGAAAGCTGATTTGGAAGATAAAGTGTCTGCTCAGGAATCTGAAAAGCAAATCTAAAAGCCCAGATCTTAAAGATGAAAGAGACAAATTGAAAGAGAAAGTATTCAGTCTTGAGGTTGAAGTAAATGTGCTGAAAGAAGAAGCCTGTCAAGTAAAGGACAACTCAGTGCAAGAAAAATTGAAGAATGTTGAAGATAATAGAAAGATATTGGAAAGGCAGAATGCTGAGTTGAAGAAAAAGATTTTGGATTTGGAAGCTAAGACTGTCAAATCTAAGCAAGAAGATTCATTCAAGAAAAATGAGGAGATGGTCAAAGGTTTAAAATCTGCAAGTGCAAAGCTACAAAAGAAGATATCAGTGTTAGAAAAGCAAATTGCTAAAGAAATAGAAGAGTTTGACAAGGAAAGAAAGACTTTTGCTCAAAAGTTTTCAGATTTTCAAGAAAGTAATTTGAAAAGAAGAAATCTGTTGAACTCAAATGTTCAAAACTTTCTCAACAAGTGTTAGACTTTGAGAAAGTTATCATCGTGGAAAGAGACAAATTTGAGAAAGAGAAGAAGAAAGTTAAGCAGAAGAATGTAGGTGTGTTTAAAGAAATATATGATCAAAGAAAAACTGCAGTGAATGATTTTGAAGAGGAAATGATAGTATTTGAAACAAAGATAAAGAAGCTGAACTTGAAGAGTTTGAACTGCTCTCAAAAGAAAGAAACAGTTTGTCTGCAAAGATAACTGAACTTGAAGAGATCATGTTCAAGGTGAAGTTGACTGAACAAAAGACACCAGAATCAATTGTTCAATCACCGAGAGATGATTTAGCTGACTCTGTATTCTCATTCAAGACAAAATCAACTTCTTATCATACACATGTTTCTTCTAAGAGGTCAGCATAATCCAAAGATCAGATTCGTCCTTCTAACCTTTTCTAGGATCAAAATGTTGATGGTTTAGGTAAATCTAAAATGACAAATGGCAAAGAAAAGTGGGTTTGGAAAAGAAAAGGATCAGAAATCATTTGTGCATACACCGAATGCAAAGAAGAACAAAGTTTCGAAAGGTAAATCTTTTGGCAAACCTGATATTGTTTATACTGTCAATCAATTGATCAAGTTAGCGCAAAAGAAAATTAATTGTTCTTACTATGGCGCAAATGATTTTGTTAGCAAAAATTATGTGAATTACTGGTATGGTTCTTACTACGTTACTCCTAATCGAACTGCAACTAACAAACATGACCCAAATACCAATGGGTACCAAAAGCTCCATGTTTGTTGCATGCACCTAAAGTCTAGGGGGAGTAAGAACAATGGCTTTTGAACAAAGTAGTGTAAGACCCGGTCTTCAATGATAAAGACGGGGAGTTTGACTTTTGAATTTACTTCAATCCTAGTAATTCAGAACTCGGTTTATTGATTAAGGATTATGCAAATGTTAAGGGGGAGCTTATATGTTTTATATTTTTACTGATAAATTTTCTGATTTTTCAGCACGAGGCTAAAAGATAAATTGATTGTTACATTTTGGGGGAGTTACTATTCTCATCGGATAATTTGTCACAATGGCTTCTGGATAACTCAGTTCAGAACTCGTACTTAAGAGTTTTCATTCTTAAGGAAGCTGAAAAGATACATCTTTTTCAGGAAGTTTTTGTTATCTGTTTGAGGGGAAGTTAGTTAAAACTTTCATTGTCATATTTTTAATAGGAATAAGAGAAACGACAAATATATTTCACTGTCATATTCATAATGTTTTTGTCTAATATTTGATTTTTTACAGATACAGAGGGGGAGCATCTGAGGTTTTTGTCAAAGGGAGCTTAAAAGATAAATATTCATTTTAGGGGGTGTTAATATTTCTACATTTATGTGAAAAATAATTTCTTAAAAGTTCAAGCCACTTCGTTTTCTCAAAAGGTTTTATGAATTTCGAAGTGTGATTTTAAATGTTTTTCATATCGATACTTTCATGTTTATCTGACCGTATGTTTCCAAAAGATCAATACTTGTGTATTATCTTTTCAGATACTGTCAAGTATTGTTACACACATCGGTTCAGTACTTTTATTGACTTTGTTATTCCCATGTCTCAAAAAGATAAATCTTTCGATGGTAATACTCCCGTTTGAAGTCTAAATTGCTTGAAATCAGACGTCATTTCTTTGTTTTGTGCTTTCATTGTTAATATGTTTATATTTGTTCATATAAACAAATATTCATTCTTTGATATCCCAACATATTTTTCTTCATGATATTTGATCTGATCGCATCATTGTCAGATTCTCAAAACACTTCACTTGAATTCATTTCATTCATTCAATATCATTGTTTTGAGAGATCTTACATGTTCAACATGCTCAAATCTCATTCTTATTTTTGATGAGCATACATTTTCTAATAATGATAACTTGTGCTTATCTGACAAGATAAACTGTTGAGCAACACATCCCTTTTAGGACAAATTACATGGGAATTAGTGTGAGCGCTTATAAGAACTTCTATGGATTCACGTTTACCTGTGTTTCCTACCCAAGAAGCTATCCCGAGTGATTGAGGGGAGAGGAGTCAAAAGAATAGAGAGTGGGTGTATGCTGAGATAAGATGGAAAAGAGAGGTTGGTTAGAAGCGAGCTCAAATGTTCAAAAGAAAGAGGGCGAGAGATCAGAGTAAAAGAATATCAAACTCTGCACCAACTTTTTCTGAGTCGGGCAACCACATTATCTGTTATTTCACAGTTCTTTCGTGAACTTCATTGAAACAGGCAACTAGCCCATGCCAACTCTTGCATAAACCCCACCAGTTACTCATTCTTTTCTTAACAAAAGGATGTTTCATATTTTAAAGGGGAAGCAACACATTTACTATCAGATCTTCATTTGGTAGGTGTTGATATTGAAAAAGAAGGAAAGTTGACCTACTTTCGAACCTCTTTCATGAACATTGAGTCTATGTAATACTGTTGTCGTCTCAATGGTGTACATATTTTGAGCCTGTTCAAGCTTTAAATGCTCCAATCATTGCTACACTTGCACGAGCAAACAAGGAATAAGTTTTCTTGTCTTAACATCCATAGAAAATTCATTTGTGGTCTTTCAATGATTGAATGGAAGCCCTGGGGGAGTGAACATCAAAAATCTCCTTTCCAATGTACATTCGACACAGTGGCTCTGTGCTACCGACAATGCATGATAACTGATCATATGTTGATTCTGGGTTACCAATCTTAGATTGTTTGAGTTTGAAAATATTCGGATGAATACATTTATGAATTGTTGGCCCCGAAGATGCTTAACAAGTTTGTATAAGGGGGGGGGGGGTGAATACAAACACAAAATTTTAAAGTTTAATAAATTGTTTATTTGATAAATCAAAATACAATTTACACGTTTGTTGCAGAATAAGATAAAGTAAAACTTAATTAAAAAAACTTAAGAAACACTAAGATGGTTGCACTAGAAATAGAGAATAAGGGATTGGTAGAATATAAAAAACAAGGGTTTTTATATATTTAGAAAGATGAAGGCTACACACAGATGGAGTGTTGATTTTTCTATTTATACCCTATGCATTAAATGCATGGCAGAGTACTTTACACGTGTCTTTCATTGATTGGCTGCATAAGTCTGACTTTATGAGACATGCTTTCGGTCGTATGATGAACAGTGTAGTTGACAGAGTTCTTGTACGAATTGCTGCAGAGGTATGTCCGTTCTGACAGATCGTACAGGTGTGAAAGGGTAAGACAAAAGAGACTTGAGGTATAAGCTTAAGTGATCATCGATCGCTGAATATCTCTTCCTTCTGAGATATAAAGAAGTTCAGATATCGCTGAAGCTTTTCCTCAGGTTTCTTCGTGTAAGTAGATTCGTCTTTGCTACTCTGATATCCGCATCAGGTCATGAGTAGACTTGTCTTTGTTCAGTAGCTTTGTCTTCGATTCACTGGTGAACATCTTTGTCGCGAATCTTATCTTCAAGGATTACGTCTAACTGTTTACATGAGAAACCATCAGTGATACTGAACATACTCAGTATTTGATTGCTGATAGTGAAACACTAACACATATAAACATTTACTAGAAAGATCATCAGTGATAACTGAACAGACCCAATTTTATTGCTGATGACGAAACACTTATACATAATATTAAACGTAATTTTCACTAAATATTAAAAGGGTCATTTTCAAATCACTAAGAGAGTATGGATCAACAATCTCCCCCTATTTGATAATGACAAAGTAACTAAGAAGAAAATTACTTTTAGTTCAAAATGAGGAATAATCAATACTCATAACATACACGTCCCAATTACTATTTTGAGGGATCTTTTACAGTACTGATAGAGTTAAGTACTTCACTGAAATTTCATTAATTCATGGAAAGAATTACAAGAGAGATGAAAATATAACGTACAAGTGAAGAACTAACTACTATAAGTCTAACTAATAGATTACAAGAAGAAACTGATCTATCAGCTATCTAGATGAGATTGCAGAACCTTTATCATGTAATCAGGTACTTTTTCTCCTTTTTGCCTTCGATCTGATGATTCTTGACGAATGATTGTCTTGATCGGTTCAGCTAATGGAGAGAAGTCACACCATAGGCACAAAAGGTTCTTGAGATGATTCAGAGGACAGATAGGAATCTCAGAGACTCTTTGACATCTGAGTACCCCTTCGTCATCTCTGAAGAAGATTCCATAAGGATCATTCAGTACTTGTCCTGGAATGAATGGTCCACTAGGAGGTATGGAGAGATCAAGAACTGAGAGATCAGGAGGAGTCCCGAACAGTGCTTCTTTCTAGAATTTGATGGAGGTATCATTCTTGATTGCAGCAACATTTTCAGAGGAGGAGGATGCAGGCTTTCTTTTGCGTTGTTTTGGTTTTGAAGGAAGAGAGGAAGGTACCTTTAGTACAACAGTGACTGTTGATCAGGGCTCCAACGATACCTTCAACATAGCCTCTGTAGGTTGACTTTGATTTCTTCAGGGCTTCCTTAAACTCTAACCATTCCATGTAGCCAAAACTTTCAAGTCTTGAGACAAACATAGCCTTTGAGCTTCCATCCTCTCTGGTTATCTCCATTGTCATTGATGTTCGGTCCTTCTTCTTTCTTCCAGAGATGAAAACGGCTATTATTTTCATCGGATCAGAGCGATAGTCAATTTTTTGTTTACACCAATCAAGTGCCTTATCACTGACCTGTTTCTCTTTTGAGCGCTCCTCTTCAATATCTTTGAGTAGAGAAGCCTGAACTTCCACTAGATTTTTCTTTAGTTTCTTGTCTTTGACTTGAGAAGACTGAACCTTGAGAGCTAGAGTTGCATTCTTTTGACATTTAGCGATCATCTTCTCAGCTCTAACAGATTCTTCAATTTCAGCTTCAGTCAGGAAGTCGAGCTTTGTAGATGGAGTTTGAAGAGGGATATTTAGCCGTTGACTCTCCAGATGAGAGATCATCTATGTTCTTCTGTTTAATTCCTCCTCTAACCATTGAGCTGGTCTGGAGGGCCTTCCTGGGTGGAGCAGGGCTTCTTCTTCTTCTTCTTCATCAAACTCATTGAATGATGTTGGGATTATTTGGTATTCAGCTGTTGAGGTTGGGATTATTTGGAGTTCAGTTCCCTTAAACAAGGGAGAGATCTGACTGATCAAAAAAAAAGAAAAGAGTTAGTGTTTATTTTGGAAGAAGATAGATAAAGGCTTAGAATGAGAGAGGGGTGTGGTAGTTATAGAAAGAGAGAGGTATGATGGAAAGGCATACATGAGAAGGATTCTCCCCCTCAGATGGTGAGACAATTTTCAGGTTTCCTTCGACAGTTATTCCCTTTTGCTTGCCTTGGGATTGAGCACCTGAAGTTGTTTCCTTTCTCCCCCTGATTCTGGAATAACAACTCCCTTGGAAGTTGTCACTGATGGTGCATTGATAGCTGAGAACCAAAGAGATTGGTCCTGTTCATCATCATCATCGTCATCATCAGTTGGCAGGTCTTTGTCTTGATGATGAAGATCAAGGCCGTCATCCTCTTCCTCTTCATCTTCGAGAACTTGAGCTAGTGAAGAAGAGGTATGGGCTTGATCAGCGACCTTCTCCCCCTCAACATGAGAGGGAGTGCAACTGCTTCATTATTTTCTTCTTCGAGTGCTCTCCCCCTTTTGTCATTATCTACACGGGGGAGGTCAGCAGAGTCTGGTGCAGCTTTAACATTTGCCAGAGAACGAACTTCAGCCTCCAAGCGTTCCAAACGACCTTCAATGACAGGGATATCCTAAGTATCCTGATGAATAAATTCAACCGCTATATTCAGTGAGGTGGGGTCATTTTCTGTGAAGGAAGGTGTTGGCGCTGTAGCTGGTTCATTGAGTTTTGTCAGGACTTGCTGAAGTATAGTTGTGTAGGAGTCTATTTTGGAGGAGAGACCCCGTACTTCAGTACTGAGAGAACCAAAACGTCCCTAAAGGTTCTGAGTTTGTTGGTGGTTTACAACTAAGTCCTCCTTGACTTTGATGATTTCCTCCTGAAGCTTTGTAAGCTGAGATGCTTCAGCTTTAGAAGTAGAGGCCGCTGTCAGCCTCTTCAGCTCTTCACCAGCTTGATTCACAGCGCTGATGGTGTCATTCACGGAAGTGGAGAGATTATCCACTTTCTCTGATAGTTTGTTGATGTGAGCGTCAACAGTTCCCAAATTAGGACCTGAAATAAAAGTTAGTGGTTGAGCTAAATTTCGCTCAGCCTTATATGGAGAGATGGGAGAGGTGTATTTGGGTGGAGGAGTACCTGATACGTCAAACATGTTGAAGAATTGTGTTAAGTCAGATTTTATAGTGATCATTGTATTTATAGACTTGGTCTAAAACTGTGTTTTAGAGCTTTTATATCTTGTATTGGCCAGGGGTATTTAAGTCCCTTGTGGCCTTTGTCTTTGTAACACTTGGAGCTCATTTTGAATACGTATCTGATTTCTACGTCACTCTACTTTCTCTCTCTACTTTCTCTCTCTAAGATTTAGATCGATCTTGTATTCACAATTGGTATCAGAGCCTAATCTGAATCCGAGAGGATTGAGAGAAACAAGATGTGTTTCTGAATTTGTGTTTAAATCAGAGAATTTGATTGATTTTCTTGATTTTTTTTCAAGAAAATCTCATTTTTTGATTTTTCATGAAATTCAGATTGTTTTCGGATTGAATTTTCTTGTAGGTTGGTTCGCTGGATCCGGTTTTAGTACCAGATTATTTTTGATTCACATAATTTTGCAAGAAAATCAGTTTTTGGAGATTGATTTCAAGTTTTTCGAGAGTTTAGTTGTTTGTCATCAGACTTCTGGTCGAGTTGTAATTTTTTCAATTTTGTTCAAATTGCTTGTAATTGGTTGTTTTTTTTATTAGAATAGTATATTCGATCATATCTGTGTGGTTAAATTCTATAGATTTGAGTTTGTGTTCAAAGTTTGGAAGGTTTCTCAAGTTTTCTCGCCAAATCTCGATTTTGCGCCAGATTTAAATTTTGCGCGAGTTCATCAAACTTTGCGCCACTTCATCAGGGGTTCAGTTACTGGAGTAAATTTTATAGCTACAAGTTCTTCGCAAAAAGTTTCTTTTGCGCCATCAGTTCATCGCGCAAAATATATTTTGCGCCATCTACATCTCGCACAAAGTACAGTTTGCGCCACCTTCTTCTCGCGCAAAACAAGTTTCTCGCACAAAACAAGTTACTAGAGTAAAACAAGTTTGCGCAAAGTAAAGTTTGCGCCAGTCTCTGTTCACGCAAAGTTAGTCTTTGCGCCACCAACGTCTCGCGCAAAACAAGTTTGCGCCACCTTCATCTCGCGCAAAACATAGTTTGCGGCAGTAACTTCTCGCGCAAATCTTCAGTTTGCGCTAGCTTATCTCCGCTTCCAGACTTGGCATTTTTCTGAAGTTATGGATATGTCAAAATTCTCTTTTCAAGCTCAGTTTTACAAGAACGACATTATGATGTCATTGGGATCGGATACTCGTCCTCCGGTTTTGATCAATGAGAATGAGTTCACTCAATGGCAAGATCGGTTCATTAACTTCATCGAGCGTCAAGCAAACGGAGAGAACATGATGAAGTCATTTACTGAAGGACCATTCGTCAAACCTAAGAACGATATTCCCTTAACTACCGAAGAGCTTTCATGAGAAAAAGCCGATCGTGAAGAAAAGTCTAACTTGATGCTAGCGTTGCCTAATTCCATCTACAATCGAATTGATTGTTTCAAGCACAATCTGATGATGATGTGGACCCAGTTAGAAAAGATCATGCTTGGGTCAGCAGTTGCAACACAACTCCGACAAACATGTTTCATGAACAATTTCGAGGAGTTCAAGGCAAAGGATGGTGAGACTCTGAAAAATGTCTTTGACAGGTTTTGCACTGTGATGAACGATCTGCGAAAGATTAAAGTGGAAATGAATGAGTTAGAGACTAATATGAAGTTTCTCAACGCTCTTCAACCAGAATGGATCAAATATTGTCACAAATTGAGGAATGATGTCCGGATCTCAACAATGCAAATTCAAGAGCTTTATGATATTTTGATGACAGATGAGAGCATCGTCAAGGAAAAGAAAGCCAAGCTTGATAAGAAGAACAAGCCAAAGACAGTGGACCCGGTTGCACTTCTCACGAGCCAATTAGCTGAACAAGCATTGTCTGAAAATGCTTATGACGGGGCCACTGATGACGATGGTGAAGCACTGCAAAAGGCAATGATTCTTCTCTCTCAGCACTACAATAAGAAGTTCCAGCATCGTTCGGGTTCCAACAGCCTTCGCTTCACTTCAGGGTCTAACAAGAACGAACCTGTCAAAGTTCCCGAGCCTAAGAAAGCTATTGCGTGCTTCAACTGTGGAAAGTCGGGTCACATAGCAAAGGAGTGTAGAGTAAAGGTGGTTCGGGATTCGGCATACTACCGGAAGAAGATGGAACTAGCCGAAAAGAGAGAGAATGGAATCGTTTTGATTGCTGAGGATGAATACTGGCTAGATCACTTCGATAACGAAGTAGAAAATGAGGAAAATGCAACTATATGCTTTATCGGAGATGATGACAGTGATGAAGATGATGAAGATTCTTCAACTGATGAATCTGAGGTACCTTCTGAGTTTGATTACAAATTTATTTCATCTAAAATGAACGTCATTATAACTGCTTTACATGATTTACGTTCAAAGTTTTTATCTGAAAAACATATTAATCAAGAAAAGTCAAACTTGATTGAAAAATTGCAAATTTCTTTGAAAGATGAAAAATCCATTTTGATTCATACGAAAGAGAACTTTCAAAAGAAATTGGCTGACTTGGAAATTTCAAATCAGACTTATCTTGATTCTTTGACAGAAATGACCAAATTAAAAGATAGTTTTTCTGATAAAATAAATGAGTTGGAAGAAAAATTATATTTGAGAGATCAAACTGAACAAACAATATTTATGCATAAACCGAGGAGTTATAAGTCTATAAAGGAAAGATGGGGACTTGGTTTTGAAAATCCACATTGTTTAGACAATGCTATAGAAAAATCCCCCACTTTATATAAATCCGATTATCTAAATCTTGCTAGATATGCTCCTCAATTTAAAATTGATTGGATGAATGAAAAGTAAGTCTTAGAAATCGAAAATGAGAAAAGAATGAATAACAAGAAAATGGAACTACCGTTTGTTTATACTAGCGAAAATGCAAAATATTTTCCTGAAAAATCAAAGAAGTCCAGAAGATCTCAAAATGATTTAAATGTCACATCTTCCATTAAATCTTCATTATCAAACGATTATTTCGATATATATGCCATTAATGCTAATAAGGAAAATATATCTCCAGTTTTTATGATTCTAAGAAATATATTCCCCCATTAGTGTTAGAAGGCAAAATCGTTGATCTTGAAGTTAAAATGGAAGATGAAAGTCTTCAAAATGAACTTAAAAACGATTACTTCTTTTCATTATGAAATCAAGTTTTGAAGAAAGTTTAATTTCTCAAAAACAGGAATTTGGTGACAAAATTAATTCTGGATTTTCTACTGATTCTAAGGAAAATCCGAAAGAAGTTCCATTTAGTGCTAGTTTGCGCCACCCACTGGTAGAGCAAACTGACAGTTTGCGCCGGCAGTTGGTAGCGCAAAGTACAGATTGCGCCACCAGTGGGTCGCGCAGAGTTCATTCAACCTTATGTTTTTCTGAAAATTATGACTCCGAGGCTAGTTCAAAATCGATGAATGATCAGTTTGGTTTCTTAGATAATCTCTATTATTCAAATTCAAAGCTTAAATCAAAATTTCTTGATGACTCTTTTACACTAAATGAACAGTATTATAAACTAAAGCGTAAAAGAAGAAGGTCAAAAAAGTCAAAGAAGCAAGATAATGTCATTTCTGAATATTCTAATTCTTGTGATTCTAATGTTTCAGATAGGACTTTGAGGACTTATCCAAGGCAAATATGAAGGGTCAAGCTGAAATCAAATGACTCTGATATTCAAGAGGATAAATGTGTAGATAATCTTTGTCATAGCGATTCATTTGCTGTTTGTAATAAAAACAACAGATATTCAATAAAGCAAATGATTCGAATTGCAAAAGATGTCTCATATTCTTCCTCTGGTTCCAGTTCAGATGATTATGCTTCGTCCTCTACTGATGATTATGTTCATTATTCTGATAATTTTTCTCATGCTTTGTTTGTAAAATCTAACAAATTTACTCCCATTAGAACTGCAACTAACAAACATGGACCCAAATACAAGTGGGTACCAAAACCAAAGACTGATTATGAGTTGCAGGCACCTAATGTCAAGGGGGAGTAAGAGATCTGAGGCTTCTAAGTAATTCAACTTAGAACCCGTACTTCAACTTTGACTTCTAAACATTTCAGTTTAGGACTCGTTCTTCAAAGGTTTATGACTTCTGAGTAAAGTAGCTCAGGACTCGCCTTTCAATGTGTTTATCTTCTGTGTTTATGAGAAACTGTGAGTGCATCTACTTCAAATTCCGCTGTACTTATCTCTGACAGTGATGTTGTTCCAGTTACATAAAGTTTTTCAAGAATCTGAGCTACTTTGATCAGACCCTGAATAAGTGCAAACCAAACACATAGATATGAGGTATCATATTCATTAAATATCATGTGAAATAAGGTATTATTGAATTATATTTTGTTCCAACTGAATATCAGCTTGTCGATATTTTTTATAAAAGCATTAGATAAAAAACGATTTAATTTTCTGCTTTCAAAACTCGGCATGTTGAATTTAAAAGTTTAAACCTACACAAATTTTATTCTATAAAGTAAAGTTTTTACAATCTTTCTTTCTTTTGAATAAAATGTGTGCCTAGGATAAATTTTCAAGTTGCTTTGTTTATATCTAAGTTTTATATGTTCAAATTTCAAGTTTTACAAAAATCGAAAGGTCAGCAACATGTTTGAAACTTTTGATATTGCTTTAAAGTTGTGTTATTCGGAATATTTATAGTTTACAATGCTTAGAAAACCTAAAAAGTCAGAATTATGGATTGTAATGAAAATATGGGCTAAGCACTTAGATGTAAAACTGAGTAATTGAGATGAAAATTAAATATATAAAATACAGAAATCTCTAAGTTTAAAATTTTGTACCTGTGACCTTTCTGGTTTGGGAAAGTAAGTTCCGTGGGATGCTTGTCATCTGATCCTCTAAGGTCAATTGGTCTGGGAGTGATCGAACCCAAATCCTTCTATAGAATCAGATCGAAAGTCATGTTCTACTGGTATGAATGGGTTTAGGATGTGTCGATGTATCCTTTCTGGTCTGGGAGAGTAAGTTCCAAAGGGTGCTTGACACCTAGTCCCCTAAGGCCAACTGGTCTGGGAGCGGCTGACCCAAATCCTGCAATAGGATCAGATAGAAAGTTACGTTTACGACATGTTCTTTACTTACTAAACTTCTTGATTAAAAGATGCCAATGTGCACAAGCTTAAAAGATGCCAAAGAGCACAATCATGTGAAGATGCCAATGTGCACAACGCTAAAAGATGCCAATGAGCACACATCTCATGATACTTGGTGATATGTTTGAGTTGCGACAAACCTATAAATTTGTGAAAGTCTTAATTTTTGAAGACTTAGTGTGAGTAAATGCAAAGTTCTCTATTATATTATTAGAATTACATTTTCTTGAAGCTAATCAAAGTTCACATGCTAGCACACTGAATAGATTGATGAAAGTTTTTGAAACTGAACATGTATTACCTTGATATGCAATAAAACTTGTATCTGTATCTAAAAACACACACTTGATTTCAATTGATTGATTAATATGTGATATTTTACTGAGTAGAATTTAATTTGTTTGGTGTTTAAAATTTTATATATTTAGTTGTTTCAAAATACATATTCATTATATTTTTCTTTCTACAATTGATGATTCGCTTCTGGTGTGTTCTCATATCTGTGTAAGTGGGTCTGTGCATATTTCGAGGGGGAGTGCATAAGGAGAAAATTCTGAAAGAACATCTGATCATATCTCATTTCGAGGGGGAGTACTTAAAGTGAATACTTTGCATAGTGCATTTGTATAGGGGGAGTAAAAGAGCTCAACAGGTGAATAATTTCAAGTCAGATTTGGGCCTCCTAGCTTCTTCGACTCAATCTTGCAGATCTGAAGATGTCTCTTCTCCAGCATAGTCATGACCAAGTTGATCCAGATCATCGAGGTCATGAGGGGGAGAAGTTAAAGAGAAGGAGACAAAGAGTTCAAAGTTTATTTTTTCAACTATACTTGTCCTTTTGCTGTTTCAGCTCCGACCACTACAGTTCATTCGAGTACATTTGATAGAGGTGCTTCGTCTAGAGCACAAGCTGATGAACCGATTGTTCCTTCAAGCTTATTACAAAATGGTCCAGTCTTGTCAAGGCTGCAAAGACAACATAGATTGAAAGATGCTAAGAAGAATTTTTTTTTTAGTCAAGAAGCTTCGCTATGTCGCTTAAAAGGTCTGTTTGATTTCGAAGATGGGTGTAACAGCCTACATTGAAGACCAGAGAACCAATTATTACTAAGGGGGAGATTGTTAAGTCAGATTTTATAGTAATCATTGTATTTATAGACTTGGTCTAATACTGTGTTTTAGAGCTTTTATATCTTGTATTGGCCAAGGGTATTTAAGTCCCTTGTGGCCTTTGTATTTGTAACACTTGGAGCTCATTTTGAATACGTATCTGATTTATACGTCACTCTACTTTCTCTCTCTAAGATTTAGATCGATCTTGCATTCACAAATTGCATATCTCCTTCAAAGTTTTGATTATCAGGTACTATGGGTGCAGTATGAGGAGGTTGCTAAATGATGGGTGGGTTATTGACCAATAGAATAGGAGAAGAGAGAGTAGTGGGGATAGAAGAAGACATAACACTAGTGATAATAGGATTTACCTTAGTATGCCTTGCTTGAAGTACTGGGGGAATCTGGGTGATCACTGGTGTGGTGTCAGCGATGGTCATCACTGGCACGGTTGATGTAGCAACAGTTGTGGAGGAGATACCCACAAAAGCATCCAAAGTAGTTTGTTGAGAAACTACTTTAGCTATGGATCCCGAAGGGATTGACTCCTTGGTCTTTCTGGCCTTCTTAGAGGGACAAGAGAGAGTAGTTGATTGTCGTTTTGAAGATGTGGTAGCGGCAGGGGTAGCAGAAGAAGGAACCTCCTGCATGGCTACTGAAGAAGAAGAATGGAGAGAGAGAGAGAGACAGGAACGTAGGGTTGAAAGACTTACCTCATTGTCGACAGGCTTGATCTCCAACGTTCGCTGACCCACCTTTGAGAAGGTACCATCATTGGAAGTAGGGTACTTCTCAGGGTATAGAAAGTGAAGGTAGGTGCAGATGAAACGCACGTATGGGATCTTGGGATCCCTCTCCGTCTTCTCAATCTTTGACTTCAGATCGTCAAAGATTGCGCCATCATAGTCGTAGTGTTTACCGGCTATCACTGAGTAACCCATCTGAAGTTGCATCTTGCTAGCCTGATCTAGAGATCCAATATTTCCACTCATACTCTGAATGACATGAGTGAAGATATATTTCAGCTATGAAGGCATGTTCGCCTTTGAATCTTAGTCAGTCTTTTGTTTGGGATTTGAGAGCGGGGCTTGTTTTCCCAAGAGCATTCCATGTCATCGAGAAACTTGATGAGCTTAGCGTCAGTTGGGAGAGAGTCGAAGTCAACATTGGTCTTAGCAGGGAATCGAAGAGCCTTCCTGAGACCATAAGCAGTGAGTAGTCCGGAACCCAGTTCAGTAGTGAAGGAGATGGTAGGGACCACTTCACCCTTTTTGTTTGTGATAGTGGTCTCATCAGCTGTGAACCAGAATTGTTGCAGAAGAGTCTTTGAAGGTTTTGGGTCCACAGAGAGAGCATAAGCAAGGTAAGATTGCTTCAGAAATACGGCTGCGTCCACCAGATGTGGGTACTTCTCAGCATCAAATTCCAACCTGGCAAGGTGGTTGTTCTTTGGGATTTCTGATTTCTGATTTAGTGAGGGAGAACTTCACGTTCTTGGAGGAAACTAGAGTAGCTTGGGCCATTTCTGAATTTAGAAAGAAGTAGAGTGGAATGAAAGGTTTAGAGTCTAAAAACAATTTAAAATTTTACTAGTTTCTGTATTTAGAAAGAAACATAGAAAAAATTGTTTTAGAGTAAAACAGTGTTCTTTGTGAAGAAGAAAGAACATGTTGAAAAACCAAATGTTTTAGATAAAATCAATATAAATGATTTTATATTTAAGAAATATTTTAAAGTCCACAATAATAGAATATTAAGGATCTTAATAATATATTGAAGATGGGAAGAACAAAAAAAGCTGATAATCTTGAATATATGAAGATTTGAAGATTAAGATGTTCTTGTCCGCTTGAATGCCTTGAAAGCTTTTTACTTGCTTAGGAAGTTTTTAAGAAAGAGTAAAAAGATAAGAATGAAAAAGACATTCTTTTTATATGAAGAGAGAGAGAGAGAGAGAGAGAGAGCGAATGAGGCGGGAAAACAAATGCTCATCATGATATGGACACGTCTTACGAAGTTTATTGGATAGAAGGGCAACAGACGAACGTGTCAGAGAAAAAGGCATGTCATGGATTGTCAGTTCAAATGACGTCATAGGAGAGAGAAAAAAACATTTCATTTGTCATTTTAGAAAGTATCTCTGAAGAAAAGTCAGAGATAGGTTTTCATTTTGAAAGAATCTCTGATAAAAATTCAGAGATAATTTTTCTTTGCAGAGGATCACTGATGAGAAATATCAGTGATAAGATTTGTTTATCAAAAAGCTTTTATCCACTTGAAGAAAATCAGTGATTGAGGTCTTGACTTTTGAAAAACTTCTTACTGAATGAGATATTCAGTGATAGAGAGTGAGAGAACATACCTGAGAGTCAAACATATTTGAACAGAGAGTATGTGATGAAGGGGAACTCTGTATTACTGACATAATGCGTGAAAGATGAAGATTCAATCTTCAAGATTTAGCATTCCAAGTTCACTGATGAGAAAATTGAATCTTGTCTCATCAAGTGGTTTGGTGAATAGATCAGCGAGCTGATAGTCAGTGGGGATAAAGTGAAGTTAAATATCGCCATTCATCACACAATCTTTGATAAAATGATATCTGATCTCTATGTGTTTTGTCTTTGAATGTAGTACTGGATTATTTGCTATGGCGATAGCACTAGTGCTGTCGCAATAGATGGGAATCTTTGATAGCTGAAGGTCATAGTCTAATAGTTTATTTCTCATCCATAAGACTTGAGCACAACAACTTCCAGCGGCTATATATTCATCTTCAGCTGTGGAAGTGGACACTGAATTTTGCTTTATACTTGTCCAACTTACCAGATTTCCTCCTAGAAGTCGACATCCACCCGTGGTGCTCTTTCTATCGAGTTTACAACCTGCAAAATCACTATCTGAATATCCAATTAGATCAAACCCTGAGTCTTTGGGATACCAAAGACCGAGGTTAGGATATCCTTTCAGATATTTGAAGATTCGCTTTAAAGAAATCAGATGGGATTCCTTGGGTTCAGATTGATAACGTGCACACAGACATCTAGAGTACATGATGTCAGGTCGGCTTGCTGTTAGATACAACAGAGAGCCTATCATTCCTCTATAGGCAGTGACATTAACAGGTTTTCAGTTGGATCCTTGTTTAATGTCAGAGGAGGTGCCATAGGAGTTTTCATCGCTGAAGTCTGAGTTATATCAAACTTTTTCAGCATATCTTTAACATACTTACCTTGGTTGATAAAAGTACCTTTTTCAGTTTGCTTAATCTGAAGACTAGGAAAGTAAGTTAGTTCGCCCATCATACTCATTTTGTATTCTTTCTTCATTCTTTCAGCGAAACGAGTACACAGAGATGGGTTAGTAGAACAAATATTATGTCATCGACATATATTTACACAAGAATAATGTGACCTTTTATCTTTCTGAAAAACAAGGTATTATCAATTTTACCACATTCAAAATTTTCAAAGATAAGAAAAGACGAGAGAGTGTCATACGAAGCACAAGGGGCTTGTTTTAAACCATAAAGAGCCTTATCCAACTTATATACATAATTTGGATGCTTAGGGTCAGAGAACCCTGGGGGTTGTTTAACATAGACTTCTTCATTCAGCTTTCCATTCAGGAATGCTGATTTTACATCCATTTGATATACAATGAAGTCTTTGTAAACTGCATAAGCTAAGAATAGTTGAATTGCTTCAAGCCTAGCCACATTGGCAAAGGTTTCATCATAGTTTATGCCTTCCTCTTGTCTGTATCCCTGAGCAACAAGTCTAGCCTTGTTACGGGTTACAATTCCATGTTCATGTAATTTGTTTCTAAACCCCCATTTGGTGTCTATAACAATTTTATCAGATGGTCTAGGAACGAGATTCCCAACTTTGTTTCGAGTAAACTCAGTCAGCTCTTGTTGCATAGTGCTGATCCAGTTTGGATCTCTGAGGGCATCATCAGTCTTCTTTGGCTCTATTAAAGAAATAAAGTTGACAAAGAGACATATATTACTTGAACTTCGTCGAGTCTTTATGCCTGCATCGGGATCACCAAGGATTTGATCTATGGGATGATCTTTGGTCCATCGTTAAGCCAGAGCATGATCACTTACATCAGGAGTTGGATCAACAATAGGAATGTTCACTGATGAAGAAGCTTGAGGTTCATCAGTTATTAACTGTTGAGTGTCAGACATACCATTGTTTTTTCTGAGAGGTTTTCAGACGAATGAAGATATGATGGAGGGAGTATGTTTAGAGGCTCAGCTGAAACCCATGAGGTGGATTCAGCATTAGGTGGGATGATGTTTGAATCATCATCAGCAGCTGGATGATTTGTGTGTTGATGGTTTGAGAAGAAAGGTTTTGTTTCTCTGTAATGAGAAAACATCCAAGCATTTAGTTTTTCATTGTCAGCGATGGGTTTAGAGTTCGTTGAACGGGTTTCGACAAAGGTAACATGAATTGTTTCTTCTACAGTTTGTCTTCTCTTGTTGAAAACTATGTAGGCTTTAAAGATGGAAGAATATCGAAGAAATGTTCCATCATCAGCTTTTGGATCGAACTTTCCAAGAGAATATTTGTTGTTTAGAATGAAGCACTGACAACCAAATATATGAAGAAAACTGATAGAGGGTTTTCTTCCATGATATAGTTCATAAGCTGTCTTTCCAAATCGCTTTACTATAAGCTATCTATTTTGGGTTAAGCAAGCAGTGTTTACAGCTTCAGCCCATAATTGAGTAGGGAGATGAGAATCGCTGAGCATTGATCTGGAAGATTCAATGATTGTTCTGTTAATTATTTCAGTGACTCTGTTCTGCTGAGGCGTTCTAACGGAGGAGAAGTTGTGAGAAATTCCCTTGCTCTCAAAGAAATTGTTCAGGGAACTGTTTTTGAATTCAGTTCCATGATCACTTCTTATTGAGCGAACAATAAGATTATTCAGCACTTCCATCTTTCTAACAAAATATATAAGTTCTTCTAAATTATCACTTTTGCAATGAAGAAACATAACCCAGGTGTAGCGAGAGTATTCATCTACAATGACAAGTGTGTACTTATTTCTAGATATGGATTGGATATTGAAAGGGCCAAACAAAAACATATGTAGGAGTTGAAGAGGACTTGTCACTGAGTAAAGTTGTTTAGATTTGAAACTAGCTTTAGACTGTTTTCCTTTTTCACATGTTGAATGTTAGATCATAGTTTTGAGTCAATTTGTAAGTTTGTTTACTTTTAGTTTGTTGACTTTTATCATGTTGCTTGTATAGAGGTCAAGGCTTGTTTGACCCTATATATAGCTTTACTTTGTTTTGTTTTGTATGTAACTTTCAAGCTTGTCACTTTGTAACCTTTCCTTGTTAGACATATGAATACGACTAACCTTGTGACTATTTCTCTCTCATCTTAGATCTTTGATTCATTATGTTTGATTGTATTTGATTCAAAGGTTTATATTTGTTCCTTTAATTTGTATTTTGTTTGTTGGTATTTTTTGTATCGTATAATTTGATTTCTTTGAAGGAATACCCCATCTGGATTAGATTTAGGTTTGGATTCATGGACTGTTCATATTCCAAGAACTTGCATCGACTTTGATTATTTTGCAAAAAAATTTATCTTGATAAAGTTTCTGGATGTTAATTTGAACCCAAAAGGACATTAATTTGATTAAATCGAACCCTGTTAATCAAAAACTTTTGACCTAAAATCGATTATTGTTGGGATTGGTTTCATGAATCTGACCTTTCTAACTCTTCGTATGTTTTTAGTGTTCTTGATACAAAATCAAGATTACGAGACTATTTGATGTTTAAAATCAGATTTGTTTTGAATAAAAATGGTTCCTAATCTAAATCGATCCTAACATAATTAAAATCTAGGGTTAAATTTCACATTTCAAATTTTGGTAATCTGGGTTTGATTTGAAGATTTGAAGGTGTTCTTGAAGTTCTTATGAACTCCTAGAAAAATTTTCACGAAAATCAAAGTTTTGCGAATTCTTGTTTTTGATAGTTCATACGAATTCTGGAACTCAGTGTCAAATTTTTGAAGTGTAAAATTCGTATCTCCTTCATACGAATTCTTGGTATATGTTTGTTAAAAATTCCAAGTGAGGAATTCGTATAAGCCTTCATACGAATTCTTGTTGAGTTTTAATTCCTAAGTGCAGAATTAGCAGACCCCTATCCTGCGAATTCTACACTTATCTTTTCCAAAAAGTGTTTTTTCAGTGTCAAACCTCATTTTTCACTAACCCATTTGGACCCTGTCCAACATTGCTTATCTTTTCAGGTACCAATGGCAGAACAATCTGTAGACCAGCATGTTCAGACTGGTGAGCATTCACCACATGAGATTTCTGAACAATGTCCAATGCCATCATCTCGATCAGAATTTCAAGTTCCACATGATGTTGATCCTGATTTCACCTGCTGAGATGAAACCCCAACATCCTAACAATCATCATCTCTAATTCAATATCCGAATTGAACCTCTGGTACTGGATATCCTGAGGAACCATCCTCTCAGGAATGCACTGACAGCCGTTGCGGTTGTTCCTGAACTATATGTACAGCAAGCCTGGAAGACAATCCGGTTTAGTCACATTAAGAAGCAAGGAGAGAGAATACCTGTATTCAAGCTGGAAATAGATCACTTTACATATGTTCTGTCCCTAGAAAGACTGAGATTCATTTTGAGTCTACCTGCTGAGAATTCTAGGGAAGGCAAAACTTCATATGATGAACTACCATCAGATGTTGAAGTGTTCAAGGGCATAAGAGACATGGGGTATCTTGGTCAGTTGACTCAAGTCAGTCACTTCAAAAAGAACAATCTGTCGCCGTTCTATTATACCCTATTCTCAGTGATCAACAGATGTCTTACTGCAAAGATCTATGGAATAGACATTGCCAACATTCACATACTGAAGCTTTTCTACTCCATTGTTCATGACCTACACATTGACTATACCAGTATCTTCTAGATTGAGCTCTATGAAAAGGTGGTTTCAAAGAAGACTTCAAAGGCACCAAACTATGTACCGTATCAGAGATTTATGTCTCTCATTGTCAGAAGTATGTTGAGAAGTAATGTACAGATACCAAACAGGGGAAATCATACTCATGCTCCATTTAGTGAGATAAGATACTTGATGAAGCAGAAAAGGGAATTTCCATACACCTTGCCTGTGCCTGAAGGTTTATTGGACTATGCAGATCAAGAGTGCGATAGCATTATAGAATATAGAGAGTCTATGGGACAACCAGAACCGGTTATCCCTACCCAAGGCTCAATCCCTAGGCGAGCGGATTCCGTGAGGGTTTCTGATACCACGGGGGTATAAAAACGGGGTGAGAAGAGAAAAAAACACCGAGAGGGGCTATAGAGGGGGTCAAAGACCACGACTACAGGTTTCAGGGTCACGGTTAGTTACCCAACGTTCAGTGACACCTCCTGCCGATGAAGGTCATGGATCTGATAATGAACTGGATCTAGCACAAGAACAGGCAGGCATTGGATATGATACAAGTGAAGTTCATCCTGCATCAAGCTCTAAAGATGATGAGGAGACTGATACTGAGGAAGTTGATAATGGTGGATCAGATGGTGATGATAATGATAATGATGAAGATGGTGATGCTGATGATACTACTCAAGTGAATGTTCAATTAAATGAACAAGTTGATGTTCACAATGATGATCAAGCTGAGGATCAAGAAGATGATTTGTTTGCACCATTCTATGGTACTGAAGCCATGGAAGTGGATGATCAGACTAATGCAGATGTTGTTCTTACTAAAGTTATTGGTGATATAAGGAGGACTGAGGGATAATTAGTTGAAAACTTAGAGAGAATGAGTGAGACTGAAGGAAAAGAATATGGTGAGCCTGTGATTACCCAAACTTACATATCCAAAGAGGCAACCACATCAACCACTTTGCCGCATGTGTTGCGTAAAAGTGAATAAGTAGCCCACTTATGCAATTGCACACCGAAGCCAGCCACCCTATTTCTTCTCAACAGGAAATAGTTTCAACTTCTCACGGGGATTTTGCAGATAATCTATCGGGTTCTCATTCGGAGGATCAAGGTATTGAAATAAGAGAACAACAACCCCAGTTCTAGACTTCATCTCCTGCACAATTGAGTATAGTGCCATATCGTTTACCGATTATTATTCCTAGGACACTATATATTTCATCTACCATCGGTTGTCTAAGTGATCCGATCGGAACATCCCGAGTAGATCTATAATTCGGACTACGAGGACCAGATAGAAGTCATGTCATTGCTACATCTATGACAACAATGAACACATGCCATGCAATTGATTCTTCAGTTGTCATGAAAATGTTTAATCTAAGTGATACCGGTGTTAGTAACCCAGATTTCATATCTAAGGAATTCCTCGACGGCGCCTTAAAGGCTGTTGAGAACCGCATGTTTGAGAACATTGAAGAGGTGATAGGAGGAGTAAAGAGATTGTTAAAAGGGAAAGATCCAATATCTCAATCTGAGACTACACCTCAAATCCAGCAAACTCCAAACACTCAACCTGCTGACTTATCCATTGATGAGCTTAAATCTTTGCTGCTTGCAAAACTTCTATCCCAAGCTCCGTGTTAGAGAATAAATATGTTGGATACAAGATCATAGAAGACTGAAGATTGAAGTCAAAGCTGAAATCAACTCTAAACCATCAAAGTCAAAGTCTAGTGTAATAAAAGTCAAAGTATTAGTTGTGTTTTTGTTTCCTTGTTTTAGTTGTTGGTATAGATAGTGTTGTCATTGTCTTTGTAATTAAGGAAGGTAAGTACGAAGTCGTGTGAGAACACTTGTAATATCCATAATATTTGCAGAGAGAGAGTTAGAGAGAATAGGAGATTTGTAGAGAGAGAAAGTGATTTAAATTGTTTGTAATCAAATCTTGTGATTAATAAAAACATGTAGATTGTTTAATCTTGTTTGTGATTTGATTTTAGTAATGAGAACTTGATCAGATTGGGACTATCAATTGGTATCAGAGCAGATCTGATTTGAAATCAAGAAAATATGGATATCGATACTGTTCCATTGAGTCTAGGATCGAATTTCTTGTTTTTGTGTGTAATTCGAGTTGTAATCAATTGGTTTGAGTTCGATTTGAGTATTAGATTGAATTTATATAAGTTTTGTATCGAATTGTACTGTAATTTTTCATCAATTTGATGAATTTGTTGTTTTTCGTTTTCACGAGTTCAAACACTGTGTCATAGATCAAGATGTACATTTGAGTGAGTTTTGTTGCAAATCTTTGATTGTAATCTGTTCTAGATGTATTAGGGAACATATTGTCAAAGTTTCAGTTCAAAATTCGAGGTATAGATAGGTTTTTGTGAGTTTCAGAGGTGTTTTTCATTCGAGATTCGAAGAACTCGCAAACAGATCTGAAGAACTCGCAAGTCTTTCAAGAACTCGCAGAAAGAATTCGTAGAATTGTTGGATTTCACAAATTTCGTTTATTTGATACTGAAAATTTCCTAAATGTAGGATTCGCATCTGTGTGATCTGCGAATTGCATAGGATTCGCAGAGTTGATTCGTACGAATTTTTCAGATTTCGCAGAAGTATTGTTCTCGAAAACTCAGAATTTGCAAATGTATGGGTTAAGAATTCTTCAGAATTCGCAAGAGTGTTGGTTTCGAATTCTTTGAGATATCAAATAAATTTCTAAGTACATAATTCGTGAGTTCCTTATGTGCGAATTTTAGTCTGCAAATTCTAAAACCCTTGTAGCCTGCAAATTCTTGACTTATTTTTGGTTGCGAACTCTGATTTTGTTCTATCTGCGAATTCTTAGTACTTCACTTTAATCTGCGAATTTCGTACTTAGAGATTTTTTTTAAAATTTCATTTCTGATTTTCTGTCTAAGTATTTATGTTTTACTTGATTTCAATTGGACTAACGATTAGTTTCTAGTTTCTTATTGCATATTTCTTAAAAACAGGATGACTTCTAAGGACGCTCTCTCTATTGGTACGGATGTCAAGCCTCCTGTTCTATTCAAGGGTGAATATTAACAGTGGAAGGATCGTTTTCTAGACTTTGTTGATAGACACACAAACGGAGAAAACATTTTGCTGTCAATTACTGAAGGTCCAATGGTACCACCAACTGTAGAGATACCAGATGATGAATCATCAAATAGTGAGGATGGTGACGAGGACAGAGTGAGAAAAATGAAGACTGTTCCGAAGGAATTTGCACAATATTTCGATGAGTAGAGAAGCAGATTTAAAGCCGATAAACAAGCAAGATCTATTCTGTTACAAAGCATCCCGAATGAGATTTATATCAAGATCGACAGCTACAAAGCGAATGTGAAAAAGATGTGGGATCAGTTGCAAAATATGATGATGGGCTCCAAAGTGGGAAATCAGATGAAAGTACCTAACTGCATCAACAGGTACGAGCTGAGGAGTTTAACTCCAAGGAAAGTGAGAGCCTGGAAGAAACTAATGAAAGATTCGTGCTTCTTCTGATGAATTATCAAAGAACAAAGTCAAGAAGAAGCATATTGAAAACAATGTCAAGTTTCTAAGCATTTTATAGTCGGAATGGAAAAAGCACACCCGCCGGATGAAGCAAATGAAAGATTTGAGTGACATACCCCTCCACGAAGTTTATGAGACCTTAAGACAGAATGAGGAGGAGGTTGAAGAGAAAAGAGTTGAGAAGAAGAAAACTGAGAAAGTGACAGATCCCATTGCACTGGTAGCTGGAGAGAAGGAGAAAGAGAAGAAATAAAAGAAAAAGAAGAAGAAAATAGTGATTCCCAGTTCTGATTCTAGTTCTGGTTCGGATAGTGATGACGGCGAAAACCTCAAGCAAGCTATGCTTCTACTGACTTGTGCATTTCAGAAGAAATTCTACAAGAAACCGGGTTCGAACTCTCAGAGTTACTCTTCGTCCGAATCAAAGAACTATGAACATAGGGAAAGAGTTGAAGGTAAAAGATTTGAAGAGAAAAAAGTATGTGGACAGAAAGGCGGAAGAGAAGAAAAAGTATCTGAATGACTATTTTGGGGTTGAGAAGAAAACAGACGACCTGATCAAATGCTACAACTGTGGTAAGGTCGGTCATTATGCCAAAGACTGTAAAAAGCCCAAAGTCAGAAACTCAGAGTACTATAAGAACAAGATGCTCTTGGCTAAACAGTAAGAGGATGGCTAGGCATTGATGGCTGAAGCCGAGTTCTAGCTAGATTATTCTGATGAAGAGGAAAGAGAAGAAACTGTTCACATGTGTTTGATGGGCAACACAGTAAAGTATGATGATAGTGATGAAGAAACAGCTGATGAGGTACTTAATCTTTCTAAGTTTGATTTTCTGACCAAAATGGAAGCCATGATGGTCGAACCTCAAGATCTTCAAAAGAAGCTGAAAAAGGAAAAGAGAGCAGAGTTGAAAAGAAAAATGAAAAGATCTTTGATCTTAACAAAGCAGTTGTTGGGAACAAAGATTTAATTGATTCTCTTAACAAATCTGTCTCTATTCTTAAACAAGAAAAAGATTGTTTTCAAAGTAAGATTTCTGATTTTGAATCTAAAATTTCTAAGTCTGTTTCAGAAAAGCAAGAAACTGTTCTAAAAGCTTTTAAACTGCAGGTTGAGAACAAGACTTTAGAGAAAAAGTAAATGGTTTGGAAGCGAAATTGTATGCTAGAGGCCAAACAGATCAAACCATTTTCTTAAACACACCAAATGAGGAAGCTGATGTTAAAGAGAAGTGGGGTCTCGGTTACGAAAACCCACACTATCTAAAGAAAGCTATCAGAAAACAGCCAGCTTTGTATAATTTTGATTTTCTTTTTGTGGCTGGTAAATATCCTCATTTGAAACCCAAATTCGTGACCAAATCACCAGATGAGGTAGAGGCTAAAGAGGATGAGAAAAGAAAGAACTTAAAGAAAATGCAACTACCATTCTGCTATCAAAAGTTGAATGATAGTTATACTTCAGATCAGCCAAAATGTCTTTCAAATGATTATTTTGAAAGCTATTCGACAAAAGAGTTGGAGGCAAAACCTTTAAAAGCTAAAATTTATGTTCCTCCACTCATTTTAGAAAGAAAAATAATCGAGCTTGAAAATTTTTTATTTGATGAAAGAATATTGGCTGATATTGAACAAAATGTATTTTCTACTGTTATAAAGAACACAGTTTTAAATGTTGAGTCTCAAAAATGTTCTATATCTTCTAAAGCACCTCACACCTTTGAAGTTGATCTTGATGTCTTATTTGCGTCTGCAAATGATTTTTTAAATTCTGATGAAGGGTGTGTTGATGAGATTGATATGTTTGACTTCAATGCTAAACTTCTAGATCATTCTACTTTTGTTATAAATGGACAAGCTTTACCAAGTGTGCATGAAGTTGGTGAATCATCAACTAAGGTTGGTGAATCAGTTTCTGTGAATATTGATTATTATGCTAAAGGTAAGAAGCAAAAGAAACAGCGCTCACAGAAACAGACTAACACTGGTAAGCTTACAAAAAGACAATCTCAGAAATCTGACTTTCCTAACAAATCTAAATCTTTTGTTTCAGATTTAAGGAAGAAAAGATCAGAAGGTCGAACTGAATGGCGGCCAAAACAGAAGATATATGAGAGTTTTGAATTAATTACTGATATGGATTATAATAGATATACTAGTAGTTCTTCTGATGTAATTGGTAGTATTGCTTCAAATAAACAAAACCTTGTAATTTCTTACAAGTGATATTCAATAAAGCAATTACTCCGATTATCTCAATCTACTACTATGACATATAATTATAGACGGAATGATTTTGTCTCTCACCGATTTTCTGATGATTGGTTTGGTACTTATCATGTTGGTTCTTATAAGACAAATATTTCAAAAGTTTTTCAAAAGTTCAGAAGATCTATCTATAAATGGATACCAAAATCTTGTGCTAAACTGAAAGGACTCGTTTTTAAATGGGCACCTAAATCTGTTATTCCCTTATTTCTCTTATGCAGACCCGTCATATGTGGTACTTGGATAGCGGGTGTTCCAAGCATATGACTGGGCACAGGGATTTATTGTCTAATTATACAGAGAAATTCTGCGGGAATGTACATTTTGGCAACGATCAACTTTCACCGATTCTCGACTATGGTGACATGATACAAGAGAATTTAACGATAATGAAGGTGAGTTATTTAGAAGGATTAGGGCATAACCTATTCAGTATTGGCCAGTTCTGCGACAAAGGATTAGAGGTAAATTTCAGGGCTAAGAGTTGCTCAGTGTGTACTGAAGATGGTAAAGAACTCTTGGTCAGCACTCGAAAGTCCAATCTCTACACGATAAATTTGTCAAAAGTCCAGACTGACAATCACGTTTGTCTACTCTCAAAGGCCTCGATGCAGCAAAGTTGGCTTTGGCACCACAGGTTATCTCACCTGAATTTTCGGTACATAAACAAATTGGTCAAAGGCAGATTGGTGCAGAATGTGCAACATGTGAAAAAGGGTAAAATGAAGAGGGCAACTCATAAGCCAAAACCCGAACCAAGCACAAGTTCTCCACTTGACTTGTTACACATGGATCTATGCGGTCCGATGACAACTCAAAGCATAGGAGGAAAGAAGTATGTTTTGGTAATAGTGGACGATTATTCGCGTTACACATGGGTAAAGTTTCTAAGGACAAAAGGTGAGACGCCTGAAGTACTTATCAACCTTTTGAAGACTACCCAGGTGAACTTGCAGAGGACAGTAAAGCTTCTAAGGACGGATAATGACACAGAGTTTAAGAACAAAACTGTTGAAGATTATCTCGCATCGGTCGGGATAACACACCAATTCTCTACTGCTAGGACGCCAAAAAAAATGGAGTAGTAGAAAGACGCAATCGAATGCTAGTCGAGGCCGCTCGCACTATGCTCAGCCAGTCAGATCTACCTCTGTGTCTGTGGGCAGAAGTTGTCTCTACTGCATGTTATACGTAAAATCGCTCCATTATTCATAGACGGTTTGGTAAAACTCCTTATGCATTGATAAACAATCGTACACCTATCATTAAATACTTTCATGTTTTTGGATGCAGGTGCTTCGTATTGAATGATAGAGAGAACTTGAATAAGTTCGGACCGAAGGCTGAAGAAGGAATCTTTATTGGATACTCCCAGACATCTGCTGCATATAGGATATATATGAAGAGCTCAAAGACTGTGATAGAAAGCGTCAACGTTACATTTGACGAGGATGTGGCTTCTGAACAAAGCAGTTCAGAACCCGTGATTACAGAAGTTTTAGCTTATGGACACATCAATCCAGAACCTGTATCTAATGAGAATAATTCGGATAAAGCTTCTACATCTACATCTTACTTATCTGAATTAGATTTATTGTTTGAATTTTTCTATGATGAGTTTCTAGGATCTAAATTGCTTAAATCTTTTGTGATTGACAGGTCTGGAGAATCAAGTTGTCAATATCCAATCAGTTCAGAAGTATCTACTGAACTAGTTTCCCCGATTCAGACAAAAACTCTAGTTCCAACAAATACTCCTTCAGTTGAAGTTGTACCTGATCATGTTGAAACATAAGTTACTACTTCAGTTGGTTGTACTGTTATGGATAATCAACAGACTGAACAAGTTGTCCCAACTGAAACTTCTATACAAGACACTTCAACTGCACCCCCAAACAAGGTTGAACAAGAAGGAGTTGAAAGTAGATATCTAGATGAGAGTTATGATCAATCTACATCGAATCCGCTCCCTCATGAACATAAATGGACCAAAGAGCACCCTATAAGCCAGATAATTGGAGATATATCAAAACGGTGCAAACTAGGTCTACGACATTAAACATGTGTATACATGATTCCTTTCTGAGCAAGATAGAGCCTACTCGCGTAACTGAAGCTCTAGCTGATTTGGATTGGGTTACTGCAATGCAAGAGGAACTGAACCAGTTTGAAGCTTTGAAAGTTTGGAGACTTGTACCAAAACCTGAAGGTAATTCTATAATTGGTACAAAATAGGTATTTAAAAACAAGAAGGATGAAGACGGTATCGTAATTCAAAACAAAGCTATAGGAAGACATTGATTATGATAAGACTTACACTCCAGTAACGTGTATTGAAGCAATAAGGATGTTCCTTGCTTATGCCGCTCATAAAAACTTCACCGTCTACCACATGGACGTGAAGACTGCCTTTCTGAATAGCATTCTTAAGGAAGAAGTATATCTCTCACAACCAGAAGGCTTTGTGAATCCAGATAAACCAGATCATGTCTATATCCTGGATAAAGCACTTTACGGTCTTAAACAAGCGCCTCGAGCTTGGTACGAGGTATTATCAAAGTTTTTGGTCAAGTCGGGTTTCACAAAAGGTAAAATCGATACTACTTTATTCATCAAAAAGGAAAAAGCCAATATTACTCTTATTCAGATATATGTGGATGACATTATATTTGGCTAAACCAATCCTAAACACTATAAGAATTTTTCAAACCTCATGGTGTCTAGATTTCAAATGAGTATGATGGGAGAGATGAATTTCTTTCACGGATTATAAGTAAAACTATTTTCAACGGGGATTTTTATAAACCAAGCTAAGTACATTTTTGATATTCTTCGGAAATTCAAAATGGAAACTTGTAAACCTATTGGAACCGTGATGGCACCGGGAACTAAGATCGGCATGGATCCTTCGGGAAAAACTGTTGATGTTAGAACCTATAGAGGAATGATTGGTTCTTTAATGTATTTAACTTCAAGTAGGCCAGATATTATGTTCTCTACATGTTTATGTGCAAGATATCAGGCTAATCCAAAAGAATCCCATATGTATGCAGTAAAGATCATATTTAGATATCTGAAGGGGATTGCAGATCTTGGTTTGTGGTATTCTAAAGATACTGGTTTTGAACTAACAGCTTACTCAGATGCAGATCATGCAGGCTGTATGTTAGAAAAGAAGAGCACATCGGGTCATATACAGTTTCTTAGAGATAAACTCGTAAGTTGGGCATCAAAGAAACATATGTGTGTTTCCACTTCAACGGCTGAAGCGGAGTATGTTGCTGCTACAAGTTGCTGCTCTCAGGTGTTGTGGATGACGACGCAACTACGAGATTATGGCTTCAAATTTGACAAAATCCCGATATATTGTGACTCTAAGAGCGCTATTGCAATATCAGTTAATCCTGTACAACATACAAAAACAAAACACATAGATGTTCGATATCATTTTGTCAAAGACAATGTTGAAAAAGGTACAATAGAACTTTATTTTGTAAACACTAATTATCAGCTTGCTGATTTGTTTACCTAGCCTCTCGACGAAACGCGATTTAATTTTCTAGTCTCGAAACTTGGTATGCTTAATTTGAAGACATAATCTGTGATTACCTATTAAAGTTTTCTTATTGTTATTTTTTTTCATTTCTTTATCTTTATTCTGAAAAGATATCTGCACTAAAGGGTATTCGTGTTTTCAGGGGGAGTGAGAGAAGATAAAAAAAAAGATGATCTACATTCATTTGAGGGGGAATTCACAATTTTTGCATATGTTTAACTGATAAATTTTTATGATGCATAAATGCAGGGGGAGTTAGAGTCTGAATAAGGAGTACTGAATATGATTTCTGATTACTTCAAATCAGAACTCGTACATTAAATGTTTTACTGCTTTATGTCATTTTATTTTTTCAATAAAGTTGTTAATAAAGTTACTTTGACGGACTTTATGACTGATGCAGATTGATAGGATGCTTACATGATCATATCATTATGACTTTAAGCTGACTTCATGAGATTTAAGACAGATTGAAAAGGTTTATTTCTATTCTTAATCTCAAATATGGTTGAAAGAAGGACGACTTTCAATCATAGAAAACATGTTCTTAAATGTTCGAACCACTAATGATTCCTAAACGATTTCATGAATATAGAAGTGTGATTTTTAAATGTTTTCATTTTTACTTGTGCTTCAATATAGAAGTGTGATTTGTCTATATATTGTCAAGTATTCACACACACCGGTTTAATTTTTTTTGAATTCGTTCTTACCATGTCTCTAAATTGAAACAATATTTTTTCGATGGTAAGACACCTCGTTTGTTATTCATAGTTTAAGCGTGATTTCATTTCTGAACGTTCTTTCAAGCATGTCTATATTTTTGGTTCATATAGACAATATCAATTTTTTTTTCTGACCAAAGCCTTGAATGTTTTATCATTCGTATTTGATCTTTTTCATACAATGTCAGATTTTCAAACAAGTTTCTTGTATTCATTTCATTCATTCAATTATCTTGTTTGAAAAGTCTTCAATGTTTAAAAAATGCTCAAATATTTATGATTACATCTTTAAGCATATCTTTATCTGACTTGTATTTCATACTTTATGCTTTAACTGATAAAGTTTAACCGTTTCTGAGCAACATTATGCTTTAATAGGAAAATATGGGTTCATTGTGTAGGATTTAAATGAAATTTCTAAGGATTCACGTTAACCAGTGTTTCCTACCCAAGAAGTTAATCCTTAGTGATCGAGTGTGAGGAGTCAGATGCCCTTTGATTCCTACAAACATAAGGAAGATTAAGTTTTGTTTGGTACCCACTTCTCAATAGGTCTAGTAGGGTTAGTGGAGATGCAAGGTTCAGCAATCTTCATGGCAGTTGAAGATTCAGCTTCAGAGGTAACCTTCACTTTGGTTAACTTCTTAACCTTAGTGGTATTTTTCACCTTGGTCGATTTCTCGACTTTGGTGACCGTCTCAACCTTGGAGACATTCATCTTCACTTTAGCTATTTTATCAGCTTTTGTGGCAGTTGGACATTTACTAGCAATATGGTCAGTGAATCCACAATGATAGCATTTTCTATATTTGAAGGTTGTTTTAGGACCATGAGTAGTAAGTTTAGAAAATTGGAGGTGAGCAGGGCCAACTCCAAGAATGCCTTTAGCATAAGATCTGGGAGGAACTTTCAGTTCTTCAGATTTCTTAGGCTTAAGATCAATTTTCAGCTTTGGAGGACATATATCAAAGATTTCTGTTTCAGAGTTAGAAGATCGATTCACTGAAGGTTTAGTAGAAACTTTCAGTTTTGCTTTCTTGGTAGCCTTTTGAGGATGGGAAATGGATTTTCCTTTATCAGCAGACTTAGAGTCTTTTGATAATTCCTCAGGGATGGGATTAGAAGAAGAAGAGGAGCACTGAGCATAAGAAGTATCAGGGATAGAAGAGACAAACATTTCAAACTTAAGCATGGAACTGTTTTCTTTAGGTTCATCCTGTTGTTTCCAAAAACCAAGACCAGTGATATAGTTATATCACTGGCAGGGATTTGAGCACTTATAATCTCAGTGATCTTTCTTGAGGATTTGCACCATCCTTCAACAGTTGCCTTTTCTGCTTTTAAAATAGTGATGGCTTGTTCGCGTTCTATGCTGATGATTTCGTTGACAATGACTTGATCTTTCAAACTTTCCTCTAAAAAAGTCAGTTCTCTGATCTTTTCATGACATTTTTATTGTTGTTCAGTTAAATCAATATTTTTGCTTTCAGCTAGAGTTTTGCCATTTAGTACATTATACAGATCAATTGTCAGCACATCAACAACACGACTTTTCTCAGCTTCAGAGAGAGAGGGATTGGTAGAGATAAATACCTGAGATGAGATATAGCTCATGGAAGTTCCGGTTGGTTCTTCCACTTCGTCTTTAATCTCTGCCATAAGACAGAGATTAGTGACTTCTTCTTTATCAGAACTTGATTTTTCTGATTCAGCCCAGTCGTGTTCTTCAGCGATAAGACCTTTACCTTTTCTTTTATAGTTTTTCAACTTTTGATATTTTTCTTTCAGCTTAAGGTATTTGTTATCGCTGGACTTTCTGGAGGTAGAAGGTTTGAAGACTTTCCTTGACCAGTACTCACTTGCAAAATGTCCAATCTTTTCACAATTATAGCAAGTAGCAATAGCCTTATCAACAGGGGTTGATTTTGGCTTGTCAGTTAGAGAGAGAGAGATGCTTATTTCTTCTGAAATTGCTCTTTCTTGCAAATCTCTTAAAAGAGTTTGTCAATAGTGCTAAGGTTCATCAAACTCTGAAAGATCAGTGTCTGATAATTCCTCAGTGTCAGAATCTAACTTAGTGATAGTGAGAGTAGATCGTTGAGATGGAATGATCTCTGAGGAGACTAAAGCAACAGGAGTGCTTTTGGAGTGTTTAGAATCCTTTACAAGATTCTTCTTCAGAAGATTTGATTGCTCATAGTTGAGCAATATTCCATACAAGGTGCTAAGAGAGAGAGAATTTAAGTCTTTTGTCAGCTTGAGACACATTGAATAATTGTTCCAGCTTTCAGGAAGACATTCTAAGAATTTAGTTAAGACCTCAGAATTAGAATAGGTCCTACCAGCAGTTCTTAGATCAATGATTAAGCAGTTAAACCTCTGGTGAACATGAGAGAGAGATTCGTTCTTACCAGCAATAAAACTTTCATACTGTCTTACCAAGTTAATCTTTCGAGTTTCTTGGACTTCAGTGGTGCCTTCATATTGAACAAATATACTGTCCCACATTTCTTTGGCAGTTTTAAGATGCATGATGGAATGGAAAGCTTCATTAGGCAGAGCCATAGAGATAATGGTTTTTGCCTTTGCATCTAGACCAACTTTCTTTTTGCCTTCATCACTCCACTGTCTTATTTCCTTAATAGCATAAAGTTCAAGAACAGGAGGAGTGGTGGCAGTAGCTGGAACTGCAGCTATGATTGTGAAAGGTTCATAAGGACCATTTGCTACGTATTCAGGTATAGTAAAATCTACACCTTCTAGAAATATCATCATTCGATTTTTCCAGAGAGCAAAGTTATCTCTGCTAAATCAAGGAGGTATAGAGAGTGAACCATTATCATAGTAGTTTGACTTTGCATTAAGTGCCATGATTAGAATAGCTAGGAAGAGAATATATCAAGATCTTGTTTATTAGATTAAACAGTCCGCCCTGATACCACTTGTTGGTCCCGAAGGTGCTTAACAAGTTTGTAGAAGAGGGGGGGGGGGTTGAATACAAACACAAAATTTTAAAGTTTAATAAATTGTTTATTTGATAAATCAAAATACAATTTACAACTTTGTTGCGGAATAATATTAAGTAAAACTTAATCTAAACAAACTTAAGAAACACTAAGATGGTTGCACTAGAAATAGAGAATAAGGGATTGGGAGAATATAGAAAACAAGGGTTTATATATATTTAGAAAGATGAATGGAGTGTTGATCTTTCTATTTACACCCTATGCATTAAATGCATGGCAGAGTAATTTACACGTGTCCTCATTGATTGGCTGCATGAGTCTGACTTTAGGAGACATGTTTTCGGTCGTATGATGAACAATGTAGTTGACAGAGTTGTTGTACGAATTGCTGCAGAGGTATGTCCGTTATGACAGATCGTACAGATGTGCAAGGGTAAGACAACAGAGACTTGAGGTATAAGCTAAGTGATCATCGATCGCTGAATATCTCTTCCCTCAGAGATATAAAGAAGTTCAGCTATCGCTGAAGATTTTCCTCAGGTTTCTTCGCGTGAGTTGATTCGTCTTTGCTTCACTGATATCCTCATTAGGTCATGAGTAGACATGTATTTGTTCAGTAGGTTTGTCTTCGATTCAGTGGTGAACATCTTTGTCACGAAACTTGTCTTCAGGGATTACGTCTAATTGTTTACATGAGAAACCATCAGCGATATTGAACATACTTAGTATTTGATTGCTGATAGTGAAACACTAAAACATATAAATGTCTACAAGAAAGATCATCATTGATAACTGAACAGACCCAGTTTTATCGCTGATGATGAAACACTTATACATAATATTAAAAGGGTCATGAATCACTTATACATAATATTATCGCTGAGAGAGTATGTATCAACATGAATTGACGGAAGAATGTTCATATGAGATCAGACGGAGATTGTTTCTCCTGAAGACTGTACTTATCTTGATATTTGGGGGAGATATTTTCAAAGCCAGAGTTGACGTTGAAATGTTTTGATGATTCTGATTTCTGATAATTCATCAAAAAGGGGGAGATATTTTAAGATTTCAAAGTGAGATTAATGTTTATCAAAAAAAAGGGGGAGAAATTTAAAGAGATGATTCAAAGTTAAAATTCTGAAGGAAGCAAAGTCAAGAGAAAGTCGTAAAGTGGAGAAAATTTGTATTTCAAATCAAAGAAAAGTATGATGATTGTCAAGATGAAGAGATTATTTTGAAAGATCGTTACTTGAACGTGATCAAAAGGAGAGTTTGAAGAGATCATCAAAGTTATGAAGATTTCAAATTTGTGTTGAAAGGAGTTTCAAAGAGAATGATTATTCAAGATTCAAAGCTGTTAAAGATTCTATTTTGAAGATTTTGCAACTAGAAGATGACCTGAAGATTATCGTCAAATTTTTTTTAATCTTGAATCCAAAGGAGGAGATTGTTAAGTCACTAGTACAAAAACTCACATTTGCCATGGTTAAAAACCGTGGCCATAGGCCTTTCGCCACAGTTTTTTTTTCAATCAAACCGTAGCCTTTTCTTGCGTGACCATTGATACCTTTTCGCCATGTTTAAAATGTGTCACCATATCAAATAAAAAACCATAGCCATAGCTTAAAAACCGTGGCTATAAACATATCTAATATTAAGGTACTGGAGCATTTTTACTTTAACCATGGCAATAAACTATTTATCACCACACAAACTCACGTTAAATGTGGCCATTACCTACCTTTTGGTTACACAAAATAAAGAAAACCATGGCAATAAAATATTTATCGCCACACAAACTCACGTTAAATGTGACCATTAACTACCTTTTGGTTACACAAAATAAAGAAAACCATGGCAATAAACTATTTATGGCCACACAATTTGTTTTTAAGGTGACCAATGATTACCCTATAATCATGTATATTTGTTTTAACGTGGCCATAAACTACTTATCGTCATGCAAATTTTATATTAATCGTGACCATTCATGACATATGGTTACCATAAATGTTAGAACCATGTCTATTGGTTACCTTCTATTCATATAAAATAACTCAAAATGTAGCCATATACAACTTATAGTCATGCAATTCATGACATATGGTTACACTTAAAATTTTGAAGCGTGACCATTAATTACCTTATTCACATGAACTAACTAAAATCGTAGCGATAAATTAATTTTTGCCACACAAATTTCATATTAACTGTTAAACCCAGATTAATAGTTGATAAATAATCACAACACAATAAAGAACAAGAGATGAATAAATCAAAACAATATACCATAGATCTCTTGATTAATCAGATAAATATGTGTGTGTTCTTGGTGTACAGATACCTCGTGTGATGATCCTATTGAGCGTATGAAACAGTATACGACTCCTTCTGTTCTGTTCTACACCTTATGACCTAAATCGAGAAAATAAAAACTTTTATACGTAGGTCAACATGACCTAATCAATTTCTAGATATCAGCTAAAATACCCCCTAAGGTATTGAACACTATTACAAACTAGACCCCTTTTACAATTTAATCTTGAATACAATTTACTGATCCAACAATATCCCCCTTTGGATTCAAGATTAAAAATTTTCAATTATCTTCGGGTCTTCACTTCTCTTGAAAACTGTAGCAAATATCTTCCTCTTTCTTTAAATGAAGTGTCCTTCTGACGATCATCTTCAGTCAGACTTTTGATAGATCAAATGAGCTCAGACACTTTGATATCTTTAAATTGTTCAGCAGTCTTTCAAAGATTCTTATCTTGTATTCTCCCCCTTTTTGATGAGTGGTGAGAATCAGCATCATCAAAACATAGCAAAAATAATCCAGGAATTTTATCTCCCAAATCAACAGTTAAACACAGTCTTCATGTATAGATCCCTTTGTGGAAATAAGAGCAATCTCCCCAGATTGAGAGAGTGATTATTTCAATCTTTGCAGATTCAAGTAATAATAGGTGGTAAGCCTGAATCAACAAATGATTTAGTTTGGAATGCCTGTTAGTAACACACAGTTACTGAGTAACACGAAGTTACTATAGAAGGAGCTGGTTTTGATGTAGGCTCCCCAGGACATCCATTCAATCATCGAATAACACATGGTTATCTATGAACGTTCTGACAGAAAACAAATTTCTGTGTGCTCGTGCATGTGTATGAAAGAAATTAAGCACAAATGATTGCTTTTCAATGTAGGCTTAAAGTATGTAAACTTGTTGAGACAACAACAAATTATACAAGAACTCAATGTGCGTGAGAAAGGGTCGATGGTTGGGCAACTTTCCTTCTTTTTTCAATATTAGTATCTTCCAAGTGAAGAACCAATAGCATATGTGTTGCATCCCTAGAAAATATGAAACATTCTCTTTTTGAGAAAAGAATGAGTAGCTGGTGGGGTTGTATGCAAGAGATGGCATGGGCTAGGTGCCTTTTTCAATGTCGTTCATGAAGAAATGTGAAACAATAGATAATGTGGTTGCCCGACTCAGAAAGAAGTTTGGTGCAGAGTCTGATATTCTTTTACTCTGTTCTCTTACCCTCTTTCTTTTAATCTTTTAAATTTCTCTTCTAACCAATCTCTATTTTCCATTTTACCTCTTCACACACCAACACTCAATTCTTTTGACCCCTCTCCCCTCAATCACTCAGGGAATACTTTTGGGGTAGGAAACACTAGTTATCGTGAATCCATGGAAGTTCAGTTAAGCTCACACATCAAATCCCATGTACTTTCCTAAAAGAATGTGTTGTTCAATAGCCTTTTGTACATGAAAGCACAAAGGAACACAAATAAACATGAAGAAAAAATATTTGGAGAAGTCAAAGACATTTCATGTTTGACAGTACAATTCTCCCCCTCGAAACAAAAAGTGGTTGGCAATTAAGCTCTTTGACAATTAAGCTCCCCCTCAACTTAATAATAATAATAATTTTTTTTCTTTATTTTTTTATTTTTTTTTATTTTATTATTATTTTTTTAAATCAAATGAAATAGAAAGCAAAAACATTGAAGTGCGGGTTCTAATCAGATATGACTAGAAGCCATTGTCACTTGAACTATACTGCACACAAAAGAAATTGTGGTAATCATTTTTGAAAATGATTCCTCTATCATTAGCAACATTTGGAGAATAAATATATAAACCACAAGATTAAGATTCAGAATACTCCCCCTCGAATCATGAGTAAGTTCTAAGAGGACATGTTCAACATTCCAAGTTTGCTGATTAGAAACTGGAACCTCTTTTCATCCAACGGCTTGGTGAAAAGGTCAGCTAACTGGAAGTCAGTTTGAACAAAGTGCATTTCGATAACACCTTTTTCTACATGATCTTTAATGAAGTGATAGCGTACATCTATATGCTTGGTCTTTGAATGCTGAACTGGGTTAGCTGTTATGGCGATTGCGCTCTTGGAATCACAATAAATAGGCACACGTTTGTAGTTGTACCCAAAGTCCCTTAACTGTCTTTTCATCCAAAGGACTTGCGAACAGCAGCTAGCAGCAGCTACATATTCTGCCTCAGCAGTGCATGTTGAAACACAGTTTTGTTTCTTGGAGGTCCAACTTACAAGTTAGTCACCTATAAGTTGACATGATCCAGAGGTGCTTTTCCGGTCTAGGTTACATCCTGCATGGTCAGCATCTTTCTTGAAACCAGAAGCTCGGAGAAATTTAGTTAGAGTTTCATACCAGGCTCGTGGTGCTTGTTTAATACCATATAGCGCTTTGTCTAGCACGTAGACATGATCAGGGTGATGAGGGTCAATGAAACCTTCAGGTTGTGCCATGTAAACCTCCTCATGCATAACGCCATTTAGGAAAGGTGATTTTACGTCCATTTGATAGACTGTAAAGTTTTTGTGCGCTGCATATGCTAAGAAGATTCCGATGGCTTCGATCCTTGCAACAGGGGCGAATGTTTCTTCATAGTCAATACCCTCCTGTTGAAAGTACCCTTTTGCAACCAGTCGAGCTTTGTTTCTCACAACTACTCCAGCGTCGTCTTTCTTGTTTCTGAATACCCACTTAGTTCCAATAACAACTTTACCTTTAGGTAGTGGGATCAAGCGCCAAACCTTGTTCCGTTCGAATTGCAGAAGCTCGTCTTGCATAGCAGAAATCCGGAAGGGATCACGTAGAGCTTTGGATGCTTTCTTTGGTTCTAGGGATTAAGGAAGCTTGAAAACATGCAGAAATTTGCAGACGCTGACCGTATCGTGACACCAGATTGTACGTCACCTATCACGTTATGCAGGGGATGATCCTTAGTCCAACGATGTGTGCTTGGTAAGGATTCAACTGTTTGTTGCGTATTTGATGCATTGTATTCATCATGCAGGGCAGGTAGATCCACAGATGTGCTCGGGACATCTTGTACAGGTGTTTCTGATACTGAAGCTTCTGGAATAGCAGCTGAAGTACTCGTGACTTCATTTCCAGAAGGAATATCTGCAGAGACAGATTCAGCAATAGTAGAGTCAGAAACTAACGGTTTAGTTGTACCTGATGGAGATGCAGTTTAAGTGATTTCTTCGGACGATCCAGACATGTCTACAGAAAGAGTAGGGACCTCCGAGCTTGGTGTTGATGTTGATGTTGATATGCCTTTGTCAAAGTCTGCACAAATATCATCGAAGGTATCAATAAACAACAAATCTAACTCAGATGTGATAGAGTTAGTTATAGAAGAAGTAGATTCTTTAGACGCTGGTTCTATTCCGGATTGAATAGAAGCTTTGTTCTTGAGTCCGAGTTCTGAACCGTTGTGTCCAGAAGTCCGAGTAGAATTCTCATCAAAGGATACATTCATGCTTTCAACAATCGTCTTGGTTCGAATAACGTAGATTCGATAAGCTTTGGATGTCAGGGAGTATCCGACAAGATATCCTTCATCCGCTTTCTTATCAAATTTTGATAGTCCTTGACACTCTCGTAGAATGTAACACCTGCAACCAAAAACACGAAGAAATTTGATATTAGGTTTACGATTGTTGATCAACTCATATGTTGTTTTATCAAAGCGTTTTACCACAATGGTACGATTTTGAGTGAAGCAAGCTGTTGCGACTGCCTCACCCCAAAGATACATGGGTAGATCAGCATAGGCAAGCATAGTATGAGCAGCTTCAACAAGAGTGCGGTTCTTCCGTTCAACAATGCCATTCTGCTGTGGAGTGTAGGCTGCGGAGAAGTTGTGTGAAATGCCCACAGAGATAAGATAACTCTGCAAGGTATCATTCTTTAACTCCGTGCCGTTATCACTGTGAAGAGTTCGGACTAGCAATTGAAGACGTACTTGAATTCGCTTAATAAAAGCGAGAATCAGTTCTGGCGCATCTGACTTATTGCAAAGAAACTTGAGCCATGTATATCTTGAATAGTCATCTATCATTACTAAGATTTATTTCTTGCCGTTGATAGACGTTGTTCGCATTGGGGCACAAAGGTCCATATGAATAAGTTCTAGTGCAGATGAGGTTGAGGATTCAGATTTTGATTTGAATGATCTTCGCTTCATTTTGCCCATCTCACATGCAGAACATAGTGAGTCTTTCTCAAACCTCATTTATGGTAGACCTTTGACCAGACCTTATCTCTGTAGCTTAGCTATTGATCTGAAATTCTGATGAAACAAGCGACGATGCCACGTCCACGATTGTGCTTTAGATGCTTTGGCTAATAGGCATACTCGACGTGTGGCGGACAGTGTCGGAAAATGTACATAATATAGATTTCCATGGCATCCAGCTCTGAAGATTTCGTAACCATCTGGATCCTCTAGATAGCAATGAGAAATGTGAAGCGAACTTGTTATTTCATGTCACATAAGTGACTGGTGCTAAACAGATTATGATCAAGACCTTCGACATATAACACTCTTTGTATCTTCATAACTCCATTATCAAGCATTCTATATCCTTTGACATGTCCTTCTACTTATGAATTTGCAAACCTAACTGCTCCAGCAGGCTCCTCCACATAGTTATGTAAGAGGTGCTTGAATCCTGTCATGTGGCGTGAACAGCCGGAATCTATCACCCACACTCGACAGGACTGCAAAAGAAACAATTAGTTTTGCTTTGGTACCCATATCAAAATGGGTCATTCGCTATTAGCTTCAAGCAATTCAGGAATATCAGCAGGTTTAACTTTCACTCTCCATTCATATCGGAGTTTTAGAATCCATTTCTAAACCATTTTAACATTTAATTCCTGAAATACTTTTTAGATCTTGGATTGGTAACCTTAGCACGAAACACTTTGGGTTGTGTGGAAAAATTGGAATTAAGATTAAGTTTAGCTTTTCTTTTTCTCTTTTTGGACTTAGGAGTGGAGTAGTATTTGTAAGAATTATCCCAACAGTGTTTGCAATATAAATTCTTTCGAGCAAAAGTCATAAATTTAGACCCAATATGACCAATCGTAAGTCGGTGATCGGACCAAATATTATCGGTTGTAACCTATATGATCCAATATAACCCAACGTGACTCATCCTAACCAAGTATAACCTAATATGACCCATTGCAACCAATATGATCTATTGTAACCCAATATGACAAAATGTTACACAAAATGACCGATTGCAACCCAACACGACCCATTATAACTCAATTAGACTCAATATGACCAACTGTATGTTGCGACCTAATGTAAACCAATATTAGCAATTGTAACCTATATAACCCAATGCAACTGAATATGACCAATTGTAATCGATACAACCAAATATAATATAATATGGCCCAATGTGATCAATTAGAACCCAACGTGACATATTATAACAAAATGTAACTTACTATGACCCATTATAACTCAACATAACTCGTTAAATAAAATATATTTCCGAAAAATAAATACAAAATTTTATTATTAAATTTTATAAAAAAATATTTTATTTGTATGATATTTTTTACATATAACTATATAATTACATTGGTTTTTTATATTTGTATATATAATAATATTGGGAGCTTAATTGTAAAAACTTTCAAATAAAATAATTAAAAAAATGTTTAATCAAATAATTTAAGTTTAGCTGGGTTGGTTGACGATTGATTGATAGGGGATGAGTGAATGGGATGGAAGGTTTTTCGGCGGGATTGTTCCATCTAGAGATTGATTTAAGGGTGATTTGGGTTTTGGCGGGATTGTTCCTGCTAGAATTGATCTAGAGCTATAAATTCTTGAATAGACGAGCATGAACAAGTTTAGCGAAAACCTAGAGTTGTGTTAATTATAACTTGATTTTTGATTGAAAACAAATTATATATGGTTGCAACAGGTTGGAGGACGAAGAAGACAATGGAGATTTCGAGAAGCAAGATTCATATGGTAGCAGTTCTGATAATGAATCAGCAGTAGCAGTGAAAAAGAAAGAGGTAATGTTTGCCATTATCCCTTATATTTTTGCTATTCAAATATGCTTATTTGTTTTATGTTAGAGCTAAATTGTATTCAAGATTAAAAGGAGGGTCTAAAATGTAAAGTTTGTAAAGTGTGGGTGTTAATTGTAATTGTTGTTTAGAGTTGACTATTTGCTAAAGGTCATGTTGACCATATAAGTAGCAAAGTCTTAGTGTTTTAGAACACAACTCACACACACGGATTCTTTCTAAGAACACTGTGAAAAACACACACATAGAGCTTGATTGATAAATGCATGAAATAGGGATATGAGTCATTGTAATTAGTGTGATTGTTTAATAAAAGATGTTCTTAATAATCTGTGTTTAAATCGATAGCTAGAATACTAGGATCACATTTGGTATCAGAGCTAAATCCAACGATTTGATAGTTTTTGAGTTCATAAACTGTTCTTGAGGTTCTTGATTAGATTTTTGAGATTTAAATAGTTTTTGATAAAATCTTGGATTGAAAGATGTTTGATTTACGTTCTAGAATGATTTCTTGTGATTGAATTTCAGTTTTGAACCACTTTAGATCACTCAATTTTGATTTTTGAGATTTTTTTGTTCGAACGAGTTCGTACATATTATTTGATCACAGATTACGTGTTTGAGTGTAGTTTTTGTGAAATTGATTGGTTTGGATTGTGTCTTGTACTAACTTGATTGTTTCTGTGAGTTTACAGCATCTAATTCGAAGGATTAAGTGGATTTTTGGACTAGAAATTGAATTTTAGGACCGATACTTGAAGTACTCGCAAGATCTCATCAGTTCGTATGAAGAACTCGCGGATTAGATTTTGCACACATAGAATTCACAAATACATGTTTGTTATTTTGTTTAAGTACAGAATTCGCATAATCCTTTGTACAAAAAGTAAGAATTCGCAAGTGTCTCTTATGCGAAAAGTGTTTTTAAAAAGATTCTAAGTACAAAATTCGCAGGTACCTTCATGCGAATTGTGAAGAACTAGCACATTGTGAGATACAAATTGTAGGAATTCGCACAAGTCCTTATACGAATTCTTGAGGATTTCGCATATATTTTCAAAAAATTTCTAAGTCCAGATTTCGTATCGATGCGAAAAGTTTTTGAGATTTTTGAAATTTTTTTTAAGTAAAGAATTCGCATCATCCTGTGAGACGAGATCTTCATGCGAAAAGTTTGATGCGAAAAGTTTTATCTCTCAACTATTTCTAAGGCAAGAATTCGCTTGAGTGTCTTATACGAATTGCAAGGAATTCGCAGATAGCTATATACAAATTCTTTGAATTCGCATACTGGTTTATGCGAAAAGTGATTCTTTTTTGCTTTGTATGTGAATTGTGAGTTTATACGAATTCTAATATGTGTTGTATGAATTCTTCTTGACATGAAAATTCTGGTACTAAACTGCATGTGAATTTCTCTTTAATTTCTATTGCATACGAATTCTTCACTTAGAAGTTTTTGGAAAATTTATTTTCTAAAAATTTTTAAGTTCTGCAGTTGTTATATCTTTTTGTTGGACTAACGATCAATTTTAGTAAAATTCTTTTTGTGCAGATTATCAGAATGTCGAAAGATCTTCTCTCTATGGGTTCTCAATCAAAGCCTCTAGTATTATCTGTCGGAGAGTATGCTAAGTGGAAAAGGAGGATGACTCAGTTTCTGAATCACAAGAATCGTGATTACATGAAATCAATCATTGAAGGACCAGTAGAGGTTGTTGTAACTGTTCCAGGACAAGCTGCCATCGACACCTCTCCAAAAATTCCAGTTAGATATGTACTTAAGCCATATCAATATTATAGCTAAAGGGAGAAGGAGCTGGACAAGATTGATGAGGAAGCACTTATATACCTCACCATGGCCATTCCCAGCGATATCTACAATCGAGTAGATAGTTGTGAATCTGCAAAAGCCATGTGGGATAAGCTTGAAAGGAGGTTTCAAGGCACTGAATGATCCATCCAAGCTAAGCTAAACAGAGTATCAATGCTTACGAAGGATTTCATGCAAAGGAAGGAGAAGCTTTAATAGACACGTACAATCGTTTGAACGTGATCTTAAATGACCTGAGGAGAAATGGGATGAACAAGTCTATTTCTGAGATTAACTACAAGTTCATCAAGAACTTGAACCCAGAATGGAAAAGCTACGCGATCAATCTCCAATGACCAAGAACATGGCTCAGGAGGACGTAAATGATATCTTTTCAACTCTCTCACAACATGAGGAGGAAGTTAAACTATTGAATGAAGAGAAGAAGATATTCAAAGATTCGCTAGCTCTGTTAGCCGAAATGTAACACCCGTAATTTTCGGTAAGTAAAGGTCACCCAGACATTTTTTGGATCTTATAAACGGCGGGACTTTTGTTGGGAAATCATTATTTAAAGTCCCTTAGAGTATCGTGGGTCTCAGTGTTGGAAAAGGTGAGTTTCGAGGCTCCGGAAAGGTCCCGCTACAATGCCTGGCAACTATGACATGTCATAGTCGCACTGTCACAGTCGCAGAGAAGGAACAGAAGGGGGAGGCATTCTGGCGACAATGACCAGCGACATTGCCATGGGCAATGTCGCATGGCAATGTCGCATGGGAGGGAGAGCAGGCTGTCAAAATTGGGTTTTTTGGCTCATTTCTTCATGGCAATGTCGCATGGGAGGGAGACCCATCTTCCCTACCCATAGTGTTTTGGGGTTCTAAATCCTTAAATCCTCAAGTTGTGAGGTATCAATACTCTACCAAGTGAGATGTTGGAGGCTAGCTACCAAGGATCTTCATCTTCATCTTCAACCTCAAGCTCTAACTTAGGGGTTTCTAGGTTTTCATCAAAACTTAAGTGGTTAGTGTATCCCTACCATTTCTAAACCCTAATATAAGATATAAATGTTCTCTTGATGTTTTTCTAGTATTTGATTTCTTCAACTTCGGTTTGTAAGATTCTAGAAGATTTGGGTCAAAATTAGGGTTTTTACCAAAATGGAGATTTTAATGTAATGTGTTTGGGGATCGATTCTAAATGGTTGAATGTGATTATTTATGGGTGGAATTTGTGCATCTAGGTTTATGGAGGTTTTGACCTTGAAGATTCAAGTGTTTTTCAAAGGAGCTCAAGTTGTGGTAAAATCTAGATTTATCCTAAATCTAGCAAGGTGAGTTCAAGTTGATTTGTGAAAACGGTGTACATGCCAAAATGTCTATTTTAAAGTGTTTATATGTTTTACATGCACTAGTACAAAAATGTGTTTTTGCCACGGTTTTGAAAATTGAAGTTAGTCACCGTTGGGTTTAGAACCGTGGCTAAAAGTCATAAATAAAATTCTAGTAATGGGTTAGCCACGATTTAACTCAATGACTGTGACCATTAAAAACATGTCTAAACATAATGCCATGGTTTAGATAAAACTGTGACTAAATGGTTCTTTACGGCCACCATTTTTTATCCGTGGCAAGTAACGACTAAAAAACGTGACCATAGACAGACATATAGCCATGGTTTTTGTCTAAACCATGGTTTTATATTTGTGACGACCATTATCTGTGGCCATAGACCGACATATTGCCACATGAAACCAATTTTCCGTCACCAAAATAAATGTATATATAGCCATAAAAATATGTAAAACGTGGCCAAAAGTCACGGGTGATTATAGCCATGGTTTTTATTATTTCATGTGGCCAAAAGGTAACTATTAGTCACGGTTATAAATATTAAGCGTAACTATATGTGATGATTTCGCCTCAGTTAATATGAAACGTGTGTAGCTATTAGTACAACTAAAACCACAATTAAAATAATTTAGTCACTAAAATTTGACCAATAGCCACGGTTCTAACAAATAAATTATGCGACTAATAAATGGTCTATGGTCGCGATTTTTAGTAGTTTTAATGACTAAAAGGTAACTAATAGTCCCACTTTTAAAGTTTAAGTGTAACTATATAGCTTAAATTGGCCACTGTTTTATTTTTTTGTGTGACTAAAAGGTAACTTAGAGCCACATTTCTGAAAATAAGTGTAACTGAATGTCATAAATTTGGCCATGGTTTTTAATATTTTATGTAACCAAAAGGTAACTAGTAGTCATAATTTTACGAATTAAGCGTAATTGTATGTCATAAATTGACCACGATTTTTATTATTTTGTGTGACCAAAACGTAACTTATAGCCACGTTTCTAAAAGTTAATCGTAACTATATGTCATGAATTTGGCTACGATTTTTAATATTTTGTGTGACTAAAATGTAACTGGCAGCCATAGTTTTACATATTAAACATAATTATATGTCATGAATTAGCCACGATCTATTATTATGTGTGAACAAAAGGTAACCTATAGCCATGGTTATAAAAGGTAAGCATAACTATAGGTCATGAATTTGGCTATGGTTTTTAATATTTCATGTAACCAAAATGTAACCTATAGCCATGGTTCTAAAAGGTAAGCATAGCTACATATTAAACATAGTTATGTGACATGAATTAGCCACAATTTTTTTATTATTTTGTGTGACCAAAAAATAATCTATAGTCACGTGTCTGAAAGTTAAGGGTAACTATATGCCATGAATTTGGCGATGGTTTTTATCATTTCGTCTGACCAAAATGTAACTGGTAGTCATAGTTCTACATATTGAACATAGTTATATGTCATGAATTAGCCACAATTTTTTATTCTTTTGTGTGACCAAAAGGTAACTTATAGTCACGTTTCTGAAAGTTAAGCATAACTATATGTCATGAATTTGACTATCGTTTTTAATTTTTTTTGTGACCAAAAGGTAGCTCATAGCCATAATTCTACATATTAAGCGTAATTGTATGTCGTGAATTAGCGACGATTTTTTATTATTTTGTGTGACCAAAAAGTAACCAATAGTCATGGTTATAAAAATTAAGTGTACCTATGTACCATGAATTGCTCATGGTTAACATAAAATTTGCATGATTGTAAATGTTTGTCACGATTAGCCACGGTTCTAACAATTGAATTTGTATGGCTATATGGCCATGATTATATCTTTACTGTGTGACCAAAAGATAACTGAGAGCCATGGTTTTTAATATATTGTATGACAAAAACGTAACCAATAGAAACAATTTTAAAAATTAAAGCATAAACATATGTTATGAATTGGTTACATTTTATATTATTCAATGTGACCAAAATGGAAGCAATAATCATATTTCTAAAGATTAAACATAATAATATGTAACAAATTGATCATGGTTAATATGAAATATGTATAGTTGTAAGTATAGCTAATGTCATGGTTAAATTAAATATGTATGGTTTTATGGTAATGAATGATCAATGTTATAAAGCGTACATCATGGCTTTATTGATTTTCTGTACCCTAAATGTAACCAATAGTCAAAGTGCACAAGTGCACCCTGTCATTTAAACAAGGTAACTTAGTCGGTGCTAAAAATTTGTCTACATAACATTTTTTTAAAGAACATACCACCAAGGTGTTCTTTTTTACGATGAACAAAATATCGACATGTCATTTTTATAAATAATTTTATATTGTTTTAGGTCACTATAAGTACAATTGGAAGTTGCAATCTTTTAAAGCATTTGTTCATGTATTTAAAATTTTACATCATACAAAAAATCGAAGCACATGTATAAATGTTTAAAACCTATCAATATTTGTTAAAAAAAATATGGCATCTTTTAATAAAATCTAGATTTAAATACAATTTGGTTTTTTCCGTAAGAATGCAGGATATATAATTTGAATTTAACTGACTAAACTTAATATGTGAACATATAGTGTTTATACAGTGTTGTTTCATAGATAAAAAAAACAAAAGCCCATATTCTTGTTTCAAAAAAACCTCATCGAACTAAAAACTTCAAGGTCTATAAAAATTAAATCATGATAATCCCATCTGATAACCTGTTATAATAGTCTCAATTTAGTTCAGCCCAAATATCCATTAGCTTGAAAATAGAAGAACTCATAACTCGTAATCCGTAGACTTTACTGCAAATCCACTTATTTAATTTCAAACCCAAATTATGTTATGTGTGTGCCATCTTAGTACTCCAAGACCAGAAAATCAATAATAGAAAATTATATCATGTGCCAATATAAAGGTCAAGAATTTAAACTTGAAAGCAAAGTGATGTTGCCAAATATTTACTCAAGGATAAAAGCCTAATCAAGCTTCTATGGTCAAAAGGAGCAAAGTGATCAATTTAAATCAGACATTTGTAGTTGAAGAACAGATAGTTGTGGTACTGACAGACATAATTGTGTTGTTGAAGGAAGTTAATTGATTTTTCCGGGGAAAAATCCTGTAATCAGATAAATATGAATGATGATTTCATGAAGAAGAAGAAAAGTATCAGCGGATTCACCTGATTCCTCCAAATTTACAGTTGTATTGGTAATCATAATCATCTCTTCTGTTCTAGGGCTGATGAGCTAATACTTTTGGGTTTTCAAAACCTGATCAAGAGGAAAATGGCACTGGCCATTGCCAACCACAACTTAAGGGCCAACACACAAAAATTGGTATAATTGCCTCTAACCAAAGCAGACCATGGCATTGAAATCACAGAAACAACGAGGATTCTTAGACTAGCCAACCAGAGAAATAGACAATTCTGGGACCAAGTCTCAGAATTTTGGAAACCATTTGATAATCCAGTGATAAAGCATTTGACGGTACACAACAGGTGCAAAAATAGAACCAAAATTGATAAATCAATTTGAAATTGGAACAACATTAGAACTAGAAATGAAATTGTTGAAACTGTTAAGACAAAACTTAGGAACTAAACAAATTTCAACAGAGAAAACCAAAATTTGGGACCAAAACTGAAGATATCGAAATTTGTTCAAAAACCAAAATCAGGACATCAATCTGATAATCCATCCATATAGAAAAAAATAGCAGCACCACACCCTTGCATTTTGAGATTACCACAGCAAAATGAACATACATATTAACCCCTCTATTGTAGCAAAACAGCAAACACAAAAAAAAATATTTTTTGCAGCCCACACTAAGCAGTAGCCATACATCTGAACTGATGGATACTTAGCAACCAAAACTGAAAGCCAATTTGGCCAAAGGCCATTGGCAGAAAGTGATCATAAGCCCAAACACAAACTTGATCCCAAAGTCAGACGAAATTGAGAAAATATGAAACCAGGTCAAAAATAGAACATTTAACCAAGTCTAAGAGTGGAGGTGTAGGGAAAGAATTTCATTAGAAAGTATTGACATGCTTACTAAAATAGAAGGTTGAGAGTTGATTTGCCATCAAAACTTCCTTTTGTAAATCTCTTATATAACTAGTACATTAATCATCCACGACCTAAATACAAATACTGACAAGAACAAAACCGTCCACAGAAAGTCAAAAGACATACCTCTCACCGCCACATTCTATTCTCCATCTTATGTTTTATAGTAAATGTTATAGCCACATTGCAAGCCATCTCCTTTACTTGTTGCATTGTAAAAGGAACATTGCTCCTCCTTGTGTCCTATATACAAATGACAAGGAAGAAAGCCAGATTTTAATAACCGTAAATAAAATATTCAAGATTAGTAGCACCCAAACAAAGCAAAACAGAACCAGGAAAACAAAGAAAAAAAACAGCAAAAAAGGACCATGTAAAATTAGTAGCACCCAAACAAAGATAGAACAATTGGACGGAAATACCTGAGAAATAATTGAATCTAAAATTGCATGTTTGTGATGCTCGCACACTCTCAAGATAGTATAGATAAGTCATAAAAAGGACCTTTCTACAATGTTAATTAATCAAGAGAAGGCATGTGATCAAGAAGAGTGATGGGCTATGCTATTGAGAAGAAAAAAGTCTGTCGATGGTAGAGTTTCTTAGCAAAATGGGCAGCCTTAAGACACTAGAATCTCAAAAGTTCTCAAATTCCAGATTAAGCTAAAGTTTTCAAATGTATTAAGAAAGTTACACTCTACATTGAACAACAAATTCAAGGAAAATGACTTCTAATCTTATTTTTGGACAAAAATGAATCCAAGACAAGGAGATACCCATATTCCACTAACCTTCAGATCCTTAATGCAAAACAGAAATACTTGCTGCAGCTTCTAATTGATTTCCATTCTAAATAAGTGTCGCCTATAATTACACCATATGTTAATCTTGTATAAGTTCGACATACAGAGTGTAGTGGTGTTCAGGAAAACCTCTAAATCATCAACACTAATCAAATCAAAACAAACCATGTCAATCCGTAGTTCTAGATGTGGATGCTTATGTCCTTGGGCAAAATAGCATAACTCATTTTCTTCCGACATCTATCGCTTATACTGCTTCATCTACGACATTTGGGTGATGAAAGGAATCATTAACTATTCAACAACAAAAGCTCTGCCTCTCAAGTTCTGCTTAAGCAAATCTCTATAATTATAGTGTAAATTGGGTGGACTTTACACAGTCAGTAAATATAGAAAAATCTTACGGCTTTTACTTATGTCATACCTTATAAGGTTCTTTTATATAATACCTTGTAAATTCTTTGATGTAATACCTTGTAAATTCTTATAAGAAACAACACGATACAGTTAAGGGAAATAATCTCCTTGCTAGATTGAAGAGGAAATTTTGACACCATACCGTTGCTTATTTAACATTTTTAGGATTTAGAAGTGAATGAACTAATTGTTTGATAATGTTCCAATTTAATAAAGTATCTTGAATATAGGTCAATTAGAATCTAAATCAGGTTTTGGCTAATTGTTATACCACTTTTGATGCTTAGAATGTTTAGTCCCATTTTCCATCATATTGAGAGAGGGTTTTGATGATTTGTTTCACATATATCAACTTAGTCTATAAGTAATGAAACTATGAATCTCAAGGCCGAAAGCCAAATAAAACATACATGCCGTAACTTTGCACTAAGGGAGAACTACATAATGCAACTACCGTAACTCTGCATCTCTGAAAGGTCTTAAATCAAACTTAGATAGTTGTCCACTAGTTTAAGTAGACTAAATTAACGTTAGTTATTGTGTTATACTTTTTTGTTATTTGTATAATTTAATGTTCTCAAAAACCAAAAAAAATCCATTAATTAACCAACTACACTAAGTAATGTTTAAATCAAAGACTACTCAACCATTAATTAAAAACATACAAAATTTCCATTCTTAATCAAATCATCAGCTCCATCAGAATATTTCTTTATTCAAAACTAAGATTAATCAACCCTACACATAGATGAGAATTATCATCATATTGGAATGAAGGAAAATAAGAAATCTTGAGGAGGAGGGATAATTGAAATGAATTATAGCAAGTCGGTAAGTATTTGGTTACCTTGTATTTGAATCGGACAATCCATGTATGTTGATTTGCCTTCATCCCATGACCTGGAGAACATACCTGCAAAAGGAATTAAGATACCGAATACTATGGAGTCTTGATAGTAGTAGGCAATCGCTACCTTGAGCAGAAATAGAGGTTTGAGAAATCGATAAAATCTGAAAAGCACCTTGGGAGTTGGGAGCATAAAGAGACTGTTATCTTCCATTTTGAATTTAAAATTCAAACAAAAGATAGAAAATAAATGCCAACCGCCTTCTGATTTCGATGCAGGTCAAGATGAAGTTCTTGCCTCAAGACCTATTGAGGACCTGATAGCACTGATAGCACATTGGGAGATCGGTAGTTACCCCAAGATCAGTTTTTATATGTCACTGCTTTTGGGTTCTGTTAGTGGCACTTGTTCATATACTTGTGATGTTTGCTTTGGAAGAATCTCTAGATCATCTATTCTTGCATCTATGGCAATCAAGTCTCTTATGTTTATCTAGAGAAGGAACAAGTTGATAGATCACAAGTGAAAGTATATAAAGAAAATGTGAACAAAAACTGAAGTTCTTCTCAACCTCAAGTTAGTGATGACAAAACATCTCAGGTGGATGATCGAAGTGGAAGAGCTCAGCCCACAATTGATATAACAGAAGAATTGAGGCATTAGACTCATGCCCTACAATATATACATAAACCAACGCTTCACCTGGTATTCAATATTAGATGCAAATATGTTTCTTATTTTTGTCAGTACATTTTGGTCTAAATGGCTACTTCCCTACATTTCTGAATAATCATAAGGTTTCATGTTCTAGTAATAGAAACAATCATTTTCAAATTGCAAAAGCAAATTTTAAGTAGAAGACAACCTTCTCAAAGACAATGAGCTTGGTCCACTATGTTCGCTCTGTTGATCACTTGGTTTTATGGTCATAATGCATGATAGTGAAATAAGGACCTAGGCCTTCTATGTATGAATTGTTGTGTGAGAAAAAATAGTGTTTACTGTATAGCGGTAAGTGTCAATTATATGTTTTGTTCCAATCTGAGACATAGGGACCGTTTACCAAGCACTTACCTCGTAAGCGCTTACCTCGTAAGCGCTTACCTCGTAAGCGCTTACCTTACCTCGTAAGGTAAGCGCTACTGTAAGATTGTGGTACATTAAAATGGTATCGTGTATGCAACAATTTACCCGGTAAGCCTTTACCTGGGTAAGAGTATTAACTCTCACTTACCGGGTAAGACTCTCAATCTTTATCATTAATCTTACCTGATAAGATTATTGGCCAATTCCATCTTCATCTAGTGAGGAAAATTACCTAGTAAGCACTTACCGGGTATGCATTTAGTTAACAACCCCTTAGTTTGAGTCCTGTTCTTAGTAAGTGCACCATGACTCACCAAGGTTCTAGACTATTGCCTTAGACTTCTATTGACCCGTCATCAAGTTTATGATTCTACATTTGTCATATAGGAGTTACCTGATCATCTATCAATCTAAGATTTATTTATGCCATCAAAAAGCATTCATGTATCATGTACTCCATTCATGTATCAAGGGTCCATACATTTATCCATTACGTGATTACGATACCTTTACCAAACTAAGTTTACTAATTAGTTTCATCTGTAACCCAACAATTACAAATTCTCAAGAACAAATCTTAAAGATTAAGAAACACGTTAACGGGATCGAAAGTAATCTGGAATAAGTTATCTTCAAACTGATCTTTAATATATATTGGAAATATTAGTCATAAAGGAGCAAAAACCACAAAATCCATCCTCAAGTGAATTCACAAAATCCATTCTCAAGTTGAATCCAGAAGGTAGAGACTATCTAGAAAGCAGAGACTAAACCCAAAACGGTTAAATCTAGAAGTGGATATTGCTCCAAAACCATATTCATGGTGATAACCTTCCATAGGTCATTTGTATTATGAGTTCACTAGAAGATTACAATTAAAAAACAAATTGATAAAAAAAAACCTAAATAGAGCCTTGTTATTTAAGTGATGGAAGTGATGAGAAAAATGTATAAAATCACAAGCAATTCATTAAGGTTTTTTGAACGTATTATATAATGGTTTGTTGGGAAGAAATATTATGTGCTTCAGTCTAAAACCTGAGTTGTAGAATGATAGGTCCATACAAACACTATTTCAATCATAAATCACACTTGTATTCTTTGATTTTGAACATTCTCTCTCTACAATCAGTTTCTCTCTATAGAATCTCTCTAAAAAATATATGACAATATCAAAGGGTTTCTCTCTTGTATGAATAGCCAAAATCTTTTAACTGAGTCTTCATCCAGAGGACTTGTGAACAGCAGCTAGCCGCAGCTACATATTCTGCCTCTGCGGTGGATGTAGAAACACAGTTTTGTTTCTATGAAGTCCAGCTAACCAATTTATCTCCTAGAAACTGACATGATCTAGATGTGCTCTTTTGATCCAGTTTGCAACCTGCATGATCAGCATCCGTATATGCAGTTAAATCAAAACCAGAATCCTTAGAAAACCAAAGGCCTAACTCGGGAGTGCCTTTGAGGTATCTAAGTATTCTTTTAACAACGATCAGGTGAGATTCCTTAGGATTCGCTTGGTATCTAGCACAGAAGCATGTAGCAAACATTATATCAGGTCTGCTAGCTGTTAGATACAGTAATGATCTGATCATACTTCGGTACACTTTCTGATCAACAGATATTCCAGACAAATCTGCGTCTAAAAGTGTTCCGGTAGCCATCGGCGTTTTCATTACAAAACTATCAGTCATCATTAAAATTTCAATTGGTTTATAAAAATGCCTTCGGGTGACTGTTTGACTTGAAGTCCAAGTAAAAATGTTAACTCACCCATCATTAACATTTCAAAACGAGATTCCATGATTTTAGAAAATTTCTTACAAAATTTTGGATTAGTAGACCCAAATATAATACCGTCCACATAAATCTGGATTAGAATTAAATCCTCACCTTGATTTTTAAAGAATAGGGTTGTATCAATCGTACCCTTTTTAAAACCGGAGGCGAGTAAGAATTGAGTAAAAGTTTCATACCAAGCTCGTGGTGCCTGTTTCAAATCATACATCGCTTTGTCTAGTACACAGACATGGTCAGTGTGTTTCGGATCTGTGAAACCTTCAGGTTAAGCGACATAAACTTCCTCATGCAGAATGCCATTAAGAAATGTCGACTCTACTTCCATTTGATAGACAGTAAAGTTCTTATGGGCTGCATAGGATAAGAAGATTCTGATGGCTTCGATCCAGGCAACAAGAGAAAACATTTCATCGTAGTCTATGCCTTCCTGTTGGCAGTAACCCTTTGCTACTAGGCGATCTTTGTTTCTTACAACTACTCCAACCTCATCCCTTTTGTTCCTAAAAACCCACTTTGTGCTTATCACGGATTTACTTTTCGGTCGTGGGATTAATCGCCATACCTTATTCCTTTCAAATTGAAGAAGCTCATCTTGTATTGCAAGAATCCAATCGGGATAGCGCAAAGCTTCTGAGACCTTTTTCGGCTCTAAGGAACTAAGGAAACTTGAATATAAACATAAATTAACGAATGTTGCACGCGTTTTGACACCACTGTGTACGTCACCAATGATTTTGTGTAGGGGCTGATCTTTTGTCCAACGTGTTGTGCTCGGAAGTGTTTTTCACAGTGTTCTTACTCAGAATCCACATGTCTGAGTTGTGTTCTAAAACATTAAGACTTTGCTATTTATATGGTCAAAATGACCTTAAGCAAATAGTCAGCTCTAAACAACAATTACAATTAACACCCACACTTTACAAACTCTACATTTTAGACCCTCCTTTTAATCTTGAATACAATTTATCTCTGACAATCTCCCCCTTTGGATTCAATATTAAAAAAAAATTGGCAATAATCTTTTGGTCTTCTTTTATTAGAAATATCTTTAAGAATCAACCTTTCACATCTTTAACATATTCAAATCTTTGACACTTTGATTGATCTTTGATAGCTCTTTAAATGAATCTCCCTCTTTGGCTTTCCTTTTAATCTCCCATTTTTAGTAATAATACAATTTCAGATAAGCTCAACATTTCTTGACTTTAACTCCTTCTTTGAATCATCACTTTAACAAACGCTTTCTCTTTTAAAAAAACAACCATCTGACTTTATTTTCTCCTTCTTGTATTCTCTCCTTTGTAACATCTCACTTGACTTTCGCTTTGAAATGAATCTGACTTTAAATTCTCGAACTATCTCCCCATTTATGATAAAATCAACTTTAATCTGACTTTGAAATCTTGAAATTCTCCCCCTTTTTGATGAGTTATGAGAATCAGAATCATCAAAACATTTCAAGGTTAGTTCTGTCTTTGAATGATCTCCCCCAAATAATCAATATAAGCATAGTCTTCATGAACAATCTCCTCCTTTGGTAGGATATGATTCTGCCGTCAATTCATAAATGGATTCATCCGAATCTTTTCAAATTCAGACAAATTAGGAATGGTAACCCTGAATCAACGAATGAAACAGTTAGAATGCCTGTCAGTAACACAAAGTTACTGAGTACGACAAATGTACTATATAAGGAGCTTGTTTGATGCTCACTCCCCAGGACTTCCACTCAATCATCGAAAAACACAAGGTTAATCTATTAACGTTCTGACAGAAAAACAAATTTTATGTGTGGTCGTGCTTGTGTATGAAAGAATGAGCACAATGATTGCTATGATAAGGCTCAAAATAATGTAAACCATTGAGACAACAACAGTTATACATAGACTCAATGTGCATGAGAAAGGTCGAAGGTGGGGCAACTTTCCTTCTTTTTCAATATCAACATCTTCCAAATGAAGATCTGATAGTAGATGTGTTGCTTCCCCTTGAAAATGTGAAACATTCTTTTGTTGAGAAAAGAATGAGTAGCGGATGGGGTTGTTTGCAAGAGTTGGCATGGGCTAGGTGCCTTTTTCAATGAAGGTCACGAAGAAGTGTGAAGCAACAGGTTATGTGGCTGCCCGACTCAGAAAATGTTTGGTGCAGAGTTTGATATTCTTTTGCTCTGTTCTCACACCCTCTTTCTTTATAACATTTAAGCTCGCTTCTAAACAATCTCTCTTTTCCATTTTACCTCAGCACACTCCCACACTCAATCTTTTTGACCCCTCTCCCCTCAATCACTCAAGGATTACTTTCGGGGTAGGAAACACTGATTAACATGAATCCATGGAAGTCTTTTAAGTACTCACACTGAGTTCCATGTATTTTGTCCTAAAAGAATATGTTACTCAATGATTATCTTGACAATTAAGCACAAGAAATCATAGTCAGTGTATGGAAGCTCATTAAAGATAAGAATGAAATTTGAGTAATTTGAACATTAAGGATCTCTCAACACTTTCAATATATAAGATCATTCAAGTTCATGGTTTTGAGAATCTGACAATGATTTAATCATATCAAATATCATGAAGAAAAATAATATGGGGTATCAAAGAACGAATGTTATTTATATGAACAAGATATAAACAATTTAGCAATGAAAGCACATTTAAAATAGAAATGAAGTCTGATTTCAAACAACTTTGAATAGCAAACGGGAGTATTACCATCGAAAGATTTATCTTTTGAGACATGGTAATAACAAAATCAATAATAAAGTACTGAACCAATGTGTGTAAGAATACTTGACAGTATATAGACAAGATAATACACAAGTATTAATATTTGAGAAACACATGGTCAGATAATCATGAAAGTATCCAAATGAAAATCATTTAAAATCACACTTCTCAATTCATGAAAACATTTTAAGAACACGAAGTGGTTTGAACATTTAAGAAAACGATTTTCACTAGCGAAAGTTGTTCGTTTTTCAACATGTGCTAGAGATTAAGAATTAGAATTATATGCCTTCAGTTTAGAATCCTTAACTCCTCCTAAAATGAAAATCATCATTTAAGAATCCTTGACAAAAACTTCAAATATGCTCCCCCTCGATATCTGTAAAAAGTCAAGTCATCAGAAAAAACTGAGATTTAAGGTGTAATGAACTATTATCTTCTCCCCCTAAAAGATATAACAGTGAAATTCTTATAAACTCCCCCTCAAAACAAAAACTCCTTTAAAGATGTTATATATTAAGCATCCTTTAGAAGAAAAACGTTTGAGTAAGGGTTCTGAACTGAGGTATTCAGAAGCCATAGTCACCTATAATAACCTGCAAAGGAAAAGATGTTGGTAATCATTATAAAAATGAATCCGCTTTTGTCAGTAAAAGATGAATATTAGTCACTGTTCATTATTTCCCAAAACACATGCAAATGAATTAAGATTGAGATGCATTCCCTCTTAGATCATGGACTGGCATTCAACATACCTAATTTGCTGATTAAGAATTTGAAACACTTTTCATCTAACGGTTTAGTGAAAAGGTCAGCCAATTGGTAGTCGGTTTGAACAAAATGCATTTCGATGTCGCCCTTTTCCACATGATCTTTTATAAAATGGTAGTGTACATCAATATGTTTTGTCTTCGAGTGTTGAACTGGATTAGCAGTTATTGCTATTGTGCTTTTGGAATCACAGTAAATAGGAACTCTTTTTGAATGCTAGAATTCATGACATTTGAGCACTCTTCTATCTTAACTTTACTAGAGGATTCAGAAGTGACAGATTCAAATAATGGAGTCTGAGCACAAACATTAGTGTCTGACTCATATTCGTTATACTGACATTCAGTCTCAGGAATACTTTTGTCATCGTTGGCTGATTCAGTTGAGGATTGTGTGGAAAATAATTATTCAAACTCAACAAATTCAAGTTTTCTGTTTTTATAGCTTTTGTTTAAATCATTGTATTGAAATCCAACTGATTTAAAACTTGTTTGAGAATCAGCACAACTAGACGTATCATCATCTATTACCTCTTTACCTTTGCATGAAGTTTCAGACTTTGGAGTTTCAGCCTTAACAAATGTGTCACAAATATCCAGGATTTTCTTTGCTTTTGAGCCCAATTTATCAAAAATTATATAAGTTTTCCGGGGCTTTCTTTAAAACATCATTTTCAGATAAACCTAATCTCGTTTTAGCATTGTAAAATCTGACGTCTTGGAGTTTGTTTGTTAACAGATTTAATGTCTGCTCAGTCTGTCCTCTTTTCAGATTAAGATCTTCCAGCTGTTTTATCTTACAATAGGCTTCATTTCGTTTTTGAAAGCAAGCTTCAAATTTAATTTTGAATTCACACTTTTCAGAATTTAAGTTAATTAAGTCTCTCTCAAGTTCCAAAATCTTTGCTTTTAAAACTTCTCTTTCTTTCTTTAGAGCATCTTTTTCAAATTCCTTGTCCTCAACGACAACTTTCAATAATGCGTTCTCATCACGAAAACTCATCATTGTTTGTTGTTCATAGCTAAGCTTGCCCTTTAAAGATTCAAACTCTTTTTCCATATTCTGGATTTGTGCCATTAATGATTCAACAAGTTCAGAGTTTTCAAAATTAGAACTTACCTCGGAGTCACCGTCGGATTGGTCAAAAGAGGCTTCAGTATGCTCATTTACATTTTCCATCATACAAACCTACGTGAAATGAGGTGATTCATCATCCGAGCTTTGATAGAACAGTTTTCCTCTTCAGCCATTAACTCTTTTCCTTCTTCTATCTTCTTAGCAAGCAGTGACTTCTTAGCATAGTACTCATAATATTTCACTCTCTTGAACTTGCAGTCTTTTGGAAAGTGGCCAGGTTTACCACAGTTAAAGCACCTACCAGATTTTGGGTCAATCTTTACTTCTTTCTTCTCTTCCTTCTTCTCTTCTCTTTTCTCTTCTCTCTTTCCAAATCTGGGTTTGTATTTCTCTGACCTTTCCTTCCTATACCTTTCATACTTAGGCTTTGACGAATATTTTTTCTTTCCAAAACTTTTGTTGAACTATTTGGTGATGAGGGCAAGGTTGTCAGCAAATCTCTGAATATCATCATCAGAGTGTAACTCAGCTTCATCAGATGATTATTCAGATCTGGATTGAATCAGCTAAGCAAGAAAAGCTTTAGACTTCTTTAACAGGCATAAAACTAGAACCCTTCTTTCTTTCGTGTGACACCCTCAAATTTGGTAAGAGAAACTAATTAAAAATCTCGATATAATATCAATCAAAGGACAAAACTTCCACTTATACATCAATCTCCATATACCTCAATTTAAAATTTTATAATTAACCACAAAAATTATAAAACTACAGTCTTATATACAAGGTCTAAATCGAAGTCGGGTGTTACTTAACCCAATTGCAAGTTGTTCTTCCCAAAACAAATGCGGAAGACTTCACCAAGCAAATCGCTTCTTGAGCTTACAACAAACACTCATCTCTTCATAGTGTCGCTAGCACTAACCCAGAACGAAACCTGATGCACATGCCGACAAATTAAAAGGTTAGGCTAACGCGTAGTGAGTTCAAGAGTTTTAACATGAATAAATATATCTTAAAAGGAAAAGAATTCAGTTAAACTAAGGATCTTTCAAAATGATTTACTTTAGAAATGGAAACGACTCATTTTCCCATAAAATACCTCTTTAAGGATAACGCTCCAATACAACACTCTTTATGAACCGATGCAACCCAAAACTCACTCAAAACGTGAATATAAATCGACTCCCAAATTGTGAAACTGTGAATAACAATAACATTTCACATCCCAAAACACACAAAAACAGGGGTGGGGCATAACACTCAACCCATAAGTCATAGTTAATAAATCCCATATACAATATGCCACCGAAAACATGGATACAAGACTCAGTAACCAAAACAACACCTTTCGGTGATGGGGGAGACCTGATTCAATTGAATGTGGCGGGCACACAAAGTTAAGCCACATATCTATGTTATAAGCGTCTCTTCAAGGATAAACAACCATTGACATCAACCCTATCCAAGTCTTTAGTCAAGGTAGACATCAACCCTATCCAAGTGTTTAGTCATAATAGGCATCAACCCTATCCAGGTCTTTAGCCATTTGAACATCAACTCTATCCAAGTCTTTAGTTCATTGGAAAACATGGGTTCAACTCTATCCAAGTCTTTAGTCATAATAGGCATCAACCCTATCCAGGTCTTTAGCCATTTGAACATCAACTCTATCCAAGTCTTCAGTTCAGTGCAAAAGGTGGATTCAACTCTATCCAAGTCTTTAGCCCCAAATAATCACCAAGTTCAACCCTATCCAGATCTTTACCTTCGGATCTCACCATCCTTGACACTCTTGATTATTTAGGATTTACATCATACCACCAACGCCTAATTCAAATTTACAACGCATGAATCTTATCCCACTTACACGATAAGACCGACCTTTATGCCTATGGATCTATTGCATTACAGTCTAACACGTTACATGACTCCAACGGATGAACTAACGCATCCAAAGCATGTAAATCTCATATAAGATGCAGTAAATGCAAATCTTAACCAAACGCTCTACATTGAGTTATTAAAACCGGACAAATGTCCCCAAAACCCAACAAAATACAAGCCGATCCATAAGCTCAACAAATCCAAAGACCTAACGTTGAAAATCATAAAATGAAATCAAACGTAAACGACCCGCAATAATGCAACCCATGCTTCAAAACACACAAATAGCTCCAACATAATTTAGATTGGTACAAAACATTTTCCAAGTGGGTTTATACCTTTTATCCTTTCAAATCATCCCATAACACCCAATAAAATGCATTTATACTCAAAAATATACTTCATGAAATAAATCATTAAGAGACCCAAAATATATGATTCATTTATCAGAATGCCCAAAATCACAAATGTGGGTGTTTTATAAGTTTATGAAGTTTAACACTTCCAAATAACCAGAATTTATCAAGTGATCAGCAGTTAACAATTCCATGTAAAACATATGAACACTTTAAAATAGACATTTTGGCATGTACACCGTTTTTACAAATCAACATGAACTCACCTTGCTAGATTTAGGATAAATCTAGATTTTACCCCAAGTTGAGCTCCTTTGAAGAACGTTTGAATCTTCAAGGTCAAAACCTCCATAAACCTAGATGCATAAATTCCACCCAGAAATAATCACATTCAACCATTTAGAATCGATCCCCAAACACATTACATTAAAATCTCCATTTTGGTCAAAACCCTAATTTTGACCCAAATCTTCCAGAATCTTACAAACCAAAGTTGAAGGAATCAAACATTAGAAAATCATCAAGAGAACATTTATATCTTATATTAGGGTTTAGAAATGGAAGGGATACACTTACCACTTAGGTTTTGATGAAAACCTAGAAAACCCTAAGTTAGAGCTTGAGGTTGAATATGAAGATGAAGATCCTTGGTAGCTAGCTTCCAACATCTCACTTGGTAGAGTATTTATACCTCATAACTTGGGGATTTAAGGATTTAGAACCCCAAATCACTATGGGTAGGGAAGATGGGTCTTGGGAGGGTTTTGGGAGAGTTGGGGAGGAAGTGAGAAGTGAGAAATGAATAAATGAGCCAAAAACCCGATTTTGACAGCCTGCTCTCCCTCCCATGCGACATTGCCCATGGCAACGTCGCTAGTCATTGTCGCCAGAATGCCTCCCCCTTCTGTTTCTTCTCTGTGACTATGACAGTGCGACTATGACACTGTCATAGTCGCCGGGCATTGTAGCAGGACCTTTCCAAATCCTCGAAACTCACCTTTTCCAACACTGAGACCCCCGATAATCTAAGGGACTTTAAATAATGATTTCCCAAAAAAAGTCCTGCCGTTTATAAGATCCAAAAAATGTCCGGGTGACCTTTACTCACCGAAAATTACTGGTGTTACAATCCTCCCAACCTTAGAATGATTCTGTCCTCGAAATCTAGATTTCCACGGAACGATGTCCGTAGGATAGATTGCCTCTACTCCGCTTGCCAGAGCTACCACCATAACCTCATGCTGGTCCTCACGATAAATGTCGCCTTGGGCATAACACACTTATATCCGAATGAACAATTATCTTACTAATCTTAGCCTTTACCCATGAGACTGCGGTTGTCTCCCAACCCTGGATGACACGTACTACCTCACAGGTAGTTTGTGATATCAACTTCCCTCCGTCCAATTCACCTCAAATCCCCATGTCTCTGAATCCAAAACCAACGGTCAGCATCAAACCCCAAGTAATTCTCAATATTCTTAATGATTCATTCTTGATTTTGATAAGGTCGTCCTTCCAAGGGCATACCAATACGCTCATCAGGTAGCTAGTTCATGTCGATCCGACTACCACTCAACTCTGATCTACTCTCAACCTCGAAGCATTCTATCAACGAGATCTTTACCACCTCATAAAACTCATACACGTCAATACTTAATTACCGACGTCTAATCTCTCTTTAGGATCCACCACTGCAAGTCTAACACTCCTCATGGACCAATAGGAATACTTACCAATATTCTAAAGATTAATTGATTTCCAAAAGAACCAGTCGACGCCTAAAATCCAAAAATGGTAAGACCGAACACCGGTGGACATCCCGCCTAGGATCTCATTCCAAATGCATTGTTGTGATAAAGCTAACATCTAACAGGGTACTAAGATTTCCAATCTTACGTTTCTAACAAACGGATCATAATATTTCCTTTGCCCACGGGAACTATTAAGGTGATACTCCGCCAACATAGAACATGACGTCCAACAGATTATCCACCCATCAAATCAAATCTAATCATACGCAAATAGTCACACGGGACCTTATTCTGCAGTTTCATCAAAGCAGAAAAATCACCACTTAATTATCTGGGAAGGCATAAATCTAACACCTCAATTATTCATGCGCATACAGATCCAAAACTGAAACCCAGAATTCAAGACTAACCACAAATCGGATCATCTGACGCTTCAATTCCCAAGGACTACTCTAGTCCCTAATCACAACTCTTTTCAAGATAGGATTTTAAATCTATAGCCACAATGAGTTCAAGGTTTTCCAAGCTAATATGCCAATTTCAAATTTACAAATTTTTCAAACGCAACAATTTTATAACAATCGGTCATACATATAAAATCTACTACCGTTTACCCGGTAGGTGTGCACAGTGATCAATAGAGCCACACATAGAAATTTGTTTGAAAATTCAATTGATCAATACTCACATTAATAATGTCAATAACAAAAGTTGCGCAATAAAGTTTTCAAATGGGCTACCATGGTCCTAGCATGCATCAATTACACTATGAACGTGAAAATAACTTTATGTACGAAAACGTATGCAATAGAGGTTTGTAAAACTCCAAAGGGACCTTCACAAATTTTACTTCAAAGTTCCTTCCTTTAAACCACAAAGCGTTGTAGAATAAAGTTTTCCAACAAGACCCATATACATCAGTCTATTCCTCAAAACTTAGTAAAACGTTAGGGGTGCGTGATTTTTCAAACACAATTAAATTTTTAAATCGAGTTCAAACCTTGGGCCACGCAAATAAAATGCACTTGTCCAAAAATAGCATTTACAATGACATGTATACCAATAACTCTTTTAATGCATTACAGAAAATTTATAACAGTAAAATCAATAACTGAAACATGTCCAAAGCAAAAGTTCAAACGAGACAACATAAATCTTTCATATACTTACCTATGCGAGTGTAAATCAAATTCAACACCAAAAATGTGTACACATATACTTGTGTAAAACTCAAGACGCAATCATGCGACATTAAGATTCTTAAGATGTCCCGTACGGTTGCAAGATGTCACGTGAAAAACTCGCATGAGACAAAGTGTTAAACAACAACCCAAAAGATAAGTCATACGACATTGACACTCCCAAAATAACATATGGGTCAACATATACTAACAAAACCCTCAAGGCACCTCTAACGGTTGCAAAAATACCGGTGCAAAAATCGCACGATCCAAAAATATTAAACAAAGGTTCATAAGTTAACGCACACAATAATGCAAGTATACACCTCTCAAAGTTCTACTGCACGACGCAAAACGGTCATAAAATAAAAACGCCATAAAACTCAACCGAATTTTCACGAAACTCATTAACGCTAAAAACGAGCGGTGTCAACATTTTCATCTACCAACATACAAACATAAGACGACGATAGGTCTAAAATGTTAAACTTCTAAGAGTTTCCCCTTTTTACTGCAATGAAAAGTAAAGTGACACTTTTCAACCAGGTTTGCAAGGGACACGACGTTTAATAAATAGAAAATTTACAAGCAACCAAATTTAAAACTCACACATTTCAAAGTCCACTCACACGCCGAAAACGTCGCAAAATAATATTCCATAAAATTCGACAAAACTCGCACAGACTGAAATTCCCAAGAAAACTCCGACGCAAAAACATGGGAATAACCTTTTCTTTAAAACCTTAACATACGTGGAGGAGGTCCAATGTCAAGGTTAAAATTTCATAGTTACTTGCCCAATACCCCAAATCACATTAAAACATAGATATTTCAACATCCGAAAATAGCGTTAGACACGAAACGGGGATGAAGAGATTATAGATAAAAATATTTGCAATCACATGCAACAAAACACTTTCATGGATGCTTAAACTCACGGTTTAAAAATCTGATGAGTGCTAAATGCTTTACCAAAACTTTATAATGTAACTCACATTATACTTTTGTTAGATCTCAGATTTATTGGATTCAAGATCATCCAATCTGAAGACTGGAATTTGAAGCTAAAGCTGAAAAACCACTCTCGATATTAAGTCTAATGTTAATTTGTAATAAAATGTCAAAGTTGTTTGTTGTATTTTATGTTTGTCCTAAATATCTTTTACTAGATATTAAGATATTAGTTTAAATATCTAGATATTAGTTTAGATATTATGTTTTGATAATATCTTAGTTAGATATCATGTTTGAGATATAAAAGGTTTTGAGATATTATTATCTCATAACTATTCATATCTCATATCGTAACAAATCGATCAAACACTGTTCATCAGATAGAAACAGTGAGAGTTTAAACAGAGAAACAATATCAACCTTTGTAATCCGCGTTTGTAATCTAAACAGGTTGGTAAATCGTATCTTGTTTGTTGTTTGATTATCTGGTAAACGATCGTGTTCAATCACAAGGACTCACAATTGGTAACAGAGCCAAAACCAGATTCAAAATCAAATTATCAATCTCTCTGTGTTCTTCATTTCTTCAAGAACACTGGGACATCGATCAATCCTTCGAAAAGAGATTGTTTTTGAAATCGAAGAGTTGTATATTGTTTTACTTGGTTAGTCGAACACTTGGTCAAATTTTTGGTGTCGAAAAACGACTTCAAGGTTGGTGTATTTAGGATTAACAGGGCCCATCTATCGAAGAAGAAACGATACCGGTCGTAGGAGCACACCGGTCGAAGGTTTCATATCGGTCGAACTATTCAAAACAGGTCGAAAAAGCATAAACCCGGTCGAAATATTCAATCAGGTCGTCACTACTGTTCATATCGGTCGACCAGCATCAACACCGGTCACTGTGCAGTCCGGTCGAGCATAGTAGAATCGATCCGATCGAACTGTAAAACAACAGGTCGACACTATTCTCTACCGATCGAAAAGCATAAAATTACCGGTTGCTACAGTACCCCGGTCACTACAGTACCCCCGCTCGCTACAGTACCCCCCGGTTGCTACAGTACCCCCGTCGACAAAATCAACCCTGGTCGTAGACACATCTCTACACCGGTCAAAGACTAAACCCCGATCACTTCCTAGTCCCGATCGAGGGTAACAGCACCGGTCGTTCAAAAACCCCGGTCACTTCGAAGGTACGCATCTATCCGGTCGCATCACATCGGTCAAACATCTCTCCGGTCGTTACATCATTCCGGTCGAAACATTTATCCGGTCGCAACAACAAACCGGTCGACTCACTTTGTGCCATACACGTCTCACGCAAACTTCAGTTTGCGCGACCTTCGTCTAGCGCAAATCTTACTTTCGCGCGACCTTCGACCTGCGCAAACCTCAACTCGCGCGACCCAGTTCTAACGCAAACTTTGTTTTGCGCCAACCTCTTCTCGCGCAAACTTCAGTTCGCGTGACCCGCTTCTCGCGCAAAACTCTTTTGTGCCAGCTTCTTATCACGCAAAGTTTGACTTTTGCGCCAACCTTAATTAGCGCAAATTGTGCTTTTTGTGCCAGTTCCTGACTTAGTCAAATTATTCAGTTTTTATCTGATTTTATCTGGACTAACTTTAAGTGCAAGTTCTTATTGCTCATCAATCAAAACAGAATGAATTCCTACGAATCTAATTCAATCAGTATGGATGAGAATACCCCAGTACTTTACAAAGGAAAGATTTCTACCTTGGAACCAGAAAGAGAGAAGAAAGAGACAGCACACTTGTGCTTGATGGGTCAGTTGAAGATAAAAACCGAAGTTGATTCTAATAGAGAGGTATGTGATTTAAGTGAATCATATTTCTTAAATCAAATGCATGCCATGATGATAAAACTCCAAGAAGTAGAGTCGAAACTCAAGCGTGAAAAGGGTGTCATAAAAGACAAAGACCAGTTAATACAGAAACTTAGCAATGACCTTGCTGAGAATAAAGTATTGATTGAAATTTTACATAGAAAGAATGACACCAGCGCCAAAGAAAAGACCATAATTCTTAAAGAGAATACTGAAACAAAGTCTAAATTGAGAAAGAGTTATTGATTTCAAAGAGCTTATGAAATTGCATTCTTCATCTTCCAAAGAAAACGAATCTTTACTTGCAAAATTAAAAGCATTGGAAGAGAATTTATACAAATTGGGTCAAACTGAACAAACCATTCATCTAAACAAACCCAAAGAGAAGAAAGAGAGTTGGGGACTGGGTTATGAGAATCCTCACTATCTTAAAAAGGGTATATCTGAAGTGCCTGCACTTTATGATCTTACATTTTTGAAACTAGCTCGAAGAATCCCTGAACTTAAAGTTTTCTGGACTGGACTGTCTAAAGAGGATGAAGCCAAGGAAACTGAAAAACGAAAGATATCATCTAAAGTTCATCTTCCATTTTATTATGCGAAGTTGAATAATAGTTATAATGATGATCCAAAATATCAAAAGAAATTTCTTTCAAATGAGTTCTTTCAGAGTTATTTTGTAAAAGAAATGGAGGCCAAGCCTATTAAAGGTAAAATTTACGTCCCTCCTCTCGTGTTGGAAAGTAAAATTTCTGAACTTGAGACATCTTTAACAGATGAAAGACTTTTGATTGTTATTGAACAAAAAGTTTTTTCAGCTGTGCTTAAGAGTTTTGTTCTTTCTAAATCTTCAAAGGCTTCAAAGTCTGATGATCTGTTTGGTTTAGCTAATGGAGGGTTTGATTTTCTAATCTTTGATGGTGTTTTAGATGAGTGTATTGATCAATTTGATTTTAATGCCAAACTTCCAAACCATTCATCTTTTGTTGTCAAATCCTTTGGATCAACCAGTATGTCTGAAAAAGGTAAATCATCAACGAAAGTTGATAAATCAGCTTCTGTGAAAGCTAAGAATGCGAAAGGTAAGAAGAAATCTCAGCATTCACAGAAACCGATCACTACTGGTAACCCAAAGAAGATGCATTCGTTTGAAACTCACAAGTCTAACTCACAAGTTTCAAATGTTTCAGATTTGAGCCAGAAAAGGCAGGGAGTTAAATCTGAATGGAAACCAAAACAGGAGTTTGATGAGACTGCTAAATCTTTTTCGAATGTTGCTTGTACAAAACCAAAACTTGTCGATTCTCGCAAGAAATATTTCGTACAACAATTATTCCAGTTATCTCAATCTACTAGAAAATTTTCAAATTATGGTAGATATTATCATGCTTCTCGTAAAGATCCTGATGTTTGGTTTGGCACATATCATGTACACTCTCATCATCATTATTCTTCATTTGATTCTCAAAAAGAAAGAGGACCAAAATTTCAATGGGTACCAAAATCGTATACTAACACAGTTGGATCCAAATGGAAATGGATACCAAAGAAAAGGGATGATTCTGTGTTGCAGGTACCTACTGTCAAGAGGGAGTAGGAGAAAGAATATCGACTTCTGATTATGTACAGATTAGAACTCGTTCTTCAATGTCAACAATGGTTCTTGAGTAAATCAGCTCAAGACCCGGACATCAATGTCAACAATGGTTCTTGAATACAACAGTTCAAGACCCGGACTTAAATGTCAAAACGATGACTTCTAAACACAACAGTTTACGACTCGCACCTCAATGATCTAAAGACCTTACTTCCGAGCTGATATGAGATTGTACTCCAATACTCGAATGAGGAAATCAACCTTCAAGGGGGAGTACATATTTTTCTGAAATTTTATGCATATCTTTAACATTGATAATGTTCTGATGCATAATTTCAGCGGGAGTAAAAAGGTGATGACTTCTGATTATTTCTGATCAGAACTCGTACTTTCATTGTTTTTCTGCTTTTTTTCATTTTAATTTAAGTGAATAAATTTGCTTTGACTATGACATAAGACTTTTGCAGTTTTAGAGAGACGCTTATAAGATCATATCTTTATGACTTTAAGCTTAGCTTCATGAGATGAAAGATCGCACGTAAAGGTATAATCCTTTATCTTAATCTCATATATGGTTGAAAGAAGGACAACTTTCAATCATAGAAAACATTGTTCTTAAAAGTTCAAACCACTTCCCGAATCTCAAACCGATTTCATGAATTGGAAGTGTGACTTTAAATGTTTTCAAGATCTACTTTGTGCTTTAACTAATATATTTAAACCATATTGAGCATCATATGCATCATAGGAAAAAACAGGATTTCATTGTGCTAGGACTTAACACAACTTCTATGGAATCACCTTAACCAGTGATTTCTACCCACGAAGTTAATCCATAGTGATTGAGTGTGAGAAATCAAAAGAAATGAGTGTGGATTCTGTGATGAGGTATACAGAAAAAGAGAGTAAGCTAAATGTTTAAAAGAAAGAGGGTGTGAGAACAGAGTTAAAAGAATATCATAACTCTGCACCAACTTTTTCTGAGCCGGGCAGCCACATTTCTAATGTTTCACAATTCTTGGTGAACATTATTGAAACAGGCAACTAGCCCATGCCAACTTTTGATCAAACCTCACCAACTACTTATTTTCTTCTCAACAAGAAAGTGTTTCACATTTTCAAAGGGGAAGCAGCACATTTGCTATCTGATTTTCATTTGGAAAATCTGGATATTGAAAAGAAGGAAGTATGCCCCTCCTTCGCACTTCAATCATGCACATTGAGTCTGTGTTTCACATTGAGTCTGTGTTTAACTTACCTTTGTCTCAGTGGTTTACACAAATTTGAGCCTATAAGCAATCATCCGTGCTAAATTCTTTCTATCACATGCACGAACACACAATAAATTTGTTTCTTTGTCATAACGTTTATATAAATTGCCTTTGTGGTGTTTTCGATGATTGAATGGAAGCCTTGGGGGAGTGAACATCACAAAGCTCCTTTCCAATGTGTATTCGTTACACACAGTGACTTAGTGTTACTGACAGGCATTTTAACTGATTCATTTGTTGATTCAGGTGTTACACGTTTATTTTGTCTGGATTTGCAAAGATCTGGATGAATATCTTTTGAATTGACGGATCAGAAGCTCCAAATAAAAGACATTTCTTACTCAGAGTTTTGATGAGATCGTTTCTCTATTCATCAAAAAGGGAGAGAACCTAAAGTTTGAAAAAATGTCCATGACATTGAAAAAGAGAAAAGCCAACCAAGAAATGCGAGAGATCAAAGTATTCTGAAGACATGCTTATTTTAGAGAAATTTTCTTTGAAGATACTTTGCTAAAGCATTCTGAGCTAAAGAAAATATTCCATCTTCTGAGCTGAAAGAGAAGACTGAATTGCTAAATCCGTTTAGTAATGATCTTGATCCAAAGGGGGAGATTATTAGATCTCATATTTATTGGATTCAAGATCATCCAATCCGAAGACTGGAATCTGAAGCTAAAGTTGAAAAGCCACTCTCGATATTAAGTCTAATGTTAGTTTGTAATTAAATGTCAAAGTTGTTTATTGTATTTTATGTTTATCCTAAATATCTTATATTAGATATTAGGATATTAGTTTAAATATCTAGATATTAGTTTAGATATTATGTTTTCATAATATCTTAGTTAGATATTATGTTTGAGATATAAAAGGTTTTGAGATATTATTATCTCATAACTATTTATATCTCAGATCATAACAAATCGTTCAAACACTGTTCATCAGATAGAAACAGTGAGAGCTTAAACAGAGAAACAATATCAACCTTTGTAATCCGCGTTTGTAATCTAAACAGGTTGGTAAATCGTATCTTGTTTGTTGTTTGATTATCTGGTAAACGATCGTGTTCAATCACAAGGACTCACAACTTTGAAAACATGAGAAACAATTGATGCAAATTCATTTTAGAAATAAATTTCGTGCAAAGATTTGGTCGACACGCACCATCTTAGGACTACTCTTCCCAATTTCCCGACATACTATTGTCATCCGGGTGTTTCAAACATCTTAAGGCAATCATCGACGATTTCAATGGTTCACCTTACGATTTCTCCTCAAAATCGAGTCAATTAACGAGCCTATGGTTCTAATTCGACCAATAACTCCGACACAAAATGGTAAACTTATTGCACATCGCACTTAACCATCACTCCAAAGCCACAATGCTATGAACATCAACTCCCCTATCAACTACACGCTTAGAAACTTTCTCACTACCCCAACGGTAATCATGCCAAGGCAATTCAAGTATACACTTGCAATGTGTAGGTTCACCATAACACTGGCCAGGTGCCATTATGAACGTACCATACCTGATCATCCTTGCTCTCCACGACAAGTTTCCCGTTTCTAGCGACTATGTTAGCCCCAAAATATCGTAACTTAGGGTACCTAATGGTGCGATCTCGCTTTCAATCACTTAAAAGAACGCCAGTTCGAGTCTAGGCAAAAAAAAATCAATACCTAATTCGCTCAAACTTAAACTCTGATACCAACTTGTAACACCCTCAAATTTGGTAAGAGCAACTAATTAAAAATCTCGATATAATATCAATTAAGGGACAAAACTTCCGCTTATACATCAATCTCCATATACCACAATTTAAAATTCTATAATTAACCACAACAATTATAAAACTACAGTCTTATATACAAGGACTAAATCGAAGTCGGGTGTAACTTAACCCAATTACAAGTTGCTCTTCTCAAAACAAATGCGGAAGACTTCACCAAGCAAATCGTTTCTCGAGCTTACAACAAACACTCATCTCTTCATAGTGTCGCTAGCACTAACCCAAAACGGAACCTGATGCACATGCTGAAAAATTAAAAGGTTAGGCTAACGCCTAGTGAGTTCAAGAGTTTTAACATGAATAAATATATCTTAAAAGGAAAAGAATTCAGTTCAACTAAGGATCTTTCAAAATTATTTACTTTAGAAATGGAAACGACTCGTTTTCCCATAAAATACCTCTTTAAGGATAACGCTCCAATACAACACTCTTTATGAACCAATGCAACCCAAAACTAACTCAAAACGTGAATATAAATCGACTCCCAAATTGTGAAACTGTGAATAACATTTCACATCTCAAAACACCCTAACACACGGGTGGGGCATAATACTCAATCCATAAATCATGGTTCATAAATCCCATATACAATATGCCATCGAAAACATGGATACAAGACTCAGTACCCAAAACAACACCATTCGGTGACGGGGAAGACCCTCTTCCATTGAATGTGGCAGGCACACAAAGTTAAGCCACATATCTATGTTATAAGCGTATCTTCAAGGATAAACAACCATGGACATCAACCCTATCCAAGTCTTTAGTCAAGGTAGACATCAACCCTATCCAAGTCTTTAGTCAAGGTAGATATCAACCCTATCCAAGTCTTTAGTCATAATAGGCATCAACCCTATCCAGGTCTTTAGACATTTGAACATCAACTCTATCCAATTCTTTAGTTCAGTGTAAAATGTGGGTTCAACTTTATCCAAGTCTTTAGCCCCAAAGTATCACCAAGTTCAACCCTATCCAGATCTTTACCTTGGGAGCTCACCATCCTTGACACACTTGATTATTTAGGACTTACATCGTACCACCAACGCCTAATTCAGATTTACAACACATGAATCTTATCCCACTTACACGATAAGACCGACCTCTATGACTATGGATCCATTGCATTACAGTCTAACATGTTACATGACTCCAACGGATGAACTAACGCATCCAAAACATGTAAATCTTAAATAAGATACAGTAACTGCAAATCATAACCAAGCGCTCTACATTGAGCTATTAAAACTGAACAAGTATCCCCAAGACCTAACAAAATCCAAGTGGATCCATAAGCTCAACAAATCCAAAGACCCAACGTTGAAAATAATAAAATGAAATCAAACGTAAACGACCCGCAATAATGCAACCCATGCTTCAAAACACACAATTAGATCCAACATAATTTAGATTGGTACAAAACATTTTCCAAGTGGGTTTATACCTTTTATCCTTTCAAATCATCCCATAACACCCAATAAAATGCATTTATACTCAAAAATATACTCCATGAAATAAATCATTAAGAGACACAAAATATATTATTCATTTATCAAAATGCCCACCCTAAATAAATCATTAAGAGACACAAAATATATATACTCCAAGAACTTATCAAGTGATCAGCAGTTAACAATTCCATATTCAATATTCTAACCCCCGACATTTCCCCTCTTGGAGTTTTCCCTCTGCTCTCCCCGTTGAAGTACCCCCTTGGTATCATGAACCCTTGCAAACTCTGCTAACCTAGTGTTTGAGTCCTGGGTAGGGGCATCCGGGTATGTCCGTCCCATAGACTCTCTATATTCGCGCACATACTCGACTGTTAGATCGGCATAAGATAACAATGCCTCAAGGATTGGCATACTGTAGTTGAACGTTCTATTTTGCTTCTGAAGATATCTCATGGGAAATTCAGGTCCTGTCTCATAACATGGTCGTCTCGGAATCTCTCTATTTGATCTCAACATGCTTCGAACAATGAGTTGCAAGAATCTTTGATACGGTACAAAGATTGGTGCCTTTGTAGTTTGCTTGACTTGGACCCGTTCGTAGAGTTCATTATAGAATATAAACGAATAATCCACGTGCAGATCTTACACGATGGCATGAAATAGCTTCAGAATGTTCATGCTGGCATTGTCAACTCCAGTGTGCTTGGCAGTTAGGCAGCGGTTGATGACTGAAAACAGAGTGTACCAGAAGGATGGAAGATTGTTCTTCTTGAACTGGCTTATCCTTGTAAGACTATCCACATATCTCAGTGCTCAGATTCCTTTAAACACCTCAGTATCGGTAGGATAGAGTTCAACTGATTTTCTACCTTCCCTTGAATCATCTTCTAGTAAATTAAGAATGAGTCTGAGTCTCTCATAGTTCAGGATGGAAGTGTAGTGATCAATCTGAATCTGAAAGAATGATTCACCATTTTGATGAATGAATTTGATTGTCTTCCAAGCTTGTTGCAAGTAGATGACCGGTATAGTTGCTCTGGCAGTAAGTGCATACAACAGTGGATGACGTTTGAGAATTGCCAGTACGATCGGATCAATATTTAAGGTGATCAAAATCCACGTGATGGTTGTTTGGTGAGAACAACTTGTTGTCATTGCGATGAATCAGTGCCAGATCAGAATTTTCTCCTTGGATGGATTGGTGATGTGATCGAGATGAAGGCATCAGTGCATCCCGAGTGACTTGAGGATTATTTTCATCCATCACCACATGTTGGTCAACTGATTGGTCATTATTTGCCATTGGATACCTGAAAGTTGAGAAAGTTTGGACCGGTGTCCAATTTGTTAGTGAAAGCTCAAAATCAGTTTTTCAAAAAAAAATTCAGAAAAAATTTCTAAGTCCAGAAGTCGCAGACCAAAGGTCTAGAAAAATTTCCATGACCAAGGACAGAACTCGCAAAGAACATGAACTATATGTACTTGTTGCAGGCCGAACGAATGACTCACTTGTCGCAGACCAAAGATTGCGACAAGTAGACTTAGAAAAAAAATTGGCTTGACACTTAAGAATTCGCAAAAGCCCTTGACCATAAGAACTTGTCTTTTGATTCATAAACAAGCCAAGAACTCGCAACATTCTTCATATGAAGAACTGACAAGTTTCAAACTTTTCAAATATTCTAAGTCGAGATTACCAACAATTAAAATCTGCCTTTAAGTTCAAAATCCTTTTACAAGGTGTTTTGAGAACAAAAAACAAACATGCTTTCAACCTTCAATTTCATTATTTGTCCATTAACAATCATTCACAGTCGAAGAACTCGTGTAGAGTTCAAAAAGTCTCAAATTCGAATTTAGCCCATTAAAATCCAATCAAGTCCAAAATTAAGTTCATCAACATGTTCGTAATCAACAACCCACAAGATTAAAAAAGTTTTAGTCCTTGATTTGTCCAAGAATCACAGTCAAGGATCCAAAATATCAAGAACTCGGTTCGAATGGGGTTTTGGAATATGAACAGTCCTAATCAAAAACACTAAATCTTGTTATCAAGATGCAAAATTGATACACGATTATGTAACCAAACAAAAATCGAACACATATTAACAAACATAATATCAAAAAACCTTCCCTGAATCGATTGACAGATCTGGAAGTAAGATGTCGGATGAAAGTTCGAGATAATTTTTTTTAAGTGTATGAATCGCAAAATAGCTTATGAGACAAGTGGGAATACTGAAGATTCAAACGTGTATATATACTCGAGATATGGCATGACACGTGGCACAAATAGATTGGACCACCCACTTTTCGCAAGATGAAGACACAGGGACTTGTTGCAAAGAATAACAAGTCATGTGTGACTTGTCGTAAGGCTCGATTTACGACAAGTGTGCCTAAGGAAAGAATTCGCAAGCCAAAGGATGCGAGTTTCTATTGTTGCAGACCAAAGGTCACGAGAAGTGAACTTGTCACAAGCCATTGTTTGCGTCAAGTTACTTGTCGCAAGCTACACTTTACGTCAAGTGTACTTGTCGCAAGCAATGCTTTGCGTCAAGTTACTTGTCGCAGGCAACTTCTTTGTGTCAAGTAGACTTAGCAATAATAGCAAATTGCCAAAAATGAATTTTTGACTTTTCACACTTACCAAAAATGGAAATTTTCAAATTTTCACTTTTAAGCTCAAAAACAGATTTCTCACTTTCCAAAAATTTCAGATTTCTCAAAATCATTTGAACACACACACACACTTACAAACTTTTCTTGCAGATACTCCCCCTTGAATTATGCACTGTAAGTCCAGCAAAACCAGATATATCTAGGTATTCGTGAGAACATGAGTCCTTACTTGTTAGAAGTATCACTTTCAAAATTTACTCCCCCTTGACAAAATCAGTGTGAAAACATATCAATTCATATCTGAACACACAAAAAATACTTACATTCCCCCTTGATATAGGCATTAAGTTCACATCATTGAAGTATGAGTCCTGAGTTGTTTTACTCAGAAGTCAAAATCTTTTGAAGTATAAGTCCTGGTTTGATATGATTAGAATTCATCATTTTTAATATTTGATGTACGAGTTCTGAACTGTAGTATTCATAATCCATAATTCTCACTCAACCTACACCTGTGGTTCCTGTAAAACAAAAGTAACAGGTTTTGGTACCCACTGGTATTTGGGTCCAGACTGGTTAGAATTTGGAATCCACTTGAGATTCGATCCAAATCTATTAAAAGCAGTTTGATGGGAAGTGATTCTATAAGTTCTATACCATGGATGAGAAAAGTCTTTTTGAACAAAATCATTAGCACAACAATAAGAACAACAATTTTTCTTTTGTGCAAGCGTGATTAAATGTGCAGATCCTAGAACAGTGCAATCAAAATAATAATAATAATCAATAAACAATTAGGATTGAATCACAAAACCTGGTCACATGATTAAATTGATCGATAAAGAGTTTAAGGTTTATAGAGAGAACTTCACTTGAAGCGTGTAAGCCTATTATGACCATTCTTCTCTAAATTTAGGTTAAACAACCTATTTATATCTAGGTTAGACCTAAAGGCCTAAGGCCAATTACAAACCAAACAAACAAAACCAAAGTAGCAATTAAGGCTTTTTACAACATATTAAATAATAACAATTAAATTCTATAAATACGTTATACAACTTTCAATGCACTAGGACATTCAGTTCCAACAATCTCCCCCCTAAAGTTGAATAAGACATTTATCATCTTGAAACTTCAGACTTGATCTTCTCACCCTCTTGAATCTTCGAAAAACTTTGGTGTTGCATGTCTTCATGTCTTTCCAAGCTCCCCCTTGAATAAAGCTCTTGGTCTTCCTAGTTTCAAATTTGTAACCCGATTCAATGTACAATAGCCTCAACTGAATGCACTATTGAGCAGCTTTCAACTGTAGAAACTCAAAACATTAGATCAGCACGGAAGAAAGATAATGTGCGAGTTCCGTGACATTCCATGGTGCATCTTTAGTTTTAAAAAAAATAATTTGTCTTTGAACCGTGAGTTGAATATACTTTCAGCTTAAGAACTTGTTTCAATCTGCTCGTAGGAGGAAAAAAAAACTTGTAGCAGAACATCATATGATCAGGGGTAAAAGAACTGCAATCTTTGAATCTAATTGTTTTCAACCTCAGATAAGAAATTCTGTTACTCCCCCTAAGATTTTGCTAAATCCCCTTCAACACAATAATCAGTGTCTTTGAATTTTGTGTCGTTCTCCCCCTTATGATGATTAGGAGAATCCTGAGCATCATGTATATTCAAAGACTAACAGGATGAGTAGCAAAAGATCAGATTAAATGTTTTAGTAACCAAGGTGGGTAATAAGCTAACACGGAAACACAATAGTAATTGTTGTCACAAGAATTAGAAATAATTGTGTGGCCTATTTTCAGAGTTGGCTATGGGTTATCTCTGATAGGACTTCTAGTTATCACCGAAGTAAAACATTAAAAAGTTACTTCTCAAACTATTCCGAAAATATCACAAAGATATGCAAGGGGAATCACAAAGATTCGTGCATGTGTGACAGAAATAGAAATCATATCGATTAGGTCCATGTTTGTTTCAATATCCATCTCCAAAGAACGAGAATGAATAGATTATGTGGTAACCCGGATAACTGACTCGGTTTGGTAAGGACCAATAATTCTTTTAAGTCCTGTCACATCCTCACCATATTCTTTTCACTCCGAACTCATCTATCAATCTAGACTCCTCACTGATATCTATTAATTGGATGTGTTTCTTAGGTAGGTCCTTCCGGTCCTGGATTGACTATAGAAACTGTATAAGTCCTAACACTCCTTAATCTCACCAAGAAAAAACATTGAAGTAAAAGTTCTGATTTGAGATTATTAGAAGTCAAAAACATGTAAGTATGAGTCCTGAACTGAAGTGTTTAGAAGTCGATATGACATAAAAAAACATGGTACTCCCTCTCAAAAGATGGCATAACCCTTGATTGTAGTCATGTGACGTGAATAATCTGAATTAAATCACACATGACATTCGTACAAAACAGATTAGGAAGATTTTGGTTTTTTTATCCATGCTTTGATGGATCCTTGATGGTTAGTTGCCTTGGCTTTGAAGCTATTAAGTTGAGGATTGGGGATGCTATAAGTACCATACCAATTATTAACATACCTTGAATCCTCAAAGTCACTATTTCCACAGTGAGTGCAACAGATCTTTGCTCGGTTTAAACTGATCAACTTTCCTGTAGAATAAACATAAGTAGGTGAATCAGTCTTGTAAATAAATGACTTTTTATCAACTATAGGAGAATCATGAGACTTGTTTCCATCACTATATTCTGTAGTTGATTTCTTTCTCCAAACCATCTTTATTCTTCTAAAAATATGATTATCTAAAGAATCATTAAGCTCGCAATCAGAAGAACTGAAGTAGTAAGTATGTCTTTTGTTAGAGGTATCGATCTTTCTTTGTTTTTCTGAACTTCTTTTAGTTCTTTGCTTTGAAGATTTGTTCACAGGAACCTTTTGAGAGGCAGATGTAGAACATTCGTCTTTATAAAATTTGACCGGTGGCTCACCAATTGAATCCAGAAAATCAAGATGACTTGGAAGTTTTGGATCGAAATCAAACTGGTCTAACTGAATATCTGTGCACACCTCAGAGTTCAAAAATGTTGAAAATTCCTTTTCCTCATCAGATGAAACGTTATCACTTGTGGGGGTCGGAAAACTGGATGGATTTGTGTTTTTCAGAGGATCATTTACGGAAACATTTTGAAAATAAGAATGGTGATATTTTTTGAAACACTTCAACTGAGGCTCTTTTCCTTTATTGGAAGATTTTGGTGAAGAATCACCAAGAAAAGCTTTACAGGAAGAGGTATCTGAGGGTGGAGAAGAATGTTATGACAGATTAGTTTTCTCCCCTTGGAGTAATTCAAGCTTAGCTTGAAGCTCAGCTTTGTAAAGTTGCTCTTTCATCAAATCTGCTGCCATGGTAGACAGTTGAGAATTGTTAGATGTGAATTGTATTCAAGATTAAAATGAGGGTTTGTATTGTAATTGTTGTAAAGTGTGAGTGTGTATTTGTAATTGTAAAGTAGTTGACCTTGTGCTAAGGTCATGTTGACCATATATAAAGCAGGTCATAAGGTTGTTTTGTAGAGAATGAACACACACGCATTTTTGAGTTTTACACCATAGAGCACACACACACAGAGCTAATTGTAATACGCAAGAAATAGGTATATGACTTGATTTAGTTTGTGTGATTCAATAAAAGAAAGTGTTTTGTAATCATTCGTGTGTTGATTAATAGCTAGAATCTGGGATCACATTTGGTATCAGAGCTAAATTCGACTGAATTTTTGACAGAAAAAGTTTTTGTATACTGAGTTCTTGGTTTTGGAGTGATTCTTGATTTTAAAAGTGTTTTTGATCAAATTTTTGATTGGATAGTGTTCGTTTTATGAAATAGAATGAATTTGTGCGATTAATTTTCACTTTTAAACTGATTTTGATCACTTAATTTTGATTTTGGTGAGTTCTTGGTTCGAACGAGTTGTACGCACTGGTGGATCATGGTTTTGTATGTTTGATTCTATTTTTGTGCAAATCATTGATTTGGATTGATTCTAACACTAATCGTGATTGTTTTTGTGAGATTACAGCTTCTAATTCGAGGATTTGTTTGGATTTTGGACTAGATTTTAAGTTTTAGGACCGTATCTCGAAGAACTCGCAAGATGTTCAGAATTCGTATGAAGAACTCGCAGATGGTTTAGAATTCACATAATATTCTTGAAAATTGTTTAAGTGCAGAATTCGCATATATGCTTATACGAAAAGTTTAAGCTGAAAATGTTTCAAAAGACAAAATTCGTACATGCCTGCATGCGAAAAATAAAGAACTCGCATATAGAAGGATATGAATTGCTTAGAATTCGCATATATATCTCATACGAATTCTTGAACATTTCGTATGATGTTTTGAAAACTTTTCTAAGTATAGATTTCGTATCGATGCGAAAAGTTTAAAGCTTGAAAATTTTGTTTCTTTCTAAGCGTAGATTTCGCATCTTCCTGTGATACGAAAAGCTCCTGCGAAAAGATTTAATGTTCATAGATTTTCTAAGTAAAGAATTCGCTTAGAGTCGTATACGAATGATGAAGAATTCCCAGATAGCTATATACGAATTCCTTAGATTTCGCATATAGGTACATACAAATTGCATTGTTTTCTTACACCTCTTGTGTGCGAATTCTGAATTTGTTTTTAGTATGCATGCGAATTCCTCAGGTCTGCGAATTCTGATGTTTGTTTTTTATGTGAATTGCTTTCTGATCTCATTTGTGTAAGAATTCTATACTTAGAAATTTTTGGGAAATTTATTTTCTAGAAATTTTTAAGTGTTGCATCTGTTGATTCTTTTTTGTGCGAATTCTGAACTTGTTTTTAGTGTGCATGCGAATTCTTCAGGTCTGCAAATTCTGGTGTTTGTTTTTTATGTGAATTGCTTTTTGATCTCATTTGTGTAAGAATTCTATACTTAGAAATTTTTGGGAAATTTATTTTCTGGAAATTTTTAAGTGTTGCATCTGTTGATTCTTTTTGCGTGCGAATTCTGAACTTGTTTTTAGTGTGCATGCGAATTTCTCAGGTCTGCAAATTCTGGTGTTTGTTTTTTATGTTAATTGCTTTCTGATCTCATTTGTGTAAGAATTCTATACTTAGAAATTTTTGGGAAATTTATTTTCTGGAAGTTTTTAAGTGTTGCATCTGTTGATTCTTTTGTCGAACTAACGATCAATTCTAGCTTAATTCTTCTGCAGATTCTTAAAAATGTCTAAAGATCTTCTTTCGATGGGGTCTCTATCTAAGCCTCCGGTATTGTCAATCGGAGATTACGCTCAATGGAAAAGACGAATGACTCAGTTTCTGAACCACAAGAATCGTGAGTACATGAAAGCCATAACTGATGGACCCGTGAATCCTGAAAGCCATAACCAATTATTTCCAATCTTAAGACAACTCTTGTATTAAGATAAGGTCCTGACGACCACATACACCGAGAACCATGGTCTCCACTTATGGCGATGGTCGTAAGTTTCTCATGATTTACGACTAAAATCTCTTGATGGCTAATATCTTACGACTTTCGCGAGATATCTTACGACCATAACTCATTTACTATCAACGAGAGTTTTCTTTATGTCTATTTATTTCAGGTTAATACACATTTATGGACAACCTATCATAACGAAAGATCCTCATCAAGACCATTAAATGTGAAGACCGTTGGGACATTAAGGCTCATATATGACGACACAAGCTATATATACGAGTTACGAATACCTTAGTAAACACACAACATAGACACAATATTCAAGCATACGCAAGGCATTCAAGCTCTTTTCTCTCAACAAAAACTCTCGACGAAGTGTTCCATCTAATGACAAACAAGAAATTCTTACGAGTTGTTTATTTTTCAGTTGTATCATCAATTATTGTACTCTCGGCTGCTCCTTCTAAAAGACGATGTCCCTGTTTGATGTCCATAGTGAATTGACGATCTCTACTATCGTCCATGGTTTTTACCCTCAACAGGGTTTTCTGCATCACCAAATTCTTGTGTCCTTTCTTTTATTTATTTCCATTCGCATGATTTTTCGAAAGATCCTTTGCTTTAGTTGTTAAAAACTGCACACCAACCTTGTGTTATCGTTTAGATGATTTTTGGAATTAACAACTGCTACATCACCCTTCTTCCTCTCACCATAGATAACCACCACATCGTCACTCAAAAAGGGGAGTCAAATTAGTTTCTTGGAGCACACGATCTCGGCTTGATTTTCCGCTTGCCAATCAATTACGACCACTACGTCAAACCCGCCAATCAATATAGGCATAAATTTTATCGGAACCCCTTTCCATCAATTTCGAGGGTGCAACCTTTCAATACGTTATTAATTATCACTTGACTGCCATTCGCGATTTCTACCACTAACTCATCTTCTAGACTACTAGTGGGCATAGAAAGCTTTTGGCAAAAAGAGTTCGATACGAAGGAGAAATTTGCACATGAATAAAACAATACACGTGCAGGTATGGAGTTTAGGAGAAACATACCCGATACCACGTCGGTTGATGCCTTCGTCTCCTCGGTCGTCATCTGAAAAGCCCGATCTGGAACCCTAGGAGGATTATCATTCCTCTCTTGGGCAATCACTTCTAAAATGGCCCGGTTCTTTGCACTCAAAATAAATCAAACCCTTTACCGGAAAATCCCTCATAGCATGACTGGACTTCCCGAATTTGTAACAGGGATTGGGGCTAGAGTTGCAAGAACCATGATGCTTGCTTCAGCACTTTTGGTACCACTTCGCCTCTTGGCGATTATTAAAGTTTCTTCCCCCCCACAAACGGTCGAGATCTCTTGTGGCGTCCGGATTTGTTCTCCCATCGTCTCTTCTCTCCAACTACAGCCCTCTCTTCTTTGCCCCATTTGTATACGTCTTCCATCACTTGGCCTTGTTGTATTGCCACCCGGAGGGTTGAGGCTTTAGACACTCGAACCATGGACATCATGTCCGCTAGAAGGCCCTTGAGATAGGCCTTAATATTTTCCACCTCCGTCGGGGTCACATGTCCCACCAGTGCCAATTTCTCCACAAATAGTTGGTTGTACTCCCTCACCGACATATTCCTTTTCTTGAGGTTCCGAAATTCTTCCTCTATTACGGTCCATCACCTGATCGTTAAGTTTTTTCTTCTAAAACTTTCTTATTGAATGTGGCCTAGTTCATCTTGACCAATAAGGTGCCCTCTAGAGTAGAGGTGAGAACATTCCACCAAATGAGGGTCAATCCCCTAAGCATTTGAGATCCAAACCTCCCCTTTTGGCCTTCATCACAATCACAGGCCCTGAAAGCTTGCTCCATCTCTCGGATCCAATTCATACAAGCAACTGGGTCGTCCGATCCGATAAACTCCGGTGGTTTGCAACAAAGAAATGTTTTGTAAGAGCAAGTCCTCTCCCCACGCATTGCCTCAATCGTTACTAGTTCATCAGTCGGGATTGCATATCCTGTGCCCCCGGATACTACAACAATCATAATTTTAGCAACCATTTCGTTCCGACGGTTGACAGCATCTCTGTCCTGTAACAGTTTCACAAAAAAGTTCTTGCTTCTTAGCCATGGCTGCATTCCTTGCTTGCATCATGTTGGCCATCATTTCGGACTGCTGGGTCACTTCCTCTATGACCAGAGTCGAGGTAACCAGATTGACCCTCGGTACATGTTCCGGCCCCCCGTCTAATGTGAAAGGTCTAGATGGAATCATAGTGGTCGTGACCACTTACAGTTAATCAGTCATGGATGCAGACGCTTCATTGCCTTCTAGAGGAGTTCGAGGTGTACCTCGAGTTTTTTCCATGCTTCACTGTCATCCACACGAGAAGGGAGGTAAGAGATAGGTAATATGAACTAAATACGAAGAAACGTATTACTACATTCATCAATCATCATAACAATAGTAAATCAAGTATGCTCACGTAACAACATATTCATAATAGCATTAGCTAAGTGAAATTATGAACACATCATCCGCAAGAATCCTCATTACCATCATCACAATTCTCAATTAGTGCAATTTCGTCGACTCTAAGAGCATCCTATCTTTAGAGTTCTTCCCAATCTCACGAATCATAACTTAACATATCAGCTTAAGTCTAGGCATCTTATATTCATATCTAGTTCACTTAAACTAGAGGGTTGATACCAACTTGTAACACCATAAAAATGGGGGTAAAATTTATACCTAAATAAATACGAAAAATGACATTCTAATGTAATTGAATCACCCAAGTTGGGGGAATAGTAAGGCGTTTACAACCATAATAAAAGAGATAAGTTAAACAACCTACTAATCTAAACTAGTCTAGTCTAGATTATAGACGGGTGTCATTATCTTTCTTCAAAAGAATTCTTGTCAAAAACAAAATAACACTACACTATACATCATCAAAAATGCTATATTCGGCCACATGACTCTCAACCAAGTCTGAGGAGCCCCACCACTAGAATGACCTGATATACAAATCATTTATGAAAAATTGTTAGGATAAAGCCTAGTGAGAACAATCAATTTATAAAATGAAACGAGAAATGAATAACAATATTGTCTCATAAACTTGATAAAATTTCATATTTCATTTACACTATAAAAGACCGATAGTTCCATGGTACCACTTACAACAACGGGGGAGACCCGATTTCCATTAGACGTGGCGGAACACAAAATTAGGCTACAAGTCCATGTTTAGAGCTTCCATCATAGTACATTGGTCATCGAGTTCAACCACCCACGGTCTATAGATCGAATCCTCCAATAAACTAAAGCATGCTCCTTGGCTAGAATCAAACCATTATGGGTCATACGGTCATCAAGATCAACCACCCACGATCTATAGTTTGAATTCCCCGGTGATTGATTACTCACGTCTAATAAATGAGTGAAAGCAACTATCCACTCATATGTGTATATATATATATATATAACAAATTAAATCCGACTTTTATGTCTATGGATTCATTTACCAATAGTCTTCTGCTAGCCACAATTCCAATTATAATTAATCTATAATACAACACCGAATTGTCATAGTGAATTTCTTATAGCATAAATAACTTTCAAACATTCAAACTACACGTAGGACATAATTGGCAATTTCCATTTCCATCATAATATAGCTCCAAAATAAGGGTTTCCAAACCGTTGATATCTTTTAGAATGATCTTTGACTAAAACCCATAACCAACCATTCTCAAGTGAAACCCTAAATTTAGGGGAAAAACCCTAAATAATGCCAAGACAATTTTATTTATGTATTTAGTCATGAATATGTAAATAGAACACATTGTGTTCGTTAAATCATGATTCCCAACTACATAACTCAAAACATAGTTAGAACCCAAAAATTCTTTAAACTTGATTTTTGATCGAAACAGTGTAAAGGTGAAATCGATAGGTTCAAAATGAAGGTTTTGACGTGTATGAAGTATAAAAGAGGTGAATGAACTTACAAGTTAGGTTTTGTCAAAAACCTAGAAAACCCTATATGAAGGAGATGTGGTCTTGAACTTGAGGATGCTTGAAACCTTCACACTTAAGGTTTATATAACCCTAGAAGAAGCAATAAATGGTCTTAGGGATTCATTTAATGGAAATGAATGAAGGGAGAGGATGGAACTCAACTACAACCGAAGAAAATCGAACCCTTCAACTCTTGATGTTGGAAAAATGGAACAAAAATCAGGATTACACACTTTATACCCGAAATGCCTGACGGCGACCTTGCCTGGTGAGAGTGACATCTGTCACAATCACTGGCATTGTCGCCCCGCGTTGAGTGCCTATCGGTACATCTCTCGTGAATGCCAGACGAGAGTGACATCTGTCATAATCGTCGGCACTATCGCCCCACACGTACTGTGGGATGTCATTCCACACGGTTGTGCTTGGCGACCTTGATACCATGTCATAGTCATTGGCATAATCGCCCAAATCGTACCGGGGCCCGTTTTCCACATTTTCTCACCCCGAACGCTCCCAAAACGATTATAGTTTAAAGCACGTCGTTCCTCAAATCAGAATTACGATTTATTTACCAAGCCAAAATAACACTTAAGCGTTACTGCATACCATAAATTGCGGGTGTTACAGGTTAAATCTAGATTCTAGACCCAATCTTTATCTTCCAAAAGTGAACGATTGAGGTTCACCAGTATGCATATCGATCAATTCATTTTCTTTTTCAAACTTTCATAAGTTTTTTTATACTAATTGTATATGTAGAAATGAAGATACGACGCCTAAATGAGGAGAATAGAAAGAGAGATGAGCAGCTTGCAGAGTAGCAACGCACTTTTTGAGCACCAGGTGCCAGAACAATTTGAGATAGGTGATGGAGCAGGTCGACAGACTGACGTTGCTCCTGTCGGACCAACCCCGCCCCATCCCCCGTCCAACCCTACCCCATCCCATCCACAGATCCCGACTTTAGCTACGCATTTTGTGTTGTGTACAAAATTTGATTGCTTGTACACATTTGTATTATTAATTGATATTTGTGTTTGATATGCATGGTTTTAGTACAGGTGAAGTAAAATAGATAAAAGTGCGTTTTTTTTTAATTAATAAACATCATTTTTGACGGAACTCCTTCTAAAATCCCATCAAAATCCCTCATAGATGGTCAACTGTATTTGAGAAAAGTTCCGTCGAAAATCCCTCGAACAATGAATCCGTTGAAAATCCCTCGAAAAAGGAACCCGTCGAAAATGCCTAGAAAAACCCTCAAAAATTGTATATGCCAAAAATTCCTCAAAAATATGTTCGTCAAACATATCTCGAAATCTATGTCCGTCAAAAAATACTCGAACAAATCCGTCAAAAACTTGTTGAAAACACCAACAAATAGTTGACCAAGTTCCGTCGAAAACCACTTGTACTTTACATGGACTTTTCAACGGAAATTTTCCGTCGAAAAATTTGTTTTGTGGACTAATTGTCATCAACCAGAAAATTTGTGGAAAGTAGTAGAAAACCCACATTCTAGACAGATTTGACTGAAATTTTCATATAATATACCCCTTTTATTTTAGTCATAACAAAGATATGATTTTAACTACTTTCATGTTATTACATTTTTGCCTTGATGGATATTTGCATGGGAACACAAAAATGGATGTTCAAATGGTGGTACATCCCATCAAACTCGTCATGAAAGTTACGACTATATACTTTTTGACTCCACAACCGTCATCATTAGATCAATTATTGAAATAAAGGTCAAGGCACTTGGTGTATTAGGGGATACTAGGAGTTAGGGGCCCTTGGAAGTTAAAAGGAATTTGCTTTGGCTCTCACTCACATACTAAGTTGTCCTTTTGTTTTGCTTTCTTCATTGCTCCGCTTAGGGTTTTACCTTTTGCCATACTTTTGCAGTTTCCACTTCAATTTAGACTTTACAGTTTATGTCGATTTCAACGTAAATGTAATGGTTTTTAGTCATATTAAACTAAATGTAAAATTTTCTAAAAGTCTATAGTTATAACCATAGGATACGACCTTACTTGAATAAGATATGTTCTATAGGCCCGTAGGTCTGTATTCTTGATTCCTAACCAAAGGATAAATTTTCGATTGTGTATAGATAAATACACCCATGATACTTCATTAAGCAGTATGCAATGCTAAATTCAAATTACTATATTATTGTGAGCAAGTCTCGACCGATTGAGCTATCCTAGCAAGACGTTAAATCGCAATATATATATATATATATATATATATATATATATATATATATGGTTAGAATAAACAGTTCACTTAATGTTGTCGGTTATGATCCATATAATTTCTTTATAGAGATATGTTTTAATATCCCAATTATGGAAAAACCCACAAGACTGATGCCCCATAGCAAATACAATCAATCAATATAAATATATATAAGAAGTAAGAGGAGAAAAGGAGAGAGAGTCAAGGAGAAGCCTCCATTGAGGCTTTAAAAATTTGTGGTAATTTTGAATTTTTTTTAAAATAAAAAATGACACATTAACTTAATACACCCTTTCATTTTATTTTTTGTTTTTTACTATTGCTCTTATTTATCTAATGTTTTCTTTATATAATTTATTTATAAATGGCTAACAGTTTATTAACATTTACCATAATAATATATTTTTATTTTTATTTATTTCTTTATTATTATTTTGTGGTAATTTTGAATTTTTTTAAATAAAAAATGACACATTAAATGAATACACCCTTTCATTTTCTTTTTTCTTTTTTACTATTGCTCTTATTTATCTAATGTTTTTTTTATATAATTTATTTATCAATGGCAAAAAGTTTATTAACATTTACAATAATAATATATTTTTTATTTTTATTTACTTCTTTATTATTATTTAAACATATATGTTTATTTGGAATTAAAAAAACATATATTTATTATTCTTTTACCAACCTAACAATGTTTATAAATCAAAACTTATATTACATGGAAAAACTTTTACATTTATTTGAATTTTTTTGTTTTTTAAATCAATACATATTTTAATAGAGTACTTCTTTTATTTATTAATTTTTTGTTGTTTTAGGAAGCTAACAATGCTTATAAATAAAACTTATTTTAATAGACTATATTTTTTAGTTATTTAATTTTTCTATTTTTTTATTAATTTAACAACTGCTTATAAATCAAAACTTTTAAATTGTTTCGTTACTCAATAAGATAACAATCAATACTTATTTTGATATAGTACCTTTTTATGTATTAAATTTTTTTATGAATAAATAACAATGTTTATAAATCAAAACTTTTTTAAATAGAGTATATTTTTTAGTTATCTGATTTTATTGTTTTTCTTAAATTTTTTGTTTACTTAGTAAGATAACAAAAGTTTTAATTCAATATATCCTAATCCATACTTATTTTAACAAGGTATATTTGGTGTTTATATATATATATATATATATATATATATATATATATATATATTGGTTTTAATAATCTAACAATGCTTAAAATAAAAACTTATTTTAATACAGTATATTTTGGCCGGGTGTGGCCAGTTGGAGTCACCGCTTTGAACAATTAAAAAAATGAGTTAATCTAATAGTATGTATAAAAAAAATTAAAAAAATATATTCTATCATTAAAAATAAATTAAAAATGTTACTACGATTATTAATATATGTAAAGATCATTTCTTTTTTAGTTTACATTAAAATCAAACTATATACATAAATGAAATAAAATTAGAATCAATTGTATAATTTGTTTTGAAATATTATTTCATATATATAATCCACATTTTATAAATTAAAAAAATAATATTTTATAAATTAAAAATAAATGAAAAAGTTAATACAATTATTAATATATAAAGATAATTTAATTTTTTTTTTAATTTACATTAAAATCAAACTAGATATACATAAATGAAATAAAATTAGAATAAATTCTTTTATTTTTTTAAGAAATATTAGTTAATGGAATGTATATTATATATCCATTATTTTCAAGAATTATAGTCACTAATGAATTCAAAAAACGTTTCATATTTTCCAATTATTAATCATTAATATATATAAAAATTAGTATTACTTACTGATAAAGTCCCTAATTCAAGTTCTTTCTGATTAAACAATCAAGATGAACAATTTGTAAATCATATGTCATTGTAAATCCCAGTACAGTGCAATCACGAACAGTATAATCAATGAAGAACAGTTAATATGCCACAACCTCTAGTCATATGATTAATATTCACGAAATGACTTAGGTTTACAGAGAGAATATCTGATCAGTAAATGTAAACCTATTGACTATAGAATTATGAATAATGAGACTAAACTTCTAAAAACTTCTAAAAAGAATTATGAAACTAATAATGTCTTTATTTACTTAGGCTTACAAGGCTTAATGGGCTTTAGGGCTTTAGGGCCCAACTAACAAATAACTATCATGTAATTACAAAGCAACCCCTTATAAATGCTTTATACAACTTTCAACACAAATGACTTTCAGTCCTAACAATCTCCCCCTAAAGTTGAATAAGGCATTTATCTTCTTGAAATCTTTAGGCATTGATCTTCTTTCCCTCTTGAATCTTTGAAGAACTTTTGGTGTTGCATGTCTTCATTTCTTTTCAAACTCCCCCTTGAATAAAGCTCTTGGTCTTCATATTTCAACTTTGTAACCAGATTCAATGTACAATAGCCTCGACTGAACGCACTATCAAGCAACTTTCAACTGTAGAAACTCAACACATCGGATCAGCACACAAGAAATATAACGTGCGAGTTACTTGACATTCCACGATGCATCTTCAGTTTAAAACAATGAATCTGTCTCTGAACCGCGAGTTGAATATACTTTAAGAACTTGTTTCAATCAGCGCGTAGGAGGAAATGACTTGAAGCAAACACCACATGATACGGGATAGAAGAACCAATAAAATCTTTGAAATCTTCATCTTTGAATATTGAAACAGCATTGAACTCATATCTTCATCTCTTTGATCTCTAGACTGTCTTCAGAAAAGTAAACTTTCACGAATCATCTTCATTCAGAAATTGAATCATTATGGAATGATTTCGTTTCACCAATCTTGAAAAACTTGAACTTTCTGAAATTTTATAACTTTGAATTTGAATACAAAATTCTCCCCCTTTTTGATGATTGTGAACATCATGATCATCAAAACTTTTCAATTTCAACAAATTCTTTGATTTCCCCCTTTGTAAAGACTAACAATTTCCCCTTCATAATAATGGGACATTCTCCGCCCGTTGATCTGATTATCCGTCAATTCATGAAATGTATATATCTGAATCTTTTCAAATTCAGACATAATGAACAATATAACCCTAATTCAACAGATGAAACAGTTAGTATGCCTGTAGGTAGCACGAAGCCACTTTGTACAACGGATGTACTTTGGAAAGGAGCTTTTGTGATATTCACTCCCCAGGGCTTCCATTCAATCATCGAAAAAACCACAAAGGAATTTTCTATGAATGTTATGACAAGAAAACTCATTCCTTGTGTGTACGTGCAAGTATAGAATGATTGAAGCTACTTAGCTTTCTCAGGCTCAAAAATGTGTAAACTGTTGAGACAGCAACAGATATTACACGGACTCAATGTGCATGAAAGAGGTGCGAAGGTGGGGCAACTTTCCTTCTTTTTCAATATCTAAATCTTCCGAGTGAAGACTACATAGCAGATATGTTGCGTCCCCAAAGAAAATGAAACATTTCTTTGTTAAGAAAGAAACGAGTGGTTGGTGGGGTAAAAACAAGAGTTGGCATAGGCTCACTGCCTGTTTCAATGATGGTCACCAAAGAATGTGAACCAATCAGTAGATGTGGTTGCCCGGCTCAGAAAGTGTTTGGTGCAGAGTTTTCATATTCTTTTAACTCTGTTCTCACACCCTCTTTCTTTTTGTCATTAAAGCTCACTTCTAACCAAACTCTCATTTACATTTTTCCGCTCAGCAAAATGAGAAAAACTCAACCGGATGAGTTATCTCCCCCACTCTTTGATTTAAGACCCCTCACCCCTCAATCACTCAAGGATAACTTCCGGGGTAGGAAACACTAGTTAACGTGAATCCATGGAAGTTCTGTTTAAGTTCTCACACAAATCCCATGTAAGTCCTAAAAAGAATAGTTGCTCAATGGTTTAACTGAACAGTTAAGTACAAAATGTATGATAACATTGTCAAAATGTATGCTCATGATTTTTGAGCAATTTAACTTTGAAGATTTCTCAAAACAAAGATATTGAATGAATGAAATCAAGAAAATGTTTTGAGAATCTGACAATGTATCAATCAGATCAAATAAAATGGTTAGGGTATCAAAGAATTGGATATTTTGTTTATATGAACGAATATAAACAATTTTGCAACGAAAGCACAAGATTAGAAATTATGATTGATGTTCAACAACATTGAATTTCAAACGGGGGTATTACCATCGAAAAAGTAGTTCGTTGTGAGACATGGTAATAACAATTTCAAATAAAATACTGAACCGGTGTGTATGAATACTTGACAGTATATAGACAAGATAATACGCAAGTATTGATCTTTGGAAACACACGGTCAGTTAAACATTAAAGCTCAAAATTTGAAAAACATTTAAAAGACACACTTCTAAATTCATAAAATCTTTTGAGAACTAGAAGTGGTTTGAACATTTCAGAAAACATTTTTCATGCTTGAAAGTTGTTCTTCTTTCAAACAATCAGAGATCTAGGTCAGAAGATATTTACCTTTACATCTCCCCCTCAAATCATGATAGAATTGATATAGATCAGATAAGCTCCCCCTGGATATTTGCAAAATATCCAAGTCTGAACATTTAAGAGCGGGTCCTGATCTGTTGTAATCAGAAGCCAAACTTCGTTGAGGTACGGGTTCTAAGCTGATTTACTTAGAAGCCTTCGTTCTTTTACTCCCCCTTGACAGTAGGAGCCTGCAACATAGAATCAATTTTAGGCTTTGGTACCCACTGGTATTTGGGTCCATGAATGTTAGTTGCAGTTCGAATGGGAGTAATGGAATAAGAACCATACCAGAAATGATCATTGGTTTTGTGAATAGATCATGTGTACAGCAATAAGAACAATAATATTTCTTACCTGACAACCTGATTAATTGATCTCTCGAGTAGATATGATCAGGTTTACCTTTACGGGCATTGTTCTTCTTGGCTTTGTGTGTATGTACACATGATTTCTTTCCTTTCAGCTCATCTTTCTTCTCATCTTCAACTGGTTTCTTCTTCCATACCAGTTCCTCTTTTTTTTTTTATCTTCTTCTTCTCCTTCTTTGTGTACCTGAACCATCTACATTTTCATCAAAGAAAATGTTAGTACTACGAATCTGATCATATGATTTAACTGACCTTTTTGATGAAAAAGTTTTCAGAAGTGCGCTTGAGGCTGTCTTTTTGAAGTCAGCTGAATTATTTCTAGGTGTGTGGATTTGTGACTCTGGAGTCGTTTGCTCAGTCACCACTACCTTGGAAACAATCTTTTCAAGCTCTTTAATCTTTGAAGCAAAGTTGTCTCTTTCTTTAACAAGCAGGTCAATCTTCTTCTTTAATTCAGACTTCGCTTTCTGCTCTTTCAATGCATTCTCAGATAGTTCAGATAACTTGACAGTCAACTTTTTAATTTCAGTCTCAAACATGCTTCTTTCTTCTTCAAATCCCTTCTCAACATTGTTTCTCTGGTCGGATATTTTTTTTGAAGAATTCCACATTCTTTCGTTCAATGGCCTTCTTTTCTTTTGCAAACTTTTCTCTTTCAAGGATGATTACTTTCTGAAAATCAGAAACTTGCTGAGAAAGTTTTATGCATTTCAGCTCAACTGCTTTCTTTTCTTCACAATTATTTCTGGAAAAATCTGATAACTTCTTTGCAAATGATTTCTCTTTAGTCTCAAAATCGGATTTGTCTTTTGCAATCTTTTGCTCCAAATCAGAGATCTTTCTTTTCAGCTCAGAGTTCTCAGATTCCAGTTATCTTCGTTTTAAAATCACCTTTGGCCCTAACACCAACCATTCAGTACAATCCCACATCTCTTTTCCTGTCATTTTGTTATAATTTATTTGACCAAGAATTTCACTAAGAACGTCACGAAAAAGGTCACAAGAAATACTCTTAGTCATAAAATATCGAGCTATATTATTAGCCCTCTCTCTTTTCTCCTGTTCCACAGAAGAAGCTTCTGTTGGAATTTGGGATTGCATCTCTCCTTCAGTCAATGATAATCTGATATAATGACCCACCTCATGTTCATCCACAAAAATCAAAAAATAAACTTTCCACTCTTCATATTCTCCTTTGCACCGCAGCCTTGGTGGGTTCATCCTTTTTGATCGTATCGAATAGAATTAATTCGATCCGGCTTTGAAAAGCTTGACAAGAGATGAAACTTGAACGGGTTTAAACTTTAATCTTAACTGCACTGTAGTGATCGTGAGACAAACAAGATGATCCAAAAGCAACCAATAAATAAACAGGACAGGACAAGGACCGGTCGAGCAAGGACCCGGTCGAACCTAGTCGAACAAGGACCCGGTCGAACCCGGTCGAACAAGAACCCGGTCGAACAAGGACCCGGTCGGTCCCGGTCGAAACAAGGACCCGGTCGAACAAGGACCCGGTCGGACCCAGTCGAACCCGGTCGAATAAGGACCAGGTCGGTCCCGGTCGAAACAAGGGCCCGGTCGAACAAGGACCTGGTCGGACCCGGTCAAACCCGGTCGAACAAGGACCTGGGCGCAAAGTATCGGTCAGCTGGGTACCGGTCAAGTAGATACCGGTCAAGCAATATACCGGTCAAGCAATATACTGGTCGCGGAGTATCGGTCGAGTCTAGGTACCGGTTGTGTCACACGCCCGGACAACAAACCACCGGTCGCCAAAGCAATCCGGTCGAATCAAGGTACCGGTCAATACAGGTATCGGTCGATAAGGTCCGGTTGAAATCAAGATAAGCACGAAAAAACGATTGACAGCTAATTGACCGATAAAATCGATGAATCTGAATTGAACCTAGAAATTGTACCCATAAATTCAATCGAAACCCAAGCAACAAATTAGCATATCGTTTAGCAGATTTAATCACAAAAACAATACAGATCGATAAACAACTGTATATCAATGCAAAACCCAGAAAATTCGACCGATAAAAAGTTTGATTTTTTAAGAACCAGATCGATCGACTTACTGCTTTTCCAGAAAACAAAAATTGACCGATAAACACTCAAAAGAGAGAAAAAGAAAAAAAAAACGATTTTGCAGAAGCGATTTTTGAGCAGATCGATAACACAGTTAAGACCAATTTTAACTCAGAAATCAATCAAACACAGATAATCCAACACTCATGCAGATAAACAGATAAGAACGATTAAAACAAATAATCGATTAAAGGGTTTTAGACAAACCTTTTTGGATCAAACCTTCAGTCTCTATGCTCTGATACCAATTGTAGATCCCAATACAGTGCAATCACGAACAGTATAATCAATGAAGAACATTTAATATGCCACAACCTCTAGTCATATGATTAATATTCAAGAAAGGGTTTAGGTTTACAGAGAGAATATCTGATCAGTAAATGTAAACCTATTGAATAGAGAATTATGAATAATGAGACTAAACTTCTAAAAACTTCTAAAAAGAATTATGAAACTAATAATGCCTTTATATACTTAGGCTTACAAGGCTTAATGGGCTTATGGGCTTTAGGGCCCAACTAACAAATAACTATCATGTAATTACAAAACAACCCCTTATAAATGCTTTATACAACTTTCAACACACAGGACTTTCAGTCCTAACAGTCATTGATTACAAATCATCACATATTACAAACATATTCTCTCTCTCTACTTTCTCTCACTAGAATGATATAACAGAAAACCTCTTCTCTAATCTGCTCCGTGTAGAATTGTTGTTACTTACTTACAAAGGCAAGGCTATTTATACTAGCCAATAATACAAAGAAACAAAACAAATACTTTGACTTTGACTTTTATTACATTTGACTTTGACTTTGCTTGAGAGTTGACTTTTGAGCTTTGACTTTCTTGACTTTCATCTCCATTCTTTATGATTTTGCATCCAACAAATATGTTGTCTAACACTTACAATCAGTTATCCATCAATATATATAGGTCATAAGAATTGTGTTGTCATTTTAGGATTGTTCCGTACATGAGCCTTTTTTTGTTGTCAAATTGTACATGAAACAATTGTGAGGTATACCTTTTCATTTCTTAAAAAAAAATATTTAATACATATTTTACCCTTTATGAAAAATGTATGTTTTATTATAATTTGGTTGTTCTGTTACTAATTTACTTGCAAAACTATGTTCAACATCCAACTATCTAACTCTATTAATCTCCATTAACCATATATTTAATTGATTTATCGTTTATATTTGATTGAAATTGTAATATGTAAATGTGTATTATACATTAAGGAGGAATTAAGGATGGAGGACTAAGGGCATTAAGGATGAATTAAGGATGGATGACTAAGGGCGGAGGACAACTAAGGATGGAGGACTAAGGGCGGAGACCGGCGGACTTATGGCGGACTTATACTAAAGGACTTGTAAAATGAGAATTGTAGAGAGAGAAAGTTATGAAAGAGAATTTTATTTCTTTCAAAGGATGAATTACAAATGAGGGGGAGGCCTTCCTTTTATAGGCAAGAAAAAAGGTCCTCTTACACAAGCATAACGTAAGCAATACATAAGAGACTAATAATTCTACAAATTAGGTAAGCGCTTACATCACCAGAAATGTGATTGCATGCTTCCATCATTTTTACATCATTATTTCATACTACTAAAACCTTAATAATAAGGAAAAGTACAAGCACATATTAATTTTATTTCAAACTGATGCTTTTTATTTCCAATATGAATCTGGGTGCGACGGGTCATCTTCATATGGATCGTAAGGTTCGTCATTAAGGAAGACATAGTCATCTTCATTGTCAGATATGTCAAAGTCATCTTCAGAAGAATCAATGAATGTGGCAAGGTAGGTGCTAAACCATCGATTGAGCGTCTCTTTCCATAAGGCCACATCAGGGTGTCTGTCTGGACATATTTCTCTACCTTCCATCACCTGTGTTGGGATGATGTGAGGAGCCATGTTGTTTGCAGATGCCAGATCATTGCGTATTTCCAAGAGTCTTTGGGTATGATTAACATCGAAGGATCGGCTGGCCGGATTGACATCATGCCAAGTGTGGATGAAGGTCGTGGGGAAATGGTAAATCAGCGACTGCTTGTTATTGAGAGTATTTCTTGGTAGGAAGGAACATGATCTTTTGAAGCAGATCAACATGTAAGTTTTGTGACTTACATGTAGTCGTTGGACCCATTGATGGACCGGTAGGAACCATTGGAGAACTGTGAACAAATTCTTTTGTTCAGGGGGGACGTTTTCAAACTGACACCGGAACATATATGTGAACAATTTGCATGTGTGCGATGGTATGGGTTTCGAAAAGTTACCAAAAGAAACAGAGTGCTTCTTTGGGAAGGCTTAACAATTCATGGATGTGGAAAATGTTAAGGAAGGGGTAATTAGGATGAAACATGTAATTTTTCATGAAGAGGCCATGTTTTACAAGGAGGACGTTATAGAACGTCTCCTAACTCAGTGGTGACCATTGGCTCAAGGTTAAATCAACAATGACTTCTGTTACCTCTTCTGGGAGGTCTTGGGCGGTTGTGCGAGAGGATTATTGGGGAGTAGAGGAGTTGGAGCTGGCTTTATCCATAACAAACACCAATGGGATGACCATGTGTTGGGGGACATTTTCAGGACCACTATATTTATAGTGCTTTGGCCTTGACAGAAAATCTGCCAGAATATTTTCTGACTCTTAGATGTGATTTACTGTAAACTTCGACTGTGAGAACTAATTTGCCCATCTCAAAAGTTGTGCCTCGGGAAGCATCTTTCTCTTGAATTGGAATAATGCGTGGGAAAGAGGACATATCCATCTCAATCTGGAAACAGTGACCGATAAGATGGAATTGGAATTTTTCTATTCCTCTTTTGACCGCTAGAATCTCCTTGAAAGTAGAATGGTAATATTGCTCTGAGGCTTTAAACGTTCCGCTCTTGTAACCCCAAACTGTTCTGACACCTTTGTCGTCTTGTGCAAACAGAACTGCTCCCAATACTCATCACTTGCATCTTTCTGGAGAATTCTTTTGTCAATAGTAGTGGGAATCTTCAGAGGTGGCATTTCGTCGGCTAGTTGCTTTATAGCTCTGACAGCTATTGTTTGTCGTTCAGCTCCAAAGTGGTGGCTCCCTTTTTAGCATGGGGAATAAGTGTACACTGTGGTCGAGTATTCCAGACTTCTGCACGAGTCTCGGCGCTCCTCGAGCCGTGCCAGCAGTCGTGCCGTCCCGAAAACGTGAAAATTTGACCGGTGTCGAGACCGTCAAATAATAAGTTTTTATATTTTTCCAACTGTCCCAAATCACCATAAAGATTGCAATAGTGGTAAGTCGGGTCAAATCCACAGGGATTGTTTGTGACAATTATTCGACTTCTATACTTTCAATACAAAAGGGGGGGGGTGGATTAGATTAACTAAACTAAACATTCAATTAAAAACGATAAAGAGAAAACCCAACATTCGTTCGACTTCGATTAAGACGGTAACACCTATCATTGATTCCAAAAACGTAAACACAAAGAACGAACCCAAGTTGGCTATAGTTATCGATAAACTCTGATAACCTCGATTTTTCCTTAGATTCACACCGGTTAAAACAAGCTCTTCAACTGGCTCTTAATCACGAATAAGAAATTAAATAAGCTCTTAAGTTCCTAGACGTGATTAGCATTAACGAGTTAGAAAAATCACCAACTCGAAGCAATAAGCACACAAGCTCGACTTATTCAAGCTTCGATTGCAAGAATTCATGAAATCGAATTGAAAACCTTATTGAGACCAAACGATTTCATTCGTTACATTATCAAAATCCCTATACGATTACGTGTCTAGGTTTTGATTAACAAGCATTCATAAGAAACTCAATCAACTAATCAGATTAACCAAAACTCCAAATGAAATTGACATTGAAAGTAGAATTCAAGCAAATAAGTTTGTCCCAAATGTTTACAATGGAATCTCAAGGTCTCAAACCATCATAATCAAAGAAAACAAATGTTGGAATGAAAAGAAAAACCTAAGTTACCAAATTACAAAATCTAAGAATTTTATCTAAAACCAAGTATAAATTGAATGAAGTTTCTGCCTCCAAAATTGATTCTTCCTTCTTAATTTTCTTCCAAATGGTGTGATTCCCCCTTCCATGGACGTTTCCCTTGGATTTTATATTTCTCCCATCAAAAACCTCTCCAAAAAAAACGACAAACCCACGTTTTCGGGACGGTGCGGTTGTTGGCGCGGCTCGGGGCGCGCCGAGACTCACGCGGATGTCTGGAACGCTCGACCACAATGCTTGGCGCGGTTGGTGGCGCGACTTTGGCTGTGCGGGAACTCGCGCGGGTCTCTGCTTCCGATCGGCTGATTTCTTCACGTCCCCTCCTTCTCACGCTCAAGTCCAACTTAGGTCCATTAGATGTATTTTTGGGCTTGGAACCTAACAAAATAAATACAAGGCTTAATGGATGCATTTTAGAGAAAAACGGATAAAAGAAAGTGGGCTTTTAAATACCATTTTTAAGTACAAAAATGTGGCTATCAAGGACCGATGGCATATACAAAAAATCTACATGTAACTATTAGTAGAGCTTCAATATTTTCATAAAATTTATCGTCACCGACAACGCGCGGTGTCGAACGCTAGTTAAATTATAATTCAGAGGCATGTCAAACCCTTGTGTGTGGCGTGAGCCACCGGTTGATTGGGAATACACCTTAGCTTCCTATAGATCACCCGAGTTCTTTCAAGTCAGCGGAGATAATTTTGATTGTTAAGAAGTTGTTTGGCAATTGTTAAATGATTTGATCTAGAATAATTAAGTGGTCAGAATGATTAAGAATTTTTTATGATATAATGGAAAATGAAATATGGTTGTTCGGTTATTGTTCAGAAGGAAATTAGAGCGCTAAATGGTTAATGTGGTTAAAGATACAAAGTCATTCAAAGTGTTTTAGAACCATTAAGAGAAAGATTTTTTTTGCGAAACAAGATTCACCTATTAACGATTCAGAGGTTGTCTCTTAATTAAACTATTAAGAGATAAACAAACAACCCCTAAAAATAGTGGAAGTATGCATAAAGTGACACAAACACTCAAAGATATAAAAAAGGGAATTTAATTAAAATACCCTTTTTTGAAAAATCAGTACCCAAAATGCCCCAAATCTTGTAATTTTTGCCAAAATACCCCCTAGGTCCGCGTTTTTCACTGTTACACGCGGACCTGGTACGCGTTTTGGCCGCGTTCACTGTTACACGCGTACTCGAGCCGCGTTTTGGCCGCGTTTCCCCCTACACGAGGACCTGGTACGCGTTTGGCATTTGGTCCGCGTTTGGTCCGCATTTTTCACTATAAAACGCGTATCTGGGCCGCGTTTTTTACTGTAGAACGCGTACTTGGGGGCCGCCCATAGCATTGTTTATTTAGGGTTTAGAGATCGACGGTGTGGATGCTTTCATTTGTTAGGGTTTGCTCCTATAAATAAGTGTGTCCCCCACCCATAACCCCACCACCATCACTCTCGGCTCGGTTGGTTAGCATTTATAAAAGTCGGATATGGGTCGACCACTTTCTTCGGTAAGTTTCCTTTAACCGCGTTTTAATTTTATATTTATTTTAGTGATTATGTGTTAATTTTAGAGTGTTGCGTTTATGTTGATAATATGTTAGAGGTTGCGTTAATTTTAGTTTTACATATTACGTTGATTTTAGAGATTGCGTTAATTTTAGGATTGCGCTACTTTCATAAAAAAATTGTAGAGATTGCGTTTTTTTTTTGTATAAAAAAAGTGTAGAGATTGGACTTGTTTTTGGGATTGCGCTAATTTTATTAAAAAATTGTAGAGATTGCGTTAATTTTAGAGATTGCGGTTTTTTTTTGTATAAAAAAAGTGTAGAGATTGGGATTGTTTTTGGGATTGCGCTAATTTTATAAAATAATTGTAGAGATTTCGTTAATTTTAGAGATTGCGTTTTTTTTTTGTATAAAAAAGTGTAGAGATTGGGCTTGTTTTAGGATTGCGCTACTTTCATAAAAAAATTGTAGAGATTGCGTTAATTTTAGAGATTGCGTTTTTTTTTTGTATAAAAAAGGTGTAGAGATTGGGCTTGTTTTAGGGATTGCGCTCATTTTATAAAATAATTGTAGAGATTGCGTTAATCTTAGAGATTGCGTTTTTTTTGTATAAAAAAGTGTAGAGATTGGGCTTGTTTTTGGGATTGCGCTAATTTTATAAAATAATTGTAGAGATTGCGTTAATCTTAGAGATTGCGTTTTTTTTTTGTATAAAAAAGTGTAGAGATTGCGTTAATTTTAGAGATTGCGTTTTTTTTTGTATAAAAAAAGTGTAGAGATTGGGCTTGTTTTAGGATTGCGCTACTTTCATAAAAAAATTGTAGAGATTGCGTTAATTTTAGAGATTGCGTTTTTTTTTGTATAAAAGAACTGTAGAGATTGCGCTTGTTTTAGGGATTGCGCTCATTTTATAAAATAATTGTAGAGATTGCGTTAATCTTAGAGATTGCGTTTTTTTTTGTATAAAAAAGTGTAGAGATTGGGCTTGTTTTTGGGATTGCGCTAATTTTATAAAATAATTGTAGAGATTGCGTTAATCTTAGAGATTGCGTTTTTTTTTGTATAAAAAAGTGTAGAGATTGCGTTAATCTTAGAGATTGCGTTTTTTTTTGTATAAAAAAAGTGTAGAGATTGGGCTTGTTTTAGGGATTGCGCTCATTTTATAAAATAATTGTAGAGATTGCGTTTTTTTTTTTTGTATAAAAAAACTGTAGAGATTGGGCTTGTTTTAGGGATTGCGCTAATTTCATAAAATAATTGTAGAGATTGCGTTTTTTTTTTTTTTGTATAAAAAAACTGTAGAGATTGGGTTTGTTTTAGGGATTGCGCTCATTTTATAAAATAATTGTAGAGATTGCGTTTTTTTTTTTGTATAAAAAAACTGTAGAGATTGGGCTTGTTTTAGGGATTGCGCTAATTTCATAAAATAATTGTAGAGATTGCGTTAATCTTAGAGATTGCGTTTTTTTTTTTTTTGTATAAAAAAAGTGTAGAGATTGGGTTTGTTTTAGGGATTGCGCTCATTTTATAAAATAATTGTAGATATTGCGTTTTTCTTAGAGTATAAAAAAACTGTAGAGATTGAGCTTGTTTTAGGGATTGCGCTAATTTCATAAAATAATTGTAGAGATTGCGTTAATCTTAGAGATTGCGTTTTTTTTTTTTGTATAAAAAAACTGTAGAGATTGGGTTTGTTTTAGGGATTGCGCTAATTTCATAAAATAATTGTAGAGATTGCGTTAATCTTAGAGATTGCGTTTTTTTTTTGTATAAAAAAGTGTAGAGATTGGGCTTGTTTTAGGGATTGCGCTAATTTCATAAAATAATTGTAGAGATTGCGTTAATTTTAGAGATTGCGTTTTTTTTTTGTATAAAAAAACTGTAGAGATTGGGTTTGTTTTAGGGATTGCGCTACTTTCATAAAATAATTGTAGAGATTGCGTTAATCTTAGAAATTGCGTTTTTTTTTTTGTATAAAAAAACTGTAGAGATTGGGCTTGTTATAAGTTAGGTGCGTTGACAACATCCTTGCATTACTATGTAGGACGATTTTGATAACGTCGATCTTTCGTTCAAATGCCGCATCTCCATTGTAAAGGAAATTAGAGATGCTTTTGAAGCGTGTCCACCTGAACGGGCACAACGTTTACATGAAATGTTTAGCCGCACATCTTTCGGGCCATGGCTCGAGCTTACCAATATTGTACAGGACCCCCTTCTAGTACACATGTTTTTACAGATGGAGGTCGAGGTTGCGAGACCACTGCCGGAGGAATTGTATTTTCACGTGTGTGGGACTCGCATGCACTTTGGTCGTCGTGAGTTCTGTATTGTAACAGGACTCCTTTTCGGACAAATACCCGACCTTCCTACCTTGACAGATGAGTCCTTCGTTAGTAGGGTTTGGCCCGGCCTTGCACCAGGTATCTTGACGTTGAGAACCGTCCTCGAGACGATGAGAACTGGTCTGGGTGCGATATCCGATGAGGATGCTGTGCGTGTTTGCTTGGTGGTGATGGCGGATTTGATGTTCATGGGTCGTGATCCAAGGCTGACGGTTTCCTCTACTGTACTTATCGCTGTCGATGACTTTGAGAGGTTTAACCGCTATCCGTGGGGTAGCTACATCTGGAGTCACTCATACAAAGGACTCCACGGTGCCATCGCCAGACGCAAGCAGAAGAACCAGCACAACAACAAGATGACGTTGAACGGGTTTGCACACGCCCTAAAGGTTAGATAAGTACAATAACATAAATATCAATTCATTAACTAATTTTGCTAATTTTGGATTTATTCTAACGTACTTGTTCAATTTATGTAATTCCAGATATGGATCTTGGAGATGTTTCCTGCCTGCCGGCAAAATTTCACCAAGCGCTCCGACAGGTTGATTAGGGGAACCAAATGGGATCGAGATGCTGTCCTTAGTAAGTCTGCATGCATTGGGATCTTCAACTCAGCTTTGAGCGTACGCCCTCTTACTATATTTTTAATTGTAGTAATTAAAAAACTATTTGTGATTTATATGTCTTATAATTTTTTAGGTTGTTGATGCGCCATATGCGGAACTGAGGCCTACTCAGGATGAGCAGCAGTCGAGTTGGTTTCGACGGAGCGTCGCCTTTTTTGAAAGTTCGGCGGGCAGGCGACCGACAAAGAGGTCCCGACGTAGAGGTCCTGATCCCGATGACAATGATGACGATGATGATGAAGATGACGATGATGGCACGCGACGTCAGGCTCCCCCTAGCTCTAGCTATCAAGCTCCCCCTAGCTTTAGCTATCAGGCTCCTCCTAGCCCCACCTATCAAGCTCCCCCTAGCCCCACCCATCATAGGATGCCTGATATAGACCCATACCAAGATAAGTGGGAGTACATGACCTCCGTGGACAGACGCGTAAGAGACCTCGAGGCCCTCGATATGGCCAGACGCATAAGAGAGCTCGAGGCCCTCACCGCACACCTTCGCCACACTCACGTTAGTGTTTAACTTAATTTGGGGATATTACGCCCAATACTTTAATATTGGTTTGTGTATTGATATTACGTTCCATGATTGTATTAGGTGTCAACGAACATGGCGCCCACTTACACGTCGCCTGGGCAAATGCATGGGTACACGGGTGCGGCATATGCGACCACATCATCCCAGCGAAATGTAGGTTATTTTTTTATTACGTTTGAAAGTAATTATTAAGAGTGCTCATTATAATCCATGTCACCAGGTTGGGATGACAAGTATGACGCCAGGCTACACGTCGCCGGGGTACACACAGGCGGCAACCGGAGGAAACTACCCTTTCTCGACCCCATCATTCCAGCAAAATGTAAGTTACGACGAGTGCTCATTGTTGTTGTTTTTTTGCTATTACGTTTGAAGATTCTTATAATGACCTACGTCACTAGTTTGGGATGCAGGCGGGGGACTATTACAGACCCCAGATGATGGAGCCGGGGCCGGGGCTGTCCGTCCTAAACGGGTTGGTGGAAGATTTTTTGGGAACTTCCATCCCTTATTCGATGGGGTCGGAGTCGGGGGTTGACACCACCCAGGCGCGGGTGAGTACTCCGATGGCTGATGATATCATCGATCACCACTTTGAGGATGCTGACATGCCCATACATGAGCCAGATCAGGCAGCACATGAGAGGGCGAGACGGGTCGCTGTTGTGGGGCCAGCCCTTTGTTCCCCATATGTCCAACAAACTTCGACCACAACAGTACCTAAGAAAAAAACCAAGGCAAGGGTGAAGGCAAAGGGCAAGGGAAAGGTTGGGGGAGACACTACGATGACTGACGCGGGGCAATCGGTGTTTGTTTCGGCGGCACAGATCAGGGAATTATGTATCAGTGATCAGCTCCCCCACCTGATGTGTCCATTTTACGGCGGCCTTCAAATGAATGCCGGTTTTTTCATGCTACTGTTGGGTGTAGGTGGTAGTGGGGATTTCGAGGATCTGGTTAGTATTTAAATATAGTCATATAAACAACTACATTTCTAATGACAGGTCTAACAATCTACGTTTTGTGTATAGCAAATCGACGCTTGGGTTAGAATGATCCAAGAATCCCGCTCTCCACATGCCAGATGGACGGTCATGGACTCCAACTTCTTTGAGTGGCTTACACGGCCGGGCCAAGGATACAGGTCTGTGTTTGAAACATGCAATGGACTGGGCCATAGAACTCATCCAGCTTGGATGGACATCGACGAGGTATGGAAATCGATTTACATAATTTTTGTTCAACTTGTTTGTTACTAACTATTATTGTGTTATTGTAAAATCTCAGGTATACATCCCCATATGCGTCGTGGACAAACATTGGGTGCTCGGTGTTCTGTACCTCCGTGAAATGAGGCTGGTCTTATTTGACAGTTTACAAGCAAGAAGGTACACTTTGCCCTTGGAAGAACGCCTTGGGATCTTCAAAAAACAATTGCCGAAGTTGTTAAAAAAGATACACGACACGCCGGATCGTATCAAGGCCAGCAAGAAATTAGAGGTTATCTATGATCCTGATGCACCTCAACAGACAGGGGGCCTTGGGGATTGCGGTGTGTGGGTGTGTCGTAACATATCCAAGTTTATTGAAGGTCTGCACCCAACAGTTGCACCAGATGCAACTGAGCATGTGGCAAGGGAATGGCGTAATTACATGGCGGAGACCCTTTTCTCGTTGGCTGTCCAAATAAACGATTAGGTTGGAGATACTTTTTATGTTACTTGTGAGTTGTGATGGGCCTCTTGAAATAACAAATATGATTCTTTTTTTTAAAGTCATTTTAAATATTAAAACCCTTTTTTACTTAGATAACTAATTTGGATCGGATGTTTTATTTTATATAAAAATAGAATTCGTTAACTCCCAAGATCACAAATTGATATGAAAAGGGTAGTACATGAAAAAGTTCTTTTGGTAAATAAAAAACAAAATATTATTTAAACTTACCAATTATTAATGACAAACTGGTAGGGTTCAAAAACAACCGGTACAAGTTCATCTAAACAAATATTGGAACGACGTCATTAAATGAAGTGAGTAGGTAACATTGTCGGTCATTGAAATGTCAAACTATGGCTACACGACACTTGGTTTTTCTGGAATCCCCAACGACTTTTTATATGCTCGGGTGATACAATTTTGGAAGTGTTAAGCTCAACTTTCTTGCTGTACACTTCAATAACGGTATAATTTTGTAGTATAAAAATATAAACGCATCAAACCACAAAATACATTGGACGATTTTATTAATGAAACAAAACCATAGAAAGTAAAAGTAAAAAACCGACAACTCTTTAGTGTTGTGAATTTCACAGTTACTATAACACGGGTATTTATAGTAACAAGGAACAATTGTTAAAAAAAAATGAATCGTTTCAGTATTTGCAGAGGAATCATTTCAGTATTTGCAGAGGAATCATTTCAGGCTTTGCAGAAGAATCATTTTAGTTTTTGCAGAAGAATCGTTTGACCATGGTTACAAACCTATCTCCGCATATGGTAACAAAACGCGGGGTTAGTCCGCGTTTTAGTGGTGTAACGCGGGGTTAGTCCGCGTTTTAGTGGTGTAACGCGGGGTTAGTCCGCGTTTCAGGCTTTGCAGGGGAATCGTTTGACCATGGCACAAAAAACAAATCATTTCAGGCTTTGCAGAGGAATCGTTTGACCATGCCTTTGAAACTATCATGAACCGATCTTCGCATGGACTATAAGTAGATGCTCCGGTGAAGTAGTATTTCACAACTTCATATCTATCCTTTCTACCCTCACTTTCATTTACAAATATTATCTACATTCTATACATTATCTAAATTTTCATTACTTGATGGCTGGAGGTTCACGCGGTAGGGGGAAAAGGTCAGCGAATGGGGCTGGCACTTCACGCTCCGTGGACATCGACCAATTAAATGATGGAGCTTCAAGGATTGACTGGAATGCACCAGATACAACGGAGGATTGGGCGCAGTTTGGGTTAACTGCTTACGATGAACCGATAACGCCTCAGGAGTGGGAGCAGTTTAACAATGCCCAAGCCGCATACTACGCTGCTCATGGAGGAATGCCCCCTCCTACGTATCAATCCAACCAGGGGCCAGGTCTACCAATGTCTCAGGTACTGCCTACCAGGTTGAAAAGGTCCTGTGATGAGGCAAATGAAGAGATACGAAATACAGGCAGGACGTGGCTACAAAACATGGAACTTCAGAAGGACAAAGAAGCAACTATTGCGGAGCAGAAGGAGCTCCTGGAGAATATGAAGCGCGATGTCAGGGAGAAACAAAAGGAGATTAGAAAGTTAGAAGATGAACTGGTAGACATAAAAGAAAACTACACCGTCATGGAGGAGCATATGAAGGCAAAGGCTGGCTGGGTTACGAAGTGCCGGGAAATCTACCCGTAGTAGGTTTCTCAAAGGGTGGTTGTTGTATGGATGCACTTTAACGTTTAACCTAAGTTTTATTTTATGCATTAATTTTTACTTTATCGATGCTTGAATGTTGTACGGATGCACCATTTCGTTTTCTTTAATTTCAATAAAACGATGCTTTTATGTTTTATCTTTTATTTACACATAATATAATTTCACAATCACGATAAGGTAGATAAAATCAACAATTAACATAATAACAATATCACTTAGCATAGAAGATGAGGTGGTTACAATCAAGGGAAGTCAATGTTAAGGTCAATGCTATCATGCCTTAAAGTTCCATGTGGTTCTAGGTCTGATGACCCTTGAGAGCGAAATCTTTGGCTAGTAGAAGCTCTCCTGGGCACGGTTGAAGGGGCAGGAGTTGGACATTCACCACGAGTATGTCCTACTGCTCCACACCTAGTACACGTTCTCTGTATCGGATCCTCACCACGAGATGGACGTCGATCGTTCTTTCTTGGTCTCCCCGCACGTCTCTTGGTTATTAACGGTGGATGGCATGGCGGAAGGGGGACGTGTGGCAAAACCCATGATTGAGGGGGTCCAACAGGATAGACCAACTCATGATATGTTGACCGGTAAGTACTGGACGTGTAGTAAGATATAGCCAGATCGCTGCAATCTCTACGATTCATTGACCTTGCAGCAGCGATGGCATGACCGCACGGTAAACCAGAATATTGCCATTGGTTACATTCACAAACACCGTTGACCATATCGACAGTCGCGTGATAACGGATATCCCGAACGTTGAACTTACCATGTCCAATCTGACTTACCCTCCATGTCGTAGACTTTCCCGACCTTCTGCTAATTATCTCCTCCGCCATTGGTGTGAGATGATTACGCATTTCATCTACAAATATGTGTTAATTGTGTTACGATTTATACGGAAGAAGAAAAATGCAACAAACATATAAGTTAAAGATTTTAGAGTTTATCAACCTCCCTTTCGTCGTCGAAGTTGGTACCACTCTTGTTGAAAATCTCGGAAGTACTCTATAAGGCCGACAATGGGTAACCTGCGTGCAAAACGGGACAGTGCATTCACCGACTCTACACTATTAGAGGTCATTATGTTATACCGTTGTGCAAGGAAATGGGCCCTTGACCACCTCTCTTTACCAGCCTCGTCCATAACTTGTGCTCCACGAGGTACTTCATATCGTAGTGCATTCATGTAGGTCTCGAACTCCCTAATAGTATATGCTTTGCACGCCTTCCAATACGTGGTCTTGTTTGTTGTGATACGTTTGTCCGCGCTTTTCACGTTCATCTCCAAATGCCGACAACATAGGGCGTGAGGGGTGGAGGGGTACACGGCAGAAATTGCCGCGCTTATGGAAGGAGCCCTGTCGGACATAAATACCAACCCTTCCGGGGCTCCGATACATTCCCGCGACATGTTCAGAAACCAACCCCACTCCTCCCCCGTCTCGGACTTTCTTACTCCGAAAGCCAAGGGCACAATGTTGTTATTTCCGTCCATGGCAACTGCCAAGAACATCATACCCAGGTAATGCCCCTTTAAATGGGCAGCGTCTATTACAAGGACAGGACGCAGATTTGTCAAAAACGTCCGGATCTGCAATAAACGTACGTGGTTATTATTTGTAAATGTTAAAATTCATAATATGTAAAGCTACGACGATTTAATATACTTACCGCACATCCAAGTGCAGCGAAACACAATTCGAAACGTCCGTTTGAATCCGTCCTTATTCTGGTGCGTGTACCCGGATTCTTCAGCTCCAAGTTATATAAATACGCAGGGAGTCGTTCGTATGACTCCTCGGGTGTGCCTCTCACCATTAGTAGTGCCTTGCATCGCGCACGCCATCCTTGGTGGTAACCAATGTTGATCCCGTACTGTTGATTTATATCGTTGACGATGTCCTTCGGCCGAAATGACCTGCTAGCGTCAAGAAACTTGTCTTTCAGTATGTGGCCCAAAGTCCTTTTGTTGGCCTGCCGGTGGCTGGCATTTAGTTGTGTCCTCGAACATGTGTGTACGTCGTTCAGCTTTCTAACGACAAACAACCCTCCTTTAGGGCCCACGGACTTCGCGGACATACTCCATTCACAATTTTGTTGGTCACAGACAGCCTTGTATCTGCGTTTGTCGGATTTCTTCGCTCTAAACACGAAACCCTCTCGCAAGAACTTCATTCCCAACTGTACGGTCATTTCCTCCTTCGTATGAAATATTTGACCTTCATGTATAGTTGTACTACGATTGTAAGGTGCGGGTTGGTAGGCTGGTATATGGGTCTCCGGGTTAGGAAGGGAAGGGGGCATATCAAAATAATCGTTTAACGCACCAAATGATTTATTGCTAGGGGTATATGTTTCTTCATCCTCGTCATTATCGGTATCTGATCTGTCCAGATCAGATATACCAGTTGTGAAAACATGTGTTTCGTCATCAGCAACTCCAACAAACCGTCTTTTTGGGTCTTCTGCTTCTTCTTCTTCTTCTTCTTCTAGTTGCGTCTCCGGAACAACTTCGGGATAAGATTCGTTAGGACGATATGCATGATCAGAATAAAGTGTGGTGTCGTAGGATGCCTGAAATTGAGAGTCAGGCTCCAGTTGACTACCACCGACATGGATTTCGTCATCATCTTCGTCATCACCTTCGTCATCATCTTCGTCATCGCCCATCAATGGTGCGACATACACAAAAAGTTGTGGAGGTATTTCTGAATCGGCTGCAAGTAGCATAAAACCAAGGATTTCGTCATCGTTGGTTATCTCCATCAGTGAGCCATCTGCACGTCTGAACACCAACTTGCAAGCAGCAGAATCTCCGATTCCACACTTTCCCACGACGTAATCGATAAACGTCTTATACGAAACCATTATTGGAATATATACACCACGCTTTGTGTAGCCAATATAATCCCACCCATTGTTGTTTTGCACCCATTGACCATCGAAACATAATAAGACTCTAGTTTTTTGAACAGATGAACTCATTTTTTCAGTAGTATGAAAAATGAAGTAATTCAAGTGGATGTGATGAACGATTTTGCATCTAATCTTACTAATCTTTATAGGAAAAATTGAATGGAGAAAATGAATGTGAACCACATATTCAATGACAATGGTACACTTATTGTATGAGAATCAGACTAAAATGTGGAAAAAAACAGTTAAATCATTCAAAAAAATACGTCACAAACAGTTGACCACACATGAAATCATAGGCCTGAAACCCTAATTTTCCAAACCCTAATACGCTTTACACTATCAAACGCGGACCTAACCCTCGTTTTTTAACAAAAAACGCGGCCCCAACCCGCGTGTAACAGTGAAAAACACGGCCCAAACACTCGTCCCCGTGCATTGAAGCCAAACGCGGACCAGGTCCGCGTGTAACAGTGAAAAACGCGGACCAAACGCGGACCAAACGCGGACCAGGTCCTCGTGTAGGGGGAAACGCGGCCAAAACGCGGCTCGAGTACGCGTGTAACAGTGAACGCGGCCAAAACGCGTACCAGGTCCGCGTGTAACAGTGAAAAACGCGGACCTAGGGGGTATTTTGGCAAAAATTACAAGATTTGGGGCATTTTGGGTACTGATTTTTCAAAAAAGGGTATTTTAATTAAATTCCGTATAAAAAAAACAAAAAATTATAACTATCTACTTTTTGTGTAAATTAATGACATATTCGTTTGACTTTTCTACATAGTTGACATTGACCAAATTAATCAATCCGGTCTTTGAAATTTCGAAACTGCTTTTTAAGTGATATTTTGATTGTTTTAGGGCATATACAACCTAATCATTATAATAAAAAAAATACAAAAAACACTAAAAATGATAGGTTGAAGACTAAAAAAAATTATAACTCCAACCATATACTAAAATAAAAACACTAAAAACATCTTTAATATAATAATAATAATAATAATAATAATAATAATATCTCATGTATTAAATTATTAATATATGTAAAATATTCAAGAGTTGAATAAAATATCATTATTTAGTTTTTTAGAGGCCTATTTTATTGACTTTCAAATATAGAGACCACCTTCACTGACTTCCATTTTTTTTTATTGTTTTAATGTTGCGATGTAGAGGAAAACACCTTCATTTTTGTATTATATTATTATTATTTTAATGGTATAAAAAAAGTTAAAGCAATGAAATAATAACTTATTTTCACAAATTTCCTTATATAACATGATACATTTTTTTTCTTTTTACGACAATATATAAATGTAAATCATTTTTTATTAAGAAATTATACTTTGAAAATTTTACTTATTATAACCTTTTGATTTAAATTAAGATAACATGTCACAAGTAACCACGTTTTAATGTCATGTCATGTGCCATGTCATTGTAAACATAAACTATCTCGTGTAACATTTTTTTATTACAACGTTTTATTTTCAAATAATTTAATTTTACATATTATTTAATAAATATATTAAATTAATTAAAAAATCCTAAATTATTCAATAATATAATAATATCAAGAAGACTTGTATATCAAAATTGATCCTGCTTATATATACTATTATATGAAAATGATAAAACCATTATTTTCAAGATTCAAGCACACTTATAATTAATTACTTTATATCTCTTACTTTTTTATTTTTTATTTTACACCGTTATCATGTAAACACAAATAATCATATATGAACAAAAATACAATGAAAAAATACGCTTCTTTTTCTACAAATTATATTATTATAATCGTCTCATCAATACCTTAAAAATGAGCACAATAATGAATATTTTTGAATTTAATCGTACTATTAAATATCATGAATATCTAAGAATTAATTTGTTCAATATCTATACGTTTTATTTTTTCACCTTTAATATATTAAAAGTTCATAATCGTAGATCAACTAAAAGTAAAACACATTAAAAATACGTTTCATTCTTATTATAAATTATACCATTATAATTTTTTCTTCAATAATTTTAATATAAACTCATTATTGAATATTTTTATGGGTTTATAATATTTTAAAATAGCAAAAATATGTAGCGTTATATATACTATCTATATCTATATCTTTACTATTATATGAAAATGGTAAAACAGTTATTTTCAAGATTTAAGGTTACATATACCACACCTTTAAGTACTTGTTTAATTACTTTATATCTCTTACTTTTTCATTTTTCAATTTTCATTTTATACCCTTATCATGTTAACACAAATAATCGTATATGAATAAAAACGTAATAAAAAATACGTATCTTTTTCTTCAAATTATAGCATTATAATCGTCAGTATTTTCAAAACGAACACAATATTGAATACTTTTTAATTTAACCGTAATAATAAATATCATGAATATCTATGAAATAATTTGTTTTATATCCATACATTTTATTTTTCCCATTAGCATATTAAAAATATATAATCGTAGATCAACTAAAATACATTAAAATTACGTTTCATTCTTATTATAAATTATACCATTATAATTTTTTCGTCGATAATTTTAATATAAACTCATTATTGAATATTTTTATGGGTTTTATAATATTTTAAAATAGCAAACATATTTAACAATATATATATCATCTATATCTATATTTATATTATTATATGAAAATGGTAAAACGGTTATTTTCAATATTCAATGTTATATTTATCCAAAGGTCTCTTCTTACGGATTCAAGGGAACGTCCAAAGATGTGGTCGAAGCTCTCAAGAATATACAAACGAACGTCAAATGACCACCAAAAAGCGACGAAGCCGACGGTAAGAAAGACAAATCCAAATTGTGTGCCTTTCATAGCGACAACGGACACACGACAGACGAGTGTGTAGCCCTACGAAGGGAATTTTCCTGTCTAGTACCGATGGGACATCTGCAAGATCTACTGGGCATTAACATACGACCAACCTCTCCAGAGCATACAAAGGTCATGAATTGTGTGACTGGAGGATCTGACATCTGTGGATGTTAGATAAGGTCCTGATGAATATCCAATCTCACGATCGTCAAGACCGAAGCATGAGCTGGAGTTGGAACTCATGCCAATAACGTTCGACCAAGAAGATCTTAGTGATACGGGGCAGAAACATCACGATGGGTTGATCATACAACTCACGATCGGGAATTGTTCGACCAAGAGGATCTTGTGTAACACCCATAATTTCCTAAAGAACAGTTTATGATCAGCTGAGGAAAACATTCAGCGATCGACCGAGAGAAACGATCGGGGAACGACTTAACACGAAAGGTGAGAAGGTGCACCAGGGACACGCGCGACTTGGCCCGCGACCTCAAAGTCGCGGCTAAGGCCGCGGGATTGGTCTGATCTATTTAATACCCATTTCTAGGGTTTTCTCATTCCCACTTGCCCTTCCCACTTCTCTCATTTCACTCCCTCTCCTTGGGCGATTTTGGGAGCTTGAAGATAGTATTTTGGAGCATCCATGGTGGATCTATCCTAAAGTCACATAAAGGTTCGCTATTTGGAATCTCGGGTTGAAGAGTTGGATGGGTTTCCTTGGATAGCTTTGGGTGGAAAGTCTCAATATCTAAAGTGGTAAGTTTCCTTGAGTAATCTAAGCTTTAGTAGAAGTATCTTTGTAGATCTAAGAGTCTTACTTGATGTTGGTTATTCTAATCTTGAAAAAATGGGTTATTTGAAAACCCTAGCTTTTTGTTGGTGATAGCTTGGAAATGGTGGAATCTACACTTCTAGAGGTTAATGGTTGGATTTGGAACCTAGGTTTAACTTAACCTAGCAAGGTGAGTTCAAGTTGATTTGTGAAAACGTTGTACATGCCAAAACATTTATTTTAAAGTATTTACGTGTTTTACATGAAACTATTATTTGTTGAGTCATTTGGTGGGTTTTGATCATCTGAGTGCTTGGATTCATAATCTTTGTAAAACCCCCATATTTGGGATTTTTGGGTATCTTGGACAATGAGTCATTTTAAAGTGTTCTTGATGAATTATTGCTTAAATGGAACTTATTTAGTAAAATAGCACTTTTAGTGTTTGTTTGGACAAAAGGTTTAGTTTCGTGTTATGGGACGTTTTGAAAGAATAAAGAGTATAAATATATTTGGAAAACCATTTGTCCCAATCTAAATTGTATCGGAGTCTACACATGTATTTTGGGATGTGTTTACATGGCGTGAGTCGATTATGTTATTTTAATTGGGAGTAGTTGATCGTCGCTCAAGAAGGCGTTTTGAGTATTTTGGCTCGATATCGATTTAAAGGAGTTTTGAGGACACTCGTCCGCTTTTATATGGCTCAATGTAGAGTCCAGTTATGACGTGCGTACTAATGGGTTGTGTTGCGTATTGAGGTTGGTTACGGGCTCGAGTGCTTTGGTCATTTATGTGTAGTCCTGTAATGTTAGACGGTGTTGCATTGGATCCATAGGCACGTAAGTAAGTCTGTTTTGGGATGGTCAATTGGGTATTGCGGGGTTGAACTCCGGTACTCGTGTTTTATGACCGGAAACTTTACAAGTAAGCACTAGGAGGGTTGATTCTGGTGGTGCTACCGAGGAGGTAGGCACTAGGACCTCGGCCACTTGAAGTAATGCCTGGGAGGTAGTCTTTAAGTGTGCCGGGCCATCGGGATGGAGTTCTTCGGAAGGTTTATCAAGTTTAACTAACTTGAGGTGAAACTTGTTAAAGAAATCGTAGGGACACTTGGGCTGTGATGTTATGAGGTGTCATGCGATTAACGTTACATGGGTGTCATACTTTTGTGTTCCTCCACTCTCAACGGATACGGGTCTCCCCCGTTGTCGGCTATCAGTATTTTAAATATAAGGATGTTTTACTTTATTATCATTGGTTCTATATGGTCGACAATGAATGAGGGCTTTAATATTGGATCTTCCTCCTCGTATATTAAGGTTTGAATGAATTATGTCATCCCTATGTTTTGGTAATTAGATTCCTTTCGTTTACGGTCGCATGAGTATTGGACCTAGTGTCCATGTTTTCGGACGTATGATATATGTGGTTTGATGATGATTCATGGGTCGAGTATTTTCCCCACTCGTATTTGGGTGTTTTGGGATATAACATTTTATCCACGTTTCTTAAATGGGAGTCGATTCATATTCATGTTTCGAGTTAGTTTAAGTTGCATCAATTTATAAAGCATGTTTGAAATGAGGTGTCCATCTTTGAAAGTGCATGACATTGGAAAAGAGTTTTTTCTACGTTTTAAAGTACATCAATTGAAAGGTCATGATTTTAAGTGAAGTTCATCATTTTAAAGATATTTACTCATGAAAAACTCTTGAACTCACTAGGCATTAGCCTAACCTTTTTCATTTGTCGGCATATGTAACAGGCTTCATTGGGGACTAGTTCTAGTGGCATTATGAAGAGGGAAGTGCTAGTTGTGTGCTCGTGAGGTGAGTAGCTTGGTGAAGTCTTCCGCATTAGCTTTTGAGGAGCAACTTGTATTGGGGATACGTAGCACCCGCCTTTGGTTTAGTCCTTGTATCTCATTGGAGTTTTTAAATAATTGAGGCTAACTATAGATATTTGTATTGAGGTGTATTGAGGTTTGAACTAGAAGAGGAAGTCTTGTCCCTCATTTGATGTTATATTAAAATTTTAAATTAATTGCTCTTACCGAATTTTAGGGTGATACATCTTGATCGATGGAGGAAGCTCTGCCAACATCGTTTTCTTTAGCACGATCAAAGCTATGGGAATAGATAAAGCGGAAATCCTGTGACGCTCGACAGTGCTCGTAGTGTTTAATGGTGATATGGTTAACACCATCAGGGAGATTATTCTTTCAGTGTTATCGACTGCTCGTCCGCCTACAATGTCATATTAGGGTGACCCTAGATTCAAGACATGAAAGATGTCCCCTCGACGTACCATCAGACGATCAAATTTCCAACACCTTGGGGAGTCTATGAGATCAAAAGCGAGCATAAGATCACATGATAAAGCCTCGAAACCATAACATCTATCAATTATAGAGCCAAGATGACCTTGATATTGTCGATGTCTATCATCTTGAAGAAGCTGTCTTAGATCAGGACAAGCCTGACAGAGTCGTCCACATCAGTTCGTCTCTCGACCCTGCTATAAAGGAATCGCTAATATCTTTTTTATAGGAACATGTCGATTGCTTCTTCTGGACGCATGAAGATATGGTCGTCATTGACCCTGAAGTCATGTCACATCGCCTAAACGCCGATCCATCGTTTAAACCTATTAAACAGAAAGGACGCAAGTTCGCTCCAGAACGAAACAAGGTGATCAACGATGAGGTTGATAACTTACTCAAGACCGGGAAGATGAGGGAGGTCAAATATCCAGATTAGCTTGCCAATGTCGTGGTCGTACAAAAGAAGAACGGAAAGTGGAGAGTATGCATAGACTTCGCTAACCTCAACAAAGCCAGTCCTAAGGACCCCTTCCCTTTACCTCATATCGACAATATGGTCGATGCGACGGCAGGACATGAACTTGACATTCATGGACTCTTATTCGGGTTACAACCAGATTCTGATGCATCGTGACGACCAAGAGAAAACGGCTTTCATGACGGACAAAGGTATATATTGTTACAAAGTCATGTCTTTTGGTCTTAAAAATGCAGGTTCGACACACCAGCGACTAGTCAATAAGATGTTCAATGAACATCTAGGCGATACAATGGAAGTTTATACCGACGACATGCTCGTTAAGTTGAAGCAAGCGATATATCACATTGATCATTTGAAGCAATCGTTCGATATCCTCAAAGAATACCATATGAAGCTAAACTCGACGAAATGCTCCTTTGGAGTAAGTGCGGGTAAATTCTTGTGATACATGGTCACGCGTCGTGGGATTGAAGCTAACCCCAATCAGATCAAGGTAATCATGAACATCAAATCACCTTGAAACTTTAAAGAAGTCCAATGACTTAATGGACGAGTCGCTGCCTTAAACAGGTTCATCTCACGATTCTCAGATAAGTGTCATTTATTTTACGATGTCCTGAGAAAAAACAGGGTGTTCGCCAGTAAGTTAAAAAATACAAGGCGTTACCACCTTTGTTGTCGAAACCTAAGGATCATGAAGTCCTATAACTCTATCTAGCTGACAGTTCAAACGCTGTAAGTGTCGTCTTAACTCGAGAGGACAAAAAACAACAACTTCCAATTTACTACATAAGTAAGTCATTACTAGATACTGAAACCAACTATTCCTTAAAGGAAAAACTACTTATGTCGCTAGTTACAAGTTACAACAGCCAAAAAATTAAGATATTTATTTCGAGTCACATCCTATAACTGTGGTAACTAATTTTCCTCTTAAGTTTGTCTTATGAAAACCATAGTTGACAAGTCGACTATCAAAGTGGAGTATCTACCTAAGTAGTTACGACATTGATTTCAAACCAAGGACGACCATCAAGTCAGAAGCTTTAGCTGACTTTGTTGCCGACTTCAGTCCAGAACTAAGGATATAGATGGAACGTATGGCAACTCTCGACGACTTGACCTGGATTCTAATCTTTGATGGATCGCCAAATGATAGGGGGGCAGGTCTTGGTGTCATCTTCAAGTCGCCACAGGGGGGCAAGATATATGGTGTACTCCATACGATGTGACTTTAAAGCCAAAAACAATGAAGCTGAGTACGAAGCCCTAATCGCAAGGATAGATATGGCTCACGACTTGGGGGAACAGGACTTCACGTCAAAGTGATTCCCTTTTAGTCGTAAATCAACAGAATGGGGAGTTTGCAGCTAAGGATTCCAAGATGACAGCCTATCTTAGACTGGATAAAGCAAAATCTGAAGATTTTAAACCTTTCTCCATTACGCAGATCCCTAGAGATCAAAACACTCAGGATGAAGCACTAGATAATCTTGGATTGACACTTGGTCAATCCTCATTTGACGTCATTCTAATAATTCACTTGGCAACATCATCTATCGAAAATGAAGACCACACTCATGTGGTGGACAAGGAAGATGATTGGTCGAGCGATATCAGAAACTTCCTAATGAACGACCAGCTTCCCAATGATAGAATGGATGCCAGAAAAATCAGATTCAAAGCGTCCAGATACACAATGATTGGTGGAAAACTCTATTGACGATCATCAACAGGACTAAACTTACGAGGCGTCGTCAGTAAAAGTCAAGTCCAGAGCATTGTACAAGAAATGCACGACGGGGAATGTGGCAACCATTCAGGTGGTCGCAGTCTTGCAAATAGAATCTCTCGACAAGGCTACTATTGGTCAACCTTATGATAGGACGCAATAAGGTATGTCCAAAGTTGTGACGCATGTCAATGATACTCAGGTACGTCTCCCAGACCCTCTAAACCTTTGCTCCCGACTTTGATCCCATGGCCCGTCATGAGATGGGAATGGACATTGTCAGCAAAATACCCCCGCCCCCGGGCAAAAGGTATTTCTACTTGTCCTTATGGATTATTTTTCTAAAGGGATAAAAGAAGCAACCTTCTCCCAAATTAGGGACAAAGAGGTCATCTTTTCTATCCAGACTAACATTATTTGTAGATTTGGAGTCCCATTCGAAATCGTATGCGACAATGGGTCACAATTCATAAATGACAATCCTCGACAGTTCTACGAAGATCGTAACATGAAACTTATGACTTTGACAACCCGTCACCCTCAGTCGAACGGACTTGCTGATTCGAGCAATAAGACGATCATGAATTCTATCAAGAAGAGACTCAAAGCAGCAAAAAGCAAATGGGTTGAAGAACTTCCCACAGTTCTTTAGGCCAATCGTACGATGCCTTGTACATCTATTGGACAAACCCTTTTTTCCTTGGTCTACGGTTGTGAAGCAGTCTTTCCAGTCAAGGCTCAATTATAACCTCACGACACACGTCGATCGACCATAACTTAGTCGATCTAATTTACGACCTCGACACTGGAGGAATTAAGGGAGTACGCGTTGATCAAAATGGCGTCTCTAAGACAATCAAACGATATTATAATAAAAAATGTTAACACCAAAATCTTTCAAGAAGGAGATTATGTCTTGCGACGAGTTTTCCAAAACACTCAGGAGCCGAACGCAGTTAAGTTATCCACTATGTGGGAAGGATCATATCATATAAATGAAGTCATAGGAAAAGGAGCCTATCTGCTACAAACCCTCGACAATCAAGACATGCCACGAAGTCGGAATGCAGTACATTTAAAGAAGTATTTCTTATAAAATTCATTCTTTTTTCCTTACGATTATTTCATTATATCAATTACTGACTTAAGTATCGGAGAGTCGTTGGTCTAGCCAACGACCCCATCTAATATTGTTTCATCACAGGTTCACGCGAACATATGAATCGGTCGAACATCCAACCCCACTCATGGTTATACGATCATAGCACAACCGGGTCGCACGATCTATAATCCTTCGTCTAGAGATCGAAACGTGCCCTGATCACAAGTTCGTTGATCTTATTCTTAATGAATTAACAAAATTATTACTTACCTTGATTTCAAGTCCCCCCCCCCTAAGTTTGATTTAATCATTCAATGGGTTTATTGCTAGCTCTAATCGCAAGTTCTTTGATTTGATTGCTTGACAGGTTATTCACTTGCCCAGTCTTAAGTTTCTTAAACTAAATCATTTGTGATGTTGTGAGTTACGTAGAAATTTTTTATTGTTTTCTATTATCTCTCGTCATCTCTTTTATGGTTGTCGTGAATGACTTGTTCAAATTTTATATGTTGATTGATTGTTATGATGATTGAAGTTGTGACGAATCGTATGATCAAAAGTACTTGTATTGATATTTCCAAAAGGTAGAAGGCAAAGGCACGACCACCAACATTCGTCCGGGGTTCTTCTCTGTCAAGTGGAGCCGATTAAGGCCGCACGAACCCTGAGTCGAGTGAACGCCTCGATGTACGCCACCTTCTCCTCTAGGGCCGCGACCTGCTATTAAGACGCACCCAACTCCGACCTATGGGCCTCAACCTCTTTTGCATTCACAGCTGTGGTTGCCTTGGTCGCCTCTAACTCCAACTCCGCCTCCACCGCGGAAAGCTTGCCAAGGGATTGTTTTAGGCGTCGCTGAAGCTCCTCCTTCTCATCCTTGTGACCTCCAAGTTGAGGGCATCATCGAGCCATATGGAATACTCCTCTCGTTTGGTTGTACCTCCTTAGCTTTGTCGAGAGCTTTTTTCTTCCTTTCGAGAGCCTTATTTTCCCGCTTCAAAGCCTTATTTTCGAGCGACGTCTGGAATGCCTGCAAAAACGTACAACAAGTGGTTAGATCGTACATTCAAAGTCGAAAAATATGAAAAATATTAAGTAAAGTGTGATTTGTTTACCATGAATTAGAGCCCAATGACATTGGCTCCCATGTCGTCGATCATGACGTCCTTGAAACGTTTACAAAAGGTCAGTAGAATAAATTTGTTTTGGTGAGGAAACATTTTCTTCCTCTCCAAATTACCGGATGACATAAATTCGGTCGACAACTTGAAGTTGACCGACATAAGGATATGGTACTTATTGACCTGAGGACCCTTCCCCTTGTCTTGCGACAAGGGTGCCTGAGCCTCTACCCTCGATGGTGGAGCCGAAGAAACTGGTGTGGCTTCTACGAATGGAGGTGGCATCGCCTTCTCAGTAAAAACGATCTTAGGGTCATCGCCCTTCAAAGACGGTTCCCTCGGAACCAGTTTTGGCTTTTTAACCTCCGACACTTTTGTCGGGGGAGCTTTCCTCTTCATCTATTGACCCTTTCGGGCGAGCTGGGCTAGCGCCTCTCTCTTGGATTGGCCAGTCGCCGGTTTGGGGGTCGATCCTCTTGAAAACATAAAAAATAGTAAGTGACGTCATATTAACTAGATCTTACGATTGGAGGAAACTTTCGACAAATGGGAAAACTTATGACAGTGCGGTAAAGTTCTACACTCAAACGTCATCTGTTCTTCCCCGTCCTCTTACTCTTCTTGTTTAACAGTCGTGGTCGTGGAAGTCCCGACGAATGTCACCTCATCGTCCTCGTCCTCGTCGACAAGGGACCGGGTGAAGAAAGATCGATCCTCGATTCTATACTCGAGGAACCTCTAGACCTTTGCAGTTGAGTCTGCAGAAGGCCCCGACTTCCGAGAATTCGATCGCTAAACAAAGGAAAAACACTAAACATTAGACAAAAAACATATGAAAACTAACGATGAAAAATAAAGATGAGACTCTAAGTCTTACCTTGGGTGTTCCACCAAGAGATGAGCCACTAGCTGTCGCCACCATATGACGATACCCAGCCTAAGACGTATCACGTCTTCCACTTGTGGTCATTTACCGTAGTCGACTCAACCAACGTCCTAGCCACCCAGTAACGGGAAAAGAGGATGTAATAGTGGTTTGCCTCCGCCTTGACCGAATAGGCCAAGAGGAGGTCATTGAAAGTGAAGGGCGACGCCCATTCCACTGTCCATTGTTCAATAACTTGAACGATTAGCCAAAATTGGGGCATCATCTGCCCCGTCGAGAAGTCGAAGGGTGTGAGGAACGACCTCGACAATGAGGTATAGGGACAAGTAAAGCCTATCTTGAATGGATACTCATATATCACGAAGTACCCATTCGAATAATGCTCCGACCTCAGTTGGTCTGGGGCATTGATCCTCACGCTCTCAGGGATTCCGACCAATAGACGCAACGCCGCGATATCCTCTTCCTCGTTAATGGTGCTAACGGGATCGAGGACCATTACGAACTCGGGATTAGAAGTTGTTGCTCTAATAAACTTAAAAACTTTCTAGTTGTTCCTAGGCTTTTGTGCTCGTGATTTCAAACGCATAAAGGGTTACAAAAATCGTACTTTATATAAATCTCTAAACCTCAAACTTGATTTTTGGCAAGGATTTTCGGTTTTTCCATGTTTTAGCAAATATTTGGGAGCTCTCTCTCTCTATCAACCGAGAATGCGTAAAAAGAAAAGGGTTTAGATCAAGGTTGCAATTTATATGAGATTCATGCCAGATCGAGTCAACCGATGGTTGACACCTGTCCATCGCCTTTTCGTGTGCTACCGTTGGATGAACGATACCTGCCCTATACTTGACACTACGCGCGCCCCATGTCGCCATGACATCACGGACGCCCTGTCCTTACAGTTTCCCATGCAAAGATTCGGTTATCAAGAAACTGATTCGGTTACTTCAATTGACACGAGTCAATCTAGTTACAAAAATTTGAAACATCGACATGCCGCCCAAATTTTGAATTTTGGGGGCAAACTGTTTGGGTAAAATTTCACAAGTCTCGACGGACACAATAAAACCTAACGTCTCCAATCTTATGACAGCTCTTGTATTAAGATAAGGTCCTGGCGACCACATACACCGAGGACTATGGTCGCCACTTATGGTGACGGTCGTGATTTTCTTACGACTGACGACCAAAACTTTTCGACGACAAGTATCTTACGACTTCTGTGAGATATCTAACGGTCCTAACTCCTTAACTATCAACGGACTTTTTCTCTACGTCTCTTTATTTCAGGTTAATACTCATTAATAGGCAACGGTCATAACGGAAGACCATCATCAAGTCCATTTAAGATTAAGATCGTTTGATATTAAAGGCTCATTTATGAACGATGAAAGCTATATATACAAGCTACGAAAACCTCAGAAGGGACAAGACACAAATACGGTATTCAAACATTTTGCAAAGCATTTCAAACTATTCTCTCTTAGAGAAACTCTCGACGAAGTTACCGTTATTACACGACGAACGATACAGTCTTACGATTTTTGTACTTTTACTTGTGATATTGTCAATTGTACTCCCGTCTGCTCCTTCTAAAGGACGACGTCCCTGTTTTACGTCCATAGTGAATTGAATATCTCTGCTATCGTCTACGATTTTTACCCTCGACAGGGTTTTCCGCATCACCAATTTCTTGTGTCATTTCCTTTATTTGTTATTCGTCGCACGATTTGTCGATAGATCCTTGCTTTAGTTGTTAAAATCTCCACATCGACCTTAAGTTATCCTTTGAGTGATTTTTGGCATTAACATGAAACAAGTGGGAAACTGATAATTCGAGCGTGTATATATACTCGAGAATGGAGTTGACACGTGATACGGGTAGATTAGACCTCCCACTTTGTAACACCTATATTTTCAAACAAGTAAAAGTAGTGCCGAACTCTTTTTATGACTTGCCAAGGGTAAGCTTCTGGTATGAAAAGACCCACCTAGGATCCTTATAACTTACGGGAGTGTTTCAGGTGAGAAATGGGAGATTTCGAACCCCGGTAGCATCGATGTGATAGTTCCGGCGATTGTGATAATTGTCACTTTTGCCGCGCACAATCAATGGGATTGTACCGAAGGGTACCCCATGGGGGCGAGAGTGCCAACGATAGTGACAAATGTCATTATCATCGGGCACAATCGCGGTCGACTCCTGACTGTTTCAAATCCCGAATTTCCAACCCTTTTTCACTTGTTACTTCACCCACTTCACTCTTATCTCCTAAGAACGGAACCATCAACCTAGAATTCGGATTTTGGAACCTTTAAGGTGCATTTCCATGTTATGTAAATAGATTCTTCACCATTTAGTGAGTATTTGGAAGCAAGAGTGTGAAGCTCTTCATTTCATCTCATTTCAATAATTTCAAATTTCTAGGGTTTCATCAAATCCTCTTCCATCCTTTGATGAATTTAAGTTTGATGTTATATTAGTGACCCTAGAAGTATTTTGTTGGTGGATACATATTGTGGTTAAGGTAATTATCTCTTCTCCTTCACCTAAGAAATTATGGTTTTTGGTTCTCTTCCCTTTCCATTTATGGGAACTTGGTTTAACTTAGAAATGTTTGTAACTAAGGTTTGTTGTGGGAAACTTGGAGCTAGTGGAAGAATTCAAGATCTCATCTAAGAAACTAAAGTTGTGGGTAAAACCTAGATTTATTCTAAATCTAGCAAGGTGAGTTTTAGATGCTTTACAAAACTATATACATGTCAAAATATAAATGTTTTGGGATATTGGACCCATTTTATGTGCTCTCTTCACATTTGATGAGTTTTATGGATAATCAGGTATTTGAATATATTTGAGGTGTCAAAATTTTAGAAATGATTACCAAGTATGGAAGGGTGTTTTAGTCACCAAAAAGGGGGATTTGATTAACTAAAAGAGATTTCTTGGATAATGGAAGATTTGGACCAAACATAGATTTAAATTCCTATATGTACAATTTTGGGTTTACAAATTGTTTTATTTTGAATTGTCAAATGAGTCCAGGTATTTATGGACTATTTTGGAGTTATGGTTATTTTGGGATTTTACCCAATTTATGAGTTTTGAATATTGGAACTATAAACTCTTTTGGCGTTAAAAGTGTGAGTTATAGGAGACGATCATCCCTTAACCTTATGTATATTTTGGAAAATGTGAGCTTTAGGATTTGGGCCTTTGGCCAATATTACCTGGAGAAAATACCAGTTTTGGGAAAGCTGTACACCGGCTTACGTAGCCATATTGGCTTTATTTATTTTCCAAATGTTTTATGATGCCATATGGCTTGGTGTATACTCTAATCAGTTTTGGGACATTGTCCGGTTTAAATGGCTCAATATGGAGCATTTCATGAAAATGCAATTATTGCACAAATGTTGGTTATTATATATTTTGAATGCATTAATTTATTCATATGGAGTCATGTAATGTTTATACTGTAATGTAATGGATCCATAGGCATAGGAGTCATTTTATTCATCATGGAGTTTTGATGTCCGTGTGTTGAGCCTAGTGAGTGGTCCCCAAGTCATGTTTTTATGTAAGATTGCAGTGGTGCTCTTGGAGAGCCGTATATGGAGCTAAGTCTTGTGGTGGTGCACATGTAAGTCGGATACGGGGACTTGTGACTTTTGTGGTGACACTTATCTAGAGGTTGAGTAGAGACTAGGGTCATTTGGGTATATTGCGGTGGTTGCTCAATGGAGCTGTATACGGGGATCCATGACCCAAAGTGAATCTCGTGAACGTTGATAACTGGCTTAACTTTGTGTTCCTGACCCATTCGATGGAATCGGGTCTCCCCCGTCATCGAAAGGTGTTATTTTTGGGTATTCCCTTACCCATACTTTTGGTGTTGAAAACGTACCACTTTATTTATACAAATATTTTTTGGTGGAATACCTCGTGTGTGTGTGTTTTAGGAGTCTTGGATGTTAAATGATTTATTAAAAAAGGGCATTTGGTATTGGAAGCAACATCATTTGTAAACTTAGCATTTTCATAACTTATATTTCAGGAATGGTCGCTTTTAGAATAAATGTTTGTTTTAAACGTTTCATGGATTATATGATGAAAGCTTTTTTTAACTAACTAGGTGTTAAGCCTAACACTTTTTCTTATCGACATGTATATCAGGTCTTAGACGGATCTGAGTGGCTTTAGATCTTGGTAGAAGTTCTGGTAGGATGGCTTTAGAGGCGTCATCCGGATTTTGAGGAAATAGCAGATTTGGTGGTTTTAGTAGCACATGACAGACTTCGTTCCCATTTGTGGGACTAAATAGTTCCGTTTGAACCATGATACTTGTTGAAATGTTTATTCCCTTGTATGTTTAGATTTTTTGTTATTTCGAGCTATGTATTTAAGGGGTTTTGGATGTTTTAAATTGTCTGTTATTCTCGAATTTTAGGGGTGTTACACACTTGACGCAAACCATAGAAGCAAGACTTGTCGCATGGTTGACAAGTCGTGTGGAAAACTTTTCACAAGATACAATTCACGACAAGTGTGCAGTTGAGGTTGCCGCAAACCAAATAAGAATGAAGTGAACTCGACGCAAACAACAGGTTACATCAAGTATACTTGTCGCAAGCAACGTGTTGCGTCGAGTTAACTTGTCGCAAACAACGTGTGGCGTCAAGTAAGCTTTTTGTTAATCCCTAATCAAATCAAGCTATTCAATCTCAATCAAGATACAACAATCAAAGTCTAGAGAGAGAGAGTAGAGAGAGAAATATTCAGTATTCATAAATCTGACAATGAAAGCATACTTACAAATCTTACAAGACACAACCCTATTTATACCACATATTACACAAAGACTAACCTGGCAAGGAACTAAACAACATTGACTAAACCTTGACTTAGACTTTGTTGACTTTACATTTTTGACTAAACATATTAAATCTTGGATACAATATAATGCCCTAACAATCTCCCCCTTTGTATTCAAGATTTAAAAAATTTTGACACTAGTCTTCATCTCTTGATTCTTCAGCTTTTGTCTCTGACAACTTTGAACATTGAAGCTTTAACAATCTTTAGTCTTTCAGCCTTTGAATCTTGAAAAGTCTTTTTCACTTTGTATCTTTGAAAGTCAACATGTCTTAAACAAAGCTTTGAAACTCTTTAAACTTCTTTGAAATCTTTGAAACTTTTGAAACTTCGAGGAATATTTCAAAAACTGTATCTTCATCACTTTGATCTCTGGACCGTCTTCGGAAAAACAAACTTTCACGAATCTTGATTTAACTTTGAATCATCTTCAGAACTTTCTCAAAACATCTTTATTCAGAACTTGAATCATCACGGAATGCTTTCTTTTCACCAATCTCGAATAAATTGAACTTTCTTTCTTTATGACTTTGAAATTGAATCTTTGTAAATTTCTCCCCCTTTTTGATGATTGTGAGCATCATGATCATCAAAACTTCTTTAATTTCAGCACTTTCTTTGATTTCCCCCTTTGTGATGAACAACAATCTCCCGTTCATAATAATTTGACATTCTCCACCCTTTGATCTGAGTATCCGTCAATTCATGAAAAATGTATATATCTGAATCTTTTCAAATTAAGACATAATGAATAATGTAACCCTGATTCAACAAATGATACAGTTAGCATGCCTGTAAGTAGCACGGAGCCACTTTGTACAACGGATGTACATTGGAATGGAGTTTTTGTAATGTTCACTCCCCCAGGGCTTCCATTCAATCATCGAAAAATCACAAAGAAATTTTCTATGAATCTTATGACAAGAAAACATATTCCTTATGTGTACGTGCAAGTGTATGAATGATTGAAGCTACTTAGCTTGATCAGGCTCAAATTGTGTAAACTGTTGAGACAACAACAAATATTACACAGACTCAATGTGCATGAAAGAGGTGCGAAGGTGGGGCAACTTTCCTTCTTTTTCAATATCTAAATCTTCCGAGTGAAGGTCAAATAGCATATGTACTGCGTCCCCAATGAAAATGAAACATTTCTTTTTCGGGAAAGAAATGAGTGGTTGGTGGGGTTATAGCAAGAGTTGGCATGGGCTCACTGCCTTTTTCAATGATGGTCACCAAACAATGTGAACCAATCAGTAGATGTGGCTGCCCGGCTCAGAAAGAAGTTGGTGCAGAGTTCTGATATTCTTTTAACTCTATTCTCACACCCTCTTTCTTTTTATCATTAAAGCTCACTTCTAACCAAACTCTCTTTTCCATTTTTCCGCTCAGCACGATGAGAAAAACTCAACCGAATGAGTTATCTCCCCCACTCTTTGATTTATGACCCCTCACCCCTCAATCACTCTAGGATAACTTCCGGGGTAGGAAACACTGTTTACGTGAATCCATGGAAGTTTTGTTTAAGCTCACACATGAATCCCATGTAAGTCCTAAAAATAATGGTTCCTCAACAGTTTAACTTGAAAAATTAAGCACAAAAATGTATGATAACATTGTCAAAAAGTATGCTCATGAGATTTGAGCAATTGAACTTTGAAGATTTCTCAAAACAAAGATATTGAATGAATGAAATAAAATCAAGAGACTTGTTTTGAGAATCTGACAATGTATCAATCAGATCAAATAAAATGATCAGGGTATCAAAGAATTGGATGGTTTTTTTATATGAACGAATATAAACAATTTTTGCAATGAAAGCACAAATTTGGAAATGATGATTGAAGCTCAACAATATTTGAAAGCACACGGGAGTATTACCATCGAAAAATTGGTTGTTATGAGACATGGTAATAACAAATTCAAATGAAGTACTGAACCGATGTGTGTGAATACTTTACAATATATAGACAAGATAATACGCAAGTATTGATCTTTAGAAACACACGGTCAGTTAAACTTTAACGCTCAGTAATGAAAAACATTTAAAAGTCACACATCCAAATTCATGAAATCTTTTGAGAATAGAGAAGTGGTTTGAACATTTAAGAAAACGTTTTTCATGCTTGAAAGTTGTTCTTCTTCCAAACAATCAGAGATCTAGATTAGAAGATACTTACCTTTTAAGCTCCCCCTCAAATCATGATATAATGATTTAGGTCTATTAAGCTCCCCCTAGATATTTGCAAAATATCCATGTCTGAACGGGTCCTGATCTGTTGTAATCAGAAGCCATCACCTTTACTCCCCCTATAAATTATGCATCTAAAATATGTCAATGAAATAGCACAAGATAGAGATCAGATACAACTCCCTTTTGAATTGTAGATCGTCATATCTTCCGAATACATTGTCAATGGAAAAGCACATGATAGAGATCAGATACAACTCCCTTGTGAATTGTAGATCGTCATATCTATCGGATGCAAAATATTTCAGACAAGAATGTACTCCCCCTTGATGGTTGATTTCCTCATTCGAGTATTAGAGTACAGTCTCTTATCAGCACAAGAGTAAAGGCTTTTGATCACTAAAGTATGAGTCCTAAACTGTTGTGGTTAGAAGTCAAACTCCGTTGAAGTACGGGTTCTAAGCTGATTTACTTAGAAGCCATTGTTCTCTTACTCCCCCTTGACTTGAGGTGCCTGAAACACATAATCAGTTTTCGGCTTTGGTACCCACTGGTATTTGGGTCCATGAATGTTAGTTGCAGTTCGAATAGGAGTAATTGAATAAGAACCATACCAGAAATGATCACTCGTTTTGTGAACTTGATCATGTGTACAACAGTAAGAACAATAGTATTTCTTACTTGATAACCTGATTAATTGATCTCTCGAGTAGATATGATCAGTTTTACCTTTATGTGCATTGTTCTTCTTGGCTTTATGTGTATGTACACATGAGTTTTTACCTTTCAGCTCATCTTTCTTTCCATATTCAACTGGTTTCTTCTTCCATACTAGTTCCTCTTCTTTATATCTTCTTCTTCTTTGATATGTACCTGAACCATCTATATTTCTATCATAGAAAAGGTTAGTACTACGAATCTGATAAGAAGATTTAACTGACCTTTGTGAAGAAACAATTTTCTGAATTGAACTTGAGGCTGTCTTTTCAAGCTCTTTAATCTTTGAAGCAAAGTTGTCTCTTTCTTTGACGAGACGGTCAATCTTCTTCTCAAATTCAGACTTCATTTTCTTCTCTTTCAGTGCGCTCTCAGATAGTTCAGATAACTTGACAGTAAGCTTCTTTATCTCTTCTTCAAATAATTTTCTTTCTTCTTCAAAATCCTTCTCGACAGTCTTTCTTCCATCAGATATTGATTTAAAGAATCCAATATTCTTCTGTTCAATTGCCTTCTTCTCTTTGACAAACTTTTCTCTTTCCAAGATTATTACATTCTCAAAATCAGAAACTTGCTGAGAAAGTTTTATACACTTAAGCTCAATAATCTTCTTTTCTTCAAAACTCTTCTTGGAAAACTCTGAAAATTTCTTAGCAAACTCTTTCTTTTTACTCTTAAAATCAAATCTTTCTTTGACCATCGTTTGTTCCAAATCAGATATTTTCTTTATAAGTTCAGCATTAGAATCTTCCAAACTTTTAATCTTCTCTTCATAACTTTCAACAGATGCTGCTAGCTGGATTTGCTCAATCTGTTTTTCAAACTCAGAGATTTTTCTTTTCAGCTCAGAATTCACAGATTCCAAAACCTTTACTTTTTCTTTTGAAGACAACTTTGATTTATCTTCAAGTTGATCCCACATCTGTTTTGCTGTAACATATTCACAGTCTAATTGAATAGAAATCTCGTCTGAAATTCCTTGCAAAACAAAAACTTTGACAAATTTATCAGCTTCATGTCTCTTTCTCTGCTCATCTGTATATTCGTGAAAATATATTGGAACCTCTTTTCTTTGCAATAGTCCATAAGCTCCTGGATAAGAGTAAAACTTTGTCGGAATTTTCATCAATCCTTCCTGCAAAGATAATCTGATATAATCACTCAGCTCATGTTGGTCAATGAAGTCTAAAAAATGATCTTTCCACTACTCATATTCTCCTTTGACTAAAACAGGAGGTTTCACACAAGTTTTAGTACATAAAACTTCTTTGACAAAAGACATCTGATCTAGTTTATATTTTTCTTGAAGTTCAAAAATTTGTTGTGCTAGACTTTTCTCTCTAGGACTTTTACAATAATAATCATCATCCATGATTCCTGTAACAAAAAGAACGTGAAATTAGATTGATAAAAATGATCGTTCCCAAACAATTCAGAAAAGTTTAACTGAAAGTGAAACTTTGATCACCAAAAATAATCTCCGAAAAAATCAACTTTGAAACTCTCAAAGCACTGAAACTTGCAAATAATGATATGAGTATTTCAGACCAAATGAGTTTGAAATTCTCACATCACTTGAACTCTCAAAACAAATGAGTTAAAAACTTGCAGACTACTTGATGATGAAATCTGCAGATTACAAACTTGCAAATCAGATGGATTTAAAATCACAGATCACTTGGAAGTTGAAAACCCTCAGCCCAATTAGCTTTGAGACTTGCATATTATGAAATTGGAACTTCATTTGAACTTGCAGATTTATCGAACTGAAATTCACAGATTGCTTCAATTGAAACTTGGAACTCGCAGACTGAGGTTTTATTGATTTCTGAACTCGCAGATCATGTAAACATGAAACTCGCAAATGCTTGAACTGAAAATGTGAATGAACTGCAATCGCGCAAATCACATAATCTGGATCTTAGAACATGAAAATCAAGCAGCCTTGAATGCGCAAAACGAATGAACTTGCAGATCGCATTGAACAAAAGCTTGGAATCGAAAATCAGATCTCATCAATTTGAACTTCAATTGGAACCTACAGATCAATTAAGCATGTAACACGCAGACAAAATAATCTTGCAACACAGTACTTGAACTTGTAGATTAAATGAGTTAGGAAATTTAGAATATACAGATGATATAAACTCGCAAGCTGTGTGAATTAAAACATGCAGACCAATTGAATTGAAACTATCAAACTAAAATACTCAAACTTGCAAGACACTTGAATATGGCGCAAACTTGATTATGCTGGCACAAGCTTGATGATGATGTTGGCGCAAATGTTGATGAAGTTGGAGCAAGGTTGATGATGGTGGCGCAAGACATATAGAACTCCTTAGTTTGTATGATGATAGTGGATATTGGCTTGTATGGCGCAAATCACATTGAACAATCCAGTGGTTTGCTCGCAAATATCAATTACAATCTACATCACCTTGTAACAAATTAATTCACCACCGCCCCACTAACTTGTAAATCTCAAGTACAATCTATAAATCTGCATCATCACCAAATTTGATTCCACCACCGCCCCATTAACAATTAATCAACCAATCAAGTTTTAACCACAAATTGCATTTCAATTTAAAACTCGCAAGAAACTTGAATCTGGCGCAAATTTTATGATGATGGTGCAAAGTTTATGAAGTTGGCGCAAAGATTTGTGTTCATATTTCAAGAAATCGCAAACATTCAAAATTCAAACCATTCAGTGAGAAATTCTTGTGCAAGTGAATACGAATTGATCAAATATGCTAATCAATCAAAACAACATCAATCTATCAATCTAAAAGCATCAATCTGATACGAATTTGATCACAAGTCTGTTTTTCAGAAAAAAAATCTGCGTGAATCTGCATAAACTCAAAAAATCCAAATTTTCAAAAATTAAAATCGATTTAGTGCTCAAACTGTGATCGAATCTAAACAATAATCATTCTAATATAGTAATCGATCACTATACAATCAGATTCACACACAAACAACAATGATTCAAATGCAATATGATTCAATCAAGAAAAAATGATACGATATGAATGTTCTTGAAAATTTTCCAGAAAATCAATCCTTTTTCGATGTAAAAATCTTTCTGAAAATGTTTGGTATGGCTCTGATACCAATTGATAAACGTAAATTTCCCAATCAATCAAGATTCAAGATGAAACAGTTTATAGATCTAGAGAGAGAAAATAGAGAGAGAAATATTCAATATTCATAAATCTGACAATGAAAGCGTACTTACAAATCTTACAAGACACAACCCTATTTATACCACATATTACACAAAGACAAACCTGACAAGGAACTAAACAACATTGACTAAACCTTGACTTAGACTTTGTTGACTAAACATATTAAATCTTGGATACAATATAATGCCCCAACACTTTTCGCAAGCAACTTTTTGCGTCAAGTTACTTGTCGCATCCAATTCCTTACGTGAAGTGAACATGTCACAGGCAATGGCTTGCGATAAGTTTTACACTTTTTCTGAAAAATCCAACTTTTTGAGATTTTCAAAAACTTATCATCCACACTGCTTTTCAAAATATTCATTGAAGCTCAAAAATACTTTTCACACTTCACCAAAAACAATATTTTTCAAAAAATATCCTTTTTCACACACACTTACTTACAGACTTTTTCAGATATTCCCCTTGAAGTTTGAATGCTCAGATATGCACAGTCATCAAGATACACTGCAAAACGAAATAAGTCTTGGTACTCATACGAACATGAGTCCATATTTGTTAGAAGTATCAGGATTAGAAAATTTTACTCCCCCTTAACTCAATCATTATAAAATTACACAAACTCACACTCCCTCTCAATGTGTGTAAGGAATCAACAAATATGCAGATAGATTCAACATTCCAAGCTTGCTGGTAAGAAAAAATAATATTTTCTCATCTAATGGTTTTGTAAATAAATTTGCAAGCTCAAAATATTTAAGAACAAAGTGGATCTCAACCGATCCCTTTTCCACATGATCCTTTATAAAGTAATACCTGATGTCAATATGCATTGTCTTAAAATGTTGTACCGGATTGGCAGTTATGGCAATTGCACTCTTGGAGTCACAATATATTGGGATCTTGTTCATGGTATATTCATAGTCTTTTATCTGAGTCTTCATCCAAAGCACTTGTGAACAATAGCTCACAGCAGCAACATATTCTGCTTCGGCTATAGATGTTGAAACACAGTTTTGCTTCTTTGATGACCAACTCACAAGTTTATGCCCTAAGAATTGACATGCTCCAGAGGTGCTCTTCCGGTCTAGCTTGTTTCCTGCATGATCAGCATCTGTGAAAGTAGTTAGCTCAAAACCAGAATCCCTTGGATACCAAAGACCCAGATTTGGTGTTTCTTTTGTGATACCGCAGGATTCTTTTCACAACTATAAAGTGTGATTCCTTTGGATTAGTCTAGTATCTAGCACAAAAGCATGTTGCGAACATTATATCAGGTCTGCTAGATGTAAGATAAAGCGGGGATCTAATCATGCTCCTGTTGGGTTTTTGATCAGCAAATTTACCAGATAAATAAGCATCTAAAAGATTTCAAGTCGCCATTGGAGTTTTCATTATAAATGAATCAGTCATGTTAAACTTTTTAAGCATATCTTTGATATATTTAGAATGATTAATAAATATTCCTTCTTGGGTTTGTTTTACTTGTCAACCAAGAAAGAAATTTAATTCCACCATCATGCTCATTGGGAACCTGCTTTTCATGGTGTTTTGAAAATCATCACATAGTTTAGGATTAGCAGACCTGAATATAATGTCATTAACATAAATTTGCACTAAGATAAGATCATCACCTTCTTTCTTTAGAAATAGAGTTGTGTCGATTGTACCTTTCCAGAATCCATATTCAGTAAGGTAAACTGTCAGTGTCTCATACCTTGCTCGTGGAGCTTGTTTTAAGCCATAAAGCGCTTTGTCTAGGACATGGACATGATTAGGATATTTAGGATCCACAATCCCTCAGGTTGACTTACATACACCTCTTCATGTAGTCTTCCATTCAGGAACGCCGATTTGACATCCATCTAGAATACCTTGATATTTTTGTGTGTTGCGTATGCCAAGGAAATTCTGATTGCTTCAATCCTAGCCACTAGTGCATAGGTTTCGTCGTAGTGAATTCCTTCTTGCTTATTGTTAAGTCTAAATATTGTATCCAAGATTTAATGTGGAAAGTCAAAGATGTAAAAGTCAACATAGTCTTTGTATTAGAAAAGTCAAAGCTTGTCTAATTTACTTAGTGATTAAGTCTTGATTAGATAGTTGGTATAAATAGGTTCGGCTTGTGTAATCTAGTAACAACGTAGCTCATATTGTAATATCAGACTTGTGATTTGAATTCAAGATCTACTTTCTCTCTCTAGTTTCTTTCTCTAGTTCTTGATCTTAATTGATATATTTTGAGTAATTGCTTGATATGTTTGGGATTTATAGATTAACAATTGGTATCAGAGCTGAACCAAACTTTTCAGGAATGATTTGATCATGATTTGAATTGAAATATGGAAATCCTAATGTTGCCGTTGTTGCTAAAGCATTTGGTTTAAAAGCGACGGTTCAGGTGGTGGATTTACAAGTTTTTGTCGCACCTCTTTCATGCACATTGAGGGGAGAGGGGTCTAAAAGAATTAAGTGTGGGAGTGATCTGAGGTAAAATGGAAATGAGAGATTGGTTAGATGTGAGCTTATATGTTTAAAAAGAAAGAGAGTGTGAGAACAGAGTTAAAAGAATATCATAACTCTGCACCAAACATCTTTCTGAGTCGGGCAGCCACATTACTGATTGGTTCACATTTCTTTGGTGACCATCATTGAAATAGGCAAATAGCCCATGCCATCTCTTGTATACAACCCCACCAACTACTCATTCTTTTCTTAAAAAGAGAATTTTTCACATTTTATGGGTAAGCAGCACATAATCTAACGGATCTTCTCTTGGAAGATACTGATATTGAAAAAGAAGGAAAGTTGCCCCACCTTCGAACCTTTCTCATGCACATTGAGTCCATGTATAATCATTGTTGTCTCAGTGATTTACATACTTCGAGCCTTATGAAACACAATCATTGTGCTAATGCTTTCAAACACAAGCACGAGCACACAGAAAATCTGTTTTTCTGTCAGAACATTCATAGATAAACCTTGTGTTTTTTAATGATTGAATGGAAGTCCTGGGGAGTCATCATCAAACCAGATCTTTAAATTGTACATTCGTTGTACACAGTAATTTTGTGTTACTGACAGGCATTTCTAACTGTTTCATTTGTTGAATCAGGGTTACCACGTCTATTATGTCTGAATTTGAAAAGATTCAGATATATATTGTTCATGATTCGGCTCTTCAGATCAAAGTGCGCCTATTGTCAAAGGGGAGATTGTTATTTGGTTACAAAAGGGGTGATCAAAGTCTATGCTCAAATTGAAGAAATTTTGATGATTATGATGCTCTCAATCATCAAAAAGGGGGAGAATTATACAAAGATCAATTTCAAAGTTCAAGTCTGACTAAAGTTTGTTTGGGTCAAGATCTTCAAAGTCTGATGAAGAAATTCTGAAAGTTCAAAATGCTTCCGCTGTTACAAAGATAAATGTATCTGAAGAAGATTGTTCAAAGTTAATTCAAAATGATTTGTGAAAGTCTGTTCTTCCAAAGATGGTTCAGAGATGAAAGTGATGAAGATACAATTTTGTTCAGAGTTGAAAGAAAATTTCAGAAGATTTCAATGATGAAGTTTCAAGTTCAAAGAAGTTTCAAAAATTTTGTTTCCTGTTCGAGGTATGTTGATTTTAAAGCTTCAAAGAGAAAAAGACTTTCCAAAATTCTTCAAGAGCTGAAAGTTTAAAGGTTGTGAAAGCTTCAAAGAGACAAAAGCTGAAGAATCAAGAGCTGAAGATTTGTATCAAATTTTTATTAAATCTTGAATACAAAGGGGGAGATTGTTAAGTCTAAATATTGTATCCAATATTTAATGTGGAAAGTCAAAGATGTAAAAGTCAACATAGTCTTTGTATTAGAAAAGTCAAAGCTTGTTTTGTTTACTTTGTCATTAAGTCTTGTTAGATAGGTGGTTTATATAGGTTGTTGATGTTGTAATTTTGTAAAAAAATAGCTCATATTGTAATATCAGATTTGTGAGATCAATGACTATTACTTTCTCTCTCTAGTTTCTCTCTCTAGTTCTTGTTCTTAAATTGATCTTTAATGTCTAAATCTTGAGTAATTGCTTGATGTAATTGGAATTTTATGATTAACAATTGGTATCAGAGCTGAACCAAACTTTTCAGGAATGATTTGATCATGATTTGAATTGAAATCTGTGTGTTTTGGATCGAAAATTTGAGTTTTTCGAAAGTTTTTCAAGAAAACGAGTTTTGTTACTGTTTCATTCGAATTTTGTTAAAAAATCGGTTTTAGTGCAAGAAAATGAAATTGTTCGATTCGATTTTAGTTTATGATTGATTCTTGTATTGATTTCATCTCTTAATTCGAACTAATTTCTTGTCAATTTTCGATTTTTGAGTTTTTTCTGGATATTCATGTTCGAACTCTGTTCTTGAATGAAATTGTGCGAAGTGTAGTTTTTAATCGAATTTTGTTAATAAATTTGTGTTTCGAACTGTTTGTTGATGATTCTGATAAGTTTTTGAGATCAAATTTGCAGGTTTGAGTAGATTTGAGAAAGAATCTGCCAAGATTCACGGTTTGCGCAAGTTCTTTCGGTTTGCGCAAGTTCATCCTCAAGCTCATAGACGTTTGCGCAAGCTTCTTTCGGACTGAAAAATGTTCATTTGCATTTGAAGCCTATCACACAAAGCGTCGTTTGCGTATCCCGTAGGTCACGCGAAGCTCAGTTTGCGCAACCAGCCTATTACGCAAACCTCTTCTTGCGCTTCAAAACCATTCTTTGCGTATTTAGTGGGTCTCATAAAGCTTCTTTGCGCAATACAAGGATCGAAAAGGGCACTTTGCACATCAAGGCAAATACGCAAAGTCTCATTTGCGCATCCTTCAGCGTACGCAAAGCTCACTTTGCGCATCCTTCGGCGTACGCAAAGCTTACTTTGCGCATCAAGGCTCTTACGCAAACCTCCTTTGCGCAACTCGCTTATACCGAAAACCTGTCTTTGCTTATCACGTTGATCACGAGAACCTTTCTTTGCGCATCTCATTGCTTGCGAAAACCTTGGTTTGCGCAACACACTGTTCCCGAAAACCTTGATTTTGCGCAAGATCAAGTGTTGTTCAAATTTTAATTTTTGTGCTAGATTTCAATTCAACCTGATTTTTTATTTTCTGATATATAGTTTGGAACGATCATTCATATTAAGTTGATTACTCATTAATCATGGGATTTATTTCAGATCTTGAAGAAAAGAATAGAAAGCTGAAACTAGAGAACATTAATCTAGGTCATGCAGTTGACTTTCATTCGCAAAAGTCTGAAAAGATCTTCTGGGCAGAATGATGAGAAGATTCTGAAAATGGAATCTGAGAACGCGAAGCTTAGAAAGAATTTATCTGATCTTGAGAAACAGCTTGCTCAATGTTAGGTCTGATTTTATAGTAATCATTGTATTTATAGGACTTGGTCAATACTGTGTTTAGTGCTTATCAGTATTGTATCTGACCAAGGGTATTTAAGTCCCTTTGGTCTTGTTGGTTGTGAGAAGTTTCACACGCACATTATTGAGATTTACTACTTTGCGCTCCATTGTTACTCTCTCTCTACTTTCTCTCTCTAAGGATTTAGAGATCTTGGTTCATCAATTGGTATCAGAGCAAGCTAGATCTTGAGAGAATTGAGAGATTTCATTCTTCGAATCTGAATTAGTGATCGAAATCGAAAATTTGATCGATTTTCTTGAATTTTTCAAGAAAATCTCGTTTTCTTGATTTCTCACAATATTTGGATATGTTTGTGCTTGATTTTGTGCGAATTTGATCCTCTTATATTCGTTTTCATTAATTGATCATATTTGCTTCTGTGTGTTTCTTATAAAATTCTTGTTTGGATCATCAATTTTGCAAAATTGTGATTTTCTGGAAAAACGGGTTTCGTTACTGTTCTATTCAAGAATTTGAGTATTAGTGTGTTTTAATCGAAATTGTTTGTTAAAAGTTATTTTAAAGATGTTTTCGAAACTCAGAGTGTGATTTTCTTGGTTAAATTTCTTGGTTTGATCTGTTTTTACGAAAATTTTCGAGTTTTTGAACTTTGCGTTTCATTCATATAGTTTTCGGGTCATTCATATTGCTTTGTGTCTCATTCATCATCTTGTTTTTCAGGTTTTCGCTTGAAGCCTCAAACGCAAAGTCTAGTTTGCGTTTCTAGCCTAACCCGCAAAGCTCAACTTTGCGTTTCCCATTAGACCCGCAAAGTTCATTGTGCGTCTCAAGTGTCACACGCAAAGTCAGGTTCTCGGATCTTACTACACGCGCAAAGTTCACTTTGCGTTTCTAGTTAGACCCGCAAAGCTTCACTTTGCGTTTCTAGTTAGACCAGCAAAGTTTACTTTGTGTTTCTAGTGTGACCCGCAAAGTTCCATCTTGCGTTCCTCAAGACACCCGCAAAGTTTACTTTGCATTTCCCTCTTCACATGCAAAGCTAACTTTGCGTTTCCTTCAACACCCGCAAACCTCAGTTTGCGTTTCTGTCTTCACCCGCAAAGCTCCACTTTGCGCGTCTCCCTGTCTTAGTTTTAAAAAAAAATTGTCATTCACTGGAAATTTTTTTTAGTGTGTCTTCTAAATTTTTTTTCTTTTTAATCTTTGTGTCATTTCATGTGTTTTTCAAATTGTCAATTTTTAATATTTTTTTTTTCGAAAATTTTTAATTCAATCTGATTTTTTATTTTCTGATATATAGTTTGGGACGGTCATTCACTTCAAGTTGATAATTTTCTCAAGATGTCTTTGCAAGCACAGATCTACAAGAATGACCTCATGATGTCTTTGGGGTCTGATACTCGTCCACCAGTACAAATCAATGAGAACGAATTCGAACAGTGGCAGGACCGGTTTATCAACTTTATTGAAAGGCAACCTAATGGGGATAACATGATGAAATCTCTGTATGAGGGTCCTATGGTGAGGAAAATGAAAGTGATTCCAGCTACTGCTACTACTCCAGCTACAGCAGTTGAAACACCTTTAAGTGAATATGACGAAAAAGAGCTATCAAGATATAAAGCAGACAGTCAGGCTAAATCAAATCTGATTCTTGCTCTTCCCAACTCCATCTATAACAGAATCGATTGCTTCAAATATAACCCTATGCTGATGTGGACACAACTTGAGAAGATTATGCTTGGTTCTGCAATGTCTACTCAGTTACGACAGACCAGATACATGAACAACTTTGAAAAGTTTCAGGCAAAGGATGGGGAAAGTTTGAAGAGTGTGTTTGATCGATTCTGGGCTGTTATCAATGATCTCTACAAGATTAAAGTCACCAAGACTGAGTTGGAGGCTAACTTGAAGTTTCTGAACGCTTTACAACCTGAGTGGAACAAGTCATGCCATAGAATGAGAAACGATGTCAGAATCTCAACCATGCCAATTAAGGAGTTATATGAAATCTTGATGACAGATGAATTTTTGGTACTGGAAAAGAAGGCCAAACTGGATAAAAAGAACAAGAAAACAGTTGATCCGGTTGCTCTTCTCACTAAGCAACTGAATGAACAAGCGTTGTCTGATAACGCTTACACTGGGTCAACTGATGACGATGGAGAGGCCTTACAGAAAGCTATGATTCTTCTCTCTCAACATTACCAGAAGAAGTTCCAACCTAGATCGAGTTCCAACTCTTCTCGCTTCACTTCTGGGTTTAAAGCCAAAGTACCCGAGCCAAAGACTGCTGCTTGCTACAACTGTGGAAAGCCGGGTCACATCTCAAAGGAGTGTAGAGCTAAGAAGGTTAAGGACTCAGCTTATTACAGTAAGAAATTGGAACTGGCTGAGAAAAGAGAAAGTGGATCAGCTTTGCTAGCCGAGGAAGAATTTTGGCTGAATCACTCTGACGACGAAGCTTCGAACGAAGAGATCGCTCATTTATGCTTAGTCGAAGATGACCAGTCAGACAATTCTGCACTGATGAGGATGAGGTATATTATGAATTTGACTACAGTTTTATTACCTCTCAGTTTAAATTCATAATTAATGCTTTGTCTGATTTGCGCTCAAAGATTTTATCTGAAAATAATTTAAATTCTGAAAAGTCAGATTTAATTCAAAAGCTGAAAATTTCTTTGAAGGATGAAAAATCTATTTTAGAAAATACTAAAGACATCTTTCAAAAGAAATTGGATGCTTTGGAAATTTCAAACAAAACTTATCTTGAATCCTTGACTGACATGACCAAATTAAAAGATGAGTTCTCAGATAAAATAAATAAATTAGAAGAAAAACTTTATCGAAGAGACCAATCTGAACAAACAATCTATATGAACAAGCCGAGGAGTGAAGAGGCTTTAAAACAGAGATGGGGACTTGGTTTTGATAATCCTCAATTTTTAAACAAAGTAATAGACGAAGTTCCCACCTTATATAAATACGATTATCTGACACTTGCTCATTATGCTCCTCAGTTCAAAATTCATTGGACTAGTGAAAAGGAAGTGTTAGATCTCGAAAATGAGAAAAGGATATATAAAAAGAAAAATGAAATTCCTTTTGTTTATACGTCCGAAAATGCCAAATACTTTCCGGAAAAATCAAGTAGAGGAAGAAGAGTTTTAAATGATATATCTTCTGTTAAATCTTCAGTATCTAATGATTTTATTCCTTCTTATGCCCCTGATTCTGATAAGGAAAATATTTCTCCAATCATTTATGATTCGAAGAAATATACTCCTCCGTTAATATTAGAAGGAAAAATCATAGATCTTGAAGATCAGATAGAAGATCAAAATATTTTGAAGAAAATTGAATCTGACATTATTCTTTCTTTTATGACTTCTAGTCTTGAAGAAAATTTATTTTCTCAAAAATCAGATTCTATTTCTAGCCTATCTTCTGATTCTAAGGAAAATAAAAAGGAAGTTTCAAATTTTAAAATCCTTTCTCAAAATAATTCAGACTCCGAGGTGAATTCAAATTTATTAGTTGATCAGATTGGTTGCTTGGATAAATTTATTTCTTCTGATTTAAATATTTCGTCTAAAATTCTTGATAATTCTTTTACGCTCAATGATCAATATTATAAACCCAAGCGTAAAAAAAGACGGTCAAAGAGGTCGAAGAAACGAGATACAATTTTTACTGCCAATTCTAATTCTTCCGATACTATTATTTCAGATAGGACTGTGAGCCAGTCAAAGAAGCAGATCTGGAGAGCTAGGCGGACATCAACTGATTCTATGTTTGATGGAGATCGATGTGTAGACAAATTTTATAATACTGATTCATTTGCTGTTTGTAATAAAGTTTCAAAATACTCTATAAAATAATGTTTCAAATTTCCAAAAATGTCTCATATTCGTCTTCTGATTCTAGTTCAGATGATCATGCTTTATCTTCTGATAGTTGTGATTATTTCTCTGATCATTTTCCTCGTGCTTTAAATATTAAATCTGCTTATTGTTTCCCCAAAAGAACTGCAATTAACAAACATGGGCCCAAATTCAAGTGGGTACCCAGATCTTTATCTGATTCAAAGTTGCAGGCATCACATGTTAAGGGGGAGTAAGGGAAAGTTGGCTTCTGAGTACTTCAGCTCAGGACCCGTACTTCATCAACTATGACTTCTAAACAAAACAGTTTAGAACTCGTTTTTCATAGTTTCAGCTTCTGACTAAATGAGATACTGTGAGTACATCAATTTTAATTCCGCTGCATTTATCTCTGGTAATGATGGTATTCCAGTTTTTTTCTCAATGTTTCAAGAATCTGAGCTTGTTTATCTTTCTCATGAATTTGTATTACCCAAAATTTTCTTTTAATATGAGACACAAATTTATTTTCTCCTATGTAAAAGATGAAATAGTTGAATTTTATTTTGTTCCAACTAAATATTAATTAAAAGTTTAAATCTTTACAAATTTTATTCTATAAAGTAAAGTTTTACATTTTTTCTTTCCATTGAATAAAATATGTGTCTAGGATAAATTTTCAAGTTCTTTTGTTTATATTAAAGTTTTTATATGGTCAAATTTCAAGTCTTACAAAAGTCGAAAAGTCAGCAACATGTTTGAAACTTTTATTAATGCTTTAAAGATATGTGAGTCGGAATTTTTATAGTTTACTTTGCTTAGACTACCTAAATGATCAGAATTATAGATTGGAATGAAAATATGGGATAAGCATTTAGACGTTGATCTGAGTAATTGAGATGAATATTAAATTCTTAAAATACAGAAATCTCTAAGTTTAAAAGTTTGTACCTGTGACCTTTCTGGTTTGGGAAAGTACGTTCTGTGGGATGCTTGTCATCTGGTCCCCTAAGGTCATTTGGTCTGGGAGTGATCGAACAGAAATCCTTCTATAGAATCAGATCGAAAGTCATGTTCTACTGGTATGAATGGATTTAAGATATGTCGATGTAGCCTTTCTGATCTGGGAGAGTAAGTTCCAAGGGGTGCTTGACACCTAGTCCCCTAAGGCCAACTGGTCTGGGAGCGGCTGACCCAAATCCTGCAATAGGGTCAGATAGAAAGTTACGTTTACGGCATGTTCTTTACTTAATAAACTTTTTGATCAAAAGATGCCAAAGTGCACGAGCTTAAAAGATGCCAAAGAGCACACTCATGTTAAGATGCCAATGTGCACAATGCTAAAAGATGCCAATGAGCACACATCTCATGATACTTGGTGATATGTTTGAGTTGCGATAAATCTGTAAATTTATGAATATCTTAATTCTTGATGGCTTAGTGTGAGTACATGCAAAGTTCTCTATAATATTTTTATAATTGCATTTTCTTGAAGCTAATCGAAGATTCGCATGTGAGCACACTGAATAGATTGCTGGAAGTTTTTGAAACTGAACATGTTTTAACTTGATATGTAATGAAACTTGTTCTTGTATCCCACAACATATGTTTGATTTCAAATGTTTGATAAATTTGTAAAATTTTACTCTGTAGAATTTAATTTGTTTAGTGTTTAAAATTTTATATGTTTAGTTGTTTCAAAATTTACATTCAGTATATTTTTCTTTCTACATTAATTTCTGATCATTGTGTTCTCATAAATATATTTTAATGGGTTTATGCATTATTCAAGGGGGAGTGAACAAAGAGATGTATTTCAAATATTATATCTGTTTTTGAGGGGGAGTGTCTGATTTTCTTTACATGAATGCTATCTCGAATTGTCTTATCTAATGCATTTGTGTAGGGGGAGTCAAAGAGCTTAACAAGGTAAATTTTTTCTAAGTCTACTTTGCGCTTCAGGCATGACACGCAAAGCTTGTTTTGCATTTCCTTCATGAACCGCAAACCTTGCTTTGCGCGTCACATGTGAACCGCAAACCTTGCTTTGCGCGTCACACATAGAACGCAAACCTTGCTTTGCGCTTCCTGCATGGAACGCAAACCTCCTATGTTTTCTCTGTTTCTTTGATTTTGCAGATCTTACGTTGTCTCGTCTCTAACATTTACATGACCAAGTTGATAAGGATCATCAAGGTCATGAGGGGGAGAAGTCAAGGAGAAGTTAAAGAGACAAAGAGTTCAAAAGATTATCTGCTGAAGATAAAGCTTTTTTTGAGAGTGAAAAGAAAAAAATTTCAAAGAAGTTCTCAGATTTCTCTAAGAAATGTTTTGAAGAGAAAAAGTCAGTTGAGCTTAAATGCATAAAACTTTCTCAACAAATTTCAGATTTTGAGAAAATACTGATTTTGGAAAGAGAGAAGTTTGATAAAGAAAAGAAGGCCATAGAGCAAAAGAATGTAGGATTCTTTAAAGAATTATCCGTCCAGAGAAATGATTCAGAAAAAGGATTTGAAGAAGAGAGATCCATCTTTGAGTCTGAAATCAAAAGGCTAACTTCCAATTTGTCTGAATTGTCTGCTTCTGTGCTGAAAGAGCAAAGGACGAAGTCTGAGTTCTCAAAGAAGATTGACCAACTTGAGAAAGAAAGAGACATCGTTGCATCTAAGATCAAAGAGCTTGAAAAGTCTGTTTCAAGTTCTACTCAGAAATCTATCTCTTCACAAAGGTCAGTTAAATATTTTAATCAGATTCGTCGATCTAACATTTTCTTTGATGAATATTTAGATGGTTCAGATACATCTTCAAGAAGAAAAAGCTACAAGAAGGAGAAACTGGTCTGGATGAAGAAATCTGTCAAAGATGACAAGAAAGTTGAGCTGAATGGAAAGACATCATGTGTACATACTCATAAAGCCAAAAAGAACAAAGAGCATAAAGGTAAACCTGACCTTAAATACACAAAAGACCAATTACTCAGGTTTTCAGGTAATAAATTTTATTGTTCTTACTGCTTTACACATGATCATATCCACAAGACCAATGATCATTTCTGGTATGGTTCTTACTCTGTAACCCCCACACGAACTGCAACAAACATTTCTGGACCCAAATACCAGTGGGTACCAAAGAAGAAAACTGATTTTTTGTTGCAGGCAACACAAGTCAAGGGGGAGTAAGAAAGATGATATGGCTCTTGAGTAAATCAGCTCAAGACCCGGACTTCAAAGTTGAAAGATAATGGCTTTTGAACACAGCAGTTCAAAACCCGGACTTCAATGTCAAGATTATGGCTTTTGAACATAGCAGTTCAAAACCCGCACCTCAATGTCAAGATTATGGCTCTTGAGTAACTCAGCTCAAGACCCGGACTTCAATGTCAATATTATGGCTTTTGAACATAGCAGTTCAAAAGCCACACCTCAATGTCAAGATTATGGCTTCTAAGTACATCAGCTTAGGACCCGTACTTCAAAGGATTAAATCCCTCTACTCCCGTGATATCATAAGAGATCGTATTCCAACACTCAAATGAAGACATCAACCTTCAAGGGGGAGTACACTCTTTCTGTAATAGAGAGATATGATGGACTACATTCCAGAAGGAATTGTGGATCTCTATCCTAGACTTTTCATTGATAGATTTTCCTGATATAACGGACCGCATTCCAGAAGGAGTTGTGGATCTCTATCTTGTTTTAATTGATATATCTACTAATGCATAAATTATAGGGGGAGTACAGGTGATGGATTCTGATCACATTACAGATCAGGACCCGTTTTTCAATGTTTAAAGAAGGATATTGTGCTAATATCCAGGGGGAGCTCAATGATATAAATCATTTAATCATGATTTGAGGGGGAACTGAAAAGGTAAATATTTTCTGATCCTAGATCTCTGATTGTTTGGAAGAAGAACAACTTTCAAGCATGAAAAAAGCTTTCTTAAATGTTCAAACCACTTCTCTATTCTCAAACGATTTCATGAATTTAGAAGTGTGCTTTTAAATGTTTTTCAAATATTGAGCCTTAATGTTTAACTGACCGTGTGTCTCCAAAGATCAATACTTGTGTATTATTTTGTACATATACTGTCAAGTATTCACACACACCGGTTCAGTATTTCATTTGAATTTGTTATTACCATGTCTCATATCGAACATATTTTTCCGATGGTAATAGCCCCGTTTGCTTTCAAAGTTGTTGAGCATCATTCATCTTTTACATATTTGTGCTTTCATTGATAAATTGTTTATATTTGTTCATATAAACAAATTTCCAATTCTTTGATACCCTAACCATTTCATTTGATCTGTTTAATTCATTGTCAGATTCTCAAAACAATTCTCTTGACTTCATTTCATTCATTCAATATTCTTGTTTTGAGAAATCTTCAAAGTTCAAATGCTCAAATTTCATTTCTGATTTTTGATGAGCATACATACACTGACATATGATTTCTTGTGATTTATATGTCAAAAAAATCATTGACCAGCATGTACTTTTAGGAACATGGGATTCAGTGTGAGTGCATAATAGATCTTCCATGGATTCACGATAACCAGTGTTTCCTACCCCGGAAGAAATCCTTTGAGTGATTGAGGGAGATGGGTCTAAAAGAATTGAGTGTGAGAGTGATCTGAGGTAAAATGGAAATGAGAGATTGGTTAGATGTGAGCTTATATGTTTAAAAAGAAAGAGGGTGTGAGAACAGAGTTAAAAGAATATCAGAACTCTGCACCAAACATTTTTCTGAGCCGGGCAGCCACATTACTGATTGGTTCACATTTCTTTGGTGACCATCATTGAAATAGGCAAATAGCCCATGCCATATCTTGTATACAACCCCACCAGCTACTCATTCTTTTCTTAAAAAGAGAATGTTTCACATTTTCTGGGGAAGCAACATATAATCTATTGGATCTTCTATTGGAAGATATTGATACTGAAAAAGAAGGAAAGTTGCCCCACCTTCGACCCTTTCTCATGCACATTGAGTCCATGTATAATCATTGTTGTCTCAGTGATTTACACAATTTGAGCCTTTATGAAACACAATCATTGTGCTAAAATTCTTTCATACACAAGCACGAGCACACAGAAAATTTGTTTTTCTGTCAGAACATTCATAGAAAAACCTTGTGTTTTTCAATGATTGAATGGAAGTCCTGGGGATTCATCATCAAACCAGCTCCTTAAATTGTACATTCGTTGTACACAATAACTTTGTGTTACTGGCAGGCATTTCTAACTGTTTCATTTGTTGAATCAGGGTTACCACGTCCATTATGTCTGAATTTGAAAAGATTCGGATATATATTGTTCATGATTCGGCTCTTCAGATCAAAGCGCGCCTATTGTCAAAGGGGAGATTGTTATTTGGTTACAAAAGGGGTGATCAAAGTCTATGCTCAAATTGAAGAAATTTTGATGATTATGATGCTCTCAATCATCAAAAAGGGGGAGAATTATACAAATATCAATTTCAAAGTTCAAGTCTGACGAAAGTTTGTTTGGATCAAGATCTTCAAAGTCTGATGAAGAAATTCTGAAAGTTCAAAATGCTTCCGCTGTTACAAAGATAAATGTATCTGAAGAAGATTGTTCAAAGTTAATTCAAAATGATTTGTGAAAGTCTGTTCTTCCAAAGATGGTTCAGAGATTAAAGTGATGAAGATACAGTTTTGTTCAGAGTTGAAAGAAAATTTCAGAAGATTTCAATGATGAAGTTTCAAGTTCAAAGAAGTTTCAAAAATTTTGTTTCCTGTTCGAGGTATGTTGAAAAAGACTTTCCAAGATTCTTCAAGAGCTGAAAGTTTAAAGGTTGTGAAAGCTTCAAAGAGACAAAAGTTGAAGAATCAAGAGCTGAAGATCTGTATCAAATTTTTATTAAATCTTGAATACAAAGGGGAGATTGTTATGTCTAAATATTGTATCCAAAATTTAATGTGGAAAGTCAAAGATGTAAAAGTCAACATAGTCTTTGTATTAGAAAAGTCAAAGCTTGTCTAATTTACTTAGTGATTAAGTCTTGATTAGATAGTTGGTATAAATAGGTTTGGCTTGTGTAATCTAGTAACAACGTAGCTCATATTGTAATATCAGACTTGTGATTTGAATTCAAGATCTACTTTCACTCTCTAGTTCTTGATCTTAATTGATATATTTTGAGTAATTGCTTGATATGTTTGGGATTTATAGATTAACACTTATTATAACCTTTTGCAACCAAGCAGACTTTATTTCTAACAATCACCCTTGCTTCATCCTACTTGTTCCAAAATACCCATTTTGTACCAATAAGTGTATTGTTCTTGGGCTTCTTAACCAATCTCCATACCTCGTTTCTTTTGAAATCCAAAAGCTCATCTTGCATTTCTTTTATCCAATCTCGGTCCTGTAAATCTTTAGATGAATTTTTGGGTTCTATGTTGCTGAGAAAGTTCACATACAAACAGTAATTTGCAGATGTTGATCTTGTTTTGACATCGCTTGTAGGATCACCGATAATGTTATGTGGAGGATGTTTTTTTGTCCATCTATGAGTGTTGGGAAGGAGTTAAATGTCTGTCTGAGTATCAAAATCATCAAACTCATCAGTGACTGCAGGCATATCCATGACTTGTGTTTCCACTGCAGTAGTTGGTTACTCTACTTCCGGTGTAGGTAATTATGAGGGAGAATCTCCAGACACAGTAGATTCTGAAACTGGTCCAATTTTAGAAGTGACCGTCTCAGAACTGTTCTCTGGATTTGAGCTTTCAGAAATTACTGGATTTAAGCTTGTAGAAGTAGCACCAACATCTTCAGAGGTACCAGAAATTTCAGCACTGGTAGAAGTGTGTCCACATTTTTTGAGTTGTCTTGATTGTCAAAGTCTACACAAATATCCATGAAAGCATCCATAAACAACAAATCAAGATATGAATCACTCAAAGATTTAGGATCAGAAATCTTAGTCTTATTTTGTTCAGGTTCCACTCTGTTTTGAGTAGAAGCTTGTCCTTTCGGTCCGAGTTCTGAATTGACTTGTTCAGAAGTCCGAATTGAGCTCTCATCAAATGATATATTGATACTTTCAATAACGGCTTTTGTTCTCTTGTTAGATTCTGTATGCTTTGGACGTCAGTGAATATCAAATGAAGATTCCCTCGTCTGCTTTCTTATGAAAATTTAGCTAGATACGCACGATCATTCAGGACGAAGCACCTGCAACCGAAAACACGAAGAAATTTAATATTCGGTTTACGATTATTGATAATTTTATATGGAGTTTTATCAAAGAGCTTATTAATTATAGTCATGTTATGTGAGAAGCAAGCGGTAGCAACTACTTCTGCCCACATCTACGGAGGTAGATTTGAATAAACAAGTGTAGTCCGAGCAGCTTCGACCAACGTTCTGTTCTTCCTTTCAACAATTCCTTTCTGTTGAGGAGTCATTGCAGTTGAGAAGTTCTGAGAAATGCCAACAGACTGAAGAAAACTCTGTAAAGTTTCGTTCTTGAACTCTGTTCCATTGTCACTTCTCAACTTTTGCACTTGAGATTGTAGAAGAACTTGAATCCACTTTATGAACTTTATGATTAGATCCGAAGCATCGAACTTGAATCTTCGAAATTCCAGCCATGTATATCTTGAAAATTCATCGATCATGACCAAAATATACTTTTTTCCACTCATAGACTGAGTCCTCTTCGGTCCACAAAGGTCCATATGAATGAGTTCAAGAGGTGATGTGCAGTTTGATAATGTCTTTGATTTATGTGCACTTCTCTTCATTTTACCCATCTCACTAGTTGGACGTAAAAACTCTTTTTCAATCTTTAAATCTAGTAAATCGATAACAAGATCCTTGCTCCTGAGCTTGTTGATATCCCAGAAGTTTTGGTATGATAGCCTTTTGTGTCATAGCCAACTTTCCTCTGTTGAAGCTTTTGATACTAAACAAACAGGTTTAGTTGTCTGTAATGTTAGAAAGTTAACCGCATACAGATCACCCAATCTTCCTGCTCTAAAAAGTTCAGTTCCACTTTAATCATTTATGCAACAAAAATCTTCATCAAATCTATCTTTGCACTTCCTTTCAAAAAATTGATTGATTGAGAACAAGTTGTTTCCTAATTCATCCACATACAGAACCCTTGAAATGGTTAGTGTGTCATTTTTCAGTACACTGTATCCTCTCATGTTGCCTTTGCTTTTATTAACAAATCCAACTGACCCTTTAGGATGTTCCACAAATTATGCAGTAAGTGCTTGAAACCTATCATGTGTCTTGAAGCTCCTGAGTCTATGATCCACACTTGATAGTCCTGAAAAGATCAATCACTTCAACTTAGGTAACCATATAAATATGCGTCCCTTTTTGTTAGTATGAACAAAATCTTTAACATCAGTTGACGAGCCTTTAATTTGCCATTTAAATCTGGGCTTTTTCAGTAAACTTTGTGCCTTATGTTTGCCTTTTGGCACCCATTTCCACACAAAGTTTACACCAACTGATTTTACAACTTTGTTACGATAATTCTTTTATTTTCAACACTGAAAACTTTGGCATTATGTTCAGTTGAAGACTTAGGAACAATTTTCTTTCAAATCAAGTTTTGAGATTTTCTTTTCTTTGAAGTTTTGGGTTTGAAAGAAAATGAATAATCTCTGCAATGAGTACAATGCAATTTATTCTAAGCTTGCGTCAACAATTTTGAACGAGAAAGATTATTTATTTTATTAATCCATCGTTGACAACAATCAACAGAATTACATTTAGATTTCACTATACTTTTACATTTCTCATCAGAGATAACCCTAGCTTGAACATACTTAATCTCTTTCTTCAAAACATCCTGCCTTCCACCTTTCCTTTCTGAGGAACAAACATAATTAACATTAGAAGATGATTTTGAGTAAGAAGATTTCTTAGGAACACAATCAGATTTAGTTCCTGAGCATTCTCCAACCTCAAAGATGTTGTACTCCTTGTCATATGATTTTAAAATTTTAACAGAAGATTTTAACTGAGTAAGACAATCCAGATTTTGTAAAGATAATTTAAGTGAAGTAAATTCTTGTATTGTCCGAGTAACAAGATTTGTGTTCTCATAAAGATCCTTAGTTGCATCATCAATTAGAATGGATGATTTAACTTGATCAATAAACTGTGAATTCTTTTGAGAATTTGAACTTTGGAATTGGACAGTTTGAATACTTGGGATTCCAAAAGTTTGATTTCGTTTTGCAAATTAACATTGTTTTGCATACTTATATCAAGCTCCATCCCAAGATTCTCCTGAGCACTTTCCAAGTCCTAAATTATACATTTCAGATTTGAAACATTCTCTTCCAATTCAAAAATCTTTTTAAGAGCAGAGTTGAGATCAGTTTTTATCAGAAATAGGAACATCTACTGAATCAGACTCATTTTTAAAATCAGAGTCTATTATCTGACATTCCTTCTGAAGATTAGAATCAACAGATTCAGATTTCTCAACTTCAGTATCTAATACTTTTATCTCACATGTTTTTTGAAATAATAATTCAAATTCGACGAATTCTTTCTTGTTATTTTTATAACTTGAATACAATTCATCGTATTTAAATTCAACAGATTTTAAATAGTGAGTATCAGAATCAGAACTGACTTTTGATACATCTGTCTCTGTGTTTTCCTTCTCTTCTTCTGGAAAATCAGATTTAAGACATTCTGGTTTTACAAAATATTCAGAAATTGAAGGTATAATCATTGGAGGTTCACCCATTTTTCCAAAACTGTAATGATTTTCGGGTGCTTTCTTTAAAACCTTAATTTCCGGTAGACCAAGACCCATTTTTGGATTGTAAAACCGTGTATCTTTTGGGTTGCTGGTCAAAAGTTTGAGAGTCTGTTCATTCTGTCCTCTTTTAAAATTTAAATCTTCCAGTTTCTTGATCTTTGAATAGGCTTCAGCTCTTTCCTGAAAAAGAATATCACATTTGAAGTTAAGATCTATATTATCATATTTTACACGTCTTAATTCTTTTTGTAACTCAGAAATTTTGGCTTCCAGCGTTTCCTTTTCAGCTCTGATTAAATCTTTTTTCCTTTTCCTAGTCTTCAGCCAAACATTTAAACATAAGAGCTTCATCTTGATATCTCAATACGAAACTCTTTTCAAACTCATCTTTCATGAAATTCAATTGAGATATCAAGTTAAGCATTTCCTCGTTTTCAGAATAATTATCCGATATGTCAGAGATTGAGTTTACCTCATAATCAGTATCTGCTTCATCAACTTTGGCCATCAGGCTGTAGTCCACTTGAGTAAAATGGGTCTCTTCCTCATCCGATGATAATTCAAGCCATATCTCTTCCTCATCTCTAAGTGCCTTTCCAGTTTCTTTAGCATTGACCATGAAAGTTCCAGATCCAAGCATACAATCACACACTAGAATGTAGAAATCATCTTTATATTTATCAAACAATGTATTACAATGATTTCCTAATCACAAATCTCACAGTGTGCCATATACCAATTTGTCACACTTTCTCTCTCTAACATGCGTATTCTTGATCTCTCTCTAACTTCAACTTTCTAATGATTACAAAGGACAAAAGCTATTTATATGGTCAATGCTATGACCTTACAAGACTTTTACAAACAAACACAACTTTACAACTATGACCCCTCTTTAATCTTGAATACAGTATATGACTTAACGATCTTCCCCTTTGGATTCAAGATTAAAAAAAATTGATAATAATCTTCAGGTCTTCTTTCAGTTGTAAAATCTTCAACACAAAGTCTTTAACAATTTTAAATATTTGAGAATCTCCCTCTTTGGAATTCTTTTCAACACGATTTCTCTGTCTTTCTTTATCAACTTTGATTCTTCAAAGGTTGAAATCTTTTATAGTCTCTCCATTCGTTTACAAATATGCAACAAACTTTCAGAAAATCTCTTCAACTTGATAATCATCAGACTTTGCTTTGACTTGAAATTTGAATTTTTAACAATTCTCCCCCGTTTTAATAAGATCGGTATAAATCTAACTTTGAAACACTTGAAATATCTCCCCCTTTTTGATGAATGATGAGAAATCAGAATCATCAAAACTTTTCAATGCCAGCACCGTCTTTGATAATATCTTCTCCAAATCAACAAGATAAGCATAGTCTTCATGATAAGCAGAAACAATCTCCCCTATTCAAAAAGATAAACAATCTTCCCCGAAGAGAATAGTTTCTCCGTCAATTCATGAATCTATTTATCCGAATCTTTTCAAATTTAGACAAAATAAGATTGGTAAACCTGAATCAACATATGAATCAGTTATACTTCCTGTGAGTAGCATGGAGCCACTTTGTGCAACAGATGCACATTGGAAATGATCTTTTTGATGTTCACTCCCCCATGGATTCCATTCAATCATTGAAAAACCAAAAAGGAATTTTTTATGAATGTTAAGACAAGAAAACTTATTCCTTGTGTGCTCGTGCATGTGTAGAAATAATTGAAGCAAAAGTAGCTTTAGACAGGCTCAAAATATGTAAACTGTTGAGACAACAATAAGTATTACATAGACTAAATGTGCATGATAAAGGGTAAAAGGTGGGGCAACTCCCTTCTGTTTCCATATGCAAATGTTCCAAATGAAGATCTGATAGATTATGTGTTGCTTCCCCAAAGAAATGTGAAACATTTTTTTGTTAAGAAAAAGATGAGTAGCTGGTGGGGTTTTAATGTAAGAGTTGCCATGGGCTAGTGCCCGTTTCAATGAAGGTCACCAAAGAATGTGTACCAACAGATAATGTGGCTGCCCGGCTCAGAAAAGATTTAGTGCAGAGTTTGATAATCTTTTACTCTGATCTCTCACCCTCTTTCTTTTAAACATATAAGTTCGCTTCTAACCAAACTCTCTTTTACATTTTACCTCATCACACACCTACTCCTTTTGATTTTGACCCCTCTCCCCTCAATCACTCAGGAATAACTTCTTGGGTAGGAAACACCGGTTATTGGGAATCCATAAAAGTTCTGATAAGCTCTCACACGAATCCCATGTAATTTTGTCCTAAAAAAATAGTGTTGCTCAACAATTTAACATAGACAGTTAAGCACAAAATATGATGTACATATGTCAAATATATGTAAGCTCAAAAAAATAGCATTCAATGTGTGAGCTTTTAAACAATGAAGATTTCTCAAAACAAGAGTTAAGAATGAATGAAATGAACTCAAGAAAATTGTTTTGAGAATCTGACAATGAATCAATATATCAAATATCATGAATATGAAAATTTAAGGTTGGGGTATCAAAGAACTTGATAGTTTGTTTATATGAACGAATATAAACAATTTATCATTGAATGCATAAAGATTGAAACGATGACTGATACTCAATAAACTTTGGAATTCAAACGGGAGTATTACCATCGAAAGGTTTAACATTTAGAGACATGGTAATAACAAAGTCAAAGAAAATATTGAACCGATGTGTGTGAATACTTAATAGTATATAGACAAGACAATACACAAGTATTAGCCTTTAGAAACACACGGTCAGTTAAACATCAAAGCACTAATATGAAAAACATTTAAAATCGCACTTCGAATTTCATAAAACTGTTGAGAACACGAAGTGGTTTGAACATTTAAGAAATTCTTTTTCATAGTTGAAAGTCGTTCTTCTTCCAAATATGGTAGAGATTAAGAATTAGAAAGATATACCTTCATTATATAATTCTTAACTCTCCCTGAAATGAATATTTTATCTATTACACTCCCCTTTTGACAAAAACATCAGATATACTCCCCCTTTATATCTGTAAAAAATCAAATCATCAGTAGAGAACAATATTAATATAACAATTATCTTCAATTCTCTATTCTCCCCCTAAAAAATATAACAGTGAAAATTTAAACTTTGTATCATTTTAATTGTCTCCCCCATAAACAAATAAAAGACACTGCCTGATTAAGATGAATCTTTTTAGCTTCAGTAACTCCCCGTAAAAATAACAATCATAATCTCCCCTGAAAAATCAGAAAATACATCAGTAAAAATATAAAACATATAAACTCCCCCTTAACACTTGCATAATCCTTAATCAATAAACTGAGTTTTGAATTACTAGGATTGAAGTAATTCAGAAGTCAAAACTCCCCCTGAAAATTTGTATTCAAAAATTTATCAGATGAAATAATAAGTACTCCACTTGAGGATTGATCTTCTTTCATGTGTCGGAGTATACTCCTTTGACATTGAAGTTCGAGTCCTAAGTTGCTTTACTCAGAAGTCATATTTGATCTTTGATGTACGAGGTCTAGATTGCTTTGTCTAGAAGTCAATCATCTTGACATTGAAGATTGGGTCCTGATCTGTTGTAATAAAAAACCATTGTTCTTTACTCCCCCTAGACTTTAGATGCCTGCAACATAGATGGAGCTTTTGGTACCCACTGATATTTGGGTCCTGATTTGTTAGTTGCAGTTCTATTAGGAGAAATATAGTAAGAACCATACCAGTAATTAAAATATTTTTTACTAACGAAATCATTTGCACAACAATAAGAACAATTAATTTTCTTTTGTGCTAACCTGATCAGTTGATTGACATTATAGACAAGATCAAGTTTGCCAAAAGATTTACCTTTTGGAGTATTGTTCTTCTTTGCATTCGGTGTATGCACAAATGATTTCTGATCCTTCTTCTCATCTGAGGATCCTTTCACTTTCCAAATCCACTTTCCTTTGCCATATAACTTTTTAGATCTACCTGAACCATCAACACTTCTATCATAGAAAAGGTTAGAAGGACGAATCTGATCTTTTGATTTTACTGACCTTTTAGAACTAACATGGGTATGGTATGAACTTGAAGCTCTTTTGAATGAGCATTCTGATTCAGCTAAATCAACTCTTGGTGATTGAACAATTAATTTTGGCGTCTTCTGTTCGGTCAATTTCACCTTGAACATGATTTCTTCAAGTTCAGTTATCTTTGCAGACAAGTTGTTTCTTTCCTTTGAATGCAGGCCAAACTTCTTATGCAATTCAGACTTCGCATTCTTCTCCTTCAGAGCAGTAGTTGATAGCTCAGATAATTTCCTTGTCACCTTCTTTATTTCAGCATCAAACACTTTCCTTTCCTCTTCAAAATCTTTCTCTACAGTCTTTCTCTGATCAAATATTTCTTTAAAAACACCAACATTCTTCTGCTCAACTTTCTTCTTCTCTTTCTCAAATTTGTCTCTTTCCATGATAATAACTTTCTCAAAGTCTGACACTTGTTGAGAAAGTTTTGAACATTTGAGTTCAATGGATTTCTTCCCTTCAAATGACTTTTTTGAGAAATCTGAAAACTTTTGAGCAAAAGTCTTTCTTTCCTTGTCAAAATCTTCTCTTTCTTTAGCAATCTGCTTTTCTAAAACTGATTTCTTCTTATGTAGCTTAATACTTGCAGATTCTAATCCTTTGGCTAACTCTTCATTTTTCTTGACAGAGACTTCTTGTTTTAATTTGACAATATGAGTTTCCAATTCCAAAATCTTCTTCTTTAACTCAACATTCTGCCTTTCCAAAACTTTTCTATTCTCTTCAACCTTCTTCAGCTCATCTTGCACACTGGAGTTGTCTTTTACAATAGAAGCTTATTCTTTCAGCATATTTATTTCCACTTCAAGGCAATACACTTTCTGTTTTAATTTGTCTCTTTCTGCTTTAAGATCTGGGCTTTCAGATTTTCTTTTCAGATCTTTTACTTCGGATTCAAGAGAAGAGACTTTGTTTTCCAATTCAACTTTCTCAGCTTTAATCTTTATGTTTTCCCTTGAGCAATCATTTTCCATCCTTGTATAGATAGACAACTGTCCAGCAAGATGCTTAATATTTCCTTTAGCTCCAGAAATATTAATCTGTCCAAACTCATAACTGTATCCCTGAGACATCTTAAGATTATGTAAAACAGTAGCTTGGAACGATCGTTAATCAGATAATCAACTTAGAACAATTTTCAGAAAAAACTCCAACAAATTCCTAAGTGTAGAACCCTCACACCACTAAGTTTCCCAAAATTTTCGCACACCAAGTAACCCACTTTTTGCACAAATGGAGAAATTCGCACACCAAAGAACAAGAACCTCACCTTTTCGCACACAACAATATGCAAGTTCCTACTTTACGCATGCAATACGAAGCGAAATCTAGCTTTTCGCACAACAAGGGATACGAATTATGGACTTAGAAACGATGAACTTTTCGCATGAGAAAGATGATGCGAATTTCTGACTTAGCCAAATTCACCCCTCTGAGCTTTACGTATCGATGCGAATTTCGGACTTAGAAAATTGTCAAGCTTTAAGGTGTGAATTCTTTAAATTTCGCATGCAGTGAGATGCAGATTTCAACTTTTCGTATGAAGACACGTGCGAGATTCTCACTTAGGATTTTCAAAATGCACTTTTAGTATGTTGTACGATGCGAAATTCTCCTTTTCGTATATAATGCGGTGCGAAATCCTAACTTTTCGTACAAAAGCTTGTGCGAAATCCTTCCATAGCTTTCTCAACTTTCAAGTGCCATGCGAATTTTACTCAACATGTGAAAAGAACAGATCTTACGAACTCTTGGGTTTTCGGCTCACAAACAATGTAAACAATCCAAACTCCAATCAATCCTTGAAATTGTCCTCTGAAACTTCACCAATTTGATCACGAGTACACTTAGAACAGGTTACAAACAATTGATTTCATCAAAAACAACACAAAAATACATCTCGATTGGAAAAACAGTGTGTAAAAAGTTCGAACACGCAAAATTACAAAATTGAGAAATTAACCAAGAATTACAGTGCAATTTTGAATATTGATTGAACAAAATGTATTCTAAATCATAGTGCGAATACAGTGCGAACAACAAAATGAACAATTACAGTCAAAATTGATGAATTGATCAAAACTCAGTGACTATGCGAGTTCTTCATATTCGAACAATTGATTGATCTGATTTCTGCTCTGATACCAATTGAAAGTTCCAGATCTAAGCATACAATCACACACTAGAATGTAGAAATCATCTTTACATTGATCAAACAATGTATTACAATGATTTCCTAATTAAAAATCTCACACTGTGCCATATACCTATTTGTCACACTTTCTCTGTCTAAGATGTGTGTTCTTGATCTCTCTCTAACTTCAACTGTCTAATGATTACAAAGGACAAAAGTTATTTATATGGTCAATACTATGACCTTACAACTCAAGACAACATGTCAAAGTCAAAGACTTTGACTTACAAGACTGTTGGATCAAATAATTGTATTCAAGATTAAAGGGTTTAAACTGTATTTACTTGATAGTTAAAGTTTGGGGTTTAAATTGTAATATGTTAATAGTTATTTGTAAATGGGTCTAAAGCCTGTTAGAAAGCCCATTAAGCATTAGGAAGCCCATATGGCCTGGGTATTTAAAGTTATGTTTAGTTTAGGTTTAGGTTAGAACCTTTGATAATTATTGTTTAGAGATTATAGTCAAGTGAAGTTTTCTCTGTAATCAAAGGATATCAAGAACACTCAAGGGTTTCATTGTTTATTCAAGGGATTGGTATGTTACTCTGATTTATATATCTCTTGATTATTATTGTGTTGCTTGATTACTTGATTGATTGTTAATCAACTAGATAAATCTGGGATAACAATTGGTATCAGAGCTTAAAGAATCAATTTTTTTTTGAGATTACTATTCATCGACTACTGTTCATCGAATTTTTTTTTGTGAATCTATGTGCTTTTATGCTTAAAGTTGATCTGATTAGTTGAGATTTACGCTTCTAAATACCATCTGATTGATTAATTGCATTGAGAATTAACAAAGTGAGTGAATTTATGATTTTAAGTTTTCTGGATTCGACAAAAGCTAACTATCGGTTGTTACTGTGCTTATCAAATCGAATGCCTAAAAGTTGAAATTGATCTCTGAGTTTGATTGTATTGTGATTGGTTTATGTGTTTGAGTACAAAGGACTGATTTTTGAAGCTGATTTTGAGTTCATAATTGATTTCTGGGTCAATTATTGCATCTGTTCATCGACTTCTGGGCTGGTTGAGAACATACCGGTCAAACACCATCCAGGTCGAATAGTTTTATCGGTCTTGCATATTATCGGTCGAACGCATAATATCGGTCAAATCAAGACACCGGTCAAATAGTCCGATCGCCCGGTATACTCACAGACTACCTCGGTCGATACCTTGTCCGGTCGAATCAAAACCAATCGAATCAATACCGGTCGAAGTGGTTTACCGGTCTTACAACCTCCCGGTCGAAGACTTTTATCGGTCGAATATTTTTATCGGTCTTCACTATACTGGTAAACTATATTCCCGGTCGAACAAAGTACCGGTACAAGCAACTTACCGGTCGAACACTCTATACCGGTCTTAGTCGTTTACCGGTCGAGCATAAGACCGGTTGTTACATCTTACCGGTCTAAGCAAAACCCCGGTCGACTCAATACCGGTCGAAGCACATCCCCGGTCGATTTTTGCAAACTGTAATAGGGCATCTAATTGTCAAAAAATTTTCTCTAGGGGCGCTGCCCTCATACCCCCGCAAGGGCGTTTCCCCTTGACTCCACCCGCTAACCGGGTAGCGGGACCCCCGTGCTAAGTCTGCGAAGGGGGACAAAAGTTTTGTGTTTGATCAAAGTTTTCCTAATTTCATTCTTCAGTATTATTTCTTTGTGTTTTATATTGTGAAAATTCTGCACTTAATTATTTTTTGGAAATTTATTATTCTAAAAAATTTTTAGTGTGGTTTTTATTTTGATTCTAACGATCTCTTCTAGTTGATTGTGTTGATACAGAAAAGTTTGATTACTAACCATACAGTCAGGATGTCGAATCAGCTAAATATGTCTGAAGGTTACAGCCTTGATTTTGAAAAGATGACACATTCTGAAGTAAAAGCAAAGGCTAAACAACTTGCTGGACGGTTATCAACATCATCTCGCATGATTGATGAGTATGACAAAGAGGACAAAATGCTCAAAGCTGAGAATAAGGCTTTACAGATTCAGAACCCATCTCTTCTTATTCAGATCAATGCTTTAAAAGAAAATTCAAAAGATTCTGATTCTTTAATTGATCTTGCAGGAATAATTGCGTCTAAAGAAAAAGAGATCTTAGATCTTCAAGCAAAGTTGAAAAGATCTGAATCCAGCTCTACATGGTCTAAGAAGGAGTTAATGCAAAAAGAGCTTGATGAGCTTAGAAGAAGAGCAAACATTGCTCGCGAGACATCTGAAGAGCTTAGAAAGTCAAACTCTCAAATCTTTGCTGAAAGAGACTCTTTAAAAGATAAAGTTCTTAGTCTTGAGGTTGACATTAAAACGATGAAAGAAAAGGCAACCCAAGACAGAGACAATACAATAGCTCAAGATGAATTGCTGAAGATAGAGAAAGAAAGAAAAGACTTTGCCAAAAAATTCTCTGATTTCTCCATAAAAGCCTTCGAAGAAAAGAAATCTTTAGAGCTTAGATGTGTTAAACTTTCTCAACAAGTTTCAGACTTTGAGAAGGTTATCATTCTAGAGAGAGAAAAGGCTGAGAATGAGAAGAAGAAAGCTGAGCCGAAGGATACAAATATAGACTTTTCTGAAGAAAGAAAATATTTGAGACCGAGATAGCCAAGCTGACAGGAAAGCTATCTGAATTGTCAACAAACATCTTGAAGGAGAAGAATGCAAAATCTGAGTTGCATAAGAAGTTTGATCTGATTGAAAAGGAAAGAAACAGTTTGTCCTCAAAGATAAAGGAACTTGAAGAGATCGTATTCAAGGTGAAGCTGGCTGAGCACAAGACGCCAGAGTCAATAGCTCAATCACCAAGAGATGATCTAGCTGATTCAGATAGTTCGTTAAAAACAGCTTCAAGTTCACATTTTTCAAATGTTTTCTATAATCCTTTCTATGATTTAGATGACTGTCTTACTTCTAAATCTACTGATCAGATTCGTCCTTCTAACCTTTTCTATGACAAAAATGTTGATGGTTCAGGTAACTTCAAGAAGACTAAGTCTCAAAAGAAAAGCTTCTGGAGAAGGCATGATGAGAAAGAAAAAGGAAACTGGATCTGGAAAGTTAAAGGATCTCAAGAGGAAAAGAAGAAAGACAAATCATATGTGCATACATCAAATGCTAAAAGGAACAATGCTATAAAAGGTAAAACTTTTGGCAAACCTAATCTGGTTTACACAATCAATCAATTGATCAGGTTAGCACAAAAGAAAATTAGTTGTTCCTACTGCGGCTCAAATGATTTTGTAAGAAAAGATTATGTGAATAACTGGTATGGTTCTTACTTCATATCTCCCACTAGAACTGCAACTAACCCATTAGGACACAAATACCAGTGGGTACCAAAAGCTAAATCTGTGTTGCAGGCACCCAATGTTTAAGGGGGAGGAAGAACAATGGCTTTTGAACAAAACAGTTCAAAACCCGGACTTAATTGTCAAAAAGAAGGCTTCTAAGTAAATCAGCTTAGAACCCGTACCTCAACGGAATATGGCTTCTAATCACATCGAATTAGGACCCGCACCTCAGTGATCTGTTTATTTTTCTGCTTTATGTTATTCTTAAAAAAAAAAAAGATAAATATCTTTCAGTTAAGGTGGAGAATATCTGTGATTTTAACAGATTTTTGGATACTTAAATGTTTATCTGACCGTGTGTTCTTAAAGATAAATACTTGCGTTTTATCTTGTCAATATACTTTATCAAGTATTCATACACATAACGGTTCAGAACATTCTATTTGACTTTGTTATTACCATGTATCAAAAGTTAAATCTTTCTATGGTAATACTCACGTTATTTGTATTCACTGTTGATTGAATCAAACGTCATTTCATGTGCTTTCATTGAAAATATGTTTATATATTGTTCATATAAACAACATTCGTTTTTGATTCTCCAAAATCTTATTCTTCATGACAAAATGATATGAGCTTAATTGTCAAACTCTTTTAGGTTGAGAGGGAGAATTGCATCGTCAAACACAACTGTTTTGACTTCTCCATATTTTTATTCTTCATGTAACTCTGTGCTTATTTGTGCTTACATGTACAATAGTCTGTTGAACAACACGTTTTTTTTCGGAAAATACATGGGATTCAGTGTGAGAACTTAACAGAACTTCCATGGATTCACGATAACAAGTGTTTCCTACCCAGGAAGTATTCCTTGAGTGATTGAGGGGAGAAGGGTAAAAAGAATTGAGTGATGGTGTGTGAAGAGGTAAAATGAAAAAGAGAGATTGGTTAGACGTGAGCATTAAAAGAAAGAGGGTGAGAGAACAGAGTAAAAGAATATTAAACTCTGCACCAAATTCTTTCTGAGTCGGGCAGCCACATAATCTGATTGGTTCACATTTTTTGGTGACCATCATTGAAATAGGCAACTAGCCCATGCCATCTCTTGCATACAACCTCACCAGCTACTCATTCTTTTCTCAAAAAGAGAATGTTTCACATTTTCTGGGGACGCAGCACATACGCTATTGGTTCTTCATTTGGAAGATACTAATATTGAAAAAGAAGGAAAGTTGCCCCACCTTCGAACCCTTTCTCATGCACATTGAGTCTTTGTACAATTTGTTGTTGTCTCAACAAGTTTACATATTTTGAGCCTATAATGAAAAACAATCATCTATGCTTAATTCTTTCATACACATGCATGAACACACAGAAATTTGTTTTCTGTCAGAACGTTCATAGATAACCATATGTTATTCGATGATTGAATGGAAGTCCTGGGGAGTCAACATCAAAACCAACTCCTTATATAGTAACTTTGTGTTACTCAGTGACTTTGTGTCATTGACAGGCATTCTAACTGAGTCATTTGTTGATTCAGGGTTACACTTATTAACTGTTTGAATTTGAAAAGATTTGAATGGTTACTACTTTCTATTTTAATCTGAAAAGATTGAAATAATCACTCTTTCCATCTGGGAAGACTGCTCTTATTTCTACACAGGGCTCGTTACATGAAGACGGTGCTACATTGAAGTTTATAAAGACAATGGAGGAGATTTTTTCATAAAAGGCTGAGATTGTTTTGCATAGTTTTGATGATGATGATTCTCACCACTCATCAAAAAGGGGGAGAATATAATCTGAAGACTGCTGAAGAATTTTCAAAGTTTTGAAGATTATTTAAAGATATCAAGTTTTGAAGCTATCAACGTCATATCTGAAGAAAAGTGAAGACCTGATGATTATTGTCAAAAAAAATTTAATCTTGAATCTAAAGGGGGAGATTGTTGGATCAAATAATTGTATTCAAGATTAAAGGGTTTAAACTGTATTTACTTGATAGTTAAAGTTTGGGGTTTAAATTGTAATATGTTAATAGTTATTTGTAAATGGGCCTAAATCATGTTAGAAAGCCCATTAAGCATTAGGAAGCCCATATGGCCTGGGTATTTAAAGTTATGTTTAGTTTAGGTTTAGGTTAGAACCTTTGATAATTATTGTTTAGAGATTATAGTCAAGTGAAGTTTTCTCTGTAATCAAAAGATATCAAGAACACTCAAGGGTTTCATTGTTTATTCAAGGGATTGGTATGTTACTCTGATTTATATATCTCTTGATTATTATTGTGTTGCTTGATTACTTGATTGATTGTTAATCAACTAGATAAATCTGGGATAACAAAGACTTTTACAAACAAACTTAAATTTACAACTATGACCCCTCTTTAATCTTGAATACAATATATGACTTAACAGACCAACTGATCTTTCTTTGAATAGTATTAATAATATTTCACTTTCTTAGCCCCGACAATCTCTGGCATAGTAGCCTTGCTTGCCACAGTTGAAGCACTTGTTGTCTTCTTTCTCTTTCTATTTTTCTTTCTCTTCCTTCTTCTCATCTTTCTTCTCTTCTCTTTTCTCATCCTTTCCCTTGTATTTGTCAACTTTGTGGTAGTCAGATCTGAGCATCTAATAGAACTTTTTCTTCCCAAATATATTGTTAAAACTGGTAGTCAATAAATCCAACTTTTCAGCAAAACCAATAGTTCATCATCTAAATATATACCTTCCTCTTTTGAACTTAGAGATGTTTGAATAGATTCAGTGATCAATGCCTTTTGAAGCTTGTTTGAACTGGTCTTCACACCCTTCTTTTGTTTAGCTAATAATGCCAGAGACTCTTCAATGTTTTTCTGTTTATCCTTCAGCTCCTTGACCTTGTCCTCATGCTGGTTCAGGACACATAACAGATCATTTAGTTTTTCCTCATCCATGTCCTTTGTCATTTGAAGCTGAATGGAGTATGCATCCCACTCAGGCTGCAGATTCTTAACAAACTTAAAGTTTATCTCTGACTCATACTTCTTTACCCCATTCTTTCTCAGATCATTCAGTATAATATTGAACCTGTTGTAAGACATTATGAGAGTTTCTCCTTCCTTGGCTTTGAATCCCTCATAAGCATTTATGCTCTTGTTTCTTTTTGTCTTGAGGGATTTCTCAGAACCTTGCAATTGTCTCTGAAGATCATCCCAAATCTCGTTTGTTGAGACTCTGCTGTCTACCCTGATGTAGATGTCATTGGGAATTGCCATAGTGAGATAGGTCAATGCTTGTTCATCTAAGGCAACAGGCTCTTTATCTTGATCATTGTACTGAATTGGATGTTTAGGCACTATTCTTGCTGGAATCTCTAGGGTTGTAGTCTTAGCAGGTGTATCTTGAATAGTAATGTGATGGATATGAGGACCATTGACGATAGAATTCATCAACTTCTTGTCTTGGTTGTTCAAAAATTGGATTATCCTTTTCCTCCATTGAGGATACTCATCCACTTATAGCACCAAAGGCATGGATATTGATCCCATACTCAACAAATCTCGATACATCTTGACTGAGAAAGTATGAAATGTGCTTGAAAAGATCGTTCGAAAAATCAGAAAATTTGACTAGGATAAATTCAAACTTGGCAAAAGTCAACTTGTCGAAGATCGAAGAAATTAACTTGTCGCAGAAACACTTGTCACAAACTAAACAACTTAAACTGGCTTAACTTGTCGCAAGAAACTAAGAGTGAACAGTAACTTGTCGCTAGTCTCCATACACGAAAATTGAGCTTGATGCAAACTGCAGTATCCGAGAAGTGGATTTATCGGAAACCAAAGGACCCGTCAACCTTACTTGACGCAGACAACTATACCCGAGAATTGCGCTTGTCGTAAACCACTAAACCCTAACTTCACCCGAGAAGTTAGCTTAACGCAGATAACTGATTACGACAAGTTTATTTGTCATATAGGGAAGCTTGCGATAACCGAAGTAAGCCAAACTTCAAAAATCAAGTAACCTTGCGATAACTTTAGATGAACTTGCGACAACCGGAGATCTTGCGTCAAGTCGATGCTAACTCACAAATTTGACCATAATTTCTTTAATTCTTCGAATTTCAATCTGAAACTTTGCAGGGTTTTGCACGAAGATAATCTGAACAAGTTTCTAGTTGGTGAAATCAACTAAAAACCCTTGGATTTAAACTTTCGATCAAACAACAGTTCTTGACAACTTTCGAACAAATAACTTACAAAAATCCAAAATTCACACAAACAGTTGTGATTTGGACAAAATGATCTATACAAGAATTGTTCTAGTACAAAAATCAAGTACAATCCAATGAAAATCAGATTCAAAATAGACCAAAAAAACAAAAATCAGAATTCAACAGTAAACTTTCTATTTTAGGATACGACAACTTCAAGAACTTTAGATCTTTGCAAAAATTGAACAGTTTCTTCAATCAAACATCATTCTGAATTCTTCAATTTTCTCTGATACCAAATGTAGAACCCAAGTTTAAGCACAAACAATGAAATCACACACAAAATCTAGAGAGATAATTTAGAGAGAGAAAGCTCTAATGTCATATATCTCAAAGTGTCACATGTCTTACATGAAATGTCATGAAGGTTACAAAGAACAAAGAGCAAATAACTATTTATACTTGGTCAAAGGACAAACACCTTTGACCTTTTATAAGGCTTGAAATGATAATACAAAAGCTTTGACAAAAGTGTTGACCTTGACTTCCAAGTAATGCATTAACAACATAAATATGTAGCATTATATATACTATTATATGAAACGGTTATTTTCAAGATTTAAGGTAAATTAAGCACACTTATAATTAGTTATTAAATTATTTTATATACCTTACTTTTTCATTTTTCATTTTACACCCTTATCTTTAACACAAATAATCGTATATGAGCAAAAATGCAATGAAAAAATACGATCATTTTTTCTACAAATTATACCATTATAATCGTCAATATTTTCAAAACGAGCCAAATATTGAATATTTTTTTAATTTAACCGTAATATTAAATATCATGAATATCTACGAATTAATTTGTTTTATATTCTTACGTTTTATTTTTTTTCACCTTTAACATATTAAAAATAGATAATAGTAAACCAATTAAAATACATTAAAAACACGTTTCATTCTTATTATAAAGACACCATTTTTATTTGTTCGTCAATATTTTCAGAATAAACTTATTTTTGAATATTTTTTGATTTAGTAGTATTATAAATAGAATGAATACGTAACAATTTTACTATATATATCTATAGCATATCGATAAACATTTGTAACCGTTATTGTAGAAAAAAAATCAGGTATACAAAGTTATACATATCTATATTAGGTATTTTTTAATTAAATTAATTCAAAATTTATAATCAGCTAAATTGTAAAGATATACAACTAACATCAATATGGACAAAAAGAAAAAACAAAAATGAAATATGATTGATTTGTTTTTAATGGAAGGTCTACAATTCTCCAGTCACAAAATTCACCTTTATTAAACACTCGAACTACTAATGAAATTTATATAGTATCTTCTGAATGATGTACACATAATAAATAAAAATGCATACTAAAGTATTTCAGAGTTGATACATTATTCACATATATGTACAACAAACGACTCAAACATCATGTCTTCATAAATTAAGTATCGATAAGGACGAAGATTACAAACAATACATGCAACATGGTTGCCAATTTGATTCAAGATTTTTCGCGAGCGGATACATATATTTGCCAATTGTTTTTTCGATTTCACGATTTTTCGTGCCGCATCGTGCGCGGATATGTAACTAATATTAAATGAAAATCTAAAAAAATATAGTTTTTGAACAAGAAAAATATGAATTATTCGTGTTTTTACAAACAAAATATTTATCTTGAAAAGTTTTAATTTTTTTTAGCTTGACATATTATTTAATAAATATATTAAATTAATTAGAAAATTTATAAATTATTTATTAATATAACAATATTAAAAGATTTATAAAACATATTTATATCGCTAATATTTGATAAAAAAAATGTTAAAATAATGTTGTTTTGAATAATCAAAATAATAAGTCTTATTTTTTTCTTAAAAATGAATCACTTATCTTGATAAAAATATATCATATTTGTTTAAAAAATATGTTTCTCTAAAATATTTATATTGCAACAATTTAAAATAGAGTGAAAATTTTTAAAATAATTTTTTAAAAAGAGCGAATTTAAGCCATGTAAGCAAAAATAATATTTATAAAAAATAAATATTTTTATATCATATTTTTTAAAATATTTATATGTCATTTAATCAGAATGACATGTCATCCACGTTGCGTGATTTAAGCCATGTAAGCAAAAAAATGTGGGATTAACCAGTTAAAAGGAAACAAGTTACCCAGTGCTATAATGGGTAGATTTTTCAAATTACAGTGCTCTAATACGAAATAATTTAAAATTACATTATTATAATAAAAAAATTAAAATACAATACTACAATAGGGAAATTTATAACTATTTCATGCATTTAGCTCTAAAAAGTGTAAGAATATGATCAGCTATAAACTGCACAAATAAGTATGTATATACTTGAAACTATACAGGGGCCTTTTCTGTGAATTTGAGGTGTAATTTTGCATTTTTGTTATTGGCATGTTTGAAGTTTAAAAGCATTTTCACCCACCATCCACCACCCACCCCTTTCGACATATCACTTTCAATTCATATGGTATTTTATACAGAAACTCACACAATGTCAATGGGTCCCTAGTGTTTTTGTTTACAAGTTCTCGAAAGAAGTACGATGGCTACCATTCAGCAAAAACAAATGTCACACTTGCTGCCTCAAAGAATGAAATAATGTTTGAATGGACTATATGGTTTGGTTGATTTTCAAGAACATTCATGAATTTTGAAAGCTATTAGTCATGGAATATAAAACAGATAGACACCATTGTCCAGTTGAAAGTGGCACAGCTAGGAAGTATATATGTGGTTGAAGTTCGTTCTAGAATAACCAAAATAAAAGATACGCAAGACAAGAGTACTTTTTTTTTTTTTGGAAGTCTCATGGGAGAGTTTGTCTTTCATACCCTAAAATGACCAAATTTAGCCATTAGATGCATAATGGGTCGTTTTGTTTGCATTCGCTCGTCAAAATTATGACAATTCAAGTTCACGTAATAATAGTTTTTAAATTTATTTTAAATATGAGACCTAGGAAGGTTCAAGGGAAGACCTCAAAAAAAATATAAAACATAGGAACACCCTACTAGCCCTTGATTTGGACGTTATGCACTTATGCATACAAATAAATTATGTTGTTTTTTGATTTTTATACACATGTGCATTATGCACTTGTGCATATGTTCGTGTGCATGTTACAAATTAGGGTTTTGGGTAAAGGCTACCAGACTGTTCCTCAATTTTCCCTTTTTTTTTGAGATTTTTTCCTAAACCTGTCCCTTATGATATATTTGTGATATTTTTACTTGTTCAAAAAGTGATAACTGCTTGTGTTCAATTGTTATAGCCCTTTCACTACAAAACAGATGCTTATCACCGACGGACAAATTCGTCAGTGATCCGTCGGTAAAAGAAAAATCCGTCGGTAAATGTCCGTCGGTATAAAGGTGGTCGGCGTTCATATTACCGACGGATATTACCGACGGATCACCGACGGCTTACTTTTCCGACGGATCGCCGACGATCACCGACGGCGTGGGTTATTTCCGACGGATCACCGACGATCTCTTTTTTGCGACGGATTACCGACGGATATTCACCGACGGATTATTTCCGACGGATTTAGCGACGGATTTCCGACGGATTTTTATTAAATAAAAATTAAATTACAAAACATTTACCGACGGATTACCGACGGATAATCCATCGGCAATTTAATTTTTTTAAAAGAAAAATAATTAAAAATTAAAAAATTCCAGTTTTTAACCTGTACAAAACCTGCCAATTTTTAATTAGTATTAAGCCTTAAACTGTACAAAACCTTAATTTAATATCTATAAATACATAAACGTAGTACAAAAACGTAATCCTACGGAGGGGGAAAGGGGTGTTGATCGTTAAACTTGATCATGAACGCGTCAAACTGAGATATTCGTTCCTACATCTGCCTCCTCTCTGCTTCATCTCTCTCCATTCGCTCATGCATCCGGATCCTCTCTGCTTCCTCTCTCTGTAGTCGCTCCTGCAACTGGATCCTCTCTGTTTCCTCTCTCGCTATCCTCTGCCTCAGCTCCTCCAACTGAAATTTAACATTTGACAAACATATGATTAACAATGTTAAATAGCATTTGACAAGCATACCTCCTCATCGCGACGGTCGCGTATGCTCCCGCTCGAACTGGCACCTGAATCACCGGTCATAGCATAATAGAGATCCTGACTGGTCCCCCATCCAAAAATACGGCCCTTACGCCGTCCTCTAACACTACGCTCCCACAACTCGGCGTCATTGGGAGGTACAGTGCCGGGAGGTAAGTCCGGGTACTCCTCCTCCCTAATCTGATGGTAGTTATCCTACAGTTTACCAAATTAGATATTGTCAAGTCAACTAACCTATAGAAAATTCAACAGCATTTCACTTGTGATTTGAACATATATATCCATGACCTGTTTTTATCAAAACAATCCTATCGTCTGCCCAACAATGGTAGCCCAAACTAAGTTTGATATAATTTATATCTATCTTATAAAACAAACAAATATCTAGCCATGCATAATTGAACTTACCGCCATATGAGTCGCCTTTGGATAAACGTAGATCGGAGGATCCGTGGACGGACCAGTCGCACCCATAACAGGCTTCCTGTTGGTGCAGTGTGTAGCCTGCCAAACCTCGTCGCTGGTAGGCTCACGGCCCCATGCATCTCTCTACAATACACAACTTAAATTGTTAGTAGGTAATAAAATCATGTATATAGTACATATATTCATCAATTATATATATTTAGTCTAGTGTATGATAAATTACCATGCGGTCCCGATGTGTCTTAAATCAAATAATTACTTGAGGATGTGACTTTCCTACTTTTCGAACAAAATTTATTTTCGAACTTAATTTCTTTCCAAAATCACCACTATTACAGAAGTAGTATTCAGTCCCTCCTCATTTGTTCCAGAAATAAGGATTTTTATTTAAACCGATGTTAAAAGATGGACATGCATTTTTGGGAAGCAATCTTACCCGGGTATGTATAAGAAATCAGGTTTGATTGAGGATTTAATTTGACAGTTAAGATATTACTTATTTTAATATTTTAACAATGAAATAAGCTTCCATTTGTTTTTGGCGGGTTGTTGTTTATTAATCGGGTAAAGTCTGGCCGCTCTAAAATCTTATTCGATTGTTGCTTAGCAATCGGGTTGAATGTTTTAATATTTGAAAACAACGATCAATTTCACTGTTTTAAATTGTTATAAAAGTTTTCTCTCTCTCCATCTCGCACACTCTTCCTCTCTTTGTTGCGATGCAAAGTAATAGAAGTGTGACAAAAGAAAGCATTGAATCCAGATTCTTAAACCATGGAATTTGAATACATGGCAAAAGAAATGGACGAACTTGAAGCATGTGTGAAACGGAGATATAGGTTTTTCACGTAGCAGAGGAATAGGGAGATGGGAAATAGGGTCCAAGAGGCTGAGAGGCTATTTTATGATACGTTTATGCAACAAATCTAGTTTAACATAAAGCTGAGAGTGATGGGAGAGGAACTTAAAAATTGCAACTTGTATTCATTTTTGAAAGGAATATGATAAGGACCATGTCTCTACAAATGAATGTCTTTGTAATATGTCTCTTCTAATTAATTTGTAGTCTCTGCTTTTTATACAATGAATCTAAATTTTACTCTGTTTCCATAAAATTAGGTGGCTTGTGAAAGAGGCTGAGAAAAATATAATATTTCATTTACTTCATAACCATTAGAAACCTTAATGGTAGCATTTATGGAATAAGAGTGGTGAAAATCCATCTTCTTAGTCATATTTAGAATGTTGTTGATAGTTCAGGGGCTAGTCTTGTCAATATTGTATAGTTAAAAGGTTTATAAGCCTTTGGTTTCCTAGTAATATGTATTACGAGTTCTTCAATTGAAACAAAGAGAATGAGTCTCTCCAAGCTTCAATCAATATTGTTCTCAATCACCGTTGCTCTCATCTATGGATTCTATCATTGTATCAAAGCTTTAGGCTCGTGAATGTTTCCCGGTACATCACCTCTTTTAATCAATTGGTTTACTTTTAAGTTTTTCTTTGACCTAAATCAATCGACCTCGCTTCTCCAAAATGTATCTCTCGCCTTATTCGTTGGCTAATGTTGTCGCCTATTTCCAATTGATACCATTACCCCTACGATATTTATTGTTGCCTCCTTTGTTGGTTGTCATTGTCGCCGTTGTTTCTAGTCGATACCACCAATAATTTTCTCTCGGTTGCTTATTTTTTCACGAACAAAAGTGGCCGCTGTCTTAAATTGGTAATTGGTTATTGGTATTGACTTTTTTTTACTATTGTTGTGCTCTGATTTGTTGTTCGTTGATAATTTATTAAGTGCACTTATCAACATCATTTTTTTCATTTGGGATATTAGTATACTTCTGTCTCTGTCCCTGTTAACAAACTTGTGGTTTGTTAGTTTGCTAAAGCATTGAAACTTCTCTTGGCACACCTAGGTCTATTTCGATCATATTGAATGGAACAAACTATGTTATATGAGCTCGTTATTTGAATAGTTATTTTCAATATCATAAGTTGTGCAGAGTTGTCACCGGGGCTTTACCTAAACATGTTCAGAAAGATAAAGAAAGACAAGAAGATTTTGACAATAGAAAGGAAGATTAGTTATGTAAGAATGGATAAATTATTACAATATTGTGCAACACTTCGACACCCGAGATCAACCAACAGTTTGGTTTATTTGTTACCAAAAAAGAAATCTAGGGTTTCCTAAAGGATCATTACACTACCAAAGACTTGGCTCATCAGTACCAACTTCTTTCTGCACTTCATAGCAAGCGCCAACAACTAGGTCAATCTATTTATTGGTTCCTTGTTATCTGAAATGCAGGTTATATGAGACCAATTAACCTTGGTTGAACCTACTCGTAAATGTCAGGAAGACACTATGATCATTGCTAACCATCAGAAACAACATCAACTCATGATCCTTCTCATGGCACTCAATGACCGAAATGAACCGTACGAGCTTCACTTCTACATCTCTCACTTCTTCCCACACTTGATGCTTCAATTATTGAACTTGTCTCTGAAAAGCAGATTAGGAATATATGCTTCAACTTCCACTTCATCTACTCATGGATTTCTATTTACTCCAAGTCACAAAGGCAATCGAAAGTACATGGGAAAGAAACATACTCCTTTGAGTGGCAAGAAACCTTCAGGGTGTGCTTTCTGTCATGATCCTGGTCATCAAATATTGTATTATCCTAATCGTTTCTACCGGTTTTGTTAAAAGAAAATCCCTAGACATTATGAATCTGATTGCTTCAAGAACCCAGATCGCAAGAAAGTTCTCATCGGCTCCGTTATGGATCATGATTCATCCACTATGCCTTCATGCCCACAACAATCTTAGAAGCCTACTATCTTTACTTATGATGGTGTGATTAAACTTATTTGCATATTTTAAATATATAACCTAATTTAACTTGTTTATTACTAATGACACATTGAGTAACACTACAAAACATACGTTTTTATATATAATATTATATATGAATAAGAAATTTGATGCCAGTCACGCCTTGAAAATGCCATTGCTTGGTCGTGGCTCCTAAGGCATGAAGCTTGGCCTCGCCGCCACGTCACGCCTCACGCTATTTAGAACCTGGATTGTGATATGGATCTAACTGTTATCTTATCTCCTTTCGGTTGTTGTGTGCAGGATCCCAGGATGAAACGGATGAAACAGACTATTGGTATAGACCGTAAAGAGGGACAAATATTTGAGATGGTCTACCTCCGCATACCTAAAACCTTTCACCTATTTCCCTCTCGACATCAGATGACTCACCTAGTTTTATGGATATTTGGCATTCTCGATTAGGACATATCTACTTTTATAGATTTAATTGCTTGTTTCATCTGGTTTTTTGGGTTCTTTTAATACCAAAAAATTGTCTTGGTTGTCATGCCAACATGGAAAACAACAAGCTTTACCATTTTATACAAACAATACTACTCCTATTACATCTTTTGACTTGATACATTCTTGATGTGTGGGGTCCAAATATTCGTGCTACCATGGGAGGGTCCAAATATTTTGTTATAATCTTTCATGACCATAATCGTTTTACCTAGATCTATCATATGAAAAACATGCCTGAACTACCATAATATACATGAAATTTGCACGATCCAAACCCAGTTTGCCAAACACAAAAAAATATTTCGTTCCGAAAATTCCATGTAGTACAAAACACACTCATTTATTGAATTTCTCTGCCACCAAGGTACCATATCTCAATACTCTTGCCCACACATATCTCAACAAAATGGTAGAGCAAATTGAAAACACCACCATGTCTTAGACTCAATTCGTACTTTGTTGATCTCAGCTCAGTGCCCCTAACATTTTTGGGGGGAGGTTGTCCTCTTAGTTATCTATAACATTAACTGACATCCCACACCTCTTCTCCACAATAAGTCTCTGTATGAAGCCTTGTATGATATAGCTCAAGCTTATAATCTCCTTAAACTTTGGGGGTGTGCTTGATTTGTCTTACTTCAACCTCATAAACACACTAAACTTCAACCTTTCTCTCAACTTTGTTGTTTTATAGGATATGGCATTAAACATAAAGAATATCGGTGTTGGGATCCCATCTCCAAACACCTTCGTATATCTCGTCATGTTGTGTTATGAGAACACAAGATGTTTTCCTCTATCTCAACATTGCAGTCCCAATTCGATTTTCCAACCCCCTTATTCCTTGATACATCCATCCAATTGTTTTAAGAATCATCATCACTACCTACTCCACACCTAGAGAATGAAGTCATTCTCAGTTCGCGGAGCCTTCTCCCCATCACCCATCGTCTCAACCATCTAATCACTCTTTACATGACTCTTCTATGTCTTCTCCTCGCCAATCATCGTCTGACACACCTAACCTCTCTTCGCCAACATCTACATATGATCCTCTCTTATTCTTAAATCATACCCCGTCTTCATATAAAGAAGGCTCCACTAACCCACTTTGGTAGAAACCCATGTCTAAAGAACTACAAGCTCTAGATAAATATCAAAAATGAGAAATTGTACATATTCCATCTGGAAAAGAAATCATTGGTTCCAAGGGGGTATTTAATGTCAAAACGAAGTGAGATGGGTCAGTCGATTGCAACAAATCTAGGTTAGTAGATAAAGGGTTCCATCAGGAATACGACATTGAGTATGAGTTGTTGTTTACTTCAGTGGCACGTGTCACATCAGTTCGTAGCCTTCTTGCCATTGCAGTTGTACGCAAATGGCAACTCTATCAGATGGATATTAAGAATGCATTTCTTAATGGTGATCTTTCTAAGAAAGTTTATATGACATCCCCTGTCCAAGTGTCTCATCCACCCAACCATGTTTATCGTCTTCGAAAGGCTCTATATGGTCTTAAGCATGCACTCCCTCTCCATTATCCTTGTTTGAAAAATTCAGCACTATTATTTTCTCCTTAGGCTTTATCGCTAGCAACTATGATTTAGTTCTTTTCAGAATAATCACAAATGCGGGTACCATTCTTCTTCTTCTTCTATATGTGGATGGTATGATAATCACATGCAGTGACACACATGGTATCGTTAAACTAAAGGAGTCTCCCAGTCAACATTTTGAAATGAAGGATTTGGGTTTGCTTCATTACTTTATGGGCATTAAGGTACTTACACAACCTGATGGTATCTACCTCCATCAAGCCAAATATTCTTAGATCTTATCTCTCTAGCTGGTCGCATTATTGACAATAAAGTTGCACCTATACTGCTAAAACCAAACTTCCACCATACACCCAGTGATAGGTATCTCCTTCATTGCCCTACATGCCATCGTCAACTAGTGGGTTTGCCGGCATATTTGATGGTCACTCATCCTGATCTTTCATTTGTTGTTCATATTATCTGTCAGTTTATGGCTTCTTCTCGGACATCGCACTATGCTACCATTTTACGAATTTTGAGATACATCAAAGGTACGATGTTCCATGATCTATATTTCTCCTCCTCTTCATCCCTTGAACTATGTGCCTTCTCCAATGTGATTGGGATGGGGATATTATTGATTGTTGTTCTACTACTGGTTACTGTTTCTTTCTTAGAGACTCTCTCATTTCTTGGCGCATTAAGATACAATCTCTCACCGCACGTTCTAGTACTGAGACTAAGTATCGTGCTCTTACTGATACCACTCAAGAACTAGTATGGATTCGATGGATCTTATGGGATATGTACATTTTTCACTCCTCACCGACAACATTATGGTGTGATAATAGAACTGCTATTCAGATTTCTCATAATGATGTGTTTCATGAACATACCAAAACATAATAAGATTGATTGCCATTTTGTCCGTCAATATGTTGTCTGTAACACTATTCGTCTTCTGTCTATCCCCTTTATTGATCAAACGACTGATATCTTCACTAATGTTCATCTTCCGGGACGCTTCACTTCTCTCATTCCCGAACTCAACTTGGTAGTTCATCAACCAACATGAGTTTGGGGGGGGGGGGGGTGTAGTCATATTTAGAATGTTTTTGATAGTTCAGGGGCTAGTCATTTCAATATTGTATAGTTAATAGGTTTATAAGACTTTTGTTTCCATGTAATCTGTACTACGAGTTCTTTAATTGAAATAGAGAGAATAACTTGCTCCAAGCTTCAATAACTATTGCTTTCCATCACCATTGATCTCATCTATGGATTCTATCACAACTAATAACCATATCATTGAGGTTTGATGATGGAATTGGAGAACACTACTCTTGTTCCAAGAAGTTGATTTCACAACACCATTTACTCTTTCTTATTTAAATTGTACTTTCATTAACACTTTTTGCATAAAGTAACGGTCCATAACCCTTACAATGTTTGTTATTTTGGTAGCTAGATTGTCAAAAGAACTCAAAAAACATATAGGGTAAATAATTGTGCTCGATTCCTTACCTAAAACCAAGTAAGATTGATTAAGATTATTATTTTTTTTTTGCTTAATATTTTATCGACTTCTGTCCATAAAGCCGGAAAAATGTTAGCATAGAGTTTAACTCTTTACAGGCAGTCAATTATGGTCTTACCCGGTTCTTTATTAGGCAACCGTGTTAGATTTGATGTTTTAATAATCATACGTGATTTATTGACATCGATGGGATACGTACGATGACATAATATGCCTTTTTGTATAGTAATCTACAAAATCATTGAATTGCCACCAATATTGTCTAATAACTTCTAGATATAAAAATTATGATTAGTTCTTCATACGAATCATTACTTTATCTTTCTTTGTTCCTCTTTTTCTTAATGTTTTTATCTTCAAGTTTTACGAATGTATCACAATAGAGAAATAAGTATTCAAGATTTAGGCATTTATCAAAAAAGAGGAAAAGTTTATTTCAAAAATGAAAAGAAAAGAAATAGAGGAAGAGAGTTGTTGAACTATAATTGGGTATGACAAATGATCGTATAACATTTGTTGATAATCTACAAATAACTAGATGACGGTTTACATATTGTAACACCGGTATTTTGTGAGTAAAACATTTAGGGATTGACGTTCTTTTTATAAGCTTTTGGAGGTCATTTAGTGAGTGGAGTGCATTGTGCCATTAAAAACAAATTGTGCGGGTCGGGTGATTTTTGGTAGAGAAGGGGTTGACCGGGAGATAAGATAAAGTTGGGCCACTTGTCCCGCCACCTAAGTTCGCAGGCAAGATTGCACAACTCTATGTTCTGAATTTTTTTGTTTTTATACATGTGTAAATAGCCTAGCGACTTAGGCCGCGGGAAGCCTCTTACACGTTTTAAACCCATTTTTTAGCTAGGCTTTGTCCATTCTTCACCCGCTTCAATTCTCTCACGTTTTTGGGATATTTTTTGGGACTTTTTGGCAACATTTTGGATAATCTTGAAGGATATTTAACTTAGAGATTCCAAGTTTTTCGTTGTGGGATTTACTTGAAAGATTTGGACTAAACTTTGAGCATCATTTTCTTTTTCCCTTTAGTAACTCTTGAGCGATTTTGGCTACCTTTTTGGGGCTAATAGATGGGTTTGGCTCGGAATTTAGAGGATGTGAAGTTCAAATGGAGTGGCTAATTTGGAGATCCTAGATCCTTGTAGGAGATAGCTCAAAGACGGTGAAATCTTCACCAATGGAAGCTAAATTTTGTGGGATCCTAGTATTAAATTAACCTAACAAGGTGTGTTTCAAGTTACTTTATGAAAAAAGTTGTACATGTCAAAAATGTCTTTCTTGGGTGTCCATTTGCTTTTTATGAAGTTTTACATATCTATTTGGTTGTTTTACTAACCATTTGAGCATTTGGATCTAGTATTGGGTAAATGTTTGGAAAAATACATACATGGTGATTTGAGTATTTAGATTTTAAGAAGTAAATCCCATTGATTGAGGTTTTTTGTTGATTTACAACCATCTAAAACGTGGTGATTTGGGTTTGTCCAACTTTTAGCATGTTCATTGTTTACTTGAATAAATAATGCTTATAACTTACTTTATGTGACATTCTGAGTTACAAATCACGGGAAAACGATTTTGTAAATTTTTATAAATAATGATGATTATTGGGTGCAATTATACCTTTAGATACATTCAATTTCACAAACTTTGAAAGATGAATGATGTTGGGTTGATTGGACATTTTGGAACCTAAACATGCGATTTTTATCTTGGGACTATTTATCCGGTCATTGGATGATACACTTGATGCATCCTATTTCGGTACATGAGAATGTTTAAATATGAGGAAACGTGTCATCAACTCCTATTTATAGTTATTGATGTGGGTTATAACTTTTAGATTTTGGTTAATTATACCTTGTTATTGAGCTTGAGAATCTATCCAACTCTGTTGGTTGAACATTTATATTTGAACATTAAAGTGCATATTTTGCATAATTGCTTGAATGTTTTACCTAACTTGTGATTGTTCATTGTCACTTGGACATTATATGCATATGTTTGCTTAATTGCAGTTAAGAAAACCAAAATAAAATTCATAAAGAACAAATGAATCCAGAAGATCGAATATGAAACTCTTGGAGAATACCATCATCTTTGTGAAGATTGAATCTCAACATAAAAGACCTATCCCTTTGGAGGGGATGAGATAAACCATAAACTATCATCTTCATTTTCAAGAACACCATCATCTTCAATAATATATCAAAAGAATGAATCTTACTAAACAATAAACAACCCAAATGAAGAAACCTCTTTCAATCCGTTAAAAACCTAACACTTGAAATCTAAATTCAGAAGATTTTCGAGATTCAAATCTAGATCTAAACAAAATCATAGATTACTTTCGATTTTTCAGAAAATACATAACTCATTCTTTTCGAGTTTTCAAAAAATTCATCCCCTTCAATTCACCTCTCAATCCAGTAGCAAGGAGGACGGATGTGTCAATGGTGATGGTCGATGGTCATCCCATTCCTTTCGATTTTGCAAAATGATTTGGATACGGAGATGGAAAAACGAAGAAGAGGGTTTTTCGATATGGCAAAAAGATTTAGATACGTAAATGGCAAACCAAAATGGTCCCTTCAGAGAAGAGGAGTTGTGGAGCACTACATCTCCTTGTATTTCATAGATGATCTTCGTTTTTCAAATCTGGATATTTGAGAATGGTGGGTTTGAGAGAGCTTCAATATACGTTGGTTTTCATAGGGGTATGGGTGGGAAATGTGATGTCTGTGTGCATAAGGGTAAGCCCAAAAAGTTGATTCGGTAAGCTCCTTCTTAAATTAGTAAGCTGCTTCCGAACCCTCCAAAATGGTTGATTGAATAGCTAAAGGTCTCATTAAGATCATTAAGTTACTTCCAAACGGGCCCTTATTATGTGTAATAACCCAGATTCAAGCACAAAATGATATGATCAAACACAAATGTAGAGAGAAACTAGAGAGAGAAATATTTTGTCATATATCTCACAATGTCACAATATTACAAGATCATATGCTTCAAAGTTACAAGAAACAATAAAGGGAAAATTACATATAGTCAAGGACAAACCCCTTGAGCTATTTACAAAGCTAGATTTAAATGACAAACCCCTTGAACTATTGACTTGACTTCCAACTAAGTGCAATAACAATATCCCCTTTTGGAATCAAGGCAAGAATTGTCTTCTTCTCTTTCTTAGACCCAAAAATGTTTCAACTCTTCTCATGCATGGCCTTCTTGAACTTTGTTCTTTCATCCAAAGCCTCCAAAGCTCTGAATAACAGTAGCCTCTCTCTTCTTGGCATTATCTCCCCTTCACTTGCTTTCTCATTCTGTTTATATCTGTTGTCAACTTGTAATATGATTACTTTCAAAGTCCAATCAGAAAAATTTGCAATCTCAGAGAATCTCAGAAACCTCTTCTAATTCTTTCCATTCTTGTACACTACTCCAAACGCTGGGTCTTCTAAGATCATGAAGAGATGGTAGTTCTCTAAGTCAAGGACCATCAAATTTGGCTTCAGCATGTTGATCTTTGCCTGACTGCTCTCCAATCGAAGTTGATAACCATAACAGTAGGAGTAGATGATGTGTCTGTGTAAGAATCTCTTTATGGCTTCGAAGGCAATAATGATGTTATCCTTTATGTTTGTCAGACCTCTGAAGTGATGATACATAGTTTCAAAGTCTTCAATCTGGAGACGGTAAAAGCCAACATCAGTAAAAACATAGATCTCTTATCCTGTCTCTGGACAACAATAACCGGATACCAAATTCTGAAGAACTTCTTTGCATACACTTCCTTGATGATCACTATCAACTTCTTGGAATTCAAAAGGCTTTTAGGCTTGACCAAAGAATTCATCATGTATAGGTACTCTTCTTGATACTCTTTAGATTGCTTCTTCACTCCCAAGACAACAAAAATATCCAAATTTTTTTATATGATGCACAAAAATCTTCTTTGTTTCCTCCAAAAAAAGGTATTCTCATCTCATTCTTCCACTGCTTAATTTTTGTAGGGTTTGGCTCTGACTCTGACTCTGACTCTGACTCTGACTCTGACTCTGACTCTGACTCTGACTCTGACTCTGACTCTGACTCTGACTCTGACTCTGGTTTACGGGAAGTTGAGGGACCAACTTGGTTTTCTGAAGATTGAGCAGCATGTTGAGCAGATGGTTGAGTTGTAGAAGGTATAGGTTGGCATTGGTATTAGTCCCTAGATGTGCAATATGATCAAGATGAACAATAAGAATCAATGCTAAAATCCATTTGTCATTGATCTTGAATTCACAGATTACAAATCGTATGATATGCTTTCTCTCAATATTTCTCTTACTAGATTCTCAATGTAAGCGTACCTCTTAGTTCTAGTTACAAGATTACAAAAGACAAAACCTTATATACCTACATGCTTTACAAAGGAATCTAAACAAACTAAACAGTTAACACTAACAAAGACACTTTGAGGTTTCCCTTTGAGATTTGACTTTGACTATAGCATAGAGGGCTTTGACTTGGGCTTTGACTTTCAATCCAAATGATCTTAGATTGAACATTTATGCACTAACAATCTCCCCCTTTGGATTCAAGATCATCTTCAACAAGATAAGCAATTTTGCTCCCTCTTTAGATTCAAAAGGAATTTCAGGATCAAAGAACAATCTCCCTCTTTATGTCTCTAAACAACAATCCCCTTCTTTGAAAAATCAATCTCCCCTTTTCTTCTCTTTAAGAATTTCTTCGAAATCTTTGACAATCTCCTCTTTTCTTTGAAATATCTTTAGATTTTCAATATTCTCTGAAAGTTTGTGAATATCTTCTTCAAGAACTTTAATAATCTCTCCGAAGGTGTATAGTAACCTCTTTCAGGCTTAGGAAAATAAATTTCAGCTCAATTCGCTTCAACAATTCAAAGAAAATTTCAGTAAACTTCAGCAATCTTTCTTGAAATCTTCTTGAACTTTTCTCTTTTATTTTGAATATTTTCCCACATATCTTTGAAATTGAACTTTCAACTTTCAGTCATTTCTTGTATCTCTCCAAAACTTCTTTGTCATTTATTGAATGTCTCCCCCTTTTTGATGATGTAGAGCATAGAAATCATCAAAACTATCTTCAAGAAATGTTAGGTACCAATTTCTAACCACTTTCAGTATCTGATCTTCCCATTTAGTACCCGAACCATCCGTCAATTCAACAAAGGTATTCATCCGAATCTTTTCAAATTCGGACAAATAAAAATGTAACCCTGAATCAACAAATGAATCATTTAGAAATGTCTGTAAGCAGAACGAAGCTAGTGTGTACAACTAATGTACATTGGTAGGGAGCTTTTTAATGTTCACTCCCCCAGGGCTTCCATTCAATCATCGAAAATCACAAAGAATTTTCTATGAACGTTCTTACAAGAAAACGAATTCCTTGTGTGCTTGTGCAAGTGTAGAATGACTGAAGCTACTTAGGATTTTCATATAGGCACAAAGTGTGTAAACCATTGAGACAACAATAGTATTACACGGACTCAATGTGCATGAACGAAGGTCGAAGGTGGGGAAAATTTCCTTCTGTTTCAATATCCAAATCTTCTGAGTGAAGATCAGATATATTATATGTTGCATCCCCAATAAAATTTGAAACATCTTTTTGTTGAGAAAAAGATGAGTAGCTGGTGAGGTTTAATGCAAGAGTTGACATGGGATCATGCCTAATTCAATGAAAGTCACCAAAGAATGTGAACCAACAGTAGATGTGGTTGCCCAGGTCAGAAAAGATTTGGTGCAAAGTTCCGATATTCTTTTAACTCTGTTCTCACACCCTCTTTTTTTTAACCATTTAAGCTCACTTCTAACCAACCTCTCTTTTCCATTTTACCTCAACACACCTCCACTGTTTGATTTATGACCCTTCGCCTCTCGATCATTCAGGATAACTTCTTAGGTAGGAAACACTTGTTATCGTGAATCCATAGAAGTTCTTTGAAGTTCTCACACTCTTCCCCTGAATTTGCCCTAAAAGCATAATGTTGCTCAATCGTTTATCTTCAACAATGAAAGCACAATAATATGAAGTACATATGTCAGATAAATATATGCTCAATAAGATAATCATGAAGATTTGAGCATTTTAAAACTTGGAAGATTTTCTCAAAACAAAGAAATTGAATGAACGAAGTGAAATCAATATATTTGTTTTGAGAATCTGACAATGTATGGAAAAGATCAAATATGAATGTTTTAACAATAACAGCTTAGGTCATGAAAAATTGGAATTTGTCTATATGATCCAAATATAGACAAGTCTTGAAAGAATCGCTTTGAATGAAATAACTCTCAACAAACATTGAATATACAAAAAGAGTTTATTACCACCGCAAAATTGTTTCATTTTGAGACATGGTAATAACAAGGTCAACAAAAATACTAAACCGGTGTACGTGAATACTTGATTGTATATAGAAAAGATAATACACTATTTATCTTTGGAAACACACGGTTAGTTAATCGTGAAAGCTCATAACTGAAAACATTTAAAATACACACTTCTGAAATTCATGAAAACTTTTAAGAATTGAGAAGTGGTTTGAACGTTTAAGCAAATATGTTTTCATGTCCAAGTCGTCCATCTTTCAAACACATATGAGATTAAGGTTTAAAATTATTCTTACGCTCAGCATTAATCTCATAAAGTCAGGCTCAAAGTCATGATTGATATGATCATGTAAGCTCCTCCTCAAAATCTGCATGTACCCAAAAAGTCGTCAAAGCAACAAAGTCTTAGCCAAAGTAAACATTGAAAAACGAGTTCTGATCTAAACTAATCAGAAGTCATTTACTCCCCCTGAAATATTGCATTCACAATATTTATCAGAAAGGATGATATGTACTCGCCCTTGAAGGTTGATCCTCTTTTATGCATCGGAGTACGATCTATTTTGATCTTTCAAGTACAAGTCCTAAACTGTTGTGTTTAGAAGTCAAACTTGTTAACTTTGAAGTATGAGTCCTAGACTGCTTTGTCTAGTAGTCAAATTCTTTGACATTGTAGTCTGAGTCATGAGTTGATTTACTCAGAAGATGTGCAATATGATCAAGATGAACAATAAGAATCAATGCTAAAAGCCATTTGTCATTGATCTTGAATTCACAGATTACAAATCGTATGATATGTTTGCTCTCAATATTTCTCTCACTAGATTCTCAATGTAAGCGTACCTCTTAGTTCTAGTTACAAGATTACGAAAGACAAAACCTTATATACCTACATGCTTTACAAAGGAATCTAAACAAACTAAACAATTAACACTAACAAAGACACTTTGACTTTTCCCTTTGAGTTTACTTTAACTTTAGCATAGAGGGCTATGACTTGGGCTTTGGCTTTCAATCCAAATGATCTTGGATCCAACATTTATGCACTAACAATTGTCTTTGAGGAACTTGAACTTCAGGAAAGTTGAACTCAAAAATGTCATCAAATGAACTGAAGAGAATATCATCCGGTGTTTTTGGGCCATAATGTAAGAACTCGGTTTCCTTCTCATCAAATACATTCTCTAGATCAGCTCCAACTTCTTCATTGTCTGAATGATCTAATAAATCTTCAAACTCCTCTTTCACTTTCTAGAACTTGGTATACAAAATCTTCGTCGGAGTTGATATCTACAACTTCCACATATGAGGCAGTAATCTAAAACAACTCTTCATCTGAAGAAACCATGTCTGGGTTTACATAAAGCATAATCTGCTTCCCATTTTCCTCTTCATACTGACCACTTTGGAATCACTGAGCCACCTCATCAGCAGTAGAATCTTTGGCATGAACTTGTTCTGAAAAATCAATCATTCTCTACTTCTTTGACATTTGCCCCACATGGTCATGATCTTGGTCATGGTCAAGTCTCCTCTTTGTACCCTGAGCCTACTCTTTGCATGAAGTATGTACCACATCCATCTTTGTCGATAAGTCACTGATAGATTGTTGCATTGACTGGAGTGTTGTAAGAACTTCTAACTTGAATTGGTTGAACTCAGCAGAGGTCACAAGATTTGGTGGAGTGACAAGTTTAGCCGGGGGTTAATGGTTTCTGAATGGGCCAACTAAGTCTGCATCTGTCGGATCATCTGGGGCTTAAGAAATCAACTTTGCAAATAACATTGAATTTAGTACATCTTTGGAAAGATCAGCTGCAGAAGGTTGAGCTGGAGGTGGAGGTGGTTGTACTGGCTCAACTATCGAATCTTCTCATTTCAACATCTGATTCATCGAAGATAGTTCATCAAGTAACCTCTTTTCAAAATCCTTTAGGGTGCCGTCGAGAAATTCCCTTGACACAAAGTCAGGTAAAATAACACCCGAGTCACTTAGACATTTTGTTAACACGACAGTTACCGAAGAAACTGTGTAGCCTATGTTCATAGCTGGCAAAACATTAGCAGTGATAGGACTTCCACCATGTCCTCTTAGTCCAACAAATGGATATACTTGGGGTGTTCCGATCAAGTCACTAAGATGACCGATGGTAGCAGATAAAGATGGTAGTGTCCTAGGAAGTGAAGATATTTCAACAAAAGACTCTAGACACATTGTTGCCGTCAAAGAAGTTGAGAATTGGGGATGGAGTTCTCTAGTTTCAAAATCCATATTCTCGGAGTGAGAATGAGATATATTATGTGTTATTTCCCCGTGAGTATATGAAACAATTTCTTGTTAGGAGGAAATTGAGTGGATGGCTTGGGTGTGCATATGCATTAATGGCCGACTAACATCTTCTTCAATACCTGAAGTTAACACATGAGTCATGGTAGATGATGTGGCTGCCCGTCAGGAAATGTAAGTTCGGATACACACACGCTCCCCATATTCTTTTGAAATCCCTTCTCTCATGCTCACATTTTCTGGATTTTCAACTAAATCTCGCTCATTTCTCCTTAAATCTCCAATGACACCCTGAATGGTTTGATCAGGTGTAAGTTCCATAGCATGATCATTGTGATCATCTGCATTGTCATCATCATTATTATCTTCATCATCATCTCCATCATCATCATTGTCATCAACATTTTCATCATCATCTAAAGTTGTAGCAGGATCCGACTCAGTTTTAGGATCCGAACTTTCATCGACAATGTCAAGTTGTCGGCCAATGTGTTGTGGAATGAGGGTCGCATCATCTTGAAACATGGCGTCATTATTTTGAATAGCAGCAGGAGATGATTCCAAGGCCTCTAGTTCGGTATTCTGACCCACTCCAGAAACTTTCTCAATATTTTTTCTCTACTCTTCCCGTTCAGGTACCCTAGTAGTCTGAACCCTCGCAGATACCTCTCTTCTAGGGTTGGAGTCTTTGGTAGGAGCAACCGGCTCTGGTTGTTCCATAGACTCAATGTAATCCCTAATACACTCAGCAGTCGGATCTACATATGCAAGCAATGTTGCTGGGATGGGCATGCTGTAATTGAAGACCTGCTTCTGTTTCTGTAAGTATCTCATGTTGTTTTAGGTTCGGATGGGTAATTGATCCTCCTTGGTATCTGTCTGTTGGACCTTAGCATGCTCAAGATAATTAACTGCATGAACCTCTGATATCGAATGAATGTACTGGACTTGTTGATGTGCTTGGCTTGAACTCTGTCTTGTAGTTCAATCAAAAAGATGAAAGCATAATCAACATGGAGATCATAAACAACCACATGGAAAAGGTTGAGTATATGAACCTGTTGATGACAAAGAACAGGGCATACCAAATTGGTGGCAACTTTGTCTTCTTGAATTGGCTAACCATGTTTAGATATCCAACATAGCCATGTGCCCCGATGCCTTCAAAAACTTCACTGTCAGTTGGGTAGGCATCAAAGGTGGTTCTTCCTTCTCTTGATTTTTCCTCGGGTAGATGTAGCACTAAGCTCAGTCTGTCATAATCTAATAAAGTGATGAATTCATCAATTTGAATCGCAAAGGTAGGTCTGTTGTGAGCATATACAAATCTGATGGTTCTCCAGGCTTGTTGTAGGTAGACGAGAAGAACAAATACATTCTCTGTCGGTGCATATGAAAGTGGATGGACTTTCAGTATTTCTATCACCACTAGATCAATGTTTAGATGATGAAAATCAACATGATGATTGTTGGCTTGCAGCAGCAGATATTCATTGGGATGGATCAAGGCATGATATGGATTCTCAGTATTAGTAGAAGGGTTCCTTGATAGGGACGATGGTAGTGGTGCTTCAATGGTGGCTTGAGGCATATTTTCATCAAAATGAATTTCTTGCTGAACAGACTGATCTGCACTAGCCATTATGATTAACTGAAATAGAAATTGATAGAGCAGATGCCCTATGTGTCAGTTAAACTCAAAAATGATTTTTGGAAAAAATGTTTTTGAAAAAATCCTAAGTCTGGTTGACGCAAGCTGAAGAAAACAGATTTCAAATTGAGCTTAACGCAACTAATAGGACCCGACAACTAGACTTGTCGCAAGTCACTGGATGCGAGTAGTGACTTGATGCAAGGCTGAAAGAAAGGAAACTTGTCGCATGCCTCTACTTGCGACAAGTGGACTTGGTGAAAATTTAGTTCCAAATCTGAAAACTTGACGCATGAACAACTTTTTCAGGACTTGACGCAAAACTCATAAAATCATGAACTTGTCGTAACTTCATGAAGTTCATAAGTTGATAAGTCCAAAAGTTATCTTTAAGTCCAAAAATCGTCCAAGGATGTTCACAGGGAGGTTCGATTAGGGTTACCCAACTTCTATTCATCATTAAATTTCCAAAATTGAGATGGATTGAAAACCCTAAGTTCAAATTTGTCAGAATTGGTCCGAGAACATCAACAACACAAAGACAATGAATAGTTGCAATCATTAAAATCTATGATTTTTTTGTGGACGATTATGGATTTTCATGATTGGAATGAGTTTATTAACAACAATCGACCATCAGATTAACAAAAATTTACGGATTCCCTACCTGATTTGGGGATTTGAGTAGAAGAGGAGTTCGAAGAACACAAATCAGTGTGAAAGTCGCAAAGTTTGCCAAAGAGGAGAAGTGGGAAACTGAGAGTTCGAACTTGTATTTATACTTAAAAATAGATTTGACACGTGGCACAATTTGAGTTGACCTCCCACTTGACGCAAACTATGAAAGCAATACTTTTCGCAAGACTGATAAGTCGTGTGGAGTTACTTGTCGCAAGGAATGATTCACGACAAGTGTGCATTAAGAACTTTTCGCAAGCCAAATAAACATAGAGTGAACTTGACGCAAATAACAGGTTACGTCAAGTGTACTTGACGCAAGGAACGAGTTACTTTAAGTACACTTGTCGCAGACAACGCGTTGCGTTAAGTGAACTTTTCGCAAGCAGCTTGTTGCGTCAAGTTACTTGTCGCATGTTATGTCTTGCGTCAAGTTACTTGTCGCATGCTATGCCTTGTGTCAAGTGGACTTGTAGCAGGCAATAGCTTGCGATAAGTTTTACACTCTTTCCAAAAATACCAACTTTTTCAGAGTTTTAAAACTTATCACCCACACTGCTTTTCAAAATATTCATTGAAGCTCAAAAACACTTTTCACACTTCACTAAAATAATCATTTTTCAAAAATCCATTTTCACACACACTCACTAACAAACTTATAAAATACTCCCCCTTAAAGATTGCAAGATCAGATATGCACAGTCATCTGGATAGTCTGCAAAACCAGATAATTCTTGGCACTTATATAAACATGAGTCTACATGTGTTAGAAGTATCAGACTTAGAAAATTTTATTCCCCCTTAACTCAAGCATCATTAAAATTACACAAGAACACACTCCCCTTCAATGTGTACAAGAAATCAACTATTATGCAGATAAATTCAGCATTCCAAGCTTGCTGATAAAAAAAAATTGAATCTTTTCTCATCTAATGGTTTTGTAAACAAGTCTGCAAGATCAAAATCTATAGGAACAAAGTGCATCTCAATTGATCCTTTTTCCACATGATCCTTCATAAAACGATACATAATGTCAATATGCTTAGTCTTAGAGTCTTGTGCCAGATTGGCAGTTATGGCAATTGCACTCTTGGAGTAACAATAGATTGGGATCTTGTTCATGGTATATCCATGGTCTAACTTGTAACCAGCATGATCTGCATCTGTAAAAGCAGTTGGATTAAAACCAGAATCCTTTGGATACCAAAGGCCCAGGTTGGGTGTGCCTTCGAGATACTGCGGGATTCTTTTCACAACTATAACATGCGATTCCTTAGGATTAGCTTGGTATCTAGCACAAAAGGATGTTGCAAACATAATATCAGGTCTGATAGATGTTAGATAAATCAAGGATCCAATCATGCTTCTGTAGGTGATTTGATTAGTTGGTTTACCAGATAAATCAGCATCTAAAAGACATCCAATTGCCATTGGAGTTTTTATTGTAGAAGAATCAGTCATGTTAAACTTTTTGAGCACATCTTTAATATATTTAGACTGACTAATGAATATTCCTTCTAAGGATTGTTTTACTTGTAAACCAAGAAAGAAATTCAATTCCCCCATCATGCTCATTTGGAACCTACTTTTTCATGATGTTTTGAAAGTCATCACGGAGTTTTGGATTAGTAGACCCGAATATTATGTCATCATCATAAATTTGTATAAAGATAATATCATCACCTTCGTTCTTTAGGTATAAAGTTGTGTCAATTGCACCTTTCCGAAATCCAGTATCAGTAAGGTAAATTGTCAATGCTTCATACCATGCCCTTGGAACTTGTTTTAATCCATACAATGGTTTGTCCAAGACATAGACATGATCATGATATTTGGATCTACAAAGCCCTCAGGTTGACTGACATACACCTCTTCATGAAGTGTCCCATTCAGAAATGTTGATTTTACATTCATTTGGAATACCTTGATGTTTTGTGTGCTGCATATACTAAGAAAATTCTGATAGCTTCAATCATAGCCACTAGTGCATAGCTATCATCATAGTCTATTCCTTCTTACCGATTATAACCTTTTGCAACCAGGCAGGCTTTATTTCTGACAATTATACCTGCCTCATCCTTCTTATTCTGAAGGACTCATTTAGTAACGATAATCGATTTGTTCGTGGGATTTTTGACCAATCTCTACACCTCATTCCTTTTGAACTCCAAAAGCTCATCATTCATGGCATTGATCCAGTCTGGATCATGTAAAGCTTCGGATGGCCTTATGGTTATATATTCTTGAGAAAATTCACATACAGACAGTAGTGTGTAGATGTTGATCTTGTTTTGACATCGCATGTAGGATCACCAATAATGTTTTGTGGAGGATGTGCTTTTGTCCATCTGTGAGTGTTGGGAAAGGAGTTGAATATTTGTCTGAGTATTTGAATCATCAAACTTATCGGTAACTGTAGGCATATCAAAGTCATGTGCTTCTTGTGTTTCTACTGCAGTTGTTGGTTGTTCTACTTCCGGTGTTTGTAATTCTGATGGAGAGTCTCTAGACACAACAGATTCTGAAGCTGGTTCTATGATGGGAGAAACCGGCTCAGAATTACTCTCTAGATTTGAGCTTTGAAGAATTACTGAATTTATACTTGTAGAGGTAGCACCAACATCTTCAGAGGGACCAGAAATTTTAGCACTTGTAGTAGGTGTGTCAACATTCCTTGAATTGTCTTGATTGTCAAAGTTTGCACAAAAATCCATGAAAACATCCATAAACAACAAATTAAGATATGAATCAGTTAAGGATTTAGAATCAAAAATTGTAGTCTTTTTTTGTTCAGGTTCCACTCCGGTTTGAGTATAACCTTGTTCTTTTGATCCGAGTTCTGAACTGACTTGTTCAGAAGCCCGAATTAACTTCTCATTAAATGACACGTTGATACTTTCAATGACGACTTTTGTCTTTTTGTTGTAGATTATGTATGCTTTGGATGTGAGTGAATGGCTAATGAAGATGCCCTCGTCTACTTTCTTTCAAAATTTAGTTAGATGCTCGCGATCATTCAGGACAAAGCACCTACAACCGAAAACACGAAGAAATTTAATGTTCGTTTTACGATTGTTAATAATTTCATATGGAGTCTTATCAAGGCTCTTATTTATAATTGTCCTGTTTTGTGTGAAGCAAGCGGTGGCAACTGCTTCTGCCCACATGTACGGAGGAAGATTTGAATAAGCCAGCATAGTCCGAGCTGCTTCTACCAACGTTCTGTTCTTCAAAAAAAGTGTTGAGGTTTTCTTTTCTTTGAAGATTTAGGTTCGAAAGAGAATTAATTATCACCACAATGAGAACAATGTAACTTATTCTGAGCTTGTGTCAACAAATCTGAACGAGAAAGACTGTTTCTTTTATTGATGCACTGTTGACAACAATTCTCAGATTTACAATCAGCTTTTACTGTATTTTTACATTTCTCATTTGTGACAATCCTAGCTTTGCAAACATTTTCTCTTTCTTCAAATCGGCAAGCTTGCCACCTTTCACTTCTGAAGAGCAAACAGAGTTAACGTTAGAACATGGTTTTAAGGAAGAAGATTTATTAGGAACAAAATCAAATTTAGTTCCTGAGCATTCTCCCCTCTCAGATGTACTGTACTCCTTATCAAATGGTTTTAAAATTTTCAAAGAATATTTCATCTGAGTAAGACAATCCATATTCGGTAAAAAAAATTCAAAAATTTCTGGATTTGTCGGAGCAACAAGATCTGTGTTCTCAGAAACATCAATCAAGAAATAAGATTTACTTTGATCAACAAACTCTGAATTTATTTTGAGAAACTGAAACATTGGAATTTGAAAGCTTGAATACTTGGGAGTCCAAAAGTTTGATTTCTTTTTGTAAATCATCATTCTTTTTTAGACTTATATCAAGATCCATCCCAAGATTCTCTTGAGCATTTTCCAGATCTTCAATGATACATTTTAGATCTAAAACATCCTTTTCTAAATCAGAAATCTTTTCCAAAGCAGAGTTGTAATCAGTTTAATCATAAATAGGAGCAGTAACTGAATCAAACTCTTTTTGAACAACAGAGTCTTCTACCTTGCATTCCTTTTGAGGATTAAATTCAATAGATTCAAATTTCTCAGGTTCGGTGTCTGAAACTTTTACCTCACAGGTTTTTGGAAATAGTAGTTCAAATTCGACGAATTACTTCTTGTTATTTTTATAACTTAAATTCAATTCATCGTACTTAAACTCAACAAATTTTCAACTGTGAGTTTCAGAATCAAAACTTACTTTTGAGTCAATTGTCTCTATATCTTCCTTCTCTTCTTTGGGAACTTCAAATATAGGATTTTCTGATTTCACAAAAATTCCAGAAATTGGAGGTATAATCATTGGAGAATCACCCATTTTCTGAAAATTGTAAAGGTTTTTGGGTGCTTTCTTCAAGACCACAATTTTAGGTAGATCAAGACCCATCTTTGGAATGTAAAAACGAGTGTCTTTTGGGTTACTGATCAAAAGTTTGAGAGTATGCTCAGTCTATCCTCTTTTAAAGTTTAAATCTTCTAGTTGCTTAATCTTTGCATAAGCTTCATCTCTTTTCTGTCACAGAATATCATATTTCAGGTTAAGATCCATATTGTCATCTTTTACTTATCTTAACTCTTTTTGTAATTCAGAAACTTTGGCTTCAAGCTTTACCTTTTCTGCTCTGATTAAACCTTTTTCCTTCTCCCTATCTTCAGCTAAACACTTAAACAAGACTGCTTGATCTTGATATCTCAATAGTGAACTCTTTTCACCATTAAAATTGGTTTTTAACTTTTCAAACTCTTATTTCATAAAATTTAATTGAGATATCAAGTTAAGCATTTCTTCGTTTTCAGAATAATTTTCAGACATGTCAAAGATTGAGTTTACCTCAGACTCAGTGTCAGCTTCATCTACTTTGGCCATAAGTTTGTAATGCACTTGAGTGAAATGGGCTTCCTCCTCATCTAATGAAGATTCAAGCCACATCTCTTCTTCTGCTCTCAGTGCTTTTTCGGTTTTTTGTCCTTGACCAACTGAGCCTTCTTGGAATAGTACTCATAGTCTTTCACCTTTTTGCTCGGCAATCTCTGACATAGTGGTCTGGCTTGCCACAGTTAAAGCATTTATCATCATTTTCTTTTTCTTTTTCTTTCTCTTTCTCCTCCATCTACTCATATTTTCTTTCATACTTTCCCTTAAATATGTCAGCTTTTGTGGTAATCTGATCTAGGCTTCTGATAGAACTTCTTTTTCCCAAATCTTTTGTTAAACCTGCTGGTCAACAAAGCTAACTTTTCAGCAAAATCATTAAGTTCATCATCAGAGTATTTACCTTCCTCTTTTGAACTTAGAGATATGTCATGAGATTCAGTGATTAAAGCTTTTTGAAGCTTGCTAGAACTTGTCTTAACTCCCTTTTCCTGCTCAGCAAGTAAAGCCGAAGAATCTTCAACCTTCTTCTCTTTATCCTTCAGGTCCTTAACCTTGTCCTCATGCTGGTTTAGGACACAAAATAGATTATTCAACTTTTCCTCATCCATGTCCTTTGTCATTTAGAGTTGAATGGAGTAAGTATCCCACTCTGACAGAAGGTTCTTTATGAATTTGAAGTTTATCTCTGACTCTAACTTCTTAACCCCATTCCATCTCTGATCATTCAGTATGATGTTGAACCTGTTGTATGACTCTTTCAGAGTTTGACATTCCTTGGCTTTAAATCCCTCATAAGAATTTATGCTCCGGTTTCTCTTTGTTTTGAGGGATTTCTCTGAACCTTGTAGCTGCCTCTCAAGCTCATCCCAAATCTCCTTGGCTATATCTCTGTTGTCAACTCTGTTATAGAGGTCATTTGGAATAGCCATAGTGAGAAGATAAGTTAGTGCTTGTTCATCCAAGGCAACTAGCTCTTTGTCTTGATCATTATACTGAATTGAATCTTTAGGCACTGTCCTTGCTGGAATCTCTGGGATTGTAGCTGTAGCAGGAGTAGCATTAACTTTAATATAGGGAATATGAGGACCATTAATGATAGATTTCATTAAGTTGTTGTCCTGGTTGTTTAAGAACTGGATCATCCGTTTCCACCATTGAGGATATTCATTCATTTGCAGCACCGGAGGCTTGGACTTAAATCCCATATTGAGCAAATCACGAGAAATCTTTATAGAGAAAGTATGAAGCGTGCTTGAAACAATCGTTTGAAAAATCAAAAAAAATTGACTAAGATAAAGTGAAACTTGGTAAAAAGTCAACTTGTCCCAGACCACAGAAGTCAACTTGACGCAAACCAAAGGACCCAAGAAGCTATTTGTCGCAAAAGACTAGAATTGAACAGTAACTTGACAGTCGAAGGACCCGAGAAGTGTACTTGACGAAAACCGTAGTACCCGAGAACCTTACTTGACGCAAACTGAATTACCCAAGAAGTAAACTTATCGCAAATCGAAGTACTCGTCAACCTCACTTGACGCGGTTGCCTTTACCCGAGAACTTGACTTGTTGTAGACTGCTTGATCCGAGTAGTAGCTTGACGTAGCTCGATACTCACGACAAATTCACTTGTCACATCAGGTAACTTGCGAGATCTATACATAGACAAAAAACAAGCAACTCAGTTAACCTTGCGTCAATCTGAAGATCTTGCATCAAGTTCATATGAACTTGCGACAACCTCAAGAACTTGCGTCAAGTGCAGATATTGCGTCACGTCAATGGAAAAACACAGATTTGGCCATAGATTCTTCAATTCTTTGAGATTCAATATGAGATTTTGAAGGGTTTTTGTTACTGTATGAAAGTCTTGGAAAATAAATGTATTTGATTTGTTTATAAATGTAAATGGGCCTATTGGGCTTACATGTATTGTATGGGCTTGGGCTTAGAGTTGTAACAAGGTAGTGATAGTTATAGGACTATAAATAGGTGCCTTGTAGTTGTAATATTTTCATAATTCAATATTAACAAAAATGTAGTCCTTAAAGCATTTTCTCTCTCTAGATTAGATTTAGTTTCTCTCTCTAAATAAATAGTTCATTCCTATTCTATTCATGTTACACAAACACTTGAGATGTGAGAGATCATGGACCTAACAAGTGGTATCAAAGCCGAACGATGAAATTTTTCTCGTAACGATTATCGGATCTCGACATTTCGTGCTTTTTATCCCGATCTACATGTAAGTGCCTTCATATCTCATTTTCTCTTGAAGATTTGATCCTTATACTACTACAATTTTTTGATTCGAATTTCGTCATGTTTTGAAGATTTTTCGAATTTTCGTTCGAAATTTTCGGTGTTCTTTGCGTTAAATTTTTCGATCCGAAATTTTCGTGCATGAGGTGATTTAATGTCCTAGATCTGTTCGTTGTTGAAAATTGAGCATTCTACAATTTTTAGAATCGAAAAATGATGAAAAATGAGTGAGATATGAGTGTTTAAAGATTGTTCGCCGGAGAATCGAATCTGACCGGAATCTCGTCGGAAAATCGAGGATGAGCTGTGATATTGTTATACATTCGTTACAGATCTACTCTTAACGTTTACCTCGATCGTTTGTAAGTTTTTTGATCAATTTTGAGCAACAAATCGAGAAATATGATCTGTTGAAATTCTCCTCGCCGGAAAAACGAGTTTGCCGGATTTTTTACTGTTCATCGACCGGAAAATCGAGGTTTAAGATTTGATATTGTCAAATTCTTCATCACAGGTCTGTTCTTAATGTTAATCTCGATATATGTTAAGTTGTTTGATGATTTTTCAAGCAAGAAATCGAGATCTTGATCTGTTAAAAAATCCTCGCCGGAAAAACGTATTCGCCGGATTTGGCACTGTTCATCGCTGAAAAAACGTGATTTGAGTTGTGATTTTGTCAAATATTCGTCCAGATTTGTTGTGTGTTCATTATTGATCAATTTGCACGTTAATTGCAAGAATTTCCAGCATGAATTCGTAAATTTTTGAGCTTTTGGAAAATTTTCGCCGGAAAAGCGATCTGATCGGAAAACTCATTGTTTCGTCGGAATGTTGCTGTGAATCGACTCAGATCTGTTTTGGTTCTTTACATTGATATATTTGCAAGTAAAAAACGCAGTGTACATCATGAAATCAAAGGTTTTGGTTGTTGGAAGAAAGCTCGCCGGAAAAAGTTGTTAGATCGTCGGAACTTGTCTGTTAATTTGCCGGAATGCTTTTTCTCGATGCATGAAGTTTTTTGTTGGTCAAAAACGTCTATTTGATATCTAATGGATACAAACACACAGCTGTTTGATCGTGTTTTGTTGAAAGAAAAAGATAAAGTACATGGTTTTTCAATGAAGGAGATAATGAATAGTAAACTAACAGACTTCCGTTAGTCCCGTTAGTTTTCTAACATTTTTGGTCCAAAAGTCAGTGAAATTTGGCCAAAATTGTTCCTCAATCCCTACCATTGTAGTGTATGCCTATCGTTCCTTTTTCGAGCATATCGTTTACGACTCTTAAGCCGAATTCCTACTCGACTCGCGGTTAACGACGGTTCATTTGTTATCAACTAAGATTGCACTCAGTTTGTCACGTCAAACTTGCTTGTTATCATTCTTGTGGGTTTATCGGAACGAGTTGGGTTTCTACGTTTCGAGATGTTTTATCGTGCACTTAGTCGAGGTTACGGTGTACATTGGATCCGGTTTTAAAGTCGAAAATATGAAGAATTAGAGCAAATTTCAAGGGGGGGGGGGCGAGCCTACAATTGATGACGCATCACTAAAGTTTTTCAAGCAAATCAAGGGGGAGAGGAGATTAGAGCTTGAAGATGATTTACTTTCCAAAACTTTAGGAGGAGAATGTTAGTGTATGAAAGTCTTGGAAAGTAAATGTATTTGATTTGTTTATAAATGTAATTGGGCCTATTGGGCTTACATGTATTGTATGGGCTTAGGCTTAGAGTTGTAACAAGGTAGTGATAGTTATTGTACTATAAATAGGTGCCTTGTAGTTGTAATATTTTCATAATTCAATATTAACAAAAATGTAGTCCTTAAAGCATTTTCTCTCTCTAGATTAGATTTAGTTTCTCTCTCTAAATAAATAGTTCATTCCTATTCTATTCTTGTTACACAAACACTTGAGATGTGAGAGATCATGGACCTAACAGTTTTCTACGAACTGGATCTGAATAGACATCTAGAAGGAAATTTCAACTAAAATTTCCTGAAATTCAACTATCGATCACAAACACAGTTCTTGAAAGTTTTCGAACCAAAAATTCTAAAAAAATCCAAAATTCACATAAATTGTTCTGAATTGGGCCAAACAATCTATACAAGAACTGTTCCAAAATACAAATCAAGTGCAATACAAAGAAAATCAGACTCAAATTATATCAAAATCACAAAAACTCAAACGAAATAGTGAACTTTCTATATTTGGTTGCGACAACCTCAAATTCTTGAAAAACTTGTCAAAATTTGATCAAATCCTTCAACCAAAAGCCATTCTAAATAATTCGTCTGCTCCGATACCAAATGTAATAACCCAGATTCAAGCACAAAATGATATGATCAAACACAAGTGTAGAGATAATCAAGAGAGAGAAATATTTTGTCATATATCTCACAATGTCACAAGCTTACAAGGTCATATGCTTCAAAGTTACATAAATTAACAAAGGGAAAACTATTTATAATCAAGGACAAGCCCCTTGAACTATTTACAAAGCAAGATTGAAATGATAAAGGTGTTGACTTTTTAATTGACTTGACATCCAACTAAGTGCATTAACACTATGTGTTAAGATGTGTTAAGGTTTTCATGGTTTTTTTTGGGAAGGGTGTCATGGCTATGCCTAGACTAATCCCTTGGCAAATTATGATTGTAAGACATCAACCCTGATTAAACCTCAGTGGCCACAATTGTTGTGTATGCCTGGATTCGAACCTTGGGCAGATAGGATATTCCAACACATCCCCCAGTTAAGGTATATTAAGATTGCAAGTTAAGATGTGTGGTTTTCATGGTTACTGTGTATTACTATGAGTTACGGTATATTAAGATTGCAAGTTAAGATGTTTTGAGGTTTTCGTATTAATATATGATATGCATTACGGGGTAGGGGCATGTTCAAACGAGAAGGTAGTCAATTTGCGAGAAGGCGAGAAGGAATATGAGCCACATAATTTATTAATTAAAAAATAACATAAATAAATTTTTTTTAAATTTTTTAGGATAATTACAATTTGAATTGGATAAATCATTAAAAATCTCATAATATCTTTTAAATTTATTTATTTTTTAATTTTAATAAATTCATAATTTTATTATTATTTTCTAGATAAAATCATAATTGTCATCAAATATCACATGTGATATCCATAACTAATTCATTATTTATTTCACCATTTTTTTCTTTATTTTTTGGATTTACGTTTTGAATCACATGCGGTTAACTTCGTTTAACATGTGATATATTATTATGTATCACATATGATCCCAATATGTGGATTTTTGTAAATATCACATATGATAATATATGTCTGAATATAGATAACGCATAATCACATGTGATAATATTTACATCACAAAAATATCTATAAATATAAATATACATAATCACATATGATTAACTAAAATATATACAATTATCACATGTGTTAATATTTACTTCACAAAAAGATCTATAAATAGACGTATACATAATCAGATATGATTAACTAAAATATATACAATTATCACATGTGATAATATGATATGTGATATGCATAAATATTCATATAATGATATCACATGTGATATTTGGTTAAAATTGTGATTTTTTTTATTAAAAGTATATTTAGAAAAAAATTAAAAAATAATTGAAATTAAAAAATAAATAAATCTAAAATATATAATGAGAATTTTAAGGATTTATCCAATTTAAAATGATAATTATCCTAATTTTTAAAACTATTTTTTATTTTTTATTTATGGTTTTTTTTAATTAATAAATTATGTGGCCCACATTCCTTCTCGCCTTCTCGCAAATTAGTTTACTTCTCGCATGATCCTCCCTCTTACGGGGTATGCTAACATATATTCAAAAATGTTCAGAGTTGTTATGGTATGTTAATATATTAATGCCAAATATGTTCATGTTAACTTACGTTAAATTTGTCAGTTTAAGCTATGTTAAGTTGTTTGATGAAAGGTTAATATATGTTAACCTTCGTCTGTCCCTGCCAACTTGGCACCGAACCTTAATTACAATTATGCCACCATGTCCCTCACGTTCTTCTGATCAAGGGGCACAATTCATCCATAAGGCATTAAGGTGGGTCCTACGGTTCTAAGAACAAGAACGTAAGTAAACCATCCTATATCCAACAACCACCCTCTTCTCTAGTGCCCTCTTACTTCTTTGACACCCTCATCATCTCTAGCGCCCTCTCTCCCTACCTTGCCCTCCGAGCCTCCTAAGAAACCCCCTCTCTTTCCTTTATACCACCACTCATGCTCCTCTTTCCCCTGCCACTGACCGCTCTATGAGGTCCCTACTCCTCCCTTTTTCCCCTCCACCGATCTACCATAGACCTACCCCAACCCATCCTCTCTACACCATCTTACCCTCTCCATAAAAAACACCCTCGCCACCATTTGGCATATTTGTCATGAGTACCTACTTCACCCCCCCCCCCCTCTTTACATCAAGCACGTCTAACATTCTTTTCTACCATAGCCCTCCCCACCCCTCTATCTCTCTCTTTGATCTAGATTTTTAGGGTATAATTTAGATTTAGGGTTCTTAAGGATCTTGTTCAATGATTCAATGTAGTATTTATGTTTTTAGTGTTGGTTTTGTTTCGAAGGTAGTGGAAATCGAAATTGATCATGGGAGGGGCTACTGGAATTGGTCAATCATCGGACCACGAGGAGGAAGAAAGGGATGTACGAGAAAAGGAAAGGAAAGGAGGGAGAGGGAGAGGAAAATGATGAATTGTCTTGTCCTTATTGGTTGTAGTGGTTAGATTTAAATATATATTATTTATTTTTAATGATTAACAATACCAAAACATAAAATTACGAAAATATCAGTCACTTAACGGTTAGAAGATAACGCCTGTTAGAGGGAGTGACCAATTCTGAGGTTTTTGTAAACCAAATTGGTTGAACTATAGTTTTTAAATTGCGGAGACAAACTTGTTGAAAATGAATAGCAAGAGAAAATACTGTATATTTATTCTATACCCTAAGGATGAAATAAGTCTACTACAAAAAATAGGCCTTTTATGTTGTCGAATTGTCATTGGGCATCCTAATAGATCACTTAATGATACATTAAGTTTATAGGACCAACAACTGTACATCATATATATAATTGTCTTAACCCAACCTTCATAAAGATCAAGAGTTCAAACATCACACAATGGTAGGGAGTGAGTGTAAATTTTATTTATCGTATATAACATTATATATTTCAAAAAGATGTTTTTAGAACGAAATTATGTAACCTAATAATTTGAATCGGCCAATTTTGACAACTTAAAAGTAACACAAGTAGTTCAACCTATTAGACATTTTACGGCAAGCTTTTGGAAAGTGTTATATACAACAAGAATTATAAAGAAGACTAATTTGATGATTTATTTCATGTATCATATATGGTTGCCCAATTTAATCCATACAGTTTGTTTGGTTGCTTAATTTTATTATAACAACTTATATATAGCTCTGTCGTATTAGACATAGTTGTTGATTGTATACACTTAAGATTCTCATTAAGTTACTCTATCATACGGTTAGTGGTCCTAAAATAAAAGATTTTTTTGTAGTTAATGTTTATACCTTTGTCTTGAAAAAGTTACACTTTGATATTTTAGGGAAATACTAATAAGATTAAATTATGGATTTAGTCCCTGTGTTTTGCTCTTTATTATGATTAGGGTCCTTTTATTTTATTTATTATGAATTTGGTTCTCGTGGTATTCAATTTGTTACGGTCATGGTCCCTATGACTAACACAATTAAAAAACTCTGTTAACTCAGTTAAGTCAAAGGCACTTTGGTCCTTTTAAACTTCTTTACAAGACTTGTTTGCTTGTTTGTACCATATTATATAATGACTTCATCAAATCGTTTATGTTATAGTTTTACGTTCGGGGGAGGTTGTAGACAGAGGTCAATGACTGAGGAGAGGGAAGGGATGTGTCAACAGCTTTACATGTATGTGTACGTATATAAAATTTATATAATATAAGTATTTTTGTATTTATTTAATTAGGAAAAACAACAAAAAGTTGTAAAAAGACAAAAACGCGCTTAAGTTAAGGTTTTTTTTAACAATGTTAGTCAGAGACTCAGAGGGATCATAGTTGTGACATATTGAATACTACAGGGATCAAAACCATAATAAATATTATAGGGACCTTTATCATAAAAATGGTAATTCACTCAACTTTTAAATTTGGAACTTAATTTAATACTAGAAGCGTATTCGTGCAATGCAGCGAGATATATCACGATTTTAATGTTTCATTTTATTTTTTGTTTTTTTGTCGATTTACAGTACGATTTTGGATGGTTTTGAGAAAGTGATAATGTTTTTTTTATAAATTTGTTTAATTTAAACTTAATAATATAATGTTTTTTTATATAAAAAAAGTATTTTGTTAGAATTCTATTATTATCTTATATGTTTTAATGACATCTAGAAAAAATAATCAATTACATATTTAATAATATAATTAAAATAAATTTATAGTAATATAATATATTAATTAATAGTGATACATGAAAAAGTCTGCATAAAAGGAAAGTCTTACACATACCAAATTGGTGAGTGTTAGAAGTCTGCGGTAGTAATATGTATGTTGTGCTTTGATACTTGTAATTAAGAGATTTTCAATATCTTGCATAAAATGATGATACCTTATGCTTAATAATTTGTATTTAAGAGTTTTTTATTCGTGTTTTATAATATAGTATAGATATAGATATACCCTTAATTTTCTACGGTCAAAATGTATTTTTAGCAATATTATTTTTAATAATCAGCATAGGTATAAAGCTAATTTGGAGTAGAGCAATTGATCAAGAACAATTGATCAAGTTTAACATAAAAAGCATATCAACCGACCCTTAAATATCGAATAAAATTATATCCATTGTATGAAAGAACTAGTTAGATAGTTTAATTGGTCAAGATCTTTTTCCAAAATTAGGTGTTAATCCCAAACCTTTGAAAACTAAACCAACTTGATTATTGGTAGCCAAACTAGTGAGCATTTGTTACAACCAAATTACCAATATGCTAATTATATTCTTAGAGTTCAATGATACTAAATTCAACTTTATATAATGACAAAGAGAAGAACTACATGATGGCAAATAAGTACTAGATCCCACATTAAAAGGGGATAGATATAGATAATAGAGTTGGTTTTTGTTTCACCAATGTGGAAAACTATGCAACCACAATGAGTTTTAATTCTCTCGAACTCTTGCATGTCCTTTATTGCCATCAACCTTTTAATCTGAGCAAATGTCTTATCACTTCTTTAAAGGCACTTTCCATTCCAAGGAAAGAAGGCATAGGTAAGATACAGAAGATTGCAAAAGTCATGAAAGAATGAAAGAGGCATTAAATATTAAGGAGATACGACATTTCATGGTGAGTTTTTAATATCTTCAAGAAAGAGACCAAGTGTTATGTTTTGGGTACTTACCCATGTGACTTGGTTTGTTTAGATAAGCTATTGAAATATTAAGAAAGAAAGAAAACAAGATCAAGCCGCAAGTTTGTGGCAATATAGTATTGCTTTTTGGCCTAATTAATAGATGTTAGTCTGTTAAAGCAACTGGTTGTGTTTTTTAGACCAAAAGGCGGCATGTGAATGCTTCTTGTATTCTTGAAAAAACTAAGATGAAAACATGTTAAACTTAAAGCATCCACAAATTCCGTTCCTCAAGACTTGACATCCAACTAGAGCATTCTCTAAGTTTGAAATCCATGCTTTCAAATGAAAATCATCATCAATGCATAAAGTTAAACAAATTATAAAGATTTATACCCTTCGATTTATTCACCTTGGAGCAGCACATGATCACTTCGAAAACTCGAGTATCTTAAAACATCCCATGGGTTAAATTTTTGGACTTTATATATAGACAAACATATAGCATCTAGTAAAATTCATTATTTTTTCATATAAAATATAGCAATATATGTTGTACATGTTGTATTTTCTTATAGTTATATACTCATGCATTTTTTTTTAAATATATAATATTTATACAACAAATGCAACAAATAAACTCACATACACTCCTCATCTTTGGTGAAGTTTGAACCTCTGACCTCCTAGGAGGCCAAAAGCTCCGATACCACTAGGCCAAAGGCCCTTTGAAGTAAATAACACTTATTATGAGAGAAAAATCCCTATATTATACAATCCCTAATCAAAGGTTACAAATAAGCTTTTCTTTACCCCAAAAATCTTGAAGATAAAAAAATGACATTAAAGGCTCGAAAATCAGAAACTGTTGATTTCACTTAATTGACATATAAATGAAATCCTAAATAAAATGAAAAATCGGGGAAAACACAACCAGAATATTGGGTATCAGCGATGTAATTTTTTTATTTAAATTTATGTTGAAACTTTTCGACGGGTTTAGACAAGTTTTTTTGGAAAGGGTATCCTGGACCTATGGCCCAGACTAATCCCTGGCAATTAGGGCCTTTGGCCCAGCTGCTAAAGCGTGCAGCCCTGAGATTATCCTCAGTGGCCACAAGTGCTGCTAGTGGGGCTCGAACCCGGGTTGAGCGCTATGAACTCCCCAAGCCTTTACCACCACGCCACAACCCTTGTGGTTGGGTTTTAGACAAGTTATCAATAACTTAGGGGATGTTCGGTTCGTTTTATATTAAGACCTGTATGGATAAAGTTGTCTGAATCATTAAAGTTGTCTATATCGATCTAGCTAAACTATTGTTCGGTTGATGTGTTGAATAAATAATCTAAATGATGAAAATGACTATTTTACCCTTGGTTTACATTGAACATTTTTAGATGAAATTTCACAACACTGTAAACAAATTAAAAAAAAACACCCAAATCTATAAACCCTAAATAAAAACGTACTATAAACAAATCATTTAATCTGTAAACCATAAATAAAAATTGTAAACAAATTGTCAAATTTTAAACCCAAACCTGTAAACCCAGATCTTGATTCCATCAAATTGTCAAATCTCTAAATCTGTAAACCCAGGTCTCGAAGGTGGTGGTGGTGCCTCCGGAAGTGGAGTGATTTGGAGGAAGAAATGAGTCTAAAAGACGATCAAATCGAGCATATGAACCAACGTTTGTGGAAACTTCAGTCGGAACACGAGAAGTCGAGCCGATCGATCGAGGTGTTGGGATGTCAGAGTCGAGAACTCGAGCGGCGGTGGTGGTGGTGGCTCCGTCGGCGGCGGCGGTGGTGGTAGCTCCAACGTATGTGGGTATTGTGTGTTTTCCAGAGAGCGTTGAGGGGAATGAGGTTTTTCCAGAGATGATTTTTCAGAGAGGGTTGAGGGAATGAGGGGTATTGAGTGTCTTTTGGATGGCTGAATGTAAAGGACCCATAAATTCTAGTTGACCGATTCAGCCATGGGCTGACCGATTCAGCCAATACCGAACACTTGGATATAGATGTGCGAATCAGCCATATCCATTATACAACTCATTAAGCCACAAACGAACATCCCCTTAGACGACAAAATTCCATTGAAAATCCATCAAATATTTTTGACAAATTTTCATTGATTTTCAGATGAGATGTGTCTCCATCAAACTTCCGTCAGAAAGCATTTCAAATATAAAAGGAAATTAAAAAAAATAACAATTTTGTTGAAAACTTGTCAAAAAATTTAAATAAAAACAAATTTTGGGATTCCATCGAAGACTCGTTGAAAAGTTGTTTAAAATGTGAAAAAAAGTTCAATTACTTTAGGTGTAAGAATGTATATTGGGTAATTAACGAGTCATATTGTACTAAGTCCCATTATACATCATTTAGACTCTTTAACGAGCAATTAAAAACCACCATGACCAGTTCTACCTCAATTAGACCTATTAAGTCTAATCAGATCTTCTTATAACATATTTAGACTTATTATGACCCACTTAGACTCCTTAAGAACAATTAGACCCATATACCCACTTAACTAGCCATTAAAGACCATTATGATCTGTTATACATTAATTAGACCCATTAATGTCTTATCAAGCTACTTATGACACACTTAGACTCATTATGATCCACTTACACTAATTAAAGAGAATAAGATCCATTATACCCACTTAGACAAAAACTTCCTATTAACGAGTCATTAAAGACCACTTAACTTAATAAGACCCATTGAGCCTAATCATACTTCTTATTGACCCAACTAGACTCGTTAAGGAGAATAAGACTCATTATACCGACTTAGACCGAAACAACCCATTAACGAACCACTAAAACCTGTTGTGGCACACTTACACCTTAATGGGTCATATTAGACCTAATTATTTTATAATTGACCTTAACGGATTTTACCAAACCTTAATAGGTTATAACATGTTTATAATATCTTTAATGTAGTTTGGATTACCAATTGTTGGCAAATATTAGGCTTGATGTAAAATTCGATATGTTCCATTACAGTCATTATGCTGCTGTTTTTTTATTCTATTCATGTTTTGCAATTGTAGTCACGGTATCAGCAGCCTGTCATACAGAGAGAGGTACATGGAGGACATGGCTTCTTAGCCACAACTGGGACATGTAGATTAGTAGACCAAGGAGGAGTGAAGAAGGAGAGAGTCATCGATTTCAGAGAGCCTTGCAATCGACATTACGTGATGACCGATTTCCTCATATGCAACCCTAGTAACGGACGGTCCCTTGAGCAGGGGACTCTTACTGATGAGGTATGCATATTGATCCATTCATTCTTTTACAAACTTTCATTACGTTTACTTGATACTAATTTTATATTTTGATAAATGAAGGTATGACATTTGAGCAGGAATAATTGAAACAGGTGATGTAGCTGGTCGACAGATTCACCAATGATCCTGATTCACCGATGCTTCTCGGCCCTACCTAAACCCCTCCACACTCTGACTTTAGCTAGGCAGATTGCGTTGTGGAGAAATTATGTTACTTATACAGATTTATAATAATAAATGGTATTTGTTTTTGATATGCATGGTTTAGTTTGTGATTTCTATATTTGGCAAGTATTTAGGTACATATATAGAAAATACGCATTTTAAATATATATAATTTTTGAAGGAATTTCGTCTAAAATCCCATAAAAGTCTGTTACACATGGTCAGGAAATATCCTTCAAAAATGAAACTGTCAAAGATCCATCGAAAACTTTATTCGTCAAAAATCCCTCAAAAACTCTATCCGTCGAAAATCCCTCGAAAACATTGTTCGTCGGTCAAGCCTCGAAGAAATATGTCGAAAACGTCAGCAAATAGACAACTACGGTTAACCAAACTCCATCGAAAATCCCTTGCAGTTTTTCACTTTTTAACGAAAATTATCCATCGTAATTCCCATTGAAAATCCTTCGAAAAGTTTGTTTTCTAAACAAATTTTCATCATGGAGATAAGTTTTCGAAAACCTACATTTTAGACGGATTGTCAACAGAAGTTTCTGTCTAAGATAACCCTATATTTGTGGTGAAAATTACGGAGTCACTCTTAGGGCTCCAAAGATGAAGGATTTTGGGGCGACCGTGGGTTAAAGCATCGTGTCTGGTCCGTCGTGAGCTTTCCACGCTACTAAACGGAAGACTTTTACCTAAGAAAATTTTCCTGTGAAATCTGTCACTAAAGGAATGATTAATCACAAAAGTTGGTGGGTAAATTGTTGGTGGGAAATTCAAATGAGTGAGAGATTACTCATCCCCTGTTTTTTTTTAATTTACTTGAAAAACATCGGATTTTACCGGAACAATTGGTATTTTGTGGGTCATCCGTCGATATTCACTATGGAAATTTCCCTGGCTGATTTTTATGGTTTAAAGTCATTTATTTTGTTGTGTCATACATATACGTTAGGCCCTAGAACTCCAAATGGATCAAAAGTTCTGATGGTTTTATATTGTGTCTCTTTCAACTTTTTCTCTTTCTCGCATTTGTTTATAAAGCAGTGGTTGATTTAAAAACTTAGGTGACTAAGGGTCCTAGGGGTATAAAAATATTTGAAACCAAATAATTCATCCAAACTAAAACGATTTCAAATTATTCGGTTGTGGATTAAATGGTTCAGTTAGATACTCAATTTAAATGAAAAAAAAAACAATAGTGACCATTTATTTGTCCTTTTACTTGTTATATAAATATATCATTGGACATAAAAGGTTTGCATCTATCGGTGCTTCTTTAAGAACTTTTAATCCACTCCATTTTGTGATGTCTCCAATGCATTTACTTTGTAAAAGCTACACTTAGTGTTTTCAATTCGCAATGAATTGTCAATCCATCAAGCCATTCACACTCTATACTTTATGGCTATAGATTGTCTCGCTTTTCGTGTTAGTCGATGCTTTAATCGTATTATCGGAACTTCAACAAAAACTTGGTATATAGCACAAAGGTGTATAAGGTAAAGAATTAAGAGTTTAATAAGGTAAAGAATTAAGACTAAACTTCAAATAATTTTGGTCTATGAGATTTATTGAAATTTTTAAAAGTGAGATCTAAACTTCAATACGTTAAGTATTTTATATTTGGGTATGAATTTTGTTTTGAATGTTGGACCTGACTAATACCGTTACAAGGTACGTAAGAATCGGGGATAAAATCGTCAAACAATGTTTTCCCTATCTTTTTTACCTTTTTGTTGTATTTTCTTATTTATGTAAAAATCATCAAACTGTAGGGAGCAACTCTGTAAATTTTGTAAAAACCACCTCTGTCCCCCCATTTTCCGGCGAATATATTCCCCTCCCCCTTAAAATTTTCCGAAGATACACCTCCCTCCCCATTTTTTCCCAAAGAACACACTCCTCCCACCACATCACCGACCCCCATCTTTTCCGGTCGCCCTCCCTCACTTCACCGTGACATCTCCATCATTCCGGGGACCCCCCTGCTCTCTCTCAAACCCTTCGTAGGCCAAACACCCGCACCCGCATCGGTCTTGAACAAAGAATCTGGAGGCTGTTTGATAATTTGAAACCATGGATCTGGAGGTTGTCACATGATTCGAAAAAAGGAAGGAAAAAGGAGGAGTTGTGGGTGCGGGTGTTTGGCCTACGATGGAGAATTTGGCCGACAATTATCTCGTCTTTGTGTATGTATGTATATATATATAGAGAGAGAGAGTGGTTATTATGGTAACTATATAAACAATGTTAACATTGTGAACTGATTTCGACCAATAGTAATGCTTTTTCAATTGTTGTTGGTTTTGCATGTGTAATTAATGTATAAGGATATGAAAGGAATTTCATGAGTTTGAATATTTTTGGATATTTAATGAGGAGTTACAAAGCTAGACGATCCATGATTTTAGCTATTAGTGTGGGTTAAAAATTAAGTCCATATACATTTTGATTCTAATATCCTCATGAACATAACAATAATTAACTTGAAATCATCTAACTACATTATGAATTATGGGCGTATGAACGATGTCGATGGATGAGGAGTTGTTGATAATTGTTCATCACTGATAACAACAACAATGAATGTAGATCATCAAATGCAACTCAACAACAATGATGAATGTATACCCCGTAATGGAAGCAAGGATAAATACAATGCCGAAATAGTCTATTCCAATAACAAAATTTGTATTGGTAAGTTTTTTTTGTATGTGTTTGAGTTACTATGATTACTAAGTTGTATTGGATTTCATTTAAACAAAATATCTTTTAACGTGAACAAACATAGTTAAGTGTTTATATGAAACACATTATATACTCTCTATAACATGTGTTTCGTAACCAATTTGCCAACATAATTAAGTGTTTATATGAACTATTTTAGAAGTTCTAGAATGATCTAAAACCAAGTAATTTCCCAACCATCAATGAACATATGTGGAAAAAATCCTTTATGAAGCCCATCTGTAATATGTGTACATCCTTTTGAGCAGTTGTAAGTGTGTAGTCTTCATCCATATATACCTGAGCATATGGGAACACCTAATGGATATTTGGGTATGAACCCATGTGAACATTGACAAGCATATATGCATAGTCTTCATCCATATATACATGAACAGTGGTAAATGTGTAGTGAACAAACATTTCAAATGAACATGGGTGAACAAAGCCATTCCTACTATCAATGATATCGGATGTGAATGAGTATTGAACAATCATTTAAGTATGAACCCATGTGAACTTTGACAAGCATAATATGTGAATCATGTTGTTTAGGTAAAAATACACGAACACGACGACGGAACATTTCACGCATATTTCACACGATCAATCTTATATCAAGATAAGGTCCAGTCGACCGAGCATAACCTTGACTTCCGTCGAGTATAATTTGAAGGTCGGTCGAACGTCGTATGACCATCACTCGTTTACAACGCATACAGCTGAAGCATACAACTTACAAGATCTTCGAATACATTCATGGTTCCGTTCATCAACAACGATTTACACACGACAAGATATTTCTTACACACGACATACACTTGTTTCGCAATTGTACATCTATTTCTAGTATAGATCGTATCATACGCTGTAACAACGAAGGATATCACCCCTGTTTGGTGATCATAGTGCACGACGACACCTTCCCTATCGTCCGTGGTTTTTTCCTCGTTGAGGTTTTTCTGCGTCACTAAATCTCTTGTCTCTTTATCTTTCTGTTTATCGCGCATATTGTCAAACGACTACTTTCTTTAGTTGAATAAAGCTCCATGTCAACCTTAAGTTATTCATTGAGTAATTTTTGGCATTAATAGATTGGCGCCCACCATGGGGCCTCATCTAAAGAAAATCCCGAGACAATAGTGCGCTGAACTAACGATTCCCCGAGTGTTTTTGTATTTTGAGGACAAATGGCAGATTAAGGAACTCAGGAACAGGCCATGGCTCAGATGAACATGGAGTTAAACACAGCTCGTGCTCAGATTGATGCATTGACAAATCAGAACAGGCGAGAGGTAGAGGAGATCGAATCTCTAAGAAACCGCAACGCAGGCAATGCAGCAGGGTCGTCGCATAATCAAGGTGGATCTAGATGTCTTGGGTAGGACCTCCACCTCTCAATTTCTCTCGGCCTAGTCAGCCCATGCCGACGTTGCCGCCGCCGCCATTCATTCCATCGATGCCACCATCGCCACCGCCATTCATGCCGCCGCCACCATTCTTTCCCTCAATGCCATCGATGACCACGATCCCGCCGTTCTTCCAGTCAATGACACCGATGCCCTCGAGGCCTCCACCAGCATCAATTCCTGCGATATCGATGCCTTCCTTCCAGTTCAACGGTTACACCTCCGATTCGTCTCAGCAAAATGGGTTCCAGAACTCAGGACATCATCTGTCGGGTGTTCAAGGAATAATTCCGGATGACCCAGTCGCCCAGAAGTTAAAGATGCTGGAAGAGAAAAATGAGTGTGTTCTATCGCTCCCTGCTAAACTTCCAGGAGTAGCAGTTCCAGTCGACGTCGAACCTCGTACAGGGTTTCAGGCGTCGCCTTTTGTGGACGAGATCGCAATGATCGACGTTCCAAAGAAGTATAGTATTCCAACATTCACACAAAAATACTCTGGTGTCACGAATCTAACTGAACACGTCGCTCAGTATAAGCAGCTAATATGGACAGTCTTGATCCCTCACCAGTATCAAGAGGTGTGCATGTGCAAAAGCTTCGGAGCAACTCTTACAGGTGCAACTTTGCAGTGGCTAATCTGTCTCAAACCAAAGTCAATTGGATCATTTGCTGAGTTGGTGAACCAATTCTCACAACAGTTCGCCAGGAGTCGTAAGATGGAGAAGCAGACTAGCGACCTCTATTACATCCGCAATTACTTCAACAGATTCAATGCAGACATTATCAGCGTCCGTAATTGAGACATCAAAACCGCGATCGAGTCCTACAAGCGTGGCCTAGATGAGAGTTCGAGTCTTTACACCGTCCTGACAAAGTATCCCCCAGAGAACTTTGAAGACGTACACGCAAGAACTTTGGCTTATATAAGGGTTGAAGATGACGCAACTTTTCGTCGTAAGCATTCTAACGACAAGAAGCCATTGAGCGTAAAGAAGCCCGAGTTCAAAGCCAAATCAACAGTTAAAGCCGAGCCGTCGAGACAAATTTCAAACATCAGATTCGATAAGAAGAAAGTCTCGACTTCGACCAAGTTCCAGCAATACCCTAAAATCTCCTCGTATAGATTCAAGGGTACAACCAAGGATCTGCTCAACACTTTAAAGACCTCGCAAGCAACTATTCGTTGGCCGAAGAAAAGTGACAAGGCCGACGACAAGAAGAATAAGACCAAGTGGTGTGACTTTCACGACGACCACGGTCATACCACCGACGACTACATAGCACTCAAGAAAGAACTCGATTGGCACGTCCCTAAGGGTAACCTCAAGGGTATCCTCGACGAACAGGCGACACCCGACAGAAACATTCGACCACTGTTACCGATCATGAGAAAGTCGTGAACTGCGTAACTGGTGGGTCAGATGTATGTGGTCTAACATACTCGGCAGCAAAAAGATACGCGTCTCAGAGTGCAAGCAATCTACCAATCCCTCGATCCTTACAATTGAAAGAAGAATTGGAGCTCGAATGTATGAAGATAACATTCGACTAAGACGATTTAGACGACGCGTATCAGAAACATCACGATGGGTTGATCATCCAACTCAAGATCGGTAATTGTCTAACCCGACGAGTATTGGTTGACGAAGGAAGTTTAACGAATATCATCTTCCTCGACACCATCAAAGCTATGGGCCTCCACAAGTCCGAGATTGTCCGACGTTGGACAACATTAGTAGGTTTCAATGAAGATGCGACGAACACCTATGGTGAGATCGTCTTGCCAGTCTATGCCAAGGGGATCAACAAACAGATGAGATTCAGTGTCATCGACTGCTCTTCAGCATACAATATCATTCTTTGTCGACCCTGGATTCACGATATGAAAGCAGTCCCCTCTACGTATCATCATACGATGAAGTTTCCAACTCCAAGGGGGATCCAGGAGATCAGGAGTGAGCCAAAAGTCGCTCGAAATTGCTACAAGGCGACGATGAAACCCAGGAAGCAGTCCATCTAGCAATTACAGAACCAGGATACTCCCGATACTTTCGACGATTATCGTTTGGAGGAATTTATCCTGGATCAAAATAAGCCAGAGCAAGTCGTCTTCCTAGGTTCGAAGCTCGATCTTTCTATTAAAAAAAAAGCTAATCTCTTTTTTGCAGGAACATGCTGACTGTTTCGCTTGGACGCACGAAGACATGGTCGGCATAGATTCTGACGTTATTTCACATAAGCAAAATATGGATCGATCGTTTAAACCGGTAAAGCAAAAACGCTAGAAATTCGCTCCAGAGCGAAACAAGGTGATCAATGATGAAGTCGACAATCTCTTTAAAATCGGGAAAATACGAGAAGTAAAGTACCTCGACTGGTTAGCCAATGTCGTGGCCGTACAAAAGAAAAACGGTCCCACATACCAAAGACTAGTCAACAAGATGTTCAAAGATCGATTGGGTAATACTATGGAAGTGTATATTTATGACATGCTCGTCAAGTCACGACTAGCTATCGATCATGTTGAACACTTAGGACAGTCGTTCGACATCCTTCGCCAATACCACATGAAGCTCAATCCTACAAAATGCTCCTTCGGATTCAGTGCTGGGAAATTCCTCGGATACATGGTGACTCGACGTGGCATTTAACCTAATCCCGAACAGATTAAAGCAATCGTCGAGATTAAATCACTAAGAAATTTTAAAGACGTACAACGTTGACGGGTCGAGTAGCAGCCTTGAACAGGTTCATATCTCGATCGTCAGACAAGTGTCACCTGTTTTACAACGTCCTACGAAAGAACAAAGGTTTTCATTGGACAGACGACCATAAGCAAGCATTGCAAGAGTTGAAGGAATACATGGATTCTCCGCAACTATTATCAAAGCCACAGGATAACGAGGTTTTGCACTTATACCTAGCCGTAAGTGCTAATGCGATAAGTGTAGTCCTGGTAGGAGAAGAGGACAAGCAATAATTTCCTATATACTATGTAAGTAAGTCCTTACTCAACACCGAAACCAGGTATTCCACTATAGAAAAACTACTACTGTCGCTAGTTACTGGTGCAAAAAAGTTACGACATTATTTCGAAGCAGATTCTATAACTGTCGTTACTAACTTTCCACTCAAGTATGTCTTGAGAAAGTCTGAGTTGACAGTTCGCTTGGTGAAATGGAATATCTACCTTAGCAGTTACGACATCGATTTTAAACCTAGGACCACGATCAAATCACATGTCCTAGCAGACTTCGTCGCCGACTTTAGTCAAAAACTAGAGAAACAAGCACAAAGTGAAGTTTGTTCTATGGCGACTCACGACGACAAACCCTGGACTCTACATGTCAACGGTTCGACCAATGCTAGGGCACAGGACTGGACGTCGTCTTAAAGTTGCCACAGGGGGTAAGATGGTATACTCCATACGATGCGATTTCAAGGCAACCAACAACGAAGCCAAATATGAAGCCTTGATCGTTGGAATGAACATGGCACACGACTTGGGGGCAAAGGGGTTACACGTCAAAAGTGACTCTCTCCTTATAGTAAATCAAATGAATGGCTAGTTTGCAGCTGAAGACTCAAAGATGACAGCATATCTAAGAGTAGCAAAGGAAAAATCCGCGAAATTTAATCCTTTTTCGATCGAACAAATCCCTCGAGATTTAAATACGCAAGCGGATGCTTTAGCCAATCTCGGATCGGCACTAAGCAAACCACTGTTCGACACAATTCCCATGGTACATATGACGACGTTGTCCGTTGATTACGACGTTGTTGGTCAAATCGACAACGACGAAGATGATTGGTAGAGCGTCATGAACTATCTAACTCGCGACCAAATCCCTGTAGATAGAGAAGAGCGTAACACCAAGTAACCGCCCACTAGGACTACACTATGACCCATGGCTAGTAACCGGTCTCACATAACCATACCAAATGGCCCCCGAGGATCACATGCATCCATAGCTACAAATAAGGGAAAATATGATCCATGGCTAGTAACCGGTCTCATATAACCATAGCAAATGGCCCCCGAGGATCATATACATCCAGTTACAAAGAGGGGAAAATACATCCAAAATACAAGTCGACTCAATACCTAGGGATCCACTAGTAATGGTACAGACTCGTCACAACAACATCTGTGACCAACCATAGATAGTCATATGGTATAAAATAACATTTATAAACAAAAATGCATTTTCAAGTTTAACTTCTGGTAAGAATGAAAATCATCAAAAATGAACTTTAAACATTCTTTCAAGTAACCCACATAAATGTGCAAGTAAAACATCCTTTTACTACAAATAAGATGGAACCCATCATTTTAATCGAAAATGATCAGGAACCCTAAAATCTCCCAAAACTCAAGTTATATCAAAATGTAGTAAACTTAGATCTGAAACCATGGAGATATATAGAAGTTCAAAATGTAAGTTTTGACATGTATAAAGTTTAGAAAAAGGTAGTAGGAACTCACCAAATAGGTTTTAGAATAAAAACCGAAAAACCAGATATCGACCACCGAGAGAAGACGAAGCTTTCTATACTGAACCCTTGCTAGATGCACTTAATGCTAGCAAATAACGAGGTATAAACGAGATCTAGAAAGAGAGAGAGACTTGAGAGAAAAATAAATCTCAAAGAATTTGAGATATTAACCCCAAATGAGATATTTTAGGCTGAAAACCCTTAAGTCGGTCAGGGGATCTCGCGGGTTATGCCGCGACCTCAACTCGTTGCATAACTCGCCCGCTAACACAAAACCCACACAAACAGGGGGTTTCACGGGTTGTGTCGCGACCTTAAGTTGCGTAGTTCACTGTGGTTCGTCCAAAACCACCAAAATCTAAACTTAAACTCCCAACCAAACGCGGTGCAAACGACAACACTTAAACGTAAGAATAACAAGATTACATAACGGAAATCCGGGGTGTTACAATCCTCCCCAACTTGGGAATGATTTCGTCCCCGAAATCCAACTACTCGAAAGGATGAGGATATCTTCGCTTCATATCGTCCTCAGCTTCCCACGTCACGTTGGCTCCCCGATCATGCTTCCACTGCACCTTGACCATGGTGACCTCTTTGTGACGCAACTTCTTCGACTTTCTCTCTAAGATAGCGTCAGGTTCTTCTACACAACGGTTACCCTCATCCACTCTTAAGTCTGAGAGAGGAATGACGCTTTCATCCTCCACCAAACACTTCCGAAGGTAACAAATATGAAACGTGTTGTGGATTCTGCTCAACTCTGACGGCAGTTCCAATTGGTAGGCTTGCAAACCCACCCGCTTAAGCACTTTGAAAGGTCCAAGGAAACGGGGACTCAGATTCCCACGTTTTCCGAACCTGATAATGCCCTTCCAAGGAGATACCTTAAGCAACACACGGTCACCCACCTGAAACTCCATCGGTCTCCTCTTCTTATCGGCATAGCTCTTCTGCCGATCCTGAACCGCTTTCAATCTTTCACGATTGTACTTGACCTTATCGGCCGTCGCTTGCACGATTTCAGGTCCGGCGAATTGCTTCTCTCCCGCTTCAAGCCAACGTACGGGAGTTCGGCACTTCCGCCCGTACAATGCCTAAAAAGTTGCCATTCCAATACTCGAGTGGTAGCTATTGTTGTAAGCAAACTCCACCAAAGGTATGTGAGAGTCCCAACTACCCTCGAAATCGATGACACAAGACCTCAACATGTCTTCCAACGTTTGGATCGTTCTCTCGCTTTGTCCGTCGGTTTGTGGATGGTATGCCGTATTCAACTTTACTCGCGTACCAAGCTCTTTCTGAAACCCATCCCAAAAGTTCGAAGTGAACCGACTGTCGCGATCCGACACGATCGACAAGGGTATTCCATGCCTCGAGACCACTTTATCGATGTAAAGCTTCGCTAACTTATCCATCGGTAAAGTCTTGCGCATAGCCAAGAAGTGAGCGCTCTTCGTCAATCTATTGCCTATTACCCAGATGGTATCGTGACCTCGAAGAGTTTTAGGCAACTTCATCACGAAGTCCATGGTAATATGTTCCCACTTCCACTCGGGAATCTCTAAGGACTGAAGACTCCCATACGGTCATTAATGTTTGGCCTTAACTTGCGAGCACGTCACACAACGCTCCACATAACGCACCACATCAAGCTTCATTACTGGCCACCAATAATGCAATTTAAAGTCCCTGTACATCTTTGTACTTCCCGGATGAATGGAATACTTGGACTTGTGAGCATCCTCTAGCAATAGATCATGGTTACCCCCAACTTTGGGCACCCACACACGACCGCTGAACAGTTTTACCCCACGGCTATCTTCCGTTAAGAGCAAACGTTGTTTCGTCATGACTTCCTCCTTGAGGTTTTCTTCCAACAAAGCTTCAACCTCCAATGTCTTGATCTTTTCAACAAGACTAGACACTAACTCAATTATCGAATGGGTAGCCCAAATACTTCTATTATAGTCCTTCCGACTTAGGGCATCAGCTACAACGTTCGCCTTACCGGGATGGTAAAGCAATTCGCAATCGTAATCTTTGAGCAACTCGAGCCACCGCCTTTGCCTCATGTTCAACTCTTTTTGATCAAAGACATACTTTAGACTCTTATGATCCGTGTAGAGCGTACACTTCGTTCCATAAAGATAATGTCGCCAAAGCTTCAAGGCGAACACCACCGCTGCTAACTCCAAATCGTGGGTAGGATAGTTTTTCTCGTGTATCTAAAGTTGCCTCGAGGCATAAGCGATTACTTTGCCTCTTTGCATCAACACACATCCTAATCCCATCTTCGAAGCGTTGCTATAGACCACGAAGTCTTCTGACCCTTCCGGCAACGACAAGATTGGAGCTTCGCACAACTTCTTTTGTAGAATCCGGAACGCCTTCTCTTGTGTTTCGGTCCAATCGAACTTCACATTCTTCCGAGTCAAAACGGTCAAGGAAGAAGCGATCTTCGAAAAGTCTTGAATAAATCTCCGGTAGTACCCCACCAGACCCAAGAAACTGCGGATCTCGGACGGACTCTTGGGAGGCTCCCAATTCATCATAGTTTCAATCTTGGAGGGATCCACTTTCACTCCGTCTCGAGTGACAACGTGACCCAAGAATTGCACTTCTTCAAGCCAAAAGTCACACTTGGAAAGCTTGGCGTACAATCTTTCTTTTCTCAACACATCGAGAACTTCGCGTAGGTGTTACTCGTGCTCTAACTCGCTCTTAGAGTACACGAGTATATCATCAATGAATATTATGACCGACTTGTCGAAGAATGGTCGACACACCCTATTCATCAAATCCATAAATACCGCTGGTGCGTTCGTTAGGCCAAAAGGCATTACAAGAAACTCATAATGGTCGTAACGCGTTCTGAAAGTTGTCTTCGGAACGTCTTCTTCTCTTACCTTCACCTGATGGTAACCCGAACGTAAGTCGATCTTGGAAAAACACCCCGCTCCTTGGAGTTGATCGAACAAGTCGTCAATTCTTGGAAGCGGATACTTGTTCTTCACTGTTGCTTTGTTCAACTCACGATAATCGATGCACATTCTCATTGTGCCATCCTTCATTTTGACGAACAAGACCGGAGCTCCCCACGGCGACGAGCTCGGTCTTACGAAACCCTTCTCCAAAAGTTCTTGGAGTTGTGTCATCATCTTCTGCATCTCCGCTGGCGTTAACCGGTAAGGGGCTCTAGAAACAGGAGCCCTCCCGGTACGAGATCAATCCGAAACTCCACTTGACGATCGGGTGGTAACCCGGGCAAGTCGTCCGGAAAGACGTCTGGAAACTCGCGCACAATCTTCACATCTTCGAGCTTTAACTTCACTAGCTTGGCGTCGATCACGTAGGCTAGGAAAGACGAGCATCCTTTCACCAAACACTTGCGTGCTTTAGACATAGTGATTAGTGCTACATCTCCCTTCCTCTTCTCACCATAAATCATAATAACTTCGCCACTGGAATCGGGAAGTCGAATTAATTTCTTGGAACATACAAACTCGGCATGATTGTTCGCTAACCAATCCATGCCGACCACAACATCAAAACCCCCGATTAACATCGACAACAAATCGATTGGGAAATCTTTCCCTTCGATTCCTAGAATACACTTCTTCAGAACATCGCGGATCAGAACTTGACTAACATCTGCTATCTCAACCACTAACGCATCCTCAAGACTAGTAGTGGGCATAGCAATATTTTGACGGAACAACTCAGATATAAAAGAGAAACTGGCACCCGATACCACATCAGCTGATGCCTTGGCCTCATCGGCCGTCATCTAAAACGCTCAACCCGGAACCCTAGGTGGATTCTCTTTCTTTACTGGCACGCTACCCGACATGAGCTTCGGGCAATCTCTCTTCATATGCCCCGGTGTCTTGCACTCGAAACAGACATTCCCTCTGATTGGGCAATCCTTAGCGAGGTGATCAGCTTTCCCACACTTGAAACAAGTTTGGGAAGTGGTATTACAGTTACCGTGGAGCTTGGTTATGCACTTCTGGCACCACCTAGCTTCTTGATAACTGCTGAAGCTTCGGTTTCCGACAAAAGGTTGGGTTCTCTTGGGAGGTATTGAACTGCTCTCCCATTTCCTCATCTCAACAACTGCCACAGCCTTCTCCGGTTTACCTCTCGCGTAAACCTCTTCCATAAACTGTGCCTCTTCGATAGTCTCCCGAAGGTTAGAAGCCTTCGAGTTTCGGACCATAGTCATCATGTCCGACGGTAGACCATTCAGATAGGCCTTAATCTTCTCCTTCTCAGTTGAGGCCACATGCCCCACTAACCCCAGCTTTTCCATGAACTGACGGGTATACTTTCTCACCGTCAAATTCCCTTTCTCCAGTGCTCGGAACTCTTCCTCGATCCAATCCACAGCCCTCTCGTTGCAGTATTCTTCCAACAGCTTTACCTTGATTCACCCCAAGTCAGTTGGGCCAAGACAGTAGGAGAGAGGGTGGACTGGATAACATTCCACCACGTCAGCGCCGTATCCCTGAGCAGTTGGGTACCGAATCTTACCCTATGGTCATCCCCATACTCGGATGAACCGAAGGCCTGTTCGATAGCTCAGATCCACTTAACACACGCAACTGGGTCTTCGGAACCAGAGAACTCTGGTGGTCCGCAACCCAGAAAAGACTTGTAGGAACAACTCTTCCCACTTTTTAGAGCACTCACAACCCTGTTCACCTCCGATCTGACCCTGTTCCCGGTGCCCCCAGTGCCAACCAACACATTCTCCTCCACTGCCTCATGCCTCCTGAGGCTTGTATCCCGGTCGTCCAACATCTTCTGAAAAACCTCTTGCTGTTTCTCCATGGCCGACGTCACCATCTGCATGACACTGGCCATCATATCAGCTTGAGGGTTTGCCACATGAACAACAGGGCTGGTGGATGCCAAATCTACTCTTGGCCCCAGCTCTACTTCCCCAGTAAATATCGGTGGCATGCCCGGAGGAACGACTGCTGACACCCTAACCATAGGATTCAGCTCACGCGAACTAACATCGCGAAGATCTCCGCCGCCCGACGGACGACCACGTGTGTTCACCATACCAAAATAATGGTTGCCACACAAGCACGAAAATAATGAGAGCCAGATCAATAGAATAACACAAGGAATGTACTACTACATCAACAATTGTCACAGTAACGGAACTTCAAGCGCAATCACGTATAAATATTCTCATAATAACATTAGCTAGGTGAGATTATGCATATACAATACATAAAGGTTCTTAATACCATCGCCACAACGTTCGATAACTATAATTTTCGTCGACTCTAAGACCAACCCATCTTAGAAGTTCTACCCAAACTCACGAATCCATGCTTAACATACTCAGTCTAAGTCTAGACATCTTACATTCATGCCTAGATCACTTAAACTAGGGCTCTGATACCAACTTGTAACACCCTAAAAACCAGAGTGAATTTGAAACGCGGAAACTGGACAAATAAACATCAACACTTGGTATAAACCTCCCAAAAAGAGGAAATGTACTTAACCTTTACAAACCTGAATACTGATATTGAACTCAACAACAAACTAATCTAAACATAACCTATCTAGATTACATCGGTTGTTAATCCAATATCACCAACAGAATGGGACTTAAACAATTGCCCAACATCAATACTAGTCATATCAAAAATCCCCGAGACCAAGCTCGTCACTCAAGCCCTTAGCAACCCACCGCTAACGGGAACCTGTTATACACATCATTTGAGAAAAAGTGTTAGGCTTAAAGCCTAGTGAGAAAATATAAATTTCAAGAGATATAAACAATTGTATCATAAGGAAATCTTTTCAATAAGGTTTAATTTTCAAATGAAACCTTTGCCACAACCGGGCCTTATAAATGTAAACTCATCATACGATGACAAAGATAACCAGTTTTTTACCAAGGATTGTAGCGTAACACAAAGTAGGTCACAATCCGATTTATGAGTCGAAACACTTGGAATCCATGGCCACGAACTACAAATGTCCGTACTACGATGTGAGGGAGGGACCCCGAGGAAACCAATTCAAAACTCGTTCACTAGGACTACACTATGACCCATGGCTAGTAACCGGTCTCACATAACCATACCTAATGGCCCCCGAGGATCACATGCATCCATAGCTACAAATAAGGGAAAATATGATCCATGGCTAGTAACCGGTCTCACATAACCATACCAAATGGCCCCCGAGGATCATATACATCCAGTTACAAAGAGGGGAAAAGACATCCCAAATATAAGTCGACTCAATACCTAGGGATCCACTAGTAATGGTACAGACTCGTCACAACAACATATGTGACCAACCATAGATAGTCATATGGTATAAAATAACATTAATAAACAAAAATGCATTTTCAAGTTTAACTTCTGGTAAGAATGAAAATCATCAAAAATGAACTTTAAACATTCTTTCAAGTAACCCACATAAATGTGCAAGTAAAACATCCTTTTACTACAAATAAGATGGAACCCATCATTTTAATCGAAAATGATCAGGAACCCTAAAATCTCCCAAAACTCAAGTTATATCAAAATGTAGTAAACTTAGATCTGAAACCATGGAGATATATAGAAGTTCAAAATGTAAGTTTTGACATGTATAAAGTTTAGAAAAAGGTAGTAGGAACTCACCAAATAGGTTTTAGAATAAAACCCAAAAAACCAGATATCGACCACCGAGAGAAGATGAAACTTTCTATATCGAACCCTTGCTAGATGCACTTAATGATAGAAAATAACGAGGTATAAACGAGATCTAGAAAGAAAGAGAGAGAAAAGAGAGAGAGACTTGAGAGAAAAAGAAATCTCAAAGAATTTGAGATATTAACCCCAAATGAGATATTTTAGGCTGAAAACCCTTAAGTCGGTCAGGGGATCTCGCGGGTTATGTCGCGACCTCAACTCGCGGCATAACTCGCCCGCTAACACAAAACCCACACAAACAGGGGGTTTCGCGGGTTGTGCCGCGACCTCAAGTCGCAGTGCAACACACGTGGTTAACTGTGGTTCGTCCAAAACCACCAAAATCCAAACTCAAACTCCCAACCAAACGCGGTGCTAACGACAACGCTTAAACGCAAGAATAACAAGATTACATAATGGAAATCCGGGGTGTTACACAGAGGATTGGAGGATAAGATTCAAAGTATCACGATATGTCGTGATACAAGGCAGACTCTATCGACGATCATCTTCCAGACTCAATTTACGCTGCATCACGAGCAAAACACAAGTCCAAAATATTCTACAGGAAATGCACGACGGTGAATGCGGTAACCACTCAGGTGGTCGTAGCTTGGCTAATCGAGTGTCTCGACAAGGCTATTACTAGTCGATACTACGACAGGATGCAATCAAGTACGTACAGAGTTATGACGCATGTCAACGACACTCAGGTTCGATGCATAAACCTTTTGAACCCTTACACTAAACACTAGTTCCATGGACCTTCATGCGATGGGGAATGGACATCATCGATTTGGAATACTATCTGAGATCGTCTGTGACAACTGATCTCAACTCATCAACGAAAGAACTAAACAGTTATGTGAGGATTACAACATCAAACTCACGACATCGACACCACAATATCCTCAATCAAATGGTCCTGCTGAATCGAGTAATAAGACAATCATAAACTCGATCAAAAAACGTTTGAAAGCAGCAAAAGGAAGATGGGTTGAAGAACTTCCTTCGGTCCTGTGGGAAAAACGTACGACTCCGCGTACGTCCACTAGAGAAACTCCCTTTTCCTTAGTATATGGTTGTGAAGCAGTTTTACCCGTCGAGGTACGACTACCTACATCGAGACATATGTCGGTCGATCATAACCCGATTGACATGAGCTACGATCTCGATGTTCTCGAAGAGATAAGAGAATCATCTTTGATTCATATGGCATCACAAAGGCAGACAGTGGAACGACACTTCAACAAAAATGTATAGACTAAAGTCTTTCAGGAATGCGACTATGTCTTGCAATGAGTGTTTCAAAACACACAAGAACGGAATGCAGGTAAACTTTCATCAAATGGGAAGGCCCTTATCGTATATCTCAGGTCGTGGGAAAGGGTGCCTATAGGCTCCGAACCCTCGACGACCAAGAGATCCCACGTAGTTGGAATGCAACACATCTAAAAAGGTATTTCTTATAAACCTTAAATTATTTCCTTACGATTATTCTCATCAATCAAGTACTGACTTAAGCATCGGAGGGTCGTTGTTTAGCCAACGACCAACCTCTGGCATTGTTTCCTCACAGGTTCGCACAACATTAAGTCTTTTGCACGACTTAACAAAGCACCAGAGGTTGTACGATGTATGTTCTTAATTGAGAATTATTTTTCATCGAGGATAAAATGCCTTAGTCGCACCTATCCTAGATTAAATTATGATGACATGCCTTGGTCGCACGTATCTTTGGTCGAATAAATATCTTTTATGTTATCTATTTGGTCGTATGTATTTCGAGGCCTTAAGTCGCCTGAATCGCCTTAGCCGCAAGATCAGTAATATAATTATTATTACAATAAACTCGACAATGTAGCAAAACGATTCATTGATGTTTAAGATTAATGTTTACAATGCAAGGATCGACCACCAACGTTCGACCTAAGAAAAATACGAAGAAACAAGACAAATGTTTTAGAAGAAGGAGCGCCCACTGTTGGCTGCGACGAGTCACCGAATCTCTCCACGACCTCCATCTCCTTCTCATCCTTGGAGTCCAGGTCCTGCTCGGTCCCGACATCCGCAAGTTAGTGCTTGAGGTATTCAGAAGCATAGGCCAAGGGATTCTTCCCGTTCAGGTGACGTCTCATTATGGCCGCCTTGGTCGTCCATCAAATGAAAACCTCAACGGCTTTCAACTCCTCTTCTGAACTCTCAATTTTACGCCCCTGCTCAACTATCTTCAAATTGAGGTCCTCGGTCTCTTTTTTATTCTCGACCAAGGATGCCAAGGTCCGCTCCAACTCCATCCGCGTCTCTTTTACCGTATCGCATGACACGTCGAGACGGATCTGCAGATCAGATCTTTGGAGGTTGACAACCTCCAAAATCTTTTGGGTCTCTTCGAGGCGGCTATGCAGGGACTCTACGTCGGCTTTGGCCACCCTCTCTCTGAAGAGCCACTTGCTCCCTCTCCAGCACAACCTTCTCTCTCTCCAGGACCTTCGGCACAAAACGCCAGATTTTGTCCATCTCATTGTATAGGCCAAGAGAGGACTGAAAGGCCTGCAAACATGTGTAACACAGTGGTCAAATAGTTGACAGAAGAAAAGCAAAGTAAGTTAAAACCTTATTACTTACAAAGAATAATAGGCCCACGACGTGTGACTCCACGTCTTCGATGGCCATTTCTCTGAACTTCTCCCTGAAAGACGGGAGTAAATACTTCTCCATATGAGGGAATAACTTCGCTCGGTCGAACGAACTATCCCTCATAAAGTCTGACGACAACGTGAAGTTGACCGTCTGGACCTCCGCAGGGCCCTTCCCCTTATCACTAGATAGGGGAGGAGGACCAGCGGCCTCCGGCGCCTGATTAAGGCACCCAACATGAGGGTCCTTAAAAACCTCCGTCATTGGAGGCTCGAAACGCGACAACACGAGGATCGATAGTCGCCTGATCGACAACATCCGTCTTCGTTATCCGAAGAAAGGCAGCGCTCGACAGCCACGTACGCTTCGGAAGGTCTGGCCCTGACGCGTTAAGCGCCTTCCTCTTCTCCTTGCCCTTCCGGGATAACTCCAAGAACGCCTTCTTTTGGTCGGCCACATTGGAGGACTTTGAAGGAGAAACACCTGAGAATGACAAAACGATTACACAAGACAAAACGAGAAAGAAAAATCTTGAAGAAAGGAAAAAAGGTTAAACACAACACCTGACATCTCCCTTCTCCCTTCTTTTTCTTTTTCTCTTTCCTCTTTCTCCTTTACAGGAGATGAAGTAGATGATCCAACGAACTGCAAGTCGTCGTCCTCTAAATCCTAATTAGTAGTTGGACGAACGGTAAAAAAAGAGCATTCCTCGATTCTAAGCTCAAAGAATCGCTCGACCTTGTCAGCTGAATCGTTAGAAGGCTCGACAACAGTAAAATCGATCGCTGGCAAAAACAATGAGACCAAATGTCAGTAAGATCGAGCAATCAAACGGGAAAAACAAAGTAAGATTCTAGAATCTTACCCTCGGTGTTCCATCCTGAGGTGAGCCACTGATATCACCGTCGACTGAAGCTAATCGACCAAAGACATACTTGGTCTTCTAGTTTCGATCGTTAACTACGGTCTTGTGTAGAACGCGAGACCCCTTAAACCTAGAGGACATGCTATAACGATGGTTCGACTCCGACTTGACAGAGTAGGTCGAAAGCAAGTCATAGACAGTGAATGGCGATTCCCATTCACTCTTCACCCGTTCAATTACTTGAACAACCCTCCAAAAATGAGGCATCATCTGCCCTGGAGACAGGTCGAAAAGCGTAAGAAACAACCTTGCTAAGGGAGAATAGGTCCATGAAAACCATATCTCGAAGGGATACTCGTACATCACGAAATATCCCTCTGGACACTACTCAGGACGAAGGAAGACCGGTGTACTAATGGTTATCGCTTCTGGAATCTTAGCTAAACGTCTAAAGGATTCAAGGTCCTCATCCTCACAAATCACACTAATAGGATCTAGAGACATGGAGAAATCGGGATCCTAGACAGTTGCGACGTAAAAACCAAAGGCGTCCCAACCCTTCCTAGGCTTTCGAGCTAAAGTCTTAAGTCGCATGGGTAAAAAGGAAAAAGATATCGTACCTTATATAGTCACCCTAAGACCTCAAACTTTCGCAACGACAGTATTTTCGGCAAAGATCTGCTCAACGAAATCTCTCTCTGAAAATATTTTGGAAATGAAAATGATCCTGAATATCTTCCATTTTATACACAAAATGTCGAATCAAACATATACGCCCGATGATCGACACGTGTTGATCGACTCTTCAGGAACTCGCCTGGATGATCGACACCTGTCACTAGGGGTGTAAACGAGTCGAGTAGTAGGTTAATCGAGTCGAGCTCAAAAAATTAATACTGGGCTCGAGCTTGACTCGAGCTCGATTAACTTTTCAATGTAGGGCTCGAGCTCGAGCTCGAATATTTTTTGAGTTATCGAGCTTGAGCTCGATGCTCGTTTATGGGTTCAAACTCGCGATCGATTAACTAGTTTATCGGCTTGAGCTCGATAACTTTTATATTTTTATTGTATGATTAATTAATATATGAGCATGTTTGACTCGAAAAAGGGTATATGCTCGAATGGCTCAGCTCGGCTCGACTCGACTCGAAAAATTTAATCGAGTTTTTGAACGAGCCGAGTCGAACATCGGTGTTATAAAGCTCGGCTCGATAAGTTAAACGAGTTCTATTTTGTGTTTGAGATCGACTCGAGCTCAAGAATAATTAAGCTCGAGCTCGATATAAACGAGCTCGAGCTCGAGTAGCTCGTTAAAAGCTCGACTCGTTTACACCCCTACCTGTCACGCATGCCTGTCATGCGTATTCCCTAGGTACTCATGACATCACACATGTCAGAGTCGTCGGTTAGAATCGAACCGATTCAGTTCTGAAGCAACGAAAACCTTTCCCCAAGCGACACGTGACACTCGACAAAAATTTAAATTTCCCTCCAAGAAAATTTTAAATTTTGGGGGTAAACTGTTTGGGTAAAAATACATGAACACGACGACGGAACATTTCATGCATATTTCACACGATCAAGCATATTTTCTATCGACCGGGCATAACCTTGACTTCCGTCGAGTATAATTCGAAGGTCGGTCGAACGTCGTATGACCATCACCCGACCTTGACCATACTAACGTATAAACCAACGTTCCTCTGTTGTTCCTTTAATGCAGGTTTAATACTCATAAATGTCAATGGTCACAAACAGTCAGCACCATCAACAACATTCATGGAGTGCGACAGTTACAAAAGAACACATTTATGGAGGATAAAGACTACAAATACTCAAGATCAACATCTCATTCGGATAATTTGAATTGAGATATTTACAGCGCATACAACTAAAGCATTCAACTTACAAGATTTTCGAATACATTCATGGTTCCGTTCATTAACAACGATTTACACATGACAAGATAGTTTTTACACACGACATAAACTTGTTTCGCAATTGTACATCTATTTCTAGTATAGATCGTGTCATACGCTGTAACAACGAAGGATATCACCCTTTTTTGGTGATCATAGTGCACGACGACACCTTCCCTGTCGTCCACGGTTTTTTCCTCGTTGAGGTTTTTCTGCATCACCAAATCTCTTGTCTCTTTATCTTTCTGTTTATCGCGCATATTGTCAAACGTCTACTTTCTTTAGTTGAATAAAGCTCCTCGTCGACTTTAAGTTATTCATTGAGTAATTTTTGGCATTAACACAAGTCAAACCTAACTATTGGCCACTATTCTAATCTCAACTTTAATGAATGAGAAATGTATCCCCAAGATAAATCGTCAATTTTTGTTTCTTTGTGAGAGATATTAATGGAGCGATAATAATGTTAGAATAAGTTGGGGTACTTTTTTTCCAAAATAACCCTTGATCAATATGGTTCACCACAACCCGTATTAAATCACACCTCATTTAATTATTTTTATTTTAAGTCAAATAACAACCATCCATTCTCAAGATCAATGGCTTGGTTTCATAAAGTTAATACAAAAATTGAGGTTAACAAATGAACTAGACCATATATATATATATATATATATATATATATATATATATATATATATATATATATATATATATATATATATATTAGAGTTAATTATGTAGTTGGTCCCTCTAATTTGATGGTTTTTACAAAAATAAGAAAATACAAAACAAAAGTGAAAAAAAGGGCAAACATGGTTGGAAGATTTTAATCCCCCGCTCTAACGGACATTTTTAATGGCGTTAGTGGTCAAGTCCGATTTCCAAAGAAAAATTCATACAGTGGTATGAAAAGTTGACTTATTGAAGTTTAAGTCTCACTTTCATAGATTTCACTGAACTTCAAGGACCAAATTTTATGTTTACTCAAGAATTAATGTATTACAAATATGGGATATCGAAGAAAAGGAATATTTATTTGGGTAATAGCTATCTACAACTGAAAAACCATGAAATTGATCGAGAGGTCGTTTGGTTCATAGAATGTTTTTGGAATGAAGGAAATTGGAATTTTGAGGGAACATAATTAGGTTTTATCACGAGTTTTGGCTGGAAATACAATGGAATATTTGAAAGAGTTGAAATCAGTTAGTTTGGTTTGTAGAATATAATTTCGGCATTATAATAAAATAATAGTAAATGAACAAAATACTCTTTATGACATTTTGTAGCACCCTCAAATTTGGTAAGAGCAACTAATTAAAATTTCGATATGACATCAAGTAAAGGATAAAACTACTTCCTACAAATCAAAAACTTGATATACCTCCAATTAAAATTCTATAATTAATCTCAACAATTATCAACTCCAATATTATACAAAGACTAAACCGAAGTCGGGTGCAATTAAACCCCAACACAAGTTGCTCTTCACAAAGCCTACGGAAGACTTCACCAAGTCACTCCCTTCTCGAGCACACAATTGGCACTTCTCTCTCCATAGTGTCACTAGAACTATTTCCAAACGAAGCATGTTGCACATGCCGATAAATAAAAAAAGTTTGGCTAACGCCTTGTGAGTTCAAGAGTTTTACATTAATAAATATATCTTTAAAAGGAATAAACTCCACTTAAAATCATAATCTTTCAAATGATTTACTTTAAACTTAGAGGCGACTCTTTTCCAATATCGTGCATTTTCAAAAATGAACACCTCATTACAAAGCATTCTTTATAAAATGAGGCAACCCAGAACTCACTCGAAACGAGAATAGGGATTAACTCTCAATTTAAGAAACGTGGATAAAACGTTGTATCCCAAAACACCCAAGCACGGGTGGGGCAAAATACTCAACCCATAAATCATGGTTAATAACCCACATATACGATACGTCACCGAAAACATGGACACTAGGACCAATACTCAAGCGACCATAAAAATGGAAGGAACCCAAAAATCAAAAACATGGGAATGACGTATTTCATTCAAACCTTAATATACGCGGGGGAAACCCAATATTAAAGTCATCATTTACAGTCGACCACAAAAAATCCAATGATAATAAAGTAAGGCGTTAACATTTAAAATACTGATGGACGACGACGGGGGAGACTCGTATCCGTTGAGATTGGAGGAACACAATAGTATGCCACCCTTGCAACGTTAATCGCATGATCCTCACGACATAAAAGTCCAAGTGTCCCTACGACTTCTTAACAAGTTTCACCTCAAGAGACGGTTGACCTTGGTGAACGTTACAAATAACTCCACCCCGAAGGCCCGACACACTTAATGCCTACCTCCAAGGCATTTATTCAAGCGGCGGAGGTCCTAGTGCCTACCTCCCCGGTAGCACTTCCAGACTCAACCCTCCTAGTGCCTACTTGAAAAGTTTACGGTCGTAAGACATGGGTACCGATGTCCAACCCTGCAATACCCAATTGACCATCAAAACAAACTGACTTACGTGCCTATGGAACCAATGGAACACAGTCTAACATTACATGACTACACAGAAATGACCAATGCACTCGAGCATGTAATTAATCATCAATATGCAACAAGGTGCATTAGTATGCAAATCATAACTGGGCTCTACACTGAGCCATTAAAACCGGAAAATTGTCCACAAAACTCTTTTAAGTCAACATCGAGCTAAAGTGCTCAAAACCCGTTTTGACCAACAAAAACGGTGCCAAAATAATAAAACGCAATCGACTCGCGTCATGCAAACACACGCTCCAAAATACAAGAATAAAATCCAACACAGTTTAGATTGGAACAAATTACTTGTCAAATGAATTTATACCATTTATTCTGTTAAAGCACAGTCTCATTGGATTCAAGATCATCCAATCGGAAGATCGCAATCTGAAGCTAAAGCCGGAAAGTCGACTCTCAAGATTAGTCTAATGTTTACTTGTAATAAATGTCAAAGTTGTTTATTGTATTTGTTGTTTGTCCTAAATATCTAATTAATAGATATTAGGATATTAGTTTAATTAGTTAGATATTATAATATCTTTAGTTAGATATTATTATTAGTTTAATAGTTTATGTTTGCAAGTGGTTGATAGTGTGTTGGAGAAGCTAGACACAAGATCAGATATCAGATCTCATATCTTACACACACAAGAACACACAAAAGGTGTAAAACACAGAGAGCTTTAAAGAGAGAAATTGATCAATCTATATTCCGCGTTTTATTAATCAAACAGCTACCTTTAGCGCAAAGAGTGCCTTTTGCGCCAATACCAGACTTAGTATTTTTCAAAGCAGAATGACTTCCAGAGAAGCCCTAGCAATCGGAACTGACTCAAAACCACCAGTACTCTTCAGGGGAAAGTATGAAAAGTGGAAAGATCGGTTCATGGACTTTATTGAAAGACATGAGTTGGGTGAATTCATCAGGAAATCGATAGAAGAAGGGGTTATGGCACCAGTTTTGGAGACTTGTACGGAGGGAACTGTGGAAACAGAGTTTGAACTTAAGTATCATGAACTAGAAGGTGATAACCTAAAAAGAGCAAAAGGTGATAGATTAGCAAAGTCTTATATTCTTCAAGGAATTCCAAATGAAATATACGTGAAGATAGACAGCTATAAGGCCTTAGGCAAACAGATGTGGGATCAGCTAGAGAAGATGATGTTAGGCTCAAAGGTTGGGAACCAGCTGAAGATATCCAACTGCCTAAACAATTATGAAGAATTGAAAGGCAGAATTGGAGAGTCACTAGCAGAAACATACGACAGGTTTGTGACCTTGCTGAATGAACTAAGCAAGAACAAGGTCAACAAATCGCAAATAGAGCTGAATGTCAAATTCTTAAGCATTCTCCAGCCTGAATGGAAGAGGTTTGCCAGGCAGATGAAGCAAATCAAAGATTTAAATGAGATTCCACTTCATGAGGTGTATGAAACCCTCAAACAAAATGAAGAAGAGGTGGATGAAATACTCGATGAAAAGAGGCAGACTGGGAAGACAAATGATGATACAGTTGCTCTTGTTGTGAAAAAGAAGAAAAAGAAGATGATTGTGTCTGAACCAGAAGAGAATGAAGCTGAAGCGAACTCTGAATCGGACGACTGTGAACAACTAAAGCAGGCAATGCTAATGTTGACTAAGGCTTTTCAGAAGAAATTATACAAAAAGCCAAGCTCAAACAGTCAGAGATATTCTTCTGGTCCTAGCAATTATGTTCACAAAGAGAGGTTTGAAGGAAAGAGAGTAGAGGAAAGGAAGCTGGAAGAAAGAAAGTATAAAGCTGAAGCATCTAGTCAGACAGGATCTCCAAAGTGCTACAACTGTGGTAGACTTGGACATTTTGCAAGAGACTGCCGACAACCCAAAGTCAGAAACTCAGACTACTACAAAAATAAAATGCTTCTAGCCAAGCAACAAGAGGCTGGAATGGTATTAATGGCAGAAGATGAATACTGGCTAGATCATTCAGACCAGGAAGATGACGATGAAAAGAATGACGAGAAAGCAAACATGTGCTTCATGGGCAAGATGGAAATAGATGATGAATCAGATTCTGATGAAGATGACAATGACGAGGTATGTGATTTAACTCAATCTGATTTCATAAATCAAATGCATGCCATGATGTCAAAACTCGAAGAGTTAGAGTCGAAGCTTAAGCGAGAAAAGGGTGTCATTCTTGAACAAAACCAATCAATACAGAAACTTAGCAATGTTGTTGCTGAGAAGAAAGTATTGGTTGAGATCTTACACAAAAACATTGACACCAGCGCCATAGAACAGACCATAATTCTTCAAGAAGTTACTGAAACAAAGACTAAATTGAGAAAGAGTGATTTTGATTTCATCGAGCTTACGAAATTGCATTCTTCAACTTCCAAAGAAAACATTTCTTTACTTGCTAAATTAAAAGGTTTGGAAGAGAAGTTATACAAATTGGGTCAAACTGAACAAACCATTCATTTGAACAAACCCAAAGAGGAAATAGAGAAATGGGGACTCGGGTATGAGAATCCTCACTACCTTAAAAAGGGTAAATCTGAAGTTCCTGAACTTTATGATTTAACACTTTTGAAACTAGCTCGAAGAATCCCTGAGCTTAAAGTTTTCTGGACTGGATTGTCAAAAGAGGATGAAGCCAAGGAAACGGAAAAACGAAAGAACACAACTAAAGTTCAACTTCCATTTCGTTATGCGAAGTTGAATAATAGTTATAATGATGATCCTATATATCAAAAGAAAACTCTTTCAAATGACTTCTTTCAGAGTTATTCTGTCAAAGAAATGGAGGCGAAGCCTATTAAAGGTAAACTATATGTCCCTCCTCTCGTTTTGGAAAGTAAAATTTCTGAACTTGAGAATTCTTTAACAGATGAAAGACTTTTGATTAATATTGAACAAAAAGTTTTTTCAATTGTGTTTAAAATTGTTGTTCTTTCTAAGGCTTCAAAATCTAATGATAGTTTTGGTCTAACTGATGAAGGGTTTGATTTTCTAAACTCTGACGGTGGTTTGGATGGTTGTTTTGGTCAATTTGATTTTAATGCGAAACTTCCTAACCATTCATCTTTTGTTGTAAAATCCTTGGGAAAAACCATTACGTCTGTAAAAAGTGCAAAATCAACGAAAGTTGATAAATCAGTCTCTATGAATACTAAGTATGCTAAAGGTAAGAATAAATATCAGCATTCACAGAAACCGATCACTACTGGTAACCCAAAGAAGAAGCATTCAGTTGTTGCTCACAAGTCTAACTCACACGTTTCAACTGTTTCAGATCTGAGCAAGAAAAGGCCAGAAGTTACATCTCAATGGAAACCAAAACAAGAGACTAACAAGACTGATAAATCTTTTTGTACTGTTGATTGTAATAAGACTTCGCCTATTAAAGATGTTTTAATTGCTGATGTTGCTATTTTGAAACCAAAACTTGTCGTTTATCGCAATAAATACTCTATGAAACAATTATTCCAGTTATCTTTATCTGCTAGAAAGTCTTCATATTATGATAAACATGTTTATGCTTCTTGTCAAGATTCTGATGTTTGGTATGGAACTTATCATGTGCACTCTAATCATTCTAATGCTTCAAATGAATATCAAATGAAAAAAGGACCCAATTTCAAATGGGTACCAAAATCTTGTGCTAACACAGTTGAACCCAAATTCCAATGGGTACCAAAAGCTAAATCTGTGTTGCAGGAACTCAAAGTCTAAGAGGGAGCATAGAAATTAGGCTTTTGAACAAATCAGTTCAAAACCCGAACTTAAATGTCAAGATGGAGGCTTCTAAGTATTTCAGCATAGAACCCGTACTTCAACGAAGTATGACTTCTAGACAAAATAGTCTAGGACTCATACCTCAAAGAACAATGGCTCTTGAATACATTAGTTCAAGACCCGCTCTTCAATGCTCAAAAGTCTTATCTTAAAATTTTGTTTTATGGTTAACTAAATCTCTTGTTTCGTAATTTATCTTGTGTAGATCCGTTATACGTGGTACTTGGATAGCGGATGTTCCAAGCATATGACTGGACAAAAAGGTATGTTGACCAACTTTACGGAGAAGTATTGCGGAACAGGTAGATTCGGCAACGATCAGTTTTCACCAATACTAGGATATGGTGATATGGTACATGACAAAGTCACGACCAAGAAGGTGAGCTATGTTGAAGGCTTAGGACACAACTTGTTCAGTATAGGCCAGTTCTGTGACAAAGGCTTAGAGGTCAATTTCAAAGCCAAGAGGTGTTTAGTTCGTACTGAAGAAGGCGAGGAACTCTTGGTCGGCACGAGAAAGTCCGACCTCTACACAATCAATTTGTCAAACGTCCAGACTAACAAGAAGGTTTGTCTACTATCGAAAGCCTCGATGCAACAAAGTTGGCTATGGCATCGACGGCTCTCTCACCTCAACTTTAGGTACATCAACAAGTTGGTCAGTGGAAAGTTAGTGAAAGGACTTCCAGAGCTGAAGTATGAAAAAGAACACTTATGTGCATCGGAAAAAAAGGGAAAGATGAAGAGGGATCCACATAAACCAAAGCCTGAACCGAGTACAAACTCTCCGTTAGAGTTGTTGCATATGGATCTCTGTGGTCCGATGCGAACGCAGAGTCTAGGCGGAAAGAAGTACATACTAGTTATCGTGGACGATTACTCGCGATACACTTGGGTCAAATTTCTATGTTCAAAGGATGAGACACCAGATGTTCTGATTACATTCCTGAAGACGACCCAGGTAAATCTGCAGAAAGCGGTCGGGCTTCTAAGAACAGACAACGACACATAGTTCAAGAACAAAACAACTCAAGAATATCTCGAATCTGTCGGGATATCACATCAATACTCTGCTGCTCGTACGCCTCAACAGAATGGAGTGGTTGAAAGAAGAAATCGTACGCTAGTCGAACCTGCTCGTACAATGCTAAGTCAATCTGACTTACCTCTATTTATGTGGGCTGAAGCTGTATCGACTGCGTGTTACACTCAGAATCGATCCATGATACACCGCAGATTCAAGAAGTCTCCTTATGCGTTAATCAACAACCGAACACTGACTATCAAATATTTCCATATATTTGGGTGTAAGTGTTTTGTTCTAAACGATAGAGAGAGTCTGAACAAGTTCAGTGCCAAGGCGGACGAAGGCATCATTGGTTATTCATCTACATCAACTGCATACCGTGTCTACTTGAAGAAGTCAAAGACAGTTATTGAAAGCGTCAACGTTACGTTTGATGAAGAAATGGCTTCTGAACAACACAGTTCAGAACCCGTTATAACCGGAGTACTAGCTTCTGGGTAAATCAGTCCAGAACCTGCGTCTCAAGCGATCAAATCAGATGAAGCATCAACGTCTACTAATTATTTATCTGATTTAGATTTATTATTTGAACTGTTTTATGATTAATTTCTTGGATCTAATGTGAAGAAATCTGTTGTAATTGACAGGATGGAAGACTCAACTACTACTCATCCAACCAGTTCAGACATCTCTATTGAAATTCCAGTTCAAATGCCGACTCCAAGAGTTGAAGCTGTGACAAATAATGAAGAGACAGAAGTTGTTGTATCAGCAGGATGTTCTGTACAGACTAATCTACAGCCGGACCAAGCTGTACCTGCTGAGACTTCTGCACCTACTACTTCAACTGCAACCATAATTCCTCCTGAACTATCAGAAGAAGGTACCAGTGGATTCATAGATGATAATATTGATATATATTCATATAATCCACTACCTCATGAACATAAATGGACCAAAGAGCATCCGATATGCCAGATCATTGGTGATCCATCAAAACCGGTGCAAACTAGGTCAGCGTCAATGAATATATGTATGCATGAATCCTTTCTAAGCAAGATCGAGCCTACTCGCGTATCAGAGGCTCTTGCTGATTCAGACTGGTGACTGCAATGCAAGAAGAGCTGAATCAGTTCGACGCACTTAAAGTCTGGAGACTCGTACCCAAACCTCAAGGTAAAACCATTATAGGTACGAAATGGGTTTTCAAGATCAAGAAAGATGAAGATGGTACCGTTATCAGAAACAAAGCAAGACTTGTAGCTAAAGGATACAGATAAGAGGAAGGAATAGACTACGACGAGACTTATGCTCCTGTGGCGCATTTAGAGGCAATTCGAATGTTTCTAGCCTACGCAGCCCACAAGAACTTCACGGTCTTTCAAATGGACGTGAAGACAGCATTTCTGAATAGAATTCTGAAAGAAGAAGTCTACGTCTCACAACCAGAAGGCTTTGTCAACCAAGAGAAACTGACTCACATCTACATTCTCGACAAAGCACTCTATGGACTGAAACAAGCTCCTCGCGCCTGGTATGATGTCCTATCTCAATTCTTGGTCAAGTCTGGTTTTACAAAAGGTACGGTAGATACCACTTTGTTTATTAAAAAGGAAAAAGCCGATATCATTCTTATTCAAATCTACGTGGATGATATAATTTTTGGCTCTACAAATCCTAAGTACTGTAAGAATTTTTCAAACCTTATGGTGTCAAGATTTCAGATGAATATGATGGAAGAGATGAATTTCTTTCTCGGATTACAAGTCAAACAATTTTCATCGGGGATTTTTATCAATCAATCAAAATACATTTTTGATATTCTTCGGAAGTTCAAAATAGAAAATTCTAAACCGATTGGTACCCCAATGGCACCAGGTACTAAGATTGGCACCGATCTTTCTGGAAAGGCTGTTGATGTTAGAACATACAGAGGAATGATAGGTTCTTTGATGTATCTTATTTCTAGTAGGCCAGATATAATGTTTTCAACATGCTTATGTGCAAGATATCAGGCCAATCCCAAAGAATCCCATTTGTCTGCAGTTAAGCGCATTTTTAGGTATCTGAAGGGGACTGCAGATCTTGGTCTGTGGTATCCTAAACATACTAGCTTTAAACTAACAGCGTATACAGATGCAGATCATGCCGGTTGTATGTTAGACAGGAAGAGCACGTCAGGACATATACAGTTCCCCGGTGATAAACTCGTAAGTTGGGCATCGAAGAAGCAACTTTGTGTTTCAACTTCAACGGCTGAAGCAGAATATGTAGTTGCTGCTAGCTGCTGTTCTCAGGTCTTATGGATGAGAACATAATTGCGCAGCTACGGTTTTCACTTCAACAAAATCCTGATATACTGTGACTCAAAGAGCGCCATTGCGATAACAACAAATCCTGTTCAGCACACCAAGACCAAACACATAGATGTCAGGTATCATTTTATTAAAGATAATGTCGAAAAAGGAACAATTGAACTTTTCTTTGTAAAAACTGATTATCAACTTGCCGATTTGTTTACCAAACCTTTAGATGAAAAGAGGTTTACCTTTCTTGTCTCAAAGCTTGGTATGTTAAATCTTAAGATCTAATCAGTAGTTACCTATCAAAGTTTTCTAATTGCATACTTTTTCATCATTTCTTCATTCTTATTTCTGATTGATATCTGCACATTAACAATCCATTCATGATCCAAGGGGGAGTATGAGAAGAAATTGACATCTGGTCAATATTATTTTGAGGGGGAGCTCATAAAATTTTTGCATTATCTTTTATGCCAAATTTTTGTAATGCATGATTTTAGGGGGAGCTCGTCAAATCAAAGGAGTATGGATATGAATTCTGATTATTTCTGATGAGAACTCGTACTTTCATAGTTTTACTGCTTTTTGTCTTTTCAATATAACTGAATAAATTTTGCTTTGACACAGACATAAGACTTTTGCAGATTTTTGAGAGATGCTTACAAGATCATATCTTTATGACTTTAAGTTTAGCTTCATGAGATGTAGGATCGCACGTAAAGGAATAATTCTTTATCTTAATCTCATATATGGATGAAAGAAGGATAACTTTCATTCATTGAAAAAATTGTTTTTAAATGTTCATATCACTTCCCGATTTTTCATCAGATTTTATATTTTGGGAGTGTACTTTAAATGTTTTACATAAGCTTACATGATAAGCTAAACCAGTTTGAGCAACATATTCTTTATAGGATATACGGGATCAGTGTGCTAGGACTTACAAGAAACTTCTATGGAATCACCTTAACCTGTGATTTCTACCCACGAAGTTAATCCATAGTGATTGAGTGTGAGATATCAAAAGAAATGAGTGTGGTTAGAGTGAGCTTAATGTTTAAAAGAAAGAGGGTGTGAGAACAGAGTTAAAAGAATATCAGAACTCTGCACCAACTACTTTCTGAGCCGGCCAGCCACAATTCTAGTGTTTCACATTTCTTTGGTGAACATTATTGAAACAGGCAACTAGCCTATGCCAACTCTTGATTCACCCCACCAGCTACTCATTTTCTACTCAAATAGAAAGTGTTTCACATTTTCAAAGGGGAAGCAACACATTTGCTATCTGATTTTCATTTGGAAAATCTGGATATTGAAAAGAAGGAAGTCTGCCCCACCTTCGCACTTCACTCATGCACATTGAGTATGTGTTTAACTTACTGTTGTCTCAGTGGTTTACACAATTTCGAGCCCTATAAGCAATCATCCGTGCTTAATTCTTTCTATCACAAGCACGAACACACAAGGAATTTGTTTCTTTGTCATAACGTTCATAGAAATTGCCTTTGTGGTGTTTCGATGATTGAATGGAAGCCCTGGGGGAGTGAACATCATAAAAGCTCCTTTACAATGTGTATTCGTTACACACAGTGACTTAGTGTTATTGACAGGCATTTTTAACTGATTCATTTGTTGATTCAGGTGTTACACTCTTATTTTGTCTAGATTTGCAAAGCTCTGGATGAATATCTTTTGAACTGACGAATCAGAGGCTCCAAAGGCTCCAAATGAAAGACATTTCTTGCTAAAAGTTTTGATGAAGTCGTTGCACTTTTCATCAAAAAGGGGGAGAAGAGCAAATCAAGAAATGGAAAAGATCAAAATTTTAGAGATTTCTTCAAAGTATTCTAAAGACATGATGATCTGAGAGAAATTTTCTTTGAAGATACTTTGCCTGGAGATTATTACATTCTGAACAGAAAGAAATAGATTGCATCTTTTGAGCTGAGAAAGAAGAAGATTGAGTTGCACAGATCTATTGGATAGATCTTTTTAAATAATGATCTTGATCCAAAGGGGGAGATTGTTAAAGCACAGTCTCATTGGATTCAAGATCATCCAATCTGAAGATCGCAATCTGAAGCTAAAGCCGGAAAGTCGGCTCTCAAGATTAGTCTAATGTTTACTTGTAATAAATGTCAAAGTTGTTTATTGTATTTGTTGTTTGTCCTAAATATCTAATTAATAGATATTAGGATATTAGTTTAATTAGTTAGATATTATAATATCTTTAGTTAGATATTATTATTAGTTTAATAGTTTATGTTTGCAAGTGGTTGATAGTGTGTTGGAGAAGCTAGACACAAGATTAGATATCAGATCTCATATCTTACACACACACAAGAACACACAAAAGGTGTAAAACACAGAGAGAGCTTCAAAGAGAGAAATTGATCAATCTGTATTCCGCGTTTTATTAATCAAACAGGTTGGTAATCGTTTATGTGTTGTTATCGATGAGAACTTGATAGTATTGTGGACCGACATATTCCTTCAAAAAATGTCCTGTAACACAAAATTAAGCATTTCTCCGAAACAAACGCTAAAACTGCCTTTTAACCAAATAATCTCCATTTATGCAATAAATCATCAAAACCCTTTCATTTAAGACTTATTTATCAAAATGCCTAAAAATCCCAAATATGGTGTTTCACAATATTTATAAAATCTTATTTGTTCAAATAGCAAAACTCATCAAAGATTTCAGCATTTTATAATAATCATGTAAAACACATAAATACTCTAAAATAGACATTTTTGGCATGTACAACATTTTCACAAATCAACTTGAACTCACCTTGCTAGGTTAAGTTAAACCTAGATTTCAAACTCAAATCCTTAGCCTCCAAGAATGAAGCTTTCACTATCAACACGTCAACTTCAACAATAAGCTAGGGCTTTCGAAATATCCCATTTCCCCAAGTCTAGAATAAATCATCAACAAGTAAAACCTTTAGATCTATGAAGATCCTTATACTAAAGCTTGGGAAATAAAAGATGCTTACCTCAAACGAAACTTGAAGTCCTACAACCACATTTCTCCCATGACATCTTCACCCTTTCCACCACCGAGCCTCAAGCCACCAACCCTTTGATCTCTTTACTGTAGATCCACACCAAGAAGCTCCCAAAACTGGTACTCAAGCTCCCACCATTGTTCCAAGGAAGAGATATTGGAGAGGGGAGGAAAAAAGAGAGAAAACCCTAAAAAATGGGTTTAAAATCGTTCAGACCGTGTGTCACCTGTTGTGTCGTCTTGCGTCTTGTGCTAAACCATTCCCCGATTGTTTCTGTCGGCCGACCACTGACTGTTTCCTTGGCCGATCATTGACCGTTCTTTTAGAAAATTATGGCTGTTACAATCCTCCCAACCTTAAAATAGATTTCGTCCTTGAAATCTGACACCAACTGAACACCCGACACTGCTTGTACTAGATTGATTGGTTCTCTATTCAACAATACATTGCCTCATATACAGAATCGATTACATCCCATTTAAGGTTGTCACTGAATTTATCATAACGAGTCGTCCTAATCTTAATCCTAGAGTTTGGCATATCTCACTGATGACTGGGTGAACATCGAGTGCTTACCGAATCCTTTTCCTAACATTAAAACCTTGGTTGCCTCCCAACGTTAGGTTGTTGTCGGTCCACAATATTATCAAGTTCTTATCAAAACAACAACACATATATTAACCAACCTGATTTGATTACAAACACGGAATACAGATTGATTGATTTCTCTTTTGATGCTCTCTGTGTTTTTCTCTCTGATGAACAGTAAACTCAGATCTTTGATTGTATTGTGATAGATATTATATTCTCACCTAACAACTAACTAGATAATATCTAACAAAGATATTATCTAAACTAATAAAATAATATCTAAACATAATATCTAGATATTTAGGAACTAATAACTAAAACACTAAAATACAATAAACTAACTTTGACGATTTATTACAAACTGACTTTAGACTAATATTAAGAGTCGACTTTCCAGCGGTTGCTTCAGATTGCAAACTTCAGATTGGATGATCTTGAATCCAATAGATATGTGCGCTAACAATCTCCCCTTTGGATCAAGATCATTACTAAAAAGATTTAGCAATTCAGTCTTCTCTTTCAGCTCAGAAGATGCAATCTCCCTCTTAGTCTTCAACAAGTAGCAATCTCCCCAAAATACGTAGATAAACTCTCTTTCAGATGATGGGAAGAAATTATCTTTAGATTTAGCTTAGAATGTTGTAGCAAAGTATCTTCAAAGAAAATTTATCTCAAATCAGCATGTCTTCAGAATACTTTCTCTAAACTTGTGTTGTTTCCCATTTCTTGTGTAGCTCTTCTTCCCCTTTATGATGAAAAGATCAACGAGTTCATCAAAACTCTTATGTCAAGAAATGTCTTTCTTAAGGAGCTTCTGATCCATCAATTCAAAAGATATTTATCCAAATCTTTTCAAATCCAGACAAAATAATCGTGTAACACCTGAATCAACAAATGAATCAGTTAAAATGCCTGTCAGTAACACTAAGTCACTGTGTCTAACAAATACACATTGGAAAGGAGCTTTTTGATGTTCACTCCCCGAGGTCTTCCATTCAATCATCGAAATACCACAAAGGTAATTTCTATGAACGTTATGACAAAGAAACAAATTCCTTGTGTGTTCGTGCAGGTGATAGAAAGAATTAAGCACTTGATGATTGCTTATAAGGCTCAATATTGTGTAAACCACTGAGACAACAGTAAGTTAAACACAGACTCAATGTGCATGATTGAAGTGCGATGGTGGGGCAGACTTCCTTCTTTTCAATTTCCAGATTTTCCAAATGAAAATCAGATAGTAAATGTGTTGCTTCCCCTTTGAAAATGTGAAACACTTTCTATTTGAGTAGAAAATGAGTGGTTGGTGAGGTTTCATCAAGAGTTGGCATGGGCTAGTTGCCTGTTTCAATAATGATCACCAAAAAGTTGTGAAACATTAGAATTTTTGTTGCCCGACTCAGAAAAAGTTGGTGCAAAGTTCTGATATTCTTTTAACTCTGTTCTCACACCCCCTTTCTTTTAAACATTTAGCTCACTCAAACCAAACTCTCTTTTGCATTATATCTCATCACACAACCCACACTCATTTCTTTTAAATCCTCACACTCTATCACTATGGATTAACCTCTTGGGTACGAAACACTGGTTAACGTGTATCCATAGAAGTTATGTTAAGTCCTAGCACACTGATCCCATGTTTACCTAGAAAGCATATGATGCTCAAAATGGTTTGACTTTATCAGTTAAAGCTCAAAGATGAATAAGAAAACATTGAAAATTACACTTTCAAATTATAAAATCTGGTGAAGAATTGGAAAGTGATTTGAACATTTAAGAGCATGTTTTCAATGAATGAAAGTTGTCCTTCTTTCAACCATATATGAGATTAAGATAAAGGATTATACCTTTACGTGCGATCTTACATCTCATGAAGCTAAGCTTAAAGTCATAAAGATATGAACATGTAAGCATCTCTCAAACTGCAAAAGTCTTAAAGTCAAGTCAAAGTAACGTTATTCATATTGAATTAAAAGACAAAAAGCAGTAAAACAATGAAAGTACGAGTTCTCATCAGAAATAATCAGAAGTCATATCCTAACTCCTTTGACTTGTAAAACTCCCCAAAAAATCATGCATCACAAAAATTTGACATTAAAAAGGTAAATACAGAAATTAGTGAGTCTTCTCCTCAAATTAATATTGACCATCTGTCAATTTCTTCTCATACTCCTCCTTGGATCATGAACAGAATATTTTAAGTGCAGATATCATTCAGAAATAAGAATGAAGAAATGATGAAAAAGTATACAATTAGAAAACTTTGATAGGTAACTACTGATTATGTCTTAAGATTTAGCATACCAAGCTTAGAGACAAGAAAGGTGAACCTCTTTTCGTCTAAAGGTTTGGTAAACAAATCTGCAAGTTGATAATCAGTTTTTACAAAGAAAAGTTCAATTGTTCCTTTTTCGACATTATCTTTGATAAAATGATACCTGACATCTATGTGTTTGGTCTTGGTGTGCTGAACAGGATTCGCTGTTATCGCGATGGCGCTCTATGAGTCACAGTAGATCGGGATTTTGTTGAAGTGAAAACCGTAGTTACGTAGTTGAGTTCTCATCCACAAGACCTGAGAACAGCAGCTAGCAGCATCTACATATTCTGCTTCGGCCGTTGAAGTTGATGCACAAAGTTGCTTCTTCGATGCCCAACTTACAAGTTTATCACCGAGGAACTGTATATGACCTGACGTGCTCTTCCTATCTAGCATACAACTAGCATGATCTACCTCTGTATATGCTGTTAGTTCAAAGCTAGTATCTTTAGGATACCACAGACCAAGATCTGCAGTCCCCTTCAGATACCTAAAAATACGCTTAACTGCAGACAAATTGGATTCTTTGGGATTGGCCTGATATCTAGCACATAAGCATGTAGAGAACATTATATCTGGCCTACTAGAAGTAAGATACATCAAAGAACCTATCATCCCTCTGTAAGTCCTAACATCAACAGCCTTTCCAGAAGGATCGGTGCCAATCTTAGTACCTGGTGCCATTGGGGTACCAATCGGTTTAGAATATCCCATTTTGAACTTCCGAAGAATATCAAGAATGTATTTTGATTGATTGATAAAAATACCCGATGAAAATTGTATAACTTGTAATCCGAGAAAGAAATTCATCTCTCCAATCATATTCATCTGAAATCTTGACACCATAAGGTTTGAAAAATTCTTACAGTACTTAGGATTTGTAGAGCCAAAAATAATATCATCCACATAGATTTGAATAAGAATGATATCGGCTTTCTCCTTTTTAATAAATAAAGTGGTATCTACCGTACCTTTTGTAAAACCAGACTTGACTAAAAATTGAGATAGGACATCATACCAGGCGCGAGGAGCTTGTTTCAGTCCATAGAGTGCTTTGTCGAGAATGTACACATGATTCGGTTTCTCTTGATTGATAAAGCCTTCTGGTTGCGAGACGTAGACTTCTTCCTTTAGAATGCCATTCAGAAAGGCGATCTTCACGTCCATTTGAAAGACAGTGAAGTTCTTGTGAGCTGCGTAGGACAAAAACATTCGAATTGCCTATAAATGCGCCACAGGAGCATAAGTCTCGTCGTAGTCTATTCCTTCCTCTTGCCTATATCCTTTGGAAATAAGTCTTGCTTTGTTTCTGATAACGGCAACATCTTCATCTTTCTTGATTTTGAAAACCCATTTCGTACCTATAATGGTTTTACCTTGAGGTTTGGGTACGAGTCTCCAGACTTCTAGTGCGTCGAACTGATTCAGCTCTTCTTGCATTGCAGTCACCCAGTCTGAATCGGCAAGAGCCTCGGATACGCGAGATGTCTCGATCTTGCTCAGAAAGGATTCATGCATAAGGATTCATGCATACACATATTCATTGAAGCTGACCTAGTTTGCATCGGTTTGGTTGGATCGCCAATGATCTGGCTTATCGGATGCTCTTTGGTCCATTTATGTTCATGAGGGAGTGGATTATATGAATATATATCAATATTATCATCTAAGAATCCACTGGTACCTTCTTCAGGTTGTTCAGGAGGAATGATGGTTGCAGTTGAAGTAGTAGGTGCAGAAGGCTCAGCAGGTACAGCTTGGTCCGTCTGTAGATCAGTCTGTACAGAACATCCTACTGATACAACAACTTCTGTCTCTTCATTATTTGTCACAGCTTCAACTGTTGGAGTAAGCATTTGAACTGGAATTTCTTGCTGAATCGAGGAGTTGGATTCAGTAGAGATATCTGAACTGGTTGGATGAGTAGTCGTTGAGTCTTCCATCCTGTCAACCACAACAGATTTCTACACATTAGATCCAAGAAATTCATCATAAAACAGTTCAAATAATAAATCTAAATCAGATAAATGATTAGCAGACATTGATGCTTCATCTGATTTGATCGCTTGAGACGCAGGTTCTGGACTGATTTTGCCCAGAAGCTAGTACTCCGGTTCTCACGGGTTCTGAAATGTGTTGTTAAGAAGCCATATCTTCATCAAACGTAACGTTTACGCTTTCAACAACTGTTTTTGACTTCTTCAGATATACACGGAATGCAGTAGATGTAGAGGAATAACCAATGAAGATGCCTTCGTCCGCCTTGACACTGAACTTGTTCAGACTCTCTCTATCATTTAGAACATAACACTTACACCCAAATATATGGAAATATTTGATTGTCGGTGTTCGGTTGTTGATTAACGCATAAGGAGTCTTCTTGAATCTGCGGTGTATCATGGATCGATTATGAGTGTAGCACGCAGTCGATACAGCTTCAGCCCACAAAAATAGAGGTAAGTCAGATTGACTTAGCATAGTACGAGCGGCCTCGACTAGCGTATGATTTCTTCTTTCGACCACTCCATTCTGTTGAGGCGTACAAGAAGCAGAGTATTGATGTGATATCCCGACCGATTCGAGATATTCTTGAACTGTTTTGTTCTTGAACTCTGTGTCGTTGTCAGTTCTTAAAAGCTTGACCGGTTTCTGCAGATTTACCTGGGTCGTCTTCAGGATTGTAATGAGAACATCAGGTGTCTCATCTTCTGAACGTAGAAATTTGACCCAAGTGTATCGCGAGTAATCGTCCACGATAACTAGTATGTACTTCTTTCAGCCTAGACTTTGCGTTCGCATCAGACCGCATAAGTCCATATGCAACAATTCTAACCGAGAGCTTGTACTCGGTTCAGGTTTTGGTTTATGTGGAGCTTTCTTCATCTTTCCCTTTTCACATGCTGCACACAGGTGTTCTTTTTCATACTTCAGCTCTGGAAGTCCTTTAACTAGCTTTGCACTTACCAACTTGTTTATGTACCTAAAGTTGAGGTGAGAGAGCCGTCGATGCCATAGCCAGCTTTGATGCATCGAGGCTTTAGAGAGTAGACATACCTGTTTGTCAGTCTGGACGTTTGACAAATTGATTGTGTAGAGGTCGGACTTTCGAGTTCCTACCAAGAGTTCCTTGCCATCTTCAGTGTGAACAGAACACCTTTTGGCCTTGAAATTTACCTCTAAGCCTTTGTCACAGAACTGGTCTATACTGAAATGGTTGTGTCTTAAGCCTTCAACGTAGCTCACCTTCTTAATCATGACGTTTTCGTGTACCATATCACCATATCCCAGTATTGGTGAAAACTGGTCGTTCCCAAATCTAACTGTCCCGCAATATTTATCTGTATAATTGGACAGCATCCCTTTCTGCCCTGTCATATGCTTGGAACATCCGCTATCCAAGTACCACATCTGACGGGTCTGCTCAAGAGAAATTACGAAATAAGAGATTTAGGTACCCACTTATAAATGGGTCCTACAGTGTTAGTACATGATTTTGGTACCCATTTGAAATTGGGTCCTCTTTTCTTTTGAGAAACAATTGAAGAATTAGTATGATAAGAGTGAACATGATATGTGCCAAACCAAACATCAGAATCTTGACAAGAAATAGAAACATGTTTATCATAATATGAAGACTTTCTAGCAGATAAAGATAACTGGAATAATTGCTTCATAGAGTATTTCTTGCGAGAAATGACAAGTTTTGCTTTCAAAATAGCAACATTAGCAATCAAAACATCTTTACTAGTCGTAGTCTTATTACAATCAACACTAGAAAGAACAGTCTCGTTAATCTCCTGTTTTGGTTTCCATTGAGATTTAACTCCTAGCCCTTTCTTGCTCAGATCTGAAATATTTGAAACTTTTGAGTCAGATTTTTGAGAAACAGACGAATGTTTCTTCTTTGGCTTACCAGTAGTGATCGGTTTCTGTGAATGCTGAGATTTCTTCTTACCTTTCGCATTCTTAGTTTTCACAGAAACTGTTTCATCAACTTTCGTTGATGATTTACCTTTCACACACTTACTGGATAATCCAAAAGAATTCACAACAAAAGACGAATGGTTAGGAAGTTTGGCACTAAAATCAAATTGTTCAAAACAATCATCTAAAACACCATCAGAGTTTAAAAAATCATACCCTTCATCAATTAGACCAAACATATCTTTAGATTTTGAAGCCCTTGATGATTTAGAAAGAACAGTATTTTTAAGCACAGTTGAAAACACGATTTGTTCAATATCAATCAAAAGTCTTTCCTCTGCTAAAGATGTCTCAAGTTCAGAAATTTTACTTTCCAAAATGAGAGGAGGGACGTAAAGATTACCTTTAATAGGCTTCGCCTCCATTTCTTTGACAGAATAACTCTGAAAGAAGGCATTTGAAAGAGATTTTGATTGAATAGAATCATAACTATTATTCAGCTTCGCATAATAAAATGGAAGGTGAACTTTAGATGAGTTCTTTCGTTTTTCAGTTTCCTTGGCTTCATCCTCTTTAGACAGTCCAGTCTAGAAAACTTTAAGGTCTGGGTATCGTCGAGAAAGTTTCATAAATGTAAAATCATAAAGTGCAGGCACTTCAGATATACCATTTTTAAGGTAATGGGGATTCTCATAACCCAGTCCCCAATTCTCTCTATTCTCTTTGGGTTTGTTTAGATAAATGGTTTGTTCAGTTTGACCCAATGTGTATAACTTCTCCTCCAATGCTTTTAATTTTGCAAGTAAAGAGCTATTTTCTTTGGAACACAAAGAATACATTTTCGTAAGCTCTTTGAAATAAAACTCACTCTTTCTCAATTTAGAATTTGTTTCAGTTATCTCTTTGAGAATTATAGTCTTTTCTTTAGCGCAGTTATCAAAGTTTTTATGCATTGTCTCAATCAATACTTTCTTCTCAGCAATATCCTCGCTAAGTTTCTGTATTGATTGGTTGTTGTCATTGATAACACCCTTTTCTCGCTTAAGCTTCGACTCTAACTCTTCGAGTTTAGTCAACATGGCATGCATTTGATTTAAGAAATATGATTGAGTTAAATCACATACCTCATTTTCCTCATCCTCGGAATCAGCTTCAGCTTCTGTTTCCTGCTTGCCCATTAAGCACATGTGTGTTGTCTCGTCTTTCTCTTCATTCTCATATTCCTGTTCTGAATGATCTAGCCAGTACTCATCTTCTCCCATCAATGCCTTTCCAGCCTCCTGTTGCTTGGCAAGAAGCATTTTATTCTTGTAGTAGTCTGAGTTTCTGACTTTGGGTCTTCGGCAGTCTCTGGAAAAATGTCCAAGTCTACCACAGTTGTAGCACTTAGGAGGTTCTGACTGACTAGTTTCTTCAGTTTTATACCTTCTCTCTTCCGCCTTCCTTTCCTCTACTCTCTTACCTTCAACTTTCTCTTTGTGAACATATTTGCTAGGACTAGAAGAATACCTCTGACTGTTTGAGCTTGTCTTTTTGTAGAACTTTCTTTGAAAAGCCTTAGTCAGCATAAGCATTGCCTGCTTCAGTTTTTCACAGTCATCCGAGTCAGAGTTTGCTTCACTTTCAATTTCTTCTGATTCAGACACAATCAACTTGTTCTTCTTCTTTTTCACAACAAGAGCAATTGAGTCAGTACTTGTCTTTTCAGCCTGTTTCTTTTCATCCATGATTTCATCCACCTCTTCTTCATTCTGTTTGAGGGTTTCATACACCTCATGAAGTGGAATCTTGTTTAGATCCTTGATTTGCTTCATTTGCCTGGCAAACCTATTCCATTCAGGCTGGAGAATGCTTAGGAATTTGACATTCTGCTCTATTTGCGATTTGTTGACCTTGTTCTTGCTTAATTCATTCAGCAAGGTCACAAATCTGTCATATGTTACTGCTAGTGACTCTCCAACTCTGCCTTTGAATTCTTCATAGTTGTTTAGACAGTTGGATATCTTCAGCTGGTTTCCAACTTGATAATCCAAGATCACTAAATCTTTAGAGAGAGAAAGTAGAGAGAGAGACAAAGTAGCGCAAAGTAGGAATGTATTGATGTATGCGTAAGAATCTTACAAAGACAAAGACCAAAGGGACTTAAATACCCTTGGTCAGATACACCACTGATAGACTCTAAACACAGTATTTGACCAAGCCCTATAAATACAATGATTACTATAAAAACAGACCTAACAATCTCCCCCTTAGTAATCATTGGCGCTTTGGTCTTCAAAAATTCATCTTCTAAATCAGCACGGACCAACAAAGCGACTTTGAGAAGCATTCTGACTTTTAAGAAAAAATTTCTTCTCAGCATCTTTCAGATTAAGTTGTCTTTGCTGCCTTGAGCTCTAGACGATACACCTCTTTTGAATGATCTTGAATGAACTGTGGTGTTCGGAGCAGGAACAGCAAAAGAATCATTTGTAGCTGAGAGAATAGAATCTTTGAGCGAATCTTGATCAGCAGATAAACTTTTTAGCTCTTTGTCTCTTTATCATCTCCTTGACTTCTCTGATTTCTCCCCCTCATGACCTTGATGAACTGGTTCAACTAGGTCATGCCAATGTTGGAGACGAGACAGCTTAAGATCTGCAAAATCAAAGAAACAGAGAAAAAGAGGGAAGGTTTGCGCGACATGTTGGTTGCGCAAACCGAGGTTTGCGTTTCATGAAGGATACGCAAAAGGAGGTTTGCGTTTCATGAAGGATACGCAAAACAAGGTTTGTGTGACCAACGGAATGCGCAAAGCTGACAAACTCAGAAAAAAATTTACCTTTTTAAGCTCTTTGACTCCCCCTACACAAATGCACTAGATATGACAATTTGAGTTAGCATTCATATAAAGAAAATCAGAAACTCCCCCTCAAAACCAGATATAATCTTTGAAAAATATTCTCTTTGTTCACTCCCCCTTGAATAATGCATAAACCCATTAAAATATATTTATGAGAACACAATGATCAAATATTAATGTAGAAAGAAAAATATACTGAATATAAATTTTGAAACGACTAAATATATAAAATTTTAAACACTAAACAAATAAAATTCTACTTAGTAAAATATCACAGATTTATCAATCATTTGAAATCAAATATATGTTGTTGGATATAGAAACAAGTTTCGTTGCATATCAAGTTAAAACATGTTCAGTTTCAAAAACTCCCATCAATCTATTCAGTGTGATCGCATGCGAATCTTCGATTAACTTCAAGAAAATGAAATTCTAAAAATATTATAGAGAACTTTGCATGTACTAACACTAATCCATCAAAAATTAAGATTTTCACAAATTTATAGGTTTATCGCAACTCAAACATATCACCAAGTATCATGAGATGTGTGCTCATTGGCATCTTTTAGCATTGTGCACATTGGCATCTTAACATGAGTGTGCTCTTTGGCATCTTTTAAGCGCGTGAACTTTGGCATCTTTTGATCAAAAAGTTTATTAAGTAAAGAACATGCCGTAAACGTAACTTTCTATCTGACCCTATTGCAGGATTTAAGTAAAGAACTTTGGCATCTTTTTGATCAAAAAGTTTATTAAGTAAAGAATTCGGCAAATTGATATATAGTTGGAACAAAATAAAATTCAGTTATTTCATCTTTCACATTATAAAAATAATTTGTGTCTCACATTAAAAAATTGGGTTATACAAAATTAAGAAATAGTTGAACAAGCTCAGATTCTTGAAAAATAATGAGAAAACTGGAACACATCATGATTAGAGATAAAATGCAGCGGAAAATAAAATTGATGTACTCACAGTATCTCATTTAGTCAGAAGCTTAAATCATTGAAGAACGAGTTCTAAACTGATTTGTTTAGAAGTCGTAGTCTATGAAGTACGGGTCTTGAGCTGAAGTCCTCAGAAGCCAAACTTCCTATTACTCCCCCTTAACATGTGATGCCTGCAACTTTGAATCAGATAAAGATTTGGGTACCCACTTAAATTTGGGCCCGTGTTTGTTAGTTGCAGTTCGTACGGGGAAACAATAAGCAGATTTGATATGAGAAGCACGATAAAGATAATCAGAAAAATATGCACAATCATCAGAAGAGAAAGCATAATCATCAGAACTAGAATCTGAGGAAGAACATGAGACATGTTTTGAAATTCGAATCATTTGCTTTATAGAGTATTTTGAAATTTTATTACATTTAGCAAATGAATCACTGTTATAAAGTTTGTCTACACATTTATCCTCATCAAAAATATGTTCATCAGATGTCCGCTTCTTTCTCCAGATCTGCATCTTTGATCGAGTGCTCAAAGTCCTATCTGTATGAATGGAATCGGAAGAATTAGAATTGTCAGAAATAACTGTATCATCTTTCTTCGACTTCTTTGACCGTCTTCTTTTACGCTTAGGTTTATAATATTGATCATTGAGCGTAAAAGAATCATCAAGAATTTTAGACTTAATATTTAAATCAGAAGAAATAAATTTATCCAAGCAACCAATCTGATCAACTAATAAATCTGAATTTGCCTCGGAGTCTGAAGAATTTTGAAAAAAGATTTTAAAATTAGAAATTTCCTTTTGGTTTTCCTTAGAATCAGAAGAAAGGTTAGAAATAGAATCCGATTTTTGAGAAAATATTTTTTCTTCAAAACTTGACGTCATGAAAGAAAAAAAAATATCAGATTCAATTTTCTTCAAAATATTTTGATCTTCTATCTGATCTTCAAGATCTATGATTTTTCCTTCTAATACTAACGGAAGAGTATATTTCTTCGAATCATAAATGAGTGGAGAAATATTTTCCATATCAGTATCAGGTGCATAAGGAGCAATAAAATCATCAGACATTGAAGATTTGATAGGAGATATATCATTTAATACTCTTCTTCCTCTTCTTGATTTTTCAGGAAAATATTTTGCATTTTCACTTGTGTAAACAAAAGGAATTTCATTTTTCTTGTTATATATCATTTTCTCATTTTCGAGATCTAACACTTCCTTTTCACTAGTCCAATGAAATTTGAACTGATGAGCATAGTGTGCAAGAGTTAGATAATCATATTTATATAAAGTAGGAACTTCATTTATCACTTTGTTTAAACAATGAGGATTGTCAAAACCAAGTCCCCATCTTTGTTTTAAAGCCTCTTCACTCCTCGGTTTGTTCATAAAAATTGTTTGTTCAGATTGGTCTCTTCGATAAAGTTTTTCTTCTAACTTATGTATTTTATCTGAAAATTCATCTTTTAAATTAGTCATAGACGTCAAAGATTCAAGATAAGATTTATTTGAATTTTCCAAATCATCCAATTTCTTTTGAAAGATGTCTTTAGTATTTTCTAAAATATATTTTTCATCTTTCAAAGAAATTTTCAGTTTGTCAATCAAATCTGACTTTTCTGAATTTAAATTCTTTTCAGATAATAACTTTAAACGTAAATCAGAGAAAGCATTTATCATGATATTCAACTGAGAAGATATGAAATTGTAATCAAACTCTGAATATACCTCATCTTCATCAGTTTCAGAATCATCTGACTGGTCATTCCAACCAAGCACATCTGAGTAATCTCGACGTTTGAAGCTTCGTCGTCAGAGTGATCCAGCCAGAATTCTTCATCTGCCAGCAAAACATTTCCGTTCTCTCTCTTTTCAGCTAGTTCCATTTTCTTTCTATAATAAGCTGAGTCTCTAACCTTCTTAGCTCAACACTCCTTTAAGTAGTGCCCCGACTTTCCACAGTTATAACAAGAAGCAGTCTTAGGCTCGAGCACTTTGTCTTTAGACATAGAAGTGAAGCGAGAAGTGTTGGAACCCGATCGGGGTTGGAACTTTTTCTGATAATGCTGAGAGAGAAGGATCATCGCTTTCTGCAAAGCCTCACCATCATCTTTAGTTGACCCGTTGTAAGCGTTATCAGACAACGTTTGTTCAGCCAGTTGCTTCGTGAGGAGAGCAACCGGATCAACTGTCTTCTTGTTCTTTTTGTCCAGTTTGGCCTTCTTTTCAAGCACCAAGCTCTCATTAGTCATCAGAATCTCATACAGTTCTTGAATCTGCATTGTTGAGATGTGAACGTCGTTCCTCAGTCTATGACATGATTTGTTCCATTCAGGCTGAAGAGCATTGAGGAATTTCAGATTCGTCTCAAGCTCTGTCTTGATCACATTTATCTTTCGCATATCATTCAGCACTGCACAGAATCTGTCGAAAACACTCTTTATAGATTCACTGTCTTTGGCCTTGAACTCCTCAAAGTTGTTCATAAACCGAGTATGTCTGAGTTGAGTTGCAACGGATGAACTAAGCATGATCTTTTCCAATTGTGCCCATAACAGATTTTGATAATCTTTGCAATGATCAACTCGGTTATAGACAGAGTTAGGTAAGGCAAGCATCAGATTAGCTTTCAGCTCTCGATCAGCTTTCATTCGTGAAGTCTCTTCAGATGTTGGAGGAGTCTCTTTATTAGGCTTTACAAAAGGTCCTTCAGTTACAGACTTCATCATGTTATCTCCATTAGCTTGATGCTCAATGAAGTTTAGGAACCTATCTTGCCATTGAGTGAATTCGTTTTCATCAACTAGGACCGGAGGACGAGTTTCTGTACCCAATGACATCATGAGGTCACTCGTGTAGAACTTAGCTTAAAAGCCAAATTTTGCAGAATCCATAGATGACAAAAAAAAAAAATTCCCACACTCTTTTTTTTTTTTTTAAATATAAGTCAGGGAGACGCGCAAATTGAATGTTTGCGTTTCAAGATAGAACCGCAAACTGAACTTTGCGTTTGCTTAGAGAAACGCAAGATGAAGCTTTACGTGAGAAGACTTTGCGGGTGAGGTGAGAAGAGCAAAGTAAGCTTTGTGTTTGGCGAGAGAAGCGCAAAAGAAGACTTTGCGTTTACTGAGTGATACACAAACTAAGGTTTGCGTATGAAGCTAGAACCGCAAACTTGAAATCCTTTCTTTCTTGATACGCAAGAGAAGCTTTGCGTTTCAAACTAGATCCGAAAACCTGAAAAATTCACTAACATCCAAATTAGACCACAATGAACCTTATGCAAAGTATAAGAATGAAACGCAAAGTAGCATGAATGAAGCGCAAACTACTATGAATGAGGCGCAAACTTAAAAAAACACACAATTTACGTAAGATCAACTACAACTTTGAAATTTAACCAAGAAAATCACATATTGATATTCGAAAACACAATTCTAACAACTTTTAATAACCAAAATTGATTAAAATCAACAAATTCACAAATTTGACAAAGAACAGAACGTGAACCGTATTTTTCCAGAAAATACAAGATCTGCAAATTGATGATCCAAACAAGATTTTTATGCGAAACACAAAGAAGAAAATATGATCGATTAGCAATAACGAATCAATTAAATCCAATATCAAATCAAATTGACCAATATCCTGTCCAAATTTGATGAAGAAGCAAGAAAACAAGATTTTCTTGAAAAATCAAGAAAATCGATCGAGTTTTCTGCTTCAATTCACAAATCCATATTCTAAATCACAAATCTCTCAATCCTCTTAAGATTCAGATTGCTCTGATACCAATTGATAATTCAAGATCACTAAATCTTTAGAGAGAGAAAGTAGATAGAGAGAGACAAAGTAGCGCAAAGTAGGAATGTATTGATGTATGCGTAAGAATCTTACAAAGACAAAGACCAAAGGGACTTAAATACCCTTGGTCAGATACACCACTGATAGACTCTAAACACAGTATTTGACCAAGCCCTATAAATACAATGATTACTATAAAATTAGACCTAACACAACTTTTGAACCTAGCATCATCTTCTCTAGCTGATCCCACATCTCTTTGCCAGAGGCCTTGTAGCTGTCTATCTTCAAATATATTTCATTTGGAATGCCTTGAAGAATGTAAGACTTTGCTAATCTATCAACTCTTTCTCTCTTTAGTTCATCACCTTCGAGTTCATCAAACTTCAGTTGATATTTTACCTCATCAGTCCCCTTTGTACAAGTCCTCATAATAGGTGCCATAATTCCTTCTTCCAAGGATTTCCTGATGAATACTCCCAAATCATGTCTTTCAATGAAGTCCATGAACCGATATTTCCACTGCTCACACTCTCCCCTGAAGAGTACTGGTGGCTTTGTGTCAGTTCCGATAGCTAGAGCTTCTCTTGAAGTCATTCTGATTGAAAAAGACTAAATCTGGTAGTGGCGCAAAAAGCGTAATTTGCGCTAAAGGTGGCTGGCGCAAAAGAGTTTTGCGCGAGGTGTAGGTGGCGCGAAGTAACACTTTGCGCTAGAAGACGCTGGTGCAAAAGAGTTTTGCGTGAGATGAGGGTCGCACGAAACAGAACTTTACGCGAAGTGAAGGTAACGCAAACTTTAGTTAGTCTGGAAGATGGAGTTTTGTGCTAGACGTTAGTGGCGCAAACTTGAACTTTGCGCGATAAGCTGTGGCGCAAACTTTGAAGATAGAGATTTGCGCGAGATGTTGATGGCGCAAACTTGAACTTTGCGCTAAACGAAGCTGGCGTGAAGGACACTTTGCGCGAGTAACTGATAGCGCAAAAGTAACTTTGCGCGATTAACTGATAGCAGCAAAAGTAACTTTGCTCGAATAACTTTGAAGTACTTTTGACTTTGGCGCAAACCTTGCTATGAACTGGCGCAAACTTGAACTTCGCGCGAGTTCGTCCCTGCAACTTCGAAAAAACGACTGATTTGACAGTTAAACCTATCTAGACTTCGATTTAGCAGTCCCAACTTCGACAAATCGACCACTAACACTTCTAGAACAGATTACAAGACTTTGATCTAAAGAATAATCACTTTTTGAATAAATGAACGATGGAACAGTGAGTTTCGACTCATGAACAGTTTGACACTAAAATCACAAAATTGGAATCGATAGAAATGCAATTCAGAAATTAAACACTACCGAAATGATCTAGCACACTAATCGATCAAGACCTGATCGATTTCAACTTCAAAAACACACTAAAACTCGAAAAATATTTTTGATTTTGAAGAACACAGTGTCGACTTCTTGAACTTGATATGAATATGATTTAAGCTCTGATACCAATTGTCGGTCCACAATATTATCAAGTTCTTATCAAAACAACAACACATATATTAACCAACCTGATTTGATTACAAACACGAAATACAGATTGATTGATTTCTCTTTTGAAGCTCTCTGTGTTTTTCTCTCTGATGAACAGTAAACTCAGATCTTAGATTGTGTTGTGATAGATATTATATTCTCACCTAACAACTAACTAGATAATATCTAACAAAGATATTATCTAAACTAATAAAATAATATCTAACAAAGATATTATCTAAACTAATAAAATAATATCTAAACATAATATCTAGATATTTAGGAACTAATAACTAAAAGACTAAAATACAATAAACTAACTTTGACGATTTATTACAAACTGACTTTAGACTAATATTAAGAGTCGACTTTCCAGCGTTAGTTTCAGATTGAAAACTTCAGATTGGATGATCTTGAATCCAATAGATCTGTGCGCTAACAGTTGTTCCTATTACCTCAAGAGTAGCTTACGACCATAACCAACAATTCCCACTAGGGATACCTCAATGTCAGGATCGAATTCTCAACAAGAATTAATTCTCAGAAACAATATCAAAGAAGTTTGCGGAATAACACTTTGATATTTAATCGAACAGAAAATAAACACAGAATATAATCAACAAACTGTAAACTTGTATTGAATGCTTAAAACTACAAGATTACACACTCAACCTCAATATTGATGAACAGGCTCACCAATACGAATTCTACTTCTCTAGAATTAGGATCTATGCCTTGAGGTTATTTTTCTCTAAAGGAATGAAAACTAAAGTTAAACGTTATCCTCCTATTCTAAACAATACTATATATATATACTGAATACAAAGATAATTACAATGAATAAAATATCTTCAGTATATCCAGCTGTAGTACTTTCCATCCGGATCTCTTTAGCAGCACTAATAATGCTCAGCAGCATTAACTTCATCTAGCAGCATTAACTTCAAGCAGTACTAACTACTAGCAGTACTAACTAGCTAAGCAGTACTAACTTTGTTCAAGCAGTACTAACTTTAACTAGCAGTAGTAATTCTACTAGCAGTAGTAACACTTAGCAGTATTAATCTTCAACTTGTTCTGGCAGTAGTAACTACACTTGTACTAGCAGTAGTAACTATACTTAGTAGAATCTTCAGTTCCCAACAATCTCCCCCTAACTTGACTTTTAGAAGAGAAGTCAAGTTCTTCAGATATTCTTCCAGATGCTCTTTTGATGCTCCCAAAACTTCCAAGATCATGCTCCTAAGTCTGGATTCAGTCCCAAACTCTGATTGATTATCCTCTGAATTAGATACTTGGCCATTTCTGAATTTGGTGCACAACCCAACTTCTTCTTTAGCATGGCATGAACCTTCAGTCTGGTGTGATTATATACTCTATCCACTAGGAAGTATTCTGTGTGATTTCTATCCAAAGTCACTGCATATACTCCACTAGTTTCATATAGAGTCCAACTTGTGACTTCTTTAAACACACTCTTGATGACCTGGTCCACTTCTTCAGGTTTGAACATCATGCATAGATACTCCATCACCAGTTTTGTAAGAGAAATTCCTGGAGTATTCAGATGATCTGCATACAGCTTAATTCCTATGTCAAACATCTCTTCTATATCAGATCTAGAGCATGTTCTGACAATCTTGACCCAAGTGTTGAATACTTCATACTTATCACCCTTCCTCTTGAGTCTGATGTAATCTTTCCCATCCATTGTCAGTACATCCCAGTGAATGATCTCAGGTGGCTTAACTCCAACAGGTTCTGCAGAAATTGGTTCAGGCACTTTGTCCATCACTACCATATATAAGCTTACATCATCTTTGATTGATGACACTTGCTGACTTGATGACTCAGGTGCCACTTCTTCTTCAGCAACATTTTGTTCTTCTTCTACTCTAGGCTTCTTATCTTTCTTTCTTTTGGCCATCATCTTGGTTCTTTTCAAAGTCTTTTGAACCTGTACTAGAGTAACTTCCTTCTTCTTTTCTTCCTTTTCCCTTGCCATTTCTTTGATAGGAGTTCCCTCTTCACTTTCAGGGAATGGTTGATTCATATCTATATCATTACTCTCCTTGGCCTTCCTTTCAAACTCTACTCTTTTCTTTTCATTGCTCTTCAGATTCCCCATTTCTTTTTCATAGAGCTCTCTGATTTGATCAAAACTCATCTTCACAAACATTTCTTTCTTTACCCCAATTGCACTCCTCAAGAAAGTTATCATTTTGTTTCTTTCCTGAGTGGCTTGGTAAGTTTGTGAAGGTCTTCTTTTCTTTGCACTTGTATTAGCCATCATAGCTTTTCTCAGACTTATAGCCCTTTGTTTAGCCTTTTCAGTTTCAAGCCCCTTTTGATAGGCTTTATTTAGCTCAGCAGCTAAAGCCTTTGCCATTTCCCTGTCCTTCTCCACCTGAGCTCTTTCTTCTTTTTCCATCTCCTTCTGCATTTTCCTTGCTAAAGCTTCATCTGATTCAACCAACCTTTGCTTCTTGATTGGTTGATCAGATTCCACTAACTTTGCCTTACCTTTATCTTTACCCATCTCCTTCTCAATGCTAGAGTTCTTTGCTGCATCACCTCTTTCTTTTATGACAACTCCTTTGGCCTTTGAGGTGACCTTGGGAGTATCATGTTTTGCTTTGATGAGTGTTTCTGCAACCTCTAGCTCTGTAAGAACCTCTTTTACTTGTTCTGCTGCTTCTTTCAGCTCAGCAGTATTAACCATTTCTGCTGCTTTACTTGAACTGGCAGTATTAATGGTTTCTGCTGCTGGCTCTGTTTCTGCTGCTTGCTCATTTTCCCCCTCAACATTATGTTTTTCCTCTTGCTCCCCCTTAGCTTTGGCATCAGCTTCTGACTCCCCCTTTTTGGGAGCATCAGTCACTGGTTCCCTCCTTCTGAGCACAAATTGTTTCTTCTTCTTTTGCAGAATCAGTTTCCTTACCATTTGCTTCAACTTGATGATTTGTTCTTGTTGTGACAGTACAATTAGTTTTAGCTCTTCAATATCTTTGCCTTGTTTGAGTACATCCATGTTGATGTTGCCCATTGCCTCCATCAATTCATCATAGTTATATCTGTCCTCACCTTCTCCAGGAGTGTTACCCCCTATTGAAGGATCATTGGATCTTTTAGTAGTGGAAGTCTTCTGCCTAGCAGAAGCACTATCCACCCCTGTGGTTTCTTGGCACCAGGGACCTTCAAATGATTGCTCATTCAAAGTTGCCATGGGGGAGGTCTTATTGATGTTACCACTTTCCTCCTCTGTGTTAGCAGGAGTAGTGGCAGCCTCATCACCCATATGCTCTACCTCCTCCTCAGAGAGCACCTCCTTTGGGTTGGGAGACACCCTTGTGGTTTCCCTTTGGATATTCTCTAGGGGAGAATTCTCCCTTAGAGGGCTTAAAGGCTGTGTGGGTGATGGTACAAGAAGGGAAGGAGCCTTCTTTACCTGTTTTCTTTGATAAGTTTGGGTAATTGGAGAGGTTGGTTTTGTAAGAATGGACTGGGGAATTGTTTTTGAGTGAGAAGGTTGGGCTTGGCTAGCAGTGGGATGGTCTAATGAGGGCCTTGACCCTGCTGCCATACCTTCAGTGGTTTGGGACACCACCATCATTGTAGAGAACAATGGGGTGTCAACTCCTTCCGAGTCCCCAGCAGATCTTCTCATATTTGAGAAAACCTTGCCTTTGGGGGGTTTAGGTACATATACCCCAACAGGTTGAGGTATATCCGTCAATTCATGGTTAATTACTTCCTGAACAAATCTGGGATACATAAAGAAACTCTTTTTGTTTCCCATATTTGATACAAGATCACTGAAAATCATCTTTGAGAAATTGTACCTTCTGGATGTAGCCAAGCATACCAAAGCATATGCAATTGGACTGCTGAACTCACTCCATCCAGTGGTCTTTTTGGAGATGCAATGCATCAGGGTATGAACAAGAAAACGCCATTGGGGTGAAAACTTTGCTTTTGAGAATTTGAAAACCCCCAATGGGCCTCCATACCCCATTCTAGTAAGATTAGGAAACAGTTCATCATTAGAGATAGACGTTATACCAGAGGCATCGTCTAGACGTAGACTGATGCGAATGACTTCTTCAGTAACTGTAAGTGAGTGATCACAGATTCTTGTCTTGATCATTTGCACACCATTTTCCACAACAATGGTTGCATTAGCCCAGAACTGCCTTTGGTGCTCAATGTAGATTGTAGGGGATACAGTAAGAGCATGAGCAATGTGGCTTGACTTGAGGAAATCCACAATCTGATGAAAGCCTTCTGCTTGTTTTGGCTTTTGGAGCATTGCGATTTCATTGTGCTCGTCAATGAACGCCATTGATGCCATTGACCTTGAAGATTTTTGCCTGAAAACTTTGAACTTTGAGAGAGAAAGGGTTTAGAGCGCAAGAGAACAGTATGCAAAGAGTCGTTATGAACTTTTAGGCGGGCAAAGAGTATTTATAGTATTCGGAATATAAGCAGTATTAACCTAGAGCAGTATTAACTGCTAGCAGTAGTAACGGCTAGCAGTATTAACTAACTAGCAGTATTAACTGAAAGCAGTATTAACCACTAGCAGTATTAACTGAAAGCAGTATTAACTGAAAGCAGTATTAACCACTAGCAGTATTAAATGAAAGCAGTATTAACCACTAGCAGTATTAACTGAAAGCAGTATTAACCACGAGCAGTATTAACTGAAAGCAGTATTAATCACTAGCAGTATTTAAATGAAAGCAGTATTAACCACTAGCAGTATTAACTGAAAGCAGTATTAACCACGAGCAGTATTAACTGAAAGCAGTATGAACCACTAGCAGTATTAACTATACTTACTCCTTTTAAACTTTGCTAAACACTGAGTACTGCTATGCATATCCTGAAAAAGAAGATTAGTAACACCAAGAATAAAAATATACAGGTATAAAACCACTTTTTGAGAAGAAGATTATTCAGAGTTTATCATTCCCACACTTGTTACCAAGAAAGTGAATCTACCCACATCAAAAGCTTTAGTGAATAGATCAGCAAACTGATTATCAGTGTGAACTTTGACAACTTGAATGAGTTTCTTTTCATTACAATCTCTTATAAAGTGATACCTGATTTCAATGTGCTTTGTCTTTGAGTGCTTGACTGGATTATTTATAATGCTAATAGCACTGCTGTTGTCAATAAAGATTGGAGTGTGTAGAAAGGTTACCCCATAATCCAACATTTGATTCTGAATCCATAAGACTTGAGAACAGCAACTTGCAGCTGCTATGTACTCTGCCTCTGTTGTAGATGTGGATACTGTGGTTTGTTTCTTGCACTGCCATGAGACTAGTCTAACACCCAAAAACTGACATCCTCCAGAAGTAGATTTTCTGTCCAAGTTTGCCCCACCTAGATCACTGTCTGAGTATGCTATTAGGTCAAAAGGGGAGTTATGAGGATACCAAAGTCCCAATCTGGGTTGCCCTTTGAGATATCTGAATATCCTCTTAACAGCTTGAAAGTGAGATTGCTTTGGCCTAACTTGAAATCTTGCACATACACAGACTGGAAACATAATATCTGGCCTTGATGCTGTGAGATACATGAGAGAGCCAATCATGGATCTATAAAGATGCACATCCATATCCTCCCCCTCAAGATCTGCTGTGATCTGCTTGTGTGTTTCCATAGGTGTGCTGGCAGGTTTTGATTCTGAGAAACCAAACTTGGTTAGAATATCCTGCACATACTTGGATTGACATATAAAAATGCCATCTGACTTCTGTTGAACTTGGAGTCCAAGGAAGAAAGTAAGTTCCCCCATGGAACTCATTTTGAACCTTTGATGCATTAAATCCTCAAACTCCTTGCACATGTTGTTTCTTGTAGATCCAAAGATAATGTCATCAACATAGATTTGGACCAGCAAGATATCCTTCTTCTTTCTTTTGATAAAGAGAGTCTTATCAATGACTCCTCTTTCAAAGTCATTTTCCAAGAGATAGGATGACAGAGTGTCATACCATGCTCTTGGGGCTTGATGTAGTCCATAAAGTGCTTTCTTTAATTTGTATACCCTGTCTGGATAGCTTGGGTTTTCAAACCCTGGTGGTTGACAGACATATACTTCTTCTTCAATTGATCCATAGAGAAAAGCACTTTTTACATCCATTTGATAGACTTTGAAGTTCATGTAAGAAGCATAGGCTAGGAATAGTCTGATTGCTTCTATCCTAGCCACAGGTGCAAAAACTTCTTCATAATCTATACCCTCTTCTTGAGTATAGCCTTGAGCCACCAGCCTTGCTTTGTTCCTTATGACAATACCTCTTTCATCTCTCTTGTTTCTGAAAATCCACTTTGTGCCAATTGCTCTGTGACCTTTAGGAAGGTCTACTAGATCCCATACATCTTGTAGCTTGAACTGTAACAGTTCTTCTTGCATTGCTTCTATCCAGCTAGATTCTTTCATAGCATCATGTGCCTTTTTAGGCTCAAGCTGGGATAGAAAACAAGAAAGGACTGTACGCTGTTGATCTTGCATTTCTTGAAGCCTGCTTTGATGTCTAGTCATCATAGGAGAAGAGATATCTCCTATTACCAGCTGTGGAGGATGATTCTTTTGAACTCTTGTGTTATGACTAGGTTCTTCATTCAGTCCAGCCTCTAGATTAGAGTCATGCAACTCAACTGAAGTGTCTTCAGATGTCACTTCTGATTCTTGAGTCTCCTCATCTCTAGTGTCTTCTTCACTCTGACTTGGTTCAGTAAATGATTCCTTTTCACAGTCTTCATTTACTGTGGGTATGGGAAAAATCACAGATTTAGATATACTTTCTTGAACTTGTGTGATCTCTGATTCTCCACCATCTGTTCCTGTATACTCATTACTGAAACCAAAAGAGTTAGTTAGTGAATCAATGTCAAATAGCCATTGAGGTCCAGACCCAACAGGATTTGGTGTGTTCTCATTGCATTTGACATTGTCACTTTCTTCAATTATTCTAGAAGAAGAGTTAAAAACTCTGTAGGCCCTACTCTGAGATGAATATCCAACAAGAAATCCATCATCTGCTTTGCTATCAAACTTACCTAAGTGAGATTTGGTATTTAGAATTGTACAAGGACACCCAAAAGGTTTGAAGAAACCAATAAAAGGTTTTCTTTGATTTAAAAGCTCATATGGGGTCTTGTTCTTTTGCTTGACCACTAGAACTCTGTTTTGGACATAACAAGCAGTATTAACTGCTTCAGCCCAGAATGTAATTGTCAGGATCGAATTCTTAACAAGAATTAATACTCAGAAACTAATATCAAAGAAGTTGCGGAAAAACACTTTGATATTTGATAAAACAGTAATCAAACACAGTATATAATGATCAAACAGTAAACTTGTATTAAATGCTTAAAGCTACAAGGTTACACACTCAACCTCAATATTGATGAACAGGCTCACCAATACGAATTCTACTTCTCTAGAATTAGGATCTATGCCTTGAGGTCGATTTTTCTCTTGAAAAAAAAACAGTTATCTCAAAAAAATAATAATTTTTATCTATTCTAAACATTCTATATATATACTAATAGAAAGATAATTACAAAGAATAAACAAATCTTCAGTATATCTTCCATGTATATCTTCTAAGTATATCTTCAGTATATCCAGCTGTCATTCTTTCCATCCGAATCTCTTTAGCAGCACTAACCATGATCAGCAGCATTAACTTCTTAAAGCAGTATTAACTACTAAGCAGCACTAACTACTAGCAGTACTAACTAGCTAAGCAGTACTAACTTTGTTCAAGCAGCACTAACAATAACTAGCAGTATTAATAGTACTAGCAGTAGTAATACTCAGCAGTACTAACTTTTAAGTCTTCTAGCAGTATTAACTTTGAACTAGCAGCATTAACCACACTTGATGAATTCTTCAGTTCCCAACAATCTCCCCCTAACTTGACTTTTAGGAAGAGAAGTCAAGTTCCTCAAATGCTTCCAAAATCTTCATTGATCTACTCCAATGTTAGGGTCCAGTCCCATGCTCTGATTAATAGTTCTTTGAATTAAATACTTTGCCATTTCTGAATTTGGTGCACAACTCAACTTCTTGTTTAACATGGCATGAAGCTTAAGATTTGTATGCTTGTAGACCCTATCCACCAAGTAGTACTCCATGTGGAAAGTATCCAATGCTAGTTCATAGACTCCACTCCTTTCATAGAGAGTCCATCCTCTAACAGCTTTGAACACATCTCTGATTAAGTGCTTCACTGCTTCTGGATTGAATAACATGCACAAGTATTCCATGACCAGCTTCACTATAGGTAACCCTGGAGCTGTCAACTGATCTGCATAAATTTTCATCCCCACGTCAAACATTTCTTCCAAATCAGATCTTGAACACTCTCTGACAATTTTGTTCCAGGTGCTGTATACTTCATACTTCTCATCATTTCTTTTCAATCTGATGTATTCTTTGCCATCCACCTTCATAATATCCCAATGGATAACTTCAGGAGGTTTAAATCCAACAGGTTCAACTGAAATAGGCTTTGAAATTTTATCCATTACCACCATGTACATGTTTACATCTGAGCTCTGTGGTATTTCTTCCTGAGTTTTAGCTTCATTCAGAAGTGCCTCTTCTTCTTCAGTAACCTTTTGCCCTTCTTCTACTCTAGGCTTCTTTACACTTTTCTTTCTTTTAGCCATCATTTTGGTTCTTTTCAGAGTCTTTTGAACCTGCACTAAAGTAGCTTCCTTCTTCTTTTCTTCCTTATTCTCTTCCTTTTCTTTGATAGGAGTTCCCTCTTCACTTTCAGGGAATGGTTGATGCATATTCACATCATGTCTCTCCTTTGCATTCTTTTCAAACTCCACTCTATCCTTTTCATTGCTCTTCAGCTTCTCCATTTCTTTTTCATATAGATCCTTGATTTGATCAAAATTCATCTTCACAAATATTTCTTTCTTTACCCCAATTGCACTTCTCAAGAAAGTTATCATTTTGTTTCTTTCCTGAGTGGCAAGGTAAGTTTGTGAAGGTCTTCTCTTCTTTGCACTTGATCTGGCCATCATAGCCTTTCTCAAGGTTATTGCTCTTTGCTTGGCTTTCTCTGTTTCCAACCCTTTCTGGAATGCTTCATTTAGTTCATTGGCTAGTGCTCTGGCTATCTCTCTGTCTTTCTCAACCTGTTCTTTCTCTGCTTGATCTAACTCTTGTTGCAGTTTCTTTGCTAATTCTTCATCTGACTCAATCATCTTTTGCTTTTTAGATGGTTGATCAGATTCTATCATCTTTTCTTTCCCTTTTCTTTTTACATCTGCAGCCATGTCTTTCTGTTCTGATTTCTTGTCTCCCCCTTCATTTATGACCACTCCCTTTGCTTTGGGAGTGTCATTCTTTGCTTTTACCAGCATCTCTGCTACTTCAACCTCTGTTGGAGTTAACTCTGGTACTGCTGCTTGTGAAGTTTCAGCAGCACTAACAGTTTCTGCTGCTTGTTTTGGCTTAGCAGTAGTAACAGTTTCTGCTGCTGGAGTTGTTTCTGCTGCTGCTTTTTCTTCAACAAATTCAGCCCTTTCTTCAACAAACTCCCCCTCAAACTGTTGATCTATCTGTTCTGAGCTAGAATTCTCCCCCTTTTTGGAAGCATGTTTCTTATGTGACCTCTTCTTTAAAACAAACTGTTTTCTCCTCTGCTTATGCACCAACCTTGTCACCATTTTCTTTAATTTTGCAATCTGGATTTGTTGTGACAGGATGACCAACTTCATCTCTTCAATTTCTTTGCCTTGCTTGAGAACATCTTGATTGATGTTCCCCATTGTTTCCATCAATTCATAGTAAGTATATCTGTCCTCACCCTCTCCAGAAGTGTTACCCTCTTTTGAAGGATCATTAGATCTTTTTGCAGTGGAAGTCTTCTGCCTAGCAGAAGCACTATCCACCCCCTTGGTTTCTTGGCACCAGGGACCTTCAAATGATTGCTCATTCAAAGTTGCCATGGGGGAGGTCTTATTGATATTACCACTTTCCTCCTCTGTGCTAGCAGGAGTAGTGGCAGCCTCATCACCCATATGCTCTACCTCCTCCTCAGAGAGCACCTCCTTTGGGTTGGGAGACACCCTTGTGGTTTCCCTTTGGATATTCTCTAGGGGAGAATTCTCCCTTAGAGGGCTTAAAGGTTGTGTGGGTGATGGTACAAGAAGGGAAGGAGCCTTCTTTACCTGTTTTCTTTGATAAGTTTGGGTAATTGGAGAGGTTGGTTTTGTAAGAATGGACTGGGGAATTGTTTTTGAGTGAGAAGGTTGGGCTTGGCTAGCAGTGGGATGGTCTAATGAGGGCCTTGACCCTGCTGCCATACCTTCAGTGTTTTGGGACACCACCATCATTGTAGAGAACAATGGGGTGTCAACTCCTTCCGAGTCCCCAGCAGATCTTCTCATATTTGAGAAAACCTTGCCTTTTGGGGGTTTAGGTACATATACCCCAACAGGTTGAGGTATATCCGTCAATTCATGGTTAATTACTTCCTGAACAAATCTGGGATACATAAAGAAACTCTTTTTGTTTCCCATATTTGATACAAGATCACTGAAAATCATCTTTGAGAAATTGTACCTTCTGGATGTAGCCAAGCATACCAAAGCATATGCAATTGGACTGCTGAACTCACTCCATCCAGTGGTCTTTTTGGAGATACAATGCATTAGGGTATGAACAAGAAAACGCCATTGGGGTGAAAATTTTGCTTTTGAGAATTTGAAAACACCCAATGGGCCTCCATACCCCATTCTAGTAAGATTAGAAAACAGTTCATCATTAGAGATAGACATTATACCAGAGGCATCGTCTAGACGTAGACTGATGCGAATGACTTCTTCAGTAACTGTAAGTGAGTGATCACAGATTCTTGTCTTGATCATTTGCACACCATTTTCCACAACAATGGTTGCATTAGCCCAGAACTGCCTTTGGTGCTCAATGTAGATTGTAGGTGATACAGTAAGAGCATGAGCAATGTGGCTCGACTTCAGAAAGTCGACTATCTGATGAAAACCTTCTGCTTGTTTTGGCTTTTGGAGCATTGCGATTTCATTGTGCTCGTCAATGAACGCCATTGATGCCATTGACCTTGAAGATTCTTGCCTGAAAACTTTGAACTTTGAGAGAGAAAGGGTTTAGAGCGCAAGAGAACAGTATGCAAAGAGTCGTTATGAACTTTTAGGCGGGCAAAAGGTATTTATAGTATTCGGAATATAAGCAGTATTAACCTAGAGCAGTATTAACCACTAGCAGTATTAACTGAAATAGCAGTATTAACTACTAGCAGTATTAACTAACTAGCAGTATTAACCGCGAGCAGTATTAACGACGAGCAGTATTAACCACTAGCAGTATTAACTGAAATAGCAGTATTAACTACTAGCAGTATTAACTAACTAGCAGTATTAACCGCGAGCAGTATTAACCACGAGCAGTATTAACTGAACTAGCAGTATTAACTGAAATAGCAGTATTAACTACGAGCAGTATTAACTGAACTAGCAGTATTAACTGAAATAGCAGTATTAACTACTAGCAGTATTAACTAAACTTACTCCTTTTAAACTTGCTAAATACTGAGTACTGCTATGCATATCCTGAAAAGAAGATTAGTAACACCAAGAATAACAATATACAGGTATAAACTCACTTTTTGAGAAGAAGTTTATTCAAAGTTTATCATTCCCACACTTGTTACCAAGAAAGTGAATCTACCCACATCAAAAGCTTTAGTGAATAGATCAGCAAACTGATTATCAGTGTGAACTTTGACAACTTGAATAAGTTTCTTTTCATTACAATCTCTTATAAAGTGATACCTGATTTCAATGTGCTTTGTCTTTGAGTGCTTGACTGGATTATTTACAATGCTAATAGCACTGCTGTTATCAATAAAGATTGGAGTATGTAGAAAGGTTACCCCATAATCCAGCATTTGATTCTGAATCCATAAGACTTGAGAACAGCAACTTGCAGCTGCTATGTACTCTGCCTCTGTTGTAGATGTGGATACGGTGGTTTGTTTCTTGCACTGCCATGAGACTAGTCTAGCACCCAAAAACTGACATCCTCCAGAAGTAGATTTTCTGTCCAAGTTTGCCCCACCTAGATCACTGTCTGAGTATGCTATTAGGTCAAAAGGTGAGTTATGCGGATACCAAAGTCCCAATCTGGGTTGCCCTTTGAGATATCTGAATATCCTCTTAACAGCTTGAAAGTGAGATTGCTTTGGCCTAACTTGAAATCTTGCACATACACAGACTGGAAACATAATATCTGGCCTTGATGCTGTGAGATACATGAGAGAGCCAATCATGGATCTATAAAGATGCACATCCATATCCTCCCCCTCAAGATCTGCTGTGATCTGCTTGTGTGTTTCCATAGGTGTGCTGGCAGGTTTTGATTCTGAGAAACCAAACTTGGTTAGAATATCCTGCACATACTTGGATTGACATATAAATATGCCATCTGACTTCTGTTGAACTTGGAGTCCAAGGAAGAAAGTAAGTTCCCCCATGGAACTCATTTTGAACCTTTGATGCATTAAATCCTCAAACTCCTTGCACATATTGTTTCTTGTAGAACCAAAAATAATGTCATCAACATATATTTGGACCAGCAAGATATCCTTCTTCTTTCTTTTGATAAATAGAGTCTTATCAATGACTACTCTTTCAAAGTCATTTTCCAAGAGATAGGATGACAGAGTATCATACCATGCTCTTGGGGCTTGATGTAGTCCATAAAGTGCCTTCTTTAATTTGTATACTCTGTCTGGATAGCTTGGGCTTTCAAACCCTGGTGGTTGACAGACATATACTTCTTCTTCAATTGTCCCATAGAGAAAAGCACTTTTTACATCCATTTGGTAGACTTTGAAGTTCATGTAAGAAGCATAGGCTAGGAATAGTCTGATTGCTTCTATCCTAGCTACAGGTGCAAAAACTTCTTCATAATCTATGCCCTCTTCTTGAGTGTAGCCTTGAGCTACCAGCCTTGCTTTGTTTCTTATAACAATACCTCTTTCATCTCTCTTGTTTCTGAAGATCCATTTTGTGCCAATTGCTCTGTGACCTTTAGGAAGGTCTACTAGATCCCACACATCTTGTAGCTTGAACTGTAACAATTCTTCTTGCATTGCTTCTATCCAGCTAGATTCTTTCATAGCATCATGTGCCTTTTTCGGCTCAAGCTGGGATAGAAAACATGAGAGCACTGTATGCTGTTGATCTTGCATTTCCTGAAGCCTGCTTTGATGTCTAGTCATCATGGGAGAAGAGACATCACCTATTATCAACTGTGGAGGATGATTCTTTTGAACTCTTGTGTTATGACTAGGTTCTACATTCAGTCCAGCCTCTAGATTAGAGTCATGCAATTCAACTGAAGTGTCTTCAGATGTCACTTCTGATTCTTGAGTCTCCACATCTCTAGTGTCTTCTTCACTCTGACTTGGTTCAGTAAATGATTCCTTTTCACAGTCTGCATTTACTGTGGGTATGGGAAAAATCACAGATTTAGATATACTTTCTTGAACTTGTGTGATCTCTGATTCTCCACCATCTTTTTCTGTATACTCATTACTGAAACCAAAAGAGTTAGTTAGTGAATCAATGTCAAATAGCCATTGAGGTCCAGACCCAACAGGATTTGGTGTGTTCTCATTGCATTTGACATTGTCACTTTCTTCAATTATTCTAGAAGAAGAGTTAAAAACTCTGTAGGCCTTACTCTGAGATGAGTATCCAACAAGAAATCCATCATCTGCTTTGCTATCAAACTTACCTAAGTGAGATTTGGTATTTAGAATTGTACAAGGACACCCAAAAGATTTGAAGAAACCAATAAAAGGTTTTCTTTGATTTAAAAGCTCATATGGGGTCTTGTTCTTTTGCTTGACCACTAGAACTCTGTTTTGGACATAACAAGCAGTATTAACTGCTTCAGCCCAGAATGTAATTGGCAATTTTGAATCAGCCAACAGAGATCTAGCAGCCTCTATTAGTGTCCTATTTCTCCTTTCAGCAACACCATTCTGTTGAGGAGTTCTAGGAGCACTATATTGTCTCTCAATACCTTTTCCTTCACAAAAAGTGTTTAAATCATGATTTTTAAATTCAGTTCCATTATCTGATCTAATGACTTTTACTCTTTGATTAGTTTGGTTTTCAATTCTTAGAATGAAGGATTTGATAAGATCACTTGTTTCATCCTTAGTCCTTAGAAAATATACCCAAGTAAACCTGGAGTAATCATCAACAATAACCAAGCAGTAAGATTTCTTGCCTATACTCATAACATTTGTAGGACCAAACAGATCCATATGTAATAACTGGAGACAAGAAGAAACAGAATTTAACTCTTTGGTCTTATGAGAAGTTTTGTGTTGTTTGCCTTTGAGACAAGCAACACAATGATCATCACATGAAAAGACTTTTGAAGGTAAACCTCTTACAAGGTTATTTTTAACAAGATTGTTCATAGTCTTGTAATTCATGTGACACATCCTTCTGTGCCAAAGGGAGGATTCATCTATAGAAGCTTTTGAAACAAGACAATTTAAAGATGAATCACTATCAACATTGTCCAAATCAAGACAGTAAACATTGTCCTTCCTTGGAGTTCTAAGTAGTATCATGCTTTCATCAACTACCTTGAACCCTGGAGCAAGAATCATACACTCAGTATTAGTAAATAATATACTATGTTGTTTGTCACAAACCTGTGATACACTTAACAGGTTGTACTTTAATTGATCAACATAGTAGACATCCTCAAATGTCATCTTACCTTTGGTGACATTACCTTTTCCACTTATCTTACCACCAGTAAGATTGTCTCCAAATGCAACATGTCCTCCATTAATTTGCTTGAAATCCTGAAGGCATGACATGTTGCCAGTCATGTGCCTAGAGCAACCACTATCAACATGCCATATGCTCTTTCCCTTGAGCTGTTGGTTGCCCTGCACATTAAATAAATCAATTAGTATGATTGGGGACCCAAGCCAAAGTGATCTTGGGTCTGCCATTCTCATCAAAGTATTTACATTCCTTTTTAATGAGGTTTTTAAACTCAGAGCACTCTTTATTAGAGTACTTTGTCAATATGATTGGCTTAGCAGAATCAATACTGGAAGCAGTACTAACCTTAGAAGTACTAACAGAGTTAGCAGTACTAACAGGTGTAGCAGTACTAACAGGTTTAGCAGTACTAACCTTGTTAGCAGCATTAACATTGTTAGCAGTAGTATTACTTCTAGCAGCACTATCATTGTCAGCAGCACTATTTGTGGTAGCAGTACTAACAGTTTTAGAGCTTTTAGGAATCCACATATTGACACTTTCTTTAACAGAATACTTTTTCTTCATGTGGCTTTTAGTTTTAACAATTTTCTTAGCCACATGGTTCTTTTCAATTTTCTTATAACCAAAGGGTTTTTGCATGGATCTTTGGAAATTCATTCTTTGGTTCATAGGATTGAAATAACAGTATTTGGCAACATGATTAAGCTTTCCACAGATAAAACAAGGTTTTGGTCTATTGATTTTACTCAGATCAACCCCTTGTTTTTGTGCCCACTGATTATTCCAGTTTCTTTGATTTCCCCTCTTTTTGTCCTGTTTTTGGGGTTCATTCTTCTTACAAGTACACTGTTTGCAAGGACCTGGATTCACAACTGTGGTCTGTTTATAATGGACCTTATCAGACTTTTCCTCTGTCTTCTCTATGTTCTTGGATTTGATCCAAGCCCTTCCACAATCCTCATTGGTGATAATGTTGTTTTCTATAGAAATCTCACCACTCACCTTGTTCTTCTTACTCTTGCCAACCTCTTTCTCAGTCTTATCCTCAACAATTACCTCATCTAAGGGATCTATTTCAGTGGCTCCCTCAGGCAAGTCCTTCCTATATTTGGTGTCTAACAGGTCTGAAGTAGGAGGAATGTAATTGTTGTTATATGGTGGAGGTGTGGCATTATACCCAATTCCTCTTCTTAATTTATCATGAATCTGATTTTGCAGTAAGGAGTCCATTGCTTTAGAAGCATTGGAAAACTTTTCTACATCAAGCTTAACCTTGGTTAACTCCTCTTTCAGTTTTTCACTCTCCTCTTTAGATTTGGTCAATTTAAGTTCTAAATCCTTTTTCTCCCACTGCCAGTAATTGGTGTCATATGAGTGTTGTAGTTCATTGGCTTGAAAACCTTTGATTTGATCTTCAAATCTCTCTACTATCCTCACATAGTCTTTTATATCCTTTTCTAGTCTCTTCAGGTCATCACTCATCTTCTGATTGTGATCCCTGTACCTTTTAACAGTGTCTATGCAAGTTTTAGAGCAGAGATTAGAACTTACCTCAGATGGGAGATCAGATACTTTAGCCATAAGAGCTTGATTCTGAATAGCTTCTTCTGCTTGATCACTCCAATCAAACCCCATTCCTTGTTGAGAAACAAGGGCTTGAGCAGAGTTTCTATTGTTATTGAAGCTTCCAGATTGAGCTTGTTGATGGTTGTTGTTGTGAGACATTCCACTTCTGCATTCTCTAGCAAAATGTCCCTTCAGATGACATTTGTAGCATTCTACCTTTGATTTATCAAACCCTGCTCCATCTTCTCTTCTTTGTGAGAAGTTGTTTCTTCCAGTCCTCTTTATAAACTTCTTAACCCTCATGGAAAGCATGGCCATCTGCCATTTAATATCCATCTCTTCCAGATCATCAGGATGAAGTTGTTCTAAGTCATCATTGATCAAAGAAGAATTTCCATGATTAGAAAGAAGAGCTTCAAATGCATAATCAGTGCCTTTATCTAGATTTGATCCATTAGTAGCATTAACTGATTCAGAGTTAGCAGTAGAATCAATTGATGCTGATAGGAGTGCAGCATTATGAACATATCCAGAAGGCTTCTTCTTTGCCTCCACCTCAGCTTCAAAAACTCTAAGATCATTGTACAGATCATCAAGTTCTTTGTCTTCCAACTGATCATTCTGTCTGAATGACACAGTGTACATGGTCCATTCATCTCCAAGGGACCTTAAGAACTTTCTGTTCACATCATCTTGATCAATCTGTACTCCCATAGTAGCTAGTTCACCAATTAGTTTATTAAACCTGTCAAAAGTTTGAGTCATGGACTCATTCTTAGTTGAGATGAAGTTTTCATACTGTTGTTTTAAGATTGCCTTTTGATTTCTCTTGGTACTTTTAGTACCTGAGAATCTCTTCTCTAGAGCATTCCAGAGCATCTGTGCATCAGTACAATTGCAGAATTGGTGTTGATACTCATTTGGAATGGCCAAGAGCAGTGTGCTCAAGGCTTTCATCTCTGTCTGTCTTGATTTCCTATCTGTATCTGTCTTTGGAGGAGTTCTTTTGCCATCTTCACCAATCTTTCCTCCATCAGATGGGCCATTCTCAATGATGTCCCACATAGAGTAATCTGTGAGGAGAATATATTGCTTGATTCTGATTTTCCACATGTCAAATTCATTGGATCTGAGCATTGGAACTTTTGAGACCAAAGTACTGCTTGATTCTGTAAGATTTTCCATGACGAATAACTGTTTCTGAGAGAATTTTGCTCTGATACCACTTGTCAGGATCGAATTCTTAACAAGAATTAATACTCAGAAACTAATATCAAAGAAGTTGCGGAAAAACACTTTGATATTTGATAAAACAGTAATCAAACACAGTATATAATGATCAAACAGTAAACTTGTATTAAATGCTTAAAGCTACAAGGTTACACACTCAACCTCAATATTGATGAACAGGCTCACCAATACGAATTCTACTTCTCTAGAATTAGGATCTATGCCTTGAGGTCGATTTTTCTCTTGAAAAAAAAACAGTTATCTCAAAAAAATAATAATTTTTATCTATTCTAAACATTCTATATATATACTAATAGAAAGATAATTACAAAGAATAAACAAATCTTCAGTATATCTTCCATGTATATCTTCTAAGTATATCTTCAGTATATCCAGCTGTCATTCTTTCCATCCGAATCTCTTTAGCAGCACTAACCATGATCAGCAGCATTAACTTCTTAAAGCAGTATTAACTACTAAGCAGCACTAACTACTAGCAGTACTAACTAGCTAAGCAGTACTAACTTTGTTCAAGCAGCACTAACAATAACTAGCAGTATTAATAGTACTAGCAGTAGTAATACTCAGCAGTACTAACTTTTAAGTCTTCTAGCAGTATTAACTTTGAACTAGCAGCATTAACCACACTTGATGAATTCTTCAGTTCCCAACAGTAATTGGCAATTTTGAATCAGCCAACAGAGATCTAGCAGCCTCTATTAGTGTCCTATTTCTCCTTTCAGCAACACCATTCTGTTGAGGAGTCCTAGGAGCACTATATTGTCTCTCAATACCTTTTCCTTCACAAAAAGTGTTTAAATCATGATTTTTAAATTCAGTTCCATTATCTGATCTAATGACTTTTACTCTTTGATTAGTTTGGTTTTCAATTCTTAGAATAAAGGATTTGATGAGACCACTTGTTTCATCCTTAGTCCTTAGAAAATATACCCAAGTGAATCTGGAGTAATCATCAACAATAACCAAGCAGTAAGATTTCTTGCCTATACTCATAACATTTGTAGGACCAAACAGATCCATATGCAATAACTGGAGACAAGAAGAAACAGAATTTAACTCTTTGGTCTTATGAGAAGTTTTGTGTTGTTTGCCTTTAAGACAAGCAACACAATGATCATCACATGAAAAGACTTTTGAAGGTAAACCTCTTACAAGGTTATTTTTAACAAGATTGTTCATAGTCTTGAAATTCATGTGACACATCCTTCTGTGCCAAAGGGAGGATTCATCTATAGAAGCTTTTGAAACAAGACAATTTAAAGATGAATCACTATTGACATTGTCCAAATCAAGACAGTAAACATTGTCTTTTCTTGGAGTTCTAAGTAGTATCATGCTTTCATCAACTACCTTGAACCCTGGAGCAAGAATCATACACTCAGTGTTAGTAAATAATATACTATGTTGTTTGTCACAAACCTGTGATACACTTAACAGGTTGTACTTTAATTGATCAACATAGTAGACATCCTCAAATGTCATCTTACCTTTGGTGACATTACCTTTTCCACTTATCTTACCACCAGTAAGATTGTCTCCAAATGCAACATGTCCTCCATTAATTTGCTTGAAATCCTGAAGGCATGACATGTTGCCAGTCATGTGCCTAGAGCAACCACTATCAACATGCCATATGCTCTTTCCCTTGAGCTGTTGGTTGCCCTGCACATTAAATAAATCAATTAGTATTATTGGGGACCCAAGCCAAAGTGATCTTGGGTCTTCCTTTCTCATCAAAGTATTTACATTCCTTTTTAATGAGGTTTTTAAACTCAGAGCACTCTTTATTAGAGTACTTTGTCAATATGATTGGCTTAGCAGAATCAACACTAGAAGCAGTACTAACCTTAGAAGTACTAACAGAGTTAGCAGTACTAACAGGTGTAGCAGTACTAACAGGTTTAGCAGTACTAACCTTGTTAGCAGCATTAACATTGTTAGCAGTAGTATTACTTCTAGCAGCACTATCATTGTCAGCAGCACTACTTGTGATAGCAGTACTAACAGTTTTAGTGCTTTTAGGAATCCACATATTGACACTTTCTTTAACAGAATACTTTTTCTTCATGTGGCTTTTAGTTTTAACAGTTTTCTTAGCCACATGATTCTTTTCAATTTTCTTATAACCAAAGGGTTTTTGCATGGATCTTTGGAAATTCATTCTTTGGTTCATAGGATTGAAATAACAGAATTTTGCAAGATGATTCAATTTGCCACAGATAAAACAAGGTTTTGGTCTATTGATTTTACTCAGATCAACCCCTTGTTTATGTGCCCAATGATTATTCCAGTTTCTTTGATTTCCCCTCTTTTTGTCCTGTTTTTGGGGCTCATTCTTCTTACAAGCACACTGTTTGCAAGGACCTGGATTCACAACTGTGGTCTGTTTATAATGGACCTTACCAAACTTTTCCTCTGTCTTCTCTATGTTCTTGGATTTGATCCAAGCCCTTCCACAATCCTCATTGGTGATAATGTTGTTTTCTTTAGAAATCTCACCACTCACCTTGTTCTCCTTACTCTTGTCAACCTCTTTCTCAGTCTTATCCTCAACAATTTCCTCATCTAAGGGATCTATTTCAGTGGCTCCCTCAGGCAAGTCCTTCCTATCTTTGGTGTCTAACAGGTCTGAAGTAGGAGGAATGTAATTGTTGTTATATGGTGGAGGTGTGGCATTATACCCAATTCCTCTTCTCAACTTATCATGAATCTGATTTTGCAGTAAGGAGTCCATTGCTTTAGAAGCATTGGAAAACTTTTCTACATCAAGCTTAACTTTGGTTAACTCCTCTTTTAGTTTTTCACTCTCCTCTTTAGATTTGGTCAGTTTAAGTTCTAAATCCTTTTTCTCCCACTGCCAGTAATTAGTGTCATATGAGTGTTGAAGTTCATTGGCTTGAAAACCTTTGATTTGATCTTCAAATCTCTCTACTATCCTCACATAGTCTTTTATATCCTTTTCTAGTCTCTTCAGGTCATCACTCATCTTCTGATTGTGATCCCTGTACCTTTTAACAGTGTCTATGCAAGTTTTAGTGCAGAGATTAGAACTTACCTCAGATGGGAGATCAGATACTTTAGCCATAAGAGCTTGATTCTGAATAGCTTCTTCTGCTTGATCACTCCAATCAAACCCCATTCCTTGTTGAGAAACAAGGGCTTGAGCAGAGTTTCTGTTGTTATTGAAGCTTCCAGATTGAGCTTGTTGATGGTTGTTGTTGCTGTGAGACATTCCACTTCTGCATTCTCTAGCAAAATGTCCCTTCAGATGGCATTTGTAGCATTCTACCTTTGATTTATCAAACCCTGCTCCATCTTCTCTTCTTTGTGAGAAGTTGTTTCTTCCAGTCCTCTTTATAAACTTTTTAACCCTCATGGAGAGCATGGCCATCTGCCATTTAATATCCATCTCTTCCAGATCATCAGGATGAAGTTGTTCTAAGTCATCATTGATCAAAGAAGAATTTCCATGATTAGAAAGAAGAGCTTCAAATACATAATCAGTGCCTTTATCTAAATTTGATCCATTAGCAACATTAACTGATTCAGGGTTAGCAGTAGAATCAATTGATGCTGATAGGAGTGCAGCATTATGAACATATCCAGAAGGCTTCTTCTTTGCCTCCACCTCAGCTTCAAATACTCTAAGATCATTGTACAGATCATCAAGTTCTTTGTCTTCCAACTGATCATTCTGTCTAAATGACACAGTGTACATGGTCCATTCATCTCCAAGGGACCTTAAGAACTTTCTGTTCACATCATCTTGATCAATCTGTACTCCCATAGTAGCTAGTTCACCAATTAGTTTATTAAACCTGTCAAAAGTTTGAGTCATGGACTCATTCTTAGTTGAGATGAAGTTTTCATACTGTTGTTTTAAGATTGCCTTTTGATTTCTCTTGGTACTTTTAGTACCTGAGAATCTCTTCTCTAGAGCATTCCAGAGCATCTGTGCATCAGTACAATTGCAGAATTGGTGTTGATACTCATTTGGAATGGCCAAGAGCAGTGTGCTCAAGGCTTTCATCTCTGTCTGTCTTGATTTCCTGTCTGTATCTGTCTTTGGAGGAGTTCTTTTGCCATCTTCACCAATCTTTCCTCCATCAGATGGGCCATTCTCAATGATGTCCCACATAGAGTAATCTGTGAGGAGAATATATTGCTTGATTCTGATTTTCCACATGTCAAATTCATTGGATCTGAGCATTGGAACTTTTGAGACCAAAGTACTGCTTGATTCTGTAAGATTTTCCATGATGAATAACTGTTTCTGAGAGAATTTAGCTCTGATACCACTTGTCAGGATCGAATTCTCAACAAGAATTAATTCTCAGAAACAATATCAAAGAAGTTTGCGGAATAACACTTTGATATTTAATCAAACAGAAAATAAACACAGAATATAATCAACAAACTGTAAACTTGTATTGAATGCTTAAAACTACAAGATTACACACTCAACCTCAATATTGATGAACAGGCTCACCAATACGAATTCTACTTCTCTAGAATTAGGATCTATGCCTTGAGGTTATTTTTCTCTAAAGGAATGAAAACTAAAGTTAAACGTTATCCTCCTATTCTAAACAATACTATATATATATACTGAATACAAAGATAATTACAATGAATAAAATATCTTCAGTATATCCAGCTGTAGTACTTTCCATCCGGATCTCTTTAGCAGCACTAATAATGCTCAGCAGCATTAACTTCATCTAGCAGCATTAACTTCAAGCAGTACTAACTACTAGCAGTACTAACTAGCTAAGCAGTACTAACTTTGTTCAAGCAGTACTAACTTTAACTAGCAGTAGTAATTCTACTAGCAGTAGTAACACTTAGCAGTATTAATCTTCAACTTGTTCTGGCAGTAGTAACTACACTTGTACTAGCAGTAGTAACTATACTTAGTAGAATCTTCAGTTCCCAACACTCAAAGCAGACTTTAACCTTAAATACTTCCAATCGTCCTTCATGGATTTATGTTACACTCTATTATTGCCTTAAAAAACAGGACCCCCTTTGTAGAAAGGACCCAACCATCGCTTGTCCATACTTCTATCAGTGTCGAGTACCCGCAACTAGGTTGACCCTACCCGAGCAGTGATGGAATTCGTATAAAGTTGTTGAGATGGTCACCCGTCGTTGTTACAGAGAATGTACTTATAAACTCGGAAAATCAAAGCCTCCTCAATAACCGACTTCTGCTTAAGGACTACATCGACGGTTTCACTAATTCCTCCAATAATCAATACCATAAAGATTATCGTCCTTTACATGACGAAATTTCTTACACTAGTTTGCTCCGATCCAATCTACAATAATTTGGTTCCTCAAACTGACCCAAGCACCACATATGTAGATATCGAATTATCCCAACTCCACGGTTACACAACTCCCATAATGCATTCAAGCATCGATTGTCAAATCAGCGGAAACCTTGCTGATTACAGAATTACCAATGATCGGTCCCTAATTGCCAGCGTCTAATATCCTTAAGGTTACCACATAATTTGTAGGTCCACCAAATTCAACGAAAGTGCACGGAAGCACCCCAACAGTCAATGTCCTCCTAATCGAGGGTCGATACCTATCCTCAAAACAACTATCTGGAACATGGATATACCACCAAATATTTTATTCCAGAATTGCAATGTCGAAATAAAGTTGACACCTACTCATGGAAGTAAAACCCCAAATCATACAGATTTACTAGCCAACCATAACATCATCATTATTCATGAATACCCATTAAGATGGTACACCACAGACACATAGCATGTTGTCGTGCCCACAAATTCAAAACCAACCATACATAAACATCCGCACAAGGTTTTAACCCGAAGATTTATCGGAGCGGAAAGATCATCAAATAATTAACTGGGAAAAAGCATAAATCTAACGCCTTAAATACTTTTGCGTGAACAAGTTCATGAAACTGAAATCCAAAGTTCAAAACTGACCACGAGTCTGACTATCTGGCGCTTCAATTCCCAAAGACTCCTTTAGTCCCTAATCACAACTCATTTCACACAACGGTTTAAATCTATAGCTCTAATGAGTTTTAGGTTTTTCAATTATATGACTTAACATATGTGTCAATTGAAATTTTATAAGACTTGCAAACAAAAAATCTTTATAACAATTAATCATATGTGTAAAAATCCACTAGACTTAGTCGGTAGTTGTGCAAAGTGGTCACAAACACCACACACATAAAAATATTTCGAAAGCATTTGATCACTACTCCCGCTAATAATGGCAATGGCAAAAGGTGCGCAACAAAATTTTCAAATGGGCCACTATGGTCCTGCCATACTTCAGTTTATTTTCAAATTTAGTAAAACGATAGGATCATTCGATTTGGACAAACGTAAATAATTTAAATTGATTTCAAACTTTTAAGTTGCATAATAAAATGCTCTTTGTCCCAAAATAGTGGCTACAATGGCATGCACACTGATAAACCAATATAAGGCATTGCGTGAAACTATAGAAGTAAAATCAACAACTGAAGAAGGTATAAAGCAAAAGTTCAACTCGAACCATCATAGATCCTTCATATGCTTACTCACACAAAAGTGTAAATTAATTCAAATATTAAGTAGTGTACAATGAAATATACTTGTGTAAAACTCAAAAGTACGATTATGCAATATTAAGACTCTTAAGACATCTCTTGCGGTTGCGATAAGACATGTGCAAAACCCGCGTGAGACATGACACTCAATAAAACCCATACATTTACATGCAACATAATTAAAGCCTACACATTTCAAAGTTCACTCATGCGTAGCCAAACGTCATAAAATAATACTTCATAAAACTCAACAAAACTCAAACAAAATAAAATCCCCGTAAAGCTAAAACACCAAAACATGGAAACAACTTTTTCCTTTAAAACCGTAACATATGTGGAGGAGATCCAATGTCAAGGTCTTAAATCACAGTTACTATCCCGTGACTCTAAACAAGGTTGAATCGTAAATACTACAATATCCGAATATAGAGTTCGACAAAAGCAGGGATAAAGAAAATCTCAACAAGTTGGCAACCATATGCAATAAAAAAAATTTATACATGTTTAAACTCATGGTGTAAAATATTTTGTGTGCTAAACATTTTTCCAAGGTTTCGTAATATCATCCACCTGATGATTTCAGAAACATGAGAAATAATTGATGCATAATTATTTAGAAATAAACTTTGTGCATGAATGTGGTCGGCACTCAACGTCTCAAAACCACGCTCCTCAATTTCCCAGTCACACCAACGTCATCCAGATGCTCGACATCTTAAGGCGATAATCGGAAACTAAATCGGTTAACCTTACAATTTCTCCTCGAATAAGGTTGATTCCATAAGTCTATAGTTCTAATACAACCAATAATTTTGACCCGAAACGGTCCATTTAACGCAATTATCATGCTTACTGTCACTTCAAGTGACGAATGTTAAAATCATCAACTTCTTACGACGGTTACCCCCTTAGAAGCTTCTTCACTATCTCAACGATAGTCATATCACATAACACCGTAGGTTCACCATAACACCGTCCATGTGCAATTATGAACGTACTGTGCATGATCATCCTTGCTACCATCGACGTCATTCCCGTTCCTAGTGACTCCATTAGTCTCAAAACATATTATCTTAAAATGCCTATCGGTGAAATTCTCTCTCTCAATCACTTAAAAGAACACTAGTTTGGGTCTAGGTATTCCAAATCAACACCTAATTCTCTCAAAATTAAGCTCTGATACCAACTTGTAACACCCTCAAATTTGGCAAGAACAACTAATTTAAAATTTCGATATGACATCATGTAAAGGATAAAACTTCTTCCTACAAATCAAAAACTTGATATACCTAAAATTAAAATTCTATAATTAACTTCAACAATTATCAACTCCAATATTATACAAAGACTAAACCGAAGTCAGGTGCTACTTAACCCCCATACAAGTTGCTCTTCACAAAGCCTGCGGAAGACTTCACCAAGTCACTCACTTCTCGAGCACACAATTGGCACTTCTCTCTTCACAGTGTCACTAGAACTATTTCCAAACGAAGCATGTTGCACATGCCGACAAATAAAAAAAGTTTGGCTAACGCCTAGTGAGTTCAAGAGTTTTACATTAATAAATATATCTTTAAAAGGAATAAACTCCACTTAAAATCATAATCTTTCAAATTATTTACTTTAAACTTAGAGGAGACTCTTTTCCAATATCTTGCATTTTCAAAAATGACCTCATTACAAAGCATTCTTTATAAAATGAGGCAACCAAGAACTCACTCGAAACGAGAATAGGGATTAACTCTCAATTTAAGAAACGTGGATAAAACGTTGTATCCCAAAACACCCAAGCACGGGTGGGGCAAAATACTCAACCCATAAATCATGGTTAATAACCCACATATACGATACGTCACCGAAAACATGGACACTAGGCCCAATACTCAAGCGACCATAAAAATGGAAGGAAACCAAAAATCAAAAACATGGGAATGATGTATTTCATTCAAACCTTAATATACACGGGGGAAACCCAATATTAAAGTCATCATTTACAGTCGACCACAAAAAATCCAATGATAATAAAGTAAGGCGTTAACATTTAAAATACTGCTGGACGACGACGGGGGAGACTCGTATCCGTTGAGATTGGAGGAACAGAAAAGTATGCCACCCTTGCAATGTTAATCGCATGATCCTCACAACATAAAAGTCCAAGTGTCCCTACGACTTCTTAACAAGTTTCACCTCAAGACACGGTTGACCTTGGTGAACATTATAATGAACTCCACCCCGAAGGCCCGACACACTTAATGCCTACCTCCAAGGCATTTATTCAAGCGGCGGAGGTCCTAGTGCCTACCTCCCCGGTAGCACTTCCAGACTCAACCCTCCTAGTGCCTACTTGAAAAGTTTACGGTCGTAAGACATGGGTACCGAAGTCCAACCCTGTAATACCCAATCCAACATAGTCTAACATTACATGACTAGACAAGAATGACCAACGCACTCGAGCATGTAATTAATCTTCAATATGCAACAAGGTGCATTAGTATGTAAATCATAATTAGGCTCTACACTGAGCCATTAAAACCGGAAAATTGTCCCGAAGACTCTTTTAAGTCAACACCGAGCTAAAGTGCTCAAAACCCTTTTTGACCAACAAACAACGATCGCCAAATAATAAAACGCAATCGACTCGCGTCATGCAAACACACGCTCCAAAATATATGAATAAAATCCAACACAGTTTAGATTGGGATAAATTACTTTCCAAATGAATTTATACCATTTATTCCTTCAAAAACGTCCCGTAACACAAAATTAAGCATTTCACCAAAACAAATGCTAAAAGTGCCTTTTAACTAAATAATCTCCATTTATACAATAAATCATCAAAACTCTTTCATTTAAGACTTATTTATCAAAATGCCTAAAAATCCCAAATATGGTGTTTCACAAGATTTATAAAATCTTATTTGTTCAAATAGCAAAACTCATCAAAGATTTCAACATTTTATAATAATCATGTAAAACACATAAATACTCTAAAATAGACATTTTTGGCATGTACAACATTTTCACAAATTAACTTGAACTCACTTTGCTAGGTTAAGTTAAACTTAGATTTTAAACCCAAATCCTTAGCCTCTAAGAATGAAGCTTTCACCATCAACACGTCAACTTCAACAATAGGCTAGGGCTTTCCAAATATCCCATTTCCTCAAGTCTAGAATAAATCATCAACAAGTGAAACCTTTAGATCTATGAAGATCCTTATACTAAAGCTTAGGATATACAAGATGCTTACCACAAACGAAACTTAAAGTCCTACAACCACATTTCTCCCATGAAATCTTCACCCTTTCCACAACCGAGCCTCAAACCACCAACCTTTTGATCTCTTTACTGTAGCTCCACACCAAGAAGCTCCAGAAACTGGTACTCAAGCTCCCACCATCGTTCCAAGGATGAGAGAATTGGAGAGGGGAGGAAACATGAGAGTAAACCCTAAATATTGGGTTTAAAATCGTTCAGACCGTCCCCACGGCCTTGGCCGCGACCTCAAGTCGCGGGCCAAGCCGCGCATGTCCCTAAGCCGCGGATCACAGTGACTTGTGCGGGCCAAGTCGCACGTGTCGCCTGTTGTGTCGTCTTGCGTCTTGTGTTAAACCGTTCCCCGATCGTTTCTCTCGGTCGGCCGCTGACCGTTTCCTTGGCCGATCATTTACCGTTCTTTTAGAAAATTATGGTTGTTACACATTTAGGGTACTTTATTTCTTAACTAGAGATAATATTTATAATGATAATATTAATGGTGTGGTTGCGGCAAAAGCAGCAACGATAGTGACGGTGATGGTGGCGTTCACGGTGGTGGTGGAGGAGAATGTGGATATGGCGATTCAGGCGGTGGGCACAATAATGGTAGTGGTGGTTGTGGCTACAATAACATCGTTGTTGGTGGTGGTGCAGTGGTAATGGCGGTAGCGGCAACTATTATTATCGCGGTAGTGGTAGCGTTAGTGAAATAGCGGAGGGAATGACTTCATGGATGGCGGCTGCAGAGACAATGGTGGTGGATGGAGGTGCTAAACTGGTGTTGTTTAAAAGGGATTGGAAAGTTAATTTTGTTTTTTTTAAATCAAATTATGAATTTTTTTGATATTGGTCAAGGAATGAAATACAAATTCTTTGATTTATATAATGAATGATCAAGTCTCTCAACTGAAAAATTCAACAGAATCTAATCTATTCAATCCGTGAACAACAAGGGCAAAGAATTTAGTCAAATGAATTTGTAATTCCAGTTCAATCGTATTTTTTTGTATGACACAAAGCAAACGCCTCCTGAGTTTCCCCCTTGTCTCTCCTATGTTTTTAACCCAATCAAAAGATGCTAAATTTGTATCACATACCATAGTTTGACGGATATATATTATTACACAAGTAAACATCCAATTTTTTCCTATCAAAGAAATAAAATTTGCTAAGACAAACCGAATCCTTGAAGAACATCGATTCATTTGAAATTGGTTTTGGAAAAATGCAAGGTTCTAAATGATATGAAACGTGGTGTGGTGGTGAGGACAAATCTTAAGCCTTACACGCCACGCCGATAACGCAATGTTTTTCAAGACATGATTTAAGACGACAAAGTTGTTCGTCATATATGGAATATATATATATATGTCTGTGTGTGTGTATCTTCTACATATTATTAAATTAAATAATGATATTAAAACATACATATTAGAAAAAGAAAAATCATATAGATTATTATTATAAAACTGTCTCTGATTAATTATTCAAAATAGAACTTAGTAGGTTAATTTACAATTTCGTTTTAATCGTGAGTCCATCATGTGTATAAGTCCGGGAAATTGTGAGTGATGTGATTACATAAATCGATAAAAGTGTAAAATTTAAAGTTAAAAGTATAAAAACATAAAAACTAAAAAAGAACTCAAAAAACAATTGCTTATTGAAAAAAACGTCACGCCTTGTAAAAAGTGCACGTCGTGGCACATCATGACGTGAGACGCGCCTTATAGAAAGGGTATAGGTCTTATAATAAAGGCGGAAACACGTCTTACCCCATACCACGCAATGGCGACCACCATGACACACCTTTTTGAACCCTGGAAAAATGTTAGAAATATGGAATTATGGACGGGTATGTGATCTATAAAAATAAAGACTTTGATAAATGTTTAAAGTATCTGTAATGAGGGTTTTTGTTAAGGTTTTTATAAAAATATCCATCGTAAGACAGAGGTTTTGTTCTTATAAAAATCCAGATATTTGAATAAAACTGGGATTTTTGTCTAATTTTTGTTTTAATAAATTTATGAAATATATTTATAAATTATATAAACTATAATTGAGACAAACATTTAAATTAATAATTATAAAATGTATTTATTTATTTTGTTTCATGTAACTATTTATTCAAGATTTTGTACTTTATTAAATTTTATTTTAAATAAACAAATATATTTGTTTAGTTATTTTCAAAATAAAAAAAAGTATATATAATTATCTCGTTATATCATGGGGGTTGTTAAACATATCCCAATACTCCCTCCTACTAAACTTCTTCTCAAAAACGAAATTCAATGGTCAAAATCTCATCATTTTTTATTTTTTAATTACACTTCTATTATATTAACATATATGATTGTATATTAACTAAAAAATATTAAAAAATAAGTTTTTTTAACAAATTACATCATTATAATCGTCTATTCAATATCTTCAAGATGGTTCCAATATTGAATATTTTTTGATGTACATCCTATTATTATATATCATAAATAGTATGAAATTATTTTTAATATACTTGCATTTTATATCCTTATGGTTATTTATTAAATTTGTTTTATATCATTTACTTTTTCGTTTTTAAATTTACATCATAATTATCTAAACATACATAATTATATATTAACTGAAATACGTTTAAAAAATGCGTTTCTTTTTTATACAAATTACACGATTATAATATTTTCGTCAATACCTTTAAAATAAACTAAATATTGAATATTATAAATATATATATGTATTTTTTTATAAATATTTTTTTTAAATTACACTTTATAATTGTATAGTTATTTTATTAAATTTGTATTATATCCTTTACTTTTTCATTTAGCATTTACACCCTTATCTTATTAAAATACCTAATCAACACATGTTAACTAAAATATGTTTTTTTTTACAAATTACACAATTATAATTATCTCGTTAATACCTTTAAAAGAAGCCTAATATGGAATATTTCTTGATTTAATTATGATGTCGAAAATATGATTAAGGGTGTTTGCAAAAGATGAAAATATCATAGCCTTTATCCAACCATGATATATATATACAAATATGACTTTTATACGCGCCTAATTATACACAGTTTTTGTTGTTTTTACAAAAACCGCGTATAAAGAACGAATCTGGAACCTTTTTACACGGTTCAATTTGAACTGTTGCTAAAAATATGGTTTTATACACGGTTCTAGATTAAAAACCGTATAAAAAGGGTAGTCGCCAATTACAAAACCGCGGTTTTTAGCAATACACCGCGTATAAAAGTAACACTTTTGTACGCGGTTTTTAAAAATAACCGCGTATAAAAGGTAACCTATATGTGGTTTTTAATACACAACCGCGTATAAAAATACAAACAACCGTGTCTAAAAGTACAAACTACCGCGTAAAAATGTAAACCTTTTATACGCAGTTGTTTATTAAAAACCGCGTATAAAAGTACAAACAACTGCGTATAAATGTCATACCCTTTTATACGTGGTTGTTTATTTAAAACCGCGTATAAAAGTGCAAAAACCGCATATGAAAGTACAAACAAGCCCGTATAAAAGTAACCCTTTTATACGTGGTTGTTTATTTAAAACCGCATATAAAAGTACAAAAACCGCGTATGAAAGTACAAACAATCGCGTATAAATGTCATACCCTTTTATACGCGGTTGTTTATTTAAAACCGCGTATAAAAGTACAAAAACCGCATATGAAAGTACAAACAAGCACGTATAAAAGTAACGTTTTATACGTGGTTGTTTATTTAAAACCGCGTATAAAAGTACAAAAAACGCGTACGAAAGTACAAACAACCGCATATAAATGTCATACCCTTTTATACGCGGTTGTTTATTAAGAACCGTGTATAAAAGGCCTTACTAGGGATTAGACTGGACTGATCAATTACCGACAACACTGATAAGGTATTATACTATACTACACATTAATTATATTAATTTTGCGCATGATTGCTAAAAATTTAACTTGCATGCATTTATTATACAAGTTCATGCATTTGATGCCTTTAGGTCGCCCGTCCGAATTTTGATCTAATAGAGATTAATTTCGGATAGTCCCCTGTTTGGGACTACTTTTTGAATATTTGTCTCATTTAGGATGTGAATGCATATAATGGATCAGTTATTTAAGAAAAATTCGGTAGACGTTTCCCTTTAAGAGCCATTAACGTTTGACAGATACCTGTTGTGTACCGTACATTATGTTGGGAAATAAAATATTTTTTATGAACCAAAAATACAAAATTAATATGACTTGGTAATTATGTATTATATAGTACTAGTAAGGATTAACACTTACTTTGTACTTGAATGATTAATTCACTATACCAAATGTTGTCTTAGACAACATATGCTAATTGTCTATGTTGCTTAAGATAAGCTTAGGCAACAAAGGCTAATATATGTTGCCTAAGTTTTCTCTTAGGCAACATGTAGTTCTATGTTGCCTAAGTCAGACCTTATGCAACATATGAATAATTATATGTTGCCTCAACTATCTTAAGCAACATTTTCCCTTATGTTGCCTTAGTTTTATAATGTTTTTTTTTAATAAATGAAAGTTATCTTAGGCAACATATTATTTTGTTTATATGTTGTCTAAGGTAAAAAATATAAATAAATATAGGTAGTTGAAAATGTAAAAACTTGTATAATGTTTTTTTTAAATCAAAGAAAGTTATCTTAGGCAACATATTTTCTTGTTTCTATGTTGCCTAAGGTCAAAAATATAACTAAATATTGGTAGTCGAAAATTTAATAACTTGTATAATTTTTTTTTAAATCAATGAAATTTATCTTAGGCAACATATTTTCTTATTTCTATGTTGCCTAAGGTCAAAAATATAAATAAATATAGGTAGTTGAAAATGTAATAACTTGTATAATGTTTTTTTTAAATCAAACCGCATCTATTGGGTTAGAGACGAGTTGGGCCCAAAGTAACCCGACCAACCCGACTAAAACTTGTACGTTTTTACTTTTTTTTTTATGATTTTAAACTTTTAGCGGCTTGTCTTTTCTATCAATTCTCAAGTTCTTCTATCTTAGTCATAGTTCAGATCTGTCTACGAGACCACGCCGAATAAAATCGTACAAATATAACCTAAGTCTTCAAAAATATTCAACATCAACTTGGGCTTTAATGTATCAGTTGGGATTTAATGGATCCATTTAGGCTTTAATGGATCCACTCGGGCTTTAATGGATCGGTTGGATTTTAATGCATCCATTTGGGCTTTAATGTATCGGTTGGGCTTTAATGGATCCATTAGGCTTTAATGGATCTACTTGGGCTTTAATGGTCCCATTTCGGTTTTACTAGATTCATTTGGGTTTTAACGTGATCGGTTGGGCTTTTAACGGATCCACATGGATCGATTGGGCTTTAAAGGATCAATTTGATCCCAATACACATCACATGAATATATGTAGTACATATTTGTAGACAAACACGTATTAAGTCACCATTCGTGTTATTGGGCCTTAATAAGTCATTAAAGGTTTTGTTGGTCTGTATTGGTTCTTACTAGGCTTTAATGGTTCTTAGTAGGCTATAGTGGGCCTTAGTGGCCTTATTGATCCCAACACACATCATATGCATATATGTAGTACATATCTGCATACAAACACATATTAAGTCACTATTGGTGTTATTGGGACTTAATAAGTCATGAAAGGTTTTGTTGGTCTGTATTGGTTCTTACTAGGCTTTAATGGTTCTTAGTAGGCTATAGTGGGCCTTATTGATCCTAGTACACATCACATGCATATATGCAGTACATATCTACATACAAAAACATATTGAGTCACCATTGGTGTTATTGGGCCTTAATAAGTCATGAAAGGTTCCCTATTGATACAACGACTTCTAAAATCCTGAGATCGGGTTCCCCATTAATACAACGACTTCGATTGGGCTTTAATGGATCTATTTGGACTTTAATGGATCGAGCTTTAATGGCTCTATTTAGGTTTTAATAGAACAATTTGGGCTTTAATGGATCCACATGGGTGTTTATGGATCGATTGGGCTTTAATGGATCTATTTGGACTTTAATGGATTGGTTGAGCTTTAATGGCTTTATTTGGGCTTTAATGGAATAAATTGGGCTTTAATGGATTGGTTGGGCTTTAAAGGATCCAATCAGGCTTTAATGGATCTATTTGGGCTTTAATGAAACAAATTGAGCTCTAATGGATCAGTTGGACTTTAACGGATCCACATGGGCGTTTAATGGGTCGGTTGGTATTTAATGGAACCACTTGGTCATTAATGGATCAATTAGGCTTTAATTGATCCATTTGGGCTTTTGTAACACCCCAAAAATTGGGATAAAAAAAACCGGTCAGACGAAACCACTTTTTATGGTCCAGTTTAACACTTGTTGTTTTGAAATTTTTGGTCACTTGTTGCCAAACCGCTCAGTTTGGAAACCAGTCATAGCATAACAGGTTTGTGGTTTGAGGGGTTAAAACGTCCAAATCGGACTGCAAACACCCTTAAGCAATACATATGAGATAATTATTTTACAATATAGCAATTAATCCATGTCCAATAATTAAAAAAACTCATCTAAATATTAATATTTATTCTTAGACAATGGAAGATTCTGAATTTAAATTAGAAAACCGATAAAAATTTTAAATATTTTAAAAAACAATTAAGAAATTCTATTATAAATTTTTTTTAAATAACAATTGAAAAACAATGGAATGTTTTTTGGTTTTGGGCGGAAAAATGAAATTCATTTCCTCCTAAACCCTAACATTTCAAAAGGACCATCCTTCCAATTACTTTAATCAACTCACCTCCCTCAGTTTCTCGATCAATTGGTTTTGGGCAGAAAACTGAAATCCTTTGTTGCTTCGTTCTTTTGTCGATTTGCATCCCTCGGTCTACAACTCGATTTACTCATTGGTATCGTTCGATTTGCTTTTTCCTATCCACCCCCGATCTACAACTCGATTTGTTGATTTTGTTATCTTCTTCTCAATATTTTGTAGGGTTTAGCTAGGTAATGACAACCTGCAAGACACACAGAGGTACAACTCGTTTTTTCTGCTCCGGGTTTACATCTTCTAGTTCGATTTCCAATAAATGATTTGTTTTTTTCTGATCCTGGTTTACATCTTCTGGTTCGATTTCCATAAAATGATTTGATTTACATCTACTTTAATTTGCTTCTTCGATTTCCAAAAAGAATATGCTTGTTGCTCATACAAAACTATGATTTATTATGCTATGTTAGGTTTTCTAGCAAAATTTATAGAGAGAAGGAAGCTTCATACATATAAACATGTTTTGCGAGAACAGTAGCGTACCAAATAGTTGTTGGTATTTAGTTACCTGTTGTTCATATTCATGGTCTTGATGAAGTAATGGTGGGTGAATTGATATTTCCTCCACGTCGATAAGGGGCTAAAAGAGCTACTACTATAATTCCGGTTAATAGGATTTGAATATGTTAAAAATTGACGATGACATATTATGTATAAACGTATATAAATTCAACATAATAATATTTTGGGCTTCTTGTTCATTTGTTCATCGCTGATGACAGTGATGAGCATATATGATGCATTTATTAACATATAGTATTCAGTGTACTATAACATATGTGCTTAAACATGTGATGGTCAAGTAATAATATGCTTGTTACTCATACAAAGCAGCTTCAAGGCAGTGTTTGTTGGTAAGTTTTTCATGGACTAAATGTTGTCTAATTCATGTAATTGGCTTGATAAACTGCTATTATTACTTGATGTAAGATATGCACTTAGTGACATATTACACTACTAGAAATTTAGTTTCAAGTTAGAAGGTTTAGAATATGTGTATTTATCATGATTTTATGTCATTACAATGTAATCAAATTCTTGTTTGTTTTTTTAATTTTTAGTTGCCTCAAGATTACTTGTTCTTGTTTTTTTTATTAAAAAATTGACATTATTTTATGTGTTTATGTTTTCTTCATGACAGCATAGGTTCAAATGAGTGATGAAGATATTCTTTTTGGAGGCACAACTATATAGCTTTGAGGAGACCATAGTTAGATTGACTCCCTAGCTAGTTATTATGTGGATTTTTTTTATCGAATATCAGTTTAGAAAATTGATGTTGTAAATAAAAAAATATATTTGCATGTGTATTTGTACATGAAAATGAGTGAATTTACGTTGAGATATTACATTTATGTTGACGATCTTTAAAGTTTAATGGTTAATGGTTACTTCGAGATGCTACATTTATGCGTCTAGCTGATTTTTGTATTTGGAATTGTGTTTGAAATGTTCCATTATTCGAATATGAATCGTATTTGGATTTAGCATATCGATATAATGCAGCTTCACCAACATTTGGAGGAATAATGGATGGTAACAAAATCGAGGAAAATATTAAAAATATAAATATAACTCATTATATACGGTTTTAGTAAAAGAATAGTGTACAAATGTGTGCAATTTTTTATTAATGGTTACATTTATACGCGGTTTTGTTATGAAAACCGTGAAAAATTAATACAATTGTAAACGGTTTTAGCAAAAAACCGTGTAAGATATAGACTTTTATAAACGGTTAATATGACTTTTTTAAACGGTTTCACCTAAAAACCATGTAAGATAAATATTTTTATAAACGGTTACCAGAGATTTTTTAAACGGTTTCATCCAAAAACCGTGTAAGATGGTCACTTTTATACGCAGTTAATATTACTTTTCTAAACGGTTTTAAAACCGTGTATAAAAGTTGAGTTTTATACGCGGTTTTAGAACCGCGTATAAAAGCCCGACACTTTTACAAACACCCGCGATATACGCGGTTCCAAAACCGCGTATAAAAGCCCAAAACAACCGTTTATAAAGGCATAATTTGTAGTAGTATATATATATATATAACTAAATATGGCTTAGTTTAATAAGTTTTATATGTGTATCTTAATATATTATTAAATTTACGTAAGATAGAAATAATATATAAACCGAGAATGAGAATTAAACAAAAAAATGGAGAAAATTTTACTTAAAAATTGACCAAAAGTGAAAACGAGACTCAAAAACTAGATAAACATCAATAAAACTTTATATTGCATACAAATATAAATAAAATTTTATCAAAATTATACAATTATTAAAATAATAATCTTAAAGGTCGTTTTTATTTTTTTAATCTTAATTTTTTTAAATTTATAGTACTAAAAAATACGTATATTAATTAATATATATTATTATTTAATTAATATAATTAAGATAAGAAAATAAAAAAAGAATAGTCAATACTATATTATAAAGCACGGATAAAAAACTCTTAAATACAAATTATTAGGCACAAGGTACCATCATTTTATGCAAGATTTTAAAAATATCTTAATTTACAAGTATCAAAGCACAAGATACATATTACTATTGCAGGCTTCTAACACCCACCAATTTGATATGTGTAGGGCATTCTTTTTATGCAGACCTTTTCATGCACCACTATTAATTAATATATTATATTACTATAATTTTGTTTTAATTATATTATTAAATATGTAACTGGTTATTTTTTCTAGGTGTTATTAAAATATATAAGATAATCATTGAATTCTAACAAAATACTTAATTTTTTTATATAAAAAACATTATATTATTAAGCCTAAATTAAACAAATTTATAAAAAAAAACATTATCATTTTCTCAAAACCATCCAAAATCGTACTGTAAATTGACAAAAAAAAAATGAAACATTAAAATCGTGATGTATCTCGCTGCATTGCGCGAGTACGCTTCTAGTATTAAATTAAGAGAGAATGGCTAGATTAGCTCTTTTGATAGGCTAAAAAATTGCAAAAGTGTCACCCAATTTCTCCGCTAATAGGCTAATAGCTGACCTCCCATCTGCAAAAATGGTAGTGGGACCCACAAACTGACGTGGGCCACTAAGAACCGGCCACGTGTATTTCTTTGAGAGACAAATGGGCAGGTGGAGTGTAACACCCATAAATTTGGAAATAACGACTAATTTAAAACTTTTAATAATACCTCAAAGAAGGATAAAATCTATTACGACAAGTTCACGCTAGAAATACAATTCTAGATTTAACCGTCAACAGAATGAATAAAGTCTTACATAATGACTGATTAAAGTCGGGTGTTACTAAAACCCAATGACAGTCGCTACATCCAAAGTAAATGCGGAAGTCTTCACCAAGCTATTCACTTCTTCGAGCACACAACTAGCACTCATCTCTTCACAGTGACGCTAGAGTTAATCCCGAAACGGAACCTGATACAAATGCCGACAAATAAAAATGGTTAGGCTACCGCCTAGTGAGTTCAAGAGTTTTTTTTATTATGATTATAAAAATCGTTAAACGAAACTAATGCAACTTAAATCATGATCCTTCAAAATGCATTACTTTAAATATGAGAACGACCCGTTTTCCAATAATACACATTTTATAAATGAACGCCTCAACACCAAAACATTTTTTCATGAAGTAATGCAACCCAACACTTACTCAAAACGTGAATAATGGTAAATGCTCAAATATTGAAATTTGAATAAAACTTTATAAACCAAACGACCATAAATATGAGTAAACTCAAGCCTCCAAAATTATAACATATGGAGAATATCCCAAACTCAAAACTTCACCGAAAAACAAGGATAAAACTAAATACCCAAAACAACACCTTTCGGTGATGGGGGAGACCCGAATTCCATGGATTGTGGCGGACCACAAAAGTAGGTCACTTTCCAAGTTATTGAGCTCACCATACTAGGACCCAATGGCCACGAACTCGCCGACTCGTACTAAGATGTGGATGAGGGCACCCGAGGATCCTAATCATGCTCATTCACTAGGATTACATTTACGGCCATGGCTAGTATCCGACTTTACAAAACGTACGAAGTTGCCTCTGAGGACCCAATGTCTCAACTAGCTACAAATGGGAAATGACTATCCCATAAAAACAGACTCAGAAATTACATCATGGGCCAAGGCCAAATGTTAGACTCCATGAGCCCGCACCATAAGGCCCTCGATAATCCGAAGACTAATTCTGGTCTCAACATGGAAACAATAGCCTTTTTTCTTAAAATAATAAAGACCGACTCATATGCCTATGGATCAATTACATTACAGTCTATAACACTACATGACTCTAATTCAATGACCAAAGCACTCAAAACATGTAATCCTCAAATGACATGTAATAAACGTCATCATACTCGCAACTCCACAAGGGGCTATTAAACCGGATAAATGTCCTCAAGACTCATCTTAGTGAAAAACCGAGCCAAAAGCTCAACGATTTACTTTATCAAACCATAAAAGTCAATGTAAATCATAAAACAAAATTAACCAACGGTTATGCAAATACAACGACCAAAAGTAGGATTAGTCCAAAACTCATCATGGGTTGAGACAAACTATTTTTCCAAATGAAATCATACCTTTATTTTTCCAAAATGCCTCGTAACACCACAATATGCATTTTCCAAAATGGTTTATAAGATTAATGTTAGACTAATATTGTATTCAAGATTAAAAGTGAGGGTCTGTTTTGTAATTAGTTGATAGTTCAAGGGTTTGGTTGTAAAGTCAAAAAATGTTGACTTAGTATAAATACTTGGTTTCTTTGTAATCTGTAAGAAGAACGCTCATTTTTAGAACACAAGTCTTGCACACTAAAGAGAGAACACAGTGAGATCTGTGACACTTAGACTTGTGATTGTTTTGTAATCATATGATTTGATCAATAAATGTTTCTGTGATAATATGTGATTGTTTGTATGCTAGAATCTGGGTCACAATTGGTATCAGAGCACAGATCAGAAAATTTAGAAAGATCGATATTTTTTCAAGAAAGTCACTGTTACACTGAATTCAAGATTGTGATCGAGTGATGAATTGAATGTGAAATTGAGTTCACAATGTTCGTTCATTGAAGTGAAACAATTCTTGTGTTGGTTGATCAATCAATTGATCAACAGATTGCAAGAATTTGATCGATTTGTACATTTCCAGAAAGTTATTTTTCACGGACTGCCAGTGATCGATTTCCAATTCAAAAGTCAATTTCAGGGAAATTCACTCCGTAGGGTTGTGTTCGATGACATAAAGATCATTCCTACAAAGTTTCAAAGTCAAACATCAAGTTTTAAGTGGATTTAAAAAAAAAGTTGCAAAATATCAACGAGATCTACAGAATTCGCAGACTTCATGAAGAACTCGCATGAAGAACTCGCAGGCAATGGAATTCGCAGAAATCTTAAGGAAAGAATTCGCAGACTGAAGGAATTCGCATACTACAGAGAAGAAAAATTGCTAAGGGAGGAATTCGCAAGTGTGAGACTTATGAATTCAGAGGAATTCGCACCAGAGAGAGATACAAATTTCAAAGAATTCGTACAAGACACACGTACGGATTGTTCAGAATTCGCAAACCAGTGTTCTGCGAAAAGCTTAAGATTTCGTATCCTTTCTAGTTTCTTTATCATATGAATTCTTGATTGTGTGTTTCTTGCGAATTGCTCATACAAATTCTTGATTGCTTACGAATTATTGCTTGCGAATTGTGTTGTGAGTGACTTGCGAATTCTCACATATGAATTCTGTACTTATGAATATTTTTAAGTGATTTTCTCTTATTTTTACTTCAAATTTTTCTGATTTTCTGATTAAAGATCATTTCTAGCATATTTTTTTTATATCAAGTTGCAATATGAGATTTAAAGTTTGCTAAGTCTGCTTAATTAGGGTTACATATTTCTTAGTGTGATTAAAGTTTATGATGTTTTAGTTTTTTTTTTCCAGATATCATCATGCCTTACACAGATGAAAAAGGAAATTTGGTGCTAACCAACATAGATTTTGCTTTAGCGTACATGCCAGAGATTCCAGCACTAGAAGAAGAAAATAAAAATCTAAAGTTTCAGAACTCATCTCTTATTGAACAGATTAATAAATTGAAAGATGATAAAGCTTTAAAGAAATATTTTGTTTGCTCTGAATGTATCTCTAACTCTAAAATTGATTTTGCAGGAATCATTGAGTCAAAAGAGAAGGAGATTTCAAATCTGCAAGAAAAACTGAAAAGACCTGAAAGTCTTAATTCAAGCTCTTCATGTTCTAAGAAGGAAATAATGCAAAGAGAGCTGGATGAACTGAGGAGAAGAAGAGCAAACATTACAAGTGAAACTTGTGAAGGGCTAAGAAAGACAAATTCACAAATCTTTGCTGAAAGAGATTCCTTGAAAGATAAAGTCTTCAGTCTTGAGGTTGAAATCAACATGATGAAGGAGAAAGCAACCCAAGACAAAGACAACATAAAAGCACAAGATGAGATGAAAAAGATTGATAAAAAGAGAAATGATTTTGAAAAAGAAAATGTTGATTTTCAGAAGAAGATGAATGAACTGAAAGAAAAGATCTCTCTAGATGAAAAGAAAATGGAGAAAGAAATAAAAGAGTTTGCAAAGAAGTTTTCTGAGTTTTCCAGAAAAGCTTTTGAAGAGAAGAAATCTGTTGATCTTAAATGCATAAATCTTTCTCAACAATTTTTAGACTTCGAGAAAGTTATCATTCTTGATAGAGACAAGTTTGAGAAAGAAAATAAGAAGATTGAGCAGACAAAGAATGTAAAGAAAGATTTTGATGAAGAAAAGAAAGTGTTTGAGACTGAGATAAAGAAGCTGAATGAAAAGCTATATGAGTTGTCAACAAACATTCAGAAGGAGAAGAATGCAAAATCTGAGTTGCATAATAAGTTTGATCAATTAACAAAGGAAAGAAACTGTTTGTCTACAAAGATCAAAGAACTTGAGGAGATCATGTTCAAGGTGAAGCTGACTGAGCACAAAACTCCAGAATCAATTGCTCAATCACCGATAGATATCTAGTAGCATCCGAATGCTCATTTAAATCAGCAGCAAGTTCAATTTTCACACATGTTTCTATTAATCCTTTATTTGAATCAACTGACAGTCATACTTCTAAATCAAATGATCAGATTTGTCCTTCTAATTTTTTCTATGAGAAAAATGTTGATGGTTCAGGTAACATCAAGAAGAACAAGTCTCAAAAGAAAATGACTTGGAGAAAGATAGATGAGAAAGATAAAGAAAATTGGTTTTGGAAAGTTAAAGGATCTTCGGAGGAGAAGAAGAAAGAAGATAAATCATTTGTGCATACATTCAAAGCTAAAAGGAACTATGCTTCAAAAGGTAAAACTTTTGGCAAATCGTATTTGGTCTACACTGTCAGTCAATTGATCAGGTTAGCTTAAAAGAAAATTAACTGTTCCTACTGTGGTTCAAATGATTTTGTGAACAGATTTTATGAGAACAACTGGTATGGTTCTTACTTTATATCTCCTACTAAAACTGCAACTAATAAATCTGGATCCAAATACCAGTGGGTACCAAAAGCTAAATCTGTGTTGCAGGCACCGAAGGTTTAAGGGGGAGAAAGAACTATGGCTCTTGGATAAAACAGTTCAAGACCCGTTCCTCAATGTTTCAGAAATTTGGCTTCTGGTTACATCAGATCAGAACCCGTTCTTTATTGGTAAAAATGAGTATTACTATTCTCACCGGAGAATATGTAATCTTGGTTTCTGAATATTATAGTTCAGAACCCGTACTCAAATGTTTTTCTTCTGATGGATGCTTAATTGATAACATATTTTCTAGAAGTTTTTTGATTTGAGGGGGAGATAGCTGTTATATCTTTTAGGGGGAGAAGATAGTAGTTGGTTATACTTTCATTGTTATATTTTTCTAATGACTTGAATTTTTACAGGTATCAAGGGGGAGGATATCTGAGTTTTTGTCAAGGATACTTCACTGAAAATATTCATTTCAGGGGGAGTTAAGGATTTTGATTTAAAGGTATATATTTCTAATCCTTACACTCTATCACTTGCTGAAAGAAGAACAACTTTCACTTATGCAAAATGTTTTTTTAAAATGTTCAAACCACTTCCTATTCTTAAAAGAGTTTAATGAATTGCGAAGTGTGATTTTAAATGATTTTTGGTACTTCGATGACTATCTGACCGTGTGTTTCTAATGAAAAATACTTGTGTAATTGTTATGTCTAATAACTGTCAAGTATTCATACACACATCGGTTCAGTATAATTTTTTTTTACTTTGATATTACCATGTATCAAAAGTTTAATCTTTTTATGGTAATACTCCTGTTTGCTATTCACTGTTGTTTGAATCAAACGTCATTTCTATACTGACATGTGTTTTCATTGCAAATATGTTTATATTTTGTTCATATAAACATTTTATGTCTTTGATTTCCCAAAATATTATTCTTCATGAATTTTGATCTGATCTTAATCATTGTCAGATTCTCAAAACATTTCTATTCTTTCATGATTATTCATTCATACAAAGTTTTGAGAAATCTTAAATGCTTAAAATGCCCAAATTTCATTCAGATTTTTGATGAGCATACATATACTGACAAATGATTTCTTGTGCTTTATTGTCAAGAAAATCATTGAGCAACACATGCTTTTTAGGACAAATACATGGGATTCGGTTTGAAAGCTTAACAGAACTTCCATGGATTCACGATAACTAGTGTTTCCTACCCAGTAAGTATTCCTTGAGTGATTGAGGGGAGAGGGGTCAAAAGATTGAGTGTTGGTGTGTGAAGAGGTAAAATGGAAATGAGATATTGGTTAGATGTGAGCTTAAAAGATTAAAAGAAAGTGGGTGAGAGATCAGAGTAAAAGAATATCAGACTTTGCACCAAACTTCTTTCTGAGTCGGGCAACCGCATAAACTATTGTTTCACATTTCTTCGTGAATGATATTGAAAAAGGCACCTAGACCATGCCATCTATTGCATACAACCTCACCAGCTACTCATTCTTTTCTTAAAAAGAGAATGTTTCACATTTTCTAGGGAAGCAACACATAATCTATTGGTTCTTCACTCGTAAGATACTGATATTGAACAAGAAGGAAAGTTGCCCCACCTTCGACCCTTTCTCATGCACATTTGAGTCTATGTATAATCATTGTTGTCTCAATGGTTTACATATTTTGAGCCTTATAAAACACAATCATTGTGCTAATTCTTTCACAACACAAGCACGAGCACACAGAAAATCTGTTTTTCTGTCAGAACATTCATAGAAAATACCTTGTGTTTTTCAATGATTGAATGGAAGTCCTGGGGAGTCATCACCAAACAAACTCCTTACATTGTACATTCGTTGTACATAGTGACTTTGTGCTACTGACAGGCATTCCTAATTATTTCATGTGTTGATTTAGGGTTACAACTCATAATTTGTTTGAGTTTTAAAAGATTCAGATGAATACTGTCATGAATTGACGGCTCATTCAGATCAGATGAACGATTCTCTCATATCATTCATTGGGGGAGATTATCCATTTCTCTACACAAGGGGAGATTTTTCAAATTTTATCAAGGGGGGAGATCATGAAGCCTATGCTAAATTGCTCATTGGGGAGCGATGTTCCAAAGACGGATCTAAACTTGAATAGTTTTGATGATTTTGATTCTCACAAATCATTAAAAAGGGGGAGATAAATCAGAGTGCAAGTTCAGATGATTAAAGTTTGTATCAAGAAAGGGAGAAAGATGATTTTATAAGTCCGTTTTCAGAAGATGTAATGAAAGGTGAAGACAAAGTTTGAAAGTTTTGAAGATTAGTCAAAGTTTGAAGATTTGTATGATTAAGAAGTTTTTAGCAAAGTTTGTTGTGCTAAAGAGAATAGTATTGTTGTAAACAAAGGAGGAGAATAAAGATTGTGCTACAGCTGTCAAAGGTTTCAAAAGTTTAAGGTTTCAGAGTTCAAGACAGAAAAATATATTTTGAAGAGAAAGTAAAGTCATGAAAAGCAGAAAAAGGGGGAGATAATTTGATTAAAGTTTTGCTGAAGATGTCAAAGTTTTCAAGATGTCAAAGCTGAAAAAGATTCAAAGCTGAAGATCATTCTAAAGATAAGAAGACCTGAAGATTATTGTCAAAAAAAAATTTAATCTTGAATCCAAAGGGGGAGATTGTTAGACTAATATTGTATTCAAGATTAAAAGTGAGGGTCTGTTTTGTAATTAGTTGATAGTTCAAGGGTTTGGTTCTAAAGTCAACAAATGTTGACTTAGTATAAATACTTGGTTTCTTTGTAATCTGTAAGAAGAACGCTCATTTTTAGAACACAAGTCTTGCACACTAAAGAGAGAACACAGTGAGATATGTGACACTTAGACTTGTGATTGTTTTGTAATCATATGATTTGATCAATAAATGTTTCTGTGATAATCTGTGATTGTTTGTATGCTAGAATCTGGGTCACAATTAAATACACTAAAAGAACATTTACATCAAAAGACCTCCATTTATATATTTGATATTATATTTTCCCAATCACAATCAAGCAATTTATCAATCAAGATATTGACAATATGAAGTTCTAGAGAGAGAGTATAGAGAGAGAAACAGTCAAAAGTATATTGCAATTAAGAACCACACCTTACAACAAGCCTAAACCAAGGTATTTATACCAAGGACTAAAACTACATGCTTAACAACTAAGTAAACTCATATTTGAGTAAACTAAACATTGACTTTGTTGACTTATCTTGACTTGACTTTTCCTATTAAATCTTGTATACAATAATACACTAACATTCTCCCCCTTTGTATTCAAGATTTAATAAAAATTTGACACTTGTCTTCAGCGCTTGATTCTTCAATCTTTAACTCTGACGTCTTTGAACTTTGAAGCTCTTTCTGAAGTTGTCGAAGAATCTAGAATAGTCTTTTTCACATTACATCTCGGAAAGTCAACAAATCTTGAAAAACAAATCATTTGAAGTCTTGAATCATTTGAACTTTGAAATTCTTTAACTTCTTTGAAACTTTGAACTTTTTGAAACTTCTTCGAGGGATCTTTGAACTTTTTTTTATCTTCATCTCTTTGATCTCTTGACCGTCTTCATTAAAACAAACTTTCACGAATCATCTTAACTTTGACTTGTCTTCAGAAATCTTTGAGAATGATTTCTTTTCATCTGATTTGAACTTTTCAGAAAATTCATCACAAGTCTTGACATTATAACTCTGGAATTCCTTGAAATTGATCTCTGTAGATTTCTCCCCCTTTTTGATGATTGTGAGCACCATGATCATCAAAACATCTTCAATTTCAACATTCTCTTTGATCATCCCCCTTTGTATTCAACGTAATCTATCCTTTGATCTGAGTATCTGAATCACGAACTGTATATACCCGAATCTTTTCAAATTCAGATATAATGAACGTGGTAACCCTGATTCAACAAATGAAACAGTTAGGAGTGCCTGTCAGTAACACGGAGTTACTGTGTACAACGAATGTACAATTTAAGGAGCTGGTTTGATGATGATTCCCCAGGACTTCCATTCAATCATTGAAAAATACAAGGTTTATCTATGAATGTTCTGACAGAAAAACAAATTTTCTGTATGCTTGTGCTTGTGTATGAAAGAATTTAGCACAATGATTGTGTTTCATAAGGCTCAAATTGTGTAAACTGTTGAGACAGCAACAAGTATTACACGGACTCAATGTGCATGAAAGAGGTGCGAAGGTGGGGAAATGTTCCTTCTTTTTCAATATCTAAATCTTCCGAGTGAAGACCAGATAGCAGATGTGTTGCGTCCCCAAAGAAAATGAAACATTTATTTGTTAAGAAAGAAACGAGTGGTTGGTGGGGTTAATGAAAGAGTTGACATGGGCTCACTGCCTTTTTCAATGATGGTCACCAAAGAATGTGAACCAATCAGATTTTGTGGCTGCCCGGCTCAGAAAGTGGTTGGTGCAGAGTTCTGATATTCTTTTAACTCTGTTCTCACACCCTCTTTCTTTTTATCATTATGCTCACTTCTAACCAAACTCTCATTTCCATTTTACCGCTCCACACAATGAGAAAAACTCAACCGGATGAGTTATCTCCCCCACTCTTTGATTTTGACCCCTCACCCCTCATTCACTCAAGGATAACTTCTTGGGTAGGAAACACTGGTTTGCGTGAATCCATGGAAGTTCTGTTTAAGCTCACACATGAATCCCATGTAAGTCCTAAAAAGAATAGTTGCTCAACAATTTAACTTTAGCAGTTAAGCTCAAAAATGATAATATTGTCAGAATGTATTCTCATTTAAAATTAAGAATGAAATTTTGAGCATTTGAACAATGAAGATCTCTCAAAACAAAGATATTGAATGAATGAAATGAAATCAAGATAATTGTTTTGAGAATCTGACAATGTATCAATCAGATCAAATAAAATGGTTAGGGTATCAAAGAATTGGATATTTTGTTTATATGAACGAATATAAACAATTTAGCAATGAAAGCACAAAGATTGAAATGATGAATGATGCTCAACAACATTTGAAAGCAAACGGGAGTATTACCATCGAAAAACTTGTTCGTTATGAGACATGGTAATAACAAAATTAAATGAAGTACTGAACCTGTGTGTGTGAATACTTGACAGTATATAGAAAAGATAATACGCAAGTATTGATCTTTGGAAACACACGGCCAGTTAAACATTAAAGCTCAATAATGAAAAACATTTAAAATCACACTTCTTAATTCTTGAAATCTTTTGAGAATAGAGAAGTGGTTTGAACATTTAAGAAATTGTTTTTCATGCTTGAAAGTTGTTCTTCTTTCAAACAATTAGAGATCTAGGATTAGAAGATACTTACTTTTAAGCTCCCCCTCAAATCATTATATCATGATTTGTTTTCTTTTAAACTCCCCTTGGATATTTTCAAAATATCCTTATCTTACACAATTAAGAACGGGTCCTGATCTGTCATGTGATCAGAAGCCACAATCTTGACACTTAAATTCGGGTTTTGAACTGTTTTGTTCAAAAGCCATTGTCTTTGACATTGAAGTCCGAGTTCTAAGTTGTAGTACTTAGAAGTCAAAATTTTGTACTTTGAAGTACGAGTCCTGATTTGTACATGATCAGAAGTCATACATCTTGCTCCCCCTATACATGTGGTACCTGCGAAACAGATTTAACAGGCTTTGGTACCCACTGGTATTTGGGTCCTGGTATGTTACATTTAGGAATCCACTTCTCATTAGATGTATATCTTTTAAATCTAGAATTATGAGAAGTTATTCTAAAAGAACCGTACCATTTATGAGCAGTTTCTCTTTGAACGAAGTCATTCTCTCCACAGTAAGAACAACATATCTTCCTTCAGATGATTAGTCGAGTAATATATATCAGAATTACCAAAAGATTTACCTTTATGCACACTGTTCTTTTTGGCATTTGTTGTGGATTTGAATGAGCTGTCATTCTTCTTCTCTTCATCAAAATCTTTTACTCTCCAGACCATCTGATTTTTCTTCGAATTCTTTCCAAGAGATTTAACATAAAAGTTTGCTGAACCATCAACAGATTTATCATAAAATATATTTGATGGTCGAATCTGACTTGATTTGACAATTTTAGATTTGACACTGTTCTTTTTTAAAACATTTTGATCATGAATGGAACTTGAAGCTGTTTTGAAAGAACAGACTGATTCTGTTAAAGCACATATTTATTGGATTCAAGATCATAATTATCTGAAGATGGAAAACTGAAGTCAAAGCTGATAAAGTCGTCTCAACAAATAGTCTAGGGTCCTTTTGTAATAATTAGTCAAAGTTTGTTTCTTTTATTTAAATTGTTTTAGTTGTTGGGCCCAAGCAAGCCAAGCCCATTAGGCTAATATAGCCTAAGTATAAATTTGTTTTATTTAGTGGTTATTAGGTTAGAGGGTAAGGAAGCTAATTAGAGAGATTAATCTATTGAGAGAGAGGCTGTGTGTGGTGTTGGTGCCGTGAACAAGAAACAGAGAGAGAGAGAGAGAGAGACTTCGATTTCTTCAAGCTTGTAATCTGTTGAATTGTTTGATTAATCGTATCAGGTTTGCATGATTATATTGTTTATTGATTTACTTGATTGAATGATTATATATTGGGACACACAGATTCTGTTGAGTTATCAACAGGTGATTGACTAATCACATAAGCTGTTACTTTATCTGACAATTCAATGTTTGCAGCTTCTAAGTCTTTTATCTTTTTAGTCAAAATGTTTCTTTCAACATTAAGTGTGTCAAACTTCTGTTTCAAATCAGATTTGGCCATCTGTTCTTTAAGAATATATGATGATAGAATAGAGATTTTGGACATGAGCTTGGATATTTCAGTTTCAAAATATGAACGTTCTTGCTCAAAATCTTTTTCTAAGTTCTTGGATTTATCAGAAATTTCATTGAAGATCCCAACATTTCTCTTTTCAGAAATTTTCTTTTCAGATTCAAAAGACTTTTTCTTTTCTTTAAAAATTTGTCTTTCTTTTTCTAATAAGTCTTGTAAAACTGAGATTTATTTGGGAAATTCAGTGTTTTTATCTTCAAGAACTTTTCTTTCCTTAGCAAATGTGTCTATTTCAGTAATTATAACTTTTTCAAAATCAGACACTTGCTTGGAAAGTTTAATGCATCTCAGCTCTAGATCCTTTTTCTCTTGCAAAGTTTTCTTAGAAAATTCAGACATCTGTTGAGTAGAAGATGTCTTCCCACATGATTTTTCTTTTTTTGCTTGAAGACTTGTTTTCAATTCAGCATTCTTCTTTTCCAGAGCAGATATCTTCTCTTCGAAAGCCTTAAACTTGTTTTGAAGCTTGACTGATTCATCTTGCAAATCTGATGCTTTCTGTTCAGTCGTCTTCAGTTGGCTTTGAAGATACACAATCTTCCTCTTTTGCACTGATGATACCTGCAATATTAGACTTAACAGTATTAGTACACTTTATACAGTCAGGAGTTTTATCAGAGTTTGAAAAATTAAATTTCAACTCCTGAATCTATTTAAGAAGCTTTGAATTCTGATTTTTCAGATTGTCTCTTTCTGCTTCTATTTTTGGTATCTCAGGCATGTACAAGACTGTCATATCTCTAGCTGAAAGTACAGTATTTCCTCTTTCATATGTAGTTGGCATTTTGACAATCAAATAATCTATAGTTGAAAGATTAGCTTGACAATGAAATAATCGTTCCCAAACAAATCAGAAATGTTGACTAAAAAGTCAAACTTGAATCACATAAAAAAAATTTAATTTTCAGAAAAAAAAATTGAAGTCTTGAAACTCGCAAGTCACTGTACGCACTAGTCACTATTCACTGATCAAACTCGCTAACCACTTAAACGCGTTAGTCGTTAGTCACGCAAAGGATGAAACTCGCAAGGCACTGAAAGCGCAAAGCACTATTCACACTGAAACTCGCTAGTAGGCACTTGCGCGTTTCTGGAACTCGCTAGCCTCTACGTGCGCGTTTTATGACGTTTGCGCGTTTAAGAAGTTTATGCGTTACACAGCTTACGCAAAGCAAGGTTTGCACGTTACACAGCTTCCGCAAAGCAAGGTTTGCGTGTTTCACCTTTCGCGCAAGATGAGGTTTGCGCGTTTCAGCACTCGCGCAAGACAAGGTTTGCGCGTTTCACGTTTCGCGCAAAGCTCAGCGTGTTTTAACACTCATATTTTAAACTCGTAGGCTTAGCTTGCGCGTTCTTCAACTTGAATCTTGCGTGTTCTTGGATGAAGAAGCTTGCGCTTTCTAAGGAAGAACTTGCGCGTTTTTCAAATCTTGCGCGTTCTTCATGGTATTTTACACGATCGATCTAAAAACAACTCAAACCTGCAAAATAGAACATGAAATTTCATAGAGAAGATCGATTTATCATTTAGAACATTATTCTAACACAAGATTTTGATTAAAAACATCAAAATGCACCAAATTGATTCAAGAACAGTGTTCTAGTTCGTGTTTTACAAAAATAGCAATTTGATCAAATTGATCAATCTAATGTTCGAATTAGACTATATGATCTGAATAAAAGTTGATCCAATGGATGAAACGTACACAATCAAATCAATTTCTTGATTTAATTGTACAAAAACAATAAAACCACGGATCAAACAGTGACTTTTTCAGAAACAACATTTTTCTTGAAATTTCAAGAATTTGATTCAAAAACTAATTCAGTGATCTTTCTGAATTTGTTTGGTATGCTCTGATACCAATTGATATTGTATTTTCCCAATCACAATCAAGCAATCTATCAATCAAGATATTGACAATATGAAGTTCTAGAGAGAGAGTATAGAGAGAGAAACAGTCACAAGTATATTGCAATTAAGAACCACACCTTACAACAAACATAAACCAAGGTATTTATAACAAGGACTAAAACTACATGCTTAACAACTAAGTAAACTCATATTTGACTAAACTAAACATTGACTTTGTTGACTTATCTTGACTTGACTTTTCCTATTAAATCTTGTATACAATAATACACTAACATTCTCCCCCTTTGTATTCAAGATTTAATAAAAATTTGACACTTGTCTTCAGCGCTTGATTCTTCAATCTTTAACTCTGACGTCTCTGAACTTTGAAGCTCTTTCTGAAGTTGTCGAAGAATCTAGAAAAGTCTTTTGCACATTACATATCGGAAAGTCAACAAATCTTGAAAAACAAATCATTTGAAGTCTTGAATCATTTGAACTTTGAAATTCTTTAACTTCTTTGAAACTTTGAACTTTTTGAAGTCTTAATCAAATCCTCTAATCATCCAAAATACTCAAATTAGGTCAAAACTTCAAAACAATGATGATACATTAAAATAAATGTTCTAGGAGATTAAAATGAAAGGTTTTAACAAGAATAATGGTTTAGAAAGTTAAGATGGACTTACAAATTGTTTTTAGGAAAAAGCCCCAAAAACTAGGTCAACAATGGTGAGATAGTTGAAGAAGATGAAGATCTTGAGTTTCCATCCACAAGGTTTGAATCTCTAGCTTCCAATCTCATAAAACTCTTGAAGATTTTGATTTTGGAGGAGTAATTAATGTTTGGGAAAAAAATGAGAGATAGGAGAATGGGTAGGTGATGAGAAAGGGAGTGAATGAGAAATAAACGTCTAAAGGGGTTTAAACCCAATTTTTGGTTCGGGTGAGTTTGAAGTTAGTTCAGGGTCAAGAAACTCACTAGAAAGTCGCCTAAAAGGTATTTGGGTTTAGTGCTAAAACAATGGCCAACGTGAGTTTGATGTTAGTTTGAGGTCAAGAAATTCACTTGAAAGTCGCCTGGAAGGTATTTGGGTTTAGCTACAAAACAGTGATCGACGTGAGATTAAAGTTAGTTCGGGGTCAAGAAACTCACTTCAAACTCGCCTGAAAGGTATTTGTTTTTAAAATCAAAACAGTAGCCGGCGTGGGTTTGAAATTAGTTTGGGATCATGCAACTCACTCGAAAGTCTCTTGGAAGGTATTTTGGTTTAAAATCAAAACAACCTCCAAAGCTAGTTTAATGTGAGTTTGTGGTCTGCGCAACTCACTTGAAACTCGCCCTAAAGGCCCAAATCTTGATTTTGATTTTCTTTTTAAGAATTCCACTAATCTCGATTGGAGACACGTTTATCTATAAAATGATCGCATACCGAAATACTATAAACGTGATTATTAGGGATAAACTATACTTACAAAATTCCGGGTGTTACATTCCTCCCAGCCTTAAAAGAGATTTAGTTCTCGAAATCTAGATTCCCAATTAACGTTGCTCCCATAATTGACTGTCTCTGTTTATGAGAAGTTGTCTCTAATACACTTGACAAAACAATCACGATAACATTATGCTGATACCCACAACAAATGTGCCCCCTTAGGCACATTACACTTATATCCGAGTGAACGCTTAACTTACTAAGGTAGCTTCTAACCACAAGACTTCGGTATTCTCCCAACCTTAGGTGATCCATACTTCCTCAACGACAGATTCCGACTTCCATTCAGTCCAGATCTACATGCTTTTAAACTATTTCTCCAATCAATCCAAGGTTTGATCACTACCGAAACCAACAAAATTCCAAATCCAACTTTTCCTACTACTGAATCGCCATTTAATTTTAACGAGTACCATTAGACTCCAAAATGGATGGTCGTCTATGACCCAAGGATTATACAACTCCCAAAATACGTCCAAACACCAAACAATTTCACCAAAATTCGAGATACTGCAGAACTCCACACACGAAGTTCATTCATTGAGCCTACCCACAAAACCAAGCTTATCAGCACGGTGTCTAAAGGGTTCTACACATCCCTTATGCAATAATTGACTCGTTCCATAACATAGGTTGTCGAAACGAACAATTTACCACAAGCATTAACAGGAGATACCACGAGCCTCACTCTTCAGTTACAAAAAGTATATTGACTCTGCAAACGATACTACTTGGCTTACGGTAGTACCACGCGTTGGAAAACCCAACCTTCCACTGCTGAGGTTCTACACGTCCTTACTCTTAACCGGGATTGCTTAACCTTCCCAAGGTACTAATGAGTTCAAGGTTTCAAGTGAAAGACTCAACAAATATGTCAATTGAAATTTTATAAGACTTTCAAATGCAAAATCTTTATAAAAATTAATCATACGTGTAAAAATTCACTACCACTTACTCAGTAGTTGTTCAAAGTGGTCACAAACGCCACACATATAAAACTATTTCGAAAATTATTTGATCATTACTCATGATAATAACGAAAATAATAAAATATGAGCAACAACTTGTTCAAATGGACCATTATGGTCCGAATATCCATCACTTTATGCCATGTACGTAAAATAATTTCCCACACTAAAGCGGTGTGCAACAAATGTTTGTATAAACTCCAGAAGAAGAAATTTACGTAATCAAGTTCCAAAAAATTCCCATTTAAACATAAAATGACGTGGAATAAAACTTCCAACAAGACCCACATACATAAGTTTATTTCCCAAACTTAGTAAAACGATAAGTGCATGTGACTCGTTTGAGACGTAAAATAATTTAAATCGACTTCAAGCTTCAAGATGTACAAACGATACGTATAATAGTTCAAAAATAGTGGCTATAATGTCATGCATGCCAATAAATTAATATAATGCACTCATAGGAAACGATAATAAAGGTACCAACAACTGGAGTGTATAAAACAAAACATTTAGTATGAACTATCGCAGACTCCTCATACACTTACTCACACCATAAGTATAAACCAATTTGTACTCCACGTAGTATATAATGAAACGTACTAGCACAAAACTCGAAAGAGAAAATCCTGCGGTTTCACAATTCCAAAACTACCATTTTTTTCATTACGACGTAAGATAACATTTTCTCAACCGAAATCACATGAGATAAAAATGTTCAATAAAACTCATAAATTAACGCACACAACAAATCAAGTATACACATTTCAGAGTTCATTCATGCGGCGCAAAATGTCATAAAATAAAACTCCAGAAGACTCAACAAACTTCCATAAAACTCAATGAAACTCAATCGCACCCAAAAATCAAATGGTGCCAAAATTTTCGTTCTCAATAATCAAATAGCATAAGACAAAGTTATGACTAAATGTCATAATTCCAAAAATTTCCCTTTTATTGCAATATGATATAAAGTGACACATTTCAACAAAACTCGCATGAAATACAATTCCAATAAAACTTAAACACCAAAATAGTGGAAGGTAACTAGTCGTCCAAAACCTTAACATATGTGGAGGAGATCTGATGTTAAATTCATAAGTCACAGTTACTTATCCAAGCCCTAAACAACATCAAAATACATACTTCATAATATCCGAAAATAGTGTTGGACAACAACGAGAATAAAGAAAGTCTCAACAAAGTTTGCAACCACATGCAATAAAATAATTTTATGCATGTTTAAATTCACGGTTTAAAAACTTGTGTGTGCTAAACATTTTTCCAAGATTTCGTAATATAATCTACATGGTGATTTGGAAACATGAGAAATAATTGGTGCAATTTATTTCAGAAATAAGTTATGTGCATGAATTTGATCGGTACTCAACGTCTCGAAATCACGCTCCTCAATTTCCCAATCACGCTATCGTCATCCGGATGTTCAAACATCTTAAGGCAATCATCGAAGATTTCATCGGTTCACCTTACAATTTCTCCTCGAATAAAGTCGATTCCCTAAGTCTATGGTTCTAAACCAACCAATAATCCTGACCCAAAATGGTCAACTTAATGTATTTATCGTGCTTAACCATCACTCCAAAATGATAATGCTATAAACATCAACTCTTCTATCGGCTACTCGCTTAGAAACTTTCTCACTACCTCAACGGTCATCATACCAAGGCAGTTCAAGCATACACAGGTAACATGTAGGTTCACCATAACACTGGCCAGGTGCAATTATGAACGTACCGTACATGATCATCCTTGATACCCTCGACGAGTTTCCCATTTCTAACGACTCTATCAACCTCAAAATATCCTTGTCTTAAAGTGCCTAATGGTGCAATTTCACTTTCAATCACTTAAAAGAACGCTAATTTGAGTCTAGACATCCAAAATCAACAGCTAATTCTCTCAAACTTAAGCTCTGATACCAACTTGTAACACCCACAAATTTGGAAAGAACGACTAATTTAAAACTTTCAATAATACCTCAAAGAAGGATAAAATCTCTTACGACAAGTTCATTCTAGAAATACAATTCTAGATTTAACCGTCAATAGAATGAATAAAGTCTTACATAAAGACTAATTAAATTCGGGTGTTACTAAAATCTAATGACATTCGCTACATCCAAAGTAAATGCGGAAGTCTTCACCAAGCTATTCACTACTTCGAGCACACAACTAGCACTCATTTCTTCACAGTGACACTAGAGCTAATCTCGAAACGGAACCTGATGCACATGCTGACAAATAAAAAGGTTAGGCTAACGCCTAGTGAGTTCAAGAGTTTTTTTTTATCATAATTATAAAAATCGTTAAACGAAAATAATGCAACTTAAGTCATGATCCTTCAAAATGCATTACTTTAAATATGGGAATGACCCGTTTTGTAACACCCGAAATTTCAGGTAAGTACTGTGACTTCCTTGACCCTTCTTTATACGTGCTATTTTAGGTAGATTATATCTTGTTGTTGCTAACCATTTCTGAGGTCACTTAAATTCATTAATTGGAAGCCTAGTTGCATGTTGTAACTGCTCGAAACAGTAGGCCTGAGGCAGCCAGCGACAGTGCCGATGACAATGACAAATGTCAAAGTCACCGTGTCATAGTCGCTATAGGGGGAGTACCTTCGGTACAACCCCGATGACATTGCCCCTGCGATTGTGACATGGACATAATCGCCTATCACAATCGCTGCCCTTGTACCGAGTGTGGGGGTTGGTCCGCGAGATTTCCCCGACGACAATGCCATGGGAAAAGTCGTCGCGCATTGTCTCCCGCGTCGCTAGTTTTCTGTTTTAAATCTGATTCAAGACTCATTTATGTTACAACACTTTGGGAAAACAGAAGAGTAACCTCTTAGGGCGATTTTGGGTTCTTCAAACACCCCTCTCATTTATTTCTAGGGTTTTTATTAGTAAGAGCATTTATTGGTCATCAAAGCTCAACCCAAGTGCATTTATTGAAGTTTTTGGTTCAAGATTCTCATTCTTCTCCATCAAATCCACCTTTGGGCAACTTCTAGGGTTTTCATCTTTTCTAGGTTTTAATCAAAAACCTAAATTGTGAGTTTACTAAACCTTTTGTTAAAACTAGATACACATCATAATCTATTACTTGCCATCATCTTGCATAAATAACTTGAAATGTTCATATTAAATGCTCAAGAATTTAGGGTTTTCCTTATAAATACATACTTATATGTAACATGCTTTGACTTATTGGGAAATGAATATATGTATCTTGTTATGGTGATGATATCTTATTTGGGACACCATTTGATGGGTTTAAAACCACATGATTAAATTGTGGCCATATTAGTCTTGTTATGGACTTTACAACAAATGGCATAGTATTATTGTACCCATGGTTGGTATGGAGAATATTCGTGGTCATATTATGCCTTGAGGCCTACTATTAAATTATGTTGGACGAACCAAGTTATTAGACACTAAGAGGATGTAGTCTTGGGTGCCACCGTGATGGTATGTACCTAGACCTCCGCCATTTGGGGTAATGCCATGGTTGTAGTCCTTGGATGTGTCGGGCCTTTTGGATGTCACTCGTAGTAGTTGGCATCAAGGTATATCGACTCTTTGGGTGGAACTTGATTAGTGCTATGGGTCACCCCCATTGATTCCATATTTAATGAACTTATTATTAACTGCTGATAAGAATTGTATGTGGATTCATATGTTATTTCTTGTACATGCTCACTAGGATTTTTGGCCTAACACTTGTTTGGTGTCGATGTGTATCTCAGGTTCTAGCGGTGCCGTTTCTAAGCAGGCCTAGCCGGACCTTGGTGAGAGCTTGGGGGAAAGTGCTTAGGATGCATTTTTGGTGAAGACATTGTTTGGACTTAGACAGCAACCCTTTTGTAATCTTCTTTCTAGTTTAGAAATTAGATTAGTTGGTTGTTGCTTATTCCGTTACATTACAATTGTAATTAACAGGTTTTATTAGTTCCCCATTTTTGGGAGGCTCTTGTTATGGCAAATTATATACCACATTTTCGTTTTTGGAAAGTTTTTGTTATCCCTATTTTTAGGGTGTTACAAGTTGGTATCAGAGCCGGAAACCGGACTAGTGTGCCAGCGAGGACGTTGGGCTCCCAAGGGGGGTGGATTGTAAGATCCCACATTGGTTGGGGAGGGGAACGAAGGTTGCCTTATAAGGGACTTGATACCTCCTCTATCAGATGCGTTTTAAAACCGTGAGTCCGGGTGTGTGGACAAAGCGGACAATATCTAGTACGGTTGGTCTGGGATGTTACACGTTTTCCAATAATACACATTTTATAATTGAACGTCTCAACGCCGAAACATTATTTCATGAAGTAATGCAACCCAACACTTACTCAAAACTTGAATAATGGTAAATGGTCAAATATTGAAATTTGAATAAAACATTATAAACCAAACGACCAAAATATGAGTAAACTCAAGCCTCCAAAATTATAACATATGGAGAATAACCCGAACTCAAAACTTCACAGAAAAACAAGGATAAAACAAAATACCCAAAACAACACCTTTCGGTGACGGGGGAGACCCGAATTCCATGGCTTGTGGCGGAACACAAAAGTAGGCCACTTTCCAAGTTATTGAGCTCACCATACTAGGACCCATGGCCACGATCTCGCCGACTCGTACTAAGATGTGGATGAGGGCACCCGAGAATCCTAATGATGCTAATTCACTAGGATTACATTTACGGCCCATGGCTAGTATTCGACTCCACATAACCGTACCAAATTGCCTCCGAGGACCCAATGTCTCTACTTGACACAAATGGGAAATGACTATCCCATAAAAACAGACTCAGAAATTACATCACGGGCCCAAGGCCAAATGTTAGACTCCACGAGCCCGCACCATAAGGCCCTCGATAATCCCATGACTAATTCTGGTCCCAACATGGAAACAATAGCCATTTTTCTTAAAATAATAAAAACCGAATCATATGCCTATGTATCCATTACATTACAGTCTATAACACTACATGACTCTAATTGAATGACCAAAGCACTCAAAACATGTAATCCTTAAATGAAATGTAATAAACATCATCATACTCACAACTCCACAACGGCTATTAAACTGGACAAATGTCCTCAAGACTCATCTTAGTGAAAAACCGAGCCAAAAGCTCAACGATTTACTTTATCAAACCATAAAATTCAATGTAAAACATAAAACAAAATTAACCAACGGTTATGCAAATAGAACGACCAAAAGTATGATTAGTCCAAAACTCATCATGGGTTGAGACAAACTATTTTTCCAAATGAACTCATACCTTTATTTTTCCAAAATTCCTCGTAACACCATAATATGCATTTTCCAAAATGGTTTATAAGATTATATACACTAAAAGAACATTTACATCAAAAGACCTCCATTTATATATTAAATCATAAATGAAAGGTATCAACATGATTTATTTATCAAAATGTAAAAAATCCCAAATGTGGGGGTTTCACAAGATTTATAAACCAAATAACCCAAATAAGTAAAACTCTTCAAATATTCCAACTTTAATTAAAATAATGTGAACATATAATCACTTTAAAATGGACATTTTTGGCATGTACAACGTTTTCACAAATCAACTTGAACTCACCTTGCTAGATTTAGGCTAAATCTAGGTTTTACCCCAATCTTGAGCTTCCTTTGGTGAGGGATTTAGATCCACAAACATCCATCACTAAAAACTTTATCTGGGTCACAACCAAAGCCTAGGGATGCACCAAAAGTAATCACAAAGTCAGATTCATAACAAACCTTAGTCAAATCCTCTAATCATCCAAAATACCCAAAATAGGTCCAAACTTCAAAACAATGATGATACATCAAAATGAATGCTCTAGGAGGTTAAAATGAAAGGCTTTAACAAGAATAATTATTTAGAAAGTTAAGATGGACTTACAAATTGTTTTTAGGAAAAAGCCCCAAACACTAGGTCAACAATGGTGAGAGATAGTTGAAGAAGATGAAGATATTGAGTTTCCACCCACAAGGCTTGAATCTATAGCTTCCAATATCATAAAACTCTTGAAGATTTTGATTTTGGAGGAGTAATTAATGTTTGGACAAAAATGAGAGAGAGGAGAATGCGTAGGTGATAAGAAAGGGAGTGAATGAGAAAAAAAAACGTCTAAAGGGTTTTAAACCCAATTTTTGGTTCGGGTGAGTTTGAAGTTAGTTCGGTGTCAAGAAACTCACTTGAAAGTCGTCTAGAAGGTATTTGGGTTTAGTGCCAAAACAATGGCCAACGTGAGTTTGAGGTCAAGAAACTCACTTGAAAGTCACCTGGAAGGTATTTGGGTTTAGCTACAAAACAGTGGTCGACGTGAGTTTGAAGTTAGTTCAGGGTCAAGAAACTCACTTCAAACTCGCCTGAAAGGTATTTGGGTTAAAATCAAAACAGTGGTCGGCGTGGGTTTGAAGTTAGTTTGGGATCATGCAACTCAATCGAAAGTCGCTTGGAAGGTATTTTAGGTTAAAATCAAAACAACCTCCAAAGCTAGCTTAATGTGAGTTTGAGGTCTACGTAACTCACTTGGAACTCGCCCTAAAGGCGCAAATCTTGATTTTGATATTCTTTTTAACAATTCCACTAATCTCGATTGGAGACACGTTTATCAATAAAATGACCACATACCGAAATACTATAAACGCGATTATTAGGGATAAACTATACTTATAAAATTCCGTGTGTTACATGGAGCCCACACCGACAAGGAGTCCAAAAACTTCTTCCTAGATCCCTCCCGTACAGGTGTCCGACAAAAGCCGATGTCTATCCTACCGACGGAAATTTGTTCTGATTTTTGCTGCCGGCAAAAAAAATCTTTTTTTTTTTTGTGTAGATTCCTGATTTGACCCAATTGTTCCTTCCCAATGCATCTCTTTTCAATTTTTGCTCCTTCCGAATGGTGTGGGAAGACAAGTGTATGCCAAAAATCACATTATGTCAAACCCAAAATTTTTTACCTGATTTATTTTTACCAAATACCCGGTTTTTTTGTATTTATCACCCATTTTTTTACCAACTATATGGGGGGGGGGGACTATCAACAACCCTAAAATCATACCACCACAAACAACCCTTCTAATTAACTACCTACAATAACCTCCTACCATTTTCTTAGACCTCCTTAGACCGTCACCAACCGTATTGATCACTATTGGTTGTCATCATTGACCACTGTTGATTGCCATTGTTGACCACCACCGTTGACCGCCGTCATTTTTCGCCGCCTTTTTAAAAAGATGTCTGACAAAGTAAGTTGACAAAAAATCCCTATTTTTTATAAATTTGTGTAACTGTTTGTTTCAGGAGAAGGATTTTGTGACGTTGAGGGGATTAATCAACTTCTTTAAAAGACGTAACGAAAAATTACAGACAAATCTACGTCGGAAGAGTATGTTTCGAGAGACGTATTTTGGGAATTGGCTGGATGTCCAAAGTTTTCGTGGATATCCTATGTTGATCCATACAATTCTCCGATGGCAAGTCCCTTCAGATTAAGAAAGGGAAGGGATATTATTCCGTGTAGGAGGTTTGGTTCAACGTTTTAGCATATTAGAATTTTGTTTAATTGTTGTCCTTCCAATTGTTCCCGAGGTTCATCCGTCACCTATTTGGATATTAGGAATAGATTGTTCAGTAATATACATGCGCACAAAGATGTGAAGGTTGAACATTTTTTGAAAACATTTGATATCGACAATATTTTCAACGCTTTATCCGATGATGACGCGATTCGTTTATGTCTTCCGTTAGTACTTGAGAAAATATTTCTCGGAACACAAAACGACTTCACCATCCATGATTGGTGTTTACTTCTGTTGGACGATTTGGATGCATGAATCGTTACCCTTGGGGGTCGCACATATGGTCCAGAACATTTGAACAGTTGTATAATGACCTTGTAAACAGAATAGAAAGCAATCTAGCTTTGGAAAAGTACACACTGTCGGGATTCATATATGCCTTCAAGGTCCGTTATAATTAGTTTTTTGGTTACTGATGTTATTTACAATGTAATATGCATTTTTTAACAATGTTATGTTTGACATAACAAATATGGATCTACAAGACTTTTCCATAATCTTTGAATTATGCGTTGTATACTCCATCAATCCAATGGCCTTTTATTTGAAATATATGTAGCTAACAACTTTTTTTAGGTGTCAATGTCCAAAATTTTCTTGTCACCAACTCATACGGAGTTCATGTCTGATTGGTGGATTTCAAGTCATGGGTCTTTGGCCGGTAAAGTAATTGGTGATTACGAGCCATAACAGGATGAGGATGGCGCATCTAGTTAGTAGGAGTCGCCACTGTACAAGGGTGACGCATTTGGTCAGTAAGAGCCACCCTGAGACGGTGTCATGCGGTCGGTCAGTACGAGCTCTACAGAGAGCAAGCTAACATATTTTGAATGGAAGATCCATTGGGCGAATTCGCCCATGTCAGTTTGGATATGTGGCAATAATTTTCCTCTGAAGACCAACTACCATGAGCTCAATAATCGCAAGGGGCATGACATTCGTTTGCAGCGCATCTCATCATTATGAGCAGAATGATGGGAACCTTGAGCTTCGGAAACTGAACGACAAGTTCACAAGGTTTGAAAACTGAATATCAAATGTCTGCAATGATGTGACATTTTTGAAGAAACATTTCGTTGTGCCTACACATTCACCATGCCATTATGACTAGGTAAAACTGTTTTCAATTTTGGATGTATGAATTTGCACGTATAATCTTATATAATGTTTTTGTATGCAAACAATGTGGTTTCAGGGCGAAGATGTGAAGGCCACGTCATCGCGATCGGAAAGGTGAAAGTAGGTGCCCGTTGATTTGGACCCTCCTCGGGAGAAGCAAGAAAGGAGAAAACCTTGGTATTTAAGAAACCATTTTACCATCTTGCGCACGAAGAAGCGTAAGAAAAAGGTGGATATACCGGCTCCCACACTAACTCCCATACCGACGCCCACACCCGTTACCCAGGTGAATGTTGAGGAGTTGTACAACATAAATTTGTTGTCAGAATAAACACTTAGCATATTTTCATCATCACCAACTCTGAACCATCAGTGTCAGAGCTCTGATAAAGGTAATTAAAGATGAACACTTAGTCAATTTTGACTAACTTCTTCAGTTCTAACAATCTCCCCCTTTGGTCAAATTGATCTATATTTATCAACATTATCCCTCTTCCAAATGGGAATAAATCTGAAAAGCACCATGTTTCTCATCAAATCCAATTGATAATCAATAAGCTTCTTAATCATACTACATTTCTCAACATCCTTTCCTTTCTTTATCCTCTTTTCCATTTGATTCTTTAGCTGCCTAATTGTACCTGAGGATTACTTGTTCATCTAGCTTGCTCTATAAAAGAATTTTATCCCGTTCAATGGATTCTTCAACATAATTCCAAGCTCAGGCCAATCTACCACTATACCCTTTTCAATCAAGTCAAAGTCAGTATGACTTGTATTTGGGTCAGTCAAGTATACATACACTTTTCCATCTTCCAAAGCAACTTGAAAGTCCAAAAACGCAGCATATCTGAAAGCTCTGGACATACCCTATTTTATTGAAGATAAGGCCCATCTCTCCTTCTTAGAGCCTTCCTCTTTATTTATAAAAGGCCATAAAGATCAAGAAAGTCATGAATACAAAGATTTCAAAAATTAGCTTATGTGAAGTAACATACCTTCCCATCTTCTCTAATTACTTCAAAACCCAAATATTCCAAATAACCCAACTATGTAATGAAGAGTTCTCTCCTTGAATTGATCTTGAATTCTTAGTATACTGCAACTCGGGATTTCCCAACTTTTTGCATTAGATTCTGATAAGCAAGAATATCTGTAATACCTTATCATAACGTGTATCCAGATATGTAACTGACTTTACTTCTCTATACATATTTGTAAACGTAAATTCAAGAAACCACTCATCTGGACTTCATATGGTCAGATTGAATGGTTTTTGGCTCTTTTTGATCATCTTCCTTATGAACCTCCACTACCACATGAGTTTCTTGAGATGGAATTTCTTGCACAACCTCATCAGCAACAATTTCTTTTTCTTTTTCTTCTTCTTCTGAAATTATAATAAATTTTGAAGGGAACATAAAATCTAATTGCAACAAACTTTTGGAATTGGATTCTTCTAGATACCATCCTATTCACTTTCTTACAGTGTGCCTTAGCTCAAGTCTCTCTTTGAATGAATCAATGAACATCCTTTTGCCCACTCTTAAATCATCTCTGTTAGGTATCCTTATTTCCAAAACTTCAAGGAATGATAACAAGGTAGCATCACTATATTTGGTATCTCACTCAACCTTAGTTGCCTGAGGTGTAAACCATCCAAACTATAATCATAACCCATATCATTCTGAAACTTCAAATACTTTCCAGAATAATCAAGTGCATATGTTAACTCAGTAACAGGCTCCTTCGTACTAGACTTATGCAGTTTGAACTCAATTGCCAATTACAAATCATACTTGGCCAAATTTCTGATATTAATCCTCAAAATCCTTTTGAATTCAAATTCTAACCATGCTTCTTCTACTTTTTCAATGAATTTAACCAAGCACGGCTGGTCTTCAAAACTTAATGTATCAATATCAATACTGGATAGATCACCAATGCTTTCATCCTCTCTCCTTACCTTAAACACAACTTAACATATCATTGCAACCTTTATTTTCTGGAATTCAGTCACTTTAACTATTCTCTTCTTCACTTTTAAACATCTATCATCTTTTCTCAGCCTTTGATACACTTCACTGAACATCTTTTGGATTTCACCAGGCAAACTTCCATGAATAATGTGCTCTAACAATCCAGGCATTTCTCCTTCTTCAAGATACAAGTACTTGTAAGTTTCCTTTGGATAGACATCCCAAAAGTTACAAAAGGAGTACTGACACTCTGATAAAAAATAACTTCCTTGTTCTTTATGATGCAGTCAACTATAGGCTCTTCCAACAGATTTAGACTAATCTTTGGAATGATGATTGGTTCTCTGAATGTGTATTCTGGCATTAATTTCTAAACATTGTCATCATAATTGTGCAAGTATTCAAAGTTAAAACATATATCAAATGCAAAATCTTCTGAATATGGAACTCCTTCAACTCTGGTATTAACAAATTGTTAGATATAAAAGTTGGTCAGATTTTACTGAGTGTTCATCTCTGATCACCTCGATCAGAGCTCTGACACTGAAGGATAAGAGTTAGTAGTGGTGAAATTGGCTAAGTACATATTTGGAAGTATGTGGTCATATTTCAGAAGAAGAAGGCTTAGAGATCTGACATGGAGAATTTTCTAAGTGTTTAGTCTGAAGAAGCTTACTCAAAGATCTGAAGAGGACATATCAGAGTTTGGCTGAAAGTCTGAACATCCTATTCAGACGTTGATACTTGGAGATTTTACTCATTAAGAATTTCTTGATTTTAAAGAGTTGTATAGGATACTAGAACATATGTCATTAATTCATTTGTCATTATTGTATTGTATAGTAGCTTTAGCTTTAGCTTTCCTTTACAATATATATAGAACGTTGTTAGAAGCTTGTAGTTAACTGTCATCATTTCATATGCTCCTCAAGTTGTAATAATTCTCTCTCTACAGTTGTAATCTCTCTCAAGATCAATACATTCGACTTGTGGCTCCAATATACTTTTGTTCTTACTTTGTATTTTTGTCCCAGGTTGAACTTACAATTAATCAAATAGTAGTAAAATCAGAATAATATGCGGAAGATTTGAATGATTAACAGGTAGAAAAACACAGGTAAACTATAGAATGAAATAAATACAAACATTTAGAGAGGATTGAGCAATCACAGTCTTTGTATTGATTGGGATCAAGATGAATATAACAAGAACACCAAGAACACGCACAAGTTGTGTGTAATTCTCTCTCAATTTCTCTCTCTAGCTAGTAGATGCAGTTGAGTGTGTCTAATCTGTTGAGCATATAAAATCTCCTAAAAAATCTCCCTTTCATAGAGGAATATCATAAAAGTTAATCCTACCACTAACAGGAAGTTGCCACATGGAAAGGTGCAATAACCACTTCATGTTGACGTGGCAGAGTTTGTTGGGTCTGAAATGAGCTAAGGATGATTAATACTGCCAGATACTACTTCTTGTGTAATTAATATTGCTGAAGGAACTTACTACTGCTAGACAAGTTAATATTGTTAGCATGTTAGTACTGGAAGAAAAGGTTAATACTGCTGAGATGGTTAATGCTGCTGGGAGAATTAATAATGCTTATGAAGATTAAAGTTGCTGAGAAGATAATGATGGAATAATGAGAAAGTCAAGGAGATTTGAAGATAATTATGGAATGGATCATGAAGATTAATTTTTCTTTTATAATTATCTTGTAATCTGTCTTGTATATATACCGTATAGAAGGCATAGTTTAGAATAGACTTTTGATAGAATTTCAATATACGTTTTAGTGAGAATTCACCTCAAGATTCATTGTAATCCTTTCTTTAGAGAAGTTCAGAACGTCTGTTGAGCCTGTTCAACAGATTGAGGTTGAGTTTGTAATCATTAAGTTTAATCAATATAACTTGTGATTTGCATTCAAGTACTGTTTCATTGATTGAGTGTTAAAGTGTTTTTCCGCAACTTCTTTAACATTGTTTCTGAGTGTGTTAATTAAATTCTTCATTAGAATTTTTCGATCTTGACAGAGTTGCATTGGCTGACTAAGCTAGGAGAGAACACTTGTTGAAATCTTCAGATGAATGTAGCACATAGATGGCTTCCACAGAGCATAGCACAGAGGCTATGTGGTTCAAGGGTTATCTTCTGGTTAGGTACTTCTGTACAGAGGATTGTAGATATTTTGAAGATCAACATCTTACTATGACAGAGGTCCTCTGGCTCCAAGGACTTGTCTTCTTTTACAATACTCTTACAATGACATAATTGGGTCTAACAACCTCCCCCTAAGTATTGAAAAAGTAGAATTGGAAATAAAGTACGTCTAGTCTAGAAAGCAAGATGTGTTAAGTAACCTTTGTAAAAGTAATTTCATTACATAAAGTGAAGTACAAGGGAATTAAAAAAGATATTACTTGGGGAAACAATTAATGGGATTTACAAAGTTATCAGCTAGGGTCTTCTACATGGTCATGATGAGATATCTGAATTTGAACATTGCATCGATTTCCTCAATCATCTTCAAAGTAGGTCCTTCTTGTACCCTAGGAGTGCCTATTCTTCTTTTGATAGTTCTTTTAAATTTCAGCAGAGAGTCCGAAGAGTACTTATGGCATTGATAGGCTTATATATATCTTCTTATGGCCATCATCAACTTTATACACGAATCCAAAGATAGGCTCTATGATCAGAGATTTGCAGGGAACATTTTCTATGGCAGATGAAGTGTCATCAGGGGCTGTAACAGCAAGTTTGTCAAACCCAAGCTCTAAGGCTACTTGGAAGTCAATTTTGTTAAGCCTTAAATGTTCTACTCAAGATTAAAAGGGCTTATTGTGTAAATGTTGGTAAAGTCTTGTAAAAGTCAGGTGTGTTTGACTTTCTATTATAGCATGTGTTGTAATTGTCAACTACTTTGACTTATTATAAATAGTCTTGTATCTTTGTAAAGCTTTTAACCACGTGCATACTTTGAGATAGATTATTAGTAAGATACATGTGGTTCTAGAGAGAGAGTCAGTGCTTATAGAGAGAGAAAGTGATTGCAAATCATCTTAAATCAATACAAATAACTTGTGATTAGATCTCTGTGTGTTTATATGTGATTGATCTTGAATCTGGAACAACAATTGGTATCAAAGTAGATCAAACAAATCAGAAAATGTCAATTTTGTTATCGGATGTGAAGAACTCGTAGGACGGACTGTTAAATTCTTGATTTGGAGAATTTGTGTTGTTTTGTTCAAACTGTTGGTAGATTTTTATTCAAATTGTGTTTTAGATCGATTCTTGTTTAGATTGATTAGCCTAATTCGTTGTAAATCTGTTTCAATTTTGAATCTTTGTAAGTTTTGGTTCGAGAAGTTCGAAGACTGTGTTCAGATTGATTATTGGTGATCAAGTGTTTGTAGACAAAATTATCTGCAACAAAAGTGTTCAAATTGTGGTCAAGGATTGATTTCTAAACTTTTGTGGAAATTGATCAAGATTTGGATAGATTTTTGAGCATTTAATAGGATTTGGTGTTTGTTAAGTCTAAATATTGTATCCAAGATTTAATAGGAAAGTCAAATGTGTAAAAGTCAACATTGACCTTGTAATAGTTAGTCAAAGTAAGTTTAGTTTCCTTAGCCGTTAAGGCTTTGTATTAGATGTGTGGTATATATAGGTTTGCCTTTGTAATCATGTAGTAACGAACTAGAGGCTTATGCATATTGTAATATTCTAGAGGGTGCAATACAAGATCTACTTTCTCTCTCTAGATTTTCTCTCTCCAGTTCTTGAGTTTTAATGTCATATCTTGAGTAATTATGTTGTGATTGGGATTTTATGTTTAACAATTGGTATCAGAGCTGAACCAAATTTTTCAGAAAAGATTTGATCATGATTTGAATTGAAATCTGAAGTTTTAAAATTGAAAATTTGAAATTTTCGAAAATTTTCAAGAACACGAGTTTGGGTACTGTTCATCCGAATTTCATGTGAAAAATCGTTTTTGATGCAAGAAAATGGATTCATTGGATTTGTTTTATATGTAGGATTGATTCTTGTTCTGATTACATTTCATAATTCTATCAATTTCGATATCAATTTTCGAAATTTGAGTTTTCTGGAAATATCGAGTTCGAACTCTGTTCTTGATCGAATTCCTTTGATTTGTTGTTTTAATCGAAAATTGATTGTGTTTGTGTGTTTAGAACTATTTTTCGATGATGCTGACAGGTTCTTGAGATCAATTGTGCAGGTTTCGATCGATTTAAGTTTGAATCTGTCAAGAACTCGACTTTGCGTTTCATTCATCATGATTTGCGTTTCATTCATAAAGTTTGCGTTTCTATCATAAAAAGTTATACTTTGCGTGTCATTTCTTTACCCGAAAAGTTACACTTTGCGTTTCTAACTTCACCCGCAAAGTTCACTTTGCGTTTCTAACTTCATCCGCAAAGTTCACTTTGCGTTTCTATCTTCACCCGCAAAGTATCAGTTTGCACCTCTCACTACAAACGCAAACCTCCAGTTTACGCGTCTCTCATCAAACGCAAAGTTCATCTTGCGCTTCTCATTTGAAACGCAAAGCTTAGTTTGCGCATCCTTCAGGACCCGCAAACCTCCTTGACCCGCAAACCTCTTCTGGAAATATTTTTTTTAGTCACCTGCTGAACGAAATGATCTGAAATTGAAAAATTCAGAGTATCTCAGAAGGATTCAAGAGTTGCAACTAAAATTGTTGGGAACTGAAGATGTGACCAAGTCATTAATGCTGCTAGTTTAGAGTTAGTACTGCCAGAGGATCACAAAGTTAATACTGCTAGGTATTACTACTTCTGGTAGAATTAATACTGCTAGTCAAAGTTAGTGCTGCTTGAACAAAGTTAGTACTGCTTAGCTAGTTAGTACTGCTAGTGGTTAGTGCTGCTTAGTAGTTAATACTGCCAAGACTCAGTTAATGCTTCCAAGGTGATTAATGCTGCTTTTGAGATAATTTGAAGATAATGTTGAAGAGATCGCGTCTGGAGATAAACATGGAAAGCTTGAAGATAATTATGAAGATTATTTTGAAGATCTTTTTATGTTTAGTAATTATCTTTTATTCTTCAATATATGTATAGATTTGTTTAGAATAGCTAAGTAATTTTTTGTGAGAATAATTCTGAGTTTTTGTTCTAGAGAGAGAATCAACCTCAAGGCATCGTTCCTAATTCTAGAGAAGTAGAATTCGTCTTGAAAGAGTCTGTTCTTCAAGATTGAGGTTGTGAGTGAAAAGCTTGAAACTTGAATTATTAAGTAAAGTTTGCAAGTTGTGATTCATACTGTTTTTCTGTTTATTGAATATTAAAGTGTTTTTCCGCAACTTCTTTAATATTGTTTCTGAGTGTTCATAATTCTTGTTGAGAATTCGATCCTGACAAGTGGTATCAAAGCCTGTTCTCTCAGAAACATTCATTCATTCATCATGGAAAACTTTTCAGAATCAAACAGTACTCTTGTCTTTAAGGTTCCAATGCTCAAACCCAATGAGTTTGACATGTGGAAGATCAGAATCAGGCAATACATTCTCCTCACTGACTACTCAATGTGGGATGTCATTGAGAATGGCCCCTCTACTGAAGGTCAGATTGGACCAGATGGGAAAAGATCTCCACCAAAGACAGATGGTGAGAGGAAGATCAGGCAGACAGAGATGAAGGCCTTGAGCACTCTGCTCTTGGCCATCCCCAATGAATATCAGCATCAATTCTGCAACTGCACTGATGCTCAGATTCTCTGGAATGCTCTAGAGAAAATATTTGCTGGAACTAAGAGCACCAAAAGAAATCAAAGGGATGTTCTGAAGCAGCAGTATGAGAACTTCACTTCTTCAAAGAATGAGTCTATGACTCAAACTTTTGACAGGTTCAACAAGCTTATTGATGAACTGGCTACTGTTGGAGTGAAGATGGAGCAAGATGATATCAACAGGAAGTTCCTCAGATCTCTTGGGGATGAATGGACTATGTACACTGTCTCATATAGACAGAGTGACAATCTGGAAGAGAAGGAACTAGATGATCTGTATAATGATCTAAGAGTTTTTGAATCTGAGGTAGAAGCTAAGAAGAAGCCCACTGGGTATATTCATAATGCTGCACTTCTATCAGCATCCACTGATACTACTGCCAACCCTGAAGCAGTTAGTGCTGCTAGTGGAGTGAATTCAGAAAAAGGCACTGAAACTGTCTTTGAATCCTTTTTGTCCAGTCACAGCAACAACTCCTTGATTAATGATGATCTGGAACAACTTCACCCTGATGATATGGAGGAGATGGACATTAAATGGCAGATGACCATGTTATCTATGAGGGTGAAGAAGTTTATTAAAAGAACTGGGAGGAACAACTTCTCTCAAAGAAGAGAAGATGGAGCTGGTTTTGACAAAACAAAGGTGGAATGCTATAAGTGCCACATGAAGGGACACTTTGCTAGAGAGTGCAGAAGTGGTGTGCCAAATAACAACCACCAACAAGCTCAAAATGGAGGCTACAATCAAAACAAGAACTCTGCTCAAGCCCTTGTTTCTCAACAAGGAATGGGGTTTGACTGGAGTGACCAAGATGAGGAAGCCATTCAGAATCAAGCTCTTATGGCAGAAGTGTCTGATCTCCCCTCTGAGGTAACTTCTAATCTTTGTACTCAATCTTGCATAGACACTGTCAAAAGGTACAGGGATCACAACCAAAACATGTGTGATGACCTCAAAAGATTAGAAAAGGACAGAAGAGATTATGTGTTGATAGTTGAGAGGTTTGAAGAACAAATCAAAGGCTTCCAAGCTAATGAACTTCAACACTCTTATGACACAAACTACTGGAAGTGGGAAAAGAATGAGTTAGAGACCAAACTGTCTAAGTCCAAAGAAGAGAATGATAAGTTGAAAGAAGAACTAGCTAAGGTTAAGCTTGATGTAGAAAAGTTTTCATATGCTTCAAAAGCAATGGATTCTCTTCTAAAGGCTCAGATTCATGATAAGATGAAGCCTGGTGTTGGATATGACAATACACCCCCTCCTTACAACAACAACTACATCCCTCCTACATCAGACTTGTTAGAGACCAAGGAGAAAAAGGACTTGTCTGAGGAAGACTTTAAGATAGATCCTTTGGATAAGGTGGTTGTTGAGGATATGACTGAGAAAGAAGCCAGTGAGAATAGGAACAATGCTGTGAGTAAAGAGATACCCTTAGAAAACAACATTGTTACCAATGAGGGTGGTGGAAGGATCTGGGTCAAGTCTAAAGAGATAGAAAAGACCAAAGGAAAGGCCAACAAGGTTCATTACAAACAAACCACTGTTGTGAATCCTGGCCCTTGTAAAAGTGTGCTTGCAATAAAACTGAGAGCCTAAATTCTGGTACAAAGAGAGGTAATCAAAGAAACTGGAATAATCAATGGGCTCAGAAACAAGGAGTTGATTTGAGTAAAATAATCAGACCAAAACCTTGTTTCATATGTGGCAAGTTGAATCATTTGGCTAAGTACTGTTTCTTTAACCCTATTAACCAAAAGATGAACTTTCAAAGATTTGTGCAAAAACCTGTTGGTTATAGGAAGGCTGAAAAGAAACACGTGGCTAAGAAATCTGTTGATCCACCACAACACTTCATTCGTTTGGTGCAAAGAAGGATGGATAGGCAAAGACGAGAGGAAGAGATTAAAACCAAATCTTCTAAGAAATCTGTTGAAACCAAAGGCCAGATGAAGAAAAAGGTTTTAAAAGAGAGTATTAAAATGTGGGTTCCTAGAAGCACTAAAACTGTTAGTACTGCTACATCAAATAGTACTGCTGACAGGGATAGTGTTGCCAGAAGCAATACTGCTGCTACCAGTGTTAGTACTGCTGAGAATATTAATGCTTCTAACACTGTTAGTACTTCTTCAAAGGTTACTACTGCTAACACAGTTACTGCTGCTGACACAGTTACTACTTCTAACAAGGTTAGTACTGCTAAGCATGCAAGTGCTGCTAATGCAGTTAGTACTTCTAAAACCAGTACTGCTTCTAGCAAATGTGCATCCAAACCCATTATTGTGACAAAGTACTCCATCAATGAGGAGTCAAAGTTTAAAAATCTTGTCAAGAAGGAATGTAAATATTTTGATGAGAAAGGGGTACCCAAGACCACTTTGGCTTGGGTTCCTAATCAATACTAACTGATTTATCTTATGTGCAGGGCAACCAACAGCTTAAGGGGAAGAGCATCTGGCATGTTGATAGTGGTTGTTGTAGGCACATGACAGGCAACATGTCATGCCTTCAGGATTTCAAGCATATCAATGGAGGACATGTTGCATTTGGAGACAATCTTGCAGGTGGAAAAATAAGTGGAAAAGGTAATGTTACAAAAGGTAAGATGACATTTGAGGATGTCTACTATGTTGATCAGTTAAAGTACAACCTGTTAAGTGTATCACAGGTTTGTGACAAACAACATAGTATATTATTTACCAATACAGAATGTATGATCCTTGCTCCAGGATTCAAGGTAGTTGATGAAAACATGATACTACTTAGAACTCCAAGAAAGGACAATGTTTATTGTCTCGATATGGACAATGTTTCAAGTGATTCATCCCTGAACTGTCTTGTTTCAAAAGCTTCTATGGATGAATCCTCTCTTTGGCACAGAAGGATGTGTCACATGAACTTCAAGACAATGAACAAACTTGTTAAAAACAACCTTGTAAGAGGTTTACCATCAAAAGTCTTTTCATGTGATGATCATTGTGTTGCTTGTCTTAAAGGCAAACAGCACAAAACTTCTCATAAGTCCAAAGAGTTAAATACAAATTCTTCTTGTCTCCAGTTATTACATATGGATCTGTTTGGTCCTACAAATGTTATGAGTATAGGCAAGAAATCATACTGCTTAGTTATTGTTGATGATTACTCTAGATTTACTTGGGTATATTTTCTAAGGACTAAGGATGAGACAAGTGGACTGATCAAATCCTTTATCCTAATAATTGAAAACCAAACAAATCAAAAAGTAAAAGTCATTAGATCAGACAATGGAACTGAATTTAAAAATCTTGATCTAAACACCTTTTGTGAAGAAAAAGGTATTGAGAGACAATATAGTGCCCCTAGGACTCCTCAACAGAACGGAGTTGCTGAGAGGAGGAATAGGACACTAATAGAGGCTGCTAGATCTCTGTTGGCTGATTCAAAACTGCCAATTACTTTCTGTTGAGGAGTTCTAGTGGCCAAGCCAAAGAACAAGACCCCATATGAGCTTTTAAACAATAGAAAACCATTTATTGGTTTCCTTAAACCTTTTGGGTGTCCTTGTACAATTCTCAATACCAAATCTCACTTAGGAAAGTTTGATAGCAAGGAAGATGATGGATTTCTGGTGGGTTATTCATCTCAAAGTAAGGCCTACAAAGTTTTTAATACTTCTTCTAGAATAATTGAGGAAAGTGACAATGTCAAATGCAATGAGAACACACCGAATCCTATTGGGTCTGGTCCTCAGTGGCTGTTTGACATTGATTCACTAACTAACTCTTTTGGTTTCAGTAGTGATGGTAATGCAGGATCAGGAAGCTCAGATTCAGGAATTACACAATCACACAACATCATACCTCAGTCTGTGATTTTTCCCATACCTACAGTGGATCCTGTTGAATACTGTGAAAAGGAGCCATCTACTGAACCAAATCAGAGTGAAGAAGAAAGAAGAGATGAGGAGAGTCAAGAAAATAAAGAACCAGAAGTAGCTGCTGAAATCACCTCAGTTGAGTTGAATGACTCCAATCTAGAGGTGGGACTCAATGAAGAACCTAGTCATCAAACCATAACACAAAAGAATCATCCTCCTCAGCTGGTAATAGGAGATATATCTTCTCCTATGATGACTAGAAATCAAAGCAGGCTGGAAGATATGCAAGACCAACAGCATACAGTGCTTTCTTGCTTTCTATCCCAGCTTGAGCCTAAGAAGGCTTATGATGCTATGAAAGATTCCAGTTGGATAGAAGCCATGCAAGAAGAGCTGCTACAATTCAAGTTGCAAGATGTTTGGGATCTGGTAGACCTTCCTAAAGGTCAAAGAGCAATAGGCACAAAGTGGGTCTTCAGGAATAAGAGAGATGAGAGAGGAATAGTAATAAAGAACAAAGCAAGGTTGGTGGCACAAGGGTATACACAAGAAGAAGGAATAGATTATGAAGAAGTATTTGCACCAGTGGCTAGGATAGAAGCAATTAGATTGTTCCTGGCCTATGCTTCTTATATGAAGTTCAAAGTCTATCAAATGGATGTAAAAAGTGCATTCCTATATGGCTCAATTGAAGAAGAAGTATATGTCTGTCAACCACCAGGGTTTGAAAATCCAAGCTATCCAGACAGAGTATACAAACTGAAGAAAGCACTTTATGGACTGCATCAAGCACCAAGAGCATGGTATGACACTCTGTCATCCTATCTCTTGGAAAATGGCTTTGAAAGAGGAGTCATTGATAAGACTCTGTTCATCAAGAGAAAGAAGAAGGACATCTTGTTGGTCCAAATCTATGTGGATGATATCATCTTTGGATCCACAAGAGACAATATGTGCAAGGAGTTTGAGGACCTAATGCATCAAAGGTTCAAAATGAGTTCCATGGGGGAACTTACTTTCTTCCTTGGACTCCAAGTCCAACACAAGTCAGATGGTATATTTATCTGTCAGTCCAAGTATGTGCAGGACATTCTAACCAAGTTTGGTTTCTCAGACTCAAAGCCTGCCAACACACCTATGGAGACACACAAGCAGATAACAGCAGATCTTGAGGGGGAGGATATGGATGTTCATCACTATAGATCCATGATTGGCTCTCTCATGTATCTTACAGCCTCTAGGCCAGATATAATGTTTCCAGTCTGTGTGTGTGCAAGATTTCAAGTTAGGCCAAAGCAATCACACTATCAAGCTGTTAAGAGGATATTCAGATATCTCAAAGGGCAACCTAGATTGGGACTTTGGTATCCTCATGACTCATCATTTGACCTAATTGCATACTCAAACAGTGACCTAGGTGGAGCAAACTTGGACAGAAAATCTACTTCTGGAGGATGCCAGTTTTTGGGTGCAAGACTAGTATCATGGCAGTGCAAGAAACAAACCACAGTGTCCGCATCTACAACAGAAGCAGGGTACATAGCAGCTGCAAGTTGCTGTTCTCAAGTCTTATGGATTCAGAATCAAATGCTGGACTATGGGGTAACCTTTCTACACACTCCAATCTTTATTGATAATAGCAGTGCTATTAGCATTGTTAATAATCCTGTCAAGCACTCAAAGACAAAGCACATTGAGATCAGGTATCACTTTATAAGAGACTGCAATGAAAAGAAGCTTATTCAAGTTGTGAAAGTTCATACTGATAACCAGTTTGCTGATCTATTCACCAAAGCCTTTGATGTGGGTAGATTCACTTTCTTGGTAACAAGTGTGGGAATGATCAACTCTGAATAAGCTCCTACTTAAAAAGTGGTTCAATACCTGTATATAGTTTATGCTTGGTGTTACTAATCTTCTTTCTCAGGAAATGTATAGCAGTACTCAGTTCATCACAAGCTTAAAAGTGTAAGTATGGTTAATACTGCCAGTGCATTTTTAATACTGCCAGTGCATTTTTAATACTGCCAGTGCACAGTTAATACTGCTAAGTAGTTAATACTGCTAGTTAGTTAATACTGCTAGTTAGTTAATACTGCTAGTGGTTAATACTGCTCTCAGTTAATACTACTAGTTAGTTAATACTGCTAGTGGTTAATACTGCTCTCAGTTAATACTGCTAGTTAGTTAATACTGCTAGTGGTTAATACTGCTTTCAGTTAATACTGCTTTCAGTTAATACTGCTCACTGTTAATACTGCTTTCACTAAATTTTTTAGGGTTAATACTTTTTATAATCCACAAGCTATAAATACCCTTTCCCCGCCTAAACGATCATAACGACTCTTTGTCTACTGTTCATCTTCTCTCTCACTCTTTTCTCTCAAGTATCCAGTGTTCGCTAGTCAAGAATACTTGCGTACAGATGGCTTCAATGGTGTTTATTGATGAGCACAACGAGATAGCCATGCTCCAAAAGCCAAAACAAGCCGAAGGTTTTTACCAGATAGTCGATTTTCTGAGGACAAGCCACATCGCTCATGCTCTCACTGTGTCTCCTGCCATCTACATAGAGCATCAAAGGAAATTATGGGCCAATGCCACTACTAGCACTGAAAACGGAGTGCCGTGCATCAAAACAAGGGTTTGTGACAAACCCTTGACAGTTACTGAGGAGACCATTCGCATCTGTCTACATCTAGACGATGCTTCAGGTATATCTTCTATTCCAAATGAGGATTTGTTTTCAAACCTCACTAGAATGGGGTATGAAGGCCAAATGGGGATTTTCAAGTTTTTCAAAGCTCAATTTACACCCCAATGGAGGTTCTTTGTTCATACCCTGATGCACTGTATTTCCAAGAAAACTACTGGCTGGAGCCAATTTAGCAGTCCCATTGCCTATGCTTTGGTATGCTTATCTACTGCTCGAAAATATAACTTTTCTCTGATGATCTTCAATGATCTTGTCTCAAACCTGGACAACAAGAAGAGCTTTTTCATGTATCCCAGGTTTGTACAGACAGTTATAACAAATGAATTGACGGATATACCTCACTTTGATGAGGTATATGTACCTAAACCCCCTAAAGGCAAGGTCTTCTCAAACATGAGAAGATCTGCTAGGAACTTGGAAGGAGTTGACACCCCATTGTTCTCAACAATGATGGTGGTGTCCCAACCACAAGAAGGTATGGCCTCAGGGTCAAGGCCCTCATTAGACCAGCCCACTGAGAGCCAATCCCAACCTTCCCTCTCTCAAATTTTTCCTCAGTCCTTTGCTGCTAAACCTACTCCTATGATATCCAAGACATATGTCAAGAGAAAGGTACACAAGGCTCCTTCCCTTGTTGTACCTACTATTAACCAAGAGCCTCACATCCCTCTATTGGAGCATTCTCCAATAGAGAATATCCAAAGGGAATCCAGTAGGGTGTCTCCCAACCCTGAGGAGGTGCTCTCTAAGGAGATGAATGAGCATATGGGTGAGAAGGCTGCCACTACTTCTGCTAGCACAGAGAAGGACGGTGGTAACATCTGTAAGACCTTCCCCATGGCAACTTTGGGTGAGAAATCAACCAAAGGACCCCGGCGCCAAGAAACCAAGGGGGTAGTTGGTGCTTCTGCTAGGCAGAAGGCCACTACTACAAGATCCAAGGATCCCTCAAGGATGAGCAAAACATCCAAAAAGGGTGAGGACAGAACTGAAACTGATGAATTGATGGCAAAAGGTTCCAATGATCCTTCAAGGGTGGGTATAACACCTATAGAAGGTGAGGATAGCTATACTTACTTGGAATTGATGGAAACAATAGCCAACATCAATGTTGATGTGGTTAATCAAGGAAAGGAAATCAAGGCATTGCAGCAAGTGGTCATCTCCCAACAAGAGCAGATTTCAAAACTCAAGCAATTGGTGGGAAAACTCATTGCCAAGAAAAGAAGAAAGCAGTTTGTTCTAAGGAAGAGAGAAGGGGCAAACAAAAAGAAGAAGGAGAATGCTTCCAAAAAGGGGGGAGTTCAAGCTCAGAAAAGATGGATCAACAGATTGAGGGGGAGAATGTTGAATCAAAAGGAGAGTTTGTTGAAGAGAGGGCTGAAGAAAAAGCTGAAGGTGTGATAGAAATAGAAATATTTGCTGAAGCAGCAGAAATTGGCAAAGCAGCAGTAAATAAGGCTAAAGCAGCAGAAACAACACCAGCAGCAGTAACAACCCCAGCAGTAGAAACTGTTACTACTGCTGAGCCAAAAGGAGCAGCAGAAACTGTTAGTGCTGCTGAAACTACACAAGCAGCAGTAACAGGGTTAACACCTGAAGAGGTTGAAGTAGCAGAGATGCTTGTAAAAGCAAAGAATGACACTCTCAAAGCAAAGGGAGTGGTCATAAATGAAGGGGGAGCAAAGAGAACAGAAAAGAAAGACATGGCTGCAGATGCAAAGAGAAAAGGGAAAGAAAAGATGATAGAATCTGATCAACCAACCAAAAAGCAAAAGATGGTTGAGTCAGATGAAGCATTAGCCAAGAAACTGCAAGAAGAGATAAATCAAGCAGAGAAAGAGCAGGTTGAGAAAGACAAAGAGATAGTCAGAGCACTAGCTAATCAATTAAATGAAGCATTTCAGAAAGGTTTGGAAACAGAGAATGCAAAGCAAAGGGCAATAAGCATGAGAAAGGCTATGATGGCCAGATCAAGTGCAAAGAAGAGAAGGCCTTCACAAACTTACCTTGCAACTCAGGAAAGAAACAAGATGATAACTTTCTTGAGAAGTGCAATTGGTATGAAGAAAGAAATGTTTATAAAGATGACTTTTGATCAAGTCAAGGGCTTATATGAGAAAAAAATGGGAAAACTGCAGAGTAATGAAAAGGCCAGAATGGAGTTTGAAAGGAAAGCCAAGGAGAGGCATGATGTGAACATTAATCAACCCTTCCCTGAAAGTGAAGAGGGAACTCCAACAAAAGAAAAGGCAGAGATTAAGGAAGAAGAGACTTTAGCTCAGAAGATCAAGAAAATAAAAAGAGTTAAGTTTATTGCTTCTAAAGGTCCTAGATCAGAGGAAAGGAAAAAGGAAGAAAAGAAGAAGGAAGCTACTATAGGGCAAAGTCAAAGGATTCTGAAGAGAACCAAGATGATGGCCAAAAGAAAGAAAATTGACAAGAAGCCTAGAGTAGAAGAAGAGAAAAAGATTGCTGAAAAGAATGAAGAAAAGAGAGCCGAGTCTCAGGAAGTACCACAGAGTTCAGATGTAAATATGTACATGGCGGTAATGGATAAAATTCCAAAGTCTATCACAGTTGAACCTGTTGGAGTCAAACCTCCTGAAGTCATCCACTGGGATACTATGAAGGTGGATGGTACGGAGTATATCAGGTTGAAAAGAAAGGATGAGAAGTATTATGTGTTTTCAACATGGACTAAAATTGTCAGAGAATGTTCAAGATCTGATTTAGAAGAGATGTTTGAAGTTGGTATGAAATTACATGCAGATCAGTTGAAAGCTCCAGGGTTACCAATTGTGAAGTTGGTTATGGAGTATTTGTGTATGTTATTCAATCCAGAAGCAGTAAAGTATATAATCAGAGATGTGTTTAAAGTTGTTAGAGGATGGAATTTGTATGAAAGAAGTGGAGTTTATGAATTGGCCTTGGATACTTTTCACATGGAGTATTACTTGGTGGATAGGGTCTACAATCACACAAATCTGAAGCTTCATGCCATGTTAAAGAAGAAGCTAAGTTGTGCACCAAATTCAGAAATGGCAAAGTATCTAATTCAGAGAACTATCAATCAGAGTATGGGACTGGATCCTAACATTGGATTGAATCAATGAAAGTTTTGGAAGCATCTGAAGAACTTGACTTCTCTTTCTAAAAGTCAAGTTAGGGGAGATTGTTGGGAACTGAAGGTGTGACCAAGTCATTAATGCTGCTAGTTCAGAGTTAGTACTGCCAGAGGATCACAAAGTTAATACTGCTAGGTATTACTACTTCTAGTAGAATTAATACTGCTAGTCAAAGTTAGTGTTGCTTGAACAAAGTTAGTACTGCTTAGCTAGTTAGTACTGCTAGTGGTTAGTCCTGCTTAGTAGTTAATACTGCCAAGACTCAGTTAATGCTTCCAAGGTGATTAATGCTGCTTTTGAGATAATTTGAAGATAATGTTGAAGAGATCGCGTCTGGAGATAAACATGGAAAGCTTGAAGATAATTATGAAGATTATTTTGAAGATCTTTTTATGTTTAGTAATTATCTTTTATTCTTCAATATATGTATAGATTTGTTTAGAATAGCTAAGTAATTTTTTGTGAGAATAATTCTGAGTTTTTGTTCTAGAGAGAGAATCAACCTTAAGGCATCGTTCCTAATTCTAGAGAAGTAGAATTCGTCTTGAAAGAGTCTGTTCTTCAAGATTGAGGTTGTGAGTGAAAAGCTTGTAACTTGAATTATTAAGTAAAGTTTGCAAGTTGTGATTCATACTGTTTTTCTGTTTATTGAATATTAAAGTGTTTTTCCGCAACTTCTTTAATATTGTTTCTGAGTGTTCATAATTCTTGTTGAGAATTCGATCCTGACAAAATTGTTCAATTGTATTAAAACTCCTGAATGTATAAATTGTACTAAAAATAGTTCTAATTTTTCAGGTATCCTTTATGAGAGGGATAAAGAGATAAAAGAGAAAGAGAAAGAGATTTTAACTCTTCAAATCCAACTGAAGACAACTGAACAAAAATCATCTGAGCCACAAGCAGAATCAGTTGAGCTTCAAAACAAGTTGAAGGCTTTCGAAGAGAAGACGAAGGGATTGGAATCTGAGAACGTTGAACTGAGAAAGAATTTATCTGATTTAGAAAAACAGCTTGATGCAAATAAAGCTGATTTTGAAAGTGAAAAGAAATTTTTTTCAAAGAAGTTCTCAGACTTCTCAAAGAAGAGTTATGAAGAAAAGAAGTCAGTGGATCTTGAATGCATAAAAATTTCTCAACAAATCTCCGATTTTGAGAAAGTACTAATCATGGAAAGAGAGAAGTTTGATAAAGAAAAGAAGGCCATAGAACAGAAAAATGTAGGATTCTTTAAAGAATTATCTGGCCAGAGAAATGAATCAGAAAAAGGATTTGAGGAAGAAAGATCCATCTTTGAAAATGAAATTAAAAAGCTAACTTCTAAGTTGTCTGAACTGTCTGCAGTTGCGCTGAATGAACAAAGAACGAAGTCTGAATTCAAGACAAAGATTGACCAGCTTGTGAAAGAAAGAGACGACTTCGCCTCAAAGATCAAAGAGCTTGAAAAATCTATTTCAAGTTCAAATCAGAAATTTATCTCTTCACAAAGGTCAGTCAAATCCTTTACAAAGGTCAGTCACAAAGCAACACATAATCTATCGGATCTTCTCTTGGAAGATATTGATATTGAAAAAAAAGGAAAGTTGCCCCACCTTCGACCCTTTCTCATGCACATTGAGTCCATGTATAATCATTGCTGTCACAGTGATTTACATACTTTGAGCCTTATGAAACACAATCATTGTGCTAATTCTTTCAAAACACAAGCACGAGCACACAGAGAATATGTTTTTCTGTCAGAACATTCATAGAATTACCTTGTGTCTTTCAATGATTGAATGGAAGTCCTGGGGAGTCAACATCAAACCAGCTCCTTACATTGTACATCCGTTGTACACAGTAACTTCGTGTTACTGACAGGCATTTCTAACTGTTTCATTTGTTGAATCAGGGTTACACGCTCATTATGTCTGAATTTGAAAAGATTCGGATATATACTGTTCATGATTCGGCTCTTCAGATCAAAAGTACAGCAATATCAAGGGGAGATTGTTTGTTGTTCACAAAGGGGGAAATCAAAGCCTATGCTGAAATTGATGATATTTTGATGATAATGATGCTCACATCATCAAAAAGGGGGAGATTTATAAATATTCAATTTCAGAGTTCAAGTTCAAAGTTCAAGCCTAAAGTTCAATTTGCTTCCGCTGTTTCAAATGTTGTTTCAAAGGCTGTTTCAAACGCTGTTTCAAAGGATGTTTCAAACGTTGTTTCAAAGGATGTTTCAAACGTTGTTTCAAAGGCTGATTCAAAGTCAAAAGCTTCTTCAAAAGTTTCTTCAAAAGAAAATTTCAAGAATTCAAGTAGGTTTGTTCTTCCGAAGACGATTCAGAGATCAAAGTGATGAAGATACAATTTTGTTTGAAGACGAAAGATTTTTCAGAAATGAAGTTTCAAGTTTCAAAGAAGTTTCAAGAATTTCCTGTTTTGTTCAAGGCATGTTGATTTCCAAAGCGTCAAAGATTAAAAAGACTTTCCAAGATTCTTCAAAAGCTGCAAAAGAGCAAAGTTTTTGAAAGCTTCAAGAGACAAAAGATGAAGAATCAAGAGTTGAAGATCTGCATCAAATTTTTATTAAATCTTGAATACAAAGGGGGAGATTGTTAAGTCTAAATATTGTATCCAAGATTTAATAGGAAAGTCAAATGTGTAAAAGTCAACATTGACCTTGTAATAGTTAGTCAAAGTAAGTTTAGTTTCCTTAGCCGTTAAGGCTTTGTATTAGATGTGTGGTATATATAGGTTTGCCTTTGTAATCATGTAGTAACGAACTAGAGGCTTATGCATATTGTAATATTCTAGAGGGTGCAATACAAGATCTACTTTCTCTCTCTAGACTTTCTCTCTCTAGTTCTTGATTTTTAATGTCATATCTTGAGTAATTAGCTTGATTGAATGGGATTTTATGTTTAACAGTGTTTGTGAAGGTGATAAGTACAAAATTCGCAAAACTCAGTCTACGAGTTGGTGGTTTTCGCAAGGCTTTCTATACGAATTCTTAAGAATTCGCAGGACACTATACAAGTTGTTGTTGGTTTTGTTTGACTAAGGAAAGAATTCATAGAACATTGCTTAAGGAAAACATGGATTTCGCAAGTTACTGTTGATCTTTGGATAAGCTAAGTTCAAAATCCGTAGAATACTCTCTATGGAAAATAACTATTTAAAGTTGAATTCGCAGACTACTGTCTATGAAAAGTTGGATTCGCACATCAAAATATTCAACAAGTCCTCAATCTGCAAAGTACAACCTATGGAAAGTAATCAATCCGAAGATCACCATTTGTGGAAAGTAAAGCTTGAATCCGCAGACCTAAGCCTGCGGAAAGCCAGAGTTCACACACCATTACTAATGGAAAGTGTGAATCCACACACTGTTGTTTATGAGAAGTGTTTCTTCATTCTACGACTAAGTACATAATTCGTAAGATCTCACATTCCTTCTGCGGATTCCATACTTAGAAATTTTTTGAAAATTTTCTGAGATTTTCAAGTTTGACTTTTTAGTCAAAGATTTCTGATTTATGTGATTAACGATCATTTCAAGTTTTTATTCTATAGATCTCAAGATGTCTCAGGCGTATAGTTTTGATTTTGGAAAAATGAATATTACTGAAGCTAGAGCCAATCTAAAATATCTTGCTGGACAATTATGTCATTACAACAGTATGCTTAATGACTGTTCAAGGGAAAATACAAAGTTTAAATCTGAGAAAGTTGAATTGAAAGATAAAGTCTCTGCTCTGGAATCTGAGATGAAAGTTCTGAAAAGCAAATATGAAATTCCAGATCTTAAATCTGGAAGAGACAGGTTAAATGAAAAAGTCTTCAGTGTTTTAAAAGAAGAAGCTACTCAAGAGAAGGACACCTCAAGTCAAGAAAGCTCATTGGAAAGAGAAAATGCTGAGTTGAAACAGAAGATTTCTGAATTGCAACATCAAAGTATCCATCATACAGAAAAGTTTAAGAAAGAGAGAAGAGGATGAAAATGAAAGAAAGGTTTTCGCACAGAAATTCTCTAACTTTTCAAGAAAATGTTTTGAAGAGAAGAAAACGATTGATCTAAAGTGTGCAAAAACTGTCAAAGCAAGTATCGGATTTCGAGAAAGTGTTAATCATTGACATAGATAACTTGGAAAAAGAAAGAAAGGTATTTGAAGCTGAACGAAAATATTTTGTTACAAAGATTATTGATTTTTCAAGAAAAATATCTGATTTAGAGGTTTTATTGGAAAAAGAAAGAAAAGGTTTTGAGAAGAAAAATGTTGGGATTTTCAACGAAATATATGACAAAAGAAAGATTTTGGGAAAAGATATTGAAGATGAAAATAATTTCTTTGAGGCTAAGATTTCCAAGCTTACAAAGAAATTATGTGGGTTATCTACAGATATTATGAAAGAGCAAAAGGTAAAGTCTGATTTGCAAAAGAAATATGATTTGTTATTTGAAGAGAAAAATGTTTTGCTTAACAAAGTAAAAGAATTTGAAGAAATAAACTTCAAGGTTGAGTTATCTGAACAAACTAGTCTAGATACTATTGTTCAGTCTCCATATGATGACTCAACTATTTTATGCATTCTTTTAAAACTGCTTCAAGTTCACTTTATGCAAACATTTCTTCAAAATCAAAAAGTTTTTTGACATATCAGCTTTGCCTTTCTAATCTTTTTATTAATCCTCTATTCCATAGTTCAGATAATTATGTTTTAAAGGCCAAAGTAAAAAATGATTTCAAAAAGGAAAACTGGGTTTGGAGAGTTAAAGCTCTTATTGATGAGAAATATGTTGAGAAATCATTTGTGCACACAACAAATGCCAAGAAGAACAATGCTCCGAAAGGTAAATCTTTTGTGAAACCTAATCTTGTTTACTTGATAAATCAATTAATTAGGTTAGCTCAAAATTAAATATCTTGTTCTTACTGTGGCACAAGTGATTTTGTTCATAAAAATTATGCTTATAATTGGTATGGTACATATAATATTACTTCCAAAAGAACTGCAAATAATAGGTATGGACCCAAGTTCTAGTGGGTACCAAAAGCTACTCAATTTGTTTTGCAGGCACCTCATGATTAGGGGGAGTGAGAGCATAGACTTCTGGCCAACACATATTAGGACTCACTCTTTAATGTCAATGAACATAGACTTCTGAATACAATAGTTTAGAACTCGTACTTCAACGAAGTTTGGCTTTTAAACACTACAGTTTAGAACCCATACCTCAGAGATCAAGTTTGACTTCTAAACACAAAAGTTTAGGACTCATACTTCAAAGATCAAAAGAGATGATGTACTCCTTTGCATAAAATGAGATGATCAACCTTCAAGGGGGAGTACTTCTTATTCCTTCTGATTAATATTGTGAATGTATATTTTCAGGGGGAGTAAGAAAAAATGACTTATGAATTTACTTCAATCCTACTAATTCAGAACTTGTTTTAATGCTTAAGGATTATGAAAATTTTAAGGGGGAGCTTTTATATTTTTATATTTACTACTGATATATTTTTTGATTTTTCAGGGGGGTCTTATCTGAATTATCATAATTGAAGAGGTAGATTAAAAGTTAAAATGATTAATATTGTTTTTAGAGGGAGATAAAGAATTTATAATGTTGATATTTTTGACTTTTTGCAGATATCAAGGGGGAGAATATCTAATTTTTTTGTCAAGGGGGAGCTTACATGTTTATATTCATTTCGTTTTGCAGATATTACTTACTTTGAGGGGGAGAAGTTTTTTTTAAGGAGGAAATACTATTTTTAGGGGGAGTTAAGAATCTTACGCTGAATGTAAGTAATTTCTATTCTTAATCTCTACATGTCTGGAAGAAGAACAACTTTGAAATATGCAAAATGTTTTCTAGATGTTCAAACCACTTCTTATTCTTAAAAGATTTCATGAATTTAGAAGTGTGATTTTAAATGTTTTTCATATTGGAGCGTTAATGTTTAACTGACTGTGTGTTTCCAAAGATCAATACTTGTGTATTGTCTTTTCTATATACTGTCAAGTATTCACACACCGGTTCAGTATCTTCTATTAACTTTGTTACTACCATGTCCCTAAAATGAATATATTTCGATGGTAATACCCTCGTTTGTTTTCAAAGTTGTTGAGCATCAATCATCATTTCTAAATTTTGTGCGTTCATTGCTAAATTGTTTATATTTGTTCATATAAAAAAACTACCAAATTCTTTGATACCCAAACCTTTTCATATTCATGTTCATGATATTTGATCTGATTGATACATTGTCAGATTCTCAAAACAATTCTCTTGATTTCATTTGATTCATTCAATTTCCTTGTTTTGAGAGATCTTCAACGTTCAAATGCTCAAATTTCATTCATATTCTTGATGAGCATACATTTATATGAAAATGATATCATGTGCTTAATTGTTCAAGTTAAATTGTTGAGCAACACTATTCGTTTTAGGATAATATTTTGTGGGATGCTTGTGAGAGCTTAACAGAACATCCATAGATTTACGTTAATTTGTGTTTCCTACCCCGGAAGTTATCCTAGAGTGATTGAGGGGTGAGGGTCTAAATCAAAGAGTGGGGAGATAACTCAATGGGATGAGGTTTTTTTCGGTGTGATGAGGTAAAATGGAAAAGAGTGTTTGGTTAGAAGTGAGGTTAAATGTTAAAAAGAAAGAGGGTGTGAGAACAGAGTTAAAAGAATATGAGAACTTTGAACCAACTACTTTATGAGTCGGGCAGCCACATCTACTGTTGGTTCACATTCTTTGGTGACCATCATTGAAACAGGCACTAGCCCGTGACAACTCTTGCTATAACCCCACCAACCACTCGTTTCTTTCTTAACAAAAAATGTTTCATTTTCTTTGGGGATGCAACATATTTGCTATCTTATTTTGATTTGGAAAATGTAGATATTGAAAAAGAAGGAAAGTTGCCCACATTCGCACCTCATTCATGAACATTAAGTCCGTGTAATACTCGTTGATGTCACAACAGTTTACATATTTTGAGCCTGAAAAAACTAAGTAACTTCAATCATTTTACATATTCGCGAGCACAGAAGGAATATGTTTTCTTGTCATAACATTCATATAAAATTTCTTTGTGGTTTTTCAATGATTGAATGGAAGCCCTGGGGGAGTGAACATCAAAAAGCTCCTTTCCAAAAGTATATTTGTTGTACAAAGTGGCCCCATGTTACTTACAGGCATACTAACTATTTCATATGTTGATCCAGGGTTACAATTTCTATTTTGTCTGAATTTCAAAAGATTCAGATGCATATATATTTGAATTGACGGTTACTCGGATCAAATGAAGATATTATTTTTTTCAAAACTGATTGTTTATCACATTCATTGGGGGAGATTGTTTTCTATCCATCTTGAAGAGTTTGCTTATCTTGATATATATGGGGGAGATTGTTATCAAAGACCATGCTGAAATTGACAAAGTTTTGATGATTCTGATGTCTCACAATTCATCAAAAAGGGGAAGATAATTTTGGAGTTTCAATTTCAAGTCAGAAAAAAATACAAAGTTATAAAAAGGGAGAAGTTATAAGTTTTCAAAGTTTTGGGAATAATATTCAGATGTTCAGAAGGTGTTTCTGAAGATGTTTGTGAAGAATGTTTTGATCCAAAGAAGGAGATAAAGAATTGTTTCAAGTGCTGAAGAGTCAGAGTTTGTAAAAAAAGATATAGCAACATTGTTGAGAAGAAATCCAAAGAGGGAGAAATACTCAAAGTATCAAGCTATGAAAGTTGTAAATGTGAAGATTATTCAAGTTTGGAAAAGGCTGAAAGATATAAAGCTGAAGATTTTTTCAAGAGAAAGAAGAGCTGAAGATTCGTGTCAATTTTTTTTAATCTTGAATCCAAAGGGGGAGATCGTTGAGCCTAAAATGTTGTATTCAAGATTAAAAGGGCTTATTGTGTAAATGTTGTTAAATTCTTGTAAAAGTCAAGTGTGTTTGACTTTCTATTATAGCATGTATTGTAATAGTCAACTAGTTTGACTCAGTATAAATAGTCTTGTATCTTTGCAAAGCATGTAACCACGTGCATACTTTGAGAGGGATTGTTAGTAAGATACATGTGGTTCTAGAGAGAGAGTTAGTGCTTACATAGAGAGAAAGCGATTGTAAATAATCTTAAATCAATACAAATGACTTGTGATTAGATCTGTGTGTGTTTATCTGTGATTGAGCTTGAATCTAGAACAATAGATTTTGCTATAGTATTTCACGTGTTTTCTCATCAAATCCTTGATGCACCCGTTAGCGATGGTAACCTCTTTTCTTGTTCTCAACCTCTGCTCTGTGAAGGCATGAAATTTTGGTAAATCATATGGGCACAGGTTGATCAGGTATGCATCCGAGAAAACATATTGATTGCCATCTTTTCGCTGGAATCTATACTTGACATACATACATCTTTGTAATTTCTATGACGGTCACAATATCATACTCAGAGAATAACTTGCTTTTGTCTTGCACCGTATGCCAGATCTCCTCTTGACTTCTTTTTTCATGAGTGGATGGATATTCGGCGTAACTATCACTTCTTCATCTCTTGCATTGTACAAAAAATTGTAAATATTTTCGTGGAAGATTAGTTCTTTTGGTGGAGGTCTAGGGATGGGTCACCTCATTGCGTCTATCGATTCCATAATCTCTGCCACTCTATCTTGAGTTACTGCTGCAGATGCATTTGATGTTCAAGGAATAGAAGTCTTCTCAATTCTGGTTTCAGACGTGATGGTTGTGGACGGAAAAGACTTGAGGTTGGGCTCTGTGGATATCTCCTATTATGCATTCCCTTCTGAACAATTCACTGTTTCCGTATGTGCATATAAGATAGGCGTGGGAGTAACTTCTAGAATGGGATCTGGATCATCAAAATTGATGAACTTGGCCCAATCTTCGAAAAGTGTTTCATTTTCAGCCTCAAAAAGTACTTTCGGCTGAATCTCTTGAATGACCTCCGAAGATGATCGATTATGGGCTGCAGAGGGTTATGTGGAATGTTTCTTTTAATGAGAACCACTCTCGAGGCTTAAGGGTATTACAGAGATGGGAGCTGCTGAGATAGGTTTTGAGCTTTGGATTTTAGCATTTATCTCCCCCTTATGATGATTAGAAGGACCAGAGGCATCTGGCCCTTCATCATCATACTTTTGTGTCTTCCTCTGAGCCTCTGCTTTACATGAAACATGTGCCTTCCTCTTCTACCCTCTGGGTTTCAAATTGGATTTAACGTTGTGCTCGATCATATCTACGATATCCTCTGCTGTAAGCGTTGTTTTGTTGACCTCGAAGTCACACTTGAATCGCAACAAAACCACGTTATTTTTTATGGACTCTGCAGTAGTATTCGTCGATGTAGTGAGCTTGTCTCCTATGGAATTCACTTTGTTCAGAAGAGAGTCCCCCAACTTGTACATCTCATCCTTTGTGATGTAGTCTGTATAAGAAAGAAGTTAGTTCTGGGGCTGAGAGATCGGTACCATAGTTGACTGAACCATGTCTTTGATTTCAGAGGGGAGTTCGGTCAAGACTCCGTCTAAGGTACTGGTAAAAGTGGTCGGATCTGCAGATTTCTGATTGATGATTTCACCAAGGCATTTGATTGCCTCAGTGTTTGCCTTGATGGCTTCTACAAGGGTGTGGATCTGATCTTTTATTGCGGTAGAGGCTAAAGCAGTTGCAAGGCTCTTGATGTTCACAAAGTTCTCCATAGATACATTCTTTAGGGACTCTAGGCACTCTGGCACCTTAGCATTCTGTTGCATAAAGTCGTTCTTCAAATAGTCGACCAACCTGAAAGACTAGCCACTTTACTGGAGAGATGGCTGACTGTGAAAGCTCTGTTAGTGGAGGGGTTACTAAGATTTTCAACTCAGTAATGGAGGTCCTCATGAGATCAGCAAAGGCCTGGAATTCGGCCTTTGTGACAAATGAAGAAGAAGGGGTAACCTATGGTCCAACACATGAACCAGATTTAGTCCCTGTTCCTGGGACACCTAAAGAGCTTGTTTTGGCTTTGGGCTCATCAGTATTTCCATCTGATCCTCGAATATCCTCAAAAGAGAATGATTCTACGAATGTTTCGACATCATCATCACCAATTGGAGATCCATAGTCTTCCACTGGTGTAGTAGTGCGAGGACTAGGAGGTTGTTCTAGAACCTATTCGTCATTGTGTAATTTCACAGACTGCTCTGGATAGTCTTGGGTTGTTCTCTCGTGAGTGGCAGAGGCAACACATGCCTCTACGTGAGGTTCTGTCATATTGTCAGGCAAAGAAACATTTATTTCTACATCAACATCCTTTTGAGAGGATGAAGCTGGAATGGGTTCCCGGACTATAGACAGATCAGAGGATGAAAAAGGCTACTCTGTCCGGTTGGGTAGGGTTGGGATCGAGGTGTGCACCTATGTTTCAATGATCCTCGCTGCTAGACTAGCAAGATCAGAAGTGTGGATAGCATAGGGAGGGATTTGTTATTATGTGCCATATATTGCATCTTTTTCACCATTTTCCTCCTCCGATGTTTTATCTATGCTTTCTTCCATATCCACATCCTCTTCTTCAACTAGTGGGGAGAACCCATCTTCCACAGTTTTTTCTCTGAACACTAACACGTTCCTTTCAATAGTTGTCTCTGGGGCTTGTATCAGAACCTCTGTAGTCCGCTCCAGAGGCTCTGCATGCACCTCTGGAGGACTTGGAGAATCCTCGTATAAGTTTTCGATTGTTGCCAGAGTTTCTAGAATTTTGATTTGAGGTTGATCCTCAGGTTGTTATGGGGAAAGAGATTCGATTACTTCTCTGGCAATGTCAACCGCCACTTCTATCGGGCTTGGTGGGTTATGTGGTTTTGCCAAAGAAGGTTCTTCGACCATTGATTCTTCAACCATCTTTCTCAATCTCCACCTCCTTCTCTGCAAAGGTTGTTGTTCCTCTATCTCTGCAGGTTCGTTCGGTGTGGGTTCTGCGATTTCCAACTCTTGGGCATTTTCCACCCGTTACTCAGCAAATTGTGTATCCTCTGCCACCACCCTTCTTTCTCTTCTCTCTTTTTTTCACCCTCATTTCTTTTCTATTGACATCTCTTTCTACAATAATTCCTTTTCCTCTTTCAACTCTCACTTACTCTTTTTCTACTCTATCCTCTCTTTTTTCAGCCCCACCCTATACACCCTCTGTTCTCTCAGACCTAAAGATGACCACTGGCTCACCAAAGGCTAAGCCTATTCGTGGAGGGGTTGCAGGATTCGGTTCTAGAGTCGTGTTTCCACGCCTATATGCCCTTCGCACTACGTTCTCCTTAATGTAGGTCACAAGCCTCTCTGATAGAGGTCTGGCATTTGGGTACCCTTCTGCAATGATGGTTGGCTTATGGGTAGTCATGGCAAGGGTTTTTATTGGATTCCCATGTAGACGAAAGCCAACATCGATGATTAACTGAGCGAGAAATACCGTGATGAAGCTGTGGAATATGAGTGAAGGCAAGACCTTGTTCCTATCTTGGTCTTCCCTCTTTTTGACCATAGCTCCAGCCAATTCCCTTAGAATCAATCTAGCATAGTCTAGAGGTAAGTCGAAAAAGATCCCATACATAATTGCTAGTATGTTGTGGTTGCTCTGATCAGGATCTCTATTCTTACCAGTTAGGGTTCTGTTCAGAATTGAGAATAAAACATTCCATCTAGGGGGTAGAAACTTCCTTCGAAACTCAATCCTCTTGGATATGTCTTTGTTGTAACCAATGAACTTTAGAAAATCTACCAATTCCTTATTAGTAGGATCAATAACATATTAAACATTCCCCAACATTGTTCGCGTTGGCAGTTCAAAAATAGTCGAAATCTGTAGGCTACTGATCCCTGATTCCAGTATATGAGATCTATCTTCAATGGAGACATAACCAATCACGACATTCCTATCCTCCTCAAAACGGAAAATCTGTCAGTATTGATGGATGTATGACTCTGGTATGTCGATTTGATTGATGGTTAGGGATTGCAAAGGAAGTGGTTTTTCAGCATCACAATAAGGGGTTCATAATCTTTTGCAAAAACCTGTGTGTTCAGAACCACGTAATGGTTGTTTGGTTTCAGGGGGAGTAGATTTATATGATATCTAGTGTGTTCCAAGGATAGAACATGACTTGCAGGCTTTTCTGATTCAGCTTTGTTGGAATGGTGTTCGTTATCACCTCTAGGAGAAGGGGTGTGTTTTCAGTTGATTCAGAGTGGGATGCCATTGATTCGAGTAGAAAGAAAGGAATTTGCAGGTGTTCTTGCTTTGAGAGTTTGGAGAAGATGAAGAAATCGTAAAGGGAAAATGAGGGAAAAGTTGGGGTTTTAAAAGCAGATTTGAAAATCACTCGAGTGTAAAACCCTTTTTTTCAAATGACGGTTAGGACAAGCCCAATGAGAGATTGTCACGCTTCTATGGATGTTTCAGAAATAAAGGACGTGTGTATACATCATGGACCACTCGCGTGAGGATAATTGGAATAAAAGGGTTGTGTCTTTAAAAAATAACCCCTGCCTTAGATGAAGATAAAACACACAAGTGTAATATCCGTAGAGGAGGTTCTATACAAAATAAAACCACAAAATTCTAAGACCGAGACCTCTGTCCACATGATTACACCTTTTTATACATGAACATTTGGAAATCAATGAAATGGTCGAGAATGTGTCACAGAGGATGTCTTTTTGACTCAGAGGCTCTGTAACTAAGTGTAGAGGCTCTTAGAACAAAAATAGCCCTCATATGACACTTAGATAAAGATTTTGACCACTCAAAGTTTTAGTTGGTGAAAACCATGTTTTGAGGATTTGGGATGAAGTAACATACCTAAATGTTGCATTTGACATAGGCTCCCCCTTAGATATAAGGCATTTTTCTCACCCTTGAACTATGCTTGGATCATAAAAGACAAGAGTTGTACAACCATAGAACAAATAGAGGCTCTGTAACCTAGCATAGAGACCTGTCTAGAAGTGCAGAGACTCTGATGACTAACGGATAAGCAGACAATATGCTTGTATGAAGTTAATGTATAGACAAGTAAGGTGAATAGCATAGCTCTATTTATTTGTCGCAGAGGCTCTGTACCAAAGTGCAGAGGCTCTATGCACCTAAATTCATTCAATTAAGTTGAATATACCCAACTTACTGACCAAGAAATTGAATCTATTTTCATCAATAGCTTTAGTGAATATGTCAGCAAGTTGGTAGTCCGTAGGCACAAAATACATCTCTATGGTGCCCTTCTCCACATGATCTTTAATAAAACGGTGCCTCACATTGATATGTTTAGTATTGAAGTGTTGCACCGGGTTTGCAGAGATGGGTATAGCACTTTTTGAATCACAGAGGATGGTAATCTTGTCAAACTCAACGCCATAGTCTCTGAGTTGAGTCTTCATCCATATGACTTGTGAGTAACAGCTTACAGTTGCCACATATTCAGCTTCTACGGTTGATGTAGACACACAATTTTATTTCTTTGAAGTCCAACTCACCAACTTGTTTCCAAGTAGTTGATAGCTCCCAGAGGTACTCTTTCGATCAAGCCAACATCCTCCATGATCTACATTTGTGTACGTTATTAGCTCAAATCCAGAATTTTTAGGGTAACAGAGGCCAAGGTTTTGGGTCCCCTTAAGATACCTAAAGATCCTCTTGACTTCAATTAGGTGAGACTCCCTTGGTTTAGACTGATATCTAGAACAAAGGCATGTAGCAAAGATAATATTTGGTCTACTTGTGGTTAAGTATAAAAGTGAACCAATCATGCCTCTATAGAGCCTTTCTTCTACAGGTTTCCCAGACGGATCAGGGTCAAGCTTGGACCCTGTGGCCATTGGAGTTTTCATAGAAGAAGAGTTAGAGAGCCTGTATTTTACTAAGATATTAGAAACATACTTAGACTGGTTTATAAAAATGCCCTCTGTGGTTTGTTTAACTTGAAGTACGAGGAAAAAGGTTAATTTTCCCAACATACTCATTTCAAACTCACTCTTCATTCACTTAGAAAACTTTTCACAATAAGAAGGATTAGTAGAACCAAATATGATATCATCCATATAAACTTTCACTAGAAGTATACCATTCTTGTGTCTTTTTATGAATAGAGTAGTATCGATGGTACTTTTTTCAAAGTTATTCTAAAGTAAAAAGGAAGAGAGATGCTTATACCATTCTCTTGGAGCTTGCTTTAGCCCATACACAGCCTTGTCAAGAAAGTAAACATGGTTGGGATGTTCACAGCTCTCAAAGCTTAGTGGTTGTTGGACATATACTTCTTCTTGTAATTTACCATTTAAGAAGGCTGACTTTACATCCATTTGATAGACTCTGAAGCCTTTGTGTGCAACAAAGGCCAGAAATATTCTAATGGCCTCTAGCCTTTCCACGGGTGCAAAGGTTTCGTCATAGTCTATGCCTTGAGTCTGGAAATATCCCTTAGCAACTAACATAGCTTTATTCCTAATTACTATGCCATCCTCGTCCTTCTTGTTCCTGAACACCCACTTAGTCCCTATAGCAGATTTACCTTTAGGCGGGGGACTAAGGACCACATCTTGTTACACTTAAACTGCAGAAGCTACTATTGCATAGCTTCTACCCAGTTTGGGTCATCAAGGGCTTCAGAAACCTTCTTGGGTTCAATCATGCTAAGAAAATTGATAAAGAAAGCTTCATTGATCTGTCACCATCAGAAGGATTGCCAATTATTTGGCTTGAGAGATGGTCTTTCGTCCACTTAGTCATCCAGGGTTCATATTCAGAAGGAACTATATCTTTTACATTATAAGTGGTAGGTATGTTTGTCGTTGTGCTCAATATTGTCGAGGTTGATTTTTCTCTCCCTCTCGACGGAGTGACCAGCAAAACTAGCCACAGAGGGTGAGTCAATAGATGGTCCAGTAAATGTACCGTATTCTACAGCCACAAAGGCTTCTATCGCAGAAGCTCTGCGAGGTTCTACATACATTTCTTAATCATCATGGAATACTTCGAATAGTTGTGCAAGTTCTGCATCCCTTGTTGATGATGAGCCACTAGTATGCTTCTGAAGTTCGAGTCCTGAGCTGAGTTGCTCAGAATTCTGAGGTAATGTCATCAAAAGAGACATTAATGCTCTCCAAGATCAACTTTGTCTTTAGAATGAAGACTCTGTAGGCCTTTGAGGTTAATGAATAACAAACAAACTTTGCCTCATTTGCCTTATTATCAAACTTCCAAGCTGATCTCTATCATTGAGCACAAAACATTTGCAACCAAAGACAAAAATGAATTTTATATTGGGCTTTGTTTGGTTCAGAAGTTAATAAGAGGTCTTCATGTGTCTCTTTACTATCAAGGATTGGTTCTGAGTGAAGTAGGCAGTAGAAACAGCTTCAGCCCAAAAACATGTGGGTAATCTAGAAGCTGCTAGCATGTTTTTGGCAGCCTTGTCAAGTGTTATGTTACATCTCTCGGCGACTCCATTTTATTGAGGAGTTCTGGCTGCAGAGAAGTTCTGGGAGATGCCTTCATTGTTTTGATATTCATCGATTTTGGCATTCTTGAACTCTGTTCCATTGTCACTTCTCAACTTATGAACCTGGCTATCGTAAAAAACCTGGATTCTTTTTAAGAGATTGATTAATAGTTAATGGACATCATACTTCTTACGTATAAACTCTACCCAAGTATATCTGGAATATTCATCAATAAGTACCAGAATATACTTCTTACCAGACAAGCTCTGCACTTCAATAGTACCTCAAAGGTCTACATGCAACATATGCAAAGATCTTGTTATTCCCTAATTCAAGTTCTAATCGTAACAAAACAATCAAGATGATTACAAATCATAATCACATGTCATTGATATAACCAAAGATTACAAATCTCACTTTCTTTCTCACTACAACAACTTTCTCTCACTAGAATATGAACAATGAAACTCTTCTCTGATTTGCTCTATATGAAAAGTGTTACAAAGATTACAAAAACAAAAGCTATTTATACTAAGCAACAACAACTAAAACACAATACTTTGACTTTGACTTTATTACAATGACTTTGACCTTCTTGCTTGAGAGTTGACTTTGAGCTTTGACTTGCTTAACTTTGATGTTCAGATAATATGATCTTGTATCTAACAAATTTGTGCTCTAACAGATCTTGTACAAGAGATGTACGACTATGTGTAGCCCTTTTAGATTTTTCATATTCACACACATAACACAAAAGTGGTGTCTGTCAAATTTGAGAGAGGGTAGGCCACTTACCAAATTGTGTTTCACAAGTTTATCAAAGTTAAGATGTGATAACCTGTTGTGCCAAAACCAAGCTTCCTCATTTTTCTTTGAGACAAAACAGAGGTTTTCTGTGTTTCTCATTGCATTGAAGTTCATGAGATAGAGGCCACCTTTTCGATTGGGTCTTAGTAGTTCTTCACCTGATTTGTGAGTAATGAGCAATACCTTCTTCTAAACTTGATATCGAAGCCGCTGTCACAGAGTTGACTTATGCTTAAGAGGTTGTGCTTTAAGCCATCAACATAGGCAACCTTTGACAAGGCTACATCTCCTCTGGTAATGGATCCATAGTCTTTAATTTGATCCTTTTTGTCATCGCCAAAAGTTACTAATCCTCTGGATTTGTCTATGTATAAGGATAGAAACTTCTTATTTCCAATCATGTGCCTTAAGCAATCAGAGTCAAGGTACCATATTGGCACATGCTGCTTCTACAAAACAGATTAGACAATTTTAGGTACCCATATCCAGATGAGTCATTTCTTATTAGAGGCTTTTGGTTTGACCTCAATCCCCTTAGGCTTTGTTGTTTTCATAGAGGCCTTCTACGATTGCATCTTCTAGCCATTGAATTTTTCATTTCGTTTTGTGGTCCTTGAGAGGAAGTAGTTGGGGTTTGAGAAATGTTTCTTTAATTGATGCAACAAGTTAATACAATGACAATTATGCATGCAAAAATGTTTCTTTAACTTTTCATTGATTTTATCAAACAAAACATGTACCTAAAATTTATGTATATCCTTGCTAGCATCAGAGGTTTTATAAAACTTCATATCTAGTTTGGATTATTTTCAAAGGTCTTCTTTCCCTACAGAGGTCTCTGCTCTAACCTCTTCCCCTTGTCCACAGAATTCACTGTTACAGAAGGATCAGATTTATTATTTGCAATCCACTTACCCTTCTGTTCCCATGTAAACTTGATTGGTTTGAAAGCATATGGTTTAGATACTTGAGGAGTCACGACAGAAGTCTTATCTTTTTGCTCTTTTTCAGGCTCTAAGGATATCTTGGCACTTAAACACATTTCCAGAAAATCAGGGCAGATAGGAACCTTTGGTACATAACTTTTAATTGAAATTATTTTGTTCAAAATTCCAGAGGGGAGTTTAGTTTCCTATGAACCACTTGCAACTATCTCTACTACTTCTTGAGTTAACATAGGTTCAGTGTAACTAAATGGATTTTCGTTCATAATAATTTCTTCATCCACAGAGTATGACTCATCTTAATCATAGTCACACTCAAGAAGGTACCTCTGAGATTCTTTTGATAGTTGCACTAAAATTGATGTACCAAGCTCATCTGAATCATTATTTTGACCTGTTTTTCTTAATATTTCATGGAATGACTTCATGTTCGATTGACCAAGAGCTTCTGACAATCTCTGGCTCCTTGAAGCCAGTCTTTAGAGTAACATATGATGAATCCTCCTCAGAATCTGAATCTGAATCAAGAAAATATTTTTGCTTACCTCCAGAGGCTAGATTTTCGGGAGAAATATCATAGCCATAAACATCCTTTTTCATTGTTTTACTTACCTCTGTCATTGTGCAAGGCACAACTTCACGTTTTGTTGAGTTACTATGCCTCAAAACCTCTAAGAGATCTTCTTCTGCCTTAGAGGGAAAATATTCAGTGGCCTCTGCATTGAGTGCTGAGGTATTCTGTTTCTACGTTTCTGGGTGGCCAAATATGAACAAGTCATTCTCTTTATTCTTTGAAATGATTGGTTACTCACAGGAATAGACAATGTTTTCAAACCTTTATAGGTTTCTTGTCCATGTGCCATCAAATGTTTTCAGCCTTTTAAAGGCAGAAGGCATTACTGCAAATGATTGTTTTTTGAGTTTTTCCAATGTAGAATGTGGACACCAAAGAATCTATCTTCTTGCTAGTGAAGGGATTATTATCACTAAAATCCAACCCTTGTGTATCCATTTGAGAATTTATCATTGTGTGCACATCTTGAGCATCTTGATACTTCTTAATAATGATTTTTTTTCCTTTGAAGGTCTTGATGCAAGAACTCTCTTTCTTTTTGAAAAAACAGTTTTATTGCAAGAGTATTCATCCTGTCAGACTTTGACTCTTTGAGTTTCTTCTTCGTGCATTCCAAATCCTTTTCAAGTTCCTCAAGCTTTTTCTTAAGCATAAGTCCTTTGGAGATTTTGTTTTTGATTAAACTCTCTTTTTATACAAAAATCACATTTTTGTCTTTCTGTAGAAGCTCTTTCTCCCATTTGTAAAATTCTAATTGTTTTTGGTTTTCAATGAGCTTATGTTCCATGCTTTTAAGATCTTTCTGCAAAGAATTAGTAGCAACCTCTGAACATGGTAAATAGAGGGATCAGAAGTAGAAGATACCTGGGAGTCATCTTCTGTGTCAGTTCGACTTACTTCTGCAATGCCACAGAACATGGCTTGTCGACAATCCTCGTCAGAGGTTTCATCTGACACCCATTTCTCTTGCTCAGCCATCAGGCTCTTTTGAGCATAGAATTCTACTTTCATCTCGTAGAAAGTTGTGTTGAAAATTGGAATTATTGTATTGATCAATATTGATTTCCACAATTATAGTATTGATCAATATTGATTTCCATGATTTCCATTCCTTGTAATTTGACTGTAATTAGGGACCTTCCTTTCTTTGCATAGATAGATTGGTGGCTTCGATGAGGACCTAAGTGTATATATTGTTTCCATCCCTCCTTTGTATTTGATATAATAATACACCGAAGAAACCCTTCACAATCCCTCTGTTTCGACTTCAATATGTTATCAGAGCGGAACACGATCCTCTCAAATTAAATCATTCAAGTTCATAAGCCCTTCAAACATCAGCCTACACCATTCCTTCGAATGAAAAAGAGACAAATCAATGTGGCGCCCAAAACGTTGAACCCAAGTCTCCATTCTATTTGCACCCATCAGATTACCCAGGTCAGCTGCATGTCACTGAACCACTTCGGTACAGAAACTACACCAAATAGGCAGATGAGATGAGTAACTTCCTCCTGGCCAAAAATAAAATAGGAATCATTGATGGGATAAATCCCTACGACGGAGAGAGGAACGAATGACTACGAACGATGGAGTCTGTGCAACACCATGCTTAGAGGATGGTTGAGCACAACTATGGATGAAGAAATGTGAAATAGCATTTGATATGCCAAAACCGCCAAGAATATCTTGTCCGTTTTAGTAGAGAGATTCGGCACAGAAAGTGCACCACGGGCTTACGAGTTAAGGCGATATCCCGCTCATACTTGCCAAGACAACATGACGGTATCTGCATACTACACAAAATTGAAGGGAATTTGGGAAGAAATCCAATCCATCTCTCCCGCTCCAAAATGCACCTGTACAGCTGCAAAGCAATTCATTGAAATTAGAGAAAATGAGCAGTTGTATGAATTTCTCATGGGGATCGATGAGGTTTGTAACACCGTAAAGATGAAAATATTAACCATAAAACCAACTCCAAGTCTTGGAGTTGCTTACCATCTCGTTTCAGAGGATGAGAAGCGATGTGAAATTGCTACTACTAGACCCCCCGATCAAAGCCGCGGCTTTTCAAATCCAAAACACGAATAAAATCCAGAACGAAGAAAAGAAGGAAAGGATACCATGTGCTAGATGTGGAAGGACCAATCATCGATTAGAAGACTGTTATCTCATTGTTGGTTAACCGAAGAAGAGGGAAGAACACCAAGTGAAAGAAGATGGCCAGAAATGAGAACAGATATACAATGTCAAGCGAAATGAAGGATGGAAAAAATCAGGCAAAGCTGCCCATGTTAATTTTGGATCAAGCCCAATCGAAGGAATATCTAATGAAGACTTTGCTATGGTGGCCAGTACTTTGGAGAACAAGCCAAGGCAGAGAATGATGAACTTCCAAAGGCAAACATGGTAGGTAAATCACCTTCAAGCCGCCCATGTATAATAGATTCCGGCGCAACAGAGCACATCACTTGTAAAGAAGGAATACTTAACTCATTACACCCAAAATGGGGAGCGTCAGTCACCATACCCAATGGCAAAAGCGTGCCTGTCGAAACCGTTGGAAACACCATTATACCAAATGGGTTAATTATTAATGAAGTTTTAAAAATACCCGAATTCAAGTGCAATTTACTTTCGGTTAGCAAGCTAACAAAATCTCTAAATTCTTTCTTCATGTTTTATCCGCATCTTTGTTTCATGCAGACTTACGCTCGAGGAAAATGATTGGAGTGGGTAGAGAACGCGATGGTCTATACTGTCTAGAGACGGTGGAGAAATTGAAGATGGCTATGGCAACTTCAAAAAATCCGGAAACTTGGCATAGACGGTTGGGACATGCCTCAAAGAATAAACTCCAAAATATTTGTTCTTTAAATGATTTTTGTGACTCTTGTATGAGAGCCAAACAATCTCGCTTACCGTTTCCAAGTAGTTCAATAAAAGCATCTGATTGTTTCGAATTAATCCATTGTGACATATGGGGAGGATACAAAACTGCTTCATCTACAGGTTCACATTATTTCCTAACCAATGTCGATGATTACAGTAGAGGAGTTTGGGTATTTCTTAAGAAGTACAAATCTGACGTAGCCCATTTTCTAATCACCTTTTGTAACATGGTTAAGACTCAATATGGAAAAGTCATAAAAAGGATTAGAGCAGACAACGGGCCCGAATTCCAATCTCAATGCATTACAATTTTTTACCGTGAGAATGGAATTGTGTTGGAAACCTCATGCACCGACACACCCCAACAAAATGGGGTAGTCGAATGAAAGCACATACACATATTAGAAATCGCTAGAGCATTATGCTTTCAAGGGAATCTACCAATAAAACTTTGGGGGGAATACATCTTGACTGCCACATACATCATAAATCGCTTACCTTCCAAAATTTTAAAAGGAGTCACACCGTCTGAAATTTTGTTGCAAAAGACACCCACTAACGATCATATGAGAGTTTTCTGTTGCCTTGTTTACGCCCGGGATACGATGAAAGAGGGAGATAAATTCAGCGAACACGACAGAGCATGTGTTTTTGTTGGATATCCCCAAGGTCAATAGGGATATAGGTTGTACGATCTGTAGTCGAAAAGAATCTACACGTCCCGTGATGTAAAGTTTTTTGAAAAGATATTTCCATTTTCCACCACTCATGATGTCGAGAACATCGAGAAAAGGCGGGTCCGTGAATGGGACTTCTCTGATGAAAGCAACGGTCTAACATCCCAAACTATCAACGATATCACCAAACTCAACCATGGTGACCAAGAAGTAACTGATCAATAAACTAGAACTAATGAAGAAGCACCTCCCTCAATAAACCTTGAATTCGAACAAAATGAACAGGAGATGAGTCAAGATCAAACTCATTCCACCAATGTTCGACGTAGCACCAGGCAGAAACAAAAGCCAAAGCATTTGGATGAGTATCAAGTGGATCTTCTAGATTCCTTAGACAATTCGCGACCCACTCCAGAATCAGAGACATCGACGGTACACCCTCTTGCAAACTATATATCTTACGATAAATTTTCTGCTAGCCACAAAGCTTATCTTGCGGCCATCACTTCCCATGATGAGCCAAAACATTTTTCGCAAGCCATAAAAGTCCCACGATGGAAAGAAGCTATGAAACGAGAAATTGAAGCCTTGGAATCTAATGGAACGTGGACTTTGGAACAACTACCACCGAGAAAGAAAGTTATAGACTTGAAATGGGTTTATAAAGTGTAGTACAAACCAAATGGATATATCGAGAGCTTTAAAGCTCGATTGGTGGCGAAAGGATTCACCCAAATAGAAGGCGTCGATTTCCACGAGACGTTCGCATCGGTTGTCAAACTTGTGACGGTTCACACCTTGTTAACAATCGCCACTAAACGCAATTGGATTATCCACCAACTAGACGTGAACAATGTCTTTCTACATGGAGATCTGAATGAAGAAGTTTATATGAAAGTTCCATAAGGTTTCACCAAGGATGATGACACTCGAGTTTGTAGGCTACGCAAATCAATTTATAGGTTACGCCATGCATCTCGAAACTGGTACCATAAATTCACTCATGCTCTCACCACGATTGGCTTTCGACAGTCAAAAGTTGATCACTCTCTATTCACCTTCAGACAAGGAAAAACCTTCGTCTTGGCACCTATCTACGTGGCTGATGAAATCCTAGCAGGAAATGACAAAATTAAAATCCAAAGTGTGAAACGTTTCCTTGATACAACGTTTAGCATAAAGGATTTGGGTTCCCTCAAATACTTCCTTGGAATCAAGGTTAGCTTGTATACACATGTCCAAGAAATCAGGGCAGATAGGGATTCTTGCAAAGTTTTACTTGGGAGGAATTGTCCTATTAAGAATGCCAGAGGGAAGCTTAATCCCCTCAAGTTTTCAAGGCACTATCTCTGGTTCGACAGAACCAGTCTCTAAGTCGACAGAGGTTGAATCATCCTCATATTCCCTTGAATTTGGCATTATATGAATAGATTACTTATGTTTTACTATAGAATGGCGACTTCTACTCTGGTAGGTCTGAGTCTGAATCAAGGAAATCTCTGTTGACAGAAGCAAGATTTTCTGGATATGTGTCACAATTTCTTCCATCATTGTCCATTGAAATAGTTAATTCTTTTGAAACACAAGGGACAATTTCAGGAGCTCTGAAGATTTCCATCAAATCTTTCTCACAGATATCTTGGACGACAGAGGACAAATCAGGATTGTTAAAGAAGCAGTTTTCATAGGTTTCTTTCATATCATTTTCAAAAAGCTTGATTAACTTTTCCTCTGTAGAGGAGTGGATAAACTCAGTTGCTTAAGAGTATAATTCCTTTTCAGGGATTGTTTCACACACGAAGGCCACATGAGTTTGAGTTTCTGGATGGCCAAATTTGATGAGTCCTATCTGATCTTGAGTTTTCAGATATTTCTTTGGTTTAGAGGCTCTTTTGATAGAGATTGAAGATGGAAATCTGTGTTTTGATACCATACATTTGTCATATTCAAGGGACTCCTCTCATAAGGTTCTCCAGAGGTTCTGTGCCTCTTGAATACAGAAGTTAAGTTTGGAAATCCGGATTTTTTAACTTTCCCAATACAGAACACAGAAGATAAGGATTTGGTCCTTTTGGTTCCAGTATAAGGATCCAAATCACATAACCCAATTCCGTAGCACTAGGTCCTGTCAGGGATGTACCTGCTAGGTCCTCAGAGGTTTAAGCTTTGGAGGCTCTGCGATCACCTCCAGAGGGTCCATCATCAAACATCTCTTCAAACAAATGTTGAAGTTCATTTTTTATTGATGCATCACCAGAGGCTTCATCTTGCGGCTTGAGTCCTGAGCTGAGTTGCTCAAAAGTCATCTGAAAAGAGTCATCAAAATGAAACATTAACACTTTCGAGTATATGTTTTGAGTTAAGCATAAATACTCTGTAAGCTTTGGAGGTGGATGAGTAGCCAACAAATTTTCCCTCATCCGCTTTGGGACTAAATTTCCCAATCTATTCTCTATCGTTTAACACAAAGCACCTGCAACCGAAAACGTGAAAGTATTTTGTGTTTGGCTTTCATTCATGAAGTAGATGGTATGGGGTCTTAGCATGCCTCTTTACTATTAATGATTTATTTTGAGTGAATCATGTTGTAGATATGGCTTTTGCCTTAAAATAAATAGGTAGTCCTGAGGCAGTGACCATCGTTCTCGCGACTTCCACAAGTGTTATGTTCTTGCGTTCAACAACACCATTTTGTTGTGGAGTCCTTGCAGCTGAGAAGTTTTGAGTTATGCCTTCTGTCGATAGATAAGCTTCAATGGTTGAGTTCTTGAACTCTATGCCAATGTCAATTCGTAATCTCTGTACTCTGCAATAAAAAAGAACTTGAATTCTTTAAGAGATTGATTAGTAGTACAGGGACATCTGATTTATTTCGGGCAAATTCCACCCAAGTAAACCTAGAAAATTCATCAATAAGTACAAGGATGTAATTCTTTCCTCCAAGGCTCTGCACTGAAATGGGACCACAGAGGTCTACGTGCAGCATTTGCAGAGGCCATGTAAGGATATGTCTAACTTGATCTTATGGGTAGCCCTTTTGAGTTTGCCCATTTCGCAAGCAGAGCATAGATGATCTCTGTCAAATTTTATATTTGGTAGACCACTTCCCAAATCCATCTTTACAAGTTTTTCAAGGTCGAAGGTGGGGCAAGTTTCCTTCTTTTTCAATATTAGTATCTTCCAAATGAAGAACCAATAGCGTATGTGTTGCTTCCCCAGAAAATGTAAAACATTCTCTTTTTGAGAAAAGAATGAGTAGCTGGTGGGATTGTATGCAAGAGATGGCATGGGCTAGGTGCCTTTTTCAATGATGTTCACGAAAAAATGTGAACCAATCAGATTTTGTGGCTGCCCGACTCAGAAAGAATTTGGTGCAGAGTTTGATATTCTTTTACTCTGTTCTCTCACCCTCTTTCTTTTAATCAAGAAATCTCACTTCTAACCAATCTCTCTTTTCCATTTTACCTCTTCACACACCAACACTCAAATATTTTGACCCCTCGCCCCTCAATCACTTAGGGAATACTTCCGGGGTAGGAAACACTGGTCATCGTGAATCCATGGAAGTTCTGTTAATCTTTCACATTGAATCCCATGTATTTTCCTAAAAGAACGTGTTGTTCAACAACCTTTTGTATATGTAAGCACAAAGGAATACAAACATGAAGAATAAAATGTTTTGGAGAAGTCAAAACATTTCGTTTTTGACAATGCAATTCTCCCCCTCAAACTAAAGGTGGTTGGCATTTAAGCTCTTTGACAATTAAGCTCAGATCAATTTGTCATGAAGAATAAAATTTTGGGAAACAAAGACGAATGTTGTTTATATGAACAATATATAAACATATTTTCAATGAAAGCACTTTTAAAGTAGAAATGACGTTTGATTTAATCAATAGTGAATACAAAGAACGTGAGTATTACCATAGAAAGATTTAAATTTTGATACATTGTAATAACAAAATCAAATAGAATGTTCTGAACCGTTATGTGTATGAATACTTGACAAAGTATATGAAAAGAAAGTACATAAGTAGTTTTCTTTAAGAACACACGGTCAGATAAGCATCAAAGTATCCAAAAATTATTTAAAATCACACTTCTCAATTCATGAAAATATTTTAAGAATGTGACGTGGTTTGAACATTTAGAACCATTTTTCACAAGTGAAAGTTGTTCTTCTTTCAACAAGTGATAGAGTATAAGGATTAGAAAGATATACCTGTAAATCAGAATCCTTAACTCCCCCTGGAATGAATATTTTCATTTAAGTGTTCTTTAACAAAAACTCAGATATCCTCCCCTTGATACCTGTAAAAAGTCAATTTAATCAAAAAAAATATGACAATGATAGTAAAAATCATATATATCTTTTCCTTCTAAAAGATATAACAATTAGCTCCCTCTCAAATCAAAAACTTCTATAAAAGATTTTATCATTTAAGCATCTTATCAGAAGAAAACATTTGTGTCAGGATCGAAATTCAAACAAGAATTTAATTCACACACACTCAGAAACAATGCTAAAGAAGTTGCGGAAAAACACTTTAACACTAACAATCAACGAAACAGTATATCAAACTCAAATAACAAGTTTATATTGATTCAACTTGATGATTACACACAAAACCTCAATCTGTTGAACAGACTCAACAGACGTTCTATACTTCTCTATAGAAAGGATCTAAACTAGTCTTGAGGTTAATTCTCTCTAAAACAAAAACTTATGAATCAAAAATTATTTCTTTTATCAAATACTTCTATACTATATATACAAAACTGAATACACGATAATTATCAAAATACAATTGATCTTCAGTATCAATACCATAATTATCTTCAGTCTTATCTCCAGCTTGTCTTTATCACCAAATCATCTTTATCTTTAGAAGCAGCACTAATTATCTTCAGAAGTATTAACCATCTTCAGCAGTATTAATCTTCAGCAGTACTAACTACTAGCAGTACTAACTCTCCAAGCAGTACTAACTATTCAAGTAGCAGCACTAACTCTTCAAGCAGTATTAATTCTACTAGCAGTAGTAATCTTGATAGTCCGGCAGTAGTAATTACTTAGCAACATTAATCAGCAGCATAAACCATACTTAGCATATTCAGACCCAACATTCTCCCCCTAACTTAACTTTTTAGAAAGAGAAGTTAAGTTCTTCATGATATGGTCTTCATGATGCTTTCAACACTTCAGTTTAGTTGCCCAAATTTGGATCCAGTCCCAGACTTTGATTGATGATTCTTCTGACTACTATCCTGGCCATTTCTGAATCCTTTGAACATGTCAACTTAGCATTCAACATTGCTTCAAGTTTAGCCTTGCTGTGATCATAGATCTTATCCACCAGGTAGTACTCATAATAGGCTCTGTCTACAGTAATGACATAGACTCCACACCTTTCAAATAGCATCCAATTTTCTATTCTTTGGAATTTATTCTTCAGATGCAAATCTCTGATCACATGTTGAACTTTGTTGGGATCAAACATCATGCATAAGTACTCCAAGGCTAATCTGATTAAGCTCCTTTCTTCTCCTGTCAAAACCATTTCATACAGGCTCATTCCAACTTTGAACATTTCTTCTAAGTCTGATCTGGAACAGCTTCTGATGATTTTTCCCCAAGTAGAGTAAACCTCATACTGATCTCCCATCCTTTTAATCCTGAAATATTTCTTCCTTTGATCTTCCAGGATGTCCCAAAAGATAATCTCAGGGGCTTGGACAGAAATTGGATCAGCTTGTACAGGATCTTTATCTGTCATAGTCATATACAAGTCAAACTACTCATTTTGTTGCTGATCTGACTACTCTAGAGTCTGCTCTGGTTCTGCTGAAGGTGTAACATTAGGTTTTGCTTCTGTTTCTGCTCTTTCTTCTTCAATTCTTGCCCTTTTTGCCTTTGGCTTGGTGGCAATGGATTTCTTTCTTTTGATGACTCCAATTTGCTGAGCCAAAGTCTCTTCTTTCTTTTCTTCTTTCTTTTCCTTGATAGGAGTGCCTTCTTCACTTTCAGAGAAGGGTTGTTGTATGTTGAGATCATGCCTCTCTTTCATCCTCCTTTCAGCTTCTTCCCTTTGAGTGGAGTCTCTTTTCAGATTTGACATCTCCTTTGTATACAACTCCTCTATCCTACCATAGGCCATGTTAGTAAACATTCCTTCAGGAACTCCAAGAGCTCCTTTCAGAAAGTTTATCATTTTCCTCCTTTCTTGATTAGCCAGGAAGGTCTTTGAGGGTTGTCTCTGTCTTTGCTTTAATGCCAGCCTTTGCCTTGAAGCCTTGTTTGTAACTATCTTGGCAGCAGCTGCATCCTTCAAACTCTTTTGATATTCTTCATTGAGCTTTTTAGCCACATCCAGTGCAAGCTCTCTGTCTTTTGCTGATTGTATTTCTTCTTCCTTTGCGAACTCTGCTTGAATTTGTTTGGCCACTTCTTCATCTAACTCTATCTGATTCTTTTTCTTTAAAGGTTGATCAGTTTCAACCATCTTCTCCTTTCCCTTCCTCTTTGCATCCTCCATACTGACCTCTTTTTCTTTCTTTTCTAAACCTCCTTCTTTGATTATTACTCCCTTAGCCTTTTGAGTGGCTTTGGGAGTGTCATTCTTAGCTTTAACCAAGGTTTCTGCAATCTCCATTTCCTCTCTAGATAATGATGTTTCTGCTGCTGGTTCTGTTTCTACTTCTTTCTCAGTTACTGCTGCTGGTTTAGTTTCTGCTGCTTTGCTATTTTCTGTTTCCTTATTCAGCTCCCCCTCAAACTGAGCTTCCATACCAATGGGACTGTGTTTCTCCCCTTCATCTTGTTTCTCCCCCTTGTTGAAAGCATCTCCCCTCTTCTTCAAGACATACTGCTTTCTTTTCTTTTTCTGTACCAACTTCATCACCATCTTCTTCAATTTGGTAATCTTCACTTGTTGAGACAGAATTACCAATTTCATCTCCTCTATATCTGAACCTTGCTTTATGACATCAAGATTAATGTTTCCCATAGTATTCAACAATTCCTGGTAGTTATATCTGTCCTCACCTCCTTTGGGTGTGTTTACCACCCTTGAAGGATCCTTGGATCTTTTAGTAGTAGAGGTCTTCTGCCTAGCAGAAGCATCCTCTACCCCCTTGGTTTCTTGGCACCTGGGACCTTTGGATGATTGCTCACCCAAAGTTGCCATGGGGAAGGTCTTAGATATGTTCACACTGTCCTGCCCTGTACTTTGTGCAAAGTCAGTAGTGTGAGCCTTACAACCCATATGCTCTTCCTTCTCCTTATTGAGCACCTTCTTGGGGTTGGGAGACACCCCTGTGGTTTCCCTTTGGATATTCTCTAATGGAGAATGCTCCATTAGAGGGCTTGAAGGCTGTGGGGGTGAAGGTACAAGAAGGGAAGGAACCTTCTTTACCTTTTTCCTCATATAAGTGTGAGTGATGGGTGATGTTGGCTTTTGAATAAGGGACTGAGGGATGTTAATAGAAATGAGTGGTGTGGGTAGGTCATCAGTTTGGTTGTCAGATGAGGCCTTTGACACTGATGCCTCACCATGGGAAGGAGACACACCCATCATTGTAGAGAACAATGGTGTGTCAATACCTGAGAAGTCCTTACTAGGCCTCCTCATATTAGAAAATACCTTCCCTTTCGGGACCTTTGGTACATATACCTCATTAAACTGAGGTAAATCCATCATTTCTTTATTCAATAAAGCTTGCACAAACCTGGGATACATATAAAAGGATTTTGTTTTGGTATCCAGGTTTGACAGTAAGTCATTGAAGATCATTTGAGAAAAATTGAACTTCCTGGAGGTTGCTAAGCATACCATAGCATAAGCAATGGTACTGCTGAACTCACTCCAGCCAATTGTTTTCCTTGAAATACAGTGCTGAAGGGTATGAACAAAGAATCTCCACTGTGGTGAGAATATGTTCTTGAAAAATTTGAAGACATCAGTGAGACCTTCATACCCCATATTACTAAAAGCTTGGAAGAAATCTTCCTTGGGTAAAGAGGTTATACCTGAGGCATCATCTAGTTGTAGATGAATGCGAATAGCTCCTTCTGTGATTGTCAGGGGTTTATCACACACCCTTGTTTGGATGACCTGATTTCCATCTTCAGTATGAATAGCAGCATTGGCCCAAAACTGCCTTTGGTGTTCCACACAGATTGTGGGATTGACAGTTAATGTGTGGGCTATGTGTGAGGATCTTAGGAAATCCACAATATGATGAAATCCCTCTGCTTACTTTGGTTTGAGTAGCATTGCCAATTCATTGTGTTCATCGACAAACATCAGTTCAGCCATCTTCTTGTGCGATTGGTCGAAGCTAGGGTTATGCACTGGTAAGACAGAATTCAAGACAACAAGAGAGAGAGAGAGTACACTAGTAGGAAATTCAAAGAGCCGTTTGTGATTTTGGCGGTCACACAGGGTATTTATAGGTGAAGGGAGTACGTTAGAAGCAGTACTAATTACCTTAGCTGTATTAACGAACTCGCAGTATTAACTCATAACAACAATAGTAACACATACTGGCATTACTAACACAAACTAGCAGTATTAACACAGACTAGCAGTATTAACACATACTAGCAGTATTAACATGTACCAGCAGTAGTAACAATGATTAGCAGTATAAATAAGGCAAGCAGTAGTAACTTTGCACTGGCAGTATAAATCACCTAGCAGTAGTAACCATACTTAACCATTTTTGAACTATTATTATGAGAAATGCAGTGAGCCGTATTAACTGAACGAGAAGTACCAAGTATCCACTCCAAACAATCTGAAACACTTAAACACACAGGGGTTAATAGCACCAATTTAATGAAAGTAACTAAGGAGGAATCTATATAGGTACATAAAGAGAATGAGAATATACTTATTCATTGTTTTAAAGTTCATGTGACACATCCTTTTGTGCCATAGAGATGATTCATCAACAGAAGCTTTTGAAAATAGACAATTAAATGATGAATCATTAGATACATTCTCTAAATCCAAGCAATAAACATTGTCCTTTCTTGGTGTTCTCAGTAGTATCATACTTTCATCAACTACCTTGAACCCTTTAGCAAGGATAATACATTCAGTATCAGTAAACAATATACTATGTTTCTTGTCACAAACCTGTGATACACTTAACAGGTTGTATCTCAATTGCTCAACATAGTAGACATCCTCAAAGGTCATCTTACCCTTTGACACATTACCTTTTCCACTAATCTTTCCTCCAGATGGATTATCACCAAATGCAACATGTCCCCGATCAATTCTTTTGAAGTTTTGTAGGCAGGACTTGTTGCCTGTCATATGCCTAGAGCAACCACTATCAATATGCCAAATGCTCTTCCCTTTTTGCTGTTGGTTGCCCTGCACATAAAGTGGAACAGTTAATTTTTAGTAGGAACCCAAGCCAAAGGGGTCTTGGGTTTCCCATTCTCATCAACATATTCACAATCAGTTTTGATGAGCTTTTCAGACTAGGGAATCTTATGGCTTGAATACTTTCTCACAATAATGGGTTTGTTACTGGAAGCAATACTAACTTGATTGGAAGTACTAACTTTGTTAGAAGTACTAACATCATTAGCAGTACTAATTGGATTAGCAGTACTAATTTTGTTAGCAGTACTAACGTTGTTAGCAATAGTATTGCTTGCAGCAGCATTATTTCTGTCAGCAGTACTATTTGAAGTAGCAGTACTAACAGATTTCTTTACTATTGGAACCCAAACCTGAACAAAATTGTTTGCTTTATTTTTCTTTAATTTACTCCTTGACTTATTTGGAGTATTTTTCTTTGATTTTGCAAACTTGTTTTGAGCATGAGCTTTTAAAGGTGCTCTTTTTAGATTTTCAGCCATATGATTCCTTCTTTGATTCCTATAACCAACAGGATTTTGTATATGTCTTTGAAAGTTTATCCTTTGGTTCATAGGATTGAAATAACAGTATTTGGCAATATGGTTAACCTTTCCACAAATAAAACAAGGTTTTGGTCTATTGATTTTACTCAGATCAACCCCTTGTTTTTGTGCCCACTGATTATTCCAGTTTCTTTGATTACCCCTTGTTTTATCATGTTTTTGGGGCTGATGTTGTTTACATGTACAGGGATTCACAACTGTGATCTGCATATAGTGGACTCCCTGTACCTTTCCCTTTTCTCTCTTTGAGCTATCCACCTTTTCACTCTTGATGAATGGTTTACCTCCCCCTTCATTGGTAAGAATATGATTTTCTACATGAATCTCTTCTGTATTCTTATTCTCAGAATTCTCTTTCTCATTCTCTTCTTCAACCACCACACTATCTATAGGATCTACTTCTGTTGCTCCTATAGGTAAGTCCTTCTTATTTTGGTTTTCTAAGAGTTCTGAAGAGGGAGGGATATAATTATTGTTATAAGGAGGAGGTGTTGCATTGTATCCTATACCACTCTTGATCTTATCATGAACTTGAGCTTTAAGCAAAGAGTCCATTGCTTTGGAAGCATAAGAAAACTTCTCAATGTCAAGCTTAGCTTTCTCATACTCACTCTTTATCTTCTCACACTCCTCTTTAGATTTTTCTATTTGGATCTCTAATTGATCTTTCTCCCACTTCCAGTAATTTGTGTCATAGTAATGTTGAAGTTCATTGGCCTTGTAAGCCTTGATTTGATCTTCAAAACTTCTCCACAATCACTTTATATTCTCTTATATCTCTCTCTAACCTTTTAAGGTCATCACACATGCTTTGGTTATGATCCCTGTACTTTTGAACAGTCTGAAGACACTCTTTAGTGCACAGTTTAGTTTTTACCTCTGTTGGAATATCTGTGCTTGAAGATTCTGAGACTTCTGCCATCAGGGCTTGATTTTGAACAACTTCGTTTGCTTGATCACTCCAATCAAATCCCATTCCTTCTTGATAAACAAGAGCTTGAGTGGAGTTTCTGTTGTTTTGGAAGCTTGAGGAATGTGCTTGCTGGTGGTTGCTGCCATATTGTTGAGGAGTTCCTCCTCTGCATTCTTTTGCAGTGTCCCATCTTGTGACACTTGTAGCACTCCACCTTTGACTTGTCAAACCCAGCACTATCTTCTCTCCTCTGAGAAAAGTTGTTCCTTCCAGTTCTTTTTATGAATCTCTTTATCCTCATAGTTAGCATGGCCATCTGCCACTTTATATCCATCTCTTCAAGGTCATCTGCATTAATTTGTTCAAGATCATCATTAATTAAACCAAAATTAGCATGACTAGCAAGAAAAGCTTCTAATACAGAGTCATTAGATACATCCTGCTTAGATACATAAGCAGTACTAACTAATTATGTATTAGCAGCAGAAACAGTAGAAGAAGATGATAAAAGGGCAGCATTATGAGTGTATCCAGATGGTCTTTTCTTGGCTTCAACTTCAGCCTCAAACACCCTTAAGTCATTATAAAGATCATCTAGTTCTTTGTCCTCCAGCTTGTCATCCTGTCTGAAGGAGACAGTATACATGGTCCATTCATCTCCAAGGGACCTTAAGAACTTTCTGTTTATATCATCTTGATCAATTTGCACTCCAACAGTAGCTAGTTCACCAATCAGCTTGTTAAACCTGTCAAAAGTTTGAGTCATGGACTCATTCTTAGTTGACATGAAGTTTTCATACTGTTGCTTCAGTATTGCCTTCTGATTTCTCTTGGTACTTTTGGTACCGGAGAATCTCTTCTCTAGAGCATTCCAAAGCATCTGTGCATCAGTGTAGTTGCAGAATTGGTGTTGATACTCATTAGGAATAGCCAAGAGCAGTGTGCTCAAGCCTTTCATCTCTGTCTGCCTTATCTTCCTCTCTCCATCTGTCTTTGGTGGGATTCTTTTTCCATCTGCTCCAATCTTTCCTTCATTAGATGGGTCATTCTCAATGATGTCCCACATAGAGTAATCTGTGAGAAGGATGTATTGCCTGATCCTAATCTTCCACATGTCAAACTCATTAGATCTGAGCATTGGAACCTTTGAGACCAGAACGCTATCACTTGAACTGTCCATGATGATTGTTGTTTTTCTGATTTTAAGAAAGCTCTGATACCACTTGTCAGGATCGAAATTCAAACAAGAATTTAATTCACACACACTCAGAAACAGCTAAAGAAGTTGCGGAAAAACACTTTAACACTAACAATCAACGAAACAGTATATCAAACTCAAATCACAAGTTTATATTGATTCAACTTGATGATTACACACAAAACCTCAATCTGTTGAACAGACTCAACAGACGTTCTATACTTCTCTATAGAAAGGTTCTAAACTAGTCTTGAGGTTAATTCTCTCTAAAACAAAAACTTATGAATCAAAAATTATTTCTTTTATCAAATACTTCTATACTATATATACAAAAATGAATACACGATAATTATCAAAATACAATTGATCTTCAGTATCAATACCATAATTATCTTTAGTCTTATCTCCAGCTTGTCTTTATCACCAAATCATCTTTATCTTTAGAAGCAGCACTAATTATCTTCAGAAGTATTAACCATCTTCAGCAGTATTAATCTTCAGCAGTACTAACTACTAGCAGTACTAACTCTCCAAGCAGTACTAACTATTCAAGTAGCAGCACTAACTCTTCAAGCAGTATTAATTCTACTAGCAGTAGTAATCTTGATAGTCTGGCAGTAGTAATTACTTAGCAACATTAATCAGCAGCATAAACCATACTTAGCATATTCAGACCCAATAATTTGAGTACGGGTTTTGAACTTAAGTATTCAAAAGCCATGATTACTTATTCTCCGGTGAGAATAATATCGTTCAGTTTTACCAATGAAGATCGGGTCTTGAACTATGTTATTCAAGAGCCATTATACATATTCTCCGGTGAGAATAGTATTTAAAATTCTCTCTTTGACGTTGAAGTCCGAGTTCTAAGTTGTTGTACATAGAAGTCAACTTTTTGTCAAAGAGGCAAGAGTCCAGATTTGTAGTAATCAGAAGTCATGTTCTTTCTCCCCCTTATACTTTGGGTGCCTGCAACACAGATTTAGCTTTTGTTACCCACTGGTAGTTGGGTCCTAATGGGTTAGTTGCAGTTCTAGTGGGAGATATGAAGTAAGAACCATACCAGTTATTCACATAATATTTTCTTACAAAATCATTTGAGCCACAGTAGGAACAACTAATTTTCTTTTGTGCTAACCTGATCAGTTGATTGATAGTGTAAACCAGATCAGGTTTGCCAAAAGTTTTACCTTTTGAAGAATTGATCCATTTAGCATTTGATGTATGCACAAATGACTTATCGATCTTCTTCTCCTCCGAGGATCTTTTAACTCTCCAGATCCAATTTTCTCTATCTTTCTCATCATCCCTTCTCCAGAAGCTTTTCTTCTGAGACTTGTTCTTCTTGAAGTTACCTGAACCATCAACATTTTTGTCAAAGAAAAGGTTAGAAGGACGAATCTGATCAGTAGATTTAGAAGTAAGACTATCATCTAAATCAAATAAAGGATTATAAGAAACATTTGAAAAATGTGAACTTGAAGCCTTTTTTAGTGAACAATCTGAATCAACTTGATCATCTCTCGGTGATTGAGCTATTGACTCTGGCGTCTTGTGCTCAGTCTGCTTCACCTTGAATACGATCTCTTCAAGTTCCTTTATCTTTGACGATAAACTGTTTCTTTCCTTTGCAATCAGATCAAACTTCTTTTGCAATTCAGATTTCGTCTTTTTTCCTCCAGAATGTTTGTTGACAACTCAGATAACTTTCCTGTCAGCTTAGCTATCTCAGTCTCTAGATCTTTCTTTTCTTAAGAAAAGTCTTTATTTACATTCTTCTGCTCAGCTATCTTTTTCTTCTCTTTCTCAACCTTTTCTCTCTCAAGAATGATAATTTTCTCAAAATCTGAAACTTGTTGAGAAAGCTTAACACATTTAAGCTCTAAAGATTTCTTCTCTTCAAAGGCTTTTCTGGAGAAATCAGAAAATTTCTTAGCAAATTCTTTTCTTTCTTTCTCAATCTTCAACATCTCATCTTGGACTTTTGTGTTGTCTTTGTCTTGGGTTGCCTTTTCTTTCATCATTTTAATCTCAACCTCAAGACTGAAGACTTTATCTTTCAGTTTATCTCTTTCCGCAATGACTTGAGAATTTATCTGTCTCAGTTCATTACTAATATCACTTGCAACATTTTCTCTCCTTCTAAGCTCATCTAGCTCTCTTTGCATTACATCCTTCTTTGACCATGTAGAGCTTGAATTATAACTTTCAGTTTTCTTCAGTTTTGCTTGAAGATTTAAGATTTCTTTCTCTTTCGATTCAATAATTCCTGCATAATTAATTTTAAAATCATTAATGCATTCTGAGCAAACAAAATCTTTCTTTAGACATTTATCATCTTGCAACTGATTAATTTGATCAAGGAGAAATGAGTTCCGAATCTTCAGATTTTCATTCTCAGCTTCTAATGCTGGAATTTCTGGCATATACATTATAGTACAATCTCTCTCGGTCAGCACCGTATTCCCCTTCTCGTCTGTGTAAGGCATGATGATATCTGTACCACTTAAATCAACTTGTAAGATCTTAGAATCAAGAATTGAATAAAAACTACACTTCAAAAAAATTTCAGAAAAATAAATTTCCAAAAATTTCAAGTGCAATATTCGCAAATAATAGAAATCACAAAGGAATTCGCAAAAAGAAGTAAATCATTCAAAATTCGCAAGCCAATAAGAAGTAGAATTCACATAATAAAGAATTAAGAAACCTATAATTCGTAAACATGCAACTTGCGAAACCTTGGCAATTCATGAAGTACTAGCTAGCGAATCCTTGAGGTTTACGCTAGTCGAAGTTTGCGAGACTTAAGATTTGCGCGAGTCAAAGCTAGCGAAAGCTTGAAGTTTGCGCTACTCAAGCACTTGCGGAACTTAGCTTTTCGTAAACATATATTAGCGAAACCTGAGGTTTGCGCTACTCAAGTACCTGCGAAAGTTGTACTTAGTCTAATGTAGCACCCTGCGAAAGTTAGAAGATTTGCTAGTTCTTCACAAGAACTTGCGAGTTCTTGACCTGTTCGACCCTTAACTCGATTTTCAGAATAGAAATACTTAAAAACGATTAAAGCACAGTGTAAAACTTATGAAAATCAACCACAAACATATTAGCAAAAAAACCCAATCAAAATCAATGCCTAAAAACAACTTTTATGTTTGAATTCAGATGGAACAGTATCGACTTATTTAAGCACAAAACTGGAAGAAATCATCAAAAAGCCACTCGATTTGTGTTTTTAAGTGCAATAGGGTAATCTAATTATGTTCTATATCAGTATATGCACCTATTCCAATGATTTTTAACTTCAAAAACACTCAAATCTTTGAGATCGATTTTTGCACAGTGAAGTCTTCGAAACCACTGTTTTATCAAAAAAAATTATTGATTCTCAGGCTGTGATACCACTTGTTAAACCCAGATTACTAGTTGATAAATTAACACAACACAATAATAACAAGAGATAAATAAATCAGATTAACATACCAACGATCTCTTGATTAATCAGATAAAACGTGTGTGTGTTCTTGTTACCTTGATGCGTACAATACAGAGAATACGGCTACCTCTGATTTTCTTAATTATGAGAATTATTAGGATTAACCTAAAACCTAATAAATAAAACCTATTTATACCTAGGTCAACATGACCTTATTAATATTAACTATTAACTAAAATACCCCCTAAGGTATTAAACATTATTACAAACTAGACCCCATTATTAACTTTAATCTTGAATACAATTTATGATCCAACATGGCTAACACTCAGAAGGTTGTGCTTTAGGCAATCCACATATGCAACTTTGCATACTTCAATGTCCTCCTCAGCTATGACTCCATAGCCCATGATTTGTCCCTTTCGATCATCTCCAAAGGTCAGTGAACCACCTCCAAGTTTTTCTTTATATGAGGTGACCAACCCTCTGTCCCCATTCATATGCCTAGAGCACCCGGAGTCTAGGTACCAAATAGGCATACGCTTCTTCTTTTGTAGACAGATTAAAGAGTTTTAGGTACCTACTGCCAAATGGCTCCATTCTTGTTAGGGGACTTTACAGATGCCTTAGCACTATTTGTTTTGGTTTTATCCTCATTAGCAGAGGTACCATTCTGTCCTTTCCCACCCTTGATTTTGGCATTCAAATGCTTGGGCTGAGAAATGTGACAGGTAGTTCTGGAGAAGTGTTGGCTGAGAGCATGCATTAAATCAAAACATTTGCAGTAAGAGACTCCAGAAGCCGGATTCTTAAACTTTTCATTAAATTGATGAAAAGAGCGTACAGAGTTGTGTTTACAACAACCCCTTTTAGACTTGGGGTTTCTTTTTACATAAATATTTGTCTAATCTAGATTGAGTTTTGGCAAAATCTCCTCTTGGATAGCTCTTTGGATGTACTCTCTCCCTCTCTTGGATTTTCCTTCCTTGCACTTATTGCCACAGAAGTATGAAATTTGTTAATTTTGGGCCATTTTTCCTTCTGTTGCCAAGTGAGCTTGTCTTGACAATGTTTAGCTGATTTCAGAGCTTTGGGATGTTGGGTTGACAGAACCTTTTCTTTGTTCACCTTTTCAAGCACTAGAGAGGTTTTAGCTTGAAGACACGTGTCCAAGAAGTCAAGACAAATAGGAATCCCTGTATATCTCCTCTTTGGAGCAACCATTCTGTTAGGGATGCCAGATGGAAGTTTAACCTCCTCTAGTTTATAGGGGACTATTCCTTGTTCCACAGAACTAGTCTCATCATCTACAGAGGGTGACTCAGTCTCTGACTCAGAGTCTGAGTCAAGGAAGTCTCTATGGATTGAGGCATGACTTTTTGTACATGTGTTGCTTTGTCTATCACTAGTGTCCTTTGTAATATTTAAACTTTTAAGAACACAAGGAATCACTTTAGGAATACTTAAGCACTCCAGCAAGTCTTGCTCAAAGATATTATGCAACAATGAGGTTGTATCAGGATGATCATAGAAATGATTTTCGTAGGTTTTTCTTAGGTCATTTTCAAGAAATATTTTGAATAGATTTTCTTCCACAGAGGCTGGCACAAACTCAGGTGCCTCAGAGGACAACTCTTTCTTAGGAGTCATCATGCACACAAAGGCCATTTGGGTTTGTGTCTCTAGATGGCCAAATCTGAAAAGTCCTATTTGTTTTTAGACAAATATTTCTTTGGAATGAATTTCCTCTTTTCAGAGAGTGATGATGATAGAGTATTGTTTTCATACCAAACACTAGACATCATCAGAGGATTCCTCAGATGTGGTCCTTTAGAGGTTTCGTGCCTCTTAAACGTAGAAAATAGATTTGGAAAACTTGGTTTCAAAAAAATTCCAGGACAGAAGATGTTTTCTAAAGATTTATTTCTTTTGCTTCCAGTAAAAGGGTCAACATCTGTGAACCCTAAACCTCTTCTGCCAATCTGGGTGTTTACTTTCTCATGCATCTTTTGTGCATCCTGACACTTCCTTATAATGAGATCTCTGTCGAGAAAATCCTGATGAAGGACTTCTCTCTCTCTCTCTCTCTTTGGAAAAAATTTTTCAAAGCAACAACATTAAGTCTGTCACTCTCAACATTCCAAAGCTCTTTGATCTTTGCCTTAAAAGTTTTATCAAGAAAAATAACCTTTTCTTTTAATCCTTTCTTTTCTTAAATGTGCTCTGAGATAAGCGAACTCTTTTCGAGATAGAGCTTATCCTTCTCTTGGGTGAGAAGTTTAGTCTCTCTCTCAAAGAAAGCAAGCTTTTTCTCAAGCTCTGTGCAAGTGCTTTTGCAATCAAGAAAGTCTTCATTTATTTTAAGGAATTTGTTTTCAGAGTCATGCAAAGAAGAGTCAGAGGTGGATACCTCACTGGCAGAGTGTGAATTGTTAACCACTGCCATCCCGCAGAAGAGTGCATTGTCATCCCCATCTTCGGATGATTCATCAGTTACAAGGTTGTCTTGTTCAGCCATCAAGGACTTCATTGTATAGTACTCTACCTTCTTCTTGAAGAAAGCAGCATCGCGAATAGGCTTACCCTTGGTGGTGCCTGATCTACACTCTGCTGCAAAATGACCAGGCTTTCCGCATTTGAAGCACCCATCATTATGTTGAGTCTTCTCTCGACCTCTGTCGTCAGACTTCTGTCCACTCCTTCTGTCATCTCTTCTCTCTTCTTGCTTTTGATCTTCGCGATCCTCTCTCCCAAACTTCTTTTGGTATCCATAACCTCTTCCTCTGTCATCTCTCTCATCTCTTCCTCTATTGTATGCAGGCTTTTTCCTGAGATTTCCGTTGTATTCTCAAGTCATCAGGGCAAGAGTTTTTGCCATTGATGTCATATCCATCTCTTCTTCAGAGCTTTCATCACCCTCGCTCTCAGACACTAGTACCTTCTTCTTCTTCTTCCTCTGCATGCCTTTCCTACCAACGCCAGAGGCCCGCCAACTTGAGTCTTTAGCTTCGAGATTCGGTTTTCTTGGCTTACCAATGTCCCAAAGAGATCTAAGATGGACCATGTATCAAGCTCCAGAGTGGTTTGCATGGACATGGTCAAGTGTATCCACTCATCATTAAGGCTCTATAAGAACCTAACATTGTTCTCCTCATTGGTTCTGTGGATACCAAACCTCTTGCATTTGTTAGTAAGAGAGTTGAACCTATCATACGTGCTTTGAACAGCCTCATTCGGCAGAGCCTTAAAAGCATAATACTCATTGATGCAGATGGCTCTATTGTTCTTTTGAGTTTTAGAACCACCCTCAAGTTGCTTTTCATGCTCTAGCCAAAGATCTTTAGAGTTCTCACATAAGTCTAATGACTGGAAAATATCATTTGGGATTGACATGATCAATAACCTCTTGCATTGCTTGGCAAGTTCATTTAGGTCTCTCTCTTCCTCACTCCACTCAGCTACTAGCTTTGGGCGTTGATATTCTAGGATTTCAGGTGTGGTTGCAGTAGCAGGGACACGAGGAACAATGTTTATTGGGACATAAATGGGATTATGAAGGAACGCCACCAACCCAGCATCCACTCCCTCAAGGAAATGGACCATACGGATCTTCCATTGGTGATATTCATCCCTTAGGAGTGTGGGTGGTTTGGATTGGGAGCCAGCACTAAAGAAGGTAACAGCATTTGCCATTTTCAAGGATACAAAAATGGTTGCAAAACAGGGTATGAAATGATGTGAACAAACAAGATAAGTATGAACTTAGTAAGATATGAGAATGATTTGAAGAGAATGATGACCAACTATCAAACTTTGAAATACTATTCTATTTGGAGGAAACAAACCAGTTTTGTGAATCCAAATCAAACTAGTTGATAAGAACTTTAGAAAACAGAGTATATTCCTTTGGAATGATGAACACGATAAAGAACAGATTCAACCTACTACCAAGAACGCTAGAATCAAGTATAGAATAGGATCATTTGATATTAAATATCAAAGTTTGCTCTGATACTAATTGTTGATTCCAAATACAGTGTTCTAAACAAGATTCACTATTAACTAAACTAAACAAATGATTTAGAGTGCGGAAGCAGTTTACAGTGTAGTAAAATAGTTATAGAATGGTGGTAAACACATCAACAAGTAACAAACAGAATCACAAACAAGTAATGAATGATTGTTGAAGAATCTGCTTGAATAAACTTGCTTGTACACCAAGAACACGCACTTGTGTGTGCTAATATTCTCAAAGAAATTACAGGCTGCTCTCAGATTAGTGTGTGCTCTCGCGATTTACAAAACAGAAGGTGCTCCCCTCCTATAGGACGAGGAGCACACAACAGTAAAAGACAAAAGCTGACATTCCACAAAAGGAATGCCACCTGGAAAGTAAAATAATGTGGGACGCGCACATATGATCCTTATAATCTTCGTACAACAGGCTCACGTGTTCTGCACATGATCTTGTCTTGAACCATTGTCTTGTAATCTTTAAGTCTTCCATCTCCAGAGGTTAGCCACCACATAGGCTCGGTGAGGGATCACAGAGGCTCTGTGGTCTGAGTCGAATCTTCAGGTTGTGATCTTCTCGGTAGATGGTCGACAGAGTCTTCTGAGCATAGCAACTTATGTGATGCACTTGGTGTTTTAGAGCAGTCTTCTGAAGCTCCTATACTTAGCCTATTTTTCAATACTTCTATACATCGATTTGGAGTTAACATCGGTGATAACTGGAAGTCTTATCAGAGATTCCCCTTTGCCAACTCTGAACATAGGCCACACAATTATTTTTAATTGTTGTGATAACATATACTATTGTGTTTCTGTGTTAGCTGTTACCCTTGGTTACTGAATCATTTTATCTGGTATTTTGCTACTTATCCATTTAGTCTTTGAAGTTACATGATGCTCAGGATTCTCCTAATCATCATGAGGGGTAGAACGACACAAAATTCAAAGATACAAATTATCTTGTTGAGGGGGAGATAGCAAAATCTGAGGGGGAGTAACAAAATTTCTTAAATTTGAGGTTGAAAAGCCATTAGATTTCAAGATTGCATTTCTTCTATCCCTTATCATGTGATGTCTGCTACAAGTTGATTCCTCCTACGAGCTGATTGAAACAAGTTCTGAAGCTGAAAGCATATTCAACTCGTAGTTCAAAGACAGATTCTTTGTTTTTAATCTAAAGTTGCATTGTGGAATGTCACGTAACTCACACATTATCTTTCTTATGTGCTGATATGATGTGTTGAGTTTCTACAGTTGAAAGTTGTTCAATGGTGCGTTCAGTCGAGGCTATTGTACATTGAATATGGTTACAAAGTTGAAACTATGTAGACCAAGAGCTTTATTCAAGGTGGAGCTTGGAAAGACATGAAGACATGCAACACCAAAGTTCTTCAAAGATTCAAGAGGGAAAGAAGATTTCAAGATGATAAATGCCTTATTCAACTTTAAGGGGAGATTGTTAGGACTGAAAGTCCTAGTGCTTTGAAAGTTGTATAACGCATTTATAGAGTTTAATTGTTTTATTATTTAATGCGTTGTAAAAGCCTTAATTGTAATTGGGCTTTGTGTGTTTATTGGGCCTTGGGCCTTAGGGTTTAGGGTTGGTGTATAAATAGGTTGTTTAACCTAATTTCTAGGAAGAGTTGGTCATTAGAAGGTTTTCCTAATCCTATTGAAATTCTCTCTGTAAACCTTAAACCCTTTATTGATAAATCTAATCATATGACCAGCAATTGTGATTCAATCATTGTTAGTTATTGATTATTATCTGTGATTGCACTGTTTCTGGGATCTACAGTCTGATATACATAGGGATGTAGCACAACTGATATCTAGCTCTCACTCGGAGAGTTTAGATATTGAAAATGTTAAGTCATAATTGTATTCAAGATTAAAAGAAGGGTCAAATGTGTAAAATGTTATAAAGTGTAAGTGTTTGTTTGTTAAAATCCTTGTAAGTAAAAGTAGTTGACTTTGACATTAGCTAGTGTTGTGAGGTCAGGTTGACCATATAAGTAGGAGATGGATTGATAGCTTGGATCTGGAACAATCAATTGGTATCATAGCAGATTCGGATCAAATTAACCAAAAATGAAGAACTCGCACCAGTATTCGGAGTTGTGATCGATCTCATTGATTTTGTGTTTTAATTGTCAAATTGTTGTTTTTTTAGTGATCGATTGATGTATTAGACAAATCCTATTCGATTTGATTACACATTTGCACTGCAATTTTGATTCAATTTCTTGATTTTGTGTTTTTCGAGTTCTTGAGTTTTTGTGCACTGTATTTCGATCAAGATGTATGTTTGAGTCAATTTTGTTGTAATTCACTGTTTGTAATTTGTTCTACTTGTAAAAGTGATCAAATTGGTGCATTTACAAAAGCCAAATCAAAGATTTGATTAGATTTTGGTCGAATTCATTGTTTTTTTTGCCGAACCACGAAGAACACGCAAGATCTGGAGATTTCGTATGATCATGATGGAATACGCATGATACTTGATGTTTGAAAAAATTTAAGGGAGAATCTTACGAAAAGAACACAATTTGTATTTGTCTATATGTGAAAAGGAGGAATTCGCACCTTGCATCGTACGAAAAGTGAAATTTCAAGAATCTAAGGACAAAACTCGCATCGTGAAGGATACGAATTTTGGGAATCCGCATCCCATTGTATGTGAAATCTGAGAAATTCGCATAGTGAAGCTAAAAATTTTCCACGTATAAAACACGCATCGATACGTGAAGTTTGAAGTTGTGAAATTGGCTAAGTATGGAATTCGTATAGGAATAGTGTGCGAAAAGTTTGAGTTTTGAAATATTCCAAGTCAGGAATTCGCATCTCGAGGTGTGCCAAAAGTTGGAACTCACATCCAACGTCATGCGAAAAGCTAAGATCCGCATAACAAGGCGTGCGAATAGTGACTTCACGCATCCTGTCTTGTGCGAAAAGTTGAAGTTTGTTTTACTTTGGCGTGCGAATTTCATCCTTGTGCGAATTCAAGATCATTTGGCGTGCAAATTATGTTAGTATGCGAGAAGTTAGTGGATTTGTTGGGCAAATTTAGCAAGGATTACAGTGGTGTAAGGATTCTACACTTAGAAAATTTTTGGAGCTTTTCTGGAAATTTTTCTAAGTTGTGCTTTGTTGATTTTATGAACTAACGATTATTCCAAGCTATTATTCTACAGATTTCAAAGATGTCTAAGGATTTGCTATCCATGGGGTCTTAGTCCAAACCTCTAGTCTTATCAGTTGGTGAGTATCTACAATGGAAAAGACGGATCACTCAGTTTCTTAACCACAAGAATTGGGAGCTCATGAAATCCATCATAGAAAACCCTGTTAGCCCGGTTGTTACAGTTCCAGATCAGCCTGCAATGGAAACTTCTCCAGAAATCTTGGTAAGATATGTGCCGATGCCATATCAGTATCATAGCGAGAAGGAGAAAGCTCAAGCAAAGATTGACGAGGAAGCACTCATTTTACTCACAATGGCCATTCCTAACGATGTGTATAACCATGTAGACAGTCGTGAATCGGCTAAAGCCATGTGGGATGAGCTAGAGCGTCAATTTCAGGGTACTGACCGATCTATTATAGCGAAGCTAAATCAGAGTATCAATGCTTATGAGGGCTTCAAAGCAAAAGAGGGTGAAGCTTTGGTAGACACATACAACCGATTCAATGTGATATTGAATGATCTGAGACGGAACGGAATGAACAAATCGGTGTCCGAGATAAATAACAACTTCATCAAGAATCTAAATCCTGAATGGAAGAGTTATGCTGTCAACTTATAGATGTCAAGATATCTTTACTACTTTGTCACAACATGAGGATGAAGTGAAGTTGCTAAGTGAGGAAAAGAAGATGGTGAAAGAGTTTTCTTAGAGCATAAATCTGTTGGATACAAGATCAAGAAGACTGAAGGTCAAAGGTCAAGAAAGTCAAAGCTGGAAAAAGTCAAATCTCATTAAAGTCAAAGTCTTTTGTAATAAAAGTAAATGTATTGTATTTTGTATTTGTTTTTCCTTGTATTAGTTGTAGGTATAAATAGTTTATATTTCTGTTTTTAGTTGTTGTATCAGAGAGTTGTACGAAAAAGTGATTGAGAGAGAGACAGTTTGTTTGAGAGAGATTTGTAGAGAGAGAGAGAGTTCTTGAGAGAGAAAGTTTGTAATCTTGAATTTGAAAGTGAAATCAAACAGGTAATTGATTCTTGTTTGTGTTTTGTTTGTTTAATTGTGATTAGAAGCTAGATTCAGGGAACAACAATTGGTATCAGAGCAGATCCAAATAGAAAAATCAAGAAATTTCAGAAAGTTCGACTGTGTTCGTCGGTGCAAAATCAAATTCGAGTTTTAGTGCGTTTTTGGAGTTGTAATCGATTAGATTTTGTTCAGATAGCATAATCGATCGAGTTTGTATAGGTGATTTCAAGAAATCCACTGTATTTGATCGTTAATTTTGATTTTAGTTGAGTTTGAAGTTCACGAGTCCTGTGCACTGTAATTGAGTCGATTTATATATTTTTGTGTATTTGATCGAAATTAGTTGTTAAGATTGTGATCTAGTTGGTTAAACGATCAAATTGTCGAAATTTAGTGTTGAAATTCTAGCTTTAAATGAGTTTTTGGTGTGATTTTGATCGATTTTAGAGGTTTGCGCGTGTTAGTCAAGGTTTGTGTTTCATTCATCGAGGTTTGCGTTTCATTCATCAAAGGTTTGCGCGTGTTCGTCAAGGTTTGCGTGTGTTCATCAGTGGTATGTGCTAGTTCATCGAGAGATTTACCAAATATCTGTTCAAAGGTTTGCGTCTTCATTGACAAACGCAAAGTTGGGTTTGCGTCTGTAACTACAATCGCGAAGTTAGGTTTGCGCTTCCCATTTGAATCGCAAAAGTAAAGGTTTGCGCTTCCCATTTGAATCGCAAAGTATAGGTTTGCGCTTCCTACTTGAAACGCAAAGTAAGGTTTGCGTTTACTTCTTGATACGCAAAGTCAGATCTGTGTAATCTTCTCAGCACGCAAAGCTACTCATCACAATTCGGCACGCAAAGTATCATTTAAGCAAGTCAAGCAATACGCAAAGTGTGGTTTGCGCACCACACTAGAGACGCAAAGTGTAGTTTGCATATCACTCTTGATACGCAAAGTGTGGAGGACTTAGACAAATTTTTCAAAATAGTAATATGGCCTTTAATAGTGAAGGGGGACATATTTCTGGTTGTGATCAAAATTTATGTTTTTATATTTCAAGTTTTCTGTATTTTCTTGATTGTTTCATTTGGACTAACGATCAGTTTCTAGTTTCTTATTGCATATATTTTTCAAACAGGTTTAAACAAGATGACTTCCAAAGATGCTCTTTCCATTGGCACTGATGTCAAGCCTCCTGTTCTGTTCAAAGGAGAGTACGAACAGTGGAAAGACAGATTCCTTGATTTTATAGACAGACATGCAAATGGAGAAAATATTATGCTGTCAATCACAGAAGGTCCTATGGTACCAATCACGGTTCAAATACCTGATGATGACTCGTCTGATAGTGAAGATGGTACTGAGGAAAGAGATCAAAAGATGAAAACAGTGGCAGTGGATATCTCTCAGTATTCTGAAGAACAGAAAAGCCGATACAAAGCAGATAAACAAGCAAGATCCTACTTCTTCAAAGTATCCCGAATGACATCTACATCAAGATAGACAACTACAAGGGAAATGCTAAGAAGATGTGGGATCAGTTGCAAAAGATGATGATGGGTTCCAAAGTTGGCAATCAAATGAAAGTGGCTAACTGCATAAATAGCTACGAGGAATTCAAAGCAAAAGAAAATGAGAGCCTAGAGGAAACCTATGAGAGGTTTGTGCTTCTTCTGAACGAACTCTCAAAGAACAAATTGAAAACAATGTTAAATTTTTTAGCATTCTACAACCAGAGTGGAAGAAGCATACACGTAGGATGAAGCAGATGAAGGATCTGAATGACATACCATTACATGAGGTATATGAGACTTTGAGGCAGAATGAAGAAGAAGTGGAAGAGAAAAGAGCTGAGAAAAAGAAGGCAGAAAAGGTTCCTGATCCTATTGCATTGGTAGCCGGAGAGAAAAAGAAAGAAAAGAAAGAAAAGAAGAAAAAGAAGAAAGTGATAACAAGTTCTGAGTCTGAATCTGAATCAGATGGTGATGACGGAGAAAGCCTCAAACAGGCTATGTTGCTATTGACCCGTGCATTCCAGAAAAAGTTTTACAAGAAGTCGGGATCTAACTCACAGAGGTACTCTTCATCAAGTTCCAAGAATCATGAGCACCAAGAAAGGGTGGAAGGAAGGAGATATGAAGAGAACAGATATGTTGAGAAGAAACCTGATGAAAGGAAGAAGTTCATGAATGATTACACTGTTGCAAAAAGCCAGCAAGTGATCCAGTTAAATGCTACAACTGTGGCAAAATTGGACATTTTGCAAAGGATTGTAGAAAGCCAAAAGTTCGTAATTCTCAGTATTATCAGAACAAACTGCTATTGGCCAAACAGCAAGAAGCAGGCATAGCATTAATGGCTGAGGACGAATTTTGGTTGGATCATTCTGATCAAGAGGATGACAAAGAGAAGGAAGAAACTGCTCATCTCTGTCTAATGGTAAAAGAGGTCAAGTATGATGAGTCAGATGACGAGACAGCTGATGAGGCATTAAACTTAACTGAAAAAGATTTTATAACCAAAATGGAAGCTATGATGGTTGAGCTTAATGATCTTCAAGCAAAACTGAAGAAAGAAAAAGACAGAGTTGCTAAAAGAAACAACAAGATCTTTGAGCTTAATAAGTCTGTTATTGGAAACAAAGATCTAATTGATTCTTTACGCAAGTCTGCTTCTGATTCTAAACTTCAAGTAGATTGTTTTGAAAAGAAGATTTCTGATTTTGAAGTTAAAATTTCTAAGTTTGAGTTTGAGAAGAAAGAATCTGCACTAACTGTTCATAAATTGCAGGTTGAGAACAAGCTTTTGAATAAGAAGGTAAATGGTCTGGAAGTCAAACTCTATGCAAGAGGCCAAACAGATCAAACCATTTTTCTGAATGCACCTAACGAAGAGGCTGATGTTAAGGAAAAATGGGGACTTGGTTTTCAAAACCCCCATTACTTAAAGAAAGGCATCAGAAAACAACTAGCATTATATAATTTTGATTTTCTTGCTTGTGCTGGTAAACATACTCATTTAAAACCCAAATTTGTTACCAAATTACCGAAAGAAGTTGAGACCAAAGAAACTGAAAATAGAAAGAATGTAAAGAAAATGCAACTACCATTTAACTATGCAAAGTTAAATGATAGTTATATTTTAGAAACACCAAAAGTTCTTTCAAATGATTATTTTACTAGTTATTCTGTTTCTGAGATGAAGGCAAAACCTGCAATTGCAAAGGTTTATATTCCTCCACTCATTCTTGAAAGCAAAATAGTTGAGTTGGAAAATGTTTTATCTGATGAAAAACTTTTGGTTGATATTCAACAAAGTGTATTTTCTACTGTATTAAAGAACACGATTTTTCAATCTACATCTACAAAGTGTTCTAAAGTTTCTAAGGCACCTCAAACTTCGTCTGATAATTTTGATGACTTATTTAAGTCTGCAAATGATTTTCTTAATTCTGAAGATGGGTGCATAGAAGAAATTGATATGTTTGACTTCAATGCTCTTCTTCCTGATCATTCTACTTGTCTTTTAAATGAAAAAGTGTTACCAAGTGGTCTTAATATTGGTGAATCATCAGCTAAGGTTGGTGAATCAGTTTCTGTAACTGCTGATTACTATGCTCAAGGTAAGAAACATAAGAAACAGCGATTACAGAAACAGAAACACACTGGTACACAAAAGAAAACTCAGTTTCATAAATCTACTTTTCCTAATAAATCTACATCTTATGTTTCAAATATAAGCAAGAAAAGGTCGAAAGCTCGAACTGAATGGCGACCAAAAAGGAAGGATGATGAGATAGCTGGATCAGTTTCTGATAATTCTTCTACTAGATCAGTTAGTAGTGATAATGATGTAATTGATCAACTAGCTTCACATAAACAAAACCTTGTAACTTCTTACAAGCGATATTCAATAAAGCAATTGATTCAATTATCTCCTATTTCTACTACATCTTATCATTATCGGAGAAATGATTTTGCTTACTCTCATAATTCTTCTGATTGGTTCGGATCTTATCATGTGTATTCTTCAAGATCAAATATTTTTAAAGTTTTTCAAAAGAACAGAGGGTCCATTTTCAAATGGATACCAAAATCTTGTGCTAATCTGTTAGGACCCGTTTTTAAATGGGTACCTAAAGTTATTGTTTCCTTATTTGTCTTGCAGACCCGACATATGTGGTACTTGGACAGTGGATGTTCCAAGCATACGACTGGGCAAAAAGCTTTATTGTCTAACTATACAGAGAAATTCAGTGGAAATGTCAGATTTGGAAACGATCAGCTTTCACCTATCTTAGGATATGGTGACATTATTCAAGACAACATAACGATCAGTAAAGTGAGTTATGTCGAAGGCTTGGGGCATAACTTATTCAGCATTGGTCAATTCTGTGATAAAGGATTAGAGGTCAACTTCAAATCTAAGAGATGTTCGGTTCGTACGGAAGATGGCAATGAACTCTTAGTCGGAAATCGAAAGACGAACCTCTATACCATCAATCTTTCAAAGGTACAGAATGACAATCAAGTTTGCTTGATGACAAAGGCTTCATTGCAGCAAAGTTGGCTCTGGCACAGACGTTTATCTCACTTGAACTTTCGTTATATCAACAAGCTGGTTAGTGGGAAATTAGTAAAAGGACTTCCTGAGCTGAAATACGAGAAAGAACACTTATGTGCTGCATGTGAGAAGGGTAAGATGAAGAGAGCTTCGCATAAACCGAAGCCTAAACCAAGCACTAGTTCACCGTTAGAATTGTTACATATGGATTTGTGTGGTCCAATGAGAACTCAGAGTTTGGGTGGAAAGAAATACGTGTTGGTTATTGTGGACGATTACTCAAGATACACATGGGTCAAATTTCTTCGATCAAAAGATGAGACGCCCGAAGTTCTCATTACTTTCTTAAAGACGACCCAGGTAAAAATGCAGCGACAAGTCAAGTTTCTTCGAACTAACAACGGCACAGAATTCAAGAACAAGATTGTTGATGAATATCTCGAATCAGTCGGGATTTCACATCAGTATTCTGCTGCTCGTACGCCTGAACAAAATGGAGTAGTCGAAAGGCGAAATCGGACGCTAGTCGAGGCCGCTCGGACTATGCTTAGCCAATCGGACTTACCTCTATTCTTGTGGGCAGAAGCTGTGTCGACTGCATGCCATACTCAAAATCGATCCATAATACACCGCCATTTTCAAAACACTCCATATGAGCTGATCAACAACAGAATACCAACAATAAAGTATTTTCACATATTTGGGTGTAAATGTTTTGTGCTTAACGACAAAGAGAGTCTGAATAAATTCAGTGCTAAGGCAGACGAGGGTATCTTCATTGGTTATTCTTCAACATTTGCAGCATATCGTGTTTATCTGAAGAAGTCAAAGATAGTTGTCGAGAGCGTTAATGTAACATTCGATGAAGATATGGCTTCTGAACAACTCAGTTCAGAACCCGTGATCACTGGAGTATTAGCTTCTGGGCAGATCAATCCAGAACCTGCTTCTACAGCCAATAATTCGAATAATGCTTCTACATCTATTTCACATTTAACTGATTTAGATTTGTTATTTGAATTCTTTTATGATGAGTTTCTAGGTTCTAATATACCTAAATCTGTTGTGACTGACAGGTCTGAAGATACAAGTTGCAATCATCAGTCACTTCAGATGTCATAACTGAACAAGCATCCCCTGTTCAGTCAGAAACTCACATTCCTACAATTACTTCTACAGTTGAAGATGTACAAGTAAATGCTGAGCCAGAAGTAAATGTTTCAGTTGGGTGTAATACAATGTCTACTCAACAGCTAGAGTCTGTTGTTCCAACTGATGCTTCTGCACCTGAAACTTCAACTGCAAACCCCCCTCCTGTTATTCAAACTGAAGATTTCGATAGTGGATTTCTAGATGATGATCATGTTCAATCAGTATCTACTCCACTCCCTCATGAGCATCGCTGGACCAAAGATCATCCATTATATCAAGTAATTAGAGATTTTGACAAGCCTGTACAAACGAGGTCAGCGATCTTAATCAATGTATGCATGACTCATTTCTCAGTAAGATTGAGCCAACGCGAGTATCAGAGGCTCTTGCTGATTCGGACTGGGTATCTGCTATGCAAGAAGAAATCAATCAGTTTGAAGCCCTAAAGGTTTGGAGATTAGTTCCAAAACCAGAAGGTAAAACATTGATAGGAACTAAATGGGTATTCAAGAATAAAAAGGATGAAGATGGTATTGTCATAAGGAACAAAGCTAGACTTGTTGCCAAAGGTTACCGGCAAGAGGAAGGCATAGACTACGATGAGACGTATGCTCCAGTAGCGCGTATAGAAGCAATCCGCATGTTTCTAGCCTACGCAACTCATAAGAATTTCACAGTCTTTCAGATGGATGTGAAAACAGCCTTTCTGAATGGCATTCTTAAAGAGGAAGTGTACGTGTCTCAACCAGAAGGGTTCGTCAATCCAGAGAAGTCAGATCATGTTTATATCTTGGACAAAGCCCTCTATGGTTTAAAACAAGCCCCTCGAGCATGGTATGACGTTTTATCTAAATTCTTGGTCAAGTCCGGTTTTTCTAAAGGTAAGGTTGATACCACTTTATTCATCAAAAAGGAAAAAGTTGATATTATTCTTATTCAGATTTATGTTGATGATATAATATTTGGTTCTACAAATCCAAAATTTTGCAAAAACTTTTCTAACCTCATGGTGTCACGTTTTCAAATGAGTATGATGGGAGAGATGAATTTCTTTCTCGGATTACAAGTTAAGCAGTTTTCTACGGGGATTTTCATTAACCAATCTAAGTACATTTTGGACATTCTTCGGAAGTACAAAATGAAAAATTGTAAACCAATTGGAACCCCGATGGCACCAGGTACTAAGATTAACACTGATCCTTCGGGTAAAAGTGTTAGTGTTAGGACTTATAGAGGTATGATAGGATCGTTAATGTATCTTACATCTAGTAGACCAGATATTATGTTCTAGATATCAGGCTGCTCCCAAAGAATCCCATTTGGCTGCTGTCAAACGGATCTTTAGATATTTGAAGGGCACTGCAGACCTTGGTCTGTGGTATCCTAAGGATACTGGGTTTCAACTGACTGCCTATTCAGATGCAGATCATGCAGGTTGCATGTTGGACAGAAAGAGTACTTCTGGTCACGTTCAATTTCTTGAAGACAAGCTCGTTAGCTGGGCATCAAAGAAACAATTATGTGTTTCCACATCGACTGCTGAAGCAGAGTACGTAGTTGCTGCCAGTTGCTGCTCTCAAGTCTTGTGGATGCGAACACAGCTAAGAGACTATGGATTCAAGTTAGACAAAATTCCAATATATTGTGACTCGAAGAGTGCAATTGCCATATCTGCTAATCCTGTCCAACATACGAAAACCAAACATATTGATGTCAGGTATCATTTTATAAAAGATAATGTAGAAAAAGGAACAATTGAACTTTATTTTGTAAAAACAGATTATCAACTTGCAGATTTATTTACCAAACCCTTAGATGAAAAGAGATTTAATTTTCTTGTCTCTAAGCTTGGTATGTTAAATCTTAAGACGTAATCGGTTGTTACCTAATAAAGTTACGTATTGTTATTTTTCATCATTTTTTCTTTATCATTATGTTTGAAGGATATCTGCACTTTAAATGTTTGCTCATGATCTCAGGGGGAGTAAGAGAATATTTTAGATGATCTACATTCATTTGAGGGGGAGTATAACTAATTTATGCATTTTACTTAACTGACAAATTTTTTTCCTGATGCATGATTTTAGGGGGAGCATATAAGTCAAGTCAAAAGGAGTAAGACTATGATTTCTGATTACTTCTGATCTGAACTCGTTTTTTAATCGTTTTACTGTTTATGTCATTTTTAATTTTTGAATAAATGTTGTGAATAAATTTGTGTTGACTAGACTTTGAGACTTATGCAGGATGAGAGAGGATGTCACGATCATATCATTTTTTACTTCAGCTGACTTTATGAGTATTAAGATTGAGCGAAAAGGTAAATTTCTTATCTTAATCTCAAATGTATCTGAAAGAAGGACAACTTTCAGATATAGAAAACATGTTCTTAAATGTTCAAACCACTTCCCCATTTTTTTAACAGATTTTATAATTTGGAAGTGTGATTTTAAATGTTTTCATTTTATTTTTGTGCTTCATTGATAAACAAACCGTGTGTTATCTTAAGATTAATACTTGTGCATTGTCTTTTCTATATACTTTCAAGTATTCACACACATCGGTTTGACTTTGTTCAAAATGATCTTACCATGTCTCATATTGTAACCAATTTTTTTTTCGATGGTAAGACACCCCTCTTGTACTTCAAAGAATTTTGAGCGATATTTCATTTCGAAACGTTACTTCAAGAATGTCTATATTTTTGTTTCGTATAGACAATATCCATTATTCTTGACCTTAAGCTTTGATTGTTATATCATTCATTTCTGATCATTTTCATACAATGTCAGATTTTCAAACAAGGCTTTTGCATTCATATTCATTCATTCAATATACTTGTTTGAAAATACTTCAATGCTTAAAAATGCTCTTATCTTCATGATTATTTTCTGAGCATATTCACATCTGACATTTGTATATGAGATTTAACTATATAGTTAAACCATTTGAGCAACATTATGCTTTCATAGGATTATATGGGTTCTTTGTGCTAGGACTTAACTGAACTTCTATGGAATCACGTTAACCAGTGATTTTACCCAAGAAGTTAATCCATAGAGATTGAGTGTGAGGAGTCAAAAAGAAATGAGTGTGGGTTGTGTGATGAGGTAAAATGTAAAGGAGAGTTTGGTTAGTAGTGAGCTTAATGATTAAAAGAAAGAGGGTGAGAGATCATAGTAAAAGAATATCAAACTCTGCACCAACTACTTTCTGAGCCGGGCAGCCACATTACTAGCGTTTCACAAATCTTTGGTGAACGTTATTGAAACAGGCAACTAGCACATGCCAACTCTTGCTAAAACCCCACCAACAACTCATTTTCTTCTCAAAAAGAAAATGTTTCACATTTTCAAGGGGACGCAGCATATTATCTATCTGGTTTTCATTTGGAAAATCTGGATATTGAAACAGAAGGAAGTCTGCCCCACCTTCGCACTTCAATCATGCACATTGAGTCTGTGTTTATCTACTGTTGTCTCAGTGGTTTACACAACTTTGAGCCTTATTGAAAAGCAATCATCGTGCTTAATTCTATCTACACATGCATGAACACACAAAGAATTTGTTTCTTTGTCATAACATTCATAGAAATTGCCTTTGTGGTATTTCGATGATTGGATGGAAGCCCTGGGGGAGTGAACATCAAAAAGCTCCTTTATATTGTGTATTCGTTACACACAGTGACTTCGTGTCACTGACAGGCATTTTAACTGATTCATTTGTTGATTCAGGAGTTACATGTTCTTATTTTGTCTAGATTTGAAAAGATCTGGATGAATACTTGGCTATGGATCACAGAATCAGAGCCTCAGTTTGAAAGATTAGTGGTCAGAAAGTCTTCAAAGACATTTCCTGGAGAAAGTTTTGATGATATCGATGCTCAAATCATCAAAAAGGGGGAGAAGAGTTCAAGAAATGATAAAGTTTTGAGAGATGATTTTTAAAGAAATGTCCAAGTCAGAAGATTCAAAGTGAAGATTTAAAGAAGATCAAAGAATTTCTGAAGATTTGAGGAAATTCTCTTTGAAGATTATTTGCTAAAGCAATTCGAGTTGATTCTGAAGATAATTTCTTTCCAAAATCTGAAAGTGTCTTGTGAAAGTTTTGAGGAGATTGTTAATCGTTTGAAGACAGTTTTTGGAAAGAATACAGTCAAAGAAAAAGGGGAGATTGTACTGACAGAGCTTAAAAAGTGAAGACTGAATTGCTAGATCTTTCAACAGTGATCTTGAATCCAAAGGGGGAGATTGTTAGAGCATAAATCTGTTGGATACAAGATCAAGAAGACTGAAGGTCAAAGGTCAAGAAAGTCAAAGCTGGAAAAAGTCAAATCTCATTAAAGTCAAAGTCTTTTGTAATAAAAGTAAATGTATTGTATTTTCTATTTGTTTTTCCTTGTATTAGTTGTAGGTATAAATAGTTTCTATTTCTGTTTTTAGTTGTTGTATCAGAGAGTTGTACGAAAAAGTGATTGAGAGAGAGAAAGTTTGTTTGAGAGAGATCTGTAGAGAGAGAGAGAGAGAGTTATAGAGAGAGAAAGTTTGTAATCTTGAATTTGAAAGTGAAATCAAACAGGTAATTGATTCTTGTTTGTGTTTTGTTTGTTTAATTGTGATTAGAAACTAGATTCAGGGAACAACAAGTCTTTAGTACTTCTGGCTGAGAAGAAAGTAGGAAAGTCAAGTTCAAATTCCGGTTCCAGTTCTAAGTCAAACTGTCAAAGCCAAAGTTGTCAAAAGCCTATCTGACTGAGCTACAGATGTCAAGTTCTGAGTCATCTAGTGAGGAAAGGGGGAGATACTGAAATTGATAAAGTTTTGATGAATCTGATTTCTCAAAATTCATCAAAAAGGGGGAGATGATTCAAAGTTCAATTTTAGAAGAAAGTAAAGTCGAGAGAAAGTCGTAAAGTGGAGAGAATTCATATTTCACGTCAAAGCAATGTCTGATGATTATCAAGTTGAAGAGATTATATGAAAGTTTGTTGCATATTTGTGATAAAAAGGGGATATTGAAGAAAGTGTTAAAGTTTTGAAGATTTCAAGTTTGTAAAGAAAGACAGAGTATTTTTGGTGAAAAGACTTCTAAGGAAAGAGATTGTCAAAGATTTAAAGTTGTCAAAGACTTTTTGTTGAAGATTTTGCAACTGAAAGATGACCTTAAGATTATCGTCAAATTTTTTTTTAATCTTGAATCTAAAGGGGGATATTGTTAAGTCATAATTGTATTCAAGATTAAAAAAAGGGTGTGTGTCCCACAATACGTGCAAATCAAGATCAAGATGACACAACAATTAATCGATCAACCAATTTTTATTTCAAAATCAGATACGATTACAACAGTATGCTTTCTCAATATTTCTCTCTCTAAAAACGCGTACACCTCTACCCATATGAGTCTACAAACAAAAACAATTTATACTCTAAGACTTACAAGACAAACACTAACACTACACTTTGACTTTGACAATGACTTACTACAAAGACTTTGACTTTAGCTTGAGAGTTGACTTGATCTTTTGACTTTGACTTTCACCATTAATCTTCATGATCTTGTATCCAATATATTTGTCCACTAACAATCTCCCCCTTTGGAATCAAGATCATCTTTAAAAATATATGCAATACAATCTCCCCCTTGTAAATTTCTTTCAACAATGATCATCTTCAGAAAGATAAGCATTTGTCTCTTCTCTTTGGATTAAGAATAAATTTCAGCATCATAGAACAATCTCTCTTTTTGTTTAAGCAGTCATCAAAGTTTCTGTAATCTCCCCAAAATATGTGAGTATGTTCATCAAGAACTATGACAATCTCCCCCAAGGTAATAAAACCTTTCTCAGACTTCAGAAAAGAAATTATCTTCAGATTTAGCTCTTTTTACTTCAGCAAATTATCTTCAAAGAAAAATGTCAGTAAACACCAATGAATATTCTGAATTCTTTGAGCTTTCTCTTTCAGTTCTGTACAATCTCCTTATAACTTGCATTCCTTGACAAATCCTTGCAACGAACTTTCTCCAAATGATATTTCTTGACATAATTTTCTCCAAAATTGTTACAAACTTTTCTTCAACCAACATTTCTTGAAATTAATTTCTCCCCCTTTTTGATGTTGTATGGCAGAGAAATCATCAAAACTTCACCAAGAAATGTCATGAGTTTCTGACACAATCCTTTCATATGAGCCTCTGAACATCCGTCAATTCATAATGTATTCATCCGAATCTTTTCAAATTCAGACAAATAAGAATGTAACCCTGAATCAACAAATGAATCAGTTAAGAATGTATGTCAGTAGCACGAAGCCACTGTGTGTAACAAATACACATTGGAAAGGAGCTTTTTGATGTTCACTCCCCCAGGTCTTCCATTCAATCATCGAATAACACAAGGTGAAACTATGAACGTTTAGACATAAAAACGAATTTCCTGTGTGTACATGCTTGTGTATGAAAGAATTAAGCATGATGATTGCTTTATCAATTAGGCTCAAAAATATGTAAACCATTGAGACAACAACAATAATACACTAACTCAATTGTGCATGATCGAAGTGCGAAGGTGGGGCAGACTTCCTTCTTTTTCAATATCCATATCTTCCGAATGAAGATGAGATAGATTATGTGTTGCTTCCCCAGAAAAATTGAAACATATCTTTGTCGAGAAAAATATTAGTAGCTGGTGGGGTTTAAATCAAGAGTTGGCATGGGCTAGTTGCTTGTTTCAATGATGTTCACGAAAAAAATTGTGAAACAACAGTAATATGGTTACCCGACTCAGAAAAGGTTGGTGCAGAGTTTGATATTCTTTTACTCTGATCTCTCACCCTCTTTCTTTTTAACATTTAAGCTCACTTCTAACCAAACTCTCTTTTCATTTTTATCTCAGCACACGCCCACACTCAGATATTGACCCCTCGCCTCTCGATCACCCAATAATAACTTTTTGGGTAGGAAACACTGGTTAACGTGAATCCATAGAAGTTCTGTTAAGTCCTCACACTGATCCCGTGAATTTTGTTCTAAAAGAATATGTTGCTCAACGATTATCCTGACAATTAATCACAAGATATCATAGTCAGTGTATGTATGCTTCACATTATCAATGTGTGAGCTTTTGAACATTTAAGATCTCTCAAAACAATGAAATTGAACGAATGAAACGAATTCAAGTGAAGTGTTTTGAGAATTTGACAATGATACAATCAGATCAAATAAGAATGATTTACCAATAAAAGCTTAGGTCATGAAAAATTGGAATTTGTCTATATGAATCAAATATAGACATTCTTGAAAGAAACGTCTTGAATGAAATCACGCTCAACAAACTTTGAAATTCAAACGGGGTGTCTTACCATCGAAAATTATGTTCAATTTTGAGACATGGTAAGAACATAGTCAATAAAAGTACTAAACCGGTGTGTGTGAATAATTGATAGTATATAGAAAAGATAATACACAAGTATTTATCTTTGGAAACACACGGCTAGTTAATCATGAAAGCACGTGTAAAATGAAAACATTTAAAAATCCTACTTCTAAATTCATGAAACCATTTTGAGAATAAGAAGTGGTTTGAACGTTTAAGAACATATTTTCATATCTAAAAGTCGTCCTTCTTTCAAACATGTATGAGATTAAGAATAGAATTAAACCTTACGCTTAACTTAAATCTCATGAAGTCAGCTCGAAAGTCATGATAGATTTGATCATGTAAGCTCTCCCTCAAAATCTGCAATTAGTCAAAAAGTCGTCAAAGTAAAAAGTCTTATTCACAAACTTTATTGAAAAATTAAAGACATGAAAGCAATAAAACTTTTTAAAGAACGAGTTCTGATCAGATGTAATCAGAAGTCCTTGTCCTTACTCCCCCTGAAAATATGCATTCGCAATATTATCAGTACAGGTAATATGTATACTCCCCCTTGAAGGTTGATTATCTCTTTTGATGCATCGGAGTACACTTTATTTTGATCATTGACGTACGAGTCCTAAACTGTTTTGTTTAGAAGTCAAACTATTTGACATTGAAGTCCGAGTCCTGAGCTGATTTACTCAAAAGTATAACTTCTCAACATTGAGGTGCGGGTTTTGAACTGTATTGTCCAAAATCCATTTTTCGTTGAAGCACGGGTTCTGAAATTGTTGTATTCAGAAACCTAGGTTCTTTTACTCCCCCTCTACTTGAGATGCCTGCAACACAGATGGATCTTTTGGCTTTACTATCCACTGGTATTTGGATCCATGTTTTTTAGTTGCAGTTCCATTAGGAGTAATAACAGGTTTAGGTACCCATTTATAGATGGGTCCTAGCACGTTAGCACATGATTTTGGCATCCATTTGAATTTGGACTCTTTGATCTTTTGAAAATCTTTTGAAACATATGAATTATAGACATGATATGAACCAAACCAATTATCAGAATATTTTCGAGATACAAAATCATTTCTACGATATTTAGAAGACTTATTAGTAGACGGAGATAATTGGAGCAATTGCTTTATTGAATAGGTCTTGTAAGAAGATACAAGTTTTGGTTTAAGAAAAGCAATACTACCAACCACATCAGTATCAATGACAGTCATTCTATTACAATCAATATTAGAACATGATTTTGTAGTCTCTTCAACTTTCTTCTTTGTTCTCCATTCCGATCTCACTTCAGGCTTTTTCTTTTTCACATCTGAAACATATGAACTTTGAAAGTTAGAATTGTGAGATTTAAAAGATTGTCTTGTCCTAGATTTACCAGTGTTAATCGGTTTCTGTGAATGCCTATTCTTTTTCTTCTTACCTTTGGCATGTTTAGTACTCACAGAAACTGGTTTATCAACTTTCGTTGATGATTCACCTTTCTCATACACACTGGGTAAACCATTAGAATTAATAATGAATTGAGAATGATCTGGAAGTTTTGCATTAAAGTTAAATTGATCAACACAATCATCAAAATAACCATCAAAACGTTTAGAAAATCAAGCTCTTCATCAAATAGACCATTAACATCATTTGATTTAGAAGCTTTGGAAGGATTTGAGAAATCAGTGTTAATAAAAACATTTGAAAATATCATTTGTTCTAGCCTAGTCAAAATCCTCTCATCTACAAGAGTGTTCTCAAGTTCAGAAATTTTACTTTCTAAAATGAGTGGAGGAACATAAATTTTGCCTTCAACTGGTTTTGCCTCCATTTCCTCTGTAGAATAGCTATGAAAATAATCGTTAGAAAGAAATTTTGACTGTGTAGAACTATAACTAGAATTCAACCTCTCATAATGAAACGGAAGTTGCATCTTAGTTTTATTTTTCCTTTTCTCAATTTCCTTAGCTTCATCCTCATCTGATAATTTTGTCCATTTAACTTTGAGTTCAGGATATTGAGGTGCCAATTTTAGAAAACCAAAATCATATAGAGCAGGCACCTTGGAAATACCCTTTTTCAAATAGTGTGGGTTATCATAGCCAAGACCCCAACACTCACTACTCTCTTTTGGTTTATTAAGATGAATGGTTTGCTCAGTCTGACCTATCGTATACAATTTTTCTTCCAAAACATTCAATTTTTCAACCAAAGATTTGTTTTCCTTCTTTAAAGATAAGCACTTTTTCGCAACTTCTTTAATCTCAAATTCACACAGTTTAAATTTTGAAGATGTTTCAGACAGTTGATTATGGATTACAGTCTTTTCTTTAGCACTGGTATCAATATTTTTGTGTAAAGCCTCAATCAACACGTTCTTCTCAGCCATATCATTGTTGAGTTTCAATATTGATTGGTTTTTCTCTTTAATGATACCTTTTTCGCGTTTAAGTTTAGACTGTAAATCCTGAAGTTCAATCATCATGGATTGCATCTGAGTTAAGAAATTGGATTCAGTCATATCACATACCTCTTCAGAATCCTCCGCATCATAATCCTCTTCAGTGACATTCTAACCCATAAAGCACATGTGTGCAGTTTCCTCTTTGTCAGAATTAGGTTCAGAATGATCCAACCAGTATTCGTCTTCAGCCATTAATGTTTTTCCAGCTTCTTGTTGCTTGGCCAGTAGCATTTTGTTCTTGTAATACTCTGAATTACGGACCTTCGGCTTCCGACCATCTTTAGAAAAATGGCCTACTTTGCCATAGTTATAACACTTGACTGGATGATCAGCTTTCTTCTCTGCATAATCATTCAGATATTTCTTTTCAGATTTCTTCTGCTCTGGCCTTTTCTCCTCAAACCTTTTACCTTCCACTCTCTCCTTATGCTGGTAGTTTCTGGATCCTGATGAGTACCTCTGACTGTTTGACCCCGGTTTCTTGTAAAATTTCTTCTGGAAAGCTTTGGTCAACAGTAGCATAGCTTGCTTCAGGTTCTCACCATCATCAGAATCAGAATCCTCGTCACTTGCATCCTCAGATTCAGACACTATTACCTTCTTTTTCTTCTTCAGACTTACTGACCTTTTCTCTTTCTTCTTAACTATCAGGGCAACTGGATCTGCTATCAGTTTCTCAGCTTTTTTCTTATCATCTCTAATCTCTTCTACCTCTTCCTCATTTTGTCTCAAAGTCTCATAAACTTCATGTACAGGTATCGCATTCAGATCTTTCATCTGTTTCATTTGACGAGTAAACCTCTTCCACTCAGGTTGTAAGATACTTAAGAATTTCACATTTAACTCAATCTAAGACTTCTTGACTATGTTTTTGCTCAACTCATTCAGAAGAGTAACAAACCTGTCATAAGTAGCCTCAAGACTTTCACCTTCTTCTGCCTTCAATTCTTCATAGTTGTTCAGACAGTTTGACACCTTTAGCTGATTACCAATCTTAGACCCTAGCATTATATTTTCCAGTTGATCCTACATCTGCTTCCCTGTAGCATTGAAGCTATCTATTTTGACATAAATCTCATTGGGAATTCCTTGCAGCATGAAAGATCTGGCAAGTCTGTCAGCTTTTTTCCTTTTCTTCTGTTCTCAGAATATTCTTCTACTGGCATCGGATACTCTTGATTTACAACTTCCTCTCCATTAGTTTCAGTAGAGTGAATCTTTGTTGGAGGTTTCATCACTCCTTCTTTCAGAGATAGTCTGATGTAATCACCCAGATCATTTCTATCAACAAAGTCCAAGAATCTGTCCTTCCATTGCTCGTATTCTCCTCTGAAAAGAACTGGTGGTTTAACATCTATACCGATAGCCAGAGCCTCCCTTGAAGTCATCTTGAACTGTACACTGAATTGATCGTCCAAAAATTCAGAATTAATCTTGGCTTTAAAAGTCAAACTTGGTCAACGCTTGAAAAAAACTCAGAAAAAGTTCTAAGTGTTGAAACAAATCAAAGAAACGGAAACTTCGTGCAGATAGTGCTATGCGCGTTCAAGGTTCACGCAAAAGGAACATTGCATGTTCTAAGTTCGCGCAAAAGGAAGGTTGCGCGTTTTAGCTTTGCGCAAACCGAACCGTGCGTGTTCTAGCTTCGCGCAGAAAGAGTTGTGCGAGTTCTAGCTTCTCGCAGGCCAAGACTTGCGTGTTTCTTGAAAATCACTTCTCGCAAACACTTTGCGCAATCACGTTGCGTGTTCTGATACTTAGAATATTTTTCCAACTTTTAGTTTGTGCACAAAGTTTACTTCTCGCAAAGTACCAACTTCACGCAGATCAAATAAGCACCAAAACTCGCACACAAAGACGTGCGCGTTTCTACTTCTCGCAAGCTTAGTCTTGCGAGTTCTTCACCCTTTGCGTGTTTTAACCCTGTGCGTATTCTTGACTAAACACCTTGCTTGTTCTTCAGATCTAGCAAGTTCTTCATCATTTCGTCCAAAAACTAACTTTTTCCACTTGAAATTGATTCAAACCTGAGAAATTGACTCTGAAACTTTGCAGATTTGCGCTATACCAAATAGTGAACAGGTTACAAACAAGTAATTTCAATCAAAAACACCAAAGATTACAGATTGAACAAGATACAGTATGTTTTCACACATCGAACAGAAATACAAGAAAATCTAAAATTCACACCAAAAAGTTGTGAATTAGACAAAGCTATTCAAACAAAACATGTTCTAAACATCAAATCGAGTACAAAGAAATCAAATTCAGATCAAAAACATTACTAAACAACGAAATTCGAATATGCACAGTTTCTTTGCGAGTTCTTGAAAATGTCGACCAAAAATCTTGATTCTGAATTCTTGTATGCTTTGATACCAATTGTGTGTCCCACAGTGAGTGCAAATCAGATCAAGATGACACAATCAATTGAACAAACGATTTTCATTAATCTTAACTTTGATTACAAGGAAGCTCTCAATATTTCTCTCTCTAAAAACGCGTAAACATCTAGTCATATGAGTCTACAAACAAAAACAATTTATACTCTTAGACTTACAAGGCAAACACTAACACTACACATTGACTTTGAAAATGACTTATTACAAAGACTTTGACTTTAGCTTGAGAGTTGACTTGAGCTTTTGACTTTGACTTTCACCATTAATCTTCATGATCTTGTATCCAATATATTTGTGCACTAAAAAGGGTCAAATGGGTAAAATGTTATAAAGTGTAAATGTTTGTTTGTTAAATGCCTTGTAACTCAAAGTAGTTGACTTTGACATTAGCTAGTCTTGTGAGGTCATGTTGACCTGTTGGATCAAATAATTGTATTCAAGATTAAAGGGTTTAAACTGTATTTACTTGATAGTTAAAGTTAGAGGGTTTATTGTGTAATAAGCTAATAGTTATTAAGCTATTGGGCCTCAAGCCCATAAGCCCATTAGGCCTTTTAGCCTAGGTATTTAAAGTTTTGTTTAGTTTAGATTTAGGCTTAACCTTTGATAATTATTCTAATCTGCAAACCTATTATTCTCTGTATTCAAGGGTATCAAGAACACTCAAAGGTTTCATTGTTTATTCAAGGGATTGGTATGTTACTCTGATTTATATATCTCTTGATTATTATTGTGTTGCTTGATTACTTGATTGATTATTTACCAACTAGATTAAACTGGGATAACAAGTGGTATCATAGCTTAAAGAATCAAATTTTTTTTGAAGTTACTATTCATCGAAGTTACTGTTCATCGAATTTTTTTTTCATCTGATTTCATGAATCTATGTGCGTTTATGTTTAAGATTAATATGATTAGGTGTGTTTTGCGTTATTGAACACTATCTTATTGATTAATTGCATTAGAAAGTATCAAGTGATTGAATTTGTGATTTTGAGTTTTCTGGGTTCAAAGAGAGTCGACATTGTGTGTCTTCATAATCGATGCATGAAAGTTGAAATTAATCTTTGATTTTGATTGAATATTGATCGATACTTGTTTCTGGGCACAAAGGTGTAATTTCTGCATTCAATTTCTGGGTTAAAGTGATTTTTGTGTTGATTATTGTTGTTGTCCATCGACGTTTTGGGCTGTTTAATAAGAACATATCGGTCGAATAATCATTATCGGTCGAAGGTAGTTTATCGGTCAAAGCCTTTATCGGTCAAGACCAATACCGGTCGAAACAAGTTTACCGGTCAAAGGCACATTACCGGTCGAATACTTTGTATCGGTCCACATAGTCTACCGGTCAAAGCCCCCATCAGTCCATACCTTATCGGTTTATACCGATCGACCGGCACGCTCCCATCAATACCGGTCGATTCTTTCCGATCTTGCACAATATCGGTCCTCACACTTTACCGGTCGAATTAATACCGATTGAATATAGTTTATCGGTCCAATAAAATACCGGTTGAATAGTTCTATCGGTCCATACCTTCATATCGGTCTAGTCCAATACCGGTCGAACTAATATCGGTCGAAGCATTGTTAGACCACAGTCTCATTGGATTCAAGATCATCCAAACTGAAGATCGCAATCTGAAGCTAAAGCCGGAACGTCGACTCTCGATATAAAAGTCTATGTCTATTTGTAATAAATGTCAAAGTAATTCAATGTATTTGTTTACTATTGTACTAGTTAAATTAATATCTAGTTTGTTAGATATTAGTTTAACTTAGTTAGTTTCTAGTTTAGTTAGATATAATATCTACTTGTTAGATATTATTTAGTTATAATAGTTTTATAATACAACTTGTTCTTACAAGTTGTTAGGTAGATTAGATTTAGATAATATCTATTCTAGATATTATCTAAGTGTATCTCTCAATCTCTCATATAGATCAGATACGATTCACACATACAAACACACACTTGAAGGTGTAAAAGAGAGAAAAACATAGAGAACACATTTCATGCTTAATCGATCAACCTTGTAACTCGTTTGTTATAATCAATACAGGTTGGTAATCATATTGTGTTGTTGTTTCTATAAACTTGATAAGCATTGTTGGACCGACAATTGGTATCAGAGCCTGATTAAGATCAAAACAAGTTTTCAGAAAAACGACTCTGTGTTCTTCAAGAAAAATTGATTTTGTGATTTAAACTGTTTTAGGTGTCAGAATCGATCAGGTTGTGATCGTACTACATGCTAGATCGAGTTGTTGATATTTGATTTCACTTTTAAGCTTAAATCGGGTTCCAATTTGTGGATTTTGAGTGAAAACAGTCGAAGTGGGTAAGTCACTGTGCGATCAGATTCAATTCTAAAAAGAGTGTTTTAGTGAGATCGAGTGCTTACATTCAGTTCTAGAAGTGATTCTAGACATATTGGTAGAGTTTGGTATTGCTAAATCGTTTCAGGAACAAGATTCAGTCGATTTTCAGAAGTACAGGACGAACACCCGCACAACAGAGGAAGAATAACCCGCATACCTTACTGTGCGCGTCTCAAAGGAAACGCATATTCTATTGTGCGCGTCCCAAAGGAAAAGCATTCCTTACTCCTCGGGTTCCAAAGCACACGCATACCTCAGACACGCATACCTCAAGACATCGAGTTCATCTCTTAAAAAGAACAAGTCAACCTTGCGTGTCCCATTTGAATCGCATATCTCAATTGTGCGGTTCCCTCTTGAAACGCACAACTCCATTGTGCGCGTCCAACTAGACCCGCACACCTCAATTGTGCGCTCCTAACCAGACCCGTACAACTCCATTGTGCGCGTCCAACTAGACCCGCACACCTCAATTGTGCGCTCCTAACCAGACCCGCACAACTCCATTGTGCGCGTCCAACTAGACCCGCAAACCTCTCTGCTCCAATCCATACTTATAATTTTTTTTCTGAGAATTTTTCGAAACTGCAATAGGGGGACAAAATTTCTTGTGTGATCAAATTTTATTTGGATTAACGATCATATCTGTCAAGTTTTCTCTTAATCAATACAGGATGACATCCAGAGAAGCTCTTGCAATAGGAACTGACACCAAGCCACCAGTTCTCTTTAGAGGTGAATATGAACAGTGGAAGGATAGGTTCCTAAACTTCATTGAAAGACAGGATTTGGGTGATTTCATCAAACAATCCTTAGAAAAAGGCCCCATGGAAACAAAATATAGGGAACCAGCAGAAGGAACTGAAGAAGTAAGACATGCACTGACTTATGAAGAACTAACCGGTGATAATAAGTTAAGAGCAAAAGCAGACAGATTGGCCAAGTCATACATTCTACAAGGGATTCCGAACGAAATCTACATAAAGATTGACAGTTATAAGGCCTCCGGCAAACAAATGTGGGATCAACTCGAGAAGATGATGCTGGGTTCAAAGATAGGGAATCAGCTTAAAATCTCTAACTGCCTGCACAGTTTTGAAGAATTTAAAGGCAGAACTGGAGAAAATCTAGAAGGAACATATGATAGATTCGTGACCTTGCTAAACGAATTGAGCAAGAACAAGGTCAACAAATCTCAAATCGAACTGAATATCAAATTCCTGAGTATTCTACAACCAGAATGGAAAAGTTTTGCCAGACAGATGCGGCAGATAAAAGATTTGAATGAGATTCCACTTCACGAGGTGTATGAAACCCTCCGTCAAAATGAAGAAGAGGTGGATGAAATTCTAGCAGAGAAAAGACAGAAAGGAAAGACAGTTGAAGACACAGTCGCTCTTGTTGTGAAGAAGAAGAAGAACAAGACGATTGTGTATGAATCAGAAGAAGCTGAAGCTGATGTTGTCTCTGACTCGGATGAAAATGAACAAATGCAGCAAGCAATGCAGTTTCTAACAAATGCATTTCAGAAAAAGTTCTACAGGAATCCAACGTCAAACAGTCAGAGGTACTCTTCTGGACCCAACAACTATGCTCACAAGGAAAGAGTTGAAGGAAGCAGATATGAAGGAAATAGGTTTGAAGGGAAAAAGTTTGAAGGAAAGAGATTAGATGAGAAGAAAACGGAAGAGAAAAGGTACCAGTCTGAAGAAAAGAGGATAGAGGAGAAGAAACCCGAAGAAAGAAAGTACAAGGATGAAGGATCAAGTCAGCCAGGTCCACCGATGTGCTACAACTGTGGCAAAACAGGTCACTTTGCCAAGGATTGCCGAAGATCAAAGGTCAGAAACTCCGATTACTACAAAAACAAGATGCTTCTTGCAAAGCAACAGGAGGCAGGCAAGGCACTGATGGCTGAGGATGAATACTGGCTTGATCACTCAGATGAAGAAGAAGAAGATGAAGATAAAGATGAAGCCGTCAATATGTGCTTGATGGGCAAGATGGAATCAGATGCTGAAGCTGATTCAGAAAATGAAGAAGAGGAGGTATGTGATTTATCGTATAAAGATTTCATGAATAAAATGCATACCATGAGTTTAAAACAAGAAGAGTTAGAATCTAATCTTAAGGGAAAAAATGGTGTTATTATTAACAAAAACCAATTGATACAAAAACTTAGCAATGAAATTGCTGAGAAGAAAGTATTAATTGAGGTTTTAAATACAAACGTTGACACCAACGCAAAAGAACAGACTATAATTCTAAAAGAGAATTCTGAACTCAAGTCAAAACTGAGAAATAGTGAGCTTGACTTATATAAGCTGACTAAAATGCATTCTTCATGTACTAAAGAAAACAAGTCTTTAATTGCAAAACTAGATGCTTTGGAAAAGAAGTTGTACTCATTAGGTCAAAGTGAGCAAACCATTCATCTTAACAAACCGAAAAAGAATAAAGAAAATTGGGGAATCGGTTATGTGAAACCTCATTGCCTTAAAAAGGGTATAAGAGAAGTGCCTGCACTTTATGATTATACCTCTATGCTAGTTTCTCACCGAATCTCTTCACTTAAAGTTTTTAATACTAAACTATCAAAGGAGGATGAAGCAAATGAAATTGAAAAACGGAAAAAGTCATCTAAAGTTCACCTTCCATTTTATTAAGCGAAGTTGAATAATAGTTATGACTATCCAAATAATGAAAAGAAATCTCTTTCAACTGACTACTTTCAAAGTTATTCTGTAAAAGAGATGGAGGCAAAGCCTGTTATAGGTAAAATATATGTCCCTTCTCTCGTGTTAGAAAGTAAAATTTCTGAACTCGAGAACTCTTTATCAGATGAAAGACTTTTGATTGAGATTCAACAAAAAGTTTTTTCAACCGTTATGAAAAATGTTGTTTTTACAAAAGCTTCTAAATCTGATGACATGTTTGGTTCATCAAACGAAGGGTTTGATTTTCTTAATTCTGACGGTGGTTTGGATGGTTGTTTTGAACAATTTGATTTTAATGCTAAACTTTCAAACCATTCATCTTTTGTTGTGAAATCTTTGGGAAAAACCAGTATGCCTGTTAACAGTGTAAAATCAACGAAAGTTGATAAGTCAGTCTCTGTGAAAGCCAAAAATGCTAAAGGTAAGAAAATGTCTCAGCATTCACAGAAACCGATCACTACTGGTAAGCCAAAGAAGGTGCATTCATTTGTTGCTCAGAAGTGTAACTCACCAGTTACACATGTTTCAGATCTGCGCAAGCAAAGGCCAGAAGTAAATTCTCAATGGCAACCCAAACGGAAGCTTGACAAGACCGTTTTATCGCTTAGTAGTGTTAATTGTAATAAGACTTCGCTTAGTAAAGATGTCCTAATTGCTGATATTGCTCTTTTGAACTCAAAACTTGCTGTTTCTCGTAAACAATATTCAATGAAGCAATTATTTCAGTTATCTTTATATGCTGGAAAGTCCTCTATCTATGATAAACATGTTTCTATCACTTGTCAAGATTCTGGATATTGGTTTGGAAATTACCATGTGCATTCATCTCATATTAATTCTTCTCATACATTTCAAAAGAAAAGAGGAACCAATTTGAAATGGTTACCAAAATCTTGTGCTAACACAGCAGGACCCAAATTCCAATAGGTACCTAAGGCTAAATCTGTGTTGCAGGCACACAAAGCTTAAAGAGAAAGCGACTTCTGATTATGTACAGATCAGGACTCGTTCTTCAATGTCAAAATAGGTTTTTGGATAATGCAGTTCAAAACCTGAACATCAAAGTCAAAATAGGCTTTTGAACAAATCAGTTCAAGACCCGCACTTCGATAATCAAAGTGAAAATTCCAAAGTTGTCGTATAAATATCTAAATTTGCAATTTCTCTTATGCAGACTAGTCATACATGGTTCTTGGACAGCGGATGTTCCAAGCACATGACAGGGCAAAAAGAGATACTGTCCAATTTCAAAGACAAATTTTGTGGAACAGTAAGATTTGGCAACGACCAGTTTTCTCCAATCATGGGATACGGTGATGTACAACAGAACAATGTCACTATCAAGAAGGTGAGCTTTGTTGAAGGCTTACGACACAACTTGTTCAGTATAGGCCAGTTCTGTGACAAAGAGTTAGAGGTCAACTTCAAAGCCAAGAGATGTTCAGTTCGCAATGAAGAAGGCGAAGAACTCTTGGTCGGTACTCGAGAATCAGACCTCTACACAATCAATCTTTCAAATGTCCAGGATGACAAGCAAGTGTGTCTACTATCGAAAGCTTCGATGCAACAAAGTTGGTTATGGCATCGACGTCTTTCTCACCTCAACTTTCGGTACATCAACAATATGGTCAGTGGAAAGCTCGTCAAAGGACTTCCAGAGATGAAATACGAAAGAGAACATCTATGTGCAGCCTGTGAAAAGGGCAAGATGAAGAGGGCACCTCATAAACCGAAGCCTGAACCAAGTACCAATGCTCCGTTAGAGTTATTGCATATGGACTTATGCGGTCCGGTGCGAACTCAAAGTCTAGGCGGAAAGAAGTACATACTCGTGATCGTGGACGATTACTCGCGATACACATGGGTCATGTTTCTACGTTCAAAGGATGAGATACCTGATGTTCTCATTACATTCCTAAAGACGACCCAGGTGAATCTGCAGAAACCGGTCAAGTTTCTAAGAACAGACAACGGCACAGAGTTCAAGAACAACAAAGTTGAAGAATATCTCGAATCTGTCGGGATTTCACATCAATACTCTGCTGCACGTACGCCTCAACAAAATGGAGTGGTTGAAAGAAGAAACCGAACGCTAGTCGAGGCTGCTCGTACTATGCTAAGTCAGTCAGACTTACCTCTATTTTTGTGGGCAGAAGCTGTTTCGACCGCGTGCTACACACAGAATCGTTCCATGGTACATCGAAGGTTCAAGAAGACTCCTTATGCGTTAATCAACAACCGAACACCGACAATCAAATATTTCCATATATTTGGATGTAAGTGTTTCGTGCTAAACGATAGAGAGAATCTCAATAAGTTCAGTGCTAAGGCGGACGAAGGAATCTTTATTGGTTATTCCTCGACATCAACTGCATATCGTGTCTATCTGAAGAAGTCAAAGACGGTGATTGAAAGCATCAATGTCACCTTTGATGAAGAAATGGCTTCCGAACAACAACGTTCAAAACCCGTTATAACCGGAGTACTAGCTTCTGGGCAACTCAGTCCAGAACCTGCGTCTCAACAGAATAAATCAGACGAAACTTCAACTAACCATTTATCTGATTTAGACTTATTATTTGAACTGTTTTATGATGAATTTCTTGGATCAAATGTAAAGAAATCCGTTATGGTTGACAGAATGGAAGACTCAACAACTACTCATCCAACCAGTTCAGATGTTCCTATTGAATCAGACAGAAGTAGCTGAAACAGTAGGAGATTCTGTACAGATCAATCTACAGCCAGTCAAGTTGTACCTGCTGAGCCTTCTGAACCTGCCACTTCAACTGAAATCATCAATCCTCCTGCACAAACAGAAGAAGGTACAAGTGGATTCGTAGATGACACAACAGACATACAATCATCTAATCCACTGCCTCATGAACATAAATGGACCAAAGAGCACCCGCTAAACCAGATTATTGGCGATCCATCAAAACCAGTGCAAACGAGGTCAGCATCATTGAATATGTGCATGCATGACTCCTTTCTGAGCAAGTTCGAGCCAACACGCGTATCGGAAGCACTTGCTGATCCAGAATGGGTGATCTTTATGCAAGAAGAGCTAAATCAGTTCGATGCACTTCAAGTCTGGAGACTCGTACCAAAGCCTAAAGGTAAAACCATTATAGGTACGAAATGGGTTTTGAAGATAAAGAAAGACGAAGATGGTACTGTTATCCGAAACAAGGCAAGACTAGCAGCCAAAGGATACAGACAAGAGGAAGGAATAGACTATGACGAAACATATGCTCATGTGGCGCGATTAGAGACAATTAGAATGTTTCTAGCCTACGCAGCCCACAAGAACTTCACAGTCTTTCAAATGGACGTGAAGACAGCATTCCTCAATGGAATTCTGAAGGAGGAAGTCTACGTCTCTCAGCCAGAAGGTTTTGTCAATAAAGAGAAGCCGAATCATGTTTACATTCTCGACAAAGCACTCTATGGTCTGAAACAAGCACCTCGAGCCTGGTATGATGTCCTTTCCACTTTTCTAGTCAAGTCTGGGTTTTCAAAAGGTACGGTGGATACCACTTTGTTTATCAAAAAGGAAAAAGGCGATATCATCTTAATTCAAATCTATGTAGATGATATTATCTTTGGTTCTACAAATCCGAAGTACTGTAAGAATTTTGCAAACCTTATGGTGTCTAGATTTCAGATGAATTTGATGGGAGAGATGAATTTCTTTCTCGGTTTACAAGTAAAACAATTTTCATCAGGTATTTTTATCAATCAATCAAAATACATTAGGGATATTCTTCGGAAGTTCCAAATGGAAAATTCAAAACCGATTGGTACCCCAATGGCACCAGGTACTAAGATTGGCACCGATCCTTCGGGAAAGGCTGTTGATGTTAGGACTTATCGAGGGATGATAGGTTCTTTAATGTATCTTACGTCGAGTAGGCCAGATATAATGTTTTCAACATGCTTATGTGCAAGATATCAGGCCAATCCTAAAGAAATCCATTTGTCTGCTGTGAAGCGCATTTTTAGGTATCTAAAGGGCACTGCAGATCTTGGTCTGTGGTATTCTAAAGATACTAGTTTTGAACTAACAGCCTACACAGATGCAGATCATGCAGGTTGTATGTTAGACAGGAAGAGCACGTCAGGACATGTACAGTTCCTCGGTGACAAACTAGTTAGTTGGGCATCGAAGAAGCAACTTTGTGTTTCAACCTCCACGGCCGAAGCAAAATATGTAGTTGTTGCTAGCTACTGTTCTCAGGTCTTATGGATGAGAACTCAATTACGCGACTATGGTTTCCACTTCAACAAGATCCCGATATACTGTGACTACAAGAGCGCCATCGCAATTACAGCGAATCCTGTTCAACACACCAAGACAAAGCACATAGACGTCAGGTATCACTTTATTAAAGATCATGTTGAAAAAGGAACAATTGAACTTTTCTTTGTAAAAACTGATTATCAACTTGCCGATTTTTTCACCAAACCCTTAGACAAAAAGAGGTTTAACTTTCTTATCTCTAAGCTTGGTATGCTAAATCTTAAGATATAATCAGTAGTTACCTAACAAAGTTTTCTAAATTGTATACTTTTTCATCATTTCTTCATTCTTAACTCTGATTGATATCTGCACTTCTATCAAATGTTCATGATCCAAGGGGGAGAATGAGAAGAAATTGACATCTGGTCAATATTACTTCAAGGGGGAGCTCATAAAATTTGTGCATGTACTTTTTAATGTCAAATTTCTTTTGTAATGCAAGATTTTAGGGGGAGCTCTTCAAGTCAAAAAGGGAGTACGGATATGACTTCTGATTATTTCTGATCAGAACTCGTACTTTAAAAGTTTTACTGGTTTTTGTCTTTTCAATTTAAGTGAATAAATTTTACTTTGACTTGACATTAGACTTTTGCAGAATTTTTGAGAGAAGCTTACAAGTTCATATCTTTATGACTTTAAGCTTAGCTTAATGAGATGTAAGATCAAACGTTAAGGTATAATCCTTTATCTTAATCTCATATATGGTTGAAAGAAGGACAACTTTCAATCATAGAAAACATTGTTTTTAATGTTCAAACCACTTCCTGATTTTTCAACAGATTTTATATTTTGGGAGTGTATTTTAAATGTTTTCATAATCAATATTGTGCTTTAACTGAAATAGTTAAACCAATCTGAGCATCACATGCATCATAGGAAAACAAAGAATCATTGTGCTAGGAATCAACACAACTTCAATGGAATCACCTTAACCAGTGATTTCTACCCAAGAAGTTAATCCTTAGTGATTGAGTGTGCAAATAGAAAAATAAATGAGTATGATTAGAGAAAGCTTAATGTTTAAAAGAAATAGCGTGTGAGAACAAAGTTAAAAGAATATCACAACTCTGCACCAACTTTTTCTGAGTCGGGTAGCCACATTACTAGTGTTTCACAATTCTTTGGTGAACATTATTGAAACAGGCAACTAACCCATGCCAACTCTTGATCAAACCTCACTATATACTCATTTTCTTCTTAACAAGAAAGTGTTTCACATTTTCAAAGGGGAAGCAGCACATTTGCTATCTGATTTTCATTTGGAAAATCTGGATATTGAAAAGAAGGAAGTCTGCCCCACCTTCGCACTTCAATCATGCACATTGATTCTGTGTTTAACCTGCTGTTGTCTCAGTGGTTTACACAATTTTGAGCCTAATAAGCAATCATCAAGTGCTTAATTCTTTCAAACACAAGCACGAACACACAAGGAATTAGTTTCTTTGTCATAACGTTTATAGAAATTTACCTTTGTGGTGTTTCGATGATTAAATGGAAGCCCTGGGGGAGTCAACATCAAAACAGCTCCTTTCCAAAGTGTATTTGTTACACACAGTGACTTAGTGTTACTGACAGGCATGTTAACTGATTCATTAGTTGATTCTGGTGTTACACGACTATTTTGTTTGGATTTGAAAAGATCTGGATGAATATCTTTTGAATTGACGGATCAGGGGCTCTAACCACAAGATAGACATTTCTTACAAATAGTTTTGATGAAGTCGTTGCACTTAACATCAAAAAGGGGGAGAATGACTACAAAAGAAATGGCAAAGATCACATGTTTCAAGAATCACGTCAAAGACTGAATTCTTCTAAAGAAAGTAGATTGAAGACATGCTGATTTCAGAGCTAAAGAAAGAGATTGCATCTTCTGAGCTAAACAAGAAGACTGAATTGCTAAAATCATTTTCGTAATGATCTTGATCCAAAGGGGGAGATTGTTAGACCACAGTCTCATTGGATTCAAGATCATCCAAACTGAAGATCGCAATCTAAAGCTAAAGCCGGAACGTCGACTCTCGATATAAAAGTTTATGTCTATTTGTAATAAATGTCAAAGTAATTCAATGTATTTGTTTACTATTGTACTAGTTAAATTAATATCTAGTTTGTTAGATATTAGTTTAACTTAGTTAGTTTCTAGTTTAGTTAGATATAATATCTACTTGTTAGATATTATTTAGTTATAATAGTTTTATAATACAACTTGTTCTTACAAGTTGTTAGGTAGATTAGATTTAGATAATATCTATTCTAGATATTATCTAAGTGTATCTCTCAATCTCTCATATAGATCAGATACGATTCACACATACAAACACACACTTGAAGGTGTAAAAGAGAGAAAAACATAGAGAACACATTTCATGCTTAATCGATCAACCTTGTAACTCGTTTGTTATAATCAATACAGGTTGGTAATCATATTGTGTTGTTGTTTCTATAAACTTGATAAGCATTGTTGGACCGACAAGCATCGGTCTTGCATCATACCGGTCAAACGTGTTACCGGCCTTTACAAGTTCCCGGTCGAACTCTCTACCGGTCTTTACAAGTTCCCGGTCGAACTCTCTACCGGTCTTTACAAGTCTCCGGTCGACTCAATACCGGTCGAAGCATATCCCCGGTCGATTTTTGCAAACTGTAATAGCGGGACCCCCGTGCTAAGTCTGCGAAGGGGGACAAAAGTTGTGTGCTTGATCAAAATTTTCCTAATTTCATTCTTCAGTATTATTTCTTTGTATTTTATACTGTGCAAATTCTGCATTTAATTATTTTTGGAAATTTATTTTTCTGAAAATTTTTTAGTGTGGTTTTTATTTTGATTCTAACGATCTCATCTAGTTGGTTGTCTCTATACAGAAAAGTTTAATTACTAACCGTACAGCTAGGATGTCGAATCAGCTGAATATGTCTGCAGGTTACAGCCTTGATTTTAACAACATGACTCTGTCTGAAGTAAAAGCAAAGGCTAAACAACTTGCTGGACAGTTATCAACATCATCTCGCATGATTGATGAGTATGACAAAGAGGACAAAATGCTCAAAGCTGAGAACAAGGCTTTACAGATTCATAACTCATCTCTTCTTATTCAGATCAATGCTTTAAAAGAAAATTCAAAAGATTCTGATTCTTTAATTGACTTTGCAGGAATAATTGAGTCTAAAGAAAAAGAGATCTTGGATCTTCAAGCAAAGTTGAAAAGATCTGAATCAAGCTCTACATGGTCTAAGAAGGATGCAATGCAAAGAGAACTTGAGGAGCTTAGAAGGAGTACAAGTGTTGCAAGAGATACTAGTGAAGGACTTAGAAAGATAAATTCTCAAGTTTTTGCAGAAAGAGATAAATTGAAAGATAAAGTTCTCAGTCTTGAGGTTGAGATTGAAAAGCTGAAAGAAAAGGCAACCCAAGATAGAGACAATACAACAGCTCAAGATGAAATGGTAAAGTTTGAGAAAGAGAGAAAAGAATTTGCCAAGAAATTTTCTGATTTCTCCAGAAAAGCCTTCGAAGAAAAGAAATCTTTAGAGCTTAGATGTGTTAAGCTTTCTCAACAAGTTTCAGACTTTGAGAAGGTTATCATTCTAGAGAGAGAAAAGGCTGAGAATGAAAAGAAGAAAGATGAGCTGAAGGATATAAATACAAACTTTTCTGAAGAAAAGAAAATATTTGAAACCGAGATAGCCAAGCTGACAGGAAAGCTATCTGAATTATCAACAAACATCATGAAGGAGAAGAATGCAAAATCTGAGTTGCATAAGAAGTTTGATCTGATTGAAAAGGAAAGAAACACTTTGTCTTCAAAGATAAAGGAACTTGAAGAGATCGTATTCAAGGTGAAGCTGACTGAGCACAAGAAGCCAGAGTCAATAGCTCAATCACCAAGAGATGATCTAGCTGATTCAGATATTTCATTAAAAACAGCTTCAAGTTCACATGTTTCAAATGTTTTCTATAATCCTTTCTGTGATTCAGATGATTGTCTTACTTCTAAATCTACTGATCAGATTCGTCCTTCTAACCTTTTCTATGACAAAAATGTTGATGGTTCAGGTAACTTCAAGAAGACTAAGTCTCAAAAGAAAAGCTTCTGGAGAAGGGATGATGAGAAAGAAAGAGGAAACTGGATCTGGAGAGTTAAAGGATCCTCGGAGGAGAAGAAGAAAGAAGAATCATTTGTGCATACATCAAATGCTAAATGGAACTATGCTACAAAAGGTAAAACTTTTGGCAAACCTGATCTGGTTTACACAATCCATCAATTGATCAGGTTAGCACAAAAGAAAATTAGTTGTTTCTATTGTGGCTCAAATGATTTTGTAAGAAAAGATTATGTAAATAACTGGTATGGTTCTTACTTCATATCTTCCACTAGAACTGCAACTAACCCATTAGGACCCAAATACCAGTGGGTACCAAAAGCTAAATCTGTGTTGCAGGCACCCAATGTTTAAGGGGGAAGAAGAACTATGGCTTTTGAACAAAACAGTTTAAAACCCGGACTTCATCGTAAAAAAGAAGGCTTCTAAGTAAATCAGCTTAGAACCCGTACCTCAACGGAATATGACTTCTAATCACTTCTACATAGAACCCGCATTTCAGTGCTTTATTTATTTTTTCTGCCTTATCTTAAAAAAAATTATCAGTTAAGGGAAAGAATATCTGTGATATTAACAGATTTTTGGATACTTAAATGCTTATCTGACCGTGTGTTCTTAAAGATAAATACTTGCGTTTGATCTTGTCAATATACTTTGTCAAGTATTCATACACATAACGGTTCAGAACATTCTATTTGACTTTGTTATTACCATGTATCAAAAGTTAAATCTTTCTATGGTAATACTCACGTTATTTATATTCACTGTTTGAATCAAACATCATTTCATGTGCTTTCATTGAAAATATGTTTATATATTGTTCATATAAACAAAATTCGTTTTTGATTCTCCAAAATCTTATTCTTCATGATAAAATGATATGAGCTTCATTGTCAAACTCTTTTAGTTTGAGGGAGAGAATTGCATCGTCAAACACAACTGTTTTGCATTCTCCATATTTTTATTCTTCATGTAACCCTGTGCTTATTTGTGCTTTCATGTACAATAGCCTGTTGAACATCATGTTCTTTTAGGAAAATACATGGGATTCAGTGTGTGAGCTTAACAGAACTTTCATGGATTCACGATAACCAGTGTTTCCTACCCAGGAAGTATACCCTGAGTGATTGAGGGGAGAGGGGTAAAAAGAATTGAGTGATGGTGAAGAGGTAAAATGGAAAAAAAGAGATTGGTTAGAAGTGAGCATTAAAAGAACGAGGGTAAGAGATCAGAGTAAAAGAATACTAGACTCTGCACCAAACCACTTTCTGAGTCGGGCAGCCACATAATCTGATTGGTTCACATTCTTTGGTGACCATCATTGAAATAGGCAACTAGCCCATGCCATCTCTTGCATACAACCCCACCAGCTACTCATTCTTTTCTCAAAAAGAGAATGTTTCACATTTTATGGGGACGCAGCACATACGCTATTAGTTCTTCATTTGGAAGGTACTAATATTGAAAAAGAAGGAAAGTTGCCCCACCTTCGAACCCTTTCTCATGCACATTGAGTCTTTGTATAATTTGTTGCTGTCTCAACAAGTTTACATACTTTGAGCCTAAAATGAAAAGCAATCATCTATGCTTAATTCTTTCATACACATGCACGAGCACATAGAAATTTGTTTTCTGTCAGAACGTTCATAGATAACCATGTGTTATTCGATGATTGAATGGAAGTTCTGGGGAGTCTACATCAAACCAGCTCCTTATATAGTAACTTTGTGTTACTCAGTAACTTTGTGTTACTGACAGGCATTTTAACTGAGTCATTTGTTGATTCAGGGTTACATCTATTAAACTGTTTGAATTTGAAAAGATTTGAATGGTTACTATTTTCTATTTTAATCTGAAAAGATTGAAATAATCACTCTTTCCATCTGGGAAGACTGCTCTTATTTCTACACAGGGCTCGTCACATGAAGACTGTGCTTACGTGATCATACACAATGGGGGAGATTGTCTTGAAAAGGGGGAGATTGTTTTGCAAAGTTTTGATGATGATGATTCTCACCACTCATCAAAAAGGGGGAGAAGATACAAAAAGGGAGAATTATCAAAGAAGGAGAATATAATCTGAAGACTGCTGCTGAAGATTTTAAAGAAGCTACAAGTTTTGAAGTTATCAACGTCATATCTGAAGAAAAGTGAAGACCCTTAAGACTATTGCCAAATTTTTTTTAATCTTGAATACAAAGGGGGAGATTGTTGGATCAAATAATTGTATTCAAGATTAAAGGGTTTAAACTGTATTTACTTGATAGTTAAAGTTAGAGGGTTTATTGTGTAATAAGCTAATAGTTATTAAGCTATTGGGCCTCAAGCCCATAAGCCCATTAGGCCTTTTAGCCTAGGTATTTAAAGTTTTGTTTAGTTTAGATTTAGGGTTAACCTTTGATAATTATTCTAATCTGCAAACCTATTATTCTCTGTATTCAAGGGTATCAAGAACACTCAAGGGTTTCATTGTTTATTCAAGGGATTGGTATGTTACTCTGATTTATATATCTCTTGATTATTATTGTGTTGCTTGATTATTTGATTGCTTATTTACCAACTAGATTAAACTGGGATAACATGACCATATAAATAGGAGATTCCTTGTTAATATTCAGAAGAGTTCAGACAAAGATTAAAGAGATGGATTTGAAAGAGAAAGAATACGCATAGAGAGAGAAAGTGAGCTTATTGTGAGAAATTGGTATATGAGTTTATGAAATCATTGAAATCCACTGTTCAATCAATATAAAGATGATTTCTACATTCTTGTGTATAGATTGATAGCTTGGATCTCGAACAATCAGAAAACAGAGAACATCATCCCCAGTTCTCAACTTCTTTGCCTGCACATTCGAGTCTAGTGCCCTTTGACATTCCTATTTTTATTCCTAAGACACTATTTACTACTGCTACTATCGGAAGTCTTAGTGACCCGATCGGAACATCCAGAGTATATCCACAATTTGGACTACGAGGACCGGATGGAAGTCCTGTCATTGCTACCAATTTGCCAGCTATTAACACAGGCCATACAGTTTCCTCATCAACTGTTGTGTCAACTGAAAGCCAGCTATTTACCAACTAGATTAAACTGGGATAACATGACCATATAAATAGGAGATTCCTTGTTAATATTCAGAAGAGTTCAGACAAAGATTAAAGAGATGGATTTGAAAGAGAAAGAATACGCATAGAGAGAGAAAGTGAGCTTATTGTGAGAAATTGGTATATGAGTTTATGAAATCATTGAAATCCACTGTTCAATCAATATAAAGATGATTTCTACATTCTTGTGTATAGATTGATAGCTTGGATCTCGAACAATCAGAAAACAGAGAACATCATCCCCAGTTCTCAACTTCTTTGCCTGCACATTCGAGTCTAGTGCCCTTTGACATTCCTATTTTTATTCCTAAGACACTATTTACTACTGCTACTATCGGAAGTCTTAGTGACCCGATCGGAACATCCAGAGTATATCCACAATTTGGACTACGAGGACCGGATGGAAGTCCTGTCATTGCTACCAATTTGTCAGCTATTAACACAGGCCATACAGTTTCCTCATCAACTGTTGTGTCAACTGAAAGCCTAAGTGGCTTCGGTGTTAATTTTCCCGACTTCGTGTCAAAGGAATTTCTCAACGGCGCCTTAAAGGCTGTTGAAACTGGTTTGAAAAAACATATTTCGGAGGAGATAATTGGAGTGAAAAGGCTGATGAAAGGGAAGGGTCCAGTTATTGATGAACCAACTCAACCAACCCCACCTCCACCAGTTACTCAGTCGGTTTATATGTCGGTTGATGAGCTTAAATCCTTACTTTTTGCCAAACTACTCTCACAAGCTCCAACCAACCAAACTGATTCTGATATATTCACCTTACTCAGATCACAACACCAACCAACACCACCACCATCTGTACCCTAAATCCCAACAGATGTGGTTAGAGCCTCAGAGTTCAATTCATTTAAAGCGGATGTTCTTAAATCTATTTAGGCTATGCAAGAAGCTTTTGTAGATCTCTCAAAAGTTGTTCAGACATCGTGCAAAACACAAGCCTCAATTTCTAGAAGGCATGATCATGATTCAGATCATGACCATGAGGGGGAGATGAATAAGAAACAGAGAGCTGATCTGAATGCTGGAAATTTTGGTGGATCTATTACAGGACATGGAGAAAGTCAAAAGCAGTTGGTTGTGAGATCTGATCATGGAGAAACAAGGGGGAAAGAGATTGTTTTATATGTGGATCCAGAAATAGTGCCAAGGGTTGAAAATCCTAAGGTAGTTACTAGGGAGGAGATTTTTTTGCTCACAGTCATAGATGATGTAGATGTGATTGATCTATCTTCAGATGATGATGAGGATGATCTGAATGAAAAGTATGAATTATTTTGGAAAGTCAAGGAGGAAGAGAAAGAGAACATCATGGATTATGTTGAAGATGTTGATACTGAAGTAGTTGTACTTGATGCTGAATCTCCTAAGGAAGTAATTCCAGATAATGAAGCTAGTGTTCTGGACGGTTTGTTTGATGAAAGAGATAATGATTTTCTAAGAGATATACTTGGATCTAGCACACCAGAATATATACATCTTAGTCTAGTTCACTGTGATATACCTGAGCCGATTCAGATTAAAGTACCTTTTGTCCCTGAGTTTAAAGAGTTTAACTTTCATGATTCTTCTGATGTTCATATGGATCAAGAAGCTGATGAGGAAGTGTTAACATACCAGCCTAAGCATAACAGTCCGCATAATCAACCTGAATTTCAACCTGAGTCTAAGCATGTTCCAGTGATGCCTAATGAAACAGGTCATTCTGCTACTGCAAATGAAGTTGGTCCCTCTAATCCTCAAGCTTAGTCTGATGAATCTGAATTTGGTCCAACAAAATAACAATTGAGAAAGATTTGTCATGCTCTCAGAGCTCCTAGAAGAAGAGAAGAAGTTGTTTGTTAGAAAGATCATAATTCTTGATATAAATCAGATAATGGGTATTCAAGACAAGTCACCTGACTTTCCGTATGAGGATGTCAAAATGATGAGCTTTCTAAAGAGAACTTCAAAGATATAAAGAGCAGATATGGAATTGTAGTTGTCAAAGAAGATCGTCTGAAAAAGTTTGTGAAATCTGGTGTCAGGATCTAATTCTTAACAAGAATAATGAACTCAGAAACAATATTAAAGGAGTTGCGGAATAACACTTTAATATTCAACAATCAATAGAACAGTGAATCAGAAATCACAACTTGTAAACTTTATTGAATGATTAAAGTTACAAGATTTCAAACAAAACCTCAATATTGATGAACATGCTCACCAATACGAATTCTACTTCTCTAGAACTAGGGTTCTAAACCTTGAGGTTAATTCTCTCTAAAACGTATTAAAACAAAAGTTAAATCTATCATAGACTTCTATACTATTTATACAAGACACATTACAAGATAATTATCAAAATACAATTGATCTTCAGTCCATAATTATCTTCTATACTTTAGCAAGTCTTCTATACAGCTGTCTTCATTCCATACTGAGTCTTCATCTCATAAGCAGCATTAATCTTCTTCAGCAGTATTAAACATCTTCAGCAGCATTAAAATCCTCAGCAGTAGTAATTGTGTTCAGCAGTATTAACTTTGATCTGACAGTACTAACTTCAGCAGTACTAACTACTAGCAGTTGTAACTCTCCAAACAGTACTAACTTGTCAAGCAGTAGTAATCAGTTGTGCTAGCAACATTGACCATACTTTAAGCAATTCTTTAATTCCCAACAATCTCCCCCTAACTTGACTTTTAGGAAGAAAAGTCAAGTTCTTCAATTATGATCTTCAAGATGCTTTCAACACTACAGCTTAGTTGCCCAAATTTGGATTCAAACCCAGACTTTGATTGATTGTCCTTATCACAATTCTGGCCATTTCTGATTCCTTTGCACACACTAGCTTAGCTTTCAGCATCCCATTCAGCTTCTCCTTGCTATGATCATATAATTTGTCCACCAGGTAGTATTCATGATAACAGTTATCTATTGTGATCATGTATACACCACAGTTTTCAAAGAGTATCCACTTATCAATCTTCTTAAACACATACCCATGATGTAGATCCTTTATCCTGTGCACCACTTTTTCTGGTTCAAACATCATACACAAGTATTCCATTGCAATCTTGAGTAGACTTTCTTCAGTTCCTTTCATCACATGCTCATATAACTTCATTCCCACTTTATGCATTTCTTCTAGGTCAGCTCTTGAACAACTTCTGATTAATTTCCCCCAAGTTGAATATACTTCAAATACATCACCAACTCGTTTAACTCTGAAGTAATCATTTCTGTTGTCTCTCAGAAAGTCCCAAAAGATGATTTATGGTGCTTTCACAGAAATGGGAACAACTTGTACTGGTTCTATTACAATCATGAACAAATCAACCTGCTCATTTGATTGCATATTGGATGGTTCTGGATTCTGCTCTGGTTCTGCTGAAGGTGGAACAGAAGATTCTGCCTCTCTTCCTGATTCTTCAATCCTTGGCTTCTTGGACTGTTTCTTGGAGGCTATGGTCTTTACTCTCTTTGCAGATTTCATTTCCATTCCAACATTCTCTTTCTTTTCTTCAACCTTTTCCTTTGAAGGTGTGGTTTCCTCAGGGAATGGTTGTTGGATGTTGAGATCATGCCTCTCTTTCATCCTTCTTTCTGCTTCTTCCCTTTGAGAGGAATCCCCTTGAAGCTTTGTCATTTCCTTCTTATACAGCTCCTCAACTTTGATGTATGCCATGTTAGTAAACATTTCTCCCTTTACACCAATTGAGCCTTTCAGAAAGTTGATCATTTTTCTCCTTTCTTGATTGGCCAAAAAGGTCTTGGAAGGTTGTCTTTTCTGCTTCTTTGACTGGCATTCTTTGCTTGGATGCTTTCACTGGTATTTTCTTGGCCTCAACTGCAGTTTTCATGCTCTTTTGATACTCTTCATTGAGCTTTCTGGCCATCTCCAGTGCAAGCTCTCTGTCCTTTTCTGATTGGAGTTGTTCTTCCTTTTCTATCTCAGCTTGAAGTTGTTTTGCCACTTCTTCATCTAACTCCAACTGGTTCTTCCTCTTTAAGGGTTGTTCAGATTCAACCATCTTAGTTTTTCCCTTTGCATCCTTCAAATCTGCCTCACTCATTTCTTTTCTTTTCTTTTCAATGTCTCCTTCTTTAATGACCACTCCCTTGGCCTTTTGAGTAGCCTTAGGAGTGTCATTCTTGGCTTTTACCAACGTTTCTGCAATTTCCAATTCTTCAACAGATAGCCCTGTTACTACTGCTACCTGTTCTGTTACTGCTGCTTGTGATTCTGTTTCTACTGTTGTTTGAACCCCATCTGTTTCTGCTGCTTGTGGTCCTGTTTCTGCTTCTTTCTCCCCCTCAAAATCAAATCCCATCTCAGATGTACTTTCCTTTTCTGCTTCAGCCTCTTGATTCTCCCCGTTGTTGAAAGCATCATTAGCACTTGTTCTCTTCTTCAAAACAAACTGTCGTCTCCTCTTCTTGTGCACCAATCTTGTCACCATTTTCTTCAATTTGGTAATCTGTACTTGTTGAGACAAAATTACCAATTTCATCTCTTCTATGTCTTTGCCTTGTTTGATGACATCCATATTAATGTTGCCCATAGTTTCCATCAATTCATTGTAGTCATATCTGTCCTCACCTCCTTTGGGTGTGTTTACCACCTTTGGAGGATCATTGGATCTTTTTGTAGTGGAAGTCTTCTGCCTAGCAGAAGCACCCTCCACCCCCTTGGTTTCTTGGCACCTGGAACCTTTGGATGATTGCTCATCCAAAGTTGCCATGGGGGAGGTCTTATTGATGTTACCACTGTCCTCCTCTATGCTAGCAGGAGTAGTGGCAGCCTGCTCACCCATATGCTCATGCATCTCCTCAGTGAGCACCTCCTTGGGGTTGGGAGACACCCCTGTGGTTTCCCTATAGATATTCTCTAATGGAGAATTCTCCATTAGATGGCTTAAAGGCTTTGTGGGTGAAGGTACAAGAAGGGAAGGAGCCTTCTTTACCTTTTTCCTTATGTAAGTATTGGTTATTGGAGAAGTTGGTTTTTGAAGAAGGGACTGAGGGATTGATATACTGATTGAAGGTTGGGATTGGCTTTCAGTGGGATGGTCTAATGAGGGCCTTGACCCTGAAGCCATACCTTCTTGATTGTGGGACACCACCATCATTGTAGAGAACAATGGGGTGTCAACTCCTTCCGAGTCCATGGGAGATCTCTTCATGTTTGAAAAGACCTTGCCCTTGGGGATTTTAAGTACATATACCTCATCAAATTGAGGCATATCCGTCAATTCAGTGGTTATAACTGCCTGGACAAATCTTGGGTACATATAAAAACTCTTTTTGTTTCCCAAGTTTGACACAAGGTCATTGAAAATCATTTTTGAAAAATTATACTTTCTGGCAGTGGCCAAGCAGACCAAAGCATAAGCAATGGTACTACTGAACTCACTCCATCCAATAGTCTTTTTAGAAATACAATGCATAAGGGTATGGACAAAGAAACGCCATTGGGGTGAGAATTTAGCTTTTGAGAACTTGAAAACACCCAATGGGCCTCCATACCCCATTCTAGAAAGAGTGGAAAACAGATCATCATTAGAGATGGATGTGATACCTGAGGCATCGTCTAGACGTAGACTGATGCGAATTACCTTTTCAGAAACTGTCAAGGGTTTGTCACACACCCTGGTCTTGATTACCTTTACACCATTTTCAGTAATAGCAGTGGCATTAGCCCAAAATTGCTTCTGGTGCTCAATGTAGATGGATGGTGACACTGTAAGAGCATACGCGATATGGCTGGACTTGAGAAAGTCGACTATTTGATAAAATCCATCAGCCTGCTTAGGCTTTTGAAGCATTGCTATCTCGTTGTGTTCGTCAATAAAAGCCATTGAAGCCATCGAGCTTGAGTAAACTGGACTGAAACTCACTAGATGCTTGAGAGAAAAATATTAGAGAGACGATGAACAGTATGCAAAGAGTAGTTATGAGCTTTTAGGCGGGCAAAATGGTATTTATATGATTCGGGAAACAAGCAGTATTAACCACTAGCAGTATTAACTGAGAGCAGTATTAACCACTGGCAGTATTAACTTAAACTTACACTTTTTGAAGCTTGTGTTAGTCTGAGCAAGCCAATACACTTCCTGAGAAAGATGTTTAGTAGCACCAAAAATAACCAAATAACAGGTATACAAGCACTTTTTAAACATGAGCTCATTCAGAGTTGATCATGCCCACACTTGTGACTAAGAAGATGAATCTACCCACATCAAAGGCTTTGGTGAATAGATCAGCAAACTGGTTGTCAGTATGAACTTTAGCAACTTGAATTAGCTTCTTTTCATTACAGTCTCTAATAAAGTGATACCTGATCTCAATGTGCTTTGTTTTGGAGTGCTTGACTAGATTGTTAACAATGCTGATAGCACTGCTATTGTCAATGAAGATTGGAGTGTGAAGAAAGGTTACCCCATAGTCCAGCATTTGATTCTGAATCCATAGAACCTGAGAGCAGCAACTTGCAGCAGCAATGTACTCATCTTCTGTTGTTGATAAGGACACTGTGGTTTGCTTCTTACACCGGCAAGATACTAGTCTTGCACCCAAAAGCTGACATCCCCCTGAAGTAGACTTTCTATCCATATTAGCACCTCCCAAGTCACTGTCTGAATATGCAATCAAGTCAAAGTTGGATTCATAAGGATACCAAAGACCTAATCTAGGTTGCCCTCTTAAGTATCTAAAAATCCTTTTAACAGCTTGTAGATGTGACTGTTTTGGCTTGACTTGGAATCTGGCACAAACACACACTGGAAACATGATGTCTGGTCTTGAGGCTGTGAGATACATGAGAGATCCAATCATTGATCTATATAGATGGACATCAACATCCTCCCCCTCAAGATCAGCAGTGATCTGTTTGTGTGTTTCCATGGGTGTGCTTGCTGGTTTTGAGTCTGATAAACCATATTTGTTCAGGATGTCTTTCACATACTTTGATTGACTTACGAAGATCCCATTTTTCTGCTGTTTCTCTTGAAGCCCAAGGAAGAAAATAAGTTCACCCATTGAACTCATTTTGAAGCTCTTGTGCATCAACTCTTCAAAGTCTCTACACATCTGATCTTTTGTGGATCCAAAGATGATATCATCCACATAGATCTGAACAAGTAGGATGTCCTTCTTTCTTCTTCTAATGAAAAGGGTTTTGTCAATTATTCCTCTTTCAAACCCATTTTCCAAGAGATAGGTAGACAAAGTATCATACCATGCTCTTGGGGCTTGATGTAGACCATAAAGTGTTTTCTTAAGTTTGTATACTCTGTCAGGATATGATGGATTCTCAAATCCAGGTGGCTGACAGACATATACTTCTTCATCAATTGTTCCATAAAGAAAGACACTTTTCACATCCATTTGATATACCTTGAACTACATATATGAAGCATAGGCTACAAATAGCCTAATTGCCTCTACCCTTGCAACTTGAGCAAAGACTTCCTCATAGTCTATGCCTTCTTCCTGAGTGTACCCTTGTGCCACTAGCCTTGCTTTGTTTATGATTACTATTCCTCTCTCATCCTTTTTATTCCTGAAAATTCACTTGGTGCCAATTGCTCTGATACCACTTTTCAGGATCTAATTCTTAACAAGAATAATGAACTCAAAAACAATATTAAAGGAGTTGCGTAATAACACTTTAATACTCAACAATCAATAGAACAGTGAATCAGAAATCACAACTTGTAAACTTTATTGAATGATTAAAGTTACAAGATTTCAAACAAAACCTCAATATTGATGAAAATGCTTACCAATACGAATTCTACTTCTCTAGAACTATGGTTCTAAACCTTGAGGTTAATTCTCTCTAAAACGTATTAAAACAAAAGTTAATTCTATCATAGACTTCTATACTATTTATACAAGACACATTACAAGATAATTATCAAAATACAATTGATCTTCAGTCCATAATTATCTTCTATACTTTAGCAAGTCTTCTATACAGCTGTCTTCATTCCATACTGAGTCTTCATCTCATAAACAGCATTAATCTTCTTCAGCAGTATTAAACATCTTCAGCAGCATTAAAATCCTCAGCAGTAGTAATTGTGTTCAGCAGTATTAACTTTGATCTGACAGTACTAACTTCAGCAGTACTAACTACTAGCAGTACTAACTACTAGCAGTACTAACTCTCCAAGCAGTACTAACTTGTCAAACAGTATTAAATCTACTAGCAGTAGTAATCAGTTGTGCTAGCAACATTGACCATACTTTAAGCAATTCTTTAATTCCCAACATCTGGTATCCTGAGTTCACAGTTCAGAGAAAAGACATGAAGGAGTACATTTTCACTTAAGCAGACTTTGTGAATCTTCATTTCGATGAGTTGGAGTTCATGTACCATGAGTTCAGAGATATGACTATCATATTTCCAAATGTTGTTTTCTCCTTAGATACAATCAAGAGGTTTATCAGGAGGCACATATTCTTCACTTATTGCTATGACTTTCAGCTTGGTATGGAGATAAATCAGAAGAGAGTTAATTTACTTGCACCTGATATGACTCATCCCAATCATGAAGAGACTCCACTATATACTGTGTTGAGAGAACCAGAACTTGGAGTTGTGTATGAAAATGGGAAGAAAGAAAAGTGTTTCATGAGAGCAGCTGAGGTAGCCAAGTATTCTGATGGCACTTTGAAAATGGTGTTACAAAATCTCAAGAAGATTTATGAAGAAAGTGAGAAGAAAAGATTAGCTGAAGGAGATCATTTGCTAAGGATGGACAGAATTTTTACCGGACATGTTATTCTAGCAATCCAAGACAGAATTGAATTCAGAGCAGGAATTGGGAGGTTTGAATCATATCTTGGGATAAGAAGAACAAGCTTGAGAAGATGGACAAGATGATCTATTTGGATCTTTTGCAAATTGATTCAAAAGGGGGATATTGTTAAGACATTAGTGTTTGACTCAATTTGTATTTTAATGTTGACTTTATTTCTAAGCTTTGCTTTATATGAGGTCAAGGCTTGTTTGATCCATATATAAGCCTTTTGTTCTTGTAAGCTTGTGTGTAGCTTTTGTGAGACTTGTGACTAATGAGACATATGACTTTCTCTCTCTAGAAATTCTCTCTACTTGATCTTGATTGTTTGATCTTAATTGTGTGATTGCTTGAATTCTTGGACTAACACAAATTTTTTTAATCTTGAATCCAAATGGGGAGATTGTTGAGCCTAAATGTTGTATTCAAGATTAAAAGGGTCAAATATGTAATTGTTGTAAAGTGTTGTTTGTTAGTTGGTGTAAAGTCAATGTGTTTGACTTTCCAAAGTTAGTTTGAGTTGTAAAGTTAACAATGTTGACTATGTATAAATACCTTGTGTCTTGTAAATTATTAGACACGCACACATACATACATTCAGAAAGACTTGTGATCTAGAGAGAAATAATTATATGGCTATCTGTATAGAGAGAGAAATCATTGTGTAATTAAGATTCATTCGGTATAATGATTTCTATATATGTGTGTTGATTGATCTGTGATTGAGTGCTTGAAACTAGAATCACATCATCGTATCCTTCTAAAACAAGACAATCTTTAAAAAAAATAATGTTATCAAATTGATGCAAAAAGTTGGTAGCATACTCTTTCATATAATTATGATCTCTAGTCCATGCTACATATGAATTACCCAAAAATCACAACTTTTACCATTATGAGTACTAATTCTTTGATTGTTATGGACTTTAGTTATCTGTTTTGTATCTATCTGGCTAAATAGAATGAATTGTTATAAGCCCCATTCATTTTTCCATATGTATTAAAGTAACATTTTACAACCAAAAGGGTAAAAGCATGTCACGATTGGACAATCCACATTTGGCAGCAAGGGTTGCAAAAACAAAGAATATTGTAAGTATTTTCCTTCCTTTTTCTTAATAATCATCAAGTATGTAGGTGGTGAAGTTGACTGTCTCTGTACTATGTACTTTCATGCAAACAACTACAATGTTGAAGTTTATTGGTCCTTATGAAGTATTTAATTTAGGAAAAAGCTATTTAAGAACATAAAGTTTCTAATTCGACCTCAATATTAAAACATTGTTATGTTTTCAGAACCATAAACTGATTAGATATCTTGGTCTGAACCGACTTCAGTAAATCCCCATTTGCACATTCTTAAATGAAGGGAGTTCAATAAAACTGAGTCACTTGTTTAATTCAAACATGTTCCATAACATTACTATAAATCATTGAACTTTGAACCTTATGTATGGAATCCTGTTGCTTTCGATGCCCCAGGAGAAATGGAGAGTTTAGTCTAACATGATTTGCAGCAGAGTTGGTTTCTCTCAACAAAAACATACACACATGATTACCTAACATGAAAATTAGACAATGTAGCACTCATGAGAATTACATACTAAAGTCTCTAAATGTAAAACCGATATACACTTGTAAAATCGAAACTGAAACCGATATACTATTTGCAAAATTGAAACTAAAACTGATATACGCTTGCAAAATTGACACTGAAACTGATATACTCTGGCAAAACTGAAACTGAAATCGATATATTCTTGCAAAATCGAAACTGAAGTCCATATACACTTGCAAAACTGAAACATAAACGATATACAATAGCAAAATTTGAAACTAAAAATCGATATACACTTGCAAGATTGGTTGAAACTGAAATCGGTATAGACTTGAAAAAACGAATGAAAATGATAGACACATTCAAACCGAATATAGTTGCAAAATGAAACTCGTTCGCTATATCAAAATTGAAATTGCATCGGGAGTTAAAAAAACGAACCTGTGGTGGGGTGACGTGGAGACGGTGTCCAGGGATGGAGGTGACGGCGGCCATGGATGGTGGCAACTACGACAGAGACCAGAGTCAGTGACGATGGAGACGGTAGCTTAGCTTTTGCTGATGCCATTGATTTTAGGGTTGAGAGGAGAAGATGTGGGTTTTACATTTTAGTTTAGGATTTATTTATTCTGAACTTTTTAATCGTTTAAATTTACCTACTATTCACTTATTTATAAAAAAATTAATTTTTTGCTTTGGCAGGATTGTTGCATTTTATGTTTTAAACTTTGAATTTCATAAATTTTTGGGGAAAGTTAAGTTTTGGTAAAATTTTAATTATTAATTTAATTTTTTATTTTTATTAAACTTTATTTTAAAATACCAACGTTTACTTAAGCAATATTTTATTTAAATATTACATTTTAATATTTACTTTTAATAGGAAAAATTAACTAATACTTAATTATTATTTAAAGTGTATGTTTTTATGTGTATGTAGGGTTGGGTTCCGGTGAGATTGAAAGTCACGATGAGATGGGTAAGAACGGATCTTCACCCTTAGATGCACATTACGATGAGATGCACTAGACCAACTCTCGTATCAAGTGAGATTCATGGGTTCGGGGTGAGATTCATGGGTTCGGGGTGAGATTAAAAGTGTTCAAGGATCCAGATCTCTTCTTACCTTATCGCATTAACTTCTCTTCTCACACAATCTTTCGTATGTATATTTATATGTAGAGTCGGGTTCAAACGAGAATAGTAACTAAATAAGAAAATAAGAGAATATATATGGACCACATAATTCAATAAACAATGCCTTAAAGAATAAATTTCAAAAATAAATAAGGGTATAAAAGTCATTTATTTATATAAAAATTATTTAAGATATTTATTTAACATTCTTCTTTACCATTTTTATGATTTTAATAGGATTTAATTTTTTATTTAAAACTTTATTTTCTATTTAAGACATTTAAAATAAGTGTAATTTAATTTTCATTCACATCATTTATTTTTTATTAAAAAAATCACAATTTTCGTCAAAATCGCATCTGATTTACAACCAAATGACTTTTTTCCAAACTTTTTTTTTTCTAATAACATGTGATTTAAAATGTAAAATGCAACACCCTAGAAATTTAAGCAACGAAATAAGGAAATTCCGGAAAATGGGTAAAATAAAACTTCCAATTTACGTCAACTAAAACCCAAAATAGTTGGGATAGTTTGTATAATTCCTAAAGTAGTGAATATCGAGGTATAAAATACAATAACCTACTTAATCTAGAAACATTTCAAAACTAGATTAACATGGGTGTCGCTATATTTCTAAAAATCCCTCTTCTCAAAATTCCCTAAAAGCACCACACTTCAAGTGCTCCTATGTGCAAGGTCGGAGAGTCAAGATGTCTTAAACGCACCGCTAGTGGGACTTGTGAACCAACAAAATACCACAACAAGTGTTAGGCTAAGAGCCTAGTGATATCATATAAAATAAACAATTCATAATTAGAATAATGACGTCATAATTAAATGTTACCGGAATCCACTTTGGTTGCCTAAATACCAATACTCAACTTTGCAAACAATGTCCCACACCTGAACATAAACACACAAGAGATGCCTCTTGAAATTACGGAGGAGACCCGTTTCCATCAAGGTGACGAGAACACGTGAGTGGAGTCACCCATGATCTTATTAGGTTACACCTCATGTCCCGGTTTTAGTTCTCATGCCATCAAGACATCACAACCTCAAACCATCTAATGCCTTTATTGCCTACTCCGTCGAGTTACACCTCAAGGACTTTACGGGACATTATTGCCTACCTAATATAGAAGAGTTACACCTCAAGGACTTGTATGTCCTTTATTGCCTACTCGCTAATGGCCCAAAGTGGCCATTCAATATGAACACAAAATCCATATGGTCTAAATCCCTGTGCACAAGGAGATAGACATCAAAATTTCACAATATGATCATAAGCAAGTTGGGATAACCATACCAAAACACGTTACACTTCCAAACCCATAAACATAATATTTGTCATATATTTAGATCAAGTTCACGAGTTCTTAATCCCGATTTCTAAGTTTAAGGATTTGAAGATATGTATCCCAGACCAATTGATCATTGGTGGAATCATTGCCAAGTTATCACCTTCTTGGAATGATTATCAGAGGAAACTTTAGCATACAACTGAGGATTTCACTTTGGAACAAATCCAAAAGCATATCCGGATTGAAGAAGAAACACGCAATTGTGAGAAGAATCTCGATGTTTCTTCAAGTTTCAACATGCACTATGTAACTCAGAAAAATCAAAAGGGAAACAAGAGAAAGACCTATGATCCAAGTACATCAAATTCAAACAACAAGCTTCAAGCATAGAAACTTCAAAAAATATAAACGTGATAAACTTATTTGCCCCTTAATTCTCTGTAGCATATTAGAACTCCAAATCTCTTTAGCGGAATTAATTTGTGTGTAGATCATAGAGATGATTCGAAAGGGAGTCCAAGATGTATCCTGTTGGTCCCAAGTAAGCAAAACAAGTATTATAGAAGGGGGGGTTGAATACAATACACAAAAATTTCACTTAATTTTAATTCTTTATTGATATAAATATCAAGAATTATACATAGAAGACTTTTAAGATTGTTGCGGAAAAGAACAGATAAATCTATTCTAACAATCTTTCACTTAGAAACTAGAAAACTAAACACAACTTGAAAATACAAAGATCAAAGCTATGAAGTTCTTGAGAGAGAGAGAGAGAGGTTGCCAAAATTTTCTTGAGCACTAAGTTCTCTTCAAAAAGGGTTTTCTTGGAAGGAGACGTTCTTCACCCTTAAATACCATCATATGCAATAATGCAAAGGACACTTGTCATCTTGGTATTGGATACCAAATATCTTCTTGCAAAAGCAATAAGATCTTGATGTGACTTATCATAAAGCAGAGTTGACTTTTGTACCTTGATAAGACAACACCTCAATAAAATATATTTGGTACATGTTCTTTTTCTGATCTTTTGGAGAAAGTCTCCATCATTTTCAGAACTTGGGTGAATATCTTCTAAGAGAAGGAAGCTTCCATTCCCATTGTCAGAAGAACATTGGGAATGAGGAAGTATGTCAAATCATGAGGGTTTGACATAAATGATCTTACAGATAAAGAAGCAATCTGCAAGAAAGGAAACTGCCGAAAAATGGCAAGGGATGCCGAACAAGGAGATTCGGCAACAAAGAAAGAATGTGCCGAATAGGAAATCGGTATGGGGTGATTTGCCGAATAGAAATCGGCATAGGGATGATCTACCGAATAGGAATCGGCAGGCCAGGCTTAGTTCACTTTGAAGTTCATCTCAATCCACATTGTAGACTTCCTTCATGTTGATTTCAGTTTGTCTTCGACTCACCGATCTGTTTAACCATAACTAAGCTATTACAAAGAACCATAGTAATTCTAAGATGTACAATCATTTACAGAAGAGTAAACAAAAACTAAAGGAGAGGTTATCTTCAAATCTTAGATGACCCAACAATCTCCCCCTATTTGATGATGACATCTCATACTTAGAATTTAAAAAGATAAAACATGAGTAATGCATTTTGACCCTTGTTTATATTCTTTTGGTTTCTTTTTCACATAGGCCATTCTTTTTGTATTTTTTTTAAGTATAAACGATATTTACAAAAGAATAAAAGAATGAGTATAGCTATACAAACGAATAAATATTTACAAAGAATAAAGAATGAGAAACAATATATATATATATACATATATACAAAAGACAATTGACGGGAATTGTTTGAATTTGAGTAGGTGATTGCTCCCCCTCAACTAATGTCTGGTGGGTTTGATCACACAGTCCATCACAAAATATGTTTCAACAGAGTTTAAGCATGAGTGGAAAGAAGCTCCCCCTCAACTCATACTCCCCCTCAACTAATTCACTGTGTCTGAAAGTAAGAAGTCAGAAAGATTTTCGGGATCCTCCGAACTTGCTTTCAGGAAAATCAGATTCATCATTGGATCATGCATAAACATCGGGACTGAGAATCCCGGGTGATAGGCTATGAGGTGGAGAAGAAGTACCTTGGATTGGGGAGGAGTCCAAGTCATCCTTATCAACCAAGGAAACGATTGATGAGGGAATAATAGGGGTCCCTGATTTTACAATTGTATCATTTTGAGATGATACAAAGGAGGTGGCTTTGGGTTAGACATATTCCCTAGGCCCAGAAGGGAAAAATTCAACATCTGCCGATTGTGGAGAATCGGTGGATGGAGTAAGTGGCTTGGCCCTTGAAACCTTCCTCAGCCTCTTGAGAGGAGACTTTGGAGGGGAAGAAAAGTGCCTCCGCTTTTGAGAGTGGGGGGAGACGAGGGCAGCTACCGAAGGATTTTTCGGTGGCATAGTCTCAGAAGAGGTTGCGGAGGTATCGGTGGCTTTTGATTTATTCTTTTTGGCCACCAATTTCACTCGGGTAAGGGAATCAGGGGTCACTGAAGTGAGTGATACGGAGAGAGCCACCGATTTGGAGAATGATGGTTCCTCAGTATCTCCTTACTTCAGATTAGGAGAATGAAAGAAATCATACCTGGGGTTGAGAGCTCGATTGAAGAGAGAGAGTCCTTGTTCAAAGTGGTCTTCATGACTTTCTAAATGTTGGTAGGATAGTCATCACCAAATCAATTAGTGACCTAATAATTTTATCTCCCCCTATTTGATGATGACACCAACACTTAGAAAAAAAATAGTACTGACACTTAGAAAAAAATAGTACTAACACTCAGAAAAGGGAGAAGAACTAGAACTCATATATTCAGTGGCCCAAATTTTTTTTTTTAAATTTTTTTAAGGGCTTTTTTTTTTGGGTAAGGCAAAGAAAAACGAGAATAAAGACTCAGAGAACAAAAAATTGGGAAGAAAAAGAAAAGGAAGAAAAAAAATTGGGAAGAAATGGAAGAAACTTTGGGTAGACATTTCGGATAGAAATTGGGGTGAAATGTTGGGGATTTATAGTGGGAGGGATAAGGGAATTTGAAAAGGTAGGAGTGAGGGACGCTGAAGTCATTCGGGTAGTCACTCATTATCACATAATTCCAAAATTTTCAAATAAATGAAACACAGAGGATTGAAGAAAAAGAAGTCATCATAAATTCGGGGAGAAATTATGAGAGAATTTTTTTTCGGAAGAAAATTTCGGGAAGAAATTTCCGGTAGGAAGAAATTTCGGCTAAAAAGAAATTTCGAAAATTTCGACAAAGAAATTTCGAGGAGAATTTTCGGTAAGGAATTTCAGGGAGAAACTTCGGAGAGAAAAATCGGGTAGAAATTTCGGTAAGATATACCGGTAGAAAAAGGAAGGGGAAAAATATTAATAATAATTTTTTTTATTGAAAACCATTCGGCATAAATTTTTTTTGAAGGAACTTGTTTTTTTAAAAAACAACCAAATCGGCAGCCACCAATTCAAATGTTTTTTTTTACTTCTTGGTTTTCAAAACGACCGATCGGAAGGATTTTTTTTTAAAAACTTCTTGGTTTTCAAAACGACCGATCGGAAGGATTTTTTTTAAACTTCTAGAAACAACATACCTAATTCTTCGATGAGGAATTTGAACTGAGCTTCGTCTATTGGTGTGGCAAAGAGATCAGCTAGCTGAAGATCGGTAGGTATGAAGTGTAACTTTATATCACCATTGGAGCTATGATGAAGTGATATTTTATGCACATAGTTAGGATAAGTAGAATCTTGACAAGTATAATCTTCAAATCCAGAAGGTTGTTTCACATAGACTTCCTCAGGAACAAGTCTCCATATTTTATTTCTCTCAAAATGAGAGAGCTCTTCTTGCATGGTGGTTATCCAACATGGATCGGCCAGAGCTTCTCAATTCCTTTTGGTTCAAAGATGGATAGAAAATCCACATAGAGACAAATATTTCAATACCTCTTCTAGTTTGGACACCTGCTTGCTGATCACCTATAAGTTGATTAATTTGATGATCTTTGGTCCATTTGAGAGCTGGGGGAAGAGGTGCAGGAAATGTGTTTGGAGAGTATGAAGGTGAAGGATCGGTAGGTATAGGATGAATATGATGAAGAGGAGAAATATGTAAGGTGGGTTCGGTAGGAGCTATGGATTCGGTAGGAGCTGTGGGTTCGGCAGTTGGTAAAGGTTCTGCCGAATCATGATGGAGAGAAGTAGAGGGTACTGAAAATGGGACATATGGAGATCCTGAAGACAGAAGATTTGGAGAATCTTCTCCAACATACGAAGTGATCCATTCATGAAGCTCAGTATCATCACAAGATAAGGAAGATGTCTTGTGATCATCGAACTTCACATATATTGATTCATCAATACATTTTCTCCTTAGATTGTATACTCTGTAGGCTTTAGAAGAGAGAGAATAGCCCATAAATATACCTTTATCAGCCTTGGGATCAAATTTCCCAAGATGATCTCGATCATTCATGATAAAACACAAGCATCCGAAAACATGAAGAAAACCAATGTTTGGTTTTCGGCCATAAAAGACTTCATAGGAAGTCTTATTGTGTCTTTTCACAAAAATAGATCGATTTTGAGTGAAACAAGCTGTATTGACAGCCTCAGCCCAAAAATAGGTTGGTAAATTTGATTCACTTAGCATGGATCTTGTAGCTCCACATAGCGTACGATTCTTCCTTTCCACAACACCATTTTGTTGTGGAGTTCTTACTGCTGCAAAGTTTTGAGAAATACCTTTGTCACAGAGAAAGGCATCCAAGGTAGCATTTCTGAATTCGGTCCTATTGTCACTTCTGATAGATCTGACTAGTTGACCGTTGAGAACTTCAGATTTCTTGATAAAGTTGATGATTTCTTCAGGTGTATCACTTTTGTACCTGAGAAAGAATACCCAAATGTAACGTGTGTATTCATCAATAATGACAAGAATGTACATTTTTCCACCTAGGCTGGGTGTGCTGACAGGCCCACAAAGATCCATATACAGCATCTGTAGAGGGGTAGAGATAGAGAAACACTGTTTTGACTTGAAAGAAGATTTTGTCAGTTCACCTTTCTCACAAGCAACACATAGCTTCTCTTTTGAGAAAGAGTTTTTCGGCAAGCCGACAACAAGCTCCTTGTTGGAGAGAGCATTCAACGGATGATCTTTTGATCACTTAGTAGCTGGTGGAAGAGGTGGTGGCAACATTTTATGAGGTTGAGAGGAAGATGGGAATTATGGAGGGAGGAGAAGTGATATGATGAGAAAAGGGATCGGCTGGTGTGAATAGGAATGGTGGAGGAAGGTTCAAGTTGAGTGAAATGAGGAAGAATAGGATAGGAGGGATCTTGATATTCAGAGATGACTATCTGAAGATCAGGGATGGGAGATGAAAAGATAGGTAGGTCACCGCTTTGAGGAAAGGTGTCTGAAGAGAATGAAACAAAAGGATTAGAGCTGGTTGAAGAATTTTGAGAACCTTCATAACACATGATGAAATTCGCCGATTTAACTCATCACCATCATATGAAAAAGAAAATGATTCGTGATCATCAAACTTCACATTAATAGATTCATCAATGCAATATCTCCGAAGATTGTAGACTAGGTAGGACTTTGAAGAGAGAGAACATCCCATTAAGATTCCTTCATAAGATTTGTTGATGCTCAAACACCTGCAATCACAGAGAAATCATTTCTTTGGTACCCATTTTGAAGTGGGTCCTTTAGGGTTAGAAGAAGAAGAAGAGTTATCAAGATTCTTTCTTTCAATGCGATATTTTGGACAAACCTTTGCTAGATGAAAGGTATCACCACAATTATAGCATTTTTTATAAATAAAAGTTTTCTTTGATTTCTGACCCAGATCTTTGTCTTTGACCTTAACATTGACTTTGAAAGATTTAGAGGTGGAAGGTGAAAGGCAAGGCTTTGGTCCAAGGATTCCTTTTTCAGAGGAAGAGAGAGGAAAGGTAGAGATACCTTGGATTTGGACTTCTTCAAGTGCACAGATCAGGAAATGAACTTTGTAGGAAGAACAAGAGGTTCATTTTTGGAAGAAGAAGGTAGTTTTCTTTTAAAAGGTAGGTCAGTAATTACTGATTTTCCTTTATCAAAAGTTAGAAAACTTCTTTGAGGCAAGTTGAAAAATTTTCTTAGGAGAATTTGAAGGTTTAGGAGAAGAAGAGGTAGCCTCATCAAGATTCAAAGATTTAAAAGGTTATGAATAGGCTTAATAAGATCATTTGATCATTGATCCTCCTCATTTTTAATATGAGGAGTAGAATCTTTGGCCTTGATGAACATACCAAATTTTAGAGCTTTGGAGAAATCAGAAGAGTCCAAGAATGGAAGTCACTAGAGTTAGGATCGGTAGACTCATAGAAAGAAATATGTTTTGAAGAAGAAGAAGAAGCTTGAACAACACTTAGAACAAAAGAGGGATCAATATCCATTTTTCAAATCCAAGACCAGAAAATTGATGATTTTCAAATCTTCAAGTTCAGCTTTGATTTATCAAAATGTTTCAGTTAAGAAAGACACATTTGAAGTTGAGAGGAGAAAGATTTTAAACCTTTTTCTTAACATCATTTTCACTATAGAAGTCAATGGTTAAGGAGTCAAAGGCCTCAATCTTTTCAGAAACAATAAGAGAATGAAAGGAATGTACCTGAGAGGAAAAATAGGAGCACTCAGCAGAGACTAAAGCGGTGGACGATGCATGTCCTTTAGGATCTTCCACATCATTTATTTTTGCCATAAGGCAAATGTTGGAGATGTCCTTCTCGCTTTCAGAGGTTGGTTCATCTACCCAGTCATAGGTTTAGGTCATTTGACCTTTTCCCTTTTTGATCAAGGTTTCATTTTTCTTCTTCTCTCTCTTGTATTTGGCCTTGTATTTTTCAGCACGGTTGGTACTCTCTTTGAAAGAAGATGAGGAAAAATTTCGAGAGTGAGACTTGTTGGCAAAGTCAGGTCTCATTCTTCTTAACTTACAGGAATTTTGGTTGGAAAAGGTAGTTTTAGATCTTCCTGAAGAATTGCTCCTACACACAGAGGCAAAGTGGCCTTTCTTGCCACAAGCATAACATTCCTCATTTGCTTTATCGGAGGGAGAGAGTTTTGAGATAGAAGAAGATTTTTGGCCAAACTTAGATTTTCTAGAAGAAAAATGAAGGTCACTGGAAGTTTCCTCACCTTCATCACCAGCCTCACTAAGATAGGCTTCTGAAGGATCATTAGGTTCCTCTTGACTATTATGGTCAGAATCGGAGGGATAGGTTATTCTAGGAATACACACAGATTTCTTGAAAGAGTCACTGATAAGAGCCATAGATAAGCTTCTTATCTCTTTTATGACAATCTTCCTTTGGATCATAGTTTGTTCATAGTTAAAGAGAGATCCATAGAGAACAGTAAGAGACATATGATCAAGATCCTTGGTTGTCTTGATGCAGGTACAGATGTTTTCCCAAAAGTCAGGAAGACCATCCATAAACTTGCATACAACTTCCTCATTGTCATACACTCTACCCAAAAGCTTAAGGTCATTAAGAAGGTTATTAAACCGGTTGTAGTAATCAGAAAGATACTCTCCCTTTTCATGAGAAAAGAGCTCGTACTTTCTGACAAGAGCAATCTTTTTGCTCTTTTTAACCTCATCTGTTCCCTCATACAAAATGCATAAGGTAGACCACATTTCCTTGGCAGTAGAAAGATTCACCAAGGAGTGATACACCTCATCAGGGAGGGAGAGAGCAATGATGGCTCTGACTCTAGAGTCAAGAGCAAAGAGACGCTTGTCATCATCATTGTATTTTCTTGGATTTTTGAGGATGTACCTCCCAGTAGCAGAAGTTCGTTCTTCATCCGAACAATCATCAGAATCACCAAAAACAACATCTTTATCTCTTAAGTCATAACGAGGTTTTTAGGTCTCAAAGCGAGCCCAGACTTTAGGAACAATAGGTCCCTCACGATGAACAGTCAGATAACGGCTGTCAGCTCCTTCTAGGAAAAGCATCATTCTACTTTTCCAGAGAGAAAAGTTGTTAGCATTAAACCAAGGAGGTTTGACCATAGAGCCATTATCAGTTTGAGAAGAAAAAGAAGAAGGATCAACTTTTGACGAAGATGCCATCACGGATCTGATTTATCAAGTTAAATCAACCGCTCTGATACCACTTGTTGGTCCCAAGTAAGCAAAACAAGTATTGTAGAAGGCGGGGTTGAATACAATACACAAAAATTTCACTTAATTTTAATTCTTTATTGATATAAATATCAAGAATTACACATAGAAGACTTTTAAGATTGTTGCGGAAAAGAACAGATAAATCTATTATAACAATCTTTCACTTAGAAACTAGAAAACTAAACACAACTTGAAAATACAAAGATCAAAACTATGAAGTTCTTGAGAGAGAGAGAGGTTGCCAACTTTTCTTGAGCACTAAGTTCTCTTCAAAAAGGGTTTTCTTGGAAGGAGACGTTCTTCACCCTTAAATACCATCATGTGCAATAATGCAAAGGACACTTGTCATCTTGGTATTGGATACCAAATATCTTCTTGCAAAAGCAATAAGATCTTGATGTGACTTATCATAAAGCAAAGTTGACTTTTGTCCCTTGATAAGACAACACCTCAATAAAGTTTATTTGGTACATGTCCTTTTTTCTGATCTTTTGGAGAAAGTCTCCATCATTTCAGAACTTGGGTGAATATCTTCTAAGAGAAGGAAGCTTCCATTCCCATTGTCAGAAGAACATTGGGAATGAGGAAGTATGTCAAATCATGAGGGTTTGACATAAATGATCTTACAGATAAAGAAGCAATCTGCAAGAAAGGAAACTGCCGAAGAATGGCAAGGGATGCCGAACAAGGAGTTCGGAAAATGAGGGTTGTGCCGAGCAAAGGAGATTCGACAACAAAGAAAGAATGTGCCGAATAGGAAATCGGCATGAGGTGATTTGCCGAATAGAAATCGGTATAGGGATGATCTACCGAATAGGAATCGGCAGGCCAGGCTTAGTTCACTTTGAAGTTCATCTCAATCCGCATTGTAGACTTCCTTCATGTTGATTTCAGTTTGTCTTCGACTCACCGATCTGTTTAACCATAACTAAGCTATTACAAAGAACCATAGTAATTCTAAGATGTACAATCATTTACAGAAGAGTAAACACAAACTAAAGGAGAGGTTATCTTCAAATCTTAGATGACCCAACATATCCCTTACATAGCAATTTGTGCTCTCCACGCTTCTTCCTTTTTGCTGCTCTCTCCTCGGTATCTTTGTTTGAAGACGATGGCAAATCTTCCAATTTCGTATCCAATATGTAGATGAATTTGAAATCAGTTAGATAAAACTTCATCTTCTCCTTCCAATGTAAGTAATTTGTACCATCAAAACGATCAAGTTTGATTGGATCGTTTCCAAATAATTTCATGGTATTGTGAATACTATCCATGATGCCTTAATAATATCCTAAGATTGGTAGAAAATAGTGTGAATGAAAGAAAAAGATGCAATAAATCAATGATTAGAACGTGAAAGGATCGCTATCCGTAGGAAATTATTAGCCTCCACTATCAAGGTTGTTTGGGTTAAAGGTTGATACCCCCCCCCCCTCCCCCCGAATTAACTAATCATAAAGATATGTTCAACAACAAGATATCCTTTAAGAATTTTTCTACAAATTTCATGAAGAGAGAAGGAGAGAATTAATGAGAGATAAACCATGGAAAGATGACATATATATATAGGTTTGTATGTATAACTGATTTGGATACGGTTAACTAACTTTAAACATTAAACAAAATCAAATTACTTTGAAAAAACCTGTCAAAAACGGTCAGTAAAACGTCAACAATGGTTTAGGCGACTTTCCGCATTACACACAATGCTAGTGATATATTTTGACCGTTAAATGTATGTGTAAAATCCACACAACAAGGTCAAATTCTCCTTAGTTCATTTGATCTCTTAAACAACTCTACTTGTTTAAAGATTATAAACTAAGAAAGAGTTTATCACTCTTCTAATGTGGGACAAGTGATAAGTCTAAGATGCATATATATATATATATATATATATATATATATATATAGCTCACTTATTCAAGTAAGATTACACTATTTTTTTCTATGTGGGACAAATCTCACTATGAAGACTATATATATATAACAATAAAGACCATCGGTGATAGTCATCGGTGAACCATTGATAATAGTTTTACCTACGAAAGTTTGACCGATGGACTTTCACCGACCGATCTGTCCGTGAAACTCTTCAGAATTGTAATTGTATGCACCTAAAAATTGAATTTACAAAATCATGGCTTTCGTGCACCTAAAAAGCGTATTTTTTTCATAAATGCAAGGATAGGTGATAAATGCACATAATTGCATTCTAAATGAAATGTACTAAGTCAAAACCTTATTGGAATTGAGAAGAAATGAATTGACCAAAATCGAAAACCAAATTAAACAGGAATGTAGTAATTGATAAATTATTTGTTTAAGATGTTGATCTTACCCTATTTTTTGTAAAGAATAATGTCAAAAACCATTAAAAAAAAACTCCAAAAAAGCCAAAAAAAAAGTTCAAAAAATGGTTGTTTTCGAGAAGGAACCACATTGGGTAAAAAAAACGACGCCTTTCTTTTGTATTTATAAGGTAACCCTAGGTACGACCTTTATACGCGGTTGTGTGTAAAAAAACCGCATACAAAGGGTTACTTTTATAAGCGATTTGTGTTTAAAAAATCGCGTACGAAGGGGTTACTTTTATACGTGATTTCTTACTAAAAAACGTGTCTAAAGGTACATTTTACACACGGTTTTATAGCAATAACCGAGTATAAAAGTAACCCTTTGTACGCGGACTTTAATACACAACCACGTTTAAAGGTAACACTTTTGTACGCAGTTTCATCGATACAACCATTTGTAATTGTTGAGTACCCTTTCTACACGGTTTTTAATGTATAACCGTGTATTAAACATTATTTTAAGCAACAATTCACTTTAACCGTGCAAAAAAGGTCCAGATCCGTCCTTTATACATAGTTTTTGTAAACCGTGTATAATTAGACGTGTATAGAAATCATATTTGTAGTAGTGAACCACGACTTAAAACATATAAACCTTGCAGAATGCAACCGGGATAAACAAGAGAGCGCAATGGCATTATTTTATCAACCATGTCGAGATGCAAAATCTTCTAAACATCATTGACCTTCAACATGGCTAATGAGAGGCAAGCTTGTTGAGCTAGTTCTTTAAATATTCTGGCTTTTAATTGAACTCGTAATTTCTTTCATGTCTAAAGTATTATAATTTCATTTGATGAAACCTAATACGTATTCAAATCTATAAGTGCTGAACCTACCTTCTTGCCTTTGATTTCCTTATTTCGTCTTTGCTTCTTTAGGGTGGTCACTATGAGCCAAATTTGCCTTTTCTTTAATTCTATGAACTATTTGTTTGTGGTTTTCGTAAGATACGTGACATTCTCTTGTTAATTTGTAAAATATCGCATCCCTCTTATTTAACATAAAATTAAACCTTGTTGGTTGTGCAAGTAAAAAAGAAAATATATATATATATATATATATATATATATATATATATATATATATATATATATATATGCTTCTAAACAAAGCATAAAAATTATGGCATTTAATGCACCATACAAACACAGTCTATGGAATTGTGTCGCTTACCGGAACTTTGCAGCGGGTTGGCACAGTATAAAATTTGCATTTAATTGAATGATAGAAAGGACAAATTTTGTTCTTTTTAATACAATGTGGTATCTTGTATTATTGATGCATTTAATATATAGTGTTCGTGAGAATATATATATATATATATATATATATATATATATATAAAACCTCGTTAGATTATTTTCTAAAACATGAGTGTTAAATCATTAGAACGGTAAATGTTGGCTATAAATTTAATACTTATTAAGTTACTTTTTATGAGAGAGCTAGCTTGTGAAAAGAAAAATAAGATTTTATCATATATTAGCTTATTTTATTGGTAAAAGACTAAATATATGGGGTGTTTGGGATTGCTTATTTGAGGGGCTTTTTAGCTTATTGCGATTTGGCACCGGAGATAAGCCCTTTTGAGTGTTTGGATGGAAAGAAAAGAAAAGAGCTTATAGCGGTGCGAAACCGCTGAAAAGCCCTTTTTGATAAGTTATTTTGTTCTAACTTATCAACTTATTTCAAAAGTGCTTATGACTTTTTGGGTTTTTTTATATGTATAAGTAATCCCAAACATCTTTAAATAACAACTTATTAGCTTATTACGATTTGGTACCACAATAAGCTAATCCAAACACTTTTTAGAAAACTCCGGTTTAACACCACATAAGTTGATAAGCACTTTTCAAAATAAGCATAAGTTGTTTTAAATAAGCAATCCCAAACACCCCCTAAGAAAACACGATTCAAGTTAAATCAATGTAAGAATAGTACGTATATAAAGCGCCTCCCTCATCGGCCATCACATAGGCCTTTATGCTATCTGGTTGATGTTGGTTGCCGTAAAAGAGTTGGTATTATTTATTATGATATTTTACTGGTTTAACAAATTATTTTATGTAATTTAATCTTCAAACATATAAAGGAAAAGATATTCTGCAACACCCAAGAAACTCCAGTTGTCTTAATCTACAGTGAAAGCATTAAAAGAGAGAGTGAGTTCCCAATACAAAAGAGTTTATTAGCTTCTTGAAAAGGGTTTTTATATAAAAAAAATTATTCTAACTAATTAAAGAAGTAATATTTTTACCATCGATTTAGCCTAGGGTTTCGAAAACCCTAGCAAGAAATGTGGGAGTTCATGCGGAAAACATAATAAAACCCAGAAAAGATGCCTGCAGACAAAGTTGTTGATAGATAAGAAGGGGAATATTTGGGAGTATGAAAGGGAATTAGAAGGTTTTGTTTTATGGGGGTTTAATTTTACGTTTCCTTTCGACCTTTTGACATAAATTAATAAAAAAAACTAATCTCGTTGGTCAATCCCCTTCTCCAGTTCTTTTCCGTAAATATATAAATCAAGATCCGGCCAAATATTTCAATTAAGACTTTTTTTTTTTTTGGAAAAGGTGTTCTCGGCTTTTGGCCTAGACTAATCCCTTGGCAATGAAACCGACTGCTAAATCATGCAGCCCTGATGTTAAACCTAGTGGCTACAAAGTTGCGAATGCATGGAATCGAACCCGGGTTGAGCGTTATGAACTCCCCAGGTGATTACCGTTACACCACAAGCCTTGTGGTTGACTTTTTTGGCAAAATTTTAAAATATCTAAAATAAATAATACATTTAACTTGTTATAGGATTATGTGTAATCATCAAAAAGAAGTTATTGATATAATATTTTCCTAGTATTAGAATTTAACATGATGAATATTTTCTTTTATTTGTAAACTTCTCCTTATTTAAAGGGCTTATTATTAATGAGAATTACAGATTTCATTGTCTCTCTATTATATTGTTATTCTGTTTCGTTTTTCATTTAACACGTTATCAGCACGTACGCTCTACGAATATCATCAAATCCGGCACCAAACCTAAGTCGTTGTTTCTGTTAGGAGATGATCTCGTGTACGATATAGTCTTATCATTTAAATCAGGTATTTTTTCGGTTCTTTCACATTTTATATCCTAATGAAATTTGGTACCCTCAACCGTTAAAACTATATTGTTGCATACATGTAGTTTCACATAAAAACTTAATTGATATTGCAATTTTAATCCACTTTTTAAATTAAAAATAATTTCTTTTAAAGTGAATCACTCAAAAAAAAAAAAAACCCAGAGAAGTTGATGAAAACCGGTCTACCAATTTTAAAATCTTGATTACCAAGTCTTGATTTGTTTTATATGTGTTAATGTTTGTAAACTGTTCTTTCTTGGACGGTAGCTTTATTATTACCGTAATATGTTACTTTTTCTTTAAATTTATTATTTAATGGTTGATTATTTATATATTAAATACTATATACAATTTTATTTGTATTATTTTATTGTGACGTAAGTTAATATATTAATCAAACATAAAATAATTATAATCGTTAAAGCATTATGGTATCTTTAATATCAATTAAATTATTCATCATTATGGAATGTGAATGTTATTTATTTGGGTCAATACATATTTATTTACTTTAAAACTTATTACTATAATTAGTTATTGTTCTTTAATATTATGTAAGTTGATTTATATGGTCGATTTTATATATTTCTTGATAGAATATATCAATTAAATCATTTAAGTTTAATATAGATATCTTATTTTTTTTTGGTGTTATCAAATTAAATAAAGCCCATCTTTATTATTAATAAAACTATGATGGGATAATAGTGTAATAATTCAGTTTGGATAATAATATTCAAATGTTTATCTTAATTATAAGTTATTACTTATAATTCTTATAATAATTTTCGGACCAAATAATTATTATTCATTTTGGATCATTGTTTCTTAGTTTTGTTTAAACAAGTCAATTTGTATTAAGCTTATTATCTATTTCAGCATGCTTACTTAGTTTATATTATTGACATGTTTATTTGGTTAGTATAATTATATCATTGCTATTTACTTATTTGATACACAAATTTTATTTAGACTATTTAAATCAGATTAATATATTGCTCTTAGATATGATAACTGATTTGTTCAAATGTTTATTTAGTTTTTTAAATTGATCTTTCTACATAATATTCAAATGCTTATATTAGTTATAAATATCCACAATCTTATAAACAAATTTTTGGAAGTTACACTTCTAACCCCCATATATTTAGTCTTTTACCAAAAGCTCTCCAAATACTATTAAGATGTTAAACGTAAATTTGGCTTTATGTCAAAACCAATATTTATTTATCTAATGGCAAAATATCTTAAAACACTATTAAGGTATTAAAAAAAATTAAAATTGGCTACATATGCCAAACTCAGTCATTTTGGCCACATGTCAAATGTTCTATAATTAACAATGTTATATTTAAATTACATAAAACACAAGATATCGACTGGATTTTGTCAAACGGGTGTAAACAACCCAAAGGTTTGTAGGGACTTAAGAAATCAATTTGATTCCCCTACTACCTGGAAATCCAATAGATTGAGTGATTGTTTTTTCGCAAATTGAAATATTGATAAACTATTATCAACAAAATATAAGCATACAAAAATCAAATATTGTTATGATAATGAAATTTCATAACCATAATCCATTCTCTTATCAAAAAGAAAATCATATATTATCCTTTGTATATGTAAATGGTTGAAACAACTCATCCCAAAATCAACGTCGTAAACTCAAAAAAATTTGAGTATCATAAATGAGTATATAAACCTCCTTTTGAAAAGGTACAATAAAATATCTAAAGTCCATCAACTCCCCAATTGACTCTAAAACCAACCTCTTGAAAAGTACAAGCAAATACCCTCATGTTTTGAAAAGATATATAAATCTTAAGTTTCATAGGAATATCTTTACTAGAAACCCCCAAAGAAATGTGGGATGCCCTGAAAGAGATAATAGGGAGTACTCATGAATATGTACTTCTCGAACTAATCGTACAGTGGAATGAAACCCACTTACTCGATTACAAAAAGGTAACTGATTTCAACAAAGAAATGTTATATCCAAAACGCGTCTCAATCTTTGTGGCCCGGAACTCACAGAAGATGACATGATTCGTAACATTATTTACACCTTTCATATATCAAAAATATTAATGAACTAATATAAGTTGGAAAGTAACATTTAGACAAACTCATCAACCTACTGCAAGTGGTTGAGAGACATAACAATGTTCTTTCGAATAACAACACCACATATGTCGAGACAAAGAAAAAATTCTCGAGATCAATAATGAAAGCATTAAAGATGGAAATAACTCCAAATAACAGAGAGTTAAAAACAATTTCACACATGTGACATTTATGCACTATGTGGATGAAACCCTAGAACGGGGTCAGGGTCTTGGTAAGAGTCGGGAATGATTTTTCAACATCTGGAGTAGAGATACAACTACCATCCCAGGTGAAAATGGACAGTAAAATAAGAAATGCACTACAGAGTGCTCCTGTCGAAAAGGGAACAGGTTAAAAATGAACTATATCATATTAATTTAGGAAATGATAAAGTATAGGTTTCTTTGAAATTTATTTTATAGCATTTTAATTAATTTCTTTTGCTTAAGTAAAATCGAATATGTAACCATTATAGATGTAAAGAAATACATCTAAATTAATAAATAACAAAACTATCAATATTCTCCGTTCCATATAGGAATTTATCGAGGAGAACTTGAGTTTTTGTAGAATATTCCACACAATCTAAAATGATAGACAAATACTTATTTTATAATTCATTCAACCGAAATACTTAGACGATGAACTGTCATTTTCTTGTTGGTACAAGATCAATAGGAACCTTGTAAAGATATTTGTATCAAATGGAAATTATAATGGAAATGAGCATATATACATAAGTTCTAATGAATATGAAAGTAAACATATATCATGGAAACTGTGTGTCAAACTAGCTAGTAGATTATTGAGTCATCGAAACATTTTTGTCACCAATAAAGAACTTTAGGGAAATGACACATATATGTTTTGACATGACCATGTGGGACACCATGGTTATGACATAGTGATCCGTGTATTGCAAAATACGCATAAACACATTCTCTTTCGAGTGATAGGCAAAATGAGGCAAATTGCAACTGTTGACTTCTACAACATAAGAAACAAGATTGCCATCATAATATGCCCTCTCAAATACCTAAAACTTTTGTATATACCCTAATCCTTAGCTAAGACAGGAATGAGATCATCTTAAAGCTAAGGACATAATACAAAAATATTCCATTGTAATAACGAATACAAGGTGATATTTATGGACATAAACATCCAGAATGCGAGCCATTAAAACTTTATGGTTCTGGTTTCGACACGATGAACGCATGTCGTATTATTGTCCACATTAAAATACTGCACTCCTAGCACTAGCTATACGTTTAAGGGCTCACCACCCTGATTATTTCATCAAGTCTACATGACTTTGAATGTTGGAGAATTTACATCATAAGGACTTGATGTTAATTGCATATGTATGAGGATCAATGTAGAGTTTCCTATACCCCATGTGTATATATAAAATGGTCTCATAGAAGTTGTTATCAAAAGAATATGATGACATCTAGGGTATTAGTAATGCGCACCAATTTACCCACATCTACCTGGGATTATGTAATTATTATGTGCAGTTTTTTTTCGTTTTTAGACCCATTACTAGCTAACCAGCCTCATGCGTACCAGTTGGTAACTGGATATAAGCCTGATATTTTATATTTACGCATGTTTGGTTGTGTAGTATATGTTCCAATTGCGCCCCCACAGCGCATCGAAATGGGTCCTTAAAGACGATTTGGTATATGTTGGATATGAATCCCCAACAATTATCCGCTAATTAGAATATTTGACTAGTGATCCATTTTTCGTTAGATTTGCGGGTTGTCACTTTCATGAGACAGTCTTCCCGTCGTTAGGGGGAGATAGGAAAAAGGATTTTCCATGGGAACGACAGGAAGTGTCATTGAATATTCCCACTCTGTCTTATTTTGATCCCCAAAACTTCACAACGTAATGTTGAAGTCAAACGAATCAGACTCTATACCTGATACGTTTAATGTTATTCCAAAAGTGACAAGATCACATATACGAGTTGCAAATATACTCGCAAGGTTAAAAAGTCCCCAACAGGGGCACAACGCCATTGGAAAGTGCGTTGCAATCACACATAGTGGAGGTGTGGTTGAGGTCGTAGCTACCAAATGTTAGTGGTGGAAGCTACTTGGTTGGATGGATACTATTCTAAAGGAAGAGAATAGTTAGGCACATTCATTTATCATCAATACAGAAAACTCTCATGAGATTGTCTCTAATTATAATTATGTCCATGAATCATCACTGGAGGACGCTCCGAAGTTAATATTGATTCTAAAGATGAATATTAATCTCAAATAAACTATGAGAGTACATATGAGTCGATGGACATATCACATATAATCATTGATGATTTATTCGCATATACGATGGCTCATAAGATGATCGAGCACGACAACATCCAACCAGACTCAGTTGAATAATATCAACAAAGAGCATATTGACCAAAATGTAAAGAAACAATCCAGAAAGAATTATATTCTTTGACAAAGGATCGGGTATTTGGTCCGGTAGTGCTAACCTACCAAGTGTAAAGCCCGTAGGACATAACTCAGTCTTTGTCAGAAAGCGTAACGAGAATAATGAAGTCCTAATATGTAAGACTCTCCTTTGGCGCAAGGTTTCTCACAACACTATGGATTGACCACGAGGAGACTTACTCTCTCATGATGGATGTTATGACATCCGAATAGTTTGTTAGCCTAGTAGTTTCCGAAGGACTGGAAATGCAGCTCATAAATGTGGTTACCACATATCTCTACGGGGATCTAGATTTAGAGATATATAAAAGTGTTTGATGATATTACATTACTAAAATCAAGTAACTCAAAACCATGAAATGCGTTTGCAATAAAATTGTAACGCCCACTTTATAGATTAAAGCAATCTAATCTATAAAGGATATATAAGAACTAATGGAATACTTGATTAGGAAAGGATATATAAGAACGATGAACTGTTCCCTTACGTATTTATTATGGAAAACAAGTTCCAGATTTTCAAAGTAGCTCTATATGTCAATGTTATGAACATAATAGGCACTCTTGATGAAATAAGAGGAACCACAAGTTATTGAAATCTGATTTTGAGAGGAAAGATCTTGGAAAAACTTGGTTTTGTCTAGATATTTGACCTAGGACACCGAGTTTGTGAATATTAATTCACCGATCGCATATGTCCAGAAAATAATAAGGCAATTTAATATGGACAAAGCGCATCCGGTTAGCACTCCCATGATCGATCGAAGTGTCGGATATAAAGAAAGATCCATTTCGTCTAAAATGATGATGACGAAAAATGTTGGGAGTTGGAATTCCCTATCTAAGTACAATATGCACATTATTGTACTAAGCATAATACACTTGACCATATATTGTATTTCTCAGTGAATTTGTTAGCTAGATTTAGCTCAACGCCAACGCAACGTCATTGGAGTGATATCAAATTAATCTTTTGAAACCACTGACATATGCTTATACTTTCCCTATAGAAAGAAAAACGGGATTGATAATGAAACTTCAATACCTACTAGAATGTAAGCAGCAAAAGTACTAGCTCTTATAAAAAAACACCAAACAATGTTTTGGTACGTCTTTGCTGATATTAGGTATCTGTCTGACCCATACCAAGGTTGTTCCCAAACTGGATAAAGAATTACCACAAGGAACACGCCGATTGCTTGGAAGTGAATTAAGCAATCCTTTGTAACTAACCCCTTGAACTAATCTAAGAATATTACTCCCCATGATAATTAAATAATGTATATGATTAAGGACTATCATTGCACATATTAGACAACCAGTATCCTACTTGCAGATATGGAAATAATGCATCATGTATCGAAGAAATGAACATAAGATACATCAAATATTCTACTTAAGTCTTATACAATCAGCAATAAGAAAACTCTCATCGAGATTCAATTGAATCAAGTAAGATGTCAGGAGAACATGACATATTTTACCAAATCATTACCTAAAACTATATATTGGGAAACATGTAGAAAACAAGTGCAAATGTTTTCCAAATTCCCTTGATTAATGCACGAATCAGGGGTAGTAATAGATAAAAGGGGGAGTATACTATATTTGTGATATTGGTATGTTGTGCTCTTTCCTTCAACCATGGTTTTATTTTTCCCATTTGGTTTTGTTCCTTGGTGTAAGGTTTTAGTGAGGCAAGTGTTTATATACCATCATGCTTTCCTAACTCTCATGATTAATGTACGAATCTAAGAGAAAACTAGACTGAAGGAAAAGTCTATATATTGCAAAGAAACTGGTGCGTTGTACTCTTTCCTCCGTCCTATTTTTTTTATCCCACTGGGTTTTTATTTTGGCATAAGGTTTTAACAAGGCAACAATTGTACACAATCACTCCTTTGACTCGGCACAAGGGGGAGTGTTGTAGGATTATGTGTCATCATCAAAAGGAAGTGAATGATATAATATTTTTCTAGTATTAGAATTTACCATAATGAATGTTTCATTTTATTTGTAAACTTCTCCCTATTTAAAGGGCTTATGATTAATGAGAATTACAAATTTCATTGTCTCTCTATTCTATTGTTATTTTGTTTCGTTTTTCCTTTAACATAACTAAAATAGTTTCTTTATTTTGGAGATTATAATTTTGATTATATTAATAACACATTTCATTCATATAATAAATTATTATTTTTCTTTCCAAAAATTTAATTTTAAAGTTTTTATAGGTGAAATATCTTAAAAAGTATTTCTCTCTTATTTTGTAATCATATTTTGGGAGTTCTTCAAATTTGGAAATTTTACATTCTTTCTCCTACTTTCTTCATTTTTGGAAAATGTTTCGGAAAATATGTTGGAGCAAAAAATATGCTCAAAATCCCTAAAATCTCCAATTTTTCTCCTTTTTGAAAAATCTATTGAAGATGCTCTGATCAGTTAGGGGTTGTTTGCTTTTTGAAAATCAGAACTTAAAAGTCTCTTATCACTTTTTCGGTCAAACATAATTTAATTAAGACTGTTTGTTTTTCTAAAATATTAAGTGCCTCTTATCACTTAAACTTATCTGGAAGAAAAAGTGATAACCTAATCACTTATACGCCTCTTATTTTTATCACTGTGTTCCTCGCCTCACCCAGTACGATTTCCAAATCCCTCAGACTCCCAAATCGATCTCCATATCAAGGACCTGAAAATCGATTTCCAAATCCCTCGACTCCCAAATCGATCTCCATAGCAAGGACCTGCAAATCGATTTCCAAATCCCTCGACTCCCAAATCGATATCCATATCAAGGATCTAAAAATCGATTTCCAAATCCCTCGACTTTCTATAGTTCCATTTCATCTGCTCCAGATTTCTGTGGTTTAATCCATGTTGTTTGATTTTCTATTTATGTGGTTCGATCCTTGTGGTTTGTGCTTCGATCCTTGTGGTTTTGATTTTGGTTCGTCCCTTGTCCCTATGGTTTTGATCCATAGGTTTGTACATTATTTCAAGAATACGATTTCAGTCCATGGGTTTGTATCATGATTTCAATCAAGAATATGATTTTAGGAATATTATTTGAAGAATATGATTTCAACTCTCGTTTGTATCCATGGGTTTGTATCATGATTTATGTGGTTTAATCCATTGGTTTGTATCATGATTTCAAGAATACGATCTATCCCTGTGTTTGATTTCATGAATACGTTTGATCCCTGTGTTTGATTTCAAGAATACGATCGATCGTTGTGTTTGATTTCAAGAACATGTTCGATCCCTGTGTTTGATTTCTAGAATACGATCGATTGTTGTGTTTGATTTCAAGAACAGGTTCGATCCCTGTGTTTGAATTCAAGAATACGATCGATCCTTGTGTTTGATTTCAAGAATTTATCGATCCCTATGTTTGATTTCAAGAATACGTTCGATCCCTGTGTTTGAATTCAAGAATACGACCGATCCTTGTGTTTGAATTCAAGAATACGATCGATCCCTTTGTTTGATTTCAAGAATACGTTCGCTCCCTTGAGAACACAACGTTAGTCCCATGAAAAACAGTGTTCAGACGTTTGTCGGCAGACAAAAACAAACAGTCTAATTGATTCAGATTTCACACATCAACACCACCTCTTAAAAATCAGAAGTGAAATCAGACTTCAGCACCTCTTAAAAAACAAACGCCACCTTAGTTAGATGTTAACTAAAAAGTTAGGTCCTTTTTTAGAATTATAAATTGATTTTTTTGACCTTATTGACACTACTAGAAAAATGCTTAATTCCGACCAGATATTACCGACGGCCAAAATCCGTCGGTAATTTCCGACGGAACACTGACGGATATGAGACATTTGAGACGGATACACTATCCGTCGGTAAAAATAGCCATTTCTGACGGATCACCGACGGACGAAAAATTATTTTATTTTTGATTTTTTTTAAATATTTCAATCCATCGGTAAATTTACTAATTTAATTAATAATTATTTTTTCCTGCAGTCCATCGGTAATCTGTCTCAAATTACCGACGGATTTCTGACGACCTTAAGAAAATCCGTCGGTAATCCGTCGAAAAGTAATTTATTTCTTTTTTCCAAGATCATGTATGTATGTATGTATGTATGTATGTATGTATGTATGTAGGTATGTCTGTATGTATGTGTATGCATGTATGTGTGTCGTATGGATATTAGTGTGTGTATATGATCATGTACGTATGTATATATAGTATATATATATGTTATGTATATATATAGTATATATATATATATGTATGTATACATGTATTGCTTGTATGTATATAGTACATATATATATCATGTATATACATGTTGTATGCATACAAGTGTGTGTGTGTAAATGTCTAGATCATGTATTGTATACATATATATATGTATATAGCACATATGTCTATAGATCATGCATGCCTATGTATATATGTAGTATGTATGTCTATAGATCATGTCTATGTCATGTGTGTATGTATGTATGTCTATAGATCATGTCTATGTATGTGTGTATGTATGTATGTCTATAGATGTATTGTATACATATGTATTGCTTATATGTATATAGCACATATACGTCTATATCATGTCTATGTATGTGTGTATGTATATATGTATGTATGTCTATAGATGTATTGTATACATATGTATTGCTTGTATGTATATAGCACATACGTCTATATCATGTCTATGTATATGTGTATGTATATGTATGTCTATAGATGTATTGTATATGTATATCATGTGTACGTATGTATATGTCATATATATGCATATGTATGTATATCATGTGTATGTATATATGTCTATAAGTGTATTATATACATATGTATTGCTTGTATGTATATGTATATGTCGTATGCATATAAATGTCTGAATGTCATGTACATGTCTATATATGTATGTATGTATATATATATGTCTATAGATGTATATGTCTATATATGTATGTATGTATATATGTATGTATGTATGCATGTATGTATGTATGTATGTCTATAGATGTATGTATGTGTGTATAACACTTTTGGTCCCTGATCTAACTAAAATTAGAGAGGTCTGAGAAAAGGAAAATATATACCAATGACCAAGCTATAGGGCAAAACTATGAGAAGTCCGGACGAAAGATAACCCAATGTCGTAGAAAATATGCAAACATCCAAATAACCGAACTAAAGGGCAAAACTCTAAGGCCCGACGAAAGATAATTTGATATATGTCGTAGGAACTGCTCATCCGTTGAGGGAGAGACAAGATGGATTCTCAATTCACAACTCCCATGAAATGTTTCATTTATTCATTCGTCTCGACACCCATTTGAAAATACGGACTTGCATCTCAGCAAATAGCATCTCGTTAGATTTCAACTTGTTTTTGAAATTTGTATTTAACTATACATATCTACTACAATAATTTTAAAACAAATTTCTTAACATATTAAAATTTTTCATCCTGGAATAAAACACTAACTAAATATTGTTTTCTATAATTAATTAATATCAAATTATTAATTTATTAATTAAAATTAATATAATAATAAAATATAAAATATTTAATTGAAAATTAAGTTAAATTAGAGTAAACTACAAATTTGATCCATGTGGTTTGGTGGTTATAACTTTTTTCGTCCTCAGAGTTCTAAAATTACAAGATAACCATTGCGGTTTGTAAAAAAGACTGGATTTTGTCCCTACATTATCACTCTTGTTAGCACTCCCGTTAACAATTAGCCATTATTTGTTGGTGAAATCTCATATATCGTCTCTGGTATCGTCTGCGACAAACCTCCGATCATCTTTTGCGACACACTTCATGTCATCTCTCAAAACCCAAATCCAAACCTTAACACCAAAATCAAAATTCAAACCTCAAATCCAAAACCAAAATTTGAACTAAAACAAAAAACGAAAACCAAAATCACAATCAATACTAAAACAAAACCAAAAATCACAATCCAAATGGAATATGATTTCTGCTTAGATTGGAGACCGATTCTGCTCATATTTCTTCAGATCAATGAAAAGCTTGTTTGATTCATGCCCATGTATGTAACGTTTCATCTCTGGTCTTCGTCTCTAAACCAAAATCCAATTGTTATACTTTTTCGGTCTTCGTCTTTAAACTCAAATCCAAAATGAAAATCCAAACTAAAACCAAATTAGAAATCCAAAATCAGTAAGCCTTAATCTACACCAAAGTTATTGAACTTTAATCCTAACGAAAATAAAAATCAATTTAAACCAATCAAAGTTTACCTTGGCTTTTAAAAGCAGGACTAGGAGGATATGATGACAGAGGTGAGAAAAAAGGGAGAACAGGGATGTTGGTGAGACGGTAGCGGTAGGCAGATATGTGTTAGAGATAGAGGAGGACGAAATGGCGACTAAGATGTTTCTGATTCTGAAGGAAGGAGGAGAGTGGTGCCAAGTTTGGAGTCGGGAGTGGTGAATTCGTCAATGAAGAAGAGCGATTTGGCAGTGGAGTTCTGGCTCCTAATTTGGCGGTAAAGATTTCCATCAACCCCTCACTTATTGATTTGGTTCGTCTACAATTTTGATTTCCTATGGTTTGAATATCTATTGTGTTTATATATATAAAAAATTCTTATATTAGAGTAAATTACATTTTTTGTCCCTCTAATTTGAATATGTATCAATTTTTATGAAGGAAAATGTGATAAAAAGTGGAAAAAAACAAACTACTGCTTACTTAATGAGTTTTTTAATGGGCGCTAGAAGGAGGGACCAAATCCAAATGTTTTTGCGAACCATGAAAGTCATCTTGTATTTTTTAAACTATAAAGACAAAAAATGTTATAATCGACAAACCACAGAGACCAAATTTATAGTTTACTCTTTAAACTAAAAATCTTGTTTTAATTCAAAAATCTTATAATAGTCATTAAATAATTATAACTTTATTTAATTCATTAATGAAAACTGTTAGCTCCAATAGTTCATTCGTAGAAGTATTGAAAAATAAGCTAAGTACAAGAACCACAGAAGACATCTGCCGCATACACCAAGACTCTCAAGCAGCACATATCAGAGCCTCTGTCGACTACTATCTGAGAAGAACTTAACCTGAAGATCATCCTCAGACCACAGAGCCTCTGTGATCCTTCACAGAGCCTCTGTGTAGGCAATCTCTGAAAGTAGAAGACTTGTGCATTTGATGAAGATAAATGAACATGTGCCTCTCACGTGCCCCTTCAGTACGAACATTCTCAAGATCAAATAGTACACCCACGATGGTTTACTTTCCAGGTGTCATTCCTTTTATGGGTGAAAACTTTTGTATTGTACTATTGTGTGCTCAATGATCTGTATACCTCCTGCCATTGTTGGCAACGCAACACACAATTTCACACACGCCTGGATTCTAGTGAGAGAAATCTGTAGAGAGCATTTCTCATACAGTAGTGTGTGTTCTTGATGTATTTTACAAGTTAATGAAGATAATCTGTTGAGTGAATCATTTCTATTGTTTCTGTTATCTTTATTACTTGTATGTGTGTGTTTCTAACAAATATCTCAACCCATTCCATGCATTAAAAACGCTTCCGCACATCATCTGATCTTGCATGTTTTGAGTTTAGTATATCATTGTTGAGTAAAAATGGGATCAACAATTGGTATTAGAGCAAACTTTGATTGTCAATATCAAAGGATCATATCTACAATGATTCCTACTTATTTGGTAGAATACTTGAACTGATTTCAGTCTTGTTCTTCATTCTCAAAGAACAGTCCTTGTTTTTGTGTTATTTTCAACCAGTTTGGATTTGACACATTTATAGGAGTTGTTTCTCATTTGAAATGTTTTCAGTGTGTGTTGTAGATCAAACTAGAACTCTTTTTCTTCATAGTTTAAGCCTAATCTCTCATTTCTTCTTGATTTAAATCATTTGTTTTCTTCTTCACTGCTCATACTCTGTTTTTCTTCGAATTTTTTTTCTTTCAAAATGGCAATTGTAAACAACTTCTTCACTGCTGGATCCCAAACCAAACCTCCTACTCTGTTGAGGGATGAATATCCTCAATGGAAAATATACATGGTTCATTTCCTTGAGGGAGTTGACAAAGATCTTGTTAACTATGTTAAAAACCCACCATATGTGCCAATGGTCACTGTTCCATGGGTTCCTGCAACTGAAACCACACCAGAGGTACCCGAGTACCAAAAACCTAAGCCTATCATTGAATGGGGTCCTCAAGACCGGGAAAAATATGAGATGGGAAAGAATCCAAAAGTTTACTCATCATGGCTATCCCAAATGATCTATTTCAGTCTTTGGATGCATGTGAATCTACCCATGATCTATAGGTAGAGATAGAGAAGCAGCTAGAAGGTGGAGCTAAGACCCAAAAGAACAGAAGAGCTTAGTGAAAAAATGAATACTATGCATTCAAAGCTCTGCCAACTGAATCACTCCAAAGCACATATGATAGGTTCAACTCTCTGATTAACGAATGCAAGAAGTTTGGCATCCACAGAACCTCTAAAGAAAACAATGTCATATTTCTCAAGAGTCTGAATGAGGAGTGGCTTCAGCTGTCCATGTCTCTGCAAACAAATCAAGACTTAGACACATAGACTTTGACTGATCTCTTTGGCACTCTGGCTGCACAAAAAAACTATGTGGACCTCTGGCTCTTGTAGGAAAAGCTGCAGAGGGTCAAGAGAAGCCACAGAAAGAGAAAGCTCTGGAAAGAAAGTGTGAAATGAAAGAAGAAGATGAAGAGGGTATTGATGGATAATAGTGAGGAAGAAGAAGTTTCTGATGAAGAAGAAGTAAGTATGGCTTCAATAGCCAAGTCCTTGGCTTTGATCACTAAAGAGTTTAACCGTGGACTCAATAAGAAGCCTACATTCCACAGAGGAACAGAAGAAAGAGAAGGAAGAGGTGGCAGATACCAAAGTCATGGGCTACAAATGGACAGAGCCTACCCTGACCCAAGGCAATTTGGACCACCACAGAGGTATGAACCAAGAAGCCATGGAAGAGAGGAGTACTTTGATCAACAGAGGATGTATGACCAGAGAAACAACGAGAAGAGAATAGGTGAATACCAACAAAGACAGGTCGAGTACCAACAGAGGGGTGCACAGAAGGATGACCTAAGAGGACCTAAGAAAGCTATGACCACCGCTCCACATAAGAACGGGTGCTTCAAGTGAGGCAAACCTGGACACTACGCCGTAGAATGCCGAATCCAGCCGAACAGAGGTCAGCCTGTTCGTGATTATGCCTTCTTCAAGAACAAAGTTGAGTACTATGTTTAGAAATCACTAATGGCAGAACAGGACAACTAGATCTCTGACGAATCATCAGATGAAAGGGACATAAATGCTTTGTTTTGTGGTATGGCAGAGGTCAATGATTCAGAAGCTGACATCGAGGTATTCATTTCTGACTCTTGCTTAAATGAAGCAGATATCAAATTTCTTAATCTTACAGAGGAATTGCATACATTTGAAAAGACATGTTCTGATTTGAAAAAGAAACTTGCCTTTTATGAAAGAGAAGCCAAACTTCTTACTCAAGAAAAGGACAAAAATATTCCAAGAAAAGAAAAGTCTTGAAACTGAACATTTCACAAAAGTAAAATCTTTGAAGGAAAAGGTTACTCATCTTGATCTGGCTTTAAAAAATAAGATCAAGGAGCTTAAAGATAATGAGAGTGACAGAATGAACATTTTAGCTCTCAAAACTTTTTCCAAAAGGAAAAAGAAGTTCTCCATCAAGACTTGCTCGACATAGATCTTCTGATAAGGAAGTATCAGGATGCACATAAGGTTCATGAAAAGGTGAACACCCAAGTTGGACGAAGAGGGATTGGGTTCCGTGACATAGATACTTATACTGGAAACAAAAAAAAAAAAAATCTTTGTCCTCTATCTTTGGCCCTGGGAAAATTCAAAAGTCAGGTTTCCCTAACTTAACTTCTGTATTTAAGAGACGAAAAACCTATGAAGAACTACATGAGAGGAGTCCATTGAAGATGACAAATGTTTGGTATCAAGACAAAGTTTTTCCATCTTCAACCTCTGTCAAAAGAGAATCTAAACCAAAGAAATATCTGAAAACCTAAGATCAGATATGACTCTTTAAATTTGGCTATCCAGAAACTAAAACTCATGTGGCCTTTGTATGCAAGATAATCCTTGAAAAAGAATTTTTCTCTAAGGCACCTGAATTCATTCACTCTTCTGCAGAAGAAAAGTTATTGGAACTCTTTGAAAATGATTTGAAGGAAACCTATGAAAACAACTTTTTCAATAATCCTGATATAACCTCTGTCATACAAGAAATCTTTGAACAAGATTTGATGGAAGTCTTTAAAGTTGCTGAAATTGTCTCATTCATTTCAAAAGATTTATTTACTTTTATGGACAACAATGGAAAAGATTGTGATATATGTCCAGAAATCCATGACTCTGTCAACAGAGAACTTCTTGATTTAGACTCAGAACCTGAGGATGATTCAACCTCTGTCGTCTCAGAGATTGGTTCTGTCGAACCTGAGATAGTACCTTGCAGACTAGAGGGATTTAAGTTACCCTTTGGCATTCTTAACAGAACCATTCCTCCCAAGGAAATCTTTGCAAGGATTTCTATACGCCCCAACTTCCTAGACATGTGTTTACAAGTTAAGACTTCTCTTGAGCTTGAAAAGATAAACAAACAAAAGGAAATGTCAACTCAGAATCCAAAACCTCCAGGATCTTCAAAACCAAATCATGATAAGTATACATGGCAACAAAAGAAGAAATGGATTAATAATGACAAATCTTTTACTTCTGTGGCAGTGAAACCAAGGGAGGGTTACCACAGAAGGTGGCTACAACCGAAGATTCATGCGGAGAGGAGTTTTAATAAAAGTAAATCTAGCCTAGATAGGTCCTTCTGTAAAAAGAAGTCTGATGCTAGGAGAGATTGTAATATAAAAAACCTCTGTACTCATCTTTAATGAATTCAATGAAAAGTTTAAGCAAGTTGCCTCAAATGCTCATAATTGTGATTGTTTCAAACTCATGCATCAGTTAAGTCAACATTTTTTTGGTCCACACTGTTTCCTCTCAAGACCCAAAGTAAAGAATGCCAAATTCAAGGATCAGAAGAAGAAAAATGGTTCTTCTTATTGGTCTCGAAGGTGCTTAACAAGTTTGTAGAAGGGTGGGGGTTGAATACAAACACAAAATTTAATGGTTTAATAAATTGTTTATTGATGAATCAAATTACAATTTACAGTTTGTTGCGGAGTAAGATTAAGTAAAACCTAATCTAAACAAACTTAAGAAACACACAGATTGTTGCACAAGAATTAGAGAATAGAGATTGAGAGAATATAGAAAGCAAGGGTTTCTATATGATAAGAAAGATAGAAGACAACTCTCAGATAGAGTCTTGATCTTTCTATTTATACCCTATGCATTAAATGCATGGCAGGGTAATTTGCACGTGTCCTTTGATGGTTGGTTGCATGCCTCTGACTTTTGGAGACATGCTTTTAGCCGAATGGTGAACAATGTAGTCTTCAGAGTTGTTGTACGATCTGTCACAGAGGTATGTCTCTTATGACATTTGTACTATGTGTGCAAGGATAAGACAAAAGAAACTTGGAGCATAAGCTATGTGATCTTCAATCGCTGAATATCTCTTCATTCACAGAGATAGAAGAAGGTTCAGTGATCGCTGAAGCTTTTCTTCAGGTTTCTTCGCGTGTAGGTAGACTTGTCTTGGTTTCACTGATATCCGCATCAGATCATGAGTAGACATGTCAGTTGTTCAGCAGCTTTGTCTTAGACTCAGTGATGAACATCTTTGCTGCGAAACTTGTTTTCAGGGATTACGTCTAATAGTTACAAGAGAGATCATCAGCGATACTGAACACACTCAATATTTGATCGCTGATGGTGAAACACTTATACATACAAATGTTAAACATAATTTTCACTAAGTATAACAGCGGGTCATTATCAAATCACTGAGAGAGTTTGGATCAACAATCTCCCCCTATTTGATGATGACAAAGTAACTATAAAGAAAACTACTTTAAGTCAAAATATAAGGATAGCCAGGACTCGTAACATACATGTCCCAATTACTATTTTGAGGGATCTTTTACAGTACTGATGAGTTTAAGTACTTCACTGAAATTTTCATTAATATTGTAAAAAGAGGTTACAAATTAGAACATGAAAATTGTAAGTACAAGAGAAGTCCTATACTACTGTAAGACTAACTACTAGATTATAAAAGACATAAGAGAATTTGTCAGCTATGTTTTCAGGAGGTCTCTGGAGAGATCATGAAATCTGGTATCTTTTCTCCTTTCCTTCTTCGATCAGCGACTTCTTGTCTAATAAGACCTTTGACTGGATCCGCCAATGAAGAGTATCCACACCACAAGCATAGAAGATCTTGAAGATGGCTTAGTGGGCAGAGAGGAATTTCATAGACTATTTGAAACCTAAGCTGTTCCTCATCATCACTGAAGAAGATTCCATAAGGCTTCTTTAACACTTGCCCTGGTAAGAAGGGTCCATCAGAAGGCAGTGATAGATCTAGAGCTGAGAGATCTGGAGAAGGCCTGAACAGTGCATCCCTGGAGAATTTGATGGAGGTTTCATTTCTGTTAACTGCATCATTTTCAGAAGAAGAGGCATGCTTTCGTTTAACTGGTCTTGGCTGTGATGGAGGAGCTGAGGGCACATTTGTTTTGGCAGGGACCCTGTTGATGAGAGCTTCAAGAAGGTTTTCAACATGACCTCAGTACGTTGATCTTGATTTCTTCAGTGCTTCTTTGAACTCTAACCATTCTGAATAGCCGAAGTGTTCCAGTTTTGATAAGAACATTGCTTTTTCACTTCCATCTTCTATGAATATCTCCATGGTGATAGTTGTTCAGTCCTTCTTTTTCCTTCCTGAGATTGTCACGATAGTGATCTTCATTAGATCAGATCGATGGTCGAGCTTTTTCTTGCACAAGCTAGACTGGCATCGCTGATTTATTTTCTTTTAGCGTTTTCCTCCTCTATCTCTTTCAAAAGAGCAACTTGAACTTTCACTGGATTCTTTTTCATCTTGTCATCATTGAATAGAGATGAATGTACCTCAAGAGTTAGATCATCATCTTTTTGGCATTCATCAATTAACTTTTCAACTCTGACAGATTCTTTAATTTCAGCTTTGGAAAGGAAGTCAAACTCTTCATCGGAGGTTTGAGGAGAGATCTTCAGCCGTAAACTTTCCAAGTTGGAGATCATCTTTGCTCGTCTTTTTACTTCATCCTCTGACCTTTGAAGAGGTTGAGAGGGCCTTCTTAGATGACTCAGGGATTCATCCTCTTCTTCTTCTTCATCAATCTCATTGATAGAGATTGGGATTATTGATTCTTCAGCTATTTGAGCTGGGATTTTTTGTTGAGACGTTCCCTTAAGAAGGGGAGAGAACTGTCTGAGCAAAAAGAAAAAGGAGTTAGTGTATGTTTTTGAGGAAAAGAGAGATAAAGGCTAGAAATACAGGGGTGGTTGGTAGGAAAAGAAAGATAGAGGTACAATGGAGAGATATACCTGAGAAGGTAGCTCCCCCTGAGAAGGTAGCTCCCCCTTAGAAGGTGACAGGAGTTTCAGATTTCCCTCGACAACGATTCCCTTCTGCTTGCCTTGGGATGAGGTATCTGGAGCTTTGTCCTTCTGTCTCCCCCCTGCTTCATTTAGTACGATGCCTTTCATCGGTGGAGCTGATGAGGCATTTATTGCAGAGAACCATTGGGAAGGATCTTCGTCTTCATCATCATCAACGATGACATCGTCAACCTCTTGATTCTGAAGATCAAGTTCTTCCTCTTCTTCTTCCTCCTCCTCTTCCTCTTCTTTTTCAAGAAGCACTGGAGGAGGGGAGGGAGGGGCTTTCTCTTCAGCAACAACTGATTCATCAAATATGTTCTCCCCCTCAGCCTGAGAGGGAGGTTCTTCCACAATCTCTTGAGTGGTTGCTACATTTTCTTCATTCAGATCCTTCTCCCCCCATTGTCATCATCATGGGGGAGAGATGTGGCAACAACTTCAGTTACGCAGTAGTTGATGTATGGGCATCAACCTCCAATGCGTCCAGACGACCTTCTATCTCTGGAATGGCAGACGTAGCATGTTGAATGAACTTGACAGCCAGGTTCAGCGACATTATATCATCGTCGGTGAAAGAGGGAGTAGGAGCGGGAGATGGTGCATTCAGCATTGACATAATCTGAGTGAGAAGCCGATTTGAGTCGTCAACCTTTCCACCAAGGATCTTGACTTCACTGGTCAGATGATCAACATGGCCATTTAGAAATTGTAGTTTAAGAGAGTTGTTGGCCACGTTCTCTTTCAGCATGCTGACCTCAGTTTAGAGAGAGTTGAGCTGAGACGCATCAGCTTTCGTGGAGATGGTGGTAGAGAGGTTCTTCATGTCTGCACCAGCACTGTTGACAGCAGTAGTGTTGGTGTTGATGGAAGCAGCTAGGGAGTCCACTCTCTCAACTAACTTGTGCAGAGAGGCATCAACAGTTCCCAAAGTAGGACCTGAAAAACAAGTTAGTGGTTGAGCAAAACGTGCTCAGGCTTATTTAGAGAGGTAGGTGAAGTGTATATGGTTTTAGAGTTACCTGATGTGTCAAACATATTGTATAATGCTAGGTCTCCCTTAAAAGAAGGAAATGGCAGTAATGTTTGTGGCAAACCTTCGAAAGGGAGGCCACGAGGTCCTACGTTTGCAGCTTGAAGAATAGGCTGCTGTAAGGGTGGGAGATTAGAGACCAAAGAAATAGAAGGAGAAGTATTATGGATAGAAGAAGGAACATTGGTGATGATAGAAATTACCTCAGTAGGGGGTTAAGTCACTGAGGGAATCTGGGTGGTCACCGGTGGTGTTTCAACGACCGTAGTCACTGAAACGGTTCTTGCGGTAGCAGTAGCGGAAGAGCGAGCCACGAAGTCATCCAAGGTGGTCTGTTGAGAGACTACCTCAGGTATATTTGTGAGAGGGGGTTGCTCCACAGCCTTTCTGGCCTTTTTAGAGGTACCATAAATAACTGATGACTTTCGTTTTAGATAGGTTGTAGTGGCAGGGGTAACTGATGAAAGAACCATCTGCGTAGCCACTGAAGGAGAAGAATGTTGGGAGAGACGGAAGCGGAGAGTTTGAAGACTTACCTCATTTTCAGAGGGCTTGACTTCAAGGATACGAGGGCCAACCTTGGAGAAGCTACAATCACTCTCCTTAGGGTACTTGTCTCCCAAGAAGTAATGAACGATGGTAGAGATGAACCTGACATAGGGAAAATCTTGATGTCCCTTTCAACTTTTTCTATCTTGGAGAGAAGATCTTCAAAGATAGCTCCGACATAGTCAAAGTGTCGACTAACGATCACTGAGTAACCCATTTGTAGTTAAACTTTGCTTGCCTGATCAAGTGACCCAACTTTGCCACTCATGCTCTGAATTATGTGTGTGAAGATATAATTCAGCTCAGAGGGCATCTTCGCCTTGTGAATCTTTGTCAATTTTTTTATCAGGGATGGTGGTGTGGGGTTTGAAGTCCCATTGATATCCCATGTGGTCGAGGAACTGAATGAGTTCATCGTCAGTGTGTAAGGCGTCGAAGCCTGCCTTTGTCTTGGAGGGGAATCGGAGAGCTATGCGAATAGCAATAGCAGTGATATTCCCAGGTCCATGGTGGGTCTGGAAGGTGATAGCAGGGATCGACTTGCTTTGCTTATTCAGTACCTCACCCTTGTCAGCGGTGAACCAGATTTCTTGAAGAAGAGACCTTGAAGGAGTAGGATCAACTTTCAGAGCATAACCCAAACATGATTCTTTAAGAAAGTTAGCATCTTGCAGAAGATGAGGACATTTGTTTTTGGGAAGGTCTAGTCGTCCCAAGTGGTTGTTTTTCGCGACTTCTGAGTCAACAAGTGCAAATTTCACAGTCTTGGATGGAATGAGAGTAGCTTGGGAGGCCATTTCTGGAATAGGTAAAAGAAGAATAGAATAAAAGATTTTAGAGTCCAAAAACAGTGCAATGTATTTTACTAGTTTCTTGTTAAGGAAAGAAACTTGTAAAAGACGTTGTTTTTTAGAGGAAAACGAGTTTCTTTAAAAAGAAGGTGAGATGAACAGTCCTAAAAACCATAAGGTTTTTGCACAAAAAAATCATAAAGAAAATGATTTTAAGAGTAAAATAATTTTAATCCAAAATGAGAAAGAAAAGTTAGGATTAAACAAGTGTTCCTTAACATACTTACCCTGATGAATAAATGTATCTTTGTCAGATTGCTTGATCTGAAGTCCAAGATAGTAAGTTAGTTCACCCATCATACTCATTTTATATTCTTTCTTCATTATTTTAGCGAAACGAGTACACAGAGAAGGGTTAGTAGAACCAAATATAATGTCATCAACATATATTTGTACAAGAATAATATGACCTTTTATCTTTCTGAAAAATAACGTGTTGTCAATTTTTCTAAGCTCAAATTTTTCAGAGATAAGAAAAGAAGAGAGAGTGTCATATCAAGCACGAGGAGCTTGTTTTAACCCATAGAGAGCCTTATCCAATTATATACATAATTTGGATGCTTAGGGTCATAGAACCCTCGGGGTTGTTCAACATAAACTTCTTCATTCAGTTTTCCATTTAGGAATGATGACTTGACATCCATTTGATATACTTTGAAGTCTTTGTAAACTGCATATGCTAAGAATAATCGAATTGCTTTGAGCCTAGACACAGGGGAAAAGGTTTCATCATAGTCTTTGTCTTCCTCTTGTCTGTATCCCTGAGCAACTAGTCTATCTTTGTTACGGGTTACAGTCCCATTTTCATCTAATTTTTTCTAAACACCCATTTGGTGCCTATGACAGATTTATCATATGGTTGGGGAACGAGATTCCAAACTTTGTTTCTAGCAAACTCAGTCAGTTCTTCTTGCATAACACTGACCTAATTTGGATCTTTGAGGGCATCATCAGTCTTCTTTGGCTCTATGAAAGAAATAAAATTTACAAAGAGACAGATATTACATGAACTTCGTTGAGTTTGAATACCTGCATCAGGATTACCAAGAATTTGATATATGGGTTGATCTCTGGTCCATCGTTGAGCTGGAGCATAGTCGCTTACTTCAGGAGTTGGATCATCAATAGGAATGTTGACTGATGAAGAGGTTTGATGTTCTTCAACTATCAAATGTTGCGGTTCAGACAAAACATTATTCACCGAGAGGTTTTCAGAAGAGGGAAGATCTGATGGAGGAAGTGTGTTTAGGGGACAGCTGAAACCCAAGAGGTAGATTCAGCGTTAGGAGCTATGATGTTTGGATCGTCATCATTGTTAGGAGGATTTGTATGTTGATGTGAGTTGGAGAGAGGTCCTGTTTCCCTGTAGTGAGAGAACATCCAAGCATTTAGTTCATCATTGTCGGTGATAGGTTTAGAGTTCGCTGACATGGATTCGTCAAAAGTGACGTGGATTGTTTCTTCTACAATTTGTATTATCTTGTTAAAGACTATGTAGGCTTTTGAGATAGAGGAATAGCCAAGAAAGATTCGATAATCAGCTTTCAGGTCGAACTTTCCAAGTGCATCTTTGTTGTTTAAGATGAAACACTTACAACCAAAGATATGAAGAAAACTGATGGAAGGTTTTCTTCCATGAAAAAGTTCATAGGCTGTTTTGCGGAAACGTTTTACTATCAGAGACCTGTTTTGAGTAAAACACGCAGTGTTGACAGCTTCTGCCCAGAACTGAGTTGGAAGATGAGAATCACTGAGCATTGATCTTGCAGCTTCAATGATCGTTCGGTTTCTTCTTTCAGCGACACCGTTTTGCTGAGGAGTTCTTACAGAAGAGAAATTGTGCGAGATTCCCTTACTCTTAAAGAAGTTGTTCAGGGAACTATTTTTGAATTCAGTTCCATTATCACTTCTTATAGAGCGAACAGTTAGATTATTCAACACTTCCATCTTTCTAACAAAAGATATAAGTTCTTCTGGAGTATCGCTTTTAGAGCGAAGAAATATTACCCAGGTGTAGCAAGAGTATTCATCTACTATAACAAGAGTGTATTTCTTTCCAACTATGGATTGGATATTTACAGGGCCAAATAAATCCATATGCAAGAGCTGAAGTGGATTTGTTACTAAGGAAACTTGTTTTGAAACTAGCTTTAGTCTGCTTTCCCTTCTCACATGCTGAACAAAGAGATTCCTTGGCATATGAGTGTTGAGGAAGACCGGAGACTAGTTCTTTTGAGGAGAGAGAATTCAGTGTTCTGAAGTTGAGATGAGATAATCTTTTGTGCCATAACCAGTTGACATCTAAAGAGGCTTTAGAAAGAAAACAAATGTTTTCAGTAGAAGTAGAGTCCATGTCTATTGCATACACATTTTCCATACGATAACCACTGAGAGCGAGCTTTCCTTTTTCATTCACCACTGAACATGCTTTCTTACAAAAGCGAACCTCATAGTCTTTGTCACATAGCTGACTGATGCTAAATAAGATTGTGCTTTAATCCATCTACGTAAGAGACTCTTCGGAAGTTAGTCGTCCCGTTGCTGAGTACGCCAAACCCTCTGGTATAACCTTTCCCATTTCCACCAAAGGTCACTGAGGGACCTTTCACTTCCTTGTATTCAGTAAGTAGGTCTTTTTGTCCAGTCATGTGTCGAAAGCATCTGCTATCTATATACCAGATACCCTTCGATCCCTGCAAACATAAGGAAGATTAAGTTTTGAATGGTACCCACTTTTCAATGGGTCCAGTAAGGTTAGTGGAGATGGAAGGTTCAACACTCTTCATGACATATGAAGATTCAACGTCAGTGGTAACCTTCACCGTGGTTAATTTTTTAACCTTAATGGCATTTTTCAACTTGGCAGATTTCTCAGCTTTGGTGACCTTCTCAGCCTTGGAGGCATTAATCTTCAGTTTAGCTATCTTATCAGCTTTTGTGGCAGTAGGACATTTACTGGCAATAGGGTCAGTAAGTCCATAGTAATAGCCCTTTCTATAGACGAAAGTAGCCTTAAGACCATGAGTAGTTGAGTTAGAAAACTTGAGATGAGCAGGGCCAGCTCCAAGGATTCCCTTGGCATAAGATCTTAGAGGAACTTTTGTTGGGTTACGGGATCTCAAGTACAGCGGAAAATAAAACCGTAACCCTCCAAGGACCCATACGAACCGAAATCAATCGGGTGCTTCGAAATTATACCTCACAGTTAATGAGATTTTGAATCACAGCAACAAAGCAAGCTTGATGCCTCTACGGTATCCACGCGAACAATCCGAATCCTTTGCCTTCTCGTGATGCTAGTCACGGTTTCAAAACTTAGAAATGAAAGAGAGCATATAGTTGTAGGTGATTTTAGAGAGAATTGCAAGAACAAAAATGTTGCATACAGTGTCATACATTATATATGGACATGAGAGGCATGGCATGAAAGCACCACCATCCCTACACCATACTTGAGTGTAGAAGTGTCCATGCACCATAACTCTTCTTTTCAAGACCATCCAGAGTCAAATTTATTTATGTCCAACATAAATAATATCTGATTTTATATAATCGGATTAAATCAATACGAATCAGATATAATAATTAAAAGTTTTAATTATTTAAACTCCTTATTCGAATATGTTCAAAGCGTGTGACCCAATGGGTTCTCGACATATTGGTAATAATTATAAATCTCGTATTTATATTTATAAATAATGAGCGGTATCTAGCAATACATCATCGTCATCCAAATGACGAGAATTGGTGATACAACAAATTATCGGTTTGTAGTCAATTTTAGTTTCCACATTTAATTCTTTTGTCCTTGATGTCTAGATTGAACACGGGACATTGAATGTGTCATTCTCGTTATGTCCAATCTCTAGTTTCTTGATTCCCGAATATACATATAAAAACAGAAATTGATATCTTATATCATTTATCTGAGCATGCATGCTTTTCCTTAGTATATATTTATCAAAGGGCCAAGAGACATCACTCCCGTCTTAAAGGAGGGACATATCCTATCTCCATACATGCTAGTTCTACCATGTGATTTATAACATACCCAAAAATAATTATGTCACCCAGTTACGGAATGATTAGAACAAATGTCAAGATATATTACTCACACATAACAAACTCTATATTTCTCAAGTCAAAGAATTGCATGTATATTGACCACATGGGAAACACTTATGACACTCACATGGCATCCAATGAAGTGTTCTCATAGCGAGTCACGTCCGATACACAAAATCTCTATTTTCTACCCATATGCAGATTCAATATCTCTATATGAATCCCTACATATGTTAGTCATTATCATATTACTTCAAGTTTAAAACCCAAAATAATATTTAACTAGGGACATTTAGAATACATTATTCTAAGGTTATTTATTATGAATAATTAAAACACAGAATATAACATATACATAATAAATTGGGCAATGCCTTTTATTTATTTATTAATTTCATGAAACAAAACTCAAAATTACAATCATCGTATGATTAGTTTTTGGGAATTCACTAACAATATCCCACTTGCACTAAAGCCAATCATCCATGCATCGTATACTAATGGATCTACAGTGGCCATCATGCTTCTGCTGTGTTAACGACTTCGTTAGTGGATCAACAACATTGTTGTCAGTTGACACTCTGCTTATACTAACATCGTCTCTTTCAATAATCTCTCTAATGAGATGATATCTTCTAAGAATATGTTTGGATCTTTAGTGAGATCTAGGTTCCTTGGCCTACGCTATAGCTCCATTGTTGTCGCATAACAACTCTATAGGACAATCACTGCTAGGAACAACTCCAAGTGAAGAAATAAATTTCTTGATCCAAACGGCTTCCTTGGCTGCATCTGATGCTGCGATGTACTCAGCTTCCGTTGTAGAATCAACTACTATTGCTTGCTTAGAACTCTTCCAGCTCACAACACAATACCCGACTGCGATCGAAAATCATCTTTATCCGTTTGAAACTTGCATCAGTGTAACCCTTTACACTTAACTCTTCTTCACCGCCATATACCAAGAATGAATCCTTTGTTATTCTTAAGTATTTGAGGATATTCTTGATGTCAATCCAGTGACCATCACCTGAATTGGATTGGTATCTACTCGTCATGCTTAAAGCATACGATACATCAGGTCGAGTACATATCATGGCATACATGATAGATCCAATTGCCGAAGCATATGGAATCTTACTCATTCGTTCACTCTCTTGAGATGTAGTAGGGCACTGCGTCTTAGAAAGTGATATGCCATGAGACATAGGTAAGAACCCTTTCTTGCTATCAAACATGTTGAACCATTTCAACACTTTGTCTACATATGTACTCTGACTTAAGCCAAGTAATTTCCGCGATCTATCTCTGTAGATCCGAACGCCTAATACATAGGAAGCTTCACCTAAGTCTTTCATTGAAAAACATTTTCCTAACCAAGCCTTTACAGACTCAAGTGTCGGAATATCATTTCCAATGAGTAGTATGTCATCTACATACAATAAAAGAAACGATATGGTGCTCCCACTAACCTTTTTGTAGACACAAGGTTCAACCTCATTTTTTGAGAAGGAAAACTCTTTAATCGCTTCATCAAAACGATGATTCCAACTCCTTGAAGCTTGCTTTAATCCATAAATAGATCGTTGCAGCTTGCATACCTTATGAGATTTTTCAGGAGCGACAAAACCTTCGGGTTGTATCATATATATGTCCTCAAGTAACTTTCCGTTAAGGAAAGCTGTTTTGACATCCATTTGCCAAATCTCATAATCGTGATATGCTGCAATGGCTAGTAAAATTCTAATAGACTTAATCATTGTGACTGGAGAGAAAGTTTCATCATAATCAACACCTTGAATTTGTTTGAAACCTTTTGCAACCAATCGTGATTTATAGGTAATCACATTACCATCCATGTCGGTCTTTTTCTTGAATACCCATTTGCACCCTATAGGTCGTACCTCGTTGGGTGGGTCAATTAAGTTCCAAACTAGGTTTTCATACATGGAGTCCATTTATATTCTCATAGCATCTAGCCATTTCTTAGAGTCAATGCTTGCCATAACATCTTGGTAACTAGTGGGCTCATCATCCATGAGCATCACATCCCCGTTATGAGTGATGGCAAATCCATATCTCTCAGGCTCATTCCATTTTCTACTTGATTTACGAGCACTTTGTGTTACGACATCATACTGCCTTTCCACATCACTTTGTGTATCCACAATTACTTGTGGTGTCTGCGTTGGTTCCATCTGTGTTGACATATTTTGGTCTTGAACAATTTCATGTTCTACATTCCTCCCACTAATACCTTTGGAAATAAATTCCTTTTCCATGAAGACACCAGTACGCCAAACAAACACTTTATTGTCGTGAGGATGATAGAAGTAGTATCCCATAGTTTCTTTGGGATATCCTACAAACATGCATTTATCATATGTTGGTTCTAATTTAGTTGTGATTAGACGTCGTACGTAAACCTCACAACCCCAAATCTTCATAAAAGATAATTTAGGACTCTTCCCAGTCCATATCTCATATGGTGTCTTTTCAATAGATTTTGATGGAACTCGGTGTAGTGTGAAAGCTGTTGTCTTTAGAGCATATCCTCAAAAGGATGTCGGAAGGTCAGCTTGACTCATCATAGATCGTACCATGTCCAACAGTGTATGATTCCTCCTTTCGGAGACACCATTCCATTGTGGTGTTCCAGGTGGAGTGAGTTCTCATACAATACAACAATTTCTAAGATGATCAAGAAAAACATGGTCTAAGTATTCGCCACCTCGATCACATCGAAGAATCTTAATACTCTTTCCAAGTTGGTTTTGTACTTCATTTTGAAATTATTTGAACATTTCAAAGGACTCGGACTTATGTCGCATTAAATATACATAGCCGAACCTACTGAGATCATCAGTAAATGTAATGAAGTATCTATAACCACCTCTAGCATGTATGTTCATTGGACCACATACATCACTATGTATGATTCCCAGTACATCACTTGCTCTGTCACTTTGTCCAACAAAAGGAGCCTTTGTCATCTTTTCAATTAAACAAGCTTCACACGTCCCATATGATTCCAAATTTAATTTTTTCAATAATCCATCATTATGGAGTTTGTAAATGCGAGTTTCGTTTATATGGCCAAGACAACAATGCCAGAGATAGGTTAAATTTAAACTATTCGATTTTACCTCCCTTTTATCTATGTTATAAATCGGATTATCCATATTAAGAACATAAAGACCATTAATCAAACTTGCATCACCATAATATATATTACCGAAAGAGAATGAACAACATTTGTTCCCAATTTTAAAGGTAAAACTTTTCTTGTCCAAACAAGATACAGAAATCAAATTTCTAGAAATAGATGGTACGCAATAACAGTTACCAAGTTCTAATAATAATCCGGTCGATAAAGTTAAGAAAATAGATCCTACGGCTATAGCAACAACCTTTGCCCCATTTCCAACACGCAGATCAACTTCACCTTTGCTCAACCTTTTGGTCCTTTTTAGTTCCTGCACGTTTCTACAAATATGAGAACCACATACAGTATCTAATACCCATGATGTATAAGAAGTAGAAAGATTATCTTCTATCACATAGATACCTGAAGTGGAAGTTTCACTTCCTTTCTTCTTTTCCTGAAGGTAGAGAGGACAGTTCCTCTTCCAATGCCCGGGTTTGTTGCAATGAAAGCACCCACCCTCCTTAGGCACAGTTACCTTGGGTTTCTTAATGCCCCCTTCTGGCTTCAAAGATTTAGAAGTGGGTTTGGCAATGGACTTTCCTTTGATTTTCCCTCTCTTGTCCTTACGGAACATCAAAATGGTGGACTTGTTCTTTGCAAGCTCTTGCTCGGCTGTTCGTAACATATTGAGCAATTCTAGAAGGGATTTTTCAAAGTCATGCATGTTGTAGTTCATCACGAATTGACTGTAGCTATTTGGCAACGATTACAAAACTACATCAATGGCCAACTCCTTTCGTAAAGAAAAACCTAGCCCTTCAAGACTCTCAATATACCTAATCATTTTAAGCATATGAGTGCCAACAGGACTACATTCGGACATTCTAAAACGTAACAGTTCCTTGGATGTTTTGTACCTCTCATGTCTAGCTTGCTCTTGGAATAGCAATTTTATATGTTCGATCATTTCGAAAGCCCCCATGTTTTCATGTTGCTTATGAAGCCCAGGTTCGATGGTTATTAGCATTAGACATGAGACGTCCAAAGCATCTTCATCATGTTTTTTAAAAGTGTCCCTTTCAGTTCTAGGAGCACTAGAATTAGGTTCTTCAGGGATTTGTTGCTCCAAGACATACAGTTTATTTTCAGCTTTGAGGACAATTCTCAAATTACGATACCAATTAATGAAATTTGTTCCATTTAGTTTTTCTTTCTCGAGAATTGATCACAAAGTGTTTTTGTTTCCATTGTTGGTTTGTGCCATTGGTAATATACAATAGAGAAGCAGAGTTCTTAGTGTCATGAAATTTTATTGTTTAATAAGGACTTTCATCAAACAAACTCCCACTATTTTAATCAAAACAACAACCCTCTTTTATTGTTTCGGAAAACGTCATAAGCTTTCTAGCGGGCCAAGATCCATATTCTCATTATCGATCAATTTAACTTTAGCTAACCGATCAACCAATAACGTTTTAGGTAAGAAACAACATTGCTAATTACATCTCTATGTAACTCTTGGATAGTTAGGTAAATAACCATTATTTAAATTCATTATATGAATGTTCCCAACACATGCCTCCAAATCCCTAATCCTATTAGGATTAATTTGGTTAAGTCCGACCCAAAATGGCTTATAGGAATCCTATGCTTACATTATCTTACTAAGATTAAAGAGAGTACCCAGCTTTAGCATGACCCACCCTCGATGATCAAAGTCCTGACAAGTGCCATGTTTGGGAGACATCTTAAACTTAATATTTTGGTGAGGGATTTTAGTTAGTTTGATTTTTACCATTCTTTCTTATGTAATAGATCATTTCCTCATAGTTTGATTTAACCGGAATCCAGATTGGAGGAGGATCACGAGGATCACTTAAATACCTTCCTTTCTTTGGCGGTTTAGGCTTTTGTGACAAAATCGGTTGAAATCTAACTATGATGTACTAAGACCTTATCACTCAAGATCGACGGTCCATTTTTGTTGGATCCCAGATTTAATCTTACAATGATGATATAAACAATAAGAATAATAACAGCGGAAGCAATATAGTTTAATATCAAAAGCAGATTCAAATATCACAGTTCATATAATAAAATAAACAGTAAGAACAAGATATTCTGAGAAGTCCCTATCTCTGGAATGTGCTTCAGAGGCAGTCACGTCCTCTAAAGTCTGTCTCTGGAAGTCCTCTGAAGTAGGACTTAGATATTTTCAATACTTTTACAAATTGAGATTTGGGGCTAACAATCTCCCCCTAAGTATTGAAAATCAAAAAATGCAAGAGTAGCAGAGAACAAAAAATTTAAACTAGAAAGCTTAGATGAGAAAATCATCCTCTTAAATATTACTTCTCAAAAGTATTTGGAATTAAAAGAGAAAGTAACAACAAAAGTAAGAAAATAAACTAACACTTGTCACTAGAACAGATTCCATGAAACTTCATGATAAGCGCTCTGAAGTTAATCATTGAGCCAATCTCTAAGCCTAGTTTCTCCAATAGATCTGCTTTATGATGTTCTTTCTTCACATGAATCATTTTCTGTATTCATCTCAAGGTTTCATCAGAGTATTTCGAAACTTCTGAAGCTAGAAAGATTTTCTTTACTTGGTTTACTCTGTAGACGAAACCCAGAGGTTCTGCTATGATTGATCTTGTCTTCTGTTTGTCAAGATTATCAATTGACTTCACAGGTTCAGTCACTTCCAGCTTTTCTTCTCCCAGGTTCAGAGCAATCTGGAAGTCACGTTTTGCTCTGAATTTGACATAGGCCTCAATTGCCCGACTGACTTCAACCATGCCCATTCTGATTTCTCTTCTTCCATGATCGTATCTTGCAGAGCAATAGGCATATAAATGAGTTAGATCATATAAATTTAGATTTATGAGATCATTATCATTGAACTCGTAAATCTTCTGATCAGAGCGAGTTACCACATAGTGCCTATAGATGATCTTGTTGAAGGCAAAAGTCTTTTCGGATATTTTGTTGATTTTGATGATTGGATCATCAGAGAGGACCTTTGCTCTTGGAGTAGTTTTATCTCTGATGAATCTTTGCTTATAGTCAGGCATGTTCTCTCTGATCCTTGGATTCAGAGAATGACTAGAGTGTCTTCCAGATTAAACTTACAGTAGATATATCGGAAGTGATCTTCTATAGAGGCTTCGGGTTTGGAGGCAAGGAATATAGGAGGATGGGTGAATACTTTGGCTGGTAAACCAATGCTTGTCTTCTGAACAAGATCCTCTGGAGGAGCCTGTTCATCAACAACCATGGTTGTTTCTTCAGCAGACAGTTGGGATGTCTCTGGTTCCTTCAGCTGTGATTTAGAGATATAGCCATCAATCTCTGGTGATTCTCTTAATTGTGCTTCTGTTGAAGTATGATGTGGTTGAGCATTTTGGAAAACATACTCTTCAACATCGATTATTTCAACCAGTTCTTCTTCAGCCGCTCCTTCTTCTTCTTCAGAATTGGATTTTTCTTCCTTTTCAGATTCTGATCCGAAGGCATCTCTCATCACAAAATGTGGTCTTTCAGGTTATGAGAATGCATCTTCGGATGTCAAGAAGTCTATTAGCTGCTCGTCTTCAACTTCTTCCAGAGCCCCAATTGTTTCTGGAGTTGCATTTATGATTGGTATTATTGGATCTTCTGAAGTTGATGGTGATAGGAAGATGACAGGTACTGGAGATTTAAGAGTGGCCTGATTGTCTTCAGCAGAGATCGAGTGCCTCTCTGGTTCTTTTTCTTTACCTCTGTTAGATCCAGAGGGAGTGGACTCTTTCTATGTTTCAGCAGTTCTGGGTGCTTGAATCTTCTCCCCTTTATGAAGGCCTGATGACCCCTGAGGTTGGTCATCCTGATCATCAGAGTCTTCATACCTAGCCTTCTTCCTGGCTTCCTCAGAGCATGCTACTTCTGGTGCCTTTCTCTTCAGTGATGCCTCTGAAGATATGACATTCTTAAGAAGGTCTTCAATTGTCTTGTTCTGTTGAGCGGCCTTGGAGACAAACCTGCTGGAGATGTTCATTACATTGTTGGTGATGATTTTAGAGATGTTGTAGAGGTCAGCCTTTGTAACGAACTCTGATAATATGGGTGTGGCAGGAGCAGCAGAGGGAGTCGGGATTTTTGCAATCACTTCTGCCAAATTTCGCAAGACTTCCTCTTTGAATTGAGAAAAGTCTGCAGAGGTTGGAGTTAGAGCAGAGGTAGTTGGAATCGCCTTTAGGAGCTCTGTTCTTGAATTCTGAATTTCTCTGGACAGGACCGAGTCATTTTTGATAACCAGGTTTTCCAGAGATTCCAGTTTTGTGTTTTGGGAGTGAAGTGTCGTGCACAGCTCAAAGACCTCTGAAGTGAGCTTTGCAACTTCAGAGTTAGAGGCAGAGGCCTCTGAGGTCTTCTCCAGTTGAAGTTTAATCTCCTTCAGAGATTCTCTGATTTCATCCCCAAAGATTTTGAACTCTTCTTTGGTGACATAATCAGAGGGGGTGACCTTAGAATCAACACATGATTCTAATTTTCCCTCGATTTCAGAGGGCCTTCTTTCGGAGTTGATTTGATTTTGACTCCGGAAGGACTTCCCATTAATCCTTGAGGACCCTTTTTCAAGGATTTCTCTATAATTGTTCTGATAGGTCTGCCATCATCAGAGTCAGAGTTGGATGATGACGAGAACCTAATATGTGTGGACACCTTGCTGTCCAGGCTAAGGAGTCCTTGTGCAATAAGGCTGTGCCATTCTTTCTCTAACAGGCAGTCCTTACGAGAAATTTGAAATTTCTCTTGATCTAAGTTACAGTCAGTTGTAGCAAGAGCCACAGAGGCATCATGTGTGCGAGGATGTGACGCACTCTTAGGTGAATGAGTACTTATGTTATGGTCTAAGTCCTTTTGGGAGGACTTAGCCGTATCAGAGGTTTCCCCAGTTGTGCGTGCATCAGAGGCTGAAGAATATGCCTCTGAGCGGTTGGCTTGGGTAGGGCTCGAGGTGTGCACCTCTGTTTCAATGTCCACTGGTGCTGGACCACCTTGAACAGTAGATATGTTAGCACGGGGATTGGGGTTTTTGGAATCGCTCATTTGTGCCATCAAGGGCATCTTTTTCTACGTCACCTCCCTCGGATGCTAGGTTCAGAAACTCTCCCTTTGGTAGTCTCTCTTCCTCACCTTCCTCTGCTCTGACAGAGTTAAGCTCTTCGTTAGTGGGAGGGTTCTCTTGTTTTCTCTCCCTCACTCTCACAGAGCCACCCTATGGTTGCGCTATGTAAATCTGTTGAGCAGTATCAGAGATGTCACTCTCTGATTCTAACTCTGGCTCAGATCCTATGTGTGTTGGGGATCCCATCATCGGTTCTGATGATTGGGCAACACGACTAAGTAGAAGATGGGTGTCAGAATCAGCAGGAATTATCTCAAGCATGGAGTGTGGAAAACGTCTCTCATTTGGGTAAGGAGGAACCACCGTTGCTTTGAAAGAGTTCATTATGAACAATGGCGTCCTTGGACCATCGTCAGTGAGAGAGAATTTCTCCATTGCTCGTTGGATGATAACATAAATGAATCTAGGAAACAGGACTGAAATTGGTTGTTTTCCTTTTGCCAAATCTTTGTTCTTCTTGTCCACCGCAGTCAGCATCTCACAGAAGAGTATATGAGCCATATTTATGCTTCTGTTGAAGAAGAGAGCATACATTATGGCAAGGATTGCTGGATGTGTCTGATTATGGCTTCCGATTTTGCAGGTAAGTGTGCGATTTGACACACTAAACATGAAGTTTCACTTGTGAGGCAAGAATTGACGTCTGGACTGACTAAGGCGAGTAATCTCCTTGTTGTAGATTAAGTGCAGGAGGAACTGAAGAAGAACTTCTTGAGGGGTGGTTTCTCAAATTTCTGTATTTGAAGATCTTCTGTCGTGAGCAAGTTGAATCTGTGAGTCAGTGTTTGTGGTGTGATTCTTATGTTCATGCCTCGGTCACCTAGGTCAATATACCCAACTAGTCCTTCCTGTTGGTCATCATATTCACTTGAATACCACCATTGTTGGACAAATCGTAGAGGAACATCGGAAGCATGTCTGGTGAAGACATCGTTGAGTTCGCAGTTGCTCAAAAAGTCCAGTACATGACAAAACTGCTCATCGTACTTGGTAGGGGTGACATCCAGAAAGTAGTTGTTACCTTTCACTGGTACATCAAACTGTGCCATGTTCAAGCTTGGAACGATTATGCTTGAATCGTCTGAGTTTTGAGCTCGAGCGGCGGCCATTGTTGCAGGTTTTGAGAAAGTTGAGAACAAGAGAGAGAGAGGATTTGGGAATTTTAAATCTGAGAGCGTAAAGAATAAAGAGAGGAGGAAAAGGGTTTTTATGGACAAAGGTAAAGTGAGAGGTTATGGAAACGGCGATTGAGTGTTCCAATGTCAGAATGGACGTTCCATCATCTCCTAATAAATAGGTGACACGTTGAGGAGTGTAGGGGAGAGACGCTTGGTGTCAGATAACCGTCAGTAGGATTTTTTTAAATAAAAACGAATGGTTATCCAAAAGAGCTTTTATTTAATTATTTTTCTCAAAAGAAGTTCTTGAAAAATATGAGAATTAATAAATTAATTCTTTTTGAGAAAAAAATGAACATTTCCTGGAATATTCTCAAAATGAGAAAAGATCAGAGGCTCTGATATGAGTATCAGAGACAAGATCAGAGGCTCTGATATTAGTATCAGAGTCCAGATCAGAGGCTCAAATATGAGTATTAGAGTCCGGAACTCTCTCTTGCTCCCCCTTGATACATGAAAGGTTATTTTGTTCCCCCTTGACCAAAGAATGGTTTCTTTTTATCGTCTCCCCCTTGACAGATGCTTAGAGATACAAAAGAATGATTTTGACCATTTGTGAAATGTTCAGAGATGCTGAAATCAATTTCAGAAGCTCTGTTGAGAACATACTACTTATGTCAGATGCTCTGATGTGTGGATCAGAGACTCTAATGTTTTCCTGTTTTAGGTAGACATGTTCAAGATTCCCAACTTGCTAATTAAAAAATTAAACCTTCGTTCATCCAATGCTTTTGTGAAAATATCAGCAAGTTGAAGTTCAGTTGGTACAAAATACATTTCGATTGTTCCCTTTTCAACATGTTCTTTTAGAAAATGGTACCTTACATCAATATGCTTTGTTTTGGAATGCTGCACTGGATTGGCAGAGATGGCTATGGCACTCTTTGAATCACACTGAATTGGAATTTTATCATACTGTAAGCCATAGTCACTGAGCTGAGTCTTCATCCAGATGACTTGAGAGCAACAACTAGCAGCAACAACATATTCTGCCTCTACTGTAGAAGTTGAAACACAGTTCTGCTTCTTGGATGTCCAACTTACCAGCTTATTTCCCAATAATTGACAGCATCCAGAGGTACTCTTTCTGTCTAGTTTGCATCCTGCATGATCTGCATCAGTGTATGTTGTTAAATCAAAGCTAGACAGTTTAGGATACCAGAGACCTAAAGAAGGTGTGCCTCTGAGGTATCTAAAAATTCTTTTGACTGCAGATAAATGAGATTCTTTTGGATTTGCTTGATATCGAGCACAGAGACATGTTGCGAACATTATATCAGGCCTGCTTGCAGTTAAGTATAGAAGTGATCCTATCATGCCTCTATAGGTTTTGAAATCTACAGATTTTCCCGAAGGATCAGAGTCAAGCTTGACTCCTGTTGCAATAGGTGTTTTCATAGAAATTGAATCATTGAGTTTGTATTTTTTTCACAATGTCAGATACATACTTAGATTGAGTTATAAAAGTACCCTCTGATGTTTGCTTTACTTGTAAGCCTAGAAAGAATTTTAATTCTCCCATGAGACTCATTCCAAATTCACTCTTCATCAACTCTGAAAACTTGTCACAATACCTTTGATTTGTAGAGCCAAATTTAATGTCATCAACATATATCTGTACTAAAAGAATCTCATTTTTTTACCTTTTTATGAACAAAGTTGTATCTATTGTACCTTTTTCAAAACCATTATTTATCAGAAATGTGGACAGAGTAGCATATCATGCTCTTGGAGCTTCTTTAAGCCCGTATAGAGCTTTATCAAGATAATAAACATGGTTAGGAAACTCTGTATTTTCAAATATAGGTGGTTGCTGGACATAAACTTCTTCATTTAATTTACCATTCAGAAAGGCAAATTTAACATCCATCTGATATACTTTGAACTCTTTGTGTGCAGCATAGGCTAAGAAGATTCTAATTGCTTCTAGCCTAGCCACAGGTGCAAAGGTTTCATCATAATCAATACCCTTTTCTTGGCAATATCCCTTAGCAACCAACCTAGCTTTGTTTCTGATTTTAATGACATCCTCATCCTTTTTATTTCTGAAGACCCATTTAGTTCCAATTGCAAATTTTCCTTTAGGAAGGGGAACTAAGGTCCAGACTTTGTTTCTTTCAAACTCTTGAATCTCATTCTGCATTGCAGAGATCCAATGAGGATCTTCAAGAGCTTCATTTACCTTCTTTGGGTCATTGATGCTTAAAAAGTTTACAAAATAGCATTCATTGATTGTGGCTGATCTGGTTTTGACTCCATTTGAAGGTGATCCAATGATCTGATCATGGGGATGATCCTTTGTCCATCTTGTGAGTGGAGCATGAATATGAGGTGGAGTTTGAGCTTCAGAGATGACAGTAGGAGACATCTCTGTTGTGCTGTTCAGAGGCTCTGAAGTGGGTTCTAGAGATGGTGAAGTAGGCTCTGAAGTCTCTTCAAGAGCGGTCTCTGGAAACTCTTCAGATGTGTCTGGTTCATCTTCTGCTTCTAAAGTGAATTGTCCTGTTTTTCTTGATTCATTTCTTGAACCTGTATTCAAAGAAGCAGAAGTTGTGACTACAGAGGGACCAGAGAGAGTTGTACCTGTATTTTGAGGTTCCTCTGAAGTTGCTCTGTGAATATCTCTGAACATAAACTCTAAGTTTTCGTCATCAAAGAAGTCTTCAAATATTTTGTTTAGCTCAGATTCTCTTATCTTTGATGATTCAAAGATATTTTTGGCAGTTGAATTGACATCATTGTTGGTAAGACTTCTGTCATCATCAAAAGACACATTGATACTCTCTTGGATTGTTCTTGTTCTCAGATTGAACACTCTGAAAGCTTTTGAGGCTAATGAATATCCAATGAATTTGCCTTCATCTGCTTTCTTGTCAAACTTTCCAAGAGACTCTCTATCATTCATGAGAGTCCAAGAATCTCTAAATCTTTAGAGAGAGAAAGTATAGAGAGAAAATATGGAAGCGCAAAGTGTAATCTGATTAATGTGTCAAGGTTAAAAATTACAAAACAAAGGCACTAAGGGGACTTAAATACCCCTAGCCTTTACAAAACAAATAGAACATAGAGTACAGTCTTGGCTAGAAAATAAATACAATGATTACTATAAAAACAGATCTAACAATCTCCCCCTTAGTAATCATTGGCGCCGTGTTCTTCAAAAACAATCTTCAAAAACAACATAGACCAACCAGGCGACTTTGGAGAATCACTGTCGCTCTTCTCTTTGATGAAGTCGATTCAAACCAACTAAAACTTCCAGTCGTCTTAGAGTTGAGCGGAGATTCAATCTCTCTTGAATTGAATCTAAAGTGTTCTGGAGAAGTCGGATTTCATCATTATCAACCAGGAATGCATTTTCTCTTGTTTCCAAAAATCTTCTTTTGGCCTCCTTCATATGTTGCTCCAGCTGAAGCTTGATCACCTTTAAGGTTCCATCGGAGTAGTGAGCAATTTCTTCAATCCTTAGAAAGCATTTTTCATTAGAGCCATTCTTGTACACAACTCCATATGGATCTTCAACAATGGTGAGAAGAGAATAAGACTCTAAGTTCGGTAAGCTTCGGTTGGGCCTGAGAAGATTAACAACTGGTTGGAAGCTTTCAACAGCCATCTGGAAATCAAAAACTCTGAAGAATCGGATTTGTCGTCGAATGAATCTTTTAATGACGAACAAAGCTTGTGAAATATCCTGAGATCTATGATACAGATTCCTGAAGTGATCATATAAGAATTCAATATCATCTATAGAAAGGTCAGTGAAGTCTGCCTTTGAAAATTTATACCGCTTGCAGTCTCTTCTTTCAACTTCAAAATCAGGATACCAGATATTCACAAACTTGTTGATTGTGACACTGATGACTCGAACAATCAAGTGTTGAGAAGACATGGTATTATTCCTTTTGCGCTGGCACTTAATGAACATTAAGTATTCATATTGATAGGCATCTGACTCTTTCTCTACTCCAAGGATTGCATAGATGTTAATCGGCCTTCTTCTAGAGACAAAGATGTTTCTCTGAGTGTCTTCTAGAAAGGCTGATCTTTGCCTTGATGCCAAATATCTACGTTGCAAATTCCTTTGTCTTTGATGTCTAGATAAAGCTGGTCCTTCTTCTAGAATAGATGGTGGAATTACAGGATCAGAAGATGGAACATCAGCTTCTGCTCTTGACGACTGACCAAATTCAAATGATCTTGAAGGAATAGTGGTAGTCGGAGTTGAACTGGCAACAGGAGTAGATGTGTCTTTAGCTGAATCAGGAATCTCATCATGAGCAGGAAGATCACTGTATAACAAATCTGCTTCTTCTTCGTCTTTCGCATCCATGAACACTGAGTCATCTTCTGTATCTGATATGATAACAATGTCATCACAGTCTTCTTCATTGACTTGACATATCTTTTCAAACCTGACATCTTCATCATCATCAGAATTAATCTCTATGAAGTTAGCAAAGAATGTCCTCATGTCATTTGCAGCTTCAGATTCTTCAACTTCATGAACATTTTCAGAAACATCTGGATCCATATAAACAACAATTTGCATATTATTGTTAATATTGCTCTCAGAAATATTCAATTCATTATGCATGGAAGACAAATCAGCATTTTCAATCATAACATTCACTAAATCCTGAATGTTGCAGTCTTGAACAAATTCACCACTCTTTCCTTTATCACTAGCCACTTCTTCTTGAATATCTTCTCTAGCTTCAGAAGATCCTTCAACTCTTGGTCTCTTTGCCATCTCCCCCTCATGGCCTTGATGATCAGGATCATCTTGGTCATGTCGGCGCTTAAGAGACGAGCCGGCCTCAGATCTGCAGCTTTGTTCCATACGATCAACCTTGTTAGAGATATCAGAAAAAGCTTGAGTCATAAAAGATTTAAGATCAGCAAAACTTGATCGAACTTCTGATATGAATGCATGAAACTCATCAGATAAAACAGTAATCCGGTCAGATTCAGAAGAAGGAACTGGAGACGGCATAGGTTGGAAGTTCCGTAGCAAAGAAAGAAGATCTTGATCCTGATGTTGTGGCGGTGACATAGACAGTAGACGCGCATATAGAAGATCAGTCAACTCAGAAATAGGTATGTCATGAAGAGAAGACCTTGTAGAAGTACCAGAAGGAGCAGACATAGAAAGTCCCGTAGACATAGAAACCACCGAAGGAAACGGAAGAGTAACAATCGGAGAAGTAGATGAAGTAACAGCAGAAGAAGGTTCACGAAGAACTACCCTAGTTGGTCGTCTGAAAGGAATCTCTGGAGGAATGACAGATGTATCAATCTCAGGCATCTTGCCTTTGAAGAAAGTCTTCAACTTAAGAATATGAGCTTCCTTTTCTGCATCCATTTTCTCTGATAATTGATGAATAACATCATTCAAAGTAGAGAATTTGTCAGTAGAAACCCGAGCTTGATCAGAAGAAAGCTCTACAGCTGGATCTTGAATAGCCGCAAGCGAAGTTGCTGGAGCTTGACTTTGTACCGGAGCTGAGGCTTGATCAAATGCTGTATCCAATTCATCTACTTGAAGATGTGCAACTGAAGGATTAACAGGAACAGAATCATCTTCAGAGAGAACTTCTGTTGAAACAACCACTTCCGGTGTCCTAACCTTCCTTTCATAAACCTTAAGACTTGGTTTATCACTATCATCATCATCATCATTATCATGATCAGAATCTTCATCATCATCATCACCAGAAAGAGCAGTATCAACAGCAGAATCATCTTCATCTTCAAAATCAAAAGTAGTAGCATCAGTAGCTTCAGTACCAATATCAGCAATAACAGATCCAATTTGTTGAGATGCAACAGCTTCCTCAACTTCTTGTGCGGCAGATACTTCAACCTCCTGATTAACAACTATATCAACTTCAGTTTCAGCAATTGTTTCAATTTCTTGATCATCAGCTACTTCAACTTCAACTTCATGTTCAACAACAGCTTGAGTGCCATGAGAAGGCTCATCCTGTGCAGCTTCCATAAACTCATTCTCCATGCAATATTCTATGACATCCTCATCTGTAACATCAGCGTAGTTGGCAATAAGAGCATACGGAATGGTCATAGAATAGTTGAAAGACCTCTTCTGCTTCTGAATATAAGTCATTTCAGAGTCTGGAACCTGAGGCCAAGATAACCTGCGAGGAATGGCTGGATTGCTGCGAAGCATGCTTTGAACAATAAGCTTCAGAAATCTAACGAACGGAATGAACTTCCGTTTCTTGTTGGTGAACTTGTCATGTACCACCTCCGAGAGTTCGGTCCAAAAGATAAAAGTGTAGTCGACATGCAAGTCATAGACGACTGCATGGAACAATCGGAGATACAGTAAACTTGCATTATCTGTGCCAGAATGCTTCATTGTCAGGCATCTGATGATAACTGAGAACAGTGCATACCATACTGGAGGTAGATTAGACTTGTCAAAGTCTGTAAGTTTGTTTAGTTGACCAACATATCCAAGCTGTTTGATTCCCTCAAATACTTCCTCTTCTGATGGAAAACTGTCATAGGTAGTACGACCTGGTCTGGAATTCGGCTCAGGAAGCTCCAGTATCAATCTCAGTCGCTTGTATGAAAGGGAAGATTCAAATTTATCGATTTGAAGATCAAAGTGATGTGGACGAGCCATTTCATTCTTTGTTATTGTATGCCAAGCCTGCTGTAGATAAACTTCAAGAACATCTGCGCAGTAAGAAAGAGCAGGGGCAAGTGGATGACCTCTGAGAATTGCTCGTATCACCGGATGTATCTTGATTCTGTCAAAGTCCACGTGATAGTTATTCGGCTTGTAAGGCATGTACATGATGGTTGGGAACACATCATTTGGTGTAGGACGGGAAGCAGAAAGATCGGCTCCAACAGAAGGATGAGACGGCATGGGAGTATCATGAGAAGCTCGATCAGACGGAACATCGAGATTGACATTCTCGTCTTGAATCATTGGATCTGTATTTGTTTTAGAAGACATAATAGACCTGGAAAACAAAATGAAAAAGAATTAGACAAAAATAAAAAAAATATTCTAAGAATGGTTTGCGTGCCAAGTTAGAAGCGCAAACCAAGGTTTGCGTGTTGAACGTGAAACGCAAAGCCAAGTTTGCGTTTCAGTCATGAGTCGCAAAGGTAAGTTTGCGTTTCTAGCATGGTCCGAAAACTATACTTAGAAAAACAACCAACAAACAAAAATAAAAACCCAACGGGAATAAGCAATCAAATTATAGTCAGAACTTTTAGGATACCATAATCCTAAATAAGGAGTTCCTTTAATATATCTAAAAATACGTTTGACTGCTAAAAGATGAGATTCTTTTGGTTTAGCTTGGAATCGGGCACACAAGCACGTGGAGAATATTCTGTCCGGGCGACTGGCAGTAAGATACATCAGCGATCCGATCATCCCTCTGTATGTCTTTTGATCCACAGCTTTTCAATCTGGATCGAGTCCGAGTTTGGCACCATGAGCCATCGGTGTCCCGATTGAAGTAGATTTGTCGATCTTGAATTTCTTCAAGATGTCAAATACATACTTTGACTGGTTGATGAAGATACCATCAGGAAGCTGCTTCACTTGTAAGCCGAGGAAGAAGTTGATTTCTCCCATCATGCTCATCTGAAATCTAGAGGTCATTAAATCAGAAAACCAAGTACACAAAGATTTGTTAGTCGCACCGAAAATAATATCATCTACGTATATTTGTACTAAGCAGATATCAAGATTAGATCTATAAATGAAAAGAGTAGTATCGATAGATCCTTTGGTGAAGCCGGATTTGACCAAGAAAGCTGACAACTCGTCATACCACGCCCGTGGAGCTTGTTTCAAGCCGTACAATGCTTTATCGAGAAAATATACGTAATCTGGACGATCTTTGTCAACAAATCCCTCTGGCTGAGATACATATACTTCTTCTTTCAGCTTGCCATTGAGAAATGCCGTCTTGACGTCCATTTGATATACTGTGAAGTTGCGATAAGCAACGAAGGCAAGAAACATTCGGATAGATTCCAATCTGGCAACGGGTGCAAATGTTTCATCGTAATCAATACCTTCTTCTTGTCGATATCCTTTGGCTACCAACCTTGATTTGTTCCGCCCTACGATACCATCTTTATCCTTTTTGTTATTGAAAATCCACTTAGTGCCAATAACGCTTTTTCCTTTCGGCCTTGGTACAAGTCTCCAAACTTTGAGTGCATCAAATTGATTGAGCTCCTCTTGCATAGCAATAATCCAATCCGGGTCCTCCAACGCTTCAGAAACTTTTGTAGGTTCAATCTTGCTTAGAAAGCAAGTAAAGAGACATTCGTTGGAAGTAGTCGACTTGGAGCGTGTAGAAACACTGGATTGAGGATCTCCAATAATTTGATGAATTGGATGAGATCTTGTCCATTTTGTGGTATGAGGGAGAGGATCAATGACATCTTGAACCACTTCTAATTGAAGAAAGGGAGGTTCAGAAACTTCTACATCAGATGAAGAGATAGAAATAGTTGCAACTTGAGGAGGAGGTATCTCAACAATCTCTGAATCAGATTCGGGAACAGATTGTTGAATAACATCATTATGTACTTCTTCCTGAAGTGATTCCTCTTGAACAGGTTGATCTTGAATAGACTCTTCTTGAGTATGATCTTCATGAATAGGCTCAGTTTCTAATTGAACATTGTCTGATTGAACAAAATCTTGTTGTGCCGGTTCTTGTTGAATAGGAGAGAATGGAGCAGCATCATTGTCAGAGATAGATGCAGCGGAATTTGGAATAGATGAGCTCTCAGTTTCCTGATTCAAAACATTAGAAACATTTTCAGAGTTAGATCTAGGCACATCATCATAAAAATTTTCAAACAGAAAATCAAGATTAGAAAGATTAGGAGAGGGAGTAGAATCCTGGTTATCCGGTGAAAGAGCAGGTTCTGAACTGATTTGTTCAGAAACTGAATTTGCAGTAAAAGCGGGTTCTGAGTCTGAGTGACTAGAAACTAAATCAGCAGCTTCGTCAAATTTTACATTGACACTCTCTATGACCTTTCTTGCAGAGATCAGAAAAACTCTATAAGCGACAGAGTTTGAAGAATAACCCACGAATACACCCTCGTCTGCCTTTGGACTAAACTTGTTGAGATTCTCCCTGTCATTCAGAACGTAGCATTTACACCCGAATGACTTGAAATACTTGATGTTCGGTTTGATCCCGTTCATAAGTTCATACGGTGTTTTGTTGAAACGACGATGCAGAATTGATCTTTTCTGTGTATGACAGGCAGTTGACACTGTTTCAACCCAATAAGACAAAGGTAGACCTGAATAAGCAAGCATTGATCTGGCGGACTCAACAAGCGTTCTGTTTCTTCTTTCAACAACGCCGTTCTGTTGCGAAGTACGTGCAACAGAAAATTGTTGTTGTATTCCTTGAGATTCATAGAATGCCTGAAGAATATTGTTTTTAAATTCAGTGCCATTGTCAGATCTTACCACTTTCACTTGCTTCTGCTTATTTGTCTGAGTTGTCTTGATGAGATTGATGAGTACTTCAGGAGTCTCGTCTTTTGATTTCAGAAATTTTACCCAAGTATAACTGGAGTAATCATCAACAATCACCAAAACATATTTCTTATGTCCTAAACTCTTCGTCTTCATTGGACCACAGAAAGCAACATGCAAAAGATCAAGAATAGCCGACGTGCAGTGTTCAGGTTTAGGCTTGTGAAGAACTTTCTTCATTTTTCCTTTCTCACAATCCTGGCATAGATGGTCTTTCTGGAAACGGAGAACTAGAAGACCTCTTACTGAATCATTCTTGACCAGGCGATCCATATACTTAAAATTGAGGTGAGCTAAACGTCTGTGCCAAATCCAACTTTCTTGAATTGAAGCTTTAGAAAGCAAGCAGATATCTGAAGGAATTTTGATCTTGGAAAGATCAATGGTATACAAATTTCAGTGTCTTTTTCCCACCAGAAGATCCTTGCCATTATCATTCTTCACAACAACTCTTTTGGATTTGAAGCTGACTTCAAGGTCTTTATCGCAGAATTGGCCGATGCTGAATAGGTTGTGGCTTAGACCCTCGACGTAGCTTACTCTTTTTACAGTTATGTTACCCTGAACTAGATCACCATAACCAAGAATCGGAGCAGTCTCACAGTTGCCAAATTTCACAAGACCGCAAAATTTATCTTTAAAATTAGACAGAAGAGATTTGTTGCCAGTCATATGTTTTGAATATCCCGAGTCCAGATACCATAAATGACTAAGTTGCACACACAGAAACTACACCTTTTTAGGTACCCATATGCTTATGGGTCCCTTGTTAGATTTATGTCTTTTATTTTTCACAGTTTTAATTTTCAAGCAAAAATGAAAGCAATTATCAATAGAAGATAAAAAACAATAATCAGAATCAGAACTAGAAGAAGCATATGAGATATTCTTTGATATATCAAACATTTGCTTAAAAGAATATTTTGGGTTTTTATTACATGAAGCAAATGTATCAGTATCACAAAGAGTGTCTACACAGTTAACTCCTAACAGTTCAGATTCTAAAATTTGCTGTTTAATCCTCCAAATCTGCCTTGGTGATTTTCTCACAGTCCGATCTGAAAAAGAAAAATCAGAAACATTAGAATTTTCAGATAAAACAGTATCATGTTTCTTTGACTTCTTTGATCTTCTTCTTTTACGCTTCTTTTTATAAAACTGAGCATTTAGTAGTAAAGAATCATCAATAATTGAATCAGAAGAAGAAACTTTATCAAAGAAATCAGTCTTAGCATTTAACATTGAAGAACTAGCCTCGGAGTGAAAATTTTCAAAATTGCTCAAGTCTGGAGGAGGTTTGCGTTTCCCATTGGAGGCGCAAACTGAGCTTTGCGCGTCCAACTGCATGCGCAAACTATCAGTTTGCGTTTCCAACGTGGAACGCAAATGGACATTATTTTGTAAAACTTTAGCATTTTCCTTAGAATCTTTTGACAATCCAGAAGAAATTTTATCTTCAAAACTTTTTTTTATTATAAAAAGAAATAAATCGTTTTCTAAACAAATTTGAATATTTTGTTCTTTCAATCTATCTTTAAGATCAACAATCTTACCTTCTAACACTAATGGGGGAATGTATTTCTTAGTACCATAAGACACCTGAGATACATTTTCCTTATCAGTCTTAGCAAAAATATCAACAAAATATGTTGATAATGAAGATTTATTGGAAGATTTGATATTTAACATATTTTGAAATTTTCTGGATTTCTTAGATTGATCAGGAAAATACTTTGCATTTTCAGAGGTGTAAAAAAATGGCATTTCCATCCTCTTATTTTTCATCCTTTTCACATTTTCATCTTCCAAAATTTGTTTCTTAGTTGTCCAAAAGAATTTAAACTGAGGAGCATATCTTGCAAGAGTAAAGTGATCATATTCATATAAAGTAGGAACTTCAGTTTTAGCATGATTTAAAAAATGCGGATTTTCGAAACCAAGTCCCCACTTTTCCTTTATAGCTTCTTCACTCCTTGGTTTGTTCATGTAAATAGTTTGCTCAGATTGTTCTCTTTTATATAATTTCTTTTCTAAAACAATTATTTTCTCAGAAAGATTTTGAAGAAGTCATTTCAGTCAACGAATCACGATAAGTCTGATTTGAATTTTCTAGATCAACTAACTGCTTTTGAAATTTCTCTTTTGTATCAATTAAAATTGATTTTTCATCTTTTAAAGAAATTTGCAGTTTATCAATTAAATCAGACTTTTCTTGATTTTTAAACTTTTCAGAAACGAACTTTGAGCGCAAATCATGCAAAGCAGTGATAAAAACATTCATTTGAGATAAAAAGAAATTATAGTTAAACTCAGATATTACCTCAGAACCATCAGATGAGGTATCCTCTTCCTTATCATTAGATTTGTCATCACCTGTAAAGCACATGGCCGCAGTTTCTTCATTTTCAGCCTCGTTGTCTGAATGATCGAACCGGTATTCTTCTTCGGCCAACAGGATGGATCCACTTTCCTTCTTTTCAGCTAGAGCCAACTTCTTTCGGTAAAAAGCAACATCCTTTACCACTTTGACTCTGCAATCCTTAACCATATGTCCAGGCTTCCCACAGTTAAAACAATTCATCACCTTTTTGTCATCCTTCTTCTGTTCAACCATCTTAGCTGGTTCATACTTTGGAGTGTATGTCTTTGAAGGAGCATCAGGTTCTATTTTTTTAGAACCGGAATTAACCGCAGGTTGTTTGAACCAGATCTGTGCTTGAATCTCTTCTGATAGTGTTGAGTCAAAAGTATCATGGCCTTTTCGAGTGCTTCGCCATCATCATCTGTAGATCCATCATAAGCTGATTCGGTCAAAGCTTGCTCAGCCAGTTGGCTAGCTATAAGAGCAATGGGATCTACTGACAGAGGTTTGTTCTTTTTATCCATTTTTGCCTTCTTCTCCATTACCATAGATTCATCAGTCATCAAGATTTCGTATAACTCCTGAATTGGCATGGTTGAGATTCTGACATCGTTTCTGATTTTGTGGCATGACTTGTTCCATTCTAGTTGTAAAGCATTCAGAAATTTCAAATTAGCCTCCAATTCAGTCTTCTTAACTTTAATCTTGTATAAATCGTTGATGACAACCCAAAATTGGTCAAATACATTCTTCAAGCTTTCTCCATCCTTAGCCTTGAACTTTTCAAAATTGTTCATATACCTAGTCTGACGCAACTGAGTTGACATTGCAGTACCTAGCATAATCTTTTCAAGTTGAGTCCACATCAGCATAGGATTCTGTTATAAATGGAGTTGGGAAGAGCAAGGATCAGATTTGATTTGGCCTGGCTATCAGCTTGATGTCATAACATCTCATCAGCATCATATTCCCGTAAAGCTTTCTCAACAGTGGTAGCAGCAGTAGTTGCAGTAGCTGGAACAGCTTTCCTTGGTATTTCCATAGGACCCTGAGTCAGTGATTTCATCATGTTCTCCCCATTTGGTTGTCTTTCAATGAAGTTAATAAACCGATCCTGCCACTGTTCAAACTCATTCTCATTAATCAGTACTGGAGGGCGTGTATCAGACCCCAATGACATCATGAGGTCATTCTTGTAGATTTGTGCTTGCAAAGACATCTTGTGAAAAAAATCAGAAAATTTAGAAAATTTTCTAAGTATGGGAGACGCGCAAACTAGAGGTTTGCGTATGCAATGAGGAGTGCAAAGAAGGTTTTGCGTTTGCAGAGGGGAACGCAAACTGAGTTTTGCGTTTGCTAAGTGAAACGCAAGATGAAGCTTTGCGTGAGTAGACTTTGCGGGTGAGAGACTTTGCGTTGCAAGAGAAGCGAAAACTTGATGCACGAAGACTTGAAGAGAGAAACGCGAAGTATATTTTGCGTATACAGAGTGAAACGCAAACTGATGGTTGGCGTATTTGACTAGAACAGAGAACCTAGAAGCTTTGCGTTTCCAACGTGAACCGCAAACCTGAAAAATTTACTAACACACGAGTTAGATCACAAGATATATGAATGCATGAATGAGGCGCAAAGCATTATGAATATATGAATGAGGCGCAAGATTATATGAATCACACGCAAACATATATGAATCACACGCAAACTTATATGAATGAAACGCAAACTTCAGAAAAACAAATAAAACGCGTAAGATCGATTCTAACAAAGAAATTTCAACAAGAAATTTACACAATGATGAACGAAAACAACTTTCTTACACAATTCAACTAACAATTTCGATCATAAACTGCAAAAACTCAAAATCGTGAAATAACCAGAAAGTGAAATCGTGTTTCCAGAAAATCACAAAATCACCAAATCGAGAATCAAACCATGGTTTTTATGGAAAATTGTGTGAATCAAATACGATAAACAATCACAAACGCAACTAAAGAAATCAAATTCGCACAAATTCAATCAAAAACCTAACCAATTTTGATGAATCAAGCAAAAAACGAGATTTTCTTGAAAAATCAAGAAAATCAATCAAATTTTTTGCTTAATCTACAAAATCAGTATCTAAAAACAAATTCTCTCAATCCTCTCAAGATCTAGTATGCTCTGATACCAATTGAGAATCCAAGAATCTCTAAATCTTTAGAGAGAGAATGTAGAGAGAGAAAATATGGAAGCGCAAAGTGTAATCTGATTAATGTGTGAAGGTTCAAAATTACAAAACAAAGGCACTAAGGGGACTTAAATACCCCTAGCCTTTACAAAACAGATAGAACATAGAGTACAGTCTAGGCTAGAAAATAAATACAATGATTCAGAATATAACATCTGCATCCAAAAACATGGAAATATTTAACATTAGGTTTCCTATTGTTAATGAGTTCATAAGATGTTTTCTTGAATCTTTTGACAATGGTAGCTCTGTTTTGAGTGAAACAGGTTGTAGCCACTACCTCTGCCGAAAAGTTTGTGGGAAGATTAGATCCTGCAAGCCTTGTTCTTGCAGCTTCAACAAGTGTTCTGTTCTTTCTCTCAACAACACCATTTTGTTGAGGGGTTCTTGCTGCAGAGAAGTTGGGAGTTATGCCTTCTTCTGAAAGATATGAGTTGATTTTGGCATTTCTGAACTCTGTTCCATTATCACTTCTCAGCTTTTGAACTTTGCTATTGAACAGAACCTGCAGTCTTTTTAACAATCTTATCAAAATATCAGGTACATCAGACTTGACTCTGATGAATTCTATCCAAGTATATCTAGAATATTCATCAATCAGAACTAGAATATACTTTTTACCTGATAGACTTTGCACTGAGATAGGACCACAGAGGTCCACATGTAACATGTGCAATGGTTTTGGACAATTGTTATCACTTTTGGTCTTGTGGGAAGATTTTTTCATTTTTCCCATTTCACAAGCAGAGCAAAGATGATCTTTGTTAAACTTCAGAGATGGTAATCCCTTAACCAGATTTAACTTAACTAATTTATCAAGTGAAGAAAAGTTGAGATGCGCAAACTTTTTATGCCAGAGCCAGACATCTTCACTGTTCAGAGATACTAGACAGAGTTTCTCTGAACCAGTTTTTATGTGTTTGGAAAAATTCATTCTATATAGATTACCCTTTCTGTCAGCTCTGAGCATTTCTTGACCTGTTTTTGAGTGAAGTAGTGAACAATGTTTTTTTTGATATTTCACATCAAAACCATGGTCACAAAGTTGACTTATGCTGATTAAGTTGTGTTTTAACCCATCAACATAGGCAACCTTTGATACAGAAACATTACCTCTTGATAGCTCTGTTATTCCCAGATTCTAGTTCCTAAAGCAAACAATTAATCAAAACAAACAATTCAATTCAATTATCTGTTTTGAATTCAATTCTCAATTCAAATACAACTTTCTCTCTCTAGAACTCTCTCTTTCTCTCTCTACAAATTTTCTCTCAATCGTATTTCTCAAAATAAGCTTCCTTCCTTTGAAAATAGAAAATACAAGGTATTTATACCTACATCTAAAATACAAGGAAAAACAAATACAAATACAATACTTTGACTTTTATTACAAATAGACTTTGACTTTAATGAGAGTTGACTTTCTCAGCTTTGACTTTCTTGAACTTTGACCTTCATTCTTCTTGATCTTGTATCCAACAGATTTATGCTCTAACAATCTCCCCTTTGGATTCAAGATCACTGTTAAACTTAAAAACTCGCAGGCGCTGAAACTCGTAAACCACTATTCAAAGTGAAACTCGCAGATAGCAGCGTACGCGTTTCCTGAACTCGCAAGTGCCTACTTGCGCGTTTTGAACAAACTCACAGATCGAAAGAACTCGTAGATCACTATTCACGATGAAACGCGCTAATTGAGACGTGCGCGTTTCTAAAACTCGCTAGTCAATACTTGCGTGTTCCAACACTTAGAAACTTTTCTTGAAATTCCAAACTCGCACGATGAGTGAACTTGCAGATCACTGTTCCTGCTCAAACTCGCACCCTTCGATTAGCGCGTTTGTAGAACTCGCTAACCACTACGTGCGTGTTCTGATCCTTAGAAAAATTTCCCAACTTTTCCAAACTCGCAGACTTCGATCAGCGCGTTTCTAGAACTCGCTAATCGTTACCTGCGCGTTTTGACCAAAAACTTCCACTTGCGCGTTCTAAGGAAGAACTTGCGCGTTCTTCAGATCTAGCGCGTTCTTCATGATGTCGACCAAAAACCAACTTTTTCCTTGATTTCAACCCAAAACTTGTCCAATTGATCCAAAACTTTGCAGAAAACTTCGAATTAAACACAAGAACAGATTTCAATACAAAAATTTCAAAATAAAAACACAAAACGTTACATTTTGATTCGATTTACAGTGCATATTAACTCGTGAACAAAAACATCGACAAAAACCAAAATTACAAGTCTATTACAGTGCAATTCTGAAATTAACGTACATAGACTCGATCAAATACACTCTACGACCAGTAACCTGATCAATTTCAACATCTAATACTCACTAAAACACGAAATTCGATTCTTGCTCAAGAACACAATGTCGAACTTTTTGAATTTTCTTGATTTCGATTTGGATCTGCTCTGATACCAATTGTTATTCCCAGATTCTAGTTCCTAAAGCAAACAATTAATCAAAACAAATAATTCAATTCAATTACCTGTTTTGAATTCAATTCTCAATTCAAATACAACTTTCTTTCTCTAGAACTCTCTCTACAGATTTTCTCTCAATCGTATTTCTCAAAATAAGCTTCCTTTCTTTGAAAATAGAAAATACAAGGTATTTATACCTACATCTAAAATACAAGGAAAAACAAATACAAATACAATACTTTGACTTTTATTACAAATAGACTTTGACTTTAATGAGAGTTGACTTTCTCAGCTTTGACTTTCTTGAACTTTGACCTTCATTCTTCTTGATCTTGTATCCAACAGATTTATGCTCTAACAATCTCCCCCTTTGGATTCAAGATCACTGTTAAACATAAAAACTCGCAGGCGCTGAAACTCGCAAACCACTATTCAAAGTGAAACTCGCAGATCAAAAGAACTCGCTGAAACTCGCAGATAGCAGCGTGCGCGTTTCTTGAACTCGCAAGTGCCTACTTGCGCGTTTTGAACAAACTCGCATATCGAAAGAACTCGCAGATCACTATTCACGATGAAACACGCTAATTGAGATGTGCGCGTTTCTAAAACTCGCTAGTCAATACTTGCGCGTTCCAACACTTAGAAACTTTTCTTGAAATTCCAAACTCGCACGATGAGTGAACTCGCAGATCACTGTTCCTGCTCAAACTCGCACCCTTCGATTAGCGCGTTTGTAGAACTCGCTAACCACTACGTGCGTGTTCTGATCCTTAGAAAAATTTCCCAACTTTTCCAAACTCGCAGACTTCGATCAGCACGTTTTTAGAACTCGCTAATTGTTACTGGCGCGTTTTGACCAAAAACTTCCACTTGCGTGTTCTAACGAAGAACTTGCGCGTTCTTCAGATCTAGCACGTTCTTCATGATATCGACCAAAAACCAACTTTTTCCTTGATTTCAACCCAAACCTTGTCCAATTGATCCAAAACTTTGCAGAAAACTTCGAATTAAACACAAGAACAGATTTCAATACAAAAATTTCAAAATAAAAACACAAAACGTTACATTTTGATTCGATTTACAGTGCATATTAACTCGTGAACAAAAACATCGACAAAAACCAAAATTACAAGTCTATTACAGTGCAATTCTGAAATTAAAGTACATAGAGTCGATCAAATACACTCTACGACCAATAACCTGATCAATTTCAACATCTAATACTCACTAAAACACGAAATTCGATTCTTGCTCAAGAACACAATGTCGAACTTTTTGAATTTTCTTGATTTCGATTTGGATCTGCTCTGATACCAATTGTTTTTCCCAGATTCTAGTTCCTAAAGCAAACAATTAATCAAAACAAATAATTCAATTCAATTACCTGTTTTGAATTCAATTCTCAATTTAAATACAACTTTCTCTCTCTAGAACTCTCTCTTTCTCTCTCTACAGATTTTCTCTCAATCGTATTTCTCAAAATAAGCTTCCTTCCTTTGAAAATAGAAAATACAAGGTATTTATACCTACATCTAAAATACAAGGAAAAACAAATACAAATACAATAGTTTGACTTTTATTACAAATAGACTTTGACTTTAATGAGAGTTGACTTTCTCAGCTTTGACTTTCTTGAACTTCGACCTTCAGTCTTCTTGATCTTGTATCCAACAGATTTATGCTCTAACAAGCTCACCATAACGCTTAATCTGCCCTTGCATATTGTCTCCAAAAGTTACTGCTCCTCCAGATTTAGCTTTGTAAGAGGATAGTAACTTCTTATCTCCAGTCATATGCCTTGAACATCCAGAATCTAAGTACCATATTGGCATAGACTATTTCTCCAAGACAAATTAGAGTTTCTTAGGTACCCATCTCATTTTGGGTCCTGTCTTGTTAGGTTTTTGATGATTTATTTGAAAACTTGCCTTCTAATCTTTTGATGTTTTGGCAGAGATGTCCTTTTTCTTTTGAGGCTTTGTCTCTGAATTTTTATTCAGAGACTAATTTAGAAAACAATGAGAACCTCTAAAGTTATTTTTTAGTTTCATCAAGAGTTGGATGCAATTGCACTTTACAGAACAAGAAGAAGTGGAAGCAAAGGTTTTCATTTCACTAAATGCATTTGATACATTTTGATTCCTTTTCAAATTTGTACTAGGAATATTACAAGTATTCCTAACTACTTCCTTTCTTCTAGCTTGAAAGACAACCTTCTTTTCAAGTTGTCTTTTCTTGTTCAAAAACACCCCTTCTCTTTGTTGCTCACTGCACAAACAGGATCAAAATGGTTAATTTCTTGCCATTTTCCTTTTTGTTTAGGAGTAAACTTGATTGGTTTATAAGTGTAGAGTTGAGAAGTGATAGTTTTATTCTTTGCCTTTTCTTGTAATTCTTTTTCAAGATCCAGGGAAGTTTTTGCTTGAAGACACATTTCTGCAAAGTCAGGACATATTGGTATTCTGGGTTTACTTTTCAAAACAGAAATAGGAATGTTCAAAATTCCAGAACCAACAGTCTCTATCTTTTTATGAATTACTTCCTTCTGTAGAATATCTGTTCATCAATCTCTGGATCAAATTCAGAATCAGTCAAGAAAGTCTCTTTCGGCCTTACCATTTCTCAATTTTCTTTGGTCTAGAGACTTTAATGATTCTTTTCATGCTTTCTTTATTTTTCAACTCAGCTATGATATTTTCTTTATTTATTCTTTTGATGTCATCCTCAAATGTAGTTCTGATGCATTCATCAGAGATTGGTGAATACAGAGGAGCATCTGGATTAAGTGAACTCTGAGGTTCATCTTCAGAAGTACTTGTTTCAGAGGTACTTTGTTCAAATGTCTCTGATTCATTTGTGATAAATGCATCGAACTTGAAGATTTCTCTTTGATCATTGCTCTGAGGTTTTGTGAAAAGTACCTCTGAAGTTTCTTTTTCTATTTTTAAGATAGATTTTGGAAAGTTTTGCACTTCAGAGTATGCAACATTTTCAAAGTTTTAGGATTTCTCTTTCTTTTTGAAAAAAATTGGTTAAGGCAGCAGAATTGAGTCTTTCATACTCATATCGTTTTACTTATTATTCTTTAACTTTTAAAACTTTCTCAAGTTTTTTGAATTTTTCTAAAAAAGATTTTTCTTTTTGTTTATGAGCTTTTTCAAGTTCAGATTTTTCAACAAAAATATCTCTCTTTTCTGACTCAAGAAGATCTTTTTCCCTTTTGTAAAAACTAAGATCTTTTGTGATTTGTTTTCTTGAAAGTGTAATCCCAGATCAATATCAAGCAATCTCAATCTAGATTAAGATCAGACAATGTAAATCTAGAGAGAGAGTAGAGAGAGAAAGTCAATCAGTCATATGTATATTGATTTAACAATGAATGCGTACTGTTACAATGAAATCAAACAAGACATAAGGTATTTATACCACATGCTAAAACTCTCAAATAGTCCAACTAAAACTCCCATGTACTTGAACAAACTCTCAAGATGTACTTCTCTCACAAAGCTAAACTACTTGATAAGAAACTCTTATAAGCCTAAACATCATATTGACTTACAATTACATTAGACTTTGTTGACATTTCTTGACTTGACTTTTCCTAATAAATCTTGGATACAATAATACACTAACAATCTCCCCCTTTGTATTCAAGATTTAAAAAAAATTGACACTAGTCTTCAGCGCTTGATTCTTCAACTTTTGTCTTTGACATTGAATCTTCAGTCTTTTAGTCTTTGAAGAATCTTGAAAAGTCTTTTGCACTTTGTATTTTTTGAATGTCAACAAGTCTTCAATAAAGCTTTGAAACCTTTGAAAATCTTTGGAACTTCGAGGGATATTTGAAAACTGTATCGTCATTACTGTAATCTATCATCAGTCTTCAGAAAAACAAACTTTCTCGAATCATCTTCAGAATCTGTCTCTGAAATATAGTAAGCATCTGAATTGTTTTAAACTTTCAGAAATTCTCCACAAGTCTTGACTTTATAACTCTGAAATTCTTTGAAATTTATCTCTGTAGAATTCTCCCCCTTTTTGATGATTGTAAGCAACATTATCATCAAAACTTTCTCAATTTCAGCACTTTCTTTGAATCTCCCCCTTTTACAAATATTCTCCCCCTTTGATATATATTTGACATTCTCCGCCCTTTGATCTGAATAGCTGAATCATGAACTGTATATACCCGAATCTTTTCAAATTCAGATATAATAAACGTTGTAACCCTGATTCAACAAATGAAACAGTTAGTATGCCTGTAAGTAGCACAGAGCCACTTTGTACAACGGATGTACATTGGAAAGGAGCTTTTGTGATGTTCACTCCTCCAGGGATTCCATTTAGTCATTGAAAAACCACAAAGGAATTTTCTATGAATGTTATGACAAGAAAACATATTCCTTGTGTGTACGTGAAAGTGTAGAAATGATTGAAGCTACTTAGCTTGATCAGGCTCAAATTGTGTAAATTGTTGAGACAACAACAGATATTACACGGACTCAATGTGTATGAAGGAGGTGCGAAGTGGGGCAAATTTCCTTCTTTTTCAATATCTAAATCTTCCGAGTGAAGACCAGATAGCAGATATGCTGCGTCCCCAAAGAAAATGAAACATTTCTTTGTTAAGAAAGAAACGAGTGGTTGGTGGGATAAATGCAAGAGTTAGCATGGGCTCACTGCCTGTTTCAATGATGGTCACCAAAGAATGTGAACCAATCAGTAGATGTGGCTGCCCGACTAAGAAAGTGGTTGGTGCAGAGTTTTGATATTCTTTTAACTCTGATCTCACACCCTCTTTCTTTTTAACATTAAAGATCACTTCTAACCAAACTCTCTTTTACATTTTACCACTCCACACAATGAGAAAAACTCAACCGAATGAGTTATCTTCCCTACTCTTTGATTTATGACCCCTATCCCCTCAATCACTCTAGGATAACTTCCGGGGTAGGAAACACTGGTTAGCGTGAATCCATGGAAGTTCTTATAAGCTCACACATGGATCCCAAGTAAGTCCTAAAAAGAATAGTTGCTCAATAGTTTAACTTGAACAGTTAAGCACAGATAAGATAACACTGTCAAAATGTATGCTCATTAAAGATATGAATGAAATTTGAGCATTTGTACTTTGAAGATCTCTCAAAACAAGGATATTGAATGAATGAAATGTAATCAAGAGAATTGTTTTGAGAATCTGACAATGTATCAATTAGATCAAATGAAATGGTTAGGGTATCAAAGAATTGGATGGTTTGTTTATATGAACGAATATAAACAATTTTACAATGAAAGCACAAGATTAGAAATGATGATTGATGCTCAACAACATTTGAAAGCAAACGGGAGTATTACCATCGAAAAATTGTTTCATATAGAGACATGGTAATAACAATTTAAAAAGAAGTACTGAACCGATGTGTGTGAATACTTTACAGTATATAGACAAGATAATACGCAAGTGATAATGCAAGATCGTTCTAAATCTAGAGAGAGAAAGTAGAGAGAGAGAGAGAGAGTTGAAAGCACAAATGTAAGTTCTATTGAGATATGCGTGAGTTTCTTACAGAACACAAAGCCACAAGGGACTTAAATACCCTTGGCTAATACAGAACATAAAAGCACCCTAAAACACAGTATTAAACCAAGCCTATAAATACAATGATTACTATAAAATCTGACTTAACAATCTCCCCCTTAGTAATCATTGGCGCTTTGGTCTTCAATATTCATCTTCTAAATCAACAGAGACCATTTAAGCGACTTAGAGAAGCTTCTTGACTTAATTTTTTTTTCTTCTCAGCATCTTTCAATTTATGTTGCCTTTGCTGTCTTGACAAGACTAGACCTGTTTATAATAAGCTTGAAAGAACAATCGATTCATCAGCTTGTGCTCTAAACGACACATCTCTTTCAAATGTACTTGAATGAACTGATATCTGCCTTATAGGAGTGCTCAAAGTCCTATCTGAAATATTTGAATAACAAGAATTAGAAATGTCAGAAATGACTTTAGCTTGTTTCTTTGACTTCTTTGACCTATTTCTTTTACGCTTTGGTTTATAATAATCATCATTTAGCGTAAAAGATTCATCAATAATTTTTGATTTAAGATTTGAATCAGAAGAAGCAATTTTACCTAAGAAGCCAAACTGATCAGACATCAAACCTAAACTTGCCTCAGAGTCAGAAAAATTTTGATAAAAGGTTTCAGATTTTAGAACTTTCTTTTTGTTTTCTTTAAAATCAGAAGAAAGGACAGAAACAGAATTTGTAACTAAATATTGTTTTTGAAAAATTAATTTTTCTTCAAGACTTGACGTCATGAAAGAAAGAATAACATCAGATTCAATTTCTCTTTGAATATTTTGATCTTCCATTTTATCTTCAGGATCAATGATTTTTCTTTCTAACACTAATGGAGAAATATATCTCTTAGAATCATAAGAAACTGGAGATATATTTTCTTTATTAGTGTTAGTAGCACATATATCAAAATAATCATCCGATAATGAAGATTTAATGGGAGAAAAGTCATTTAAACTGTTTCTGTTCTTCTTTGATTTATCGGGAAAATATTTGGCATTTTCCCGCATGTAAACAAAAGAAATTTCCTTTTTCTTATTGTTCATTCTTTTCTCATTTTCGATATCTAAAACTTGATTTTCATTCATCCAATCAATTTTAAATTGAGGAGCATATTTAGCAAGATTTAGATACTCGAATTTATATAAAGTGGGGGATTTTTTCTATAACATTGTTTAAACAATGTGGATTTTCAAAACCAAGTCCCCATTTTTCTTTAATAGACTCATAACTCCGTGGTTTGTTCAAATAAATAGTTTGTTCAGTCTGATTCCTTCGATATAATTTTTCTTCCAACTCATTTATTTTATCTGAAAAATTATCTTTTAATTTGGTCATTTCCGTCAAAGAATCAAAATAAGTCTTATTTGAAATTTCCAAATCATCCAATTTCTTTTGAAAGATTTCTTTTGTATGAATCAAAATAGATTTTTCATCTTTCAAATAAATTTGCAATTTGTCAATCAAATTTGACTTTTCTATGTTTAAATGCTTTTCAGATAATAACTTTGAGCGTAAATCATGTAAAGCAGTTATAATGATATTCATCTGTGAAGATATAAATTTGTAATCAAACGCAGAAGGTACCTCATCTTCATCAGTTGTGGAATCTTCATCATCATCATCATCATCATCTCTTAGATCATCTCCTATGAAGCACATTGTAGCAATTTCCTCATTACCAGCTTCATCGTCAGAGTGATCTAACCAGAATTCTTCTTCTGTTAGCAGAGCGGTTCCATTCTCTCTCTTTTCGGCTAGTTCCATTTTCTTCCGATAATATGTCGAATCCCGAACTTTCTTCACTCGACACTCCTTAGCGATGTGACCTGGCTTTCCACAGTTAAAGCATGCAACTGCTTTCTTAACCTCGGGCATTTTGACATTCTTAGACCCAGAAGTGAAGCGAAGATTGTTGAAACCTGAATGATGTTGGAACTTCTTGTGATAGTGCTGAGAGAGAAGAATCATTGCCTTCTGTAGCGCCTCACCATCATCATCAGTTGCACCGTTGTAAGCATTATCAGACAATGCTTGATCAGCCAGTTGGCTTGATAGAAGTGCAACCGGGTCCACTGTTTTCTTATTCTTGTTGTCAAGTTTGGCCTTTTTATCCTTGACAATGCATTCATCGGTCATCAAAATCTCATAAAGCTCTTGGATTTGCATTGTAGAGATCCGAACATCATTCCTCAAACGGTGACAAGATTTGTTCCATTCCGGTTGAAGAGCGTTGAGGAACTTCCGATTAGTCTCTAACTCAGTCTTTTCCACTTTGCTCTTTCGCAGATCGTTTATCACCACACAGAACTTGTCAAAAACACTTTTTAGAGATTCCCCGTCTTTGGCTTTGAACTCTTCAAAATTGTTCATGAAACGCGTATGCCGAAGTTGTGTTGCAACTGTAGACCCAAGCATAATCTTCTCTAGTTGTGCCCACATTAGTTTAGGATTGTTTTTGTAACAATCAATCCGGTTGTATATAGAATTTGGCAAGACTAGCATCAGATTTGCCTTTATATCACGATCGGCTTTATATTGCAACGACTCATCGGGTGTGTATTCAGCGATAGGCTTTGTCATCCAAGAAGCCAGTATGGGCTTTTCAAAAGATCCTTCAGTTAGAATCTTCATCATGTCATCTCCGTTCTTTTGACGCTCGATGAAATTAAGAAACCGATCTTGCCATTGAGTGTCATTCTCATCAACCAGAACCGGAGGACGAGTTTCTGTGCCCAATGACATCATAATGTCATTTTTGTAAAACTGAGCTTGAAAAGCAAACTTTGCAGAATCCATAGAGAAAAACTTCAGAAAAATGCCAAGTCTGAAACAGAAAGTCTAGCGCAAACTGAGTTTTGCGCGAATAGTGACTGGCGCAAATTGAGTTTTGCGTGAACAGAGGATGGCGCAAATTTGATTTTTCTTGAGAAGAAGCTAGCGCAAACTTTACTTTGCGCGAAACGTTGGTAACGCAAATTTCTCTTTGCGCGAGAAGAGTGTGACGCAAAATTAACTTTGCGTGAACAATAACTGGCGCAAACTTAGATTTGCTCAAGACTTTGATGGCGCGAATCTTTCTTTGCGTGATATGAAGGTAGCGAAAAATCTACTTTGCGCGAATAACTTGTGGCGAGAACTGAACTTTTCGCGAAAAACTAGTTCCTGACTTGTCGAAAACTCGAAAAACAGAAGAATCTGGCGCAAAGTCTGGATAAACTGGCCCAAAACTCTGATGAATCTGGCGCAAAACTCGAAGAACTTGCGCAAATCTCAAATCTGGCGCAAAACATGAGAAAATCAAGAAACTTCTAAAAATTCGATTACAAACTTGAAATTTATGAGATTTTTATGCACATAAGTGATCGAAAACAAGTTTCTAACAACTTTGAATCAATTAATTCGATCAAAAACCACAAAAACTTGAATTCGTGTAATGAACAGTGCTTTCAACGAACTTTTCTAGAATTTCGTAAAATCTCAAAATTGAAGATCAAAAACTGATTTTCTTGTAAAAAGATGTGAATAAAAAATGTTCTACTATCAAAACCGAATCCAACAAACCAAAATACAAGAAAATTCGTTCTAAAAACAATCCGAATTTGATGAAAAATCAAAAAAATGAAATTTTCTTGAAAAAATCAAGAAAATCGATCAAATTTTCTGATTCAAACACAAATTTAGAATTGAAAAACATTTCTCTCAATCCTCTCAGATTCAGATTAGGCTCTGATACCAATTAATAATGCAAGATCGTTCTAAATCTAGAGAGAGAAAGTAGGGAGAGAGAGTTGAAAGCACAAATGTAAGTTCTGTTGAGATATGCGTGAGTTTCTTACAAAACACAAAGCCACAAGGGACTTAAATACCCTTGGCTAATACAGAACATAAAAGCACCTAAAACACAGTATTAAACCAAGCCTATAAATACAATGATTACTATAAAATATGACTTAACAGCACGTATTGATCTTTGGAAACACACGGTCAGGTAAACATTGAAGCTCAAACTTGAAAAACATTTAAAATCACACTTCTAAATTCATAAAACTTTTTGAGAATAGAGAAGTGGTTTGAACATTTCAGAAATCGTTTTTCATGCTTGAAAGTTGTTCTTCTTCCAAACAATCAAAGATCTAAGATCAGAAGATATTTACCTTTAAGCTCCCCTCAAATCATGATATAATAATTTATATCAAATAAGCTCCCCCTGGATATTTGCAAAATATCCATATCTGAACATTGAAGAACGGGTCCTGATCTGTTGTAATTAGAAGCCACAGTTCTTGACATTGAAGTCCGGGTTTTGAACTGTTTTATTCAAAAGCCTTTGTTCCTGCTCCCCCTAGACCGGTGGTACCTGCAAAACAGATTTGACAGGTTTTGGTACCCACTAGTATTTGGGTCCTGGTATGTTAGATTTAGGAATCCACTTCTCATTAGATGTATATCTTTTAAAACCAGAATTATGTGAAGTTATTCTATAAGAACCGTACCAGTTGTGAGCAATTTCTCTTTGAACGAAGTCATTCTCTCCACAGTAAGAACAACAGATCTACCGGTGAGCAATCCTGATCAGATGATTAGTCGAGTAATATATATCAGAATTACCAAAAGATTTACCTTTATGCACGCTGTTCTTTTTGGCAATTGTTGTGGATTTGAATGAGCTGTCATTCTTCTTCTCTTCATCAGAATCTTTTACTCTCCAGACCATCTGATTTTTCTTTGATTGCTTTCCAAGAGATTTTACATAAAAGTTTGCTGAACCATCAACAGATTTATCATAAAACAGATTTGATGGTCTGATCTGATTTGATTTGACAGTTTGTGATTTGACACTTTTGTTTTTGAAAACATTTTTGTCATGGATAGAACTAGAAGCAGTTTTAGAAGAGCAAACTGATTCGGTTGAATTGTCAACTGGTGATTGATTGATCACATCAACACAAACTTTTTCTGACAAATCAACATTTGCAGCTTCTAAGTTCTTTATATTTTCAGATAAAATGTTTCTTTCAGAAGTAAGTGTGTCAAACTTCTGTTTCAAATCAGATCTAGCGTTCTGTTCTTTTTGATAATCTGATGACAGAGCAGTTATTTTGGATGTGAGCTTTGATATCTCAGATTCAAAATGTGAACGTTCAAGCTCAAAATCTTTTTGTAAGTTCTTGGTTTTATCAGAAATTTCATTGAAGATCCCAACATTTCTCTTATCATATTTCTTCTTTTCAATCTCCAAAGACTTTTTGTTTTCTTGAAAAGCTTTTCTTTCTTTCTCGAGTAAGTCTTGTAGAATAGAGATCTGTTTGGGAAATTCAGAATTTTTATTTTCAAGAACTTTTCTTTCCTTAGCAAATGTGTCTCTTTCAGTAATTAGAATCTTTTCAAAATTAGACACTTGCTTGGAAAGTTTAAGGCATCTAAGCTCAATATCATTTTTCTCTTGTAAAGTTTTCTTGGAAAGTTCAGACATCTGTTGAGTAGAAGATGTCTTCACATTTGATCTATCTTTGTCTGCTTGGAGGCTTGTTTTCAGTTCAACATTCTTTCTCTCTAGAGCAGATATCTGATCTTCAAAAGCCTTAAACTTGAATTGAAGCTTGACTGATTCATCTTGCAATTCTGATGATTTCTGTTCAGTCGTCTTCAGTTGGCTTTGGAGATTTGCAATCATTTTCTCTTTCCGTTTAATTTCTTTTTTCACAAGTTTGAATAGTGTTTTCTTTTAAATAATCATTTTATCTTTCTCTCTGATGATACCTGCAAAATTAGATTTAGCAATATCAGTACATTTTGCACAAATAGGAGTTTTATCATAATTTGACAAATTTAACTTCAACTCCTGAATCTGTTTGAGAAGCTTTGAATTCTGATTTTTCAGATTGTCTCTTTCTGCTTCTATTTTCGGTATCTCAGTCATGTACAATACAACCATATCTCTAGCTGAAAGTACAGTATTTCCCCTCTCATCTGTCTTTGGCATCTTGAATGATTAGCTTAAATGTATGATCATTCCCGAACAATTCAGAACAGTTGACTGAGAGTCAAACTTGGATCACCACTTGAAAAAAATTGTCAGAAAAAATTCTATCTCTGGAACTCTCAAACACTTAAAACTCGCAAAGCTCAGAAACACGCAAGTCACTATTCACAAAGCTTCTCGCTAACAGTTGTATGCGCGTTTGAGAAACTCGCAGACTACTACGTGCGAGAACTAAGAAACTCGCTAATCGTAATATGTGCGAAGTTGCTTCTCGCAGAGTATGATGTGCGCGAACTAGACTTAGAATAAATCTGAACTTTGAGCTTCTCGCAAAGAAATGCAAACTCACACGTCAAACGTTTCTTGTGCGTTCTATACTTAGAAAAAAATTTGACAATCTACTTCTCGCTAAATGGAAACTCGTAAAACGAAGAAACTCTCAAGTCACTGTTTACCGAGCTCCGCGCTAAGAGTGTTGTGCGCGAACGATGAACTCGCAAGATACTTGTGCGCGTTTTATCCACTTCTCGCAAACCCTTTATGTGCGAACCACACTTAACATTTTGACAATCAACATGCGTGTTCTTGGTAGCTTACGCGAACTTCAGCGTGCGTGTTCTTCATTTGCGCGAATCGCAGATCTAGCGCGTTCTTGTCTCTGTTGGTTCAAAATCGATCCAAAAAATTCAAAAACTGGCAAATTTCCCTGCAATCGATTCTAACAAACTCGAAATACAATCTAGAACATCTTTCTAAGCAACAAATCTATTAAAAACATCAAAATACAGTGCATTTGATCGAAAATATAGACTCTGAGTTCGTGTTTTCAAAACTTACAAAAATCCAAAAATTCAAATAAATCAGTGATCAATTATTATGCAAGTGTGAATACAAAGTGTTCTATTTCACTAATCGATCACAATACAATTGATTCAACAGTCAAAGAACAACAAATTCGACAAAATTTTGATTCAACAGTGAATTTCCAAGAAACGAGTTCGTAAAATCAAGATTTCTCAATTTTGATTCAATCTGATAATCTGATCCTTCTGAATTGGTTTGGTTCAGCTCTGATACCAATTGAAAGTGTAATCCCAGATCAATATCAAGCAATCTCAATCTAGATTAAGATCAGACAATGTAAATCTAGAGAGAGAGTAGAGAGAGTACAGAGAGAAAGTCAATCAGTCATATGTATATTGATTTAACAATGAATGCGTACTGTTACAATGAAATCAAACAAGACATAAGTTATTTATACCACATGCTAAAACTCTCAAATAGTCCAACTAAAACTCTCAAGTACTTGAACAAACTCTCAAGATGTACTTCTCTCACAAAGCTAAACTACTTGATAAGAAACTCTTATAAGCCTAAACATCAAATTGACTTACAATTACATAAGACTTTGTTGACATTTATTGACTTGACTTTTCCTATTAAATCTTGGATACAATAATACACTAACAATTCTTTTTTCTTTTTCCTCAACAAGTTTTTGCTTTATGATTTGAAATTCATCTGTTAGCTTAATAACATCCAATTCAAGTTCACTTTCAGAGGTGGAAGGAGAGTTTACCTTTTCAGAGTAGTCCTCTGGTGATCCATCATTCTGATCATCTGAAAAAACCATACCACAGAGATTGGTAGGTTCTTCCTCTCCATCGCTTGTTGAGTCTGACAACCAGTCTTCCATCTCTGTAACAAGTACTCTTTCTTTGACATTGTACTTGTATTTGTTTTTGTAGTAGTCTTCATCTTTGATGAGCCTACCTCTGCAGTTTGCAGAGTAATGACCTAACTTTCCACATCTGAAACATCTTCCATCATTTTGGTTTGGTGGAAGAACAACAACTGATTCTGTCTTCTGATCTTGTGGTTGTGGCTTGAAGTACCTCTGAGGTTGAGGATACCTTGGCTGAAATGATTGTTGAGATCTTGATTGTTGAGTAATATCATGATTGGTGAAATGAACACCCTTTTGATCACCATGCAGAGTAGATCTAGGCTCTTGTTGATAGTCAGCATTCTGAAATCTTTTTTCTGGATTTCCTCTTCTTTATTCATCATCTCTTCTTCCTTCAAAAACTTTCTTGCCAAATTTCTTGTTAAATTGATGGGTGATTAATGCAAGAGATTTGGCAAAATCTTTGATGTCATCATCTGAGTCTGAATCTGAGTGTTCAACTTCTTTAGTCCTAAGAACCTTCTTGGATTTTCTTTTAGATTACCTCTTTAAACAGTTATCTGTTTCTGCATTTCTTCCTTCTTGTGATACACTTTTTTGTTTTGACATGAGTGCAAGTGGTCCACCTAAAGAGGTTTTTGATTTTTGTTTAACAACTTTTTTTTCCTGTGCTACCAGGGTGCCATAAATGTCAGTCAATGACCATGATTCAAGATTTTGATTGGCTTGTATTGACATGGACAGTTGTTGTCAGGATCAAAATTCGAAACAAGAATTAAACTAAACACTCATAAATTATGTTAAAGAAGTTTGCGGAATAACACTTTAACAGTAAATCAATGAAACAATATATGGATCAAATCACAAGTTATATTGAATTAACTTAATGATTACAAACAAAACCTCAATCTGTTGAACAGACTCAACAGACGTTCTATACTTCTCTAAAGAAAGGGTTACTAATAATCTTGAGGTTAATTCTCTCTAAACGTATATGCAAAACTTGTGTAAAAACTTGTTAATCTAACAAAAACTACTATACTATATATACAGAACTAATTACAAGATAATTACTAAAGAAATATTGATCTTCATCATCCATTCCATGATTATCTTCATCATTATCTTCAACTCCTAGTCTTTCGTTCCAAGTCATCATTATCAACATTAACATCATAAGCAGTATTAATCATCCAGCATCATTAATCTTCAAGCAGTACTAACTACTAGCAGTACTAACTCTCCAAGCAGTAGTAATACTACTAGCAGTAGTAATCTTTCAAGTAGCAGTAGTAAAATCTTCAGCAGTATTAATCTTTAACACTTTAGCAGCATTATCCAGACTTGGCTCATATCTGACCCAACAATCTCCCCCTAACTTAACTTTTGAAATCCAGAAGTTAAGTTCTTCAAAATATGGTCTTCATGATGCTTTCAAAACTTCAGCTCAATTTCCCAGATTAGGATCCAGACCTAGACTTTGATTTATAGTTCTTCTGATCACTATTCTGGCCATTTCTAAACCTTTAAGGCAGACCATCTTGGCTTTCAACATCCCTTGCAGCTTTGCCTTGCTGTGGTCATACACCTTGTCAACCAGGTAATACTCATGATAACTTTTGTCAATTGTAATGGCATAGACTCCACATCTTTCAAATAACATCCAATTATCTATTCTTTTAAATCCATTCTCACGATGCAAGTCTTTGATAACATACTGCACTCTTTCAGGATCAAACATCATGCACAAGTACTCCATGGCCATATTTTTAATGCTCATCCTCGCTCCTTTCAGTAAATCCCCATACAGGTTCAAACCAACCTTGTACATTTCTTCCAAATCACCCTGGTACAGCTTCTGATTATTTTACCCCATGTAGCATACACTTCATAATGATCACCCATTCTCTTTATTCTGAAATACTCTGTTCTTTTATCCACTATAGTATCCCAATGGATAATCTCTGGAGCTTCCACAGAGATGGGATCAACTTTCACTGGTTCTTCATCTGTTATTGTCATGTACAACTCAAACTGTTCCTCAGGTTGTCTTGGCTATTCTGATTGTTGACTTGTTGGCTCTTGATTCTGCTCTTACTCTGCTGAAGGTGCAACAATATGTTCTGATGGTTCTGCTTCTGTTCTTTCACTTTCCTTCTCCTTCTCAACTTCTTTAATTCTTGGCCTCTTTGCCTGTTTCTTGGTAGCAATAGACTTCTTTCTTTTTATAGCTCCAATTTTCTGTGCTAGAGACTCTTCCTTCCTGACTTCAGTCTTTTCTTTTGTAGGAGTGCCTTCTTCACTGTCAGGGAAGGGCTGTTGAATATTCAGATCATGTCTCTCTTTCATTTTTCTTTCAACCTCAACCCTCTAATTAAAGTCTCCTTGAAGCTTGGCCATCTCCTTCTTGTACAACTCCTCTATTCTGCTGAAGGACATGTTAGTAAACATTCCTTCAGGGACTCCAATGGACCCTTTCAGGAAGTTTATCATCTTTCGCCTTTCCTGTGCAGCCAGAAAGGTCTTAGAAGGTTGTCTTTGTCTTGTCTTTGATGGTTGCCTTTGCTTAGATGCTTTCATGGTAAATTTCTTAGCAGCAAGCTTTAAACTCTTATGATATTCTTCATTTAACTTTGTAGACAAATCTAAGGCAATCTGTCTGTCTTTAGCTGTTTGGATCTCTTCCTCCTTTTCAATCTCTTCTTGCATCCTCTTAGCTATCTCTTCATTCAGTTCTATTTGTGAGGATTTCTTAGATGGTTTCACAGGTTCAACCACTTTTTCTTTCCCTTTCCTTTTGGCCTCTACCTCACTTACCTCTTTCCTTTTCTTGTCTTATCCTCCTTCTTTGATCACCACTCCCTTAGCCTTTTGAGTGGCCTTGGGAGTGTCAGTATTTGCCCTCACCAGAGTCTCTGCAATTTCTATTTCCTCTACAGACAAACCAGTTTCTGCTGCTACCTTCTCTGTTTCTACTGTTGGTTCTACAGTTTCTGCTGCTGACTCACTTATTGCTGCTTTTCCAATTTCTGCTGCTTTCACAAAAGTTTCTGCTGCTTGTTCTGTTTCTGCTTCTTTCTCAGTTTTTGCTGCATTCATTGTTTCTTCTTCACCCTTCTTTCCAGCTTCACCACTAACCTCCCCCTCAAACTGGAATTCCATACCAACTGACTTCTCCTCCTCAACTTCAGTTGCTTGAGTCTCCCCCTTTTTGGAAGCGTCATGAATACTTCCCCTTCTCTTTAAGACATATTGCTTTTTCTTCTTTTTATACACCAAAGTGAGTACCATCCTTTTGAGTTTGGTAATCTGCACTTGTTGAGAAGTGATCACCTTTTTCATCTCTTTTATCTCTAAATCTTGATTGTGAACTTCCAGACTTATTGTACCAATAGTATCCATCAATTTTACATAGTTATATATGTCGTCACCTCCTTTAGGTGTTTTTACCACCCTTGAAGGATCCTTGGATATTTTAGTAGAGGCCTTATGCCTAGCAGAAGCACCTTCTACCCTCATGGTTTCTTGGCACCTGGGACCTTTAGATGATTGCTCACCTAAAGTTGTCATGGGGAAGGTCTTAGGTATGTTCACACTGTCCTGATCCACACCTTTTGCAGAGTCAGTAGTGTGAGCCTTACTGCCCACATGCTCTTCCTTCTCCTTAGGGAGCACCTTCTTGGGGTTGGAAGACACCCCTATGGTTTCCCTTTGGATATTCTCTAATGAAGAATGCTCCATTAGAGGGCTTGCAGGCTGTAGGGGTGAAGATACAGGAAGGGAAGGAACCTTCTTTACCTTTTTCCTTATATATATTTGTGTGATGGAGGATTTTGGCTTGACAACAGGGATCTGAGGAGTATTAATTAAAATGAATGGTGTGGGTAGGTCATCAGTTGGGTGGTCAGATGTGGGCTGTGACCCTGATGCCTCACCATGGGAATGAGACACAACCATGGTTGTAGAGAACAATGGTGTGTCTTGTCTAGAATAGTCCTTACTAGGCCTTTTCATGTTAGAGAACACCTTCCCCTTGGGAGGTTTAGGTACATACACCTCTTGAAAAGAGGGTAAATCCGTCAATTCTTTGTTAAGTACTTCTTGTACAAACCTTGGATACATATAAAATCTCTTTGTTTTGGTTTTGGTATCCAGGTTTGACAGTAAATCATTTAAAATGATTTGTGAAAAATTAAACTTTCTGGAGGTTGCTAAGCAGACCAGAGCATAAGATATGGTACTGCTGAACTCACTCCATCCAGTTGTTTTGCGGGAAATACAATGCTGAAGGGTATGAACAAAAAATCGCCATTGAGGTGAAAATTTGCTTTTAAAGAACTTATACACCTCAGTGGGACCTTCATACCCCATTCGACTAATTGATTGGAAGAGATCTTCCTTGGACAGAGAGGTCATACCTGAGGCATCATCTAGTCGTAGATGAGTGCGTATACATCCCTCTGTGATTGTGATGGGTTTATCGCAAACCCTTGAGTGAATGACCTGATTGCCTTCAACATTATGGATTAACGTATTTGCCCAGAACTGTCGCATGTGTTCCACATAGATAGTGGAATTGACAGTTAACGCATAGGCAATGTGAGATGCTTTCAGGAAATCTACAATTTCTTCAAAACCCTCAGCTTGTTTGGGTTTCAGCAGCATTGCGAGTTCATTGTGATCGTCCACAAATTCCAATCCTGCCATCGTTCTTGGGATCGAATCAACTCTAGGGTTTATGCACTGGGAAGCAAGAATGAGAGAGAGAGAGAAAGAACACTCGTAGGAAATTCAAAGAGTCGTTTGGATTTTGGCGGTGAGGGAGGGTATTTATAGGTGGAGGGTTTCAGTTAGAAGCAGTACTAAGTACCTTAGCAGCATTAACACATACCCGCAGTATTAACTCATATTGGCAGTAGTAACGCATACTGGCAGTATTAACACAGACTAGCAGTATTAATACATACCAGCAGTAGTAACACTGATTAGCGGTAGAAATAAGGCAAGCAGTAGTAACTTTGCACTGGCAGTATAAACCACCAAGCAGTAGTAACCATACTTAACCATATTTGAACTCTCAGATAGAGTAATAGTGAGAGCAGTATTAACTGAACTAGAAGTACTAAGTATCCAATTCAACAATGTAATCTGAAACACTTAAACACACATAGTTAGCAGCACCATGCACAATACAATATAAGAAAGTAAGCAGGAAGGAATCTATACCGAAATGGTACATAAAGAAAATCAAAAGAGGCTTATTCAGTGTTTATCATGCCTACATTTGTGACCAAGAATGTGAATCTGACCACATAAAAAGCTTTGGTGAATAGATCAGCAAATTGGTTACTTGTGTGTACTTTCAAAACCTGAATTAACTTCTTTTCATTGCAATCTCTAATAAAATGGTACCTGATTTCTATATGCTTGGTTTTAGAGTGCTTGACTGGATTGTTAACAATGCTTATAGCACTGTTTTTATCAATGAAGATTGGAGTGTGAAGAAAAGTAACACCATAGTCCAACATCTAATTCTGAATCCATAGCACCTGTGAGCAGCAGCTTGCAGCAGCTATATACTCTGCTTCTGTTGTAGAGGTGGACACTGTGGTTTACTTTTTACACTGCCATGAAACTAGTCTTGCACCCAAAAACTGATATCCTCCTGATGTAGACTTTCTATCCAAGTTTGCACCACCCAAATCACTATCAGAATATGCAAGCAGATCAAATGGTGAGTCACGAGGATACCAAAGACCCAACCTAGGTTGTCCTTTGAAATATCTGAAGATCCTCTTGACTGCTTGAAAACGAGATTGCTTAGGTCTTACTTGAAATCTGGCACACACACAGACAGCAAACATAATATCTGTCCTTGAAGCTGTTAGATACATGAGGGAGCCTATCATAGATCTATAATGATGAACATCTACATCCTCCCCCTCAAGATCTGCAGTGATCTGTTTGTGTGTTTCCATAGGTGTGCTTGCAGGCTTTGAATATGAAAATCCAAACTTTGTAAGTATATCCTGCACATACTTGGATTGGTTGATGAAGATACCATCTTTATTCTGTTTACCCTGTAGCCCAAGGAAGAATGTAAGTTCACCCATAGAGCTCATCTTGAAACTTTTGTGCATCAGCTCCTCAAACTCTTTGCACATATAATCTTTTGTGGATCCAAAGATGATGTCATCCACATAGATTTGCACAAGCAGGATTTCCTTCTTCTTCCTTTTGATGAATAGAGTCTTGTCAATTATTCCCCTTTCAAAACCATTTTCCAAGAGATAGGTAGATAGAGTGTCATACCATGCTCTTGGTGCTTGATGTAGCCCATAGAGTGCCTTCTTTAGTTTGTATACTTTATCAGGAAATGTAGGATTCTCAAACCCTGGAGGCTGACAAACATACACTTCTTCATCAATTTTCCCATATAGAAATGCACTCTTGACATCCATCTGAAATACTCTGAACTGCATGAAAGAAGCATAGGCTAGAAACAGCCTAATTGCCTCAATTCTGGCTACTGGTGCAAATACTTCTTCGTAATCTATCCCCTCTTCTTGTGTATACCCTTGTGCCACAAGCCTGGCCTTATTCTTTATCACAATTCCTCTCTCATCTTTCTTATTCCTGAAAACCCATTTAGTACCAATTGCCCTTTGTCCTTGTGGAAGATCAACCAGATCCCACACATTTTGCAGCTCAAACTGCAACAGCTCCTCTTGAATTGCTTCTATCCAGCTTGGTTATTTCATTGCATCATAGGCCTTCTTGGGTTCAATCTGAGATAGAAAACAAGATAACAACCCTAACTGCAAGTCTTTCAATCCTCCTATCTTGCTTTGATGCCTTGTGATCCTAGGAGAATTGATGTCACTAATCACCAACTGAGGAGGATGATTTTTCTGAGTTCTTGTTTGATGTGCAACCTCCTCATTGATATTTGCATCCAGATTAGAGTCATTCTTCTCAGGAGTGCTTCCATCTAGATTCACTTGCTTCATCAGTATCATCTTCTGACAGTATGGGCATCTCAGGACCTGTGTTTCCTGAATTATGAGCATCCTCTTCATCACCTTTATTCTCTTCATCACCTTTATCAGATGCATCCTGTTCTGATTCAGAGTCACCTGTGTCTGAATCATCTTTCTTATTTTGCTGGCAAAATTCAACAGGATCAACAGTAGGTATGGGGAACAACACAAACTCTTGTTTCTGTGCTTGTACCTGTTCTGAATTTGTTCCTGCAGTTTGCACATTACTAAAACCCAAAGCATTAGTTAGTGAATCAATGTCAAACAACCAATCAGGACCTATACCAATTTGATTTGGTGTGTTCTCATTGCATTTGACATTGTCACTTCCCTCTATAATCCTTGAAGAACTATTAAAAACTCTATATGCCTTACTCTGAGAGGAGTATCCAACAAGAAATCCATCCTCAACTTTGCTTTCAAACTTGCCTAAGTGAGATTTGGTGTTGAGAATTGTGCAAGGACACCCAAAAGGTTTGAAAAATCCAATAAAAGGTTTATTCTTGTTAAAAAGTTCATAAGGTGTTTTTCCTTGGGATTTGACTACTAGAACTCTGTTTTGGACATAACAAGCAGTATTAACTGCTTCTGCCCAAAAAGTAATTGGTAATTTTGAATCTGCCAACAGAGATCTAGCAGCCTCAATCAATGTCCTATTTCTCCTCTCAGCAACACCATTCTGTTGAGGAGTTCTAGGAGCACTGAATTGTCTCTCAATACCTTTAGTCTCACAAAAGTTGTTTAAGTCACTGTTTTTAAATTCAGTTCCATTATCAGATCTGATGACTTTAACTCTTTGATTTGATTGGTTTTCAACCCTAAGAACAAAGGATTTGATCAGTTCACTTGTCTCATCCTTAGTCCTTAGAAAATATACCCAAGTGAATCTAGAGAAGTCATCAACAATGACTAAGCAGTAGGATTTCTTACCAATACTCATCACATTAGTAGGACCAAAGAGATCCATATGCAATAATTGAAGAGGTGAAGAGATTGTATTTATTTCTTTGGACTTATGAGAAGTTTTGTGTTGCTTGCCTTTAAGACAAGCAACACAATGATCATCACATGAAAACACTTTTTGAGGTAAACCTCTTACAAGGTTGTTTTTCGCAAGAATATTCATTGTTTTAAAATTCATGTGACACATCCTTCTGTGCCAAAGAGATGATTCATCTAAAGAAGCTTTTGAAAACAGACAGTTTAATGATGAATCAGATCAAACATTCTCTAAGTCCAAACAATAAACATTATCCTTTCTAGGAGTTCTAAGTAGTATCATTTTTTCATCAACTACCTTGAATCCTGGAGCAAGGATAATACATTCAGTCTCAGTAAATAATATACTATGTTTCTTGTCACAGACCTGTGATACACTTAACAGGTTGTATCTCAATTGATCAACATAGTAAACATCTTCAAAAGACATCTTACCTTTTGAAACCATACCTTTTCCACTGATCTTACCTCCTGCTGGATTGTCACCAAAAGCAACACGTCCTCCATCAAACTTTTTGAAATTTTGAAGGCAGGCCATGTTACCTGTCATGTGCCTAGAGCAACCACTATCTACATGCCAAATGCTCTTCTTCTTGAGCTGTTGGTTGCCCTGCACATAAGATAAAACAGTTAGTTTTTAGAGGGAACCCAAGACAAAGTGGTCTTGGGTTGCCCTTTCTCATCAACATATTCATAATCAGTCAGATTGGCCTTGATGAGGTGATCAGAATTAGGAATTTCATGGATGGAATACTTTGTCAAAATTATAGGCTTGGCAGTATTAACACTAGTAGCAGCACTATCCTTGTTAGCAGTACTAACTTGGTTAGCAGTACGAACTTGGTCAGCAGTAGTATTGCTATCAACAGTATTATTTCTGTTAGCAGTACTATTTGAAGTAGCAGTACTAACAGGTTTCTTGACTTTTGGAACCCAAATCTTGACAAAGTTGTTTGATTTCTTATTCATTGAGTTACTCCTTGATTTGCTTGGAGTATTTTCTTTTGATTTGGCAAACTTATTCTGATTATGAGATTTCATTGGTGTTGTTTCCACATTCTCAGCCATGTGGTTCCTTTTTGATTTCTTCCTATAACCAAAAGAATTTTGTTTTTGTCTTTGAAAAGTAAATCTTTGGTTAATAGGATTGAAATAACAGTGTTTGGCTAAATGATTCAATTTGCCACAAATAAAACAAGGCTTTGGTCTATTGATTTTGCTTAGATCAATTCCCTGTTTTTGAGCCCACTGGTTCTTTCTGTTTCTCTGATCTCCCCTTATTTTATCATGTTGATGGGGCTTGTTCTGTTGACAAGTACGGGGATTTACAACAGTAGTTTGCATATAATGATTTCCCTGTAACTTTTCCTTCCCTTTCCTAGAGGCCTCAACTTTCTCACTCTTACCATTTTCTTTCTCTGTCTTGGACATCTCCACTTTCTCACTCTTGACAAATGGTTTACCCCCCCTCTCATTTGTAAGAATGTGGTTTTCTAAGGGAGTTTCTTTATGGTCTTCCTTATTCTTACCCTCAGTATTCTCTTCTTCAGACTCTGTTTCAACCACTACTGTATCTAGTGGATCTACTTCAGTGGCTCCTTCAGGTAATTCCTTCTTATCTTGTCTTTCTAAAAGGTCTGAGGTGGGTGGAATATAATTGTTATTGTAAGGTGGAATGGTGTTGTTGTAGCCTATTCCTCTTCTCAATTTGTCATGAACTTGAGTTTTGAGTTAAGAGTCCATTGCTTTAGAAGCATTGGAATATTTCTCAATGTCTAGTTTGGCCTTCTCAAATTCACTCCTAATTTTCTCACATTCCTCTCTAGACTTTTCTAGCTTAATCTCTAACTCTTTCTTCTCCCACTTCCAATAGTTGTGATCATATGAATGTTGAAGTTCATTGGCCTGGTATGACTTAATTTGTTCTTCAAAATTCTCAATGATCAAACTATACTCTCTTCTATCTTTCTCCAACCTTTTAAGGTCATCACACATGCTCTGATTGTGATCCCTGTACTTTTTAACAGTTTCAAGACATGCCTTAGAGCAAAGGTTAGATTTTACCTCTATGGGGATTGCAGTGTTTGAGGACTCTGAAACCTCAGCCATCAATGCTTGATTTTGGATTGCCTCTTCTGCTTGATCACTCCAATCAAATCCCATTCCATCTTGTCAGACAAGTGCTTGAGATGGATTCCTGTTATAGTTAGTGGACTTTGATTGTTGATTGTTGCTTCCATGCTGTTGAGACATTCCTCCTCTGCATTCTCTTGCAAAGTGCCCCAGCTTATGACACTTGTAGCATTCTACCTTGGATTTGTCAAATCCAGCCCCATCTTTTTTTCTCATGGCAAGGTTGATTCTTCCTGTTCTTTTGATGAATCTTTTGACTCTCATGGTGAGCATTTCCATTTGCCACTTGATATCCATCTCTTCAAGGTCATCAACATTAATCTGCTTCAGATCATCATTGATAAGAGCAGATTTAGCATGACTAGCAAGGAATGCTTCCAAAACAGAATCATTGGATCCATCCTGTTTTGAGCCATAAGCAGTGCTGACTAATTCTGTACTAGCAGAAGAATCGGTAGTAGATGATAAGAGAGCAACATTGTCAGAGTATCTAGATGGCTTCTTCTTAGATTCAACTTCTGCTTCAAACAACCTGAGATCATTGTAGAGATCATCAAGTTGCTTATCCTCCAGATTATCATTCTGTCTGAATGATACTGTATACATGACCCATTCTTCTCCAAGAGACCTTAGAAACTTTTTGTTGACATCATCCTGGTCCATCTTGACACCAACAGTGGGCAATTCTCCAATCAACTTGTTGAATCTATCAAAGGTTTGAGTCATAGACTCATTCTTTGTAGACATAAACTTTTCATATTGTTGCTTGAGAATTGCTTTCTGATTTATCTTAGTGCTTTTAGTACCTAAAAATCTCTTCTCCAATGCATTCCACAAGATTTGAGCATCAGAACAGTTGCAAAACAGATGTTGGTATTCATTAGAATTTGCCAAGAGCAGAGTGCTCAAGGCTTTCATCTCAGACTGCCTGATCTTTCTTTCTCCCTCAGTCTTTGGTGGAGGTCTCTTGCCATCTGCTCCCATCTTTCCTTCATTGGAGGGACCATTCTCAATGATGTCCCACATTGAGTAGTCTGTGAGAAGAATGTACTGCCTGATTCTGATTTTCCACATGTCAAACTCATTGGGTTTGAGCATGGGGACCTTTGAAACAAGAACACTGTCATGTGATCCGTCCATGATGATTTTTGATTTCTGAGTTCCTTATGCTCTGATACCACTTGTCAGGATCGAAATTCAAAACAAGAATTCAACTAAACACTCAGAAACTATGTTAAAGAAGTTTGCGGAATAACACTTTAACAGTAAATCAATGAAACAGTTTATGGATCAAATCACAAGTTATATTGAATTAACTTAATGATTACAAACAAAACCTCAATCTGTTGAAAAGACTCAACAGACGTTCTATACTTCTCTAAAGAAAGGATTACTAATAATCTTGAGGTTAATTCTCTCTAAACGTATATGCAAAACTTGTGTAAAAACTTGTTAATCTAACAAAAACTACTAGACTATATATACAAAGCTGATTACAAGATAATTACTAAAGAAATATTGATCTTCAGCATCCATTCCATGATTATCTTCATCATTATCTTCAGCTCCTAGTCTTTCGTTCCAAGTCATCATTATCAACATTAACATCATAAGCAGTATTAATCATCTAGCAGTACTAACTACTAGCAGTACTAACTCTCCAAGCAGTAGTAATCTTTCAAGTAGCAGTAGTAAAATCTTCAGCAGTATTAATCTTTAACACTTCAGTAGCATTATCCAGACTTATCTCATATCTGACCCAACAGTTGTGACCATTCTTCATTTAGACTTTTAAGGAAAAGAACATTGTTTTCTTCTTTTGTCCTCATGACCCCAAATTTTTTTGCATTTGTTGATGAGAATGTTGAACCTTGAGTATGTTTGGTATAAGGTTTCTTCGGGTAATGCATGAAAATCATGATATTCATTGATACAAAGATTTCACCTGTTGTTTTGAGTTTGTAGGCCACCTTCAAGTTGATTTAACAACTGATTACATATCTCTTTTGCATTTACACAAGAATCAAGTTCTTGGAAGATATCATTGGGAATGGCCATTATAAGTAATCTAACAGCTTTTGAATCATTTTCCATCATGTTAGTTTCTTCATCAGTAAAGTTTGAAGTTTTATTTTCATAGTAAGCAGGTATTTCAGCAGTATCTGCTGTTGCTGGAACTCTTGGTACCAACACCATTGGTTGATGAGGTCCATCGTTCACTGATCTTAACAGATCTTTGTCCATACCTTCTAAGAAGTTTACCATCCTTATCTTCCATTGAGGATATTCATCCCTTAGAAGTGTAGGAGGTTTGGTTAATGATCTAGTTGTATAAATGGCACTTATACTTGAGTTTGCCATTTTGTGAAGCAAAGATGAAGATTTGAAGAATAGATTTTTTTCTATGAAGATCTTTTATCAAAGGATGTAACTGTGATTTACTTTCAAATATGGAGCATATGAAGTTCTTAATAAACCAAGGTTTATATGAATATGCACAGATATTAAAAGTTTGAATCAGTAAGATATAAATCTATCCGAGTAAGCAGATATGATCTTTCTTTGTTTAGAAAACAAAGGAGGCTCTGATACCAATTGTTGGATCCTAGATTTAATCTTACAATGATGATATAAACAATAAGAATAATAACAGCGGAAGAAATATAGTTTAATATCAAAAGCAGATTCAAATATCACAATTCATATAATAAAATAACAGTAAGAACAAGATCTTCTTTCAAATATATTCTATTGATTCTTCGGATACAAGATATCAAAAAGCACACTTTTGTCAATGGCATGATGGTCCTATTTATAGGACCATAAAGTACACAGTGTACTATTCTGACAAAAGAAGCATGCTTGAACAATGTCTTATCAGGTAAGCTCAATACGTGCATGAACAGTTACCGACTCTAGAAAGCATATCTTATCACTAAGTGACGTGTCATCTGTTCTTCAGTTCAACACTTGTATCTTGTCTTGATCTTTAGAGAGAACACCTTCAGAGCTATGAGGAAGTCTTCAGAGCCTCTGATGAAGCCATCTCTGATGTCTTCTGCTGAGAAGTCCCTATCTCTGGAATGTGCTTCAGAGGCAGTCACGTCCTCTGAAGCCTGTCTCTGGAAGTCCTCTGAAGTAGGACTTAGATGTTTTCAATACTTTTACAAATTAAGATTTGGGGCTAACAATTTTATATCTTATATAAATACCAATTTTTATTTTATCAAAACTCATTTTGATTTGTAAAACTCCTTTTACTTATATATTTTAAAATCATATCTTGTTTTAAAATTTGTAACAAGTATCACATACATACAACCACGCATAATATATCACAATATTTGTAAAGCGTAAAATAGAGCATAAAAATAAATGTGAGATGGTTATGGCCCCCTATGCGATATTCATAGAGCCAAGTATGAATATCATTACATAAAATAAACACTTATGGTTCTAAGTCTTCTCATCTTTATCACTTCATAACGCCTCCATCTTTATCTTTCTTTTATACAAAATATTTTACATTTCAAACAAAGAAACCTTGAGTTACATTCGAGGGGATTGGATGAGAGGAGAATGTACAAAGAGAGTATATAAAGAAAGGCATGACATGCAAGTCGTATTTATAAAATATAATACATCCATGACTAAGGGCTATAACCATTCACCAAGCAAATCACATTATACATATTCAATCACATTGAAACATAAAGCCGATTTGCAATACCACCGTATAAAATTAATACAAAATATATACGATATCGAAAAAGGGTGATTTGAAGTTCTTTAGAAAACTAACAAAAAGATGCACATCTTTTATGTTTTAAGATTTCAAAGATACAGAACCCTTATGGGTCAAAAATCAAGTCAAACCCGTAGTGGGTTCGATTTTCGGACAGCATTGCGACACTGTCGTAAAAGTTCATAAAAAATTCATACGAAGTCGAAATGATGCGATTCAAAAGCCTGTGGAACCTTAACATAAATCTACACGTTTTTATGTTTTAAGTTTTCTCAGATTCAGAATATTTCTGTGACGAAAAAATAAAACATTTACAAAACAAAAACATACAACAGCAAAACAGTTTTAAAAATGCATGCATGTCACCAAAAATCGATCTAGAGGTTCGTAAGTAGCTCTGATACCACTGTTGGGTTACGGGATCTCAAGCACAGCGGAAAATAAAACCGTAACCCTCCAAGGGCCCATACGAACCGGAATAAATCGGGTCTTCTCGAAATTATACCTCACAGTTAACGAGACTTTGAATCACAGCAACAAAGCAAGCTTGATGCCTCCACGGTATCCACGCGAACAATCCAAATCCTTTGCCTTCTCATGATGCTAGTCACAGTTTCAAAACTTAGAAAGGAAAGAGATCATACAGTTGTAGGTGATTTTAGAGAGAATTGCAAGAACAAAAATCTTGCATACAATATCATACATTATATATGGACATGAGAGGCATGACATGAAAGCACCACCATCCCTACACCATACTTGAGTGTAGAAGTATCCATGCACCATAACTCATCTTTTCAAGACCATCCCTAGTCAACTTTATTTATGTCCAACATAAATAATATCTGATTTTATTTAATCGGATTAAATCAATATAAGTCAGATATAATAATTAAACGTTTTAATTATTTAAACTCCTTATTCGAATATGTTCAAAGCGTGTGACCCAATGGCTTCTCGACATGTTGATAATAATTATAAATCTCGTATTTATATTTATAAACAATGAGCGGCATCTAACAATACATCATTGTCACCCAAATGACGAGAATTGGTGATACAAAAAATTATCGGTTTGTAGTCAATTTTAGTTTACACATTTAATTCCTTTGTCCTTGATGTCTAGATTGAACACGAGACATTGAATGTGTCATTCTCATTATGTCCAATCTCTAGTTTCTTGATTCCTGAATATACAAATAAAAACAGAAATTGATATGTCATATCATTTATCTGAGCATGCATGCATTTTCTTAGTATATATTTATCAAGGGGCCCCGAGACATCACTCCCGTCATAAAGGAGAGACAAATCCTATTTCGATACATGCCAGTTCTACCATGTGATTTATAACTGATAACATACCCAACAATAATTCTGTCACCCAGTTACGGAATGATTAGAACAAATGTCAAAATATATTACTCACACATAACAAACTCCATATTTCTCAAGTCAAAGAATTGCATGTATATTGACCAAATGAGAAACACTTATGACACTCACATGACATCCAATGAAGTGTTCTCATAGCGAGTCACGTCCGATACACAAAATCTCCATTTTGTACCCATATGCAGATTCAATATCTCTATATGAATCCCTACATATGCTAGTCATTATCATATTACTTCAACCTTAAAACCCAAAATAATATTTAATTAGGGACATTTAGAATACATTATTCTAAGATTGTTTATTATGAATAATTAAAACACATAATATAACATATACATAATAAATTGGGCAATGCCTTTTATTTATTTATTAATTTCATGAAACAAAACTCAAAATTACAATCATCGTATGATTAGCTTTTGGGCATTCACTAACAACTTTCAGTTCTTCGGGTTTCTTAGGCTTAATATCAATTTTCTGCTTTGGAGTTGATCTCTGATAAATATCAGTGATTTTTGTTCCAGAGCTGGAAGATTGATTTTGTTGGATCAAATAATTGTATTCAAGATTAAAGTTAAAGTTAAGGGTTTAAACTGCAATTGTGATAAAGTTAATTAGAGGGTTTATTATGTAATAAGTTAATAGTTATTAAGCTATTGGGCCCAAGCCCATTAGAAAGCCCATTAAGGTTAAAGCCCATATGGCCTGGGTATAAAGTTTTGATTAGTTTAGTTTTAGGTTAACCTTGTAAGAACTCTGATAATTTTCTAAATAGTCGCTGTAAGTTTTCTCTGTATTCAAAGGGTATCAAGAACACTCAAGGGTTTCATTGTTTATTCAAGGGATTGGTACGTTATTATTAATCTTTATATCTCTTGATTATTATTGTGTTGCTTGATTACTTGTTTATGTACTTCAACGGAGTATGGCTTCTAATCACATCGGCTTAGAACCCGCACTTCAGTGCTCTATCTATTTTTTATATGCTTTATTTCCTTTCTAATTTATAAAAAAAAAAAAAAAAAACCTATAGTGATTTAAGGGGGAGAATATCTGTGATATTAACAGATTTTTGGATACTTAAATGCTTATCTGACCGTGTGTTCTTAAAGATAAATACTTGTGTTTTATCTTGTCAATATACTTTGTCAAGTATTCATACACATAACGGTTCAGAACATTCTATTTTGACTTTGTTATTACCATGTATCAAAAGTTAAATCTTTTTATGGTAATACTCACGTTCTTTGTATTCACTGTTGATTGAATCAAACGTCATTTCATGTGCTTTCATTGAAAATATGTTTATATATTGTTCATATAAACAACATTCGTTTTTGATTCTTCAACATATTGTTCTTCATGACAAAACTCCTATGAGCTTAATTGTCAAACTGTTTTAGTTTGAGGGGGAGAATTGTATCATCAAACATCTTCTGTTTTGACATCTCCGAATATTTTATTCTTCATGTAACAAGTGGTATTTGTGCTTACATGTACAATAGCCTGTTGAACATCATGTTCTTTTTAGGAAAATACATGGGATTCAGTGTGAGAACTTATCAGAACTTCCATGGATTCACGATAACCAGTGTTTCCTACCCAGGAAGTATTCCCTGAGTGATTGAGGGGAGAAGGGTAAAAAGAATTGAGTGATGGTTTGTGAAGAGGTAAAATGAAAAAGAGAGATTGGTTAGAAGTGAGAATTAAAAGAAAGAGGGTGAGAGAACAGAGTAAAAGAATATTAAACTCTGCACCAAACTTCTTTCTGAGCCGGGCAGCCACATAATCTGATTGGTTCACATTCTTTGGTGACCATCATTGAAATAGGCACCTAGCCCATGCCATCTCTTGCATACAACCCCACCAGCTACTCATTCTTTTCTCAAAAAGAGAATGTTTCACATTTTCTGGGGACGCAGCACATACGCTATTGGTTCTTCATTTGGAAGATACTAATATTGAAAAAGAAGGAAAGTTGCCCCACCTTCGAACCCTTTCTCATGCACATTGAGTCTTTGTATAATTTGTTGTTGTCTCAACAAGTTTACATACTTTGAGCCTAAAATGAAAAGCAATCATCTATGCTTAATTCTTTCATACACATGCACGAACACACAAAAATATGTTTTCTGTCAGAACGTTCATAGATAACCATGTGTTATTCGATGATTGAATGGAAGACCTGGGGAGTCTACATCAAACCAGCTCCTTATATAGTAACTTTGTGTTACTCAGTGACTTTGTGTCATTGACAGGCATTCTAACTGAGTCATTTGTTGATTCAGGGTTACACCTATTAAACTGTTTGAATTTGAAAAGATTCGAATGGTTACTACTTTTTATTTGAATCTGAAAAGATTGAGATAATCACTCTTTCCATCTGGGAAGACTGCTCTTATTTCATACAGGGCTCGTTACATGATGAAGACTATGCTTACATGATGATCATACACAAAGGGGGAGATTGTCTTGAAAATGGGGAGATTGTTTTGCCAAGTTTTGATGATGTTGATTCTCACCACTCATCAAAAAGGGGGAGAAGATATAAAAAGGGGGAGAAGATACAAAAAGGGAGAATACAATCTGAAGATCTGAAGATTTTCAAAATTTTAAAGATTTGAAGATTATTTAAAGATATCAAGTTTTGAAGCTATCAACGACATATCTGAAGAAAAGTGAAGACCCGAAGACAATTGCAAATTTTTTTTAATCTTGAATCCAAAGGGGGAGATTGTTGGATCAAATAATTGTATTCAAGATTAAAGTTAAAGTTAAGGGTTTAAACTGCAATTGTGATAAAGTTAATTAGAGGGTTTATTATGTAATAAGTTAATAGTTATTAAGCTATTGGGCCCAAGCCCATTAGAAAGCCCATTAAGGTTAAAGCCCATATGGCCTGGGTATTTAAAGTTTTGATTAGTTTAGTTTTAGGTTAACCTTGTAAGAACTCTGATAATTTTCTAAATAGTCGCTGTAAGTTTTCTCTGTATTCAAAGGGTATCAAGAACACTCAAGGGTTTCATTGTTTATTCAAGGGATTGGTACGTTATTATTAATCTTTATATCTCTTGATTATTATTGTGTTGCTTGATTACTTGTTTATGTGATTATTTACCAACTAGATTAAACTGGGATAACAGATTTACTGAAGGTTTGGAACGTACTTTCAGCTTTGTTATTTTAGTAGCCTTCTGAGGATGATGGGAAATGGATTTACCTTTATCAGTGAGCTTGGAGCTCTTTGATAAGTCCTCAAGGATAGGATTTGAAGACAAAGAACATTGAGTAAAAGAAGTGTCAGGGATAGAAGAGACAAACATTCCAAACTTAAGCATGGAACAATCTCTGCTAAGTTCATCCTTTTCATGATGATAACCGAAACCTGTTTTGTCATGAGCAAGGATTTGAGCACTTATGATTTCAGTGATCTTGGTTGAAGATTTACACCATCCCTCAACAATTGCCTTTTCTACTTTTAAAGCAGCGATGGCTTGTTCGCGTTCAATGCTGATAATTTCATTGACCATGACTTGATCTTTTAAACTTTCCTCTAAAAGAGTTAGTTCTTTGATCCTTTCATGACATTTTTCTAGTTGTTCAGTTAAATCAATATTTTTGTTTTCAGCTAAAGTTTTGCCATTTAGTGCATTGTACAAGTCTATTGTTAGCACATCTACAGCGCGACTTCTCTCAGCTTCAGATAGAGGGATTAGTAGAGATTGATACCTAGAGGAGATGTAACTCATGGAAGTTGTTGTTGGTTCTTCCACTTCTTCTTTAATATCAGCCATAAGACAGAGATTAGCAACTTCTTCTTCATCATAACTCGATTCTTCTGATTCAGCCCAATCATGCTCTTCAGCGATAAGACCTTTACCTTTTCGCTTAAAAGCTTTCAACTTTTGATAATTTTATTTCAGCTTGAGGTATTTGTTATCGCTAGTTTTCCTGGATGTGGAAGGTCTGAAGACTTTCTTTGACCTGTATTCGCTGGCAAAATGCCCAACTTTCTCACAATTATAGCAAGTAGTAGTGGCCTTATCAACAGGGGTTGATTTTGGCTTGTCAGATATAGAGAGAGGCCTATTTCTTCTGAAATTGCTCTTTCTTGCAAATCTTTTGAAGGAGTTTGTCAAGAGTGATAAGGATTCATCAAACTTTGAAAGATCAACGTCTGATAATTCCTCAGACTCAGAATCTAACTTAGTGATAGTGAGAGTAGATCGCTGAGATGAATGATCTCTGAAGAGACTAGAGCAACAGGAGTGCTCTTGAAGTATTTAGAGTCTTTCACAAGATTCTTCTTCAAGAGATTTGATTGTTCATAGTTGAGCAATATTCCATATAGAGTGTTAAGTGAGAGATGATTTAAGTCTTTTGTCAGCTTAAGACACATTGAATAGTTGTCCCAACTTTCTGGAAGACTTTCCAAGAATTTAGTTAGGACCTCAGAATTAGAATAGGTCCTACCAACATTCCTCAGATCAACGATTAAATAGTTAAATCTTTGGTAAACATCAGATAGAGACTCATTCTTACCACAGATAAAACTTTCGTATTGTCTTACCAAATTCATCTTTCTAGTTTCTTGGATTTCAGTGGTACCTTCATACTGAACACATATAGTGTCCCACATTTCTTTAGCAGTTTTTCAGATGCATGATGGAATGGTAGGCTTTATCAGGCTGGCCATAGAAATGATGGTTTTTGCCTTAGCATCTAAACCTACTTTCTTTTTATCTTCATCACTCCATTGTCTAATTTCCTTAGGAGCATATCTTTCAGGAATGGCAGGGGTGGTAGCAGTGGCAGGTACTGCAACTATGATCATAAAAGCTTCATATGGACCATTTGCTACATATTTAGGTATAGAGGGTCTACTCCTTCTAGAAATAGCATCATTCGATTTTTCCAGAGAGCAAAGTTGTCTATGCTAAATCGAGGAGGTTTTGAGAAAGAACCATTATCATAGTAGTTAGTGTTTGTATTAAGTGCCATTTGAGAATAACAAGGAAGAGAATAAAGCAAGATCTTGTTTATGAGATTAAACAATTTGCTCTGATACCACTTGTTAGTTCTGAAGGTGTTTAACAAGTTTGTAGAAGGGGGGGGGGTTGAATACAAACACAAAATTTAATGGTTTAATAAATTGTTTATTGATGAATCAAATTACAATTTACAGTTTGTTGCGGAGTAAGATTAAGTAAAACCTAATCTAAACAAACTTAAGAAACACACAAATTGTTGCACAAGAATCAAAGAATGGAGATTGAGAGAATATAGAAAGCAAGGGTTTCTATATGATATGAAAGATAGAAGACAACTTTTAGATAGAATCTTAATCTTTCTATTTATACCCTATGCATTAAATACATGGCAGGGTACTTTACACGTGTCCTTTGATGGTTGGTTGCATGCCTTTGACTTTTGGAGATATGCTTTTGGCCGAATGGTGAACTGTGTAGTCTTCAGAGTTGTTGTACGATCTGTCACGGAGGTATGTCTCTTCTGACATTTGTACTATATGTGCAAAGATAAGACAAAAGAAACTTGGAGTATAAGCTATGTGATCTTCAATCGTTGAATATCTCTTCCTTCACAGAGATAGAAGAAGGTTTAGTGATCACTGAAGATTTTCTTCAGGTTTCTTCGCGTGTAGGTAGACTTATCTTGGTTTCACTGATATCCACATCAGATCATGAGTAGACATGTCAGTTGTTCAACAACTTTGTCTTAGACTCAGTGATGAACATCTTTGTCGTGAAATTTGTCTTCAGGGATTACATCTAACAGTTACAAGAGAGATCATTAGCGATACTGAACACACTTAGTATTTGATCGCTGATGGTGAAACTCTTATACATACAGATGTTAAACGTAATTTTCACTAAGTATAACAGCGGGTCTTTATCAAATCACTGAGAGAGTTTGGATCAACACTTCTGTTAAGGAAGTTAAAACCAAACCTAAGGATGCTAAGGCAACCTTAAAGACTCCTAACAAAATTGGACCCATTTGGAAATAGGTACCTAAATCTCTTTAATCTATGCAGCAGAAGCAACATGTGTCCGTATGCTATCTAGGCAATGACTGGCGACAGAAGGTTACTCTCCTCATCCAAAGAAAAATATGGAAAAGGTTCTGTAACCTTTGGAGATAATAGGAAAGGTAAAATCAAAGGCTACAGAGTCATTGCCAAGGAGGATGTCGATGTATCCAGAGTTGCATATGTGGACGGCCTTAAGCACAACCTGCTAAGTGTAAGTCAACTTTGCGATAATAGATTCGATGTCAAGTGAAGGATCAAGCACAGAGCTTCTGAGATCCAACAAAAGAGATGATCTGTACCTCAAGAACTTTAAATCAACAAACAAAGATGAAAAAACTTTGTCTTGTTTCAAGTAAGAATGAGGAAGCTTAGCTCCGGCACAACAGGTTCTGTCACCTATACTTTCATACTCTTGACAAACTTGTTAAATTAAATCTGGTTAGTGGTCTTCCAAACTTAAAATTCGACATAGATCATCTATGCTCTGCTTGTGAAATGGGAAAACTCAAAAGATTCCCAGAAAAACCAAGTCAAATGTGTCTTGCACTAGGCCTCTGTATATGCTTCATGTTGACCTCTGTGGTCCAATATCCGTACAGAGCTTAGGTCGCAAGAAGTACATACTTGTTCTCATTGATGAATTCTCTAGATATACATGGATTGATTTTGTCCGAAAAAAGTATGATGTTCCTCAAGTACTAATCACTCTAATGAGAAAAATCCAATTTCTGTATGACAACAGGGTACAAAAGCTCCGAAGTGACAATGGTACCGAATTCAAGAATTCAACCATTGATACCTATATTGCCGAACAGGGTATTTCACATAACTTCTCTGTCGTACGAACTCCACAACAGAATGATGTTGTTGAACGAAGAAATCGAACACTAGTAGAGGTTGCCAGAACTATGCTTACCGCATCTAGTTTATCAACTTCTTTTTAGGCAGAAGCTGTCTTAACCGCAAGCTTCACATAGAACAGATATATGATTGTGAAGAGACATTCAAAGACCCCATACCACTTAATGAACCAGAGGAAGCCAAACTCCAAGTTCTTTCATGTGTTCGGATGCAGATGCTTTGTCTTGAACGACAGAGAGCGAATTAGAAAGTTTGATCGAAGAGTTGATGAAGCGAAGTTTATTGGTTATTAATCAACCTCCAAGGCATACAGAGTCTACATACTCAATTCTAGAATGATACTAGAAAGTATCAATGTATCTTTTGATGACTCATTTCAAGTGACTTCGAAGCAAATCAACTCAGGACTCGGATATCAATCGCAAACCTTTGGCTCAACATATTATCTAATAGCTAAGTTAAACCAATTTGTTATCCTAGATTCTAACTCACAATTAACATACAAACATGTAGGAAATGATCTTTTATTGATTTAACAAAGATTACATCAAATCCTTTAGTCATACGTCTCTCGGTGCCACATATCTCACTTGGTAGAATGTTTCTCTCTCTAACTTGTGCGAACTCTGTGTTGTGTGTTGTGTTTCGTATATTTACTAACACTTAGATCAACTATATATATGGTCAATATGACCCATTTGACTTTACAAGACAATTACAAACTAAACACCCAAACTATACAAACATTTACATTTTGACCCTCTTTTAATCTTGAATACCATTTAACTCTAACAATCCCCCCTTTGGATTCAAGATTAAAAAAAATTTGACGATAATCTTCAGGTCTTCTTTTTCTTGAAAAATCTTCAGCTTTTTAATCTTCAACTTTCTTCACAAAACTTTGAAATCTTCAAATCTTTAACATCTTCAAAGACTTTGACATTCTCCTCCTTTGATTTCAAATATGCAAATTAAGATAATCTCGTCATCAGACTTTGTTAAGTCTAAATATTGTATCCAATATTTAATTAGAAAAGTCAAAATGTAAAAGTCAACAATGTCAAAGTCTTGTAAATGTCAAAGTAGTTTTAGTTTACTTAGTCATTAAGTTTTGTATTAGTTAGGTGGTATAAATAGGTTTGTTTTGTAATCTTTAGGTAAGAATCGTATTGTAATATCAGACTTGTGATTGGAATTCAAGATCTACTTTCTCTCTCTACATTCTCTCTCTATGATTTAGATAGATTTTGGGTTTAATAATTGGTATCAGAGTTGGTTCTAAATCGGAGAGAATTAAGAGAAGCGTTTTTGAATCTGAATTCGAAAACTATTCTGAAAATTTGGATTGAATTCTGAAATTTTGGATCTCTCTGTCGATATTTCTTTGTGGTTCACTGTTAAATCAAATTCGAATTAGATTGTTAAATTCTTGATTTGAAAAGTATTCAAATCTGTTTTTTATCAGTTTGATACATTCTTTTTGATTGAATTGCAGGTAGAATCGAAGCTAAGGATTGGTTTCTGGAATTTTTCAATCTCACAGTCGACTTTTCAGTGTTCTTGAATGTTGATCAAATTCTTTTTAATCTGTTGATTTTAAATGTTAGTGGAATCGGTGTTAGCAGAATGAGAAAATTTGCAGACATGGTTGATTTAATTGATTAGCAATGTTATAAAATTTTCATGAATCTAGCGCAAACATATTTGAATCTGGCGCAAATGGTTATGAATGTGGCGCAAAAATGATTATGAATGTGGCGCAAATTGTTATGAATGTGGCACAAAATGGGGCTGGTAAATTGACATGTTCGGCGACTGTATTGTTTCAATCGTGGGACAGTGGATGCAATTGGTCAATTAAGAACATCTCACGCAAACAGAAAATTTAATCGGTGGCTGCATCAATATGATTGGACCGCAACTTTTTAATTGTTTGGCAGATTCATCATCATGGGGTGGTGCATCTGAAATTCAGTCGGTCGCTATGTTTTTAAATTGGAACTAATCTGTGATTTAATTCAATTTGTGAGTGAATTCAAATTAAGTGGGTCGGTGGAAGCTTGGTTATTTGATTGTTCATAGTCATCAAAAGTTTGCACCATTAGTGTCTAACGCAAACCAAAGGTTTACGCCAAGTTCAACTCACGTAATCATTCAAGTCATAGTCTGTGAATTTGATTTGCTTTGCAAACATTCAGCTAGCAAACAGGATTGAACCTCAGCTTGTTCACACAAAATTGATCGAGTCTTCTGCTTTGCGCCAAGAACATATCACGCAAAGATGTAGTTTGCGTTGTATCCTTCTCACGCAAAATTTTATGCACAGTTCGGTGGCTGCAGGTTTAATCTTCTTGAAATTTGAATTGGGAAATTGTTATTGATTTGAAATTGTTTGTGAGTTCAAAATCAATCGGTGATTAGATGCTGCAGGTTTGAATTTTTTTCTTGAAATCAAAGGTTGTTTGAGAGTTTGCGTCATTAACAGTTTGCACAAAATTGTGTCTTGCGTTACCAACTGTTCGCGAGAATCTTACTTTACGCTATTCTCTGCTCACGAGAAGTTTGGTTTGTGCTACCTATAGTTCACGAAAAACTCAGTCTTGAGCCACCAACTGTTAGCGCATATCAAGTGTTGTTCAAATTTTAAAATTTTGTGCTAGATTTCAATTTAATCTGATTTTCTGATATACAGTTTGGAACGATCATTCATATCAAGCTGATGTACTCATTCAAAATGGGATATTTTGCAGATCTTGAAGAGAAGAATAGAAAGCTGGAATTAGAGAAAGTTAGTCTGGGTTATGCTGTTGACTTTCATTCTCAAAAGTCAAAAGAGTATTTTGCTGAAATCATCTCATTGAAAGAAGAAATCAGTACTTTAATGATAATCAATGAAGATCTTCTAGATATTCTAAAAAGATCTTCTGGGCTGAATGATGAGAAGATAATTAGATTGGAATCTGAGAATGCTGAACTTAGAAAGAATATATCTGAACGGAACATCAGCTTGCTGAAATTAGAGCTGATTTTGATAGTGAATATAAAAAAATTTCAAAGAAGTTCTCAGATTTCTCAAAGAAGTGTTATGAAGAAAAGAAGTCAGTTGAGCTTAAAAGCATAAAACTTTCTCAACATGTTTCCGATTTTGAGAAAGTACTTATATTGGAAAGAGAGAAGTTTGTTAAAGAAAAGAAGGCCATTGAACAGATGAATGTGGGATTCTTTAAGGAACTATCCGGCCAGAGAAATGATTCAGAGAAAGGATTTGAAGAAGAACGATCCATATTTGAGACTGAAATCAAAAGAATGACTTCAAAGTTATCTGAACTATCTGCTACTGCACTGAAAGAGCAGAAAACGAAGTCTGAGTTCTCAAAGAAGATTGACCTGCTTGTGAAAGAAAGAGACAACTTTGCTTCAAAGATCAAAGAGCTTGAAAAGTCTGTTTCAAGTTCAAATCATAAATTTGTCTCTTCACAAAGGTCAGTTAAATATTTTGATCAGATTCCTCGAACTAACATTTTCTATGATCGATATTTAGATGGTTCAGATACATATCCGAGGAGAAGAAGTTACTAGAAAGAGAAACTGGTCTGGCAGAAGAAACCAGTTAAAGGTGAGATGTCAGTTGATCTGAAAGGAAAAACATCAAGTGTATATGTACATCAAGCAAAAAAGAACAAAGAGCATAAAGGTAAACCTGACTTTAAATACTCAAAAGATCAATTACTCAGGTTTTTAGATAATAAATTTTATTGTTCTTACTGTTGTACACATGATCTTATCCACAAGACCAGTGATCATTTCTGGTATGGTTCTTACTCTGTAACCTCTACACGAACTGCAACTAACATTTCTGGACCCAAATACCAGTGGGTACCAAAGAAGAAAACTGATTCTGTGTTGCAGGCACCTCAAGTCAAGGGTGAGTAAGAGAACAATGGCTTTTGAACACAGCAGTTCAAAACCCAGACTTCAATGTCAAGATTATGGCTCTTGAGTAAATCAGCTCAAGACTCGGACTTCATAGTCAAGATTATGGCTTCTAAGTGCACAACTTAGGACCCGTACTTCAACGGAGTTTGACTTCTAAACACAACAGTTTAGGACTCGTACCTCAGCGATCAAAAGACCTTACTCCTGTTTTTGGATCCGATGGATATGATGGTCTACATCCCAAGAGAATTGATCTGATCTCTATCCTGTAATTTTTCACTGATAGATTTTTCTGATATGATGGTCTACAATTCAAAAGGGAGTGTCTGATCTCTATCCTGTTTTAACTGACATATTTCATATGCCTTATTTAAGGGGGAGTAAAGGTGATGACTTCTGATTATTTCAGATCAGAACTCATACTATAAAACTGTTTTACTGCTTTCTATCATTTTATTTTTGAATAAATGATGTGAATAAAATGGCTTCTGATCACATGACAGATCAGGACCCGTTTTTCAATGATCAAGAAGGATATTATGCTAATATCCAGGTGGAGCTTAAAAGATCTAAATCATTCTATCATGATTTGAGGGGGAGCTTAAGAGGTAAATATCTTCTGATCTAGATCTCTGATTGTTTGAAAGAAGAACAACTTTCGAACATGAAAAATTGTTTCTTAAATGTTCAAACCACTTCTTATTCTCAAAAGATTTTATGAATTTAGAAGTGTGCTTTTAAATGTTTTTCAAATTTTGAGTTTAATGTTTAACTGACCCTGTGTTTCCAAAGATTAATACTTGTGTATTATCTTATCTATATACTGTCAAGTATTCATACACACCGGTTCAGTACTTTATCAATTTGTTATTACCATGTCTCAAATTCGAACCAATTTTTCGATGGTAATACCCCCGTTTGCTTTCAAAGTTGTTGAGCATTATTCATCTTTTTCATATTTGTGTCTTTATTGTTAAATTGTTTATATTTGCTCATATAAACAAATTTCCAATTCTATGATACCCTACCCATTTCATTTGATCTGATTGATTCATTGTCAGATTCTCAAAACAATTCTCTTGATTTCATTTCTTTCATTCAATTTTATTGTTTTGAGAGCTCTTCATTGTTCAATTGCTCAAATCTCATGAGCATACATTCTGACACTGATATCTTTTTGAGATTAACTGATCAAGTTAAACTGTTGAGCAACGATTCTTATTAGGAATAACATGGGATTCGTGTGTGAGCTTAAACAAAACTTCCATGGATTCACGCAACCTGTGATTCCTACCCAGGAAGTTATCCTTGAGTGATTGAGGGGTGAGGGGTCTAAATCAAAGAGTGGGGGAGATAACTCATCCGGTTGAGTTTTTCTCATTGTATGGAGCGGTAAAATGGAAATGAGAGTTTGGTTAGAAGTGAGCATAATGTTAAAAAGAAAGAGGGTGTGAGATCAGAGTTAAAAGAATATCAGAACTCTGCACCAACCACTTTCTGAGCCGGGCAACCACATCTACTGATTGGTTCACATTCTTTGGTGACCATCATTGAAAAAGGCAGTGAGCCCATGCCAACTCTTGCAATTACCCCACCAACCACTCGTTTCTTTCTTAACAAAGAAATGTTTCATTTTCTTTGGGGACGCAACATATCTGCTATCTAGTCTTCACTCGGAAGATTTAGATATTGAAAAAGAAGAAAAGTTGCCCCACCTTCGCACTTCTTTCATGCACATTGAGTCCGTGTAATACATGTTGTTGTCTCAACAGTTTACACAATTTGAGCCTTATGAAACACAATCATTGTGCTAAATTCTTTCATACACAAGCACGAGCACACATAAAATTTGTTTTTCTGTCAGAACATTCATAGATAAACCTTGTGTTTTTTAATGATTGAATGGAAGTCATGGGGAGTCATCATCAAACCAGCTCCTTAAATTGTACATTCGTTGTACACAGTAACTTTGTGTTACTGACAGTCATTCTTAACTGTTTCATTTGTTGAATCAGGGTTACCACGATCATTTTATCTGAATTTGAAAAGATTCGGGTATATACAGTTCATGATTCAGCTATTTAGATCAAAGAGCGCCGACTGTCAAATTATCATTGAAAGGGGAGATTGTTATTTGAATACAAAGGGGTGATCAAAGATTGTGTTGAAATTAAAGATGTTTTGATGATCATGATGCTCACAATCTTCAAAACGGGGGAGACATTTACAAAGATTCAATTTCAATGTCATGAAGAGTTGTCAAAGTGAAAATACTTGTGAAGAAATTCTGAGAGTTCAAAAGTCAATTCAAAATGCTTCCGCTATTTCAAAGTCAAAAGATTCTGAAGAAAGATTGTTCAAAGATAAACCAAGATGATTTTTGAAAGTTTGTTTCTCTGAAGACAGTCAAGAGATCAATGTGATGAAGATACAATTTGTCAAAGATCCCTCAAGGTTCCAAAGTTTTTCAAAGATGTTTCAAGATTTCTGTTTCCTGTTCAAGACATGTTGACTTTCAAAGCTGCAAAGTGTAAAAGACTTTTCAAGATTCTTCAAAGGCTAAAAGACTGAAGACTATTAAAGCTTCAAAGTTCAAAGTTCAAGAGATAAAAGCTAAAGAATCAAGAGCTGAAGACTAGTGTCAATTTTTTCTTAAATCATGAATACAAAGGGGGAGATTGTTAAGTCTAAATATTGTATCCAAGATTTATATAGAAAAGTCAAAATGTCAAAGTCAACAATGTCAAAGTCTTGTAAATGTCAAAGTAGTTTTAGTTTACTTAGTCATTAAGTTTTGTATTAGTTAGGTGGTATAAATAGGTTTGTTTTGTAATCTTTAGGTAAGAATCGTATTGTAATATCAGACTTGTGATTGGAATTCAAGATCTACTTTCTCTCTCTACATTCTCTCTCTACATTCTCTCTCTATAATTTAGATAGATTTTGGGTTTAATAGACTTTACTTTGACTTTGTCTTCCTGGAAACTTTCTCTTCCTTTTTGATAATCATGAATCTGACTTTATTTTCTCCCCCTTTATCACTTTTACTTGACTTTGCTTTCTCTTTGAAATTGATCATTGAAAACTCTCCCCCTTTTGTAGAAAACAATAATCTGACTTTGAAATCTTGAAATTTCTCCCCCTTTTTGATGAATTATGAGAATCAGAATGATCAAAACATTTCAACGTCAACTCCGTCTTTGAAATATCTCCCCCAATTCAGCAAAATAAGCACAGTCTTCATGAACAATCTCCCCAACGAGAATATAAACTCCGTCTGATCTGATGTTATCAATCTGCCGTCAATTCATAAATGTATTAATCCGAATCTTTTCAAATTCAGACAAATTATGAGTGGTAATCCTGAATTAACATATGAAACAATTAATCTGCCTGTCAGTAGCACAAAGCCACTGTGTGTAACAGATACACATGGGAAAGGAGATTTTATGATGTTCATTCCCCCAAGGCTTCCATTCAATCATTGAAAAACCACAAAGGAATTTTCTAAATGTTATGACAAGAAAACTTATTCCATGTGTGCTCGTGCAAGTGTAGCAATGATTGAAGCAATTAAAGTTAAAACAGACTCAAAGTATGTAAACCGTTGAGACAACAACAAATATTACATAGACTCAACCTGCATGAGAAATGGTCGAAGGTGGGGCAACTTTCCTTCTTTTTCAATATCATTATCTTCCAAATGAATATTCGATAGATGATGTGTTGCTTCCCCTTTAAAAAAATATGAAACATTCTTTTGTTAAGAAAAGAATGAGTAGCTAGTGGGGTTTTCTGCAACAGTTGGCATGGGCTTGTGCCTTTTTCAATGAAGGTCACCAAAGAATGTGAACCAATAGATTTTGTGGTTGCCCGACTCAGAAAAAGTTTGGTGCAGAGTTTGATATTCTTTTACTCTAATCTCTCACCCTCTTCTTTTTAAACATTTGAGATCACTTCTAACTAAACTCTCTTTTCTATTTTACCTTAACACACTCCCACACTCTATTCTTTTGACCCCTCTCCCCTCAATCACTCAGGATTACTTCCGGGGTAGGAAACACTGTTTAACGTGAATCCATGTAAGTCTTTTAAGCACTCAAACTGAATCTCATGCATTTTGTCCTAAAAAGAAATGTATTGCTCAACAGTTCTTTTGACATTTAAGCACAAGATATCATTATCAGAAAATGTATGCTCAATAAAGATAAGAATAGAAATTTGAGCATTTTGAACATTTAAGATTTCTCAAAACAATGAAATTTAATGAATGAAACGAATTCAAGCGAAGTGTTTTGAGATTCTGACAATGATTCAATCAGATCAAATATCATGAAGAAAAATATATTGGGATATCAAGGAACGAAAATTTGTTTATATGGACAAGATATAAACAATTTAGCAATGAAAGCACATTTATTTAGAAATGACGTCTGATTTCGAACTATTTAGAATACAAATGGGAGTATTACCATCGAAAGATTTATCTTTTGAGACATGGTAATAACAGTCAATGAAAATGTATTGAACCAATGTGTGTAAAAATACTTGACAGTATAAAGACAAGATAATACACAAGCATTGATCTTTGAGAAACACACGGTCAGATAAACGTTAAAATACTGATATGAAAAAATTTAAAATTTCACTTTGAAATTCATAAAATAACTATGAGAACACGAGTGGTTTGAACGTTTAAAAAAACATTTTTCATACCTGAAAGTCGTTCTTCTTTCAAAGCATGGTAGAGTTTGAGATTTAGAAAGATATACATGTAGTATAGAAAACTCAACTCCGTCTAAAATGAATATTACCTGTTAAGCATCCTTGACAAAAACTTCAGATACTCCCCCTCGGTATCTGTAAAAAGTCAACTCATTAGAAAAATAGGACATTGAAAGTGTAACTTTCTTTTCTCTTCCCCCCCTTAAAAATATAACAATTAAGATTTCATAAACTCCCCCTCCAACCAACAACAAAAACTCCTTAGAAAGATGCTATCTGATTAGCATTCTTAAGAAGAAAAACTCTTAAGATCAGGTTCTGAACAGAAGTATTCAGAAGCCATTGTCACATATTCTCTGGTGAGAATAGTAACTCCCCCTAAATGTAACAATGAATTTATCTTTTAATCTCCTCCATCTTTATCAATAAAGACCGGGTCTTAAACTGCTTTGTTCAAAAGCCAATGTTCTTAAACATTGAAGACCGGGTTCTGATCTGATGTAATCAGAAACCAAAATTCGTTGAAGTACGAGTTCTGAAATGTTGTATTTAGAAATCTACTTTGATCTTTTAGATACGGGTTCTAAACTGAAGTGTTTAGAAGCCATCCTTCTTTGACATTGAGGATTGAGTCCTAAGCTGCTTTACTTAGAAGTCATACATCTTTCTACCCTTATACTTTAGTTGCCTGTAACACAGATTTAGCTTTTGGCACCCACTGATATTTGGGTCCTGGTTTGTTAGTTGCAGTTTTATTAGAAGAGATGTAGTAAGAACCATACCAGTAATTCATAAAATCTTTGCTAACAAAATCATTTGTACCACAGTAAGAACAATTAATTTTTTTCTGAGCTAACCTAATCAATTGATTAACAATATAAACAAGATCAGGTTTGCCAAAATGTTTACCTTTAGGAGCATTGTTCTTTTTAGCATTGAATGCATGCACAAATGATTTCTGTTCCTTTTTCTCATCTGAGGATCCTTTCACTCTCCAAACCCACTTTTCTTTGTCATTTGTCCTTTTATGTTTACCCGAACCATCAACAAGTTTATCATAGAAAAAATTAGAAGGACGAATATGAACTTTATGTTTAGAAGTATGATTATCATCTGAATCAAACAAAGGATTATTAGAAACATTCATAAAATGTGAACTTGAAGCTGTTTTGAATGAGCATTCTGAATCAGCTAGATCATCTCTCGCTAATTAAAAAATTAATTCTGGCGTCTTTTGCTCAGTCAACTTCACCTTGAACATGATCTCTCAAGTTCTTTGATCTTTGAAGATAAATTGTTTCTTTCCTTTGAAAGTAGGTCAAACTTCTTATGCAATTCAGACTTTGCATTCTTTTCCTTTAGAACAGTAGTTGACAGTTCAGATAGTTTCTTGGTAAGCTTGTTTATCTCAGTCTTAAAAACTTTCCTTTCTTCTTCAAAGTCTTTCTCCATAGATATCTTCTTATAAGATATTTTTCTTTAAAGACTCTAACATTCTTTTGTTCAGCTTTCTTCTTCTTTTTTTCAAATTTATCTCTCTTCATAATGATAACTTTCTCAAAACCTGACACTTGTTGAAAAAGTTTAGCACATTTCAGTTCAACTATCTTCTTGTCTTCAAAAGATTTTCTTGAGAAATCAGAAAACTTTTGAGTAAATACTTTTCTTTCTCTTTCAAACTCTTCTCTTTCTTTCTTGAACTTCTTTTTATCATGAGATATATGTTCTTTCAGTTCAGTAATCCTCTTTTGAAGCACATCACTATCTCTTTCCAAATCATTTCTTTTCTTTTCAATCTTCTTTATCTCCTCTTGAGTTCTTGAGTTGTTTATCTCTTTTGTGACCTTTTCTTTCAACATATTTATTTCAACCTTAAGACTAAACACTCTGTCTCTTAACTTATTTCGTTTAGAAAAGATTCGTGAGTTTATCTTTTTCAGTCCATCACATGTCTCTCCAGTAATGTTTGCTCTTCTTATGAGATCATCAATCTCATTTTGCATCAATTCCTTCTTTGACCATGTAGAATATGCATTAAGACCTTCAGACTTTTTCAGCTTGGTTTGAAGATTTGAAATCTCCTTTTCTTTTGACTCAATGATTTCTGCAAAATTGATTTTAGAATTAGAAATGCAATCTGAGCAAATAAAAGTTTTCTCTAAAACTTTAGAATTCTCTTTCAATTTATTGATCTGATCAAGAAGAGATGAATTCTGAATTTTTAGATTCTTATTTTCAGCTTCAAGGGCTGGAATCTCTGGCATATAAGCGATAGCACAATCTCTTTTTGTTAAGACAGTATTTCCTTTCTCGTCAATATAAGGCATCTTGAAATCTGTTGAAAATGAGATAGAAATGATCGTTAGTTCAAAAATAATCAACAATTAAACCTCTTAAAAAATTTTAGAAAAAAAATTTCCCAAAAATTTCTAAATAATTCTCACACCACTGAGTTTAAAAACAATTCGCACACTAAGAAAGAACACCAGAATTTGTAGAAAATGAGCAATTCACACACCACTAGATCGCAATTCGCACACCACTAGATCACAATTCGCATACAAGGAACAATTCACGTGATTTGATATACGAAGTCTACGCAATTCGCACGTCCCTATATGCGAAATCTGAGGAATTCACACGACGTTATATGCGAATTCTGAACAATTCGCATATGACTCTATGCAAATTCTTGACTTAAGAAAAAATTGAACTTTTAAGTTTTTCGCATGAACAATTCGTATGACAGGAAGATGCGAATTCTACACTTAGAAAAAATTTCAAATTTCCATGCGAAATGTTCAAGAAATCACATGATATGATTATGCGAATTCTGCGAAATTCGTATGCCTCTTTATGTGAATTCTCCACTTTTCGCATAAAGGCATATGCAAATTCTGTGCTTTTCGTACAACAATCTTATGCGAATTCCATACTTGTGAAATTTCAAATTAAAACTATGCGAATTCTTTCAACTATGCGAGTTCTTGGTACGAAAAGTCTGAATCTTGCGAGTTCTTCGATTTTTCGGTCCAAAAACACTTCAATCAATCCAAAAGTTCAACAAATCTTCGAATTGAGGTCTGAAACTTCACCAATTCAATCACTGTTAGTGTTAGAACCAATTTCAATCAAAGAACTGCAATAAAATTGACTTAAACTCCAAAATCCATGATCGAAAAGTGTGTTTACTCGTGCGACTAAAAATTCACAATAATTCAAATTAAGTGCTCAATTACAGTGCCTAAGTGAATTTTATCTACACAACATCATTCCATGATGTTAGTCGAACACTATTGAATCAAAGATTTCGCAAAAAACAGTTTAAAATCAAGAATCACTCGAAAACCATAAACTCAGTGTGCGTAGATCATTTTCCTGTTGATTTCAATCGAATTAAGCTCTGATACCAATTGTGATCCCAAATTCTAACTCACAATTAACACACAAACATGTAGGAAATGATCTCTTATTGATTTAACAAAGATTACATCAAATCCTTTAGTCATATGTCTCCAGTGCCACATATCTCACTTGGTAGAATGTTTCTCTCTCTAACTTGTGCGAACTCTGTGTTGTGTGTTGTATTTCGTATCTTTACTAACACTTAGATCAACTATATATATGGTTAACATGACCCATTTGACCTTACAAGACAATTACAAACTAAACACTCAAACTATACAAACATTTACACTTTGACCCTCTTTTAATCTTGAATACAATTTAACTCTAACACAATTATTTGAGGAAATGTTTGATGACGATGATCCCCTTGCGGATGGTCATAGAGCCTTTGGAGTCAAAGTCTCTGTGGACCAAGCACCACAAGGTATATCTCTTACTGGTCCTAATAATTGTTGGATCAAATAATTGTATTCAAAATTAAAGTTAATTGTTAGGACATAAAATGTCCAAGTTTGGAAAGTTTTGTAAAGGGTTCTATTTTTATTATTTGTATTTGGGCTTTAACTGTAAATGGGCTTGGGCTTTAGGTTAAAACAAGGGAGTTGGGAGAGTATATATAGTTTATGTGTTTAGGGTTTAAGTGAAGTAATTCATTCATTCACAATGTAGCCGTCTTTGAGAGATTGTGTGTTCTAGAGAGAGAAACACTTTCTCTCTCTAGGTTTTGTTCGTGTTCTTTGTTTTCAATGTGAATAAACGGTATTATCTCCCAATCTCATCTTGTTCTTATTAATTGATTCATGAATTGTTGTTAATCTGGGATCTACATGTGGTATCAGAGCCTAAGAATCAAGTTTTTGGATTATCTGTGTTCATCGATTGTTTTGTCTGTTCATCGACATCACATATTGTGCTTTAATCGATTCCTCAAATTAATGGATGTTTATGCATAAATTCGATTTAATTAGATGAACTTTATGTTATTGAATGCAATCTGATTAATTAATTGCACTTAATATATCTGATTAATTGGCTGTTTGAAGTTTGTTTGAATCTGGGCTCGTACGCATATCAAACACTGTGTTCTTCAAATTGAATCTTAAAAAAGTTGAATTTAATCAGTAAGTTCGTTTGGGATTTGATTAATACATGTTTGTGATTACAAAAGTCTTCTTTTTGCATTGAACTTGAGTTTCTGTGTGAATTACTGGACTGTTTATCATCGTTCTGGTCGAAAGCATTAAGAACATATCGGTCGAATAGTTTTATCGGTCTTAACACCATTCAGGTCGAACACTATACCGGTCATAGCACCTTACCGGTCGAACATAGTATCGGTCCATTCACTATCGGTCGAACTCAGTTTATCCTTCAACCGGTACACTCACAGACCACCTCGGTCGATACCTTGTCCGGTAGAATCAATACCGGTCGAAGTGGTTTACCGGTCTTACAACCTCCCGGTCGAAGACTTTTATCGGTCGAATATTTTTATCGGTCTTCACTATACCGGTCAACTATATTCCCGGTCGAACAAAGTACCGGTACAAGCAACTTACCGGTCGAACTCTCTATACCGGTCTTAGTCGTTTACCGGTCGAGCATAAGACCGGTTGTTACATCTTACCGGTCAAACAATGTACCGGTCTAAGCAAAACCCCAGTTGACTCAATACCGGTCGAAGCACATCCCCGGTCGATTTTTGCAAACTGTAATAGGGCATCTAATTGCATCTGTTCATCGTCTTCTGGGCTGGTTAAGAACATACCGGTCTTAACACCATTCAGGTCGAAGACTATACCGGTCATAGCACTTTATCGGTCGAACATAGTATCGGTCATTATATTCACCGGTACTCACATTTGTCCGGTCGACCGATATACTCACATCAACATCGGTCGATACCTTGTCCGGTCTAATTAATATCGGTCGAATCTATACCGGTCAAACATTATTTCGGTCGAGTTACACCGGTCTAAGAGTATAACGGTCGAGTTACATCGGTCCTTAGCACCATATCGGTCCTTACTCTTACCGGTCGAACACTACATCGGTCCTTAGCATTCAACCGGTACACTCTCAGCTCACCCCGGTCTAAGGAAGTCCCGATCGAAGACCATTATCGGTCATAGCAAATTACCGGTCGAGTATTCATTATCTATCGCCCGGACCCTTGCCTATACCGGTCGAAGGCAGTTTACCGGTCAAATAAGTCTCACGGTCTTGCAGCATACCGGTCGAAGGCAGTTTAGCGGGACCCCCGTGCTAAGTCTGCGAAGGGGGACAAAAGTTTTTCTCTTGATCAAAATCTTCTTAATTTTTCAGTATTTTATTCATAGATATTAGTGCTTTATACTGTATGCGAGGACTGCATTTGGTTATCTTTGGAAATTTATTTTTCTGAAAATTTTGAGTGTAGTCTTTACTCTTGATTCTAACGATCTCATCTAGTTGGTTGTCTTGGTACAGATAAGTTTAATTACTAACCGTACAGCTAAGATGTCGAACCAGCTTCTCTCGATGGGCTCTCAGTCCAAACCGCCTGTCCTTATGGCTGATGAATATCAGCAATGGAAGAAGAGAATGGTCCAATTTCTGAATCATAAAAACAGAGACTACATGGAATCAATCATCAATGGTCCTGTCAATCCGATGATCAAAGTTGATGGCCAAGCAGCAACTCACACCTCTCCAGAAATCCCAGACAGATATGTTCCTAAACCTTATCAGTACTTTACTGAAAAGCAGAAGGAACAGTACAAGACAGATGAAGAGGCTCTTATCTATATGACCATGGCAATCCCGAACGACATCTACAACCGTGTAGACAGTCGGAAGGAAGTGAAACCTCTATCCAAGCTAAGCAGAATATATGCATAAATGCATACGAGGGGTTTCATGCAAAAGAAGGAGAGACGCTGCTAGAGACCTACAACAGATATAACATCATTCTCAATGACCTGCGGAGGAACAACATCTCTAAGTCTGCTTCGGAGATTAATTATAAGTTCATCAAGAACTTAAATCCAGAATGGAAGAACTTTGCCATCAACCTTCAGATGTCAAAGAACATGGATCAGGAAAACGTCACTGATATTTTCTCTACTCTTTCTCAGCATGAGGATGAGGTGAGAACCATCAATCTTGAGTCCAATAAACTGAAGGATTTTGTGGCTCTCATAGCTGGCAAAAGTTCTGTATCTTCCGCAAGGTCAAAGAAAAAGGTGACAAAAGCTCTAGTTACTGAAGTTACCGACTCTGACTCTGCTTCAAGTGATGAAGAACTGGAGATTGATTCTGATCCAGATATTCAGAAGTTCTCTGAGGACTTGGCTCTTATTACTCGAAGATTCAAGAAGACCTTTGGCAAGAAGAAGTTTTATTCAAAGCCTAAGTACGAAGGTCACAAGAAAGAGAAGGCTGAATTAAGATACAAGCCAAGGCAAGGACGGCGAGAGGAAAGACGAGAAGAAAGAAAAGAAGACAGAAGAGAAGATAAGAGAGAAGAAAAAGAAAGAAGACAGAGCTGATGAACCAGGAAGATGCTACAATTTCTGCAAATTTGGGCATTTCTCAAGAGACTGCAGATTCAAGAAGATCAAGAACTCAGACTATTATGCGCGAAAGTCACTTATTGCCAAGAAAGTTGAAGAAGGAATGGTGCTAATGGCTGAAGAAGAGAATTGGCTGTTCCAAAGTTCTGATGATGAGGAGCAAGCACACTTCACCCAAGTTTCCTACATGGCAAAGCTGGACGGTGACGATGAAGATTCTGAAGCATATTCTGAAGACGCAAACTCTGAGGTAAGTGATAATTCTGAGCTTATTGAATCTCTTATGGCCCAAATACATAGCATGAAAGATGAATTTGCTTTATTGAAAGGCAAACTTAGCTCTGCACAACAATCAATATTGAGTTTTCGTGATGAAAACGCTTTGCTGAAAGTTGTTGTGGAAGAAAAAGAAAAGGAAAAAGACGGTTTAAAAGCTGAAAAGGATTCTTTGAAAAGCAAAATATCTGATTTAGAAAAGGATCTTGTGAATATCAATGCTGAAAAAGGTGAGTTCAAAATTAAATTTGAAGTCTGTTTTCAAGAAAGAAATGAAGCTTATACAAAGATTAAGCAATTGGAGGACATTAACATGAAACGAGGTCAGACTGAGCAGACGCTAAATCTGTTGACCAATAAACTCCAAGATGAAAGGTTTTATAAACTGAAACCAGGTTTGGGTGTGCCAACTAATGATGTTTTGAAAAAGGCACCGGAGCACTTATATAACTTTGATAAATTCGGCTCCGCAATCAGACCCATTCCAAACATTCGTGCTACTTTTGTTGAAGCTAGTGCTTCTAAATCTTTTACTGAGACCAAAGGTCAAGAAGAAATGGGAGAAAACAAGTCTTGTGCCACTGATTCTCAAAATGCTTTTAAATCAGTTGGTTTTAAATACAATGATTTGAACAAAAGCTATGCAACTCGAAAGATTGAATTTACTGAGTTTGAATCATTGTTTACCACTTCTACTAAAAAATCAGTCAGCAATGACACTGTTCCACCTGAGACTGCATGCAAATATGATGAGTATGAATCGGATGTTGATCCATCTACTATACCATCAGTCTCAAATCCCATTGCTTCTAAACCTTTACTTGTTGAAGAGGTTGAAGAAGAAACTGCTATCACGAATGAATCTTGTGTACAAAATGATAAAACGGAGTTTATTGAGTCCATGATAGAAGAATTATTTTCTGAAATGATTAATGCTTCAGACTCTGATCCTGTTTCTATTCCAAAGGAGTCAAATTTTATGAATGATAATACATCTGAATTGATGAAGCAAATTGATATGGTGCAACAGTCTCTTGATGAGGTTGAAGATGAAAACTTTGATCTCAAACATAAACTTGAAAAGTCTTTAAAACTAAATCAAGAGCTTTGCACTGAGATCAATGATTTGAAAATTACTTTGTTTAAAAATGCTTCAAATGATAAACAGATGTTCAATGATCCAAGCTGGAAGGTAAGAACCAATCCAGAATTTGATGCTCCTACAAAACCTTCAGTTGTTTACTCTGACTGTCCTGAATATCCACCGAGCATCTTTGAGAAGGGTGAAACTTCAACTAATTCTAGAAAGGAATCACCTTCTAAGCATGAGACTAATGAGATTTCTATTTCTGTTTCAGATATAAGAGGAAATGGAGTTGGGAAGAGTAAGAAGAATAAAGATCTTAGTTTGAATAAAAAGAATAGTTTGAATTCTAGTAGTTGTCCTACAGACAGTGTTATTTTGAATAGTAATTCTTTTGATAAACATGAATGTAAGATTTGTTCCGATAAATCTAAGTTTATGAATTTTGCTCGAAAGAATCTTTATTGCAAACACTGTTGGGATAATTCATTCAAATACTACTCCCCTCCTAAGTCCAAAAAGAATAAAAGCAAAGCTAAGCTAAACTCTAAGTCTAATTCTAATTCTGATTCTTCTACACATCCCAAAGTGTATCGAGCTAAGGTTGCCAATCCTACTTCTAAAAAGCACTTTCAGGAATTAAATGTTAAGATGGTTTGGAAATGGGTTCCAAAACCGCATTATGAATGGAGAGTGAAAGTCAAACCATATGATATTCTTGAGTTGCTTGATGCTAACCGCGAAGGACCCATCCTGATATGGGTACCTAAGCAAAACTAATTGTCTCTTTTGCAGGCCTGTCGATTGTGGGTAATAGATTCCGGATGTTCACGCCACATGACAGGATTCAAGCACCTCTTGCATAACTATGTGGAGGAGCCTGCCGGAGCAGTTAGATTTGCCAATTCTGAAACCGAAGGCCACGTCAGAGGATATGGAATGCTCGATAACGGTTTTGTGAAGATTCAAAAAGTGCTATATGTTGAAGGACTTGATCACAACCTGTTCAGTACCAGTCACTTCTGTGACATGAAATATCAAGTCCGCTTCACAACAACTCATTGCTATCTAGAGGATCCAGATGGTTACGAAGTCTTCAAGGCTGAGCGCCATGGAAATCTATACTATGTAGATTTTCCTACACTGTCTGCCACACGTCTAGTATGCCTACTAGCCAAAGCTTCCAAAGCACAATCGTGGACGTGGCATCGACGCTTGTCTCATCAAAACTTCAGATCTATAGCAAAGCTACAGAGACAAGGTCTGGTCAAAGGTCTACCAGAAATGAGGTTCAAAACAGACTCACTATGTCCCGCATGTGAGTTGGGCAAAATGAAGCGAAGCTCCTTCAAGTCCAAAGCTGAATCATCAACCTCATCTGCACTGGAACTTCTTCATATGGACCTTTGTGGCCCAATGCGCACATCATCTATCAACGGAAAGAAATATGTGTTGGTAATGATAGATGACTACTCAAGGTATACATGGCTTGAGTTTCTTCGCAACAAGTCAGATGCTCCAGAGTTGATTATCGCTTTCATCAAGCGCATTCAAGTACGTCTTCAACTGCTAGTCAGAACCATTCACAGTGATAATGGCACGGAGTTCAAGAATGACACCCTGAAGAGTTATCTTACTTCCGTGGGTATTTCACATAATTTCTCCGCCGCCTACACTCCGCAGCAAAATGGAATTGTTGAACGGAAGAACCGCACTCTGGTTGAAGCAGCTCGGACTATGCTTGCTTACTCAGATCTACCCATGTACCTTTGGGCTGAGGCAGTTGCTACAACATGTTTTACACAGAACCGTACCATTGTGGTCAAGCGCTTTAATAAGACAGCATATGAGTTGATCAACAATCGTACACCTAACATCAAGTTCCTTCGTGTATTTGGTTGCAGGTGTTACATTCTAAAAGAGCGTCAAGGATTATCAAAATTTGATAAAAAAGCGGATGAAGGATATCTCGTTGGATACTCTCTGACATCCAAAGCTTATCGAATTTACATTATTCGAACTAAGACGGTTGTTGAGAGCATGAATGTCTCCTTTGATGAGAATTCTACAAGGACTTCTAGACACAACAATTCAGAACTCGGTCTTAACGAAAAATCTTCTATTTAATCAAGAATAGAACCAGCACATAAATGATTCACTTCTTCTAACTCTAACTCTACTTCATCTGAGTTAGATTTATTGTTTATTGATGCCTTTGATGATATATGTGCAGATTTTGAAAAAGGCATATCCACATCAATAACAAGTGGTACAAGCTCGGAGGTCCCTACAATTTTTGAAGACATGTCTGGACCTGCCGAAGAAGTCACTGACACTTCATCTCCATCAGGTACGAGTACAAAGTTAGTTTCTGACTCTACTAATGCTGAATCTGTCTCTACAGATAGTTCTTCTAGAAACGAAGTCCCGAGCACTTCAACTGTTAGTCCAGAAGCTTCAGTATCAGAAACACCAGTACAAGATGTCCCGAGTACATCTATGGAGCAACCTGCCGTGCATGATGAAAACGATGCATCGAATACGCAACAAACAGTTGAAGCTCTACCAAGCACACATCGTTGGACTAAGGATCATCCCCTGACCAATGTGATAGGTGATGTACAATCTGGTGTCACGACAAGATCTGCAACAGCCAGCTTCTGCATGTTTTCAAGCTTCCTTAGTTCCCTAGAACCAAAGAAAGCGTCTGAAGCTCTACGTGATCCATTCTGGATTTCTGCTATGCAAGACGAGCTTCTACAATTCGAAAGGAACAAGGTATGGCACTTGATCCCACTACCTAAAGGTAAATCCGTTATTGGAACAAAGTGGGTGTTCAGAAATAAGAAAGACGAAGCTGGAGTAGTAGTGAGAAACAAAGCTCGACTGGTCGCCAAAGGGTATTGTCAACAAGAGGGCATTGACTATGATGAAACATTCGCCCCGGTTGCAAGGATCGAAGCCATCAGAATCTTTCTAGCATATGCAGCGCACAAAAACTTTACTGTCTATCAAATGGATGTAAAGTCGGCTTTTCTAAACGGCGTTTTGCATGAGGAGGTTTACGTGGCTCAACCTGAAGGTTTCGTTGATCCTCATCACCCTGATCATGTCTATGTTTTAGACAAAGCGCTTTATGGTCTTAAACAAGCACCACGAGCCTGGTATGAAACTCTCACTAAATTTCTACTTGCTTCTGGTTTCAAGAAAGGTACTGTTGATACAACCTTATTTCTTAAAAGGCAAGGTGAGGACTTGATTCTTCTTCAGATTTATGTTGACGACATAATATTTGGGTCGACAAATCCGAAATTTTGTAAGAACTTTTCAAAGATAATGGAAACAATGTTTGAAATGTCGATGATGGGTGAATTAAATTTCTTTCTTGGTTTACAAGTAAAGCAATTACCCGAAGGCATATTTATTAATCAAGCTAAATATATAAACGATATTTTGAAAAGGTTCAATATGTTAGATAGTTCAGTCATGAAAACACCAATGGCTACTGGTACACTCTTAGACGCGGATCCCTCCGGGAAACCTGTTGATCAAAAGGTGTATCGTAGCATGATTGGTTCTTTACTTTATCTGACTGCCAGTCGCCCGGATATAATTTTTGCCACATGTTTTTGTGCGAGATATCAGTCTAATCCTAAAGAGTCGCACTTAACTGTTGTTAAGCGAATCCTTAGATATCTCAAATGCTCTCCTGATTTAGGCCTTTGGTATCCAAAGGATTCTCGTTTTGAACTAACTGCCTTTACAGATGTTGATCATGCAGGATGTAAGCTAGATCGGAAGAGCACCTCTGGGTCATGTCAATTTATAGGTGACAAAATTGTAAGTTGGACCTCAAAGAAACAAAACTGTGTTTCAACATCCACTGCTGAGGCTGAGTATGTAGCTGCTGCTAGCTGCTGTTCTCAAGTCCTCTGGATGACGACACAGTTAAGGGACTTTGGATACAACTACAAGCGTGTTCCTATTTATTGTGATTCCAAGAGCGCAATATCTATAACTGATAAACCGATACAGCATTCGAAGACCAAGCATATTGATGTACGCTATCATTTCATTAAGGATCATGTAGAAAAAGGTAATATTGAAATGCACTTTGTTCAAACTGACTTCCAGTTAGCTGATCTTTTCACCAAGCCATTAGATGAAAAGCGTTTTCAATTTCTCATCAGCAAACTTGGTATGTTGAACATGTCTTAAACCTTACTCATGATTCTAGGGGGAGTATTCCAAGTTTTGATCTTTTGTGTTATTTTCCAACTGTTGCTAATGATCAAGGAATCATTTTCACAAATGATTACTATAATTTTCTTTATGCAGGTTTGGATAAGTGACAATGGCTTCTAATCACATCGGATTAGAACCCGCACTTCAGTGCCTTATTTTTTTGTTTATTCAAAAAAAAAAAAAACTTGTCTGACCGTGATATTAACAGATTTTTGGATACTTAAATGCTTATCTGACCGTGTGTTCTTAAAGATAAATACTTGCGTTTTATCTTGTCAATATACTTTGTCAAGTATTCATACACATAACGGTTCAGAACATTCTATTTGACTTTGTTATTACCATGTATCAAAAGTTAAATCTTTCTATGGTAATACTCACGTTATTTGTATTCACTGTTGATTGAATCAAACATCATTTCATGTGCTTTCATTGAAAATATGTTTATATATTGTTCATATAAACAACATTCGTTTTTGATTCTCCAAAATTTTATTCTTCATGACAAAATGATATGAGCTTAATTGTCAAACTCTTTTAGTTTGAGGGGGAGAATTGCATCGTCATACATAACTGTTTTGACATCTCTGAAAGTCTTATTTCTCATGTAACAAGTGGTATTTGTGCTTACATGTACAAAAAGCCTGTTGAACAACATGTTCTTTTTAGGATAATACATGGGATTCAGTGTGAGAACTTAATAGAACTTCCATGGATTCACGATAACCAGTGTTTCCTACCCAGAAAGTATTCCCTGAGTAATTGAGGGGAGAAGGGTAAAAAGAATTGAGTGATGGTGTGTGAAGAGGTAAAATGTAAATGAGAGATTGGTTAGAAGTGAGTATTAAAAGAAAGAGGGTGAGAGAACAGAGTAAAAGAATATTAAACTCTGCACCAAACTTCTTTCTGAGCCGGGAAGCCACATAATCTGATTGGTTCACATTCTTTGGTGACCATCATTGAAAAAGGCACCTAGCCCATGCCATCTCTTGCATACAACCTCACCAGCTACTCATTCTTTTCTCAAAAAGAGAATGTTTCACATTTTCTGGGGACGCAACACATACGCTATTGGTTCTTCATTTGGAAGATACTAATATTGAAAAAGAAGGAAAGTTGCCCCAACTTCGAACCTTTTCTCATGCACATTGAGTCTTTGTACAATTTGTTGTTGTCTCAACAAGTTTACATACTTTGAGCCTAAAATGAAAAGCAATCATCTATGCTTAATTCTTTCATACACATGCACTAGCACACAGAAATTTGTTTTCTGTCAGAACGTTCATAGATAACCATGTGTTATTCGATGATTGAATGGAAGACCTGGGGAGTCTACATCAAACCAGCTCCTTATATAGTAACTTTGTGTTACTCAGTGACTTTGTGTCATTGACAGGCATTCTAACTGAGTCATTTGTTGATTCAGGGTTACACTTATTAAACTGTTTGAATTTGAAAAGATTCGAATGGTTACTACTTTCTATTTTAATCTGAAAAGATTGAAATAATCACTCTTTCCATCTGGGAAGACTGCTCTTATTTCCATACAGGGCTCGTTACATGATGAAGACTGTGCTTACGTGATCATACACAATAGGGGAGATTGTCTTGAAAAGGGGGAGATTGTTTTGGTATGTTTTGATGATGATGCTTCTCACCATTCATCAAAAAGGGGGAGAAGATACAAAAAGGGAGAATACTCAAAGAGGGAGAATATAATCTGAAGACTGCTGAAGATTATCAAAGTTTTAAAGTTTTGAAGTTTTGAAGACAATTGCAAAAAAAATTTTAATCTTGAATCCAAAGGGGGAGATTGTTGGATCAAATAATTGTATTCAAGATTAAAGTTAAAGTTCAGGGTTTAAACTGCAATTGTGTCAAAGTTAAATTAGAGGGTCTAAATTGTATTTACTTGATAGTTACAGTTCAGGGTTTAAATTGTAATAGTTTAATAGTTATTAAGCTATTGGGCCCAACCCATCAAGCATTAGGAAGCCCATATGGCCTGGGTATTTAAAGTTATGTTTTGTTTAGTTTTAGGGTTAGAAACCTTTCATATTTTCATAATCATTGTTTAGAGAGAAAGGTAGCAAGTTTTCTCTATATTCAAGGGTATCAAGGACACACAAGGGTTTCATTGTTTATTCAAGGGATTGGTACGTTTTGTTAATCTTATTATCTCTTGATATTATTGTGTTTGTGTGTTAATCAACTAGATTAAACTGGGATAACAATAATACTTCACCTATTTCAACTGCTTGTGTAGGTACAACATTTGAAGGGGGAGCATGCAGAGAACACAATTAACCAAGATTCCATGCTCAACCAAGAGGAAAATGTTACTCCAACGACCACAGAGGACTCATCTCCAGAGGACGCGAAGAACTCAATTCCAGATACCACAGAGGTTTCTGCTCACACTCCTGTGATAAGCACAAATGGTCAACCTTCTGCAATGGAAGTTGTTCAAGTACCAACTTCCTCATCTACTGAAGTACAACTCGATGCTACTAATGACCATCTTCCAAGGATGACCAAGTGGACCAAGATTCATCCACAAAGTCAAATAATTGGTGATCCTTCTAAGAAAGTAAAGACTCGATCATCTACTGCCAGTTTTTATTTCTACAGAAACTTTGTCAGTATGATTGAACCAAAGAAGGTCTCTGAAGCTTTGGATGATCCAAATTGGGTAGAAGCTATGCAACTCGAGCTTCTGCAATTTGAGCGAAACAAAGTATGGTCCCTAGTACCTCTGCCGAAAGGAAAAACTTCTATTAGGACCAAATGGGTCTTAAGAAAGAAAAAGGATGAAGATGGAGTGGTCATTAGGAACAAGGAAAGATTGATGGCTAAGGGATATTGCCAAGAAGAAGGGATTGACTACAAGGAAACCTTTGCCCATGTTACTCGGTTAGAAGCAATTAGGATATTCCTAGAATTTGCAGCCCACAGGTTTCAACGTATACCAAATGGATGTCGAGTCATCCTTTCTAAATGGTCAGATTTATGAAGAAGTATATGTTTAACAACCACTAGGTTTCGAGAGCTCAAAATTCCCAAGTCATGTCTATGTTCTGGACAAGGCTCTGTATGGACTCAAACAAGCCCCCAGAGCATGGTATGATCAGTTCTCAAACTTCTTGCTTGAGAATAAGTTCGAAAGAGTTACAACTGATACTACTCTATTCTACAAAAGGAGACGAGGTGAGATTTTACTTGTCGAAATATATGTGGATGACATAATATTTGGCTCTACTAATGAAATATATTGAAAAAAGTTTGAAGCACTCATGAAGAGTGAGTTGATGAGTATGATGGGAGAATTAAACTTCTTCCTCGGGCTTCAAGTCAAACAAACCACAGAGGGTATTTTTATAAACCCATCAAAATATGTCTCTAACATACTTGCTAAATTCAAAGTCTCTGACTCTTCGGTGATGAAAACCCCTATGGCCACTGGATCTAAGTTACACTCTGATCTAGAGGGCAAAACTGTCGAGTGCAAACTCTACAGAGGCATGATAGGGTGTCTTCTGTAATTAACTGCAAGTAGGCCGGATATAATGTACGCCACATGTCTTTGTGCAAGATATCAAGCAAATCCCAAGGAATCTCATCTTTATATTGTAAAAAAAAAATTTAGATACCTTAGAGGAACCAAAAATCTTGGCCTCTGGTATCCAAAGAAATCTGGCTTTGATCTTATGGCTTATACAGATTCAGACTATGGAAAATGCAAACTAGACAGAAAAAGTACCTCTGGAAGTTGTCAATTTCTAGGTGGTAAACTAGTGAGTTGGTCTTCTAAGAAGCAGAACTGTGTGTCCATATCTACAACAAACGATGAATATCTTGCTGCCACTAGTTATTGTTCACAAGTTCTGTGGATGAGAACTCAAGTCAGAGACTACGGTCTAGACATTGAGAAGATTCCCATCCTTTGTGTCTCAAAAAGTGCCATATCCATCTCTGCCAATCCAGTACAACACTCTAAGAGAAATCATATCGACATAAGGTACCATTTTCTAAAGCATCATGTGGAAAAAGGTATGATAGAAATGTATTTTATGCCCCCAGATTATCAACTTGCTGACCTGTTCACTAAAGCATTAAATGAGAAAAGATTCATATTCTTAGTTGGAAAGTTGGGGATGTTGAACCTGAGTTGATCCACAGAACCTCTGCACCTTGGTACAGAGTTTCTCATGTATACAGTTGTATTTCTGAATGTATAGATTTACTTCTACATGTACAATTGCTCTTTATTCATTCTATTATTATCCGTTCTTTGGTCCATGTCTTGTGCACTACTTATCATATTTGACCTAAGCATAGATCAAGGGGGAGCAGAAGGAGACCTTAATGAAAATCACAAAAGCTGATCATTCAAGGGGGAGCCATGGAAGTACCGAGCAGATTGCAGAAGAAGGTAAGGTCTTTGCACAAACCCATTGTCAAAAACACTTTTCTCGGACATAAACTTCCAAATATGTCCAAAGTTACCAATATAAACAAGTCAAAACTTTGAATGATCAAAATTTTTTGAGGTCTTTCCTTAATTAGAATTTTTTGGTCATAGAGCCTCTGCGATCTCTCACAAAACCTCTGCAAGATGTAACAGAGTCTCTACGACTAATAAACATCACTTGACCTCTGACTTCTTTTTGGAAAGACTCTCTTGATCATTTCATTGATCTTCAAACAATTTGGGCAAAGAAAAGGTGTAATCAAGTGCGAGTTCAAGCCAACAACAAAAGCTATTTCAACCATAGAGCTTCTGTAACTCTCAACACTTGTACACTTTTCTGAAAATGTCTAGGGTGCGGGTTCTTTTGAGAGTAACAGTCATTTGGGCTTAGCAAACTCCACGCGTGTGAGAGTAATGGGAGTCGCACGTCCTTTCATCGTGCATCTCCATTGATGACGTGGCAACATTTTATTGGTAAGTGATCTGTACCATCGTTTTTGAAACGTTTATCACAAACGGCTTTGTACTCGATCATGGATTCGAAAAATTTATCTTTTACCGCTTATTTTTTCACCCTCTCTCACCATAAAAATCCAATTCCCTTTACCTTTTCATTCATTACCTGCTTTCATCTCTCTCTCTCTCTCTCTCTCAAGAACTCAAGCAAGAAAAACCTGCAACTCTCTTTTTCTACTACTTTCTGCAATGGCATCTCACTCTGCTTCCGGCGAAATCTTATACCATTTTGCACCAAGAAGCAATGATCAACAATCTGATAGTGTTGGACAAGAAAACTCCATGTCAAGCTAAATCGTATCTTTCGTAACCCATCAATTCCATTTGAACAACCTACCCCTGAAACCAAACAACCACTATGTGGTCCTGAACACCAAAGCTTTTGCCAAGGAATATGAACCCATGATCTCAATACTAAAGAAACACTTCATCTCAAATGCCCTAACTATGAATAGGACGGACATTCCCGAAACTTATGTTCAATAGTTTTAGCAAAGCTGCAAGTATGAGAAGCATACCATTTTTTGGTCTGCCATCGTTGGTTTTGCAACAAGACCTTCCTCAAACAAAATCTTGGAACTAGGAATTAATAAGATACTCATCTCCACTATCTTTTAGCAACCCACCAAAACCCAACTTAACCTTGTCAAATACTCTAAAGAACCCTATGATGAGGAACTGGTCGAGTTCCTGACCTTCCTTGGGTATGGAAAACCTATCACCAAGCGGAATGACTTTAGAAGGCAATTCCTTCACCTATCTAGAACTTTATGTTTTCAATCGACAACAGAACCCTAACTGGAAAGATTGGTAGCCTTGATCAGAAAAGCCATAATATCCTAGCCATCATGTATGAGATATTTGTCGATCATCCTCTAAATTATGCACAATTGATCCTACGCGAGATGATCGGTGTCGTGGTGAAGAAGAATGAGGACCAATCCAGAGGCAAGGCTCTACCTTCCTTGATCTTTCAGAGGTTCATCGTAGTACTTCTGGGGGACGCTATGATAGGACAAGACAAACTCCCCTCATAAGGCAAGATGATCAAAACCTATGCAATGAACACCCACAAACCAACCATCGTTCCTTCAAGTTACCCAAATGCCAGACCTCTACCAAAGAAGATGCTCAAGTACCTGGGTAAAGAAACTAAGAGGGCATACAGACGTGGCAACAGGACTCTAGAACTGAGTCCTATAACCCCTCCACGCATAGGAGCAAACCCTGATGAGGAAGTAATCTTTTTTAGGACCAATACATAAGAGGGAGAACAAGTTAAAGGACAGAGGGATGCGAGAGTAGAAGTTGAGGTAAGACAAGGGAGTGGGATGGGAAATGAGAAGACAACAAAGGCGGAAAAGAAAAAGAAACCCCAAAAGAGGACAAAAGAAGAAGATATCCCAATCCCAACAGAGGTAGGAGAGACAGAGGTAGAAGAGCCTCAGAAGATAAAAAAAAAAAAGACTCCGAAAGAGGGTTGAAGTAGAAGAAGCCCAACTTCAACAGACCTTTGTATCTATGCCAGAGATACAAGCCAATACACAAGAGAAGGAACCTGCAGATGAGGAAGAGCAGCCTTTGTAGAGCAGGAGGAGGAGATTGAAGAAGGCGGTGATCGAAAAATCTCAAACCACAGAGGTTGGGGCAAGGGCTGAGGAGATAATAACATATGATCCTCAGAGACCCTAGCTCTGGCAGCTGAAATAGCACAAAAAGTCGTGGAAAGATTAAGTCCACCGGCTACAGAGGAGGAAGCTCAAAACCCTGTGCCAGAGGCATTGGCTATTCTAGCAAATCTATATGAGGACATTCCCATACCACCAGAGCCCTCTCCACCAAAGTAGAAAACCACAGAAGTAGAGGAAGAAGTGGTGTTGGAAGAGGTAATTGAAGAAGAAGAAGAAGAAGAAGAGGAAAAACAATCGGATGAGGAGAATGAGGGCAAAAAAGATGCCTCTAAAGGTACACATCTAAACCAAACCTCCAGTGCTACCCACACTTCTATCCCTGTAGGTCTAGTGTAGAGGGATATTGAACAAGGAGTGTAAAATTGAATCCTAACCAGCCAAACCGGACAGAGGAAACTTTTTCATCCTCTGTTCCCACTGAAACTGGGGAAGCCCTACCCACCACATCCTCTCAAAAGGATTTTGGTGTAGATAAAAGTGTTCTTTTGACCAGAACAAGATACCACCAAACACAGAGGCATCCGTTGCCTCTACCGCAGATGAGGGACCACCCCAAGGTTGTTCAGAGCAACTTGAGAGTGCACACAATGACGATGAGGTTCTAGACCAACCTGGAAGCCAACTCAATGAATGACCTATGGATGACTCTAAATCCCACACGGTGATGACATTGATAATACTTCTATTGATGCTTCTTCATCTAAAGAGCTTCGAGGATCAGAAGGAAATCCTACAAAGCCCAATGCAAAAACAAACTCTCTAGGTGCCAAAGGAACATTGGCAGAATCTGGACCATGTGTTGGTCTAGAGATTGACACCTCTCACACGTCACAAAGGCCGAGTTCCAGGCCTTTGACAATGTTGTGTACACCAATCTGGGCCAGTTAAAAAGCTTGGAACCAATCATGACACTTCACAATCTCATAAAGAAGACCGACAAGGTCTCAGAGGCGGTCAACATAATCAAAGCTTCCTCTGAAACCAACGCCAAAGAGATCCAGAAGTTGATAGATACCTCTGCCACCACAGTTACAAACACTGAGTTCAACCAACTGGCAGAGGTAGTCAAAGCAAAAACTGAGGTGATAAACTTCCTGGAAGAGATCGTGAACCAGAAGAATCAGGCTCCAGCAGCCCCTGTCAGTACTTTAAACAACGCCGAAGAAGTCTTTTGAAGATGCGTGTAGAGATAAAGGACATGGTTTGCATTACCATGGTCCCAATAACATCCTCTTCCCAACCACATAATGAGATGAGCTTTCCTTCTAACCTTGCAACCAAGGCCGAAATACACAAAATGGGGAACGCTCTGCTAAATCAAGTGCACAGAATAGGGGACGAGTTCACCTCTAAGGCCAACACTACATCAGAGTATATTAAGAAGAATGTCGCTCTGATGAAATTCATCACCGACTATGAAGTGAATAAGGACATAATGGCGGCAGGGGACATCTTGTCCACGATCGAGCACTCTGTGAAAACCAACCTGAAACCTGTCGGCCAGAAGAAAAGGATGGCACCCTCTTCTTGCCAAACAGAGGCAAATCAGCAGAAGAGGAAGCATGATGATCAAGGGACAGATGGCTCTAGACCTTCGTGTCATCATGAGAGGGAGAAGCTACCAACTATTGCAGCTCAACCTATTTCAGTGACTCCCCTTACCGCAGTACCATCGAGCTCAGAGACACAACCGCAGAAGAAACATACATACACCTCTACAGCTCCATCTTTAGTGAGCATCCCTGCAATCATCTCTCCTACAATGCCCCTATCAAAGCCTAAAGTAAATGTAGGGTCAGAATTCATCGCAGAGGACCTGGTCAAGTTTGTAAGATCAATAAGCTCTAAAATCATGCCAGAAGCCTCTGTACCTCAAGTATAGTACTCTGCACTCGATCCCGTCAACATTAGTGAGGAGAATGTCCAGACAATGCCCACAGAGAAGCCTTCACATAAAACCAAGGCCTCCACCTCCGAACCCAAGTTGAAGAAACCCTCTACTTCTGGTACAACTGAGCCAAATAAGCCAACTGATGATCGAGTCAAGGAAATTGTTTATTCCATGAATGTTATGCGGATCCCAATCCCTAGGCCACCACTAAATAACTCACTTTACATGAGAATATCTACAACTTTTCGTACAACGTAGAAGACGAACAGGTATTCATAGAGCCAAACATTCATCCTCTGATGAAAGAGGAGGTCAGAAAGATGTTCTGGAGAACAGCTCATGATAAGAGCAAAGTCTTCTCACTACATGACATTCAAACAGTTTTAGGCATCACTTTGAATTCCTTTGCAAACAAGATGGTTATGTATGCTACGTATCACGTACAGAGGAAGGATGGCCAGAAATATACCTTCTCAAATGCAGACTTGGTCAACCTCTGCCCCTATGATCTTCCCCAACTACATGCCTTCACAGAGTCGAGGCTAGGCAAGAGAAAAGAGTTCATAATTGCAAATAGGTGCATCAAAGAGGTCATGCGCGAGCATGTCAAGTATTATAAAAAAATAGACTTCCAGATAGCTCTGGAATTGGGAGTCAATAATCAATCACAGCCCCAGATGACCACATCCCCGACATTGAAAACATACCAAGCAACTCCTTGATCGTAGAGCCAGAGAATGGATTTGTGTAAAAAGACGATGGTGGTCGAAAGAAGATATTTAAGTCACATCAGAGTAATAAGTACTCCAGCGACACTCTGATAAAACTAAGAAACACTATCAGGCACAGAGTAGGAACTGAAAGAGTACAGAGGGGCCTGCAGAGAAGATGATCTCTGACAATGATGCTCAAGGAAGTTTAGGGATCTCGTCATGTCTATGTGCAGAACTTTAGCTAAGAGCTTTACAAATCATGTAGATGATTTCCCTAAATAGTTTCTTTTGTATTCAACATTTGTAATTTCCATTATGTCTTCTATAAATGCCTTCTGGAATCAAGCTTAAATGAAAGATCTTTATTTACAGAGGTTGAGTTCCTTTCACCTCTTGTTCTTGGTTAGCCTAAAGCACTTAACTTCAAAATTTTATTTTTCAATACTTAGGGGGAGATTGTTAGCTCCAATAGATCATTCATAGAAGTATTGAAAAATAGGCTAAGTATAATGTCAGGATCGAATTCTCAACAAGAATTAATTCTCAGAAACAATATCAAAGAAGTTTGCGGAATAACACTTTGATATTTAATCAAACAGAAAATCAAAACAGAATATAATCAACAAACTGTACACTTGTATTGAATGCTTTGAAGTTACAAGATTACTCACTCAACCTCAATATTGATGAACAGGCTCACCAATACGAATTCTACTTCTCTAGAATTAGGATCTATGCCTTGAGGTTGATTTTCTCTCTAAAAGAATGAAAACAAAAGTTAACTCATTATTCTAAACTATACAATATATATACTGAATACAAAGATAATTACAATAAATAAAATATCTTCAGTATATCTTCCATGTATATCTATAAGCTTCCATAATCTTCAGATTATCCAGCTGTCATTCTTTCCATCCGAATCTCTTTAGCAGCACTAACCATGATCAGCAGCATTAACTTCTTCTAGCAGCATTAACTACTAAGCAACACTAACTACTAGCAGTACTAACTAGCTAAGCAGTACTAACTTTGTTCAAGCAGCACTAACTATGACTAGCAGTATTAATAGTACTAGCAGTAGTAACACTCAGCAGTATTAATCTTTAAGTCTTCTAGCAGTAGTAACTTTGAACCAGCAGTATTAACCATACTTGATGAATTCTTCAGTTCCCAACAATCTCCCCCTAACTTGACTTTTAGGAAGAGAAGTCAAGTTCTTCAGAATTAATCTTCAAGATGCTCCCAAAACTCTATCATGGCCTAAATTCCAGTGTTTGCATCCAATCCCAAACTCTGATTGATGGTTCTTTGAATCAAGTATTTAGCCATTTCTGAATCTGGAACACACCTTAACTTTTTCTTCAGCATGGCATGTAGCTTCAATCTGCTATGATTATACACTCTATCCACTAGAAAGTATTCAGTGTGATTTAAATCCAAAGTCACTGTATATACTCCACTAATTTCATATAGAGTCCAACTGTTTATTGATTTGAAGACATCCTTGATCAAGTGCTCTACTTCTTCAGGTTTGAACATCATACACAGATACTCCATTACCAGTTTTGTAATTGAAGTTCCTGGAGCCTTTAGAATATCTGCATACAACTTCATTCCTATCTCAAACATCTCTTCAAGGTCTGATCTAGAACATGTTCTGACAATTTTTGCCCATGTGTTGAACACTTCATACTTTTCATCCTTTCTTTTCAGCCTTATGTATTCCTTTCCATCCACTGTCAATGTATCCCAGAGAATGACCTCAGGAGGCTTAACTCCTACAGGTTCTGCTGAAATTGGTTCAGGCACTTTGTCCATCACTACCATATACAAATTTACATCATCAGTGTTAGCTGGCTCTGTCTGTTTAGATGACTCAGGTGCCCCTTCTTCTTCAGCAACCTTCTTAGCCTCTTCTTCAGATACTTTAGGCTTCTTGATTGGCTTTCTCCTTGCCATCATTTTTGTTCTCTTTAAAGTTCTTAGACTTTCTCCCAGAGTGGACTCTTTCTTAGGAGGTGTTTCTTGCTCATCTGGAAATGGCTTTTGACAATCAAAATCATTACTTTCTTTTATTCTCTTCTCCATCTCCACCCTAGCAGTTTCATTTCCCTGAAGCTTTAACATCTCTGAATCATAGAGCTCTTTGATCTTCTCAAAACACATTTTGGAGAACATCTCCTTTTTGACTCCTACAGCACCTTTAAGAAATATAATCATCTTGTTTCTCTCTTGGGTACCTAGGAATGTCTTTGAGGGTTTTCTCTTCTTTGCAGCTGTTTTCACTACTGATTTCTTCATACTTGCAGCTTTCTTCTGTGCAATTTCAGTTGCCATACTCTGTTGATAAGCTTCATTCAGTTCAGCAGCTAGAGCTTTTGCCATTTCCCTGTCCTTTTCCATCTGAACTCTTTCTTCTTTTTCAAAATCCTCCTGCATCTTTTTAGCTAGGGCTTCATCTGATTCAACCAACCTTTGCTTTTTGATTGGTTGATCAGATTCTACCATCTTTGCTTTTCCTTTGTCTCTGCTCATTGCCTTTTTACTGTTATCTTTCTTGATCACTTCACCTTGTTCTTTTATGATTACACCTTTGGTCTTTGAAGTGACCTTGGGAGTATCATTCTTGGCTTTTAGTAAGGTTTCTGCAATCTCAAGATCTGTTAAAACTTCTTTCACAGTTTCTGCTGCTTTATTAATGTCAGCAGTAGTAACTGTTTCTGCTGCTTCTTTTGATTCTTTTGGCACTGAGTCTGTTTGTGTTTCTGCTTCCTGCTCCCCCTCAACCTCAAGTTTTTCTCTATCAATCTCCTCCTTTCTTGTGACTTCTTCCATGTTGATCTCTCCCTTTTTGGGAGCATCATTTTCAGACTTCCTTCTCCTTAGTTGGAATTGTTTTTTCTGCTTCCTTTGTACCAGACTAACCACCATCCTCTTCAGCTTAGCAATCTGTTCTTGTTGTGACAGAATGACTAGCTTCATTTCTTCAATATCTTTGCCTTGTTTGAGAACATCTTGATTGATGTTCCCCATTGTTTCCATCAATTCATAGTACGTATATCTGTCCTCACCCTTTCCAGAAGTGTTACCCTCCTTTGAAGGATCATTGGATCTTTTATTAGTGGAAGTCTTCTGCCTTGCAGAAGCACTATCCACCCCTGTGGTTTCTTGGCACCAGGGACCTTCAAATGATTGTTCATTCAAAGTTGCCATGGGGGAGGTCTTATTGATGTTACCACTTTCCTCCTCTGTACTAGCAGGAGTAGTGGCAGCCTCATCACCCATATGCTCTACCTCCTCCTCAGAGAGCACCTCCTTTGGGTTGGGAGACACCCTTGTGGTTTCCCTTTGGATATTCTCTAGGGGAGAATTCTCCCTTAGAGGGCTTATAGGCTTAGTGGGTAATGGTACAAGAAGGGAAGGAGCCTTCTTTACCTGTTTCCTCTTGTAAGTTTGTGTGATTGGAGTGGTTGGTTTTTCAAGAAGGTACTGGGGAATTGATTTTGAGAGGGAAGGTTGGGCTTGGCTAGCAGTGGGTTGGTCTAATGGGGGCCTTGACCCTGCTGCCATACCTTCATTGGTTTGGGACACCACCATCATTGTAGAGAACAATGGGGTGTCAACTCCTTCAGAGTCCCCAGCAGATCTTCTCATATTGGAGAAAACCTTGCCTTTGGGGGGTTTAGGTACATATATCCCAACAGGTTGAGGTATACCCGTCAATTCATGAGTAATAACTTCTTGAACAAACCTGGGATACATAAAGAAGCTCTTTTTGTTTCCCATGTTTGAGACAAGATCACTGAAAATCATTTTAGAAAAATTATACTTTCTGGCAGTGGCCAAGCACACCAAAGCATAAGCAATAGTGCTGCTGAACTCACTCCATCCAGTAGTCTTTTTGGAGATACAATGCATAAGAGTATGGACAAAAAAACGCCATTGGGGTGAAAATTTTGCTTTAGAGAATTTGAAAACTCCCAATGGGCCTCCATACCCCATTCTTGTAAGATTTGAAAACAGTTCATCGTTTGGGATAGAGGTTATACCAGAGGCATCGTCTAGACGTAGACTGATGTGAATAACCTCTTCAGTAACCGTTAGTGATTGATCACAGATTCTTGTCTTGATCATCTGCACACCATTCTCAACAACAATAGTTGCATTAGCCCAGAACTGCCTTTGATGCTCAATATAGATTGTAGGGGATACAATAAGAGCATGAGCAATGTGGCTTGACTTGAGGAAATCCACAATCTGATGAAATCCTGCAGCTTGCTTTGGCTTTTGTAGCATTGCAATCTCGTTGTGTTCGTCGATAAAAGTCATGGATGCCATTGATCTTAGTGAAAAGCTTGCCTGAAAACTTCGAACTTGAGAGAGAAAAGGTTTTGAGCGCAAGAGAACAGTATGCAAAGAGTCGTTATGAACTTTTAGGCGGGCAAAGAGTATTTATAGTATTCGGAACATAAGCAGTATTAACCTAGAGCAGTATCAACTGATAGCAGTATTAACTACTAGCAGTATTAACTACTAGCAGTATTAACTGAAAGCAGTATTAACTACTAGCAGTATTAAATGAAAGCAGTATTAACTACTAGCAGTATTAACTACTAGCAGTATTAACTGAAAGCAGTATTAACTACTAGCAGTATTAACTGAAAGCAGTATTAACTACTAGCAGTATTAACTGAAAGCAGTATTAACTACTAGCAGTATTAACTAAAAGCAGTATTAACTGAAAGCAGTATTAACTACTAGCAGTATTAACTGAAAGCAGTATTAACTACTAGCAGTATTAACTGAAAGCAGTATTAACTACTAGCAGTATTAACTACTAGCAGTATTAACTACTAGCAGTATTAACTGAAAGCAGTATTAACTACTAGCAGTATTAACTGAAAGCAATATTAACTACTAGCAGTATTAACTGAAAGCAGTATTAACTACTAGCAGTATTAACTGAAATACTCCTTTTAAACCTGCTAAACACTGAGTACTGCTATGCATATCCTGAAACAGAAGATTAGTAACTCCAAGAATAATATACAGATATAAAACCACTTTTTGAGAAGGGGATTATTCAGAGTTGATCATTCCCACACTTGTTACCAAGAAAGTGAATCTACCCACATCAAAAGCTTTAGTGAATAAATCAGCAAACTGATTATCAGTGTGAACTTTGACAACTTGAATAAGTTTCTTTTCATTACAATCTCTTATAAAGTGATACCTGATCTCAATGTGCTTTGTTTTTTAGTGCTTGACTGGATTATTCACAATGCTAATAGCACTGCTGTTGTCAATAAAGATTGGAGTGTGTAGAAAGGTTACCCCATAATCCAACATTTGATTCTGAATCCATAAGACTTGAGAACAGCAACTTGCAGCTGCTATGTACTCTGCCTCTGTTGTAGATGTGGATACTGTGGTTTGTTTCTTGCACTGCCATGAGACTAGTCTAGCACCCAAAAACTGACATCCTCCAGAAGTAGATTTTCTGTCCAAGTTTGCCCCACCTAGATCACTGTCTGAGTATGCTATTAGGTCAAAAGGTGAGTTATGAGGATACCAAAGTCCCAATCTGGGTTGCCCTTTGAGATATCTGAATATCCTCTTAACAGCTTGAAAGTGAGATTGCTTTGGCCTAACTTAGAAATCTTGCACATACACAGACTGGAAACATTATATCTGGCCTTGATGCTGTGAGATACATGAGAGAGCCAATCATGGATCTATAATGATGCACATCCATATCCTCCCCCTCAAGATCTGCTGTGATCTGCTTGTGTGTTTCCATAGGTGTGCTGGCAGGTTTTGATTCTGAGAAACCAAACTTGGTTAGAATATCCTGCACATACTTGGATTGACATATGAAAATGCCATCTGACTTCTGTTGAACTTGGAGTCCAAGGAAGAAAGTAAGTTTCCCCATGGAACTCATTTTGAACCTTTGATGCATTAAATTCTCAAACTCCTTGCACATGTTGTTTCTTGTAGATCCAAAGATAATGTCATCAACATAGATTTGGACCAGCAAAATATCCTTCTTCTTTCTTTTAATAAATAGAGTCTTATCAATGACTCCTCTTTCAAAGTCATTTTCCAAGAGATAGGATGACAGAGTGTCATACCATGCTCTTGGGGCTTGATGTAGTCCATAAAGTGCTTTCTTTAATTTGTATACCCTGTCTGGATAGCTTGGGTTTTCAAACCCTGGTGGTTGACAGACATATACTTCTTCTTCAATTGACCCATAGAGAAAGGCACTTTTTACATCCATTTGATAGACTTTGAAGTTCATGTAAGAAGCATAGGCTAGGAATAGTCTGATTGCTTCTATTCTAGCCACAGGTGCAAACACTTCTTCATAATCTATACCCTCTTCTTGAGTATATCCCTGAGCCACCAGCCTTGCTTTGTTCCTTATGACAATACCTCTTTCATCTCTCTTGTTTCTGAAAATCCACTTTGTGCCAATTGCTCTGTGACCTTTAGGAAGGTCTACCAGATCCCATACATCTTGTAGCTTGAACTGTAGCAGTTCCTCTTGCATTGCTTCTATCCAGCTAGATTCTTTCATAGCATCATGTGCCTTTTTAGGCTCAAGCTGTGATAGAAAACAAGAAAGCACTGTATGCTGTTGATCTTGCATTTCCTGAAGCCTGCTTTGATGTCTAGTCATCATAGGAGAAGAGATATCTCCTATTACCAGCTGTGGAGGATGATTCTTTTGAACTCTGGTGTTATGACTAGGTTCTTCATTTAGTCCAGCCTCAAGATTAGATTCATGCAACTCAACTGAAGGGTTTTCAGATGCCACTTCATTATTTTCTTGAGTCTCCTTATCTCTAGTGTCTTCTTCACTCTGGCTTGGTCCAGTAAATGATTCCTTTTCACAGTCTTCAACAGAATTTACTGTGGGTATGGGAAAAATCACAGATTTAGATAGACTTTCTTGAACTTGTGTGATCCCTGATCCTCCACTTCCTGTTCCTGTATATTCATTACTTAAACCAAAGGAGTTAGTTAGTGAATCAATGTCAAATAGCCACTGAGGTCCAGACCCAACAGGATTTGGTGTGTTCTCATTGCATTTGACATTGTCACTTTCTTCAATTATTCTAGAAGAAGAGTTAAAAACTCTGTAAGCCTTACTCTGAGATGAATATCCAACAAGAAATCCATCATCTGCTTTGTTATCAAACTTACCTAAGTGAGATTTGGTATTTAGAATTGTACAAGGACACCCAAAAGGTTTGAAGAAACCAATAAAAGGTTTTCTTTTATTTAAAAGCTCATATGGGGTCTTGTTCTTTTGCTTGACCACTAGAACTCTGTTTTGGACATAACAAGCAGTATTAACTGCTTCAGCCCAGAAGGTAATTGGCAATTTGGAATCAGCCAACAGAGATCTAGCAGCCTCTATTAGTGTTCTATTCCTCCTTTCAGCAACACCATTCTGTTGAGGAGTCCTAGGAGCACTATATTGCCTCTCAATACCTTTTTCTTCACAAAAGGTGTTTAGATCATGATTTTTAAACTCAGTTCCATTATCTGATCTAATGACTTTTACTCTTTGATTAGTTTGGTTTTCAATTCTTAGAATAAAGGATTTGATAAGACCACTTGTTTCATCCTTAGTCCTTAGAAAATATACCCAAGTAAATCTGGAGTAATCATCAACAATAACCAAGCAGTAAGATTTCTTGCCTATACTCATAACATTTGTAGGACCAAACAGATCCATATGCAGTAATTGGAGACAAGAAGAAACAGAATTTAACTCTTTGGTCTTATGAGAAGTTTTGTGTTGTTTGCCTTTAAGACAAGCAACACAATGATCATCACATGAAAAGACTTTTGAAGGTAAACCTCTTACAAGGTTATTTTTAACAAGATTGTTCATAGTCTTGAAATTCATGTGACACATCCTTCTGTGCCATAGAGAGGATTCATCTACAGAACCTTTTGAAACAAGACAATTTAGAGATGAATCACTAACAACATTGTCCAAATCAAGACAGTAAACATTGTCCTTTCTTGGAGTTCTAAGTAGTATCATGCTTTCATCAACTACCTTGAACCCTGGAGCAAGAATCATACACTCAGTAGTAGTAAATAATATACTATGTTGTTTGTCACAAACCTGTGATACACTTAACAGATTGTACTTTAATTGATCAACATAGTAGACATCCTCAAATGTCATCTTACCTTTGGTGACATTACCTTTTCCGCTTATCTTACCACCAGTAAGATTATCTCCAAATGCAACATGTCCTCCATTGATATGCTTGAAATCCTGAAGGCATGACATGTTGCCTGTCATGTGCCTAGAGCAACCACTATCAACATGCCAAATGCTCTTTCCCTTGAGCTGTTGGTTGCCCTGCACATTAGATAAATCAATTAGTATGATTTAGGAACCCAAGCCAAAGTGGTCTTGGGTACCCCTTTCTTATCAAAATACTTGCATTCTTTCTTGACAAGATTTTTGAACTTTAACTCCTCATTCTTGGAGTACTTTGTTACAATAATAGGCTTGGAACTATGTTTGCTAGAATCAGTACTAGTTTTAGAAGTACTAACTGCCTTGGCAGCACTTGCATGCTTAGCAGTACTAACCTTGTTAGAAGTAGTAACTGTGTTGGCAGTATTAACCTTTGAAGAGGTATTAACAGTATTAGCAGAATTAATATTTTCAGCAGTACTAACACTGTTAGCAGTAGTAACTGTGTTAGCAGTACTAATATTGTTAGCAGTACTAACACTGTTAGTACTTCTAGGTACCCACATTTTGACACTTTCTTTTAAAATCTTTTTCTTTAAAGTGCCTTTACTTTCAACATATTTCTTTATCACATGTTTCTTTCCGGCCTTCCTATAACCAACAGGTTTTTGCACAAATCTTTTAAAGTTCATCTGTTGGTTAATTGGGTTGAAGTAACAATACTTAGCCAAATGATTCAACTTGCCACATATAAAACAAGGTTTTGGTCTATTGATTTTATTCAGATCAACTCCTTGTTTCTGAGCCCATTGATTATTCTAGTTTCTTTGATTTCCTCTTTTTAAACCAGAATTTAGGCTCTTGGCTTTATTGCAATCACACTGTTTACAAGATCCAGGATTCACAACTGTGGTTTGTTTGTAATGGACCTTGTTATCATTTCCTTTAGTCTTCTCTATCTCCTTGGACTTGACCCAGATTTTCCCACATCCCTCATTGGTGATAATATTGTTTTCTAATGGTATCTTTTTACTCACATTATTATCCCTGTTCTCACTGGCTCCTTTTTCAGTCAAATCCTTAACTACTACCTCATTTAAAGGATCTATCTTAAAAGCTTCTTCAGACAAGTCCTTTTTCTCCTTAGTTTCTAACAAGTCTGATGTAGGAGAAATATAGTTGTTATTGTAAGGAGGGGGTGTATTGTTGTATCCAATACCAGGCTTCATCTTATCATGTATCTGAGCCTTTAGAAGAGAGTCCATTGCTTTTGAAGCATAAGAAAACTTGTCTATGTCAAGTTTAACTTTTGACAGTTCCTCTTTCAGTCTATCATTCTCTTCTAAGGACTTAGACAGTTTGGTTTCTAATTCATTCTTTTCCCACTTCCAATAGTTTGTGTCATAAGAGTGTTGAAGTTCATTAGATTGAAAGCCTTTGATTTGCTCTTCAAATCTCTCTACTATCAACACATAATCTCTTCTGTCCTTTTCTAATCTTTTGAGGTCATCACACATACTTTGATTGTGATCCCTGTATCTTGTAACAGTGTCAATGCAAGATTTAGTGCAAAGATTAGAACTTACCTCAGTGGGGAGATCAGACACTTCTGCCATAAGAGCTTGGTTCTGAATGGCTTCCTCAGCTTGATCACTCCAGTCAAATCCGATTCCTTGTTGAGAAACAAGGGCTTGAGCAGGATTCTTGTTCTGATTGTATCCTCCATTCTGAGCTTGTTGGTGGTTATTGTTTGGAACAGCACTCCTGCATTCTCTAGCAAAGTGTCCTTTCTTGTGACACTTATAACATTCCACCTTGGTTTTGTCAAAACCAGCTCCATCTTCTCTTTTTTGAGAGAAGTTATTTCTTCCAGTTCTTTTAATGAACTTTTTCACCCTCATGGATAACATGGCCATCTGCCATTTAATATCCATCTCCTCCAGATCATCAGGGTGAATTTGATCAAGATCATCATTAATCAGAGAATTGCTGCTATGACTGGACAAAAAGGCTTCAAAGATAGTTTCAGTGCCTTTTTCTGAACTTACTCCACTGGCAGTACTAACTGCTTCAGGGTTGGCAGTAGTATCAGTGGATGCTGAAAGAAGTGCAGCATTGTGAATATAACCAGAGGGCTTCTTCTTGGTTTCTACCTCAGTTTCAAAAACTCTTAGATCATTGTATAGATCATCAAGTTCTTTCTCTTCCAGATTGTCACTCTGTCTATATGAGACAGTGTACATAGTCCATTCATCCCCAAGAGATCTGAGGAACTTTCTGTTGATATCATCTTGTTCCATCTTCACCCCTACAGTAGCCAGTTCACCTATGAGTTTATTGAACCTATCAAAAGTTTGAGTCATAGACTCATTCTTTGTGGAAGTGAAGTTCTCATACTGCTGCTTTAGAACATCTCTTTGATTTCTTTTGATGCTCTTAGTTCCAGCAAATCTTTTCTCTAGAGCATTCCAGAGAATCTGAGCATCAGTGCAGTTGCAAAATTGATGCTGATATTCATTGGGAATGGCCAAGAGCAGAGTGCTCAAGGCCTTCATCTCTGTCTGTCTGATCTTCCTCTCACCATCTGTCTTTGGTGGAGGTATTTTCCCATCTGGTCCTATCCTTCCAGCTTCAGAAGGACCATTCTAAATGATATCCCACATTGAGTAGTCAGTGAGAAGAATATATTGTCTGATTCTGATCTTCCACATGTCAAACTCACTTGGTTTGAGCATTGGAACCTTAGAAACCAAAGTACTGCTTGATTCTGTAAGATTTTCCATGATGAATAACTGTTTCTGAGAGAGTTAGGCTCTGATACCACTTGTCAGGATCGAATTCTCAATAAGAATTAATTCTCAGAAACAATATCAAAGAAGTTTGCGGAATAACACTTTGATATTTAATCAAACAGAAAATCAAAACAGAATATAATCAACAAACTGTACACTTGTATTGAATGCTTTGAAGTTACAAGATTACTCACTCAACCTCAATATTGATGAACAGGCTCACCAATACGAATTCTACTTCTCTAGAATTAGGATCTATGCCTTGAGGTTGATTTTCTCTCTAAAAGAATGAAAACAAAAGTTAACTCATTATTCTAAACTATACAATATATATACTGAATACAAAGATAATTACAATAAATAAAATATCTTCAGTATATCTTCCATGTATATCTATAAGCTTCCATAATCTTCAGATTATCCAGCTGTCATTCTTTCCATCCGAATCTCTTTAGCAGCACTAACCATGATCAGCAGCATTAACTTCTTCTAGCAGCATTAACTACTAAGCAGCACTAACTACTAGCAGTACTAACTAGCTAAGCAGTACTAACTTTGTTCAAGCAGCACTAACTATGACTAGCAGTATTAATAGTACTAGCAGTAGTAACACTCAGCAGTATTAATCTTTAAGTCTTCTAGCAGTAGTAACTTTGAACCAGCAGTATTAACCATACTTGATGAATTCTTCAGTTCCCAACATATAAGAACCATAGAAGATTTCTGCCTCATACACCAAGACTCTCAAGTAGCACAGATCAGAGCCTCTTTCGACTACTATCCAATAAGAACTTAACCTGAAGATCATCTTCAGACCACAGAGCATTTGTGATCCTTCACAGAGCCTCTGTGTAGGAAACCTCTGGAAGTAGAATCCTGGTGAATTTCATGAAGATAATTGATCATGTTCCTCTCAGGTGCCCATACTGTATGAAGATTCTTAAGATCAAATAGTACACCCACGATGGTTTACTTTCCAAGTGTCATTCCTTTTATGGGTGACAACCTTTGTACTATTGTGTGCTCCACGATCTGTATATGTAGGGAGCACCTCCTGCCATTGTTGGCAACACAACACACAATTTCACACACGCCTGAATTCTAGTGAGAGAAATCTGTAGAGAGCATTTGTCACACAGTAGTGTGTGTTCTTGGTGTATTATACAAGTTAATGAAGATAATCCGTTGAGTGAATCATTCCTATTGTTTCTGTTATCTTTGTTACTTGTATGAGTGTGATTCTACCAAATATCTCAACCCATTCCATGCATTAAAAACGCTTCCGCACATCATTTGATCTTGCGTGTTCTGAGTTTAGAATATCATTGTTGAGTAAAACTGGGATCAACAAAAACATAAAAAAAATATTAGCGGATAACTTTTAAAAATTGTTAATGTGATATTAGAAATCAATTACATGAATTACAAATTTGGTCCATGTGGTTTATGTGTTTTAACACTCCAGGTCTCTATTTTTGAAATATCTACGGATTACATCTCTATAGTTTGCATTTCATAACGCATTGGGTCCCTAAATCCAACTCCATTAGATTTTTTTATGTTAAATAAGTTAAATAAGAGGGCATTTTGGTCATTTGAATCATAAAGGGACCAAACATGTAACCATGTGAACCAAACATGTAATTTACTCTCTTTATATTGTATAATATATATATATGTATGTATGTGTGTGTTTTTGTGTATATATACACTTAATAATTTTATTTTATTTTAAAAAAGTAAAAGTAAAAATATAATATTCACCACCACCACCACAAAGATTCAAAACACAAAAAACTAAATCCGATTCAAACACAATAGATAGATCCTAAATCAGATTCAAACTCAAAACGTTCAACTTTAATTCAAAAACATAAAAAAGTGGAGTAAATTACACTATTGGTCCCTATGGTTTATTCAGAATTTGGATATGGTCCCTATTTTGAAATAAATACACCAGGGATCCTTGTGGTTTGTATTTTTTTGCACTCTGGGTCCCTACCTCTAACGTTGTTAAAAACAATTTGTTAGTTAAGGGGCAACAAAGTCATTTAACTTATTTTTCACCACTTTGACCACATTTCTCTCTCTTTGACCCACAACCCTTCCCTTCTCACCGCACACCTGCAACTTTATATATATATATATATACACACACATACGCAATTCACAATGATATCATCTTTATTCTCTAGATAGAAATCCATCTTCCCACCTCCCTGTTTACTACCACCCTTTCCTTATATATATATATAACAGACCTGCATCACCACCATGACACCATCACAGATCTACTGCTCCCTTTTTTACACATACACCTTTTTTTTAACAGCAAGAAGCAAATATATTAAACCAGAAACTAGCAATGTCTTGATAGCTTCTATACTTTCAGGTCTTGCTTATACCTTGTGCCAATGGGCATCACAAGTTAAGAAACACTCATCATACTAGATGACAGTAGAAATGTCAATAGTTGGGAGCCTTTGCTTGCTGGCAAATACTTTCAAGTCTCTGGATGGCCAAGCAATGAGATAGCATGGGTTCTTTCTATGGGTGGACACCACTTACGGCAATCCCTGTTTTTACACATACACATGAAACTGCTTATTCTAAAAAAAACAGATCTCACATGCATACATACTACATATATACCCAGGTCACACACACATAATAAATGCAAAAACAACCCACATGTGATTACTTATTCCCAAAAAACCCACCAACACAGTTTGTGTTTGTGTTAACAGAGATTAAGGATAAAAAGAGGCGTGTATGTGTTGGCGTGTTCTACTATTAAAAAAAGATGTGTTTGCTTGATTTAAAACACACACACAGAGACAGACAGACACACTTCCAGCATAATCCAACTTAGAGAAAAATATACTTGGGTGTTTGAAAGAGAGAAAGAAACAGAGACAGAATATATGTGTGTGTGTGTGTGTGTGTTTTCTATGACGAAGAAGAATGGATGGGTCACCAGAAGGGGGAGGCCGAGATTGAGAGAGGTTAGAAGAGGGGGGAGGGGTGGCTGGGATCGAGAAAATGGGAAGGGTATCTTGTGTGCGTGTGTGTGTCTTGTATTTGTGTGTACCGTGTGCATATTTTGTGTGAGTGAGGCCGGAGATGGAGGTCGGGTGGGATGAATGTGTTATCGGAGTTTAGGGAATGATATACCATGGGGAGATGTATAGGGTAGGGCTCTGGAAATAAAATGGATGCTAAGAGAAGATGGGATATGGGGTAGGGCTCTGGAAAGTGGATGAAGAAGATGGGGTATAGGCTAGGATGAAGAAGATAGGGGTCGGATGAAGAAGATGGGTGGCTATACACACATACATGCATATTAAAAAAAAATACATGTGCCATCATCTTACTCTAGTATTAAAAGTTCTTTTAATTAATACTTGAAATAACCAAATTGTCCATGGAGTTAACAAATCAGAGTTAACAAAGTTAGGGGAAGGGACTCAGATTGAAACAAAATGCAAACCACAAGGATCCCTGGTGTACTTATTTCAAAATGGGGACCAAATCGAGATTCTAAGCCAACCACAGGGACCAACGGTGTAATTTACTCTAAAAAGTTTAATCAAACTTCATATTTATATACATAAGAAGAACAAATTGCATAAAAACATAAACAAATCCTTTGAATGTGTTCTTGTTTTGGTTCTTCATACAAACAGAAAAAACAACTTGAACCCAAAATCAAAAATCTTTTAATCTAAGCCTTTGAAATCAAAACCCCTCGAACCCAAATCTAAAACCTTTGAATTGAAATATATAATCAGAACCTACAAAACCAAATCTAAAATCTTTAAGAGAGAAACCCTTTGAATCCATATTTGATACCTTTGAATCGAATTTATTTGAATCATGAACCCATATCTGATACCTTTGAAAATTGAAACCTTCAAATCGAAACCATCGAACCTAGATATTATACCTTTGAATCAAAATAGTTGAATCAAAACCTTCAAAATTAAAACATCAAACCTAGATCTAGAACCCCTCGAACTAGATCTGAAATCATTGAATCTTTGTCATGAAGAAGATGGATTTATGTTGTTGAATCATAGTCGTTGTTGCTTCAATGGAGATGGAGTTGATGATAAAGGTGGGTGCTTGGGGGGATTTGTGTCGCTGAAATAGAGATGAAGGGAAGGGTGGCTGAGTAACTTGTTGGATCTTGATCTAGTTACTCGGGAGGGTGCATTGTATCTGTATGGCCATCAACTCTCGAGAACTCCATTCAAGTACCGTGGTCAGTGATGGGGGCCTGAGATGGGATGGTGATGAGTTGTTAGAAGAATGAGGAAGAAGATGGGTTTAGAGTTTAGATTTTTATTATATATGTATTTCTGATTTTTAATAGAAAATTTAGGGAATGGGTGAAATGACTAAACTACACTCTTGGTCCCTATGATTTTAATAGAACATAAAAAATAAACTAAATGACTAAAATACCCTCTAAAGTGACTGAGTTAACATAATTCTTTGGACAGATTTAGATTTAGGACTCAATACGTTATAAAATGGAAACCATAGGGATGTAATCCATGGAATTTCAAAATAGGGACCCAAAATGTTAATACACATAAACCACATCAACCAAATCTGTGATTCACTCTTAGATTTATCATAATGGTCATATGAAATATATTAAATTTATCAAACCAATAATTTCTTAATCAAAATTGGGTCTCTATGTGTCACTTAAACAATCAAACAATTGATTTGGTTTTGGGTGTTCAAATTTCAATATTTAGTTTAAAAAACTTGAACTATTGTTATAGAAAAAACTATATAGAACAACAATAAATAGAGAGAATGAAAATCTGTAATTCTCATTAATCATAAGCACTTTAAATAGGGAGGAGTTTACAAAGAAAAAGGAAACATTCATTATGGTAAACTCTAATACTTGGAAAGTATTCTTTCAATCACTTCATTTTGATGATGACACATAATTCTTCAATACTCCCTCTTGTGCCGAGTCAAATGAGTGATGGTGCATAGTTATTGTCTCATTAAAACCTTACACCAAAGATACAAAACCCGGTAGGAAAAATAAAACTTTAGACGAAAGAAAGAGTATAAGGCACCAGTAAACAATTTGTTTAGTTTACTATATCTTTCTTGATGCGTACATCAATTGAGAGGTTTAGAAAACAAGATGATTTATAAACTGTGGCCTCACTAAATCCATGCACCAAGGAATAAAACCCAGTGGGAAAAATAAAACCTTGGGCGGAGGAAAGAGCACAACCTACTAATAGTACATGTTTAGTAGACACCTCCTTCTATCTATTACTCCCCCTGACTCGTGCATTAATTTTGGAAGTTCGTAAAACATTTGCATTTTAATACTTACTACATGTTTCCCAAATATGGATTTAGGTAATGATTTCGTAAACAAATATGTCACATTCTCTTGGCATCTTACATGATTCATTTGAATCTAGAGGAGAGTTTGTTATTGTTGATTGTATAAAAACTTAAGCAGAATATGTTTGGTGTTATCACCTTTGATGTATCTTACTTTCAACTCTTTGATACATGATGTTTTATTTCCATATATGTGGTTAGGATATTAGTTAAACTCAAAACACTAGCTCCTCTAATATGTGTAATGATAGTCCTTAACCATATGCACTCTATAGTCTCATGTAGAGTAGCATTGCTGGAATAGTTCAAAGAGGTAGCTACATAAGGTTTTCTTAGTTTACTTCCAAACAATTAACATGTTCCCTATGGTAATTTCTTATCACATTTAGGAACAAACTTTGTATGGGTCAGACAAATACATATCAATACATTGTTTTGTGTTTTTTTATAAGAGCTAGTACATTGGCCGCTCACATTCTTAGTAGGTATTGAAGTTTCATTATCAATCCCATTTTTTGTTTATACAGAAAAAGTATAAGCCCATATCAATGGTTTCGAAAGATTAATTTGATATCATTCCAATGACTTTGCGTTGACACTGAGCTAAAACTAGCTAACAGTTTACTAAGAAATACAATATATGGTCAAGTGTATTGTGCTAAGTACAATAATGTGGCTATTGTACTTATGGAGTTCCAACTCTTAACACCTCATCATCATCATCCTTTAGACGAAATAGATCTTTCCTTATATACAACACTTTGACCGGTCATGGGAGTGTTCGTCGGTTGCGCTTTGTCCATATTAAATCTACTGATCGTTTTCTGGACATATGCGAATCAGTGGATTAATATTCCACTAGCTAGGTGTCCAAGCTCATATTCATATTTCAAGTAGCTTGTGGTTTCTCTTATTTCATCACGAGTTATTATGTTCATAACATCAACGTAGAAAGCTACACTGAAAATATGGAACTTCTTTTCCCAAATAAATACGAAAGGGCACAATTCATAATTCTTATCATTTCCCAATCTATAAATTGAGTGTTTCAATTTTATTGCAAACGCATTCTGTGGTTTAGAGTTACTTGTTTTAGAATTAATGCCATCAAGCACTTTTATATATCTTCGAATCTATATCCCCATGGATATATGTACTAACCACATCCATGCGCTGCATTTTCCAGTCCTTCATAAACTATTAGGCTAATTAATTAGCAGAATGTTATAACGTTCATCACGAGAGAGTAAGTCTTCTCGTGGTTAATCCAGGACGTTGTGAGAAACCTTGTGCCAAATGAGAGCCTTACACATTATGACTTAATTATTCTCATTATGTCTCTTTGACAAAAGATTTATCTATGTCCTACAGGCTTTACACTTGGTAGGTTAGCACTACCGAACCAAACACCTGTTCATTTGTCAAATATGTGATCCACAGATTTAAGTTCTAATCATACAAACAATCAATACATAAGATATAGATCAATACCAATAACCATATAACTATTTGAAGTATGTTTTGCAATATCAACACCATGAAAGCTCTCAATATTTCTCTCTCTAGATCTAGTCTCACTCTCTCAAAATGTCTATATACGTATGCTTTACAAAGACACAAACCTTTATATACTTGGTCAACACTCTAACCAACACTCCTCACATTAAAACACTTTAGAACATTTACACACTACCTTTTAATCTTGCATACAATTACATTTCAGTCCTAACAATCTCCCCCTTTGGATTTAAGATTAAATAAAATTGACAGCAGTCTTTAGCAACTTCTATCTTCTAAACTTTGACACTTTCTTATCATTTATCACAATTTGCCTTTTGTAGAAAATAAGAATCTCTTCAACTGGTGGTCTTCTGAAATAAACTTCAACGAGTCTGTGGACAATCTCCCTCTTTTTTTGAAATAATCAATCTTCTCAAAACTTTTAGAACAACAAACTTTGTCTTCTCTTTTGAACTAGTTGCTTTAACAATCTACAAACTTTATCTTTGACTGTTTTGATCTTTGGAAATTATCTTGTAAAGTCTTCTTTGAACATGAACAATCTTTGTATATTGATCTCTCTTGAATCATGTTGATTCATCTTTAACTTGACATATATCTCCTCTGATATCAAAAATATCTCCAAATTACTTGACTTTGACTTACATACCCCCCCCTCCCCATTTTGATGATTGTGAGCATCATGATCATCAAAACTCTTGTCAATTTCAAAAACATCTTAGTAACACATGTAACAGTCTCCCCAATTGATCTAAATAACCGTCAATTCCAAAAGATATGGATCCGAATTTTTTCAAATTCTGACAGAATAAAAGTTGTAACCCTGAATCAATGTATGAAACCGTTAAAATACCTGTAAGTAGCACAGAGCCACTTAGTAGAACAAATGCACTTTGGAAAGGAGATTTTGATGTTCACTCCCCCAGGGCTTCCATTTAATCATTGAGAATACACAGAAATCTCTATGAATGTTATGACAGAAAAACATATTCTATGTGTGTATGTCCATATGTAAGAAATGATTGAAGCAACTTATGTTTTATCAAGAAAATGTGTAAACCATTGAGACATAACAAGTTTTCCATAGACTCAATGTGCATGATTGAAGTGCGAAGGTGGGGCAAGCTTCCTTTTTTGTCAATATCCAAACCTTCCGAATGAAGATTAGATACCATATGTGCTATGTCCCTAAGAAAAAAAATTGAAACATTTCTTTGTTGAGAAATAAATGAGTAGCTAGTGGGGTTAAATAAAGAGTTAGCATGGGCTCACTTTCTTTTTCAATGATGTTCACGAAAGAATTGTGAAACAATAGTAATGTGGCTTCCCGACTCAGAAATGGTTGGTGCAAAGTTATCTTATTCTTTTAACTCTGTTCTCACACCCTCTTTCTCTTTTCAATCAACTCAATTCTAACCAAACTCTCAGTTACGTTTTATCTTAGCACAATGAGATTACTCAACCGTATGAGTTATCTCCCCCACTCATGGACTTATGACCCTGACCCCTCAAACACTCAAGGATAACTTATTGGGTAGGAAACATTAGTTAATGTGAATCCATATAAGTTCATTATTCTCTCACACTGTGTTGTTCAACAGTTTAGCTTGAACAAATATGAATCTCAGCATTTGAATGACGTTGTCATCAGAATGAATGCTTCACAAAAATATCATGAATATATGAGCATTTGAACATTGAAGATTTCTCACAACAAGGATATTGAATGAATGAAATGAATTCGAAAGACTTGTTTGAGAATCTGACAATGTGTCAACAAGATCAAATATCAGGATAGGTTAGGGTTTGAAAGAATGAAATTTGTTTATATGAATAAATAATTAAATATAAACAAAAATTGAATGAATTTCAAGAACCCTTAAGATGAAAAAATTTATGGTGCTCAACAAACTTGGAATACAAACGGGTGTATTATCACCAAAAAAATGTTTCGTTTTGAGATATGATAATAACAAAGGCAATAAGGAACTGAACTGGTGTGTATAAATACTTGAAAATATAGAAAAGATAATACGCAAGTATTAATCTTTGAAAACACGCGGTCAGAAAAATCATTAACAACCAAATATGAAAACATTTAAAATCACATTTCTAAATTCATAAATCGGTTTGAGAATAAAGAAGTGGTCTGAACATTTAGAAAAACATTTTCATACTTAAAAGTTGTCCATCTTTTAAGTAATCTGAGTTTGAGATCAGAAGACACATACACTCAACATAAAGTCTCATAGCTCCCCTCAAATTAAAAAAAATTGTCATTTAACAAAATTCATTAACGCCCCATTGAGATAAAAAATTTTGCACTGGAAGTTGTAGAAGTACTTGAAGATAACGCTCTGATCAATTCTAGTGCCTCCGATTTAGCTCTTAGAAATTCTAGCCATGTGTATCTCGAGTACTCATCAATCATAACCAAGATATGATTTTTACCACTAATTGATTGAGTCCTCATTGGTCCACAAAGATCCATGTGTATCATCTCTAAAGGAGATTTACAAGAAGACTCCATCTTAAACTTATGGGAATTTCGCTTCATCTCTAAAGGAGATTTACATGAAGACCTCCTATGCTTAATCCAACTTTTTTCCCTTGAAGCTTTAGAGACAAGACAAGCTGGTCTTGAAACGGACAGAGTGGGAAAATTCACGGCATACAGATCAACAAACCTAGTTGTTTTAAAAATTTTGACTCCATTTTTATCATCAATTGAACAACTTTCTATACAAATCTAATTTTGCATAGTTTTTCACAAAACTAATTGATGTTGAATAGATTATGTCCTAACCCATCAACGTATAACACCTTTTGGATGATTATCGTACCTTTTGTAAATACACCGTATCCTCTTATGAAACCAGTACTATTATTACCGAAATTGACCGATCTGTCAGGACATTCAAGATAATTATGCAGTAACTGCTTATATCCTTTCATGTGTCTCGAGCATCCGCTGTCAATGATCCACACATGACATTTCTGCAAAACACAATTAGTTCTTTTTAGGTATCCATATCAGGATGGGTCCTTTGTTGTTAGCATCAACAAGTTTATCAAGATCTGTTGACGAGTCTTTGATTCTCCATTTAAACCTTGGCTCTATGAGCGAATTTGTGATGTATGTCCTTAGGCAACCACTTCCAGACAAACTTCACATCAACAGGTTTCAAAGCATATTTCTTTGAAAAATCTTTCTTATAAGAACCAAAAACTTTAACAAACTGTTTAGAAGAAGATTTAGAAAACGGTTTGTTCCAATACGAGCTTTGAACATTTCTTTTCTTTGAAGAAGTAGTATTGAAAGAGAATGAATTATGTCCACAATGAGTACAATGCAACTTCTTTTGTGCTATAGTCCACAACTCAGAACGAGCAAAATTATTACATTTATATGAACAAAGTTGACAACAAGTAGCATCAAAATAAGTACAAAATTTTCTAACAAAAATATTACATTGATCATTGTTGACATTATCATTTCTAGCAAACTTAATAGAAGATCTATTTTTAGAAATATTTTGTTTAGTCTTTTATTCAGTATCCTTTCTCTTCCACACTATTCAATTTCCACCATTCCTTTCTGAAACACAAGAAGAATTAGAGTCATTGACAGTCTTATAAGAACTTTTAGAACAGAAAGATTCCTCTGAACCAAAATTTGATTTAGTTTCTGAAGTTTCTCTTACTTCAAAGACACTTTGATTCTTTTCAGTTTCTATAGGAAATACAGCAGAAGATTTTGTCTAAGCATCAAATTCCGGGTTTGAATGAAAGTTCCAATTTTGAGTTTCAAAACCTTTATTTTCGAAATTAGCAGTTGAATTTGGTTTTGACAAATTGCAAACTTGAACTTCTAAAAGTCTGATTTGTTTCCAAAGCTTTTTAATTTTCTTCCAGACTCGTGTCAAGTTGAATTTCAAGATCAAGATTTTCATCATCCGTTTCTTCATTTCTGTTTTTTAAATACAAAATTTCTTTTTCTATAACATAAATTTTATCAATCTCAGAATTTTGTTCAAATTTTTCAGATTTAGGATCATCAATATACTTTGATTTAAATGAAATATCATTTATCTTGATTTTCTTTGAATAATCAGAATCCATAGATTTAGGCACACTGGATTCAGAAGCAGATTCAACAAATTCACTTGATTTTGGAAATAACATATCAAATTCAGTCAATTTAGTTTTTTTAGACTTATATCTGATATTTAAAACATAATATTCAAAATTTGTTGTATTAAAACTTGGTTTTTGTGAATCTTTACAGGTGAGTCTTTCTCTATATTTTCTTTTCCTTTTGTAGAAATTTCATATATCAGACTTTCAGGTTTTGTAAACGTTTCAGAAATAGGAGGAATCTTTTTAGAACCTTCACCTAGTTTATCAAAGTCATAAAGATTTTCGGGTGATTTATTTAAAACATCATTTTCTGAAAGACCTAAACCCATTTTTGGATTATTAAACATAGTATCTTTTGGGTTATTGGTCAAAAGCTTCAAAGTCTGTTCAGTCTGTCATCTCTTGAAATTCAAATCTTCTAACTGCTTGATTTTAGTATAAGCATCACATCTTTCTTGATCAACTACTTTATATTTAAAATCAAGATAACCTTTTTCATTCTTCACGTTGACTAATTCCTTTGTAGCTCAGAAATTCAGGTTTCCATTTTTGCCTTTTTAGCTCGAATAAAAGCTTTCTCATTCTCTCTGTCATCAGCTAAACATTTGTATAAAGCTCTTTCAGTTTCAATACTTGACACCTTAAAACTTTCTTTTAAACCTTTAAACTGTATTTTGAAAAATTCAATCTGAAAAATTAAGTTTTGAACTTCATTAGATTCATTTTCAGAATGAGAATGTACCTCAGATTCAGAATTTTCCTCCTCATCTAGACTGACATCGGCATTAACTGAAGCCATCAAGTTGTAATGAACTTGTGTAAAATGAGCTTTCTTCTCATCAGATGTATCATCGAGCGAATTTTCTTCTTCCGACATTAGATCTTTACTCTTTTCTTTGCTATTGACCAACTGAGCCTTCTTCGTATGGTAGTCAGTATCCTTCATCTTCTTTATCCTACATTCTCTTGCGAAATAGCCTAGCGTTCCACAATTAAAACATCTGTTATTCACTTGATCCTCTTTCTCTTCTTTCTTCTCCTCTTTCTCAAAAACTTTCTTCTCATACTTTCTCTTATACTTGTCCACTTTGTAATAATCTAGTTTGAATTTTGAGTAAAACTTCTTCTTGCCAAACCTCTTGTTGAAATTACTCGTCAACAAAGCTAATTTCTTAGCAAATTCTATCAAATCTTCATCTGATTCCTCTTCAACATCAGTAGCCCCAACTATCAATTCTAAAATCTCATAAATCAATGAACTTTAATAGACTTGGAAGGCTTAGTCTTTGAACTCTTTTGCTTTTCAGTAAGCAAAGCAAGCTATTCAGCAACCATTTTCTTATCATCACTAATTTGCATGACCTTCTTGTTGATTAAGAATTGCAAACAAGTCATGTAATCTCTCTTCATCCATATCTTTACTCATCTGAATGTTTACAGAATAAGAGTCCCATTCAGGATTTAGATTCTTCATAAACTCGTAGTTAATCTATGAATCATTCTTCTTCAACCCTATCCCTCTCAGATCGTTAAGAATGATATTGAACCTTGTGGATCCTAGTACAGTGCAATAATCAATAATAATCAGTAAATAACAGAGATTGAATCACAAAACCTGGTCATATAATTGGATTGATCAATAAAGGGTTTAAGGGATTACAGAGAGAATAACAATATGTGTATGTAATCTCTAAATGACCATTCAATCTCTACAATTCTTTATATAACTTTCTATTTAATACGACATTAATGGTCCTAACAATATCCCCCTAAAGTTGTATAAATAATTTATCTTTTTGAAATCTTCAGGTCTTGATCTTCTCTTCCTCTTGAATCTTTGAATAACTTTGGTGTTGCTTGTCTTCATGTCAATCCAGGCTCCCCCTTGAATAAAGCTTTGATTCTTCAACTAAGCTCGTAGAAGGAAACAACCTGTAGCAAACACCTCTTGATAAAGAGTAGAAGAATCAATCAAGTAAAAGTGTAATATTTCAATCCAATGGCTTTTTAACCTCAGATTTAAGATTTTGTACTCCCCCTCGGCTTTTGCTAACTCCCCCTCAACATGATAATCTGTGTCTTTGAATCTTGTGTCTTTGTCATTTGTCCCCCTCATGATGATTAGGAGAATCCTGATAATCATGTATCTTCAAAGACGAATTTGATGAGTAGCAAAATAGCAGATAAAACTTTAAGTAACCAAGGTAGGGTAATCAACTAACACAGAAACACATTAGTCACTGTTATCACAACAATCAAAATAATTGTGTGGACTATTTTCAGAGTTGGTATCGATGTATCTCTGATTGGACTTCCAGTTATCACTAAAGTAAAATTTAAGCATTTATGTTTCTCAAACTGTTCTGGAAATATCACAAAGATATGTAATTGGAATCACAAAGATTCGTACATGTGTGAAAGAAATATAATCATTTATATATGGCTCAAATATTGATTCAACCTGGGACGCATGTTAGAAATCAATAGACACGGTGATATGAATATGAAGTTCAAAGACCGTAGCTGATGTCTTCCTTTTTCAATATCTAAGACCTCCGAGTGAGGAAAAAATAGATTATGTGCTAAATCTCCGTAAATATATGAAACAAGTATCTTTTGTGACATACTTGAGTGGCTAGGTGGGGTAACACGAGTTATCGACACTAGGTCCATGTATGTTTCAATATCCATCTCCAAAGAACTAGAATGAATAGATTGTGTGGTAACCCGGATAACTGACTCGGTTTGGTAAGGACCAATATTTCTTTTAAGTCCCGTCACATCTTCACCATATTCTTTTCACTCTGAACTCATCTATCAAGCTAGACCACTTACTGATATCTATGAATATGATGTCTTTCTTGGGTAGGTCCTTCCGGTTCTGGATCGACCATAGAGACTGTATAAGTCCTAACACTCCTTTAACTCACCAAAATAAATCATTGAAGTATGAGTTCTGATTTGAGGTAATTAGAAGTCAAACATTTAGGAACGAGTCCTGAACTGAGTTGTTCATAAGTCTAAATCAAAAATAGGAAATATGGTACTCCCCCCTTCAAATGTGGCATAACCTTTGATTGTAGTCATGTGACGTGAATAATTTGAATTAAATCACACATGACATTCCTGCAAAACAGATTTGAAAGATTTAGGTATCCATGCTTTGATGGATCCTTGGTAGTTAGATGCCTTAGCTTTGAAGCTATGAAAGTGAGGACCGGGGATACTATATGTACCATACCATCTATTCACATACATTGGATCCACAAAATCACTCTTTCCACAATGAGTGCAACAGATTTTTGATCGGTTTAGACGGATCAACTTAGTTGTAGAATAGACATAAGTAGGTGAATCAATCTTGGAAATAAATGACTTTGTATCAACTATAGGAGATTTATGAGACTCTTTTCCACCACCATCCTCTGTAGTTGATTTCTTTCTCCAAACCATATTTACTTTTTGAAACACTTGATTATCTGTTTTATCAACAAGAGAATTCTAGAAAAGATTGGAAGGACGAATCTGATCTTTTAAGAATTCATTTGATTTGACAAACTTCTTCGAAGAAATAGTTGTAGAAGTTGAACTTGAAGAATAAGGAGACTGAACAACGGTATCGGGACTAGTTTGTTCAGATAAATCAACTTTAGGATTTATTTCTTCAACTTTCTTGACTTTTGCGGATAAAACATTTCTTTCTTCTATAATCAAGTTAAATCTCTTTTGTAAATCAAAATTTACCATCTATTCTTTCAAAAATTTTGTTGCTAATACAGACAATTTCTTTGAACGCTTATGAGTATCTGTTTCGAAAATCTTCCTTTCACTTTCAAAATCTTTTTCAATATTGTTGCGTTTGTCAGATATATCTTTGAAAACCGCAACATTCTTCCTTTCAAGAATTTTCTTTTCAGTTTCAAAACTTTTTTGCTCTTTCTCAAATGTATCTCTCCCAATTATCAAAACATTTTCAAAGTCATAAATCTGTTTTGAATGTTTTGCTTTATGAAGCTCAAAAACCTTTCTTTCATGCTCAAAGATATTTCTTTCTTCAAAAATCTTCTTTGAAATATCAAGAATTTCCGTTTGAACCCCTTTCCTTCATTAGCAAAACCACTTCTTTCATTCTCAAAATCGTTTCTGCCCTTTTCAATCCCCTTCTCAAGATCAGAAATCTTTTGTTTGAGTTCGAAATTGTTATTCTTTAAAGCACTGATTTCATTTTTCAATGAATCATCTAAATCTTTGGTTTTCTTTTCAACAATTTTCAGATCTTCCTCAGGTTCTGAATCATCGAAAGCTTTTAAGATTTACCATTCACATACATAAGTGTTCATTCCATTGTTACTTAAACAAAATGATCGTAAGACAATTTAGATTTGATCAAAAAAATCAGATAGAATAGCACAGAAAAGACAGATGTTCCCCTTCGACGACTTAGCACGGGGGTCCGGGTGATGTGCCTGTCCGAGTAAGGGTGAAACTCGGATTTGGAAATACCCAGAAGTAGGAACTTCCCGGACAAGAAAAACAGTGAGACCCGGATGATGGGACCGGATCCAGATTAGAAGGGACCGAATGTAAGTTACTGGGAGAGGTACCCAGATTCTAGGAACCGGATAAGGAATCTGGGAGTCGGATGTACTGGACCTGAGGAGACCGGGAGTCGGTACCTGGGCCGGTTGATGAACCCAGGAGGATTTGTCTGGGAGACAGACCTGAAATGCAAGACGTCCGGGAGACGGACCTGGAAAGTAATCGAACCGGCTTAGAGTCCGGGCCCGAGAGGCGGTACCCGGGTTATGATGTGATCCAAACAGGGGAATCCCGGATTGGTGGAATCGGGTTGTGACACCCGGATTGAGGGTTACCGGATCGAGAGGGATCCAGTCTTGCAACTGGGAGAGGTAACTTCCTGGGTAATATTGTGATCCGGGACTCACGAAGAACACCTAGGTTTTGGCTAAATCCGGGTACGATTAAATACACCAGGAGTCGATTAATCCTTCGACAAAATCGGATATGATGCAATTCTAAAGAACCCTAAACACCCTAAATAGTAAACTAACTAAAAACAATCAACCCAACTCGATTTGGACCAAAAGTTTTGAGTTTTGATCAAAAAAATTATGAAATTTCAAGAACACAAACAAAAAAATTCCAGATTAAAAATTCCAAAATTTGCCTTCAATACTTCGAATTTATCGATGATACTTCACCAAAAACTTTGACTAATCCAACGAATTAGAATGGAATCAATTAAACTCAAGAGTTTTGCAAAAAATCAAACAACCCATAACACAAATAAAAGTTGTCGACCATAATGAAAATTTGAGAAAAATTAATACCTTTCTGAATCAAATCTTCGTCTTTCTGCTCTGATACCAATTGTGGATCCCAGTATAGTGCAATAATCAATAATAATCAGTAACTAAGAGCATCCACAATGTGCTTTTTCAAAGCTTTTTGGGAGGTTTTTCAAAAAATAAAAACCTCCTTTTGAGGTTTTTCATCATAGCTCGTAACTGCACGACCTGCTTTTTCATAGATTTTTCGTATTTAATCAGTTTTAACTTTATATAATTTTATAAAAGTTTCGTATTTAATCAGTTTTATTTATTAACCAGTTTTATTTATTAATATATTTAAAGTAATCTTATTTAAATATAATTATTAAATAAATAATATAAATAAATACATAATGAAAGTAATTATATTTTATATTTTTAAAATAATATCTCAAATTTGACATATTTGTACAATTTTAACAGATTTCTTAAGGACCCACTTTTTATTTTCGGTTATACATACTTTTAAATTTAACATTTTTTAATTTTTATTTTACAAACTTTTTATACAACTTTTATATATTTCTTAATAACCTAATTTTTATTAATTTGTATGAATTTTAATGTATTTATTTTTATAAATAAGAATAAAAATGATATAAAGTTAAAAGAGTGGGACCCTGAGTAGTTTTAAAAAAGTAATGAAAAAGCTTGGGTGAGATTTTTCACATAGTGGAGGTATATAAATGTTTTTAAGTTGTTGATGTGGCAATAATGTGTAAGAAAAAAACTATGAAAAAGCTCGGTGAAAAACTTGTACACTGTGGATGCTCTAACAGAGATTGAATCACAAAACCTGGTCATATGATTGGATTGATCAATAAAGGGTTTAAGAGATTACAGAGAGAATAACAATACGTGCGTGTAATCTCTAAATGACCATTCAACCTTTACAACTCTTTATATAACTTTCTATTTAATAAGACATTTATGGTCCTAACAAACCTGTTATAGGTTTCAGTTAAGGTTTCACCTTCCTTTGCCTTGAAACCTTCATACATTTATGCTCTGGTTCTCTTAGACCGCCTCTATTTTTCAGCCTTGAAGTTGATCTTTTAACTCATCCCATAATTCTTTGGTAGAATCCCTACTATCAACTGTGTTATAGATGTCATTGGGATTACCATTGTCAAAAAGGTTAATGCTTTGCCATCAATTTCAAATTTAGAAATCTTCAGACTTAGGTTCTTCTCTATCAGGAACAAAAGCATAATTTGTTGTAGTAGCTATACCAGGAACTGTAACCATTGGTTTATAAGGTCCTTTGGTTATTTGATATCATGGATCTCTTATTTAGGTTGTTTAGAAATTGAATCATTCTCTTTTTCCGTTGTGGATATTCATCAACTTGCAAGACTGGAGATTTCGACTTATAATCCATGCTCATCAAATCTTTAGACATCTTGAACTGTGAAAAATATGAAATTGAATTCGAAATGAGCTTTAAATCAGTGAAAAATAACCTTTGAAAAATCACACTTTGTCTTGAAAAGTCAACTTCAAAAAGTCAATCGGTCAAACTTGATCAAAATTTCACAATCCTTGATTTCTCTTTAAACCTAATGTCCCCCGCAGACCAATAAAATCAACTCCCGCGAAGCACTTGTGTGGTAAACTCCAACTATTGCGTAAGAGTTATGCGGTATATTTTAAGTACCGCGTAAGAGGTATGTGGTAAACTTTATTATTCAGTCACCATTTTGTGTGGTACTTTTACTGTTCACTTTCCTTGTTATGCGGTATACAAGCTTACCAAATGATATTATGCGGTATACTTTGCTGCTTTGTGCGGTAAAAACTTGTTGTTCGATATAATTTACCGAACGATCCATATTAACTAAGAAATCCAATCTAAAACATTCAAAATCAAACAATTTGAAATCGACATTCGACTTTTCCATAAAACTTCTTAGAAACTTTAAAAACCTTCAAACTTCATGGATTTTCTCACTGGTTTCTAGCTCTGATATCAATTATGATCCATAGATTCAAGTTGTAATCATACACACAATTAGTTCACAAGATCTAGATCAATACCGATAGCCATATCACTATTTGAAGTGTAACACCCTAAAATAGGGATAACAAAAATTTCCAGAAAATGGAAACATGGTATATAAATTTGCTAACGCAATCGAGCCTCCCAAAAATGGGGAAATATTTAAACATGTTTAATTACAGTTGTAATATAACGGGGATGGACAACAACCAACTAATCTAGTTTCTATGCTAGAAAGAAGATTACAAAAGAGGTGTCATCTATAAACCCAAAAATGATCTTCACAAAAAGTGCACTCTAAAGCACCTCACCCAAGCGCTTCTAAACCTGCTTTGGAACAGCGCCACTAGAACCTGAGATACACATCGACAACAAACAAGTGTTAGGCCTAAAAGCCTAGTGAGCGTATACAAGAAATAACATATAAATCCACATACAATTCTTATCAGCAGTTAACCAATTGTTCATTAAATGTGGAGTCAATATGGGAGACCCATAGCACCAATCAAGTTCTACTCAAATAGTCGATATACCTTGATGCCAACTACCACGAGTGACATCCGAAAGGCCCGGCACATCCGAGGACTACAACCATGGCATTACCCCGAATGGCGGAGGTCTAGGTACATACCAACACGGTGGCACCCAAGACTACATCCTCCTAGTGTCTACTAACTTGGTTCGTCCAACATAATTTATAGGAGGTCTTGAAAAAGTATTACAACCAAGAATATTTCGATACCAACCATGGGTACAATATTACCATCCTAATCAATATAAAGTCCAATATAAGACTCGTATGACAACCATTTTCATCATGTAGATATTATATCACCATAAGGTGTCCCAAGTAGCAATCAACATAATACCAAGATAGGCATACATTAAATCATGGCAAGTCACATATAACATATATATTTCCATGAGGAAACCCCAAATACTTAGACATTTAGAGATGAACATTTCAAGTAAAGATACAATAACGGTAAGTAGAAGATTGTGATGTGTATCTAGTTTTAACAAAGATTTAGTAAACTCACAATCTAGATTTTTGGTTAAAACCTAGAAAATAGAAACCCTTAGATAATGCCAATGGCAGACTTGATAGAGGAGAGTGATAAACTTGATGAGAATCTTCAATAAATGAACTTGGATGAAGCTTTAATGACCAAATCAAAAGGTTTACCAACCAAACCCTAACAATAAATGGAACAAGTGTTGAATGCTCCAAAAATCGCCCCAAATAGTGTTTTCCCATTTTCTAGAATGAAAATGTGATAAATGAAGGTTGGAATCGTTTTAATCAAAGAAGGACTGGACCCCGTGGGCGACAATGCCACCGCGACTTTGCCCACGGCATTGTGGCCGGGGCATTGTCGTGGCCTCCACACACCCTACGGTACGCCACATGCGACATTGCCCAGCGACTTTACCCATAGGCATTGTCGCTGAGGCAAAGTCGCCGACACCACAACCCTTTCGGTATACACTGGGCGACTACGCCCGGCGACTTTGCCCAGGGGCATTGTCGCTGGGGCAATGTCGCCCTCCACCTGCAGGGATCTGATTTTTCTCGCGAAATGTAGCTGACACACGCGCGACTACAAATTCAATTAAGACAGTACTACTAGGGTCATATAAGGAAACATGCATAACGATAAAAGCCTCAAATAGAATAGAAGTATAAAAGATACAATTAACTTCAATTAATCAAATAAAATGAGAGGTTTAACGGATTCCCAATACTTAACTGAAATCCGGGTGTTACATGAAGTATGTTTTACAATATGAACACAATGAAACCTCTCAATATTTCTCTCTCTAGATCTAGTCTTACTCGCTCAAAATGTCCAGATACGTATTATTTACAAAGACATAAACCTTTATATATGAAAATGTGTTTCCCTGATTCAATCAAGCAATTCTAAAATCTCAATCAAGATAGATGTAACAATGTCAAGATCTAGAGAGAGATAGTAGAGAGAGAAATATTCATATGTTTGATATTACAATGTAAAGCTCTTACACAATTACAAGACTTAAACCTATTTATACGATCTAAGAAACTCTCAAGTAACTTGAATAACTATCCACACACACTCTCAAGTACTTAAACTCTCAAGTACTTAAGCACCCGCACCCTCTAAAACTAATGTTGACTTCTCACTATTTGACTTTCATTGACTTTCATTTACTACTCAAATACAAAGGCTTTTTACAAGACATTCCCAATTAAATCTTGTATACAATTAATGCACTAACAATATACTTGGTCAACACTTTGACCAATACTCTTTATTTTACAACACTTTACAACATTTACACACTAAACCCTTTAATATTGAATACAATTACATTTTAGTCCTAACAAAATAATATAGTTATCTTGGATTGCTTCTTTTCATTTAGACCAATTCACACCTTGTCGATATTCTTCAGCAAAGCATGATTAAATATCATCGTGCTCTATCATCTCATAAGCAACAGTATATGCAAATATATCATCATTAAGTATGTATGATCTGTCCATTGCCTCATATGCACTCTTATAATTTATTTGAGACTTATTTGATCTCTGGAATCAATATTAACTTTGGAGCGTCCTCCGGTAATAATTCATAGAGATAGTTATAGTCAGAGACAATCTCATAAGAGGCTTTTGTACTGATGATAAATGGTTGTGCCTTACTCTTATCTTCTTTTAGATGAGTACCTATCGAACCAAGTAGCTTCCCCCATTTTCTTTTGGGAGCCACGACCTGAACCACACCTCCTCCATGTGTGATTGCAACACACTTTCCCGCGGTGTGTTCCCTTATTTGGGGACTTTTGACCTTGCAGGTATATTTGCAACTCATATATGTGATCTTGTCACTTCTATAATAACATTTAACGTATCAGTTATCGAGTCTAATTTGTTTGACTTCATCTTTACATTGTGAAGTTTGAGGATCAAAGTGAGACAGAGTAGGAACATTCCATGACAATTCATATCGTTCCCTTGGAAAATACTTCTTCCTATCTCCCCCTAATGACAGGAATACTATCATCGAAGTGGCAATCCACAAATCATGTGGTATAAGGATCACCCGTCAAAGGTTCTAAATAACAGATAATTATTGGATATTCATATCCAACATATATACTTAATCATTTTTAAGGACCCATTTTGGTGCGTTGTGGGGGCGCAATTAGCACATATACTACACAACTAAATGTGCGTAAATGTAAAAGATCATACTTATATTCAGTTCCCAACTGGTACATATGATATTGGTTGGCTAGTAGTGGTGTCTAAAGGAAAATAAATAAAGTTGCATGTAAATTTGTATAAGCTCAAGTAGATGTGGGTAAATTGGTGTGTATAACCTATGCCCTAGTTACCATCTATGTTCTTTTGATGATAACTTTTGTGAGGCCACTTTTATGTATACACATGGGTGTATAGGATGCACTACATTGATCCCATGTAATGATCATCAAATCCTTATGATGTAAATTCTCTAGTATTACCAAGTCATATAGACTTTATGATATAATTAGGGTGGTGAGCCCTTAAATGTATAGGTGGTGCTAAGAGTGCAGTGTTTCGCGTGGACAATAAGATGACGTGTGTTCATCATGTCCAAACTTCAATCAGAACCATAAAGTACTTGAATGACCCGCATTCTAGATGTATAGGTCCATAAATATCACCTTGTATTCGTTGTAAGAATTAAATAGTTTTTATGTTCTTAGATTAGGATGGTCTCGTTTCTATTTTGGCTAAGGAGCAGGGTCTGCAAAAGTTCTAGGTATTCGAGAGAGCATATTGTGATGGTGGTGTTGTTTCTTGTGCTGCAGAAGTTAACAGTTGCAATATCATTTCCTCATGTTCCTTTGACTCGAAAAAGAACGTGTCTGTGTTTTTATGTCATGACCATGGTGTCCCATTGGTCATTTCAAAAGATATATGTGCCATTGTCCAAAGTTCATTCTTGGTGAGAAAATATAATTCAATGACCTGGATAATCCACTAGTTTGACACACTAGTTTCTCTAATATAATTTTCCTCCTATATTTATTAGAGGTGATATAGATATCCATGTCCATTTATAATATGGTTTTCCATTTCGAACGAATATTTTAACAATTTTTTATGCATATAGTGCTTTAGTGACTGATTTTGTGTCATTAAGCAGCAAGTAACAATCCATCGTTTAAGTGATTGGTTGGTGGAATTAAATGATAGTTAATTCAATAATTAATAATCTATTTCTTAGGCCTGTATGAGATATCCCAAAAAAATACTCAAGTTCTCCTCAATATATTCCTATATGGAACAAAGAACATTGAGAGTTTTGTATTTGTTTAGATGTATTTCTTCACATCTATACTGGTTATAAACTCGGGTGTATATATGTAGATGCAATTAATTTGATAGTTAAAATACATTAAACTAAACGTATACTCAACCAATCTTAGATATGATATAGTTCATTTTCTACTTGTTACATTTTCTACTGGGAATTCTTTCCCGATTCTTGCCATGACCTGACCCTTTCTACAACCTTGTCCACGTGGTGCATAGTTGTCATATGTGTGTGGATCAATATGTTTAACTCACTGTCCTTTAGAGATCTTTCCACCTCCAACGCTTTCCTTATTGACCTCGAGAATTTTCTTTATCCATGTATGTCTAGCGTTGTTAAAAAAACTCTGTTACGTCTCTTAGCCACTTGCATTTCCCGAAGTTCCTTTTCGGGGCGTCCCGCGGTTCTTGGAGGTTTCTAGTTAATGGTATTCCTTCCGAAGGTTGTGATTGATGTGTCGTCTCAACATTTTTAAGGTATTTACTTGTACCTTAGCAACCAGTTTTTAGGGTCAATAGTGTTTGATGGCTTTTACATATTTGCTTATAGTTTTCAGAACCTATCTTATGGTTCTCAAATCCTTTTGAGTCCAGATTATCGTAATAATTGAGAGTATATGATTTTCTAAGTCAGTGAATTATGGTTTATGATTATAATTTATGTATGAAATTTCATTATCATGACAAATTTGGGTTTTTGCATGTTTGTAGATTTTTGTTGATAATAATTCATCAATATTTCAATTTCCGAAAATAAATCACTCAACCGATTGCATTTCCAGGTGGTAAGGGAATTACAATAATTATTTAAGTCCCTGCAAACTTTAGGGCTATTTACCCCCATTTGACAAAACCCTTTTGATATCTTGCGATTTATTTGTTTATAAAGTTTTCGATAACAGTAATAATTATATAGTTTTTGGCATGAGGTCAAAAAGAAGATTATTTTGGCATATGAAGCCAACTTCAAAGTTTTAATACCTTAATAGTATTTTGAGAGATGAGGCCAAATAAATATTCTGTTTTGCATAAAGTCAAATTCAAAACTTTTAACATCTTAATAGTATTTTGGGAGCTTTTGATTAAAGATGAAAATGTATGGGGTTGGAAGTGTAACTTCCAATAATTATTTACAAGATTGTGAGAAATATTTTAAAATAATGGGCAAATCTTAAAACATAAATCTTGATAAAATTTCATGGGAATTTATCTCAAATTCCATGTATATTATTAAAAAAGGAAATAAATTATTTATGAAATATGATTATTATGGTATTGTTGTTATGGAAAGAAAATCAATATCACAAACATAAAAATATATTTGATACATTATTAGGTACTATAATATTTACAAGAAAATAATCTATACTATATTATAAAACAGGTATAAAAAACTCTTAAATACAAATTATTAGGCACAAGGTACCATCATTTTATGCAAGATTTTAAAAATCTCTTAATTTACAAGTATCAAAGCACAAGATACATATTACTACTGCAGATTTCTAACACCCACCAATTTGGTATGTGCAAGATCTTCCTTTTATACAGACTTTTTCATGTATAACTATTAATTAATATATTATATTACTATAAATTTGTTTTAATTATATTATTAAATATGTAATTGGTTATTTTTTCTAGATGTCATTAAACTACATAAAATAATCATTGAATTACAACAAAATACTTAATTTTTTTTGTATAAAAACATTATATAATTAAGCCTAAATTAAACAAATTTATAAAAAAAATTATCACTTTCTCAAAACCATCCAAAATCGTACTGTAAATCAACAAAACAACAAAATAAAACATTAAAATCGTGATATATCTCGCAGCATTGCGCGAGTACGCTTCTAGTAAAAATATAAAAAGAGAATTCATATTAATAACTAGATTTTTGCGAAATAAATAAACAATCAATTATGTAATACTAGAAGCGTACTCGCGCAATGCAGCGAGATACATCACGATTTTAATGTTTCATTTTATATTTTTGTCGATTTACAGTACGATTTTGGATGGTTTTGAGAAATTGATAAAAAAAATTTATATATTTGTTTAATTTAAGCTTAATAATATAATGTTTTTTATATATAAAAATTAAGTATTTTGTTAGAATTCAATGATTATCTTATATATTTTAATGACATCTAGAAAAAATAACTAATTACATATTTAATAATATAATTAAAACAAAATTATAGTAATATAATACATTAATTAATAGTGATACATGGAAATGTCTGATATATGGAAAGGTCTGCATAAAAGAAAGGCCCTGTACATACTAAATTGGTGGGTGTTAGAAGCCTGCAGTAGTAATATGTATCTTGTGTTTTGATTATTGTAAATTAAGAGATTTTTAAAATTTTACATAAAATGATGGTACCTTGTGCCAAATAATTTGTATTTAAGAGTTTTTTATCCGTGTTTTATAATATAGTATAGATTCATGAACAAAATAATTAATTACCAACTTAAACGATTAATGCATAATAACTGTAAACACTAAAAATACTAGTTAAACTAACTAACAACAATAATGGTAACTGTAACACCCTAAAATTTATATGACAAAATAGGGTAAAATTCCGGAAAATGGATAAAATTAAGCTCCTAAAATAAACCAACTAAAACCCAATGAAGTCCGGGATAGTTTGTACAATGACCATGTATCAAAATAATCGAGACATAAAATTCAACAACATACTAATCTAGAAATAGTTTAACTAGATTAACAAGGGTGACGCTATATCTCCAAAAAATTCCTCTTCTCGTTCCCATAAAGCCCGACACTCCAAGCGCTCATAAGCACGGTCGGCCAAGTTACGCATCTTAGACGTGCCGCTAGTGGGACCTGAAATCCACGATAATACAACCACAAGTGCTAGACCAATAGTCTAGTGAGAGCTTATATAATCATATAGAATATAAATAAATGATGATTCCGAAATCAAATTAAGGTTACCGGATCCACATAGGTTTCACTTTAACCCAAATCCGGACTTGACAACGTGTTCCAAACCTGAACATTAACACACAAAGGAATGTCCCTTGAAAATACAGGGGAGAGTTGTTACCATCGGGGTGATAAGAACACGTGAGTGGAGTCACCCATGATGTTATTTTGGGTTTCACCTCAAGTCCCGGTTTTAGTTTCCATGCCATCAAGACATCACAACCTCAAACCATTTATATGTCTTTATTGCCTACTCCGTCAAGTTACACATCAAGGACTTAAAATATCATATTGCCTACCCAAACTAGACGAGTTACACCTCAAGGACCTCAATGTCCTTTATTTCCTACTCGCTAGTAGCCCATAAGGGCCAACAAATATAAACATATAATCCATACGAATCTAAATCCTCGTGCACAAGGAGATAGCCATCAAAATTCCACATTACTAACATAAGCAAAAATGGGATAACCATACTAAGCACATAAATACTCCTAAACCTAGAAACATAATATTGGTCATACAAACTCACACTTTCACGTATTTGTACCTTCCTTGCCTCTATTGAACCCAACATGTTTACCACTTCAAGGAATCACTAAAGAAACTTGTTAATAATAAGGCATAACCATCAAGATGGTCACATTAGATTTAATATCTCATTTTATAAAATCAAGTATAGCAATAGTTCCTTTTTCATATTTCCACTTTTACTTCTTGAGTATAATCTTATGCAAGGCTGATAAATGTAAACAAAAAGATAAGACCCTTATTCAACCATAACTCATGAAAACCCTAGATTTAGGTTAAAACCCCAAATAAGCACAAAATTTGTATTTAAAACAAGAAATAATATGTAATGTAGTTTGTAAGGGTTTATATGAGAAAACCCTAGAATTTATGGACTCTAGAAGTAGTTATGGAGGGAGTCTTGAGCTTTAAATGGAGTGTGGATCTTGACACAAGACGTGGTAATAACCCTAGATCAACATTTATTGAACACAAGATGGGTTAGGATGCAATAAATGCAAAGGATAAATGCAAAGGATACAGGAGGAAGGGATGAAAAATCGCACCTAGATAGAGAGGAAATCAGTTCCCAAAAGTTGAGTTGTGTTTGTGATAAATGAGAAATAATTCGAAGTGGGGTTCAAAGAGGTCTAGTCCACGGGCGATAGTGCCCATGTCACAGTCACCGAGCACAATCGCGCAGATTGTACCGCAACCTCTCATCTTCCGGCGACAGTGCCATGGCGAGAGTGACACTGTCACAATCGCCGGCACTATTGCTCAAAATGTACCGAGGGGGTGTAAACCCCCGCGATTATGCCCTATGCAAGTATACCCCTGACAAGGTCGTCGGCATACTTGCTCACACTGTACCGAGCCCAAAAATTTCCAATTTTAATCTGATTCCTCCCAAACTTCAAAGGTCTAAACTAAAAGTCAAGTTTTCAATGATCAGTAGGTATTCACTTATAAACATTGATGTGCACGTTAGCTAAAAAGGGTTAAGAAGGGTAAGGAGACGTTTGGCACACTTCGGTTAAATAGGACATCTTACTGAAATTCGGGGTGTTACAGTAACGTAATCTTCCCATGATGTGATTTTTTTAAGTTTTTGTTTTTATATCTAAATAATAATAAAGAACAATTAGAAATAAAGTTCTCATATTAAAATATAGGTTTTATTCACATACAAAAACATAATTTTATGCAATAAAAAAACTAAAATAAACCGACTCGAGAAGGCTTCCATATCAATTAACAAAAATTAATGATATCTAAAAGTTTATTAGTCAAAAAACCCCATTTTGAATCCAAATGCAACAATCAAATTCACATATTTGTCATATCATAGCAAATAAAATAGATTATGATATCAAAGTAAGATTAAAGATGCCCCGATATTCACAAAAAAAATATACTAAAAAGCAAGTGCAATTTAGCATATGGTTTCAGAAACAAAACAGATGCATGCATGGTCTCATTATATACAACCTACATGTATGCATATAAGCAGAAAAAGTTAGCAAAAAAATAAATACAACTAGCATAAATATTTCATTGGGTTAAGAGGGTAGCATAACAACAATAATTATGTATTTATTAAAACAGGTTCAAGTGCCAACATACCGTAATGGTTGGCTGGTATTACCAAGCTACTCTAACAGAATCTCGTCCTCTCCTTGAATCGATTGATGAAGTTGGAAGCTTGAAAGTCAACGATAAGCCGGATGATTGGGCTTACGTGCTGATAACCTATTATAGGAAAAACAATATAGAACAACAGTAAATATAGATAATGAAAATCTGTAATTCTCATTAATCATAAGAACTTTAAATAGAGAGAATTTTACAAAGAAAAAGGAACATTCATTATAGTAAATTTCAGTACTTGGAAAGTGTTTTTTTGAATCAATTCCTTTTGATGATAACACATAATCATTCAATAACTATTAATTAAATATTCAAATTTTTAATATAACATAAACAGATAAAAAGCTAATACATGATACAACTCTATCCCACAAAAATAAAAATAAAAATAAGGTTTTTTTTTGTACGGCAACTTGGGCTACGCCCACACACACACACACCCGCGGTATCCGGGCATCCAATTGGGCAGCACCGACTAATCCGTGGCGACCCGGCCGAGCCCAAAAGGACTGGACCCGCCCAGGTACGACTAAGTCCGGTCAAGACCGAACCCGCATACCCATAGACTGGTATGCCCGTAAACCTGGACCCGAACCGACCCGAAGGACGACCCAAGGTCTGGGTATCGCCGAAGCGCATCCCCCAGGATTCGAACCCTGGTAGATAGGTTTATAAAATAAAAATGAGGTTTGTAAATTTCTAATAAATATCAAATTATACAACTATAGATAGTTTACTAAAAAGTTACGTGTTAAAACAAGTAAAAAAAATATAGCTTAAAACAAAGAAAACACAATTTTAATATAGAGGAATAAAATAATAATATATTTATAATCCAATGTGCTATGTGAAATTGATTTTATGCATAAATAAATATACACACGTTGTACCATGGGGTTTATATGTTTAAAGTGTAGCACGAAAACGGAATTCAATTAGTGTACTTACTTTTAGTCAGAAATATTAAAAAAGTGTGTCAAATAACGTAGAGAGTGGGGGGTAAGGAATCACAAACCTCCCTTTTAAAGTTTGAGGTTGTTTAAGATGATTAAAAGCTCTTGAATTAGATTTTCATGTTCATATATAGTTTTGTTATATATAGAGAGAGAAAGAGAGGCTAATTCATTTGTAAATCAATAAAATGTTACAAATTATGTAACCATCAATGTTTTAAAACCCGGGTTGAACCGGGAACCGGTGAAGAGATCGGGTCAATTACGATCGTTTTTTTGGGAAATTACGGCTCAGATCGAACCGCCGGTTTTTTGATAGAAGCGGTTGAACCGGTCTTACTGAACCGGTAAAAACCCGGGTTGACCCGGTTAAAAAATCAATTTCGTATAACTGTAAGGTAGCGGCTAGGGTTAAAAAATCAATTTCACAAATTATCGACTCCACGCTCGATTCCACACTCAAACGCAAGGTAACATTTTTTTATTTCTATATATATTAACTTGGTGTTGTTAGTTTATTATTAGATTTTTACGTGACATTAATATTTTTTTTATTTGATATTGTAGAAAGTGACAATGTTCTTGATGACCATGAAGTTGAGAGTGAATTTCAATTACTAAGCGATCGTGAGCTTGATGCATTTAACACTCCAATGTCAAGATCAATGATTTGGTTTGAATGTTATGTTTCGTTTTGATGTATTTGGATTGATGAAAAACTTATGTTTATATGTGTGTTTTTTATGTTTTTGGATTGATGTAAAACTTGTTGTTATGGGTTTTTTTTTAATGTTTTAACTTGTGGACATCAAATTCTTGGATTTATAATGAAAAATACATAGAATTTCTTGAAAACCAGGTCAACCACCCGGTTGAACCGTGACCCGGTCACCACACAGAGTCAACCAAAAAACCGGTTTTAAAAACATTGGTAACCACATCTACACCACACGATTAAACAATCAATGGTTGGAGATATTGCGGTTACACTTTTAAAAAGTTAAAAAATAAAATACTTCTTAAAATTAATGAGGCATGATCTACGGTCTATATTGGTTTACAAGGTTTACAACCTTTATAAAGTTTACAAAAGAATCTCTCTCTCTCTCTCTCTCTCTCTCTTTATATATATATATAGGTGGAGGTTCAGACGAGAACACATTCGTTTTACGAAAATGCGAGAACGTTTATGGGCCTTTAAAATTATTTGACTTATAAAATTAAAAGAAAATAAAGTAATTAATTAAGGATAATCATGTGATTTTGTATTTATCAGTAATATTGGTGACTTTTTTAGCTCTAAATTCACGTACATATAATATATGCACTAACCACAATGTATCAAATCATTATCACGTTATTATCACGACGAAATCACATTATGAACAGACAGAGCGATGATTGTAGAGGTGATGATCATCGGTCTTCAATTATCACAACATTATCACATCGTTATCACAACAAAATCACATAATTATCATATCATTATCATAGCAAAATCACATCATAAAAGATCTTCAATTTACCAAAACATTATCACGTTATTATCACGGCAAAATCAGATAATTATCACATCATTATCGGCAAATGAGATATCAACATAAGAAGTTTCCGATGATAATAACAATATTAAGGGATAAGGGCAATATAGGATATATATATATATATATATATATATATGGGTAGTTTCATTTGGAAACCACCTTAATTTTGAAAACCATGGAAACCGCCGATTCATTTGTTAAGTTAATGAAAATGTTTCATGAATTTGTAAAATTTGATAAATTGTTTTATATAATTCTTTTATCGATAAAATTGTTTCATATGTTTATGGTTTTGTGTTTTATATATAAAAATGAAAAAAATTCATCAGAATGAGAAAATAAATGAAACAATTTCATTTTTACATTAAAAAAACAAATATATGAAACAATTTCATCAACAAAAAAATTATATGACACCATTTCATCAAATTAAACAATATCATGAACCAATTTTATTAACTTAACCAATGAAATCGACGATTTCCACGGTTTTCAAAATTAAAGTGGTTTCCATTTTATTTCTCCCATATATATATATATATATATATGATAATGTCGTTTTCGACGTTATTTTGAATCGTAAATCGATCCTTTCGTTGCAAGTTTCCAAGTAAAATAGTATTCTTTAACGAGTTTTTGTGAGATATGTACAGGTCTTCGGAATTTTACAAAGCCAGACAAGTTATAAGTCTATTGGAAGAGGAATTTGGCATTTTAGGCCAATTTCTGGAAAACTTGATTTTGTACAAACAGTGCTTCGCGCGGTTCTAGGCGTGGTTCCATCCGCTCGGCCATCTGCGTGGGTTCTCGGATAGTGCTTTGCGCGGATCTCGGCGCAGTTCCATCCGCGCGGTCGACCGCGCCAAACCCCTGACTGTTACAAACTCTATTTTAATTCAATTAGGTTGTAGGGAGGTTGGGTTATCACTTACCAGTGAGAAAAGAGGCGATTTTTGAAGGAGATTGGAGCACAATTTGGAGGAGAAGATACAAGATTGAAGATTGGAACAAGGAGATTCGACGGGAACGAAAGATTGGAGAATTGCTTCTTTAGGGAGTTTTATTGCTTTCATTCTGATAATAATGATTTATCTTCCAACTTTTTGTAATTCATTTATGCTTGTGAAGACCCCCAACTTGAGCTACACTTCTCATGTTGGGTGGTTGGTTGAATCACGAACAATTAAGCTTGTAGCTATGTAAAACCTTTGATTTTGGGTTTTTCTGATTTATGAAACATATGAGATTGCTCTTAATGCGTGTAATAGTCTGATCAACTATTGGATGATCTGTTAAATCTTTAATTCTTTGAAAAAAGTTTTTAAGATTCGTCTTGTCTCTTATGTCTTGAATGGAATTGAGATAGAAATATGATTTTTCATTCTTGTTGTTATTAATCACTAAACTTTTCAAATTATTCATTGTGGAGATTAAGCAAGGTTTGAAAAGAATTCAATACAACTTGATAAAGTGTTTGATGTTGTGATTATGCTTTTCATTATTTAGTCCAATCCCAAGTCATGTATTTGTATAGATGCAAGGTTTATGTTCAAGAGGATTCCAACCCTCCAACTTTTGTTATTATTCTTTCAAATCAATATTATTCTCTGCTATTTATTTTCGCCTCATTTATGTCCAAAGTGAATAATTAGTTTTTCAACAACAACCCAATTTTTATTAGTCTAGTTAATAGTTGATATAGTCATTGTGGTACTCAATACCATGTTCCTTTGGTTCGATACTCGTACTTACGACTTGATTCGACACCGTACACTTGCGGTCCGATTAAAGAGTGTGTAAACCTGACTTATCAAGTTTTTGGTGTCGTTGTCGGGGAACTTGTTTTGTGTTGATATCGCTACTAGCTATAAAGATTATTATATTAGACATTTTTATTTCAGTTGTATTATTCTTTCAATTTTGGGAGTCTAAGACTTGAGTGTTTTGATTAAGGGTGACTCTTTGGTTGATGACAAGGAGGAGACTTTTTAGAGATCTTGAGCCACTTGAGCCAGAAATCGAAAGAACTGCACATCAGTTGCGTAGAGAAGCCAGAAACCGGAATCCAAGGAAAATGGTTGAAAACAATGCAAATGGTGAGATCCCGATCAATAACCCACCACCACCACTACCAAATCGAGTTCCCATGAGGAATTATGCTACACCAACGGTAGTGGTGGGACAAAGAGGAATGCAAGTACCGGCGGTAGCTGCCAACACATTTGAAATCAAGCATGGCACAATCCAGCTAGTCTAGGCCAATCAATTAGGAGGGACACCATCGGAAGACCCTCATAGCCATCTCCATTCATTTGAAAAAATATGCAACACATTCAAAATGAACGGGGTGCCAGACGATGCAATCAAGTTAAGATTATTCCCTTTTTCTCTCCGAGATAGAACTGCTACTTGGGAAGAGAATTTTCCACCGAGGCAAATTATTAATTGGGATGAAATGGTGTCCGGATTCCTGGACAAATTTTTTCCTTCGGACCATACAACTCAACTCTTGGCGGAAATCACCCATTTTGCTCAATGGGATCAAGAGTCGTTGTACGAGGCTTGGGAGCGATACAAAGCAATGTTAAAGAGATGTCCTCATCATGGATTGCATGGATGGGTGGTCATCCAAACATTTTTTGGGGGTTTACAACCTCAATTTAAGAATGATATCACCGCTGCTGCTGGCGGGGCCCTCATGAACAAGACGTATGAGGAAGCGTGGGATTTGATAGAGAACTTATCAGAACATAGCTACACTACTCCACGGTCAAGCATTAGAAAAGTAGCTAGTGTTCAAGATCCGGATGATTTGAAACAAACCAAAGCACAGTTGGCCGCTGTTACCAACCAGTTAAAAGGCACTTCCATGCAACCCTCAATGTCTAATGATGGGCTACAAGATCAGTATTCACAGTTTGACCCGTCAGAACAAGTCAACTTTTTGCAGAACCGTAACCGACCTCAGAATGATCCTTTCTCAAAATACATATAATGAAGGATGGAGGAAGCACCCGAATTTTTCTTGAAGCCAACCACCGAATGGTTCAAAGGAGACCATGGGACAACAACAACAACAACAATTCGGTAACTACTCTAACTTTTCTTCTTCTTCCAATTCTAATAATGTATATCGTCATCCAGATTATAATTAAAGGAGACAAGAAGAGGGACAAGCTTCCGAGAAAAAGACGGGTTTGGAAGAGATGATGATGAAGTTTGTGTCCAAGATGGATACAACGGTTGAGGGAATCACATCGTCAGTGAGCACATTAACCAATACGGTGAGTACAGTTAAAGCGGCCACTGATCTGAATACCGCCTCTATCTAGATATTAGAGAGGCAAGTGGGGCAAATCGCGGAAGCATTACAATCACGAATCCAAGGCCAATTCCCGAGCCAAATAGAGAAGAATCCACGGGAAAATTGTAATGCCATTCAATTGCGAAGTGGCAAGGAGTTAAGTAAAATTCCAACTAGAGAGCCCGTGACCGAAGAAAAAAAAGTTCCTGAGGTAAGAATAGAAGAAGAGGAGGAAGAGAGGATGGATGAAGAGATAAAGATGGACGTAAAAGAGAGCCCGAAGGAAAATATAGCAGAGGAAATTTCCAAAAAGCCGGAAGAACCAAGAATTCCATATCTTAACTGTCTCAAGTCACACAAGGATGAGGTTCAATTTCATAAATTTTTAGATGTATTTAAAAAACTGCACATTAATATTCCTTTTGTAGATGCTTTAGCGCAGATGCCCTCGTATGTGAAGTTTCTGAAGGATATTCTATCAAATAAAAGGAAAATCGAGGAGCATGCCATAATTGCACTCAATTGCACTCACTGAAGAGTGCAGTGCCATTATTCAAAATAAACTTTCTCAAAAGCTAAAGGATCCAGGGAGCTTCACTATCCCTATTCAAATAGGAGTTTCTGAATTTGGTAAGGCATTATGTGATTTAGGTGCTAGTATTAACTTGATGTCCTTGTCTATTTTCAGGAAACTTGGGCTTGGGGAAGTACAAACCACCAATGTCATACTACAACTCACGGATAGATCGATAAAATATCTGTATTGTGTCATTGAGAACGTTTTGGTAAAGGTGGACAAATTCTACTTCCCGATAGATTTTGTTATTCTAGACATGGACGAGGACAAAGAAGTTCCATTAATTATTGGAAGACCATTTCTAGCCACCGGAGGAGCTCTCATTGATGTCCAAGGAGGAAAGCTCACGCTACGAGTTGGAGAAGAAAAGGCAGTTTTCAATGTCTTTCGAGTAGCGAAAGATAGAATGGGGAATAATGAATGTTACCGAATCGATGTAATGGAAGCGTTGATGCGAGACTCACCTATGCATCAAGTTACAGATGACTAGTTAGAAGATGTTTTGACTGGAATCAATACCGATCAAGAAAGCGAGTGTGTGATGCAACTAAATGCATTACCGACATTTAGAGGACAGAGAAGGCCAATAAAAGAAGATTTGGGTGAACCAATCACCAAGTCACAACCGTCATCAAAGATATCGCCCCAATTAGATCTTAAACAGTTGCCAAATCACTTGGAGTATGCCTTTTTGGGGGGAAATTCGACACTACCGGTGATTGTAGCATCCAATCTCTCAAGTTTAGAGAAGGAAAAAATTATTGCGGGTTTTACGGGCACATCAATCGGCAATTGGGTGGACTATCGCAGACTTGAAAGGGCTAAGACCAACATATCGTATGCATCACATCAACTTAGAGGAAGGACATCAACTGACAGTTCAACCCCAACGCCGATTGAATCCGAACATGAAAGAGGTAGTCCGAAAAGAAGTAATGAAGCTTCTTGATGCCGGAGTGATTTATGCGGTAGCCGACAGTCCTTGGGTGAGTCCCATTCAAGTAGTACCGAATAAAGGAGGTATAACTGTTGTGAAAAACAATAACAACGAATTAATACCTTCCCGAACGGTCACCGGTTGGAGAGTGTGCATAGACTACAGAAAACTCAATGATGTCACTCGCAAGGATCATTTTCCTCTACCTTTCATCAATCAGATGCTTGAGCGATTGTCGGGTCACACTTACTATTATGTTCTTGATGGGTACTCGGGTTATAATCAAATCTTGATAGCCCTCGAAGATCAAAGTAAGATGACATTCACATGTCCGTATGGGACATTTGCTTATAAAAGAATGCCATTCGGGTTATGTAACACACCAGCAACATTTCAAAGATGTATGATGGCGATCTTCTCGGATATGGTGGAACGCACGATAGAGATTTTCATGGATGATTTTTCCGTCTTTGGAGACTCATTTGATTCATTCTTGAACCACTTGGAAGTCGTCCTTCAGAGATGTCAAGAGACGAGTCTTGTACTTAACTTGGAGAAATGTCATTTCATGGTCACTGAAGGAATTGTTTTGGGTCATAAAATCTGAAGGAACGGAATAGAAGTAGATAAGGCTAAAATAGCGGTCATAGAAAATCTTCCATACCCGACTCCTGTTAAAGGCGTGCGGAGCTTCTTGGGATATGTGGGATTTTATCGTCGATTTATCAAGGATTTTTCAATTTACTTCTAAAAGATGTTAAGTTTCAATTTACTAATGAATGTATTATGGATTTTGACAGGCTGAAGAAGGAACTTATATCTGTACCTATCTTTATTGCACCAGACTGAAATTTACCATTTGAGTTGATGTGCGTGCCAGCGACTTAGCAATTGGAGCAGTTTTGGGGCAGCGGAAGGATAAGAGGTTGCATGTGATTTACTATGCGAGCAAAACGCTACATGATGCTTAAGTGAATTATGCAACAACAGAAAAGGAGCTCTTAGCCGTGGTGTATGCATGTGAGAAATTTCGGCAATACCTGGTGGGACCAAAGACTATCATTTATACCGACCACTCGACATTGAAGTATTTAATGACAAAGAAAGATGCCAAACCAAGATTAATAAGATGGATACTACTACTGCAAGAATTTGATATAGAGATCTGGGATAAGAAAGGCTTAGAGAACACGGTTGCAGACCATTTATCGAGACTTGAAGACGATGGAATGGAGAAAATGAATGATCTACCAATTAATGAATTATTTCCCGATGAGAAACTCTTTTCTGTAAGTTCTTCTGACCCATGGTTTGCTGACTTTGTGAATTTCTTGGCAGGTAACATTATAGCACATGGACTCAACTCACATCAACACCATAAATTTCTCGCGGATGTCAAGATGTATTATTGGGACGAACCGTGTCTATACAAGGGATGTGGGGATGGAATGATCAGAAGATGTGTCCCAGAAGAAGAGAAACAAAGAATCATGACGCATTGTCACACTTTAGAGTGCAAAGGACATTTCAGAACCGACCGCACGGTTTCAAAAATACTACAATCCGGTTTCTTTTGGCCAACAATGTTCACGGTTTGCCGGAAATTCGTGACGGGTTGTGACAGATGGGGAACATCACAAAGAAGGATGAGATGCCAATGCACATATTCCTAGAAGTTGAATTATTCGACGTATGGGGCATCGACTTCATGGGGCCGTTTCCACCGTCTTTTAGAAATGAATACATATTGGTCGCGGTCAGTTATGCCTCCAAGTGGGTAGAATTTGTAGCCATACCAAAGAATGACTCAAGCACAGTGATCAAGTTTATTAAGAAGAACATCTTCACAAGACTTGGAGTACCAAGGGCCTTAATTAGTGATGGAGGAACTCACTTCTGGAACAAATATTTAGAGGCAGTACTAAAGAAATATTCGGTGCAACACCGAATAACAACTCCATACCATCCGCAAGCAAATGGGTTAGCAGAGGTATCAAATAGGGAGTTGAAGCAAATCTTGGAAAAGAAGGTTAGTGCATAAAGAAGAGTTAGTCATTGAAACTTGATGATGCTCTTTGGGCATACCGAACAACATTAAAGACGCTCATATGGACCACCCCATACCGATTGGTGTTTGGGAAATCATGTCATCTACCGGTTGAACTCGAACATCGAGCGTATTGGGCAATAAGGAGACTAAAAATGGATCTGGGCAAAGCAGGGAAGCGTCGACTACTCCAATTAAATGAGTTAGAAGAACTCAGGCAAGAGGCGTATGAGAACGCGACTATCTACAAGAAGAGGACAAAGAGATTCCATGACCAGCAACTTCGAGAAAAAGGTACTCATTACCGGTATGAAAGTTTTACTATTTAATTCACGTCTGTGTCTTTTTCCAGGAAAGTTGAAGTCCAGGTGGTCGGGTCCGTTCACCGTAAAGGAGGTCACACCATATGGTACTGTCGAGTTACAAGGGAAAGACGGGTCCACATTCAGGTGAACGGCCAACGGGTGAATCCATATGTAGAAAGTGAGCCGTTAGAAGCCTCAATCTTCTACCTTGATGTCCCGAAGGAGTAAATGGAGAAGAAGATCGTGCCACGACTCTAAATAAGGCGCTGGGTGGGAGGCAACCCACCGTAGGTTAGTTTTTAATGGTTTTCTTTAGTTATGTTTTATGTTCGTTTTACCTGAAGTTGCAATTCAAATAAGTTCGGAGCGGAGAGCAGAAAAGACATAAGATAGACAGTGTTTGGCGCGTATGGTCGCACGGGTCATGCCGCGCCAGCATCCGCACATACCTCTGTTCACTCAACACTCCAGTGTTTGGCGTGTTTTTCCATGCGGATCAAACCGTGCCAACATCCGAGCGAGGAAAGAAACTGAGAACATTCCAGTTCTCGGCATAGACCACTACTCTAGAGCAACCGCGCCAACATCAGCGCGCAACACTGTTCGATCGACATTCCAGTGCTTGCCGCGTTTCTCCGCGCCACCATACGCTTCGAAGTCTAAAGGGTTGAGACTCCAGTGCTCCGCGCATCCCACATTGCAGATGGATCCGCGCCAGCATCCGCGCCCGTACCCTGTGCAGGTATAAAAGGATATTTTCGGTCTCTATAATCAATTTTCCAAACCCTAACTCTCTCCACACATGAATTCTTCCCCAAATTCTCTCCCAAGGCTGAAATCGAACATTTCAAGAAGGTTTTTCACTCTATTTTGCAATCTACCATCTTCCAATCACTTAAGGTATGTTTTCTTCTTGATTTCTCACTTTTCTTGGAGATATTTGGAAGTTACATGACAATCCCTACATATTTATGCAAATTGCAATCTATGATGTTAGCAAAGTTTTTCAAGGTATAAAGTCAAGAACATTCATCATTGCCTGTATTTTGGGGACATTGCATGAAAGTTTTGTGGGTTTTTGGTTTAGTTATCTCATTTCTATAAAGAGGTCCTTGTATTTGGGTGTGGTTTCTTCATGTTTGGGGTTCTTGGGTCCTTGTATCACATATATGTTGTTATTATTGCTAGATGCATGACCCGGTGTAGGAAAGTGCCTAGGGACAAATTGTGGAATGTGATCTAAGGAATGATGTTGTTATTGCTTCTTGTGTGTGATGTAATGTTTTTCATTCTAACACCCGATTGCAACCATTATTATGATGGGGTGTAGTTTTGATCATCCACGCAACACACATTGCAAACTTTGGTTTGGGGTACCCCCGTCTTTGTTGATGTCAGGATCGAAACTCAAACAAGAATTTAAATAATACACTCAGAAACTTATGTTAAAGAAGTTGCGGAAAAACACTTTAACAGGAAATCAATGGAACAGTATATATAACTCAAATCATAAGTTATATTAATTCAACTTGATGATTACACAAAAACCTCAATCTGTTTAACAGGCTAAACAGACGTTCTATACTTCTCTATAGAAAGGATCTAAACTATTCTTGAGGTTAATTCTCTCTAAACAAAAATGTATGAATAATTGTTAATTCTAACAAAGATTTCTATACTATATATACAAAGTTGATTACAAGATAATTATCAAAATAAAATTGATCTTCAGTATCAATACCATAATTATCTTCAACCTTATCTCCAGCTCATCTTTATCTTCAAGTCTTCTTTATCTTTAGAAGCAACACTAACCTTCTTTTAGCAGTATTAATCATTGAGTAGCATAAACATCCTCAGCAGTATTAATCCTTGAGCAGTATTAACCATGCTTGCAGTAGTAATCTTCAACAGTACTAACTACTAGCAGTACTAACTCTCCAAGCAGTACTAACTATTCAAGTAGCAGCACTAACTTTTCATGCAGTATTAATTCTACTAGCAGTATTAAAATTACAAGCAGTAGTAATACCTCTCAACTAGCAGTAGTATCCATCCTTAGCATATTCTGACCCAACAATCTCCCCCTAACTTAACTTTTCAGAATGAGAAGTTAAGTTCTTCAGCATAGGGTTTTCATAATGCTTTCAACACTTCAACTCAGTTGCCCAGATTTCGATCCAGTCCCAGACTTTGATTGATAATTCTTTTGACTATTATCTTGGCCATTTCTGAATCTTTTGAACATATAAGCTTTGCATTTAACATTCCTTGCAACTTGACTTTGCTGTGATCATAGATTTTATCCACCAGGTAGTACTCATGATAAGCTCTGTCTACAGTGATGACATAGACTCCACACCTTTCAAACATCATCCAATTTTCTATTCTTTGGAATTTATTCTCCAGATCCAGATCTCTGACCACATGTTGAACTCTGCTAGGATCAAGCATCATGCCCAAGTACTCCATGGCTAGTCTTATTAAGCTCATTCATGCTTTTGTCAATTCTTCTTCATACAAGTCCATTCCAACCTTAAACATTTCCTCTAGGTCTGATCTGGAACAGCTTCTGATGATTTTGCCCCAAGTAGAGTAAACCTCATACTTGTCTCCCATCCTTTTAATCCTGAAGTATTTCTTCCTTTGATCTTCCAGGATATCCCAATGGATAATTTCAGGAGCTTGGACTGATATTGGGTCAGCTTGTACTGGATCTTCATCTGTCACTGTCATGTACAAGTCAAACTGCTCATTTGATTGCTGATTGGACTGCTCTAGATTCTGCTCTGGCTCTGCTAAAGGTTCATCAATAGGTTCTGCTTCTGCTCTTTATTCTTCAATTCTTGCCCTTTTTGCCTTTGGCTTGGTGGCAATAGTTTTCTTTCTTTTGATTACTCCAATTTGATGAGCCAATGTCTCTTCTTTCTTTTCTTCTTTCTTTTCCTTGACAGGAGTTCCTTCTTCACTTTCTGGGAAGGGTTGTTGTATATTGAGATCATGCCTCTCTTTCATCTTCCTTTCAGCTTCTTCCCTTTGAGTGGAGTCCCCTTTTAGTTTGGCCATCTCCTTCTGGTAGAGTTCTTCAAGCTTTCCAAAGGACATACTTGTAAACATTCCCTCAGGAACTCCAATAGCTCCTTTCAGGAAGTTTATCATTTTCCTTCTTTCTTGGTTTGCTAAGTATGTCTTGGAAGGTTGTCTTTGCCTTTGTACAACAGCTTTCTTTATTACTTTCTTAACACCAGTAGGCTTTAAACTCCTTTGATATTCTTCATTCAACTTTTTAGCCATATCCAATGCAAGCTCTCTGTCTTTGGCAGATTGGAGTTGTTCCTCCTTTTCCAACTCTTCTTGAAGCTTTTTGGCCAATTCTTCATCTAACTCTATCTGTTTCTGTTTCTTCACTGGTAGCTCAGACTCAACCATCTTTTCCTTTCCCTTCTTCTTTGCATCCTCCATACTGACTTCTTTTAGTATCTTCTCTAATCCTCCTTCTTTGATCATTACTCCCTTAGCCTTTTGAGTGGCTTTGGGAGTGTCATTCTTAGTTTTTACAAGGGTTTCTACAATTTCAATTTCCTCTCTGGACAATGTTGTTTCTGCTGCAGTTTTCTCTGTTTCTACTTCTTTTGCAGTTACTGCTGCTGGCTCAGTTACTGCTTCTTTTGTATTTTCTGCTGCATTTGCTTTTTCTATTTCCCTATTCAACTCCCCCTCAAAATGAGCTTCCATGCTACCAGGGCTTTGTTTCTCCCCTTCAGCTTGTCTCTCCCCCTTGTTGAAAGCATCTCCCCTTTTCTTTAAAACATACTGCTTTCTTCTCTTTTTCTGCACCAACCTCTGAACCATCTTCTTTAGTTTGGTAATCTGCACTTGTTGAGACAGAATCACCAGTTTCAATTCCTCTATATCAGCACCCTGTTTGATGACATCAAGAATAATATTTCCCATAGTTTCCATCAATTCATCATAGTTATATCTGTCCTTACCTCCTTTGGGTGTGTTGACCACCCTTGAAGGATCCTTGGATCTTTTAGTAGAGGTCTTCTGCCTAGCAGAAGCAACCTATACCCCCTTGGTTTCTTGGCACCTGGGACCTTTGGATAATTGCTCACCCAAAGTTGCCGTGGGGAAGGTCTTAGGGATGTTCACACTGTCCTGCTCTGCACTTTGTGCAAAGTCAGTAGTGTGAGCCTCACTGCCCACATGCTCAACCTGCTCCTTAGTGAGCACCTTCTTGGGGTTGGGAGACACCCCTGTGGTTTCCCTATCAATATTCTCTAATGGATAATGCTCCATTAGAAGGCTTGAAGGCTGTGGGGGTGAAGGTACAAGAAGGGAAGGAACCTTCTTTACCTTTTTGCTTATATAGATTTTGGTGATGGGGGATGTGGGTTTTTCAATAGGAATCTAAGGAGGATTACTAGAAATGAGTGGTGTGGGTAGGTCATCAGTTTGGTTGTCAGATGAGGGCTTTGACACTGATGCCTCACCATGGGAATGTGACACACCCATCATTGTAGAGAACAATGGGGTGTCTTGGCCAGAAAAGTCCTTGGAGGGCCTTTTCATGTTTGAGAATACCTTCCCTTTGGGAGGTTTTGGTACATACGCCTCTTGAAAAGAGGGTAGATCCATCAATTCCTGTAGTATAATCTCTTGTACAAACCTGGGATACATATAAAAGCTTTTGGATTTGGTATCCAGGTTTGACATAAAATCATTGAAAATCATTTGTGAGAAATTAAACTTTCTAGAGGTAGCTAAGTAGACCAAAGCATAAGCTAAGGTACTGCTAAACTCACTCCATCCAGTTGTTTTTCGTGAAATGCAATGTTGTAGGGTATGAACAAAAAATCTCCACTGTGGTGAAAATCTGTTCTTGAAAAACTTGAATACATCAGTGGGACCTTCATACCCCATATTACTAAGAGTTTGGAAAAGATCTTCCTTAGGTAAAGAGGTTATACCTGAGGCATCATCTAAGCGTAGATGGATGCGAATACACTCCTCTGTGATGGTCATGGGTTTATCACATACCCTTGTTTTGATGACCTGATTGCCCTCTTCAGATTGAACAGCAGCATTGGCCCAGAACTACCGTTGATATTCCACATAGATTGTGGGATTGACAGTTAGAGCGTGGGGCGATGTGTGAGGATTTGAGGAAATCCACTATGGCATGGAAACCTTCAGCTTGCTTTGGTTTCTGTAACATGGCGAGCTCGTTGTGTTCATCAAAGAATGCTCTTCCTGCCATCGTTTTGGTTAATTCTAGCGTTCGAATCGTGAATGGGGTTGACACTGGTAAGCAAGAAATCGAGAGAGAGAAAAAGAAGCAATGGAAATTCAAAGAGTCGTTTGTATTTTGGCGGTCACAAGGGGTATTTATAGGTGGAGGGTTTCAGTTAGAAGCAGTACTAAGTACCCTAGCAGTATTAACTAACTCGCAGTATTAACTCATATTAGCAGTAGTAACACATACTGGCAGTACTAACACGGACTAGCAGTATTAACACAGACTAGCAGTATTAACACATACCAGCAGTAGTAACACTGATTAGCAGTATAAATAAGGCAAGCAGTAGTAACTTTGCCTGGCAGTATAAACCACCTAGCCGTAGTAACCATACTTGAACATTTTTGAAAAGTTATTATGAGTAATATAGCGAGCAATATTAACTGATTTAGAAGTACCAAGTATCCATTTGAAACAATCTGAAACACGGAAACACACAAGGTTAGTAGCACCATGCACAATACAATATGAGAAAGTAGACAGGAAGGAATCTATACAGGTACATGAGACAAAAGATAATAGGCTTATTCAGAGTTTATCATGCCCACACTGGTGACCAAAAATGTGAATCTACCCACATCAAAAGCTTTAGTGAATACTGAATTAGCTTCTTTTCATTACAGTCTCTGATAAAATGATACCTGATTTCTATATGCTTTGTTTTGGAGTGCTTGACTAGATTATTAACAATGCTAATAGCACTGTTGTTATCTATGAAGATTGGAGTGTGAAGAAAGGTCATACCATAGTCCGGCATTTGATTCTGAATCCAGAGTACTTGAGAACAGCAGCTTGTAGCAGATATGTACTTTGCTTCTGTTGTAGATGTGGAAACTGTGGTTTGTTTCTTGCACTGCCATGATACTAGTCTTGCACCCAAAAACTGACATCCCCCTGAAGTTGACTTTCTATCCAAATTTGCACCACCCAAGTCACTTTCTGAATAAGCAAGTAGGTCAAATGGTGAGTCATGAGGATACCAAAGACCTAATCTAGGTTGGCCTTTGAGATATCTGAATATCCTCTTGACTGCTTGAAAGTGTGACTGCTTAGGCCTTACTTGAAATCTTGCACACACACAAACAGGAAACATGATATCTGGTCTTGAAGCAGTGAGATACATGAGGGAGCCAATCATGGATCTGTAGTGATGAACATCCACATCCTCCCCCTCAAGATCTGCAGTGATCTGTTTGTGTGTCTCCATGGGTGTGCTTGCAGGCTTTGAGTCTGAGAATCCAAACTTATTAAGAATGTCCTGCACATATTTGGATTGGTTATAAATATCCCATCTTTCTTCTGCTTAACTTGTAGCCCTAGGAAGAAGGTAAGTTCACCCATATAACTCATCTTGAATCTCTTGTGCATTAAATCTTCAAAATCTCTGCACATTTGATCTTTTGTGGATCTAAAGATAATATCATCCACACAGATTTGCACTATTAGGATGTCCTTCTTCTTCCTCTGAATGAACAGAGTCTTGTCTATGATTCCTCTTTGAAAACCATTTTCCAAGAGATAGGTAGACAGAGTGTCATACCATGCCCTTGGTGCTTGATGTAGCCCATAGAGTGCCTTCTTCAATTTGTATACTCTGTCAGGATAATTTGGATTCTCAAATCCTGGAGGCTGACAGACATACACTTCTTCTTCAATTCTTCCATACAGAAAAGCACTCTTTACATCCATCTGGTAGACTTTGAATTTCATGAAAGAAGCATAGGCTAAAAATAGCCTGATTGCCTCGATCCTGGCCACTGGTGCAAATACTTCTTCATAATCAATACCCTCTTCTTGAGTGTACCCTTGTGCCACTAGTCTGTCTTTGTTCTTTATTACTATTCCTCTCTCATCTTTCTTGTTCCTGAAGATCCATCTTGTGCCAATTGCTCTGTGTCCTTTTGGAAGATCCACCAGATCCCATACATCTTGCAGTACAAACTGCAGTAGCTCCTCTTGCATTGCTTCTATCCAGCTTGGATCCTTCATTGCATCAAATGCCTTTTTAGGTTCAACCTGTGATAGAAATCAAGATAATAAACCTGATTATAGATCTTTCAATCCCCCTATCTTGCTTTGTTTCCTTGTGATCATTGGAGAATTGATGTCACCAATCACTAATTGAGGAGGATGATTCTTCTGAGTTCTTGTAGCATTGACAGCCTCCTCATTAAGATTTACTTCAAGATTGGTGTCATTCTTTTCTGGAGAGCTTCCACCATACATTGAAGAATCATCATCTGTGTCTTCCTCTTCCAAAACTGGCATCTTAGGACCTTTGATTCTTGAATCTGAGGGTTGATCTTCCTTTTCACCTCTGTTCTCTTCATTCTGAGCTGCTTCAGTATCCTTTGAATCTGAAGTATCTTTCTTATCTTGGTCACAGAATTCAACAGGATCAGCAGTAGGTGTTGGGAACAGCACAAACTCTTGTCTTTGAACTTGTGCCTGTTCTGTCCCTGTTCCTGCATTATGCTCATTACTGAAACCCAAAGAATTAGTCAGTGAATCAATGTCAAATAGCCAATCAGGACCTGAACCAAGTTGATTTGGTGTGTTCTCATTGCATTTGACATTGTCACTTTCCTCAATAATCCTAGAAGGGGTGTTAAAAACTCTGTAGGCCTTACTTTGAGATGAGTAACCAACAAGAAACCCATCCTCAGCTTTGTTATCAAACTTGCCTAGGTGAGTTTTGGTATTGAGAATTGTGCAAGGACACCCAAAAGGTTTGAAAAATCCAATAAAAGGTTTCTTCTTTTTAAAAAGCTCATAGGGTGTCTTGTCTTGAGATTTTACTACTAGAACTCTGTTTTGAACATAGCAGGCATTATTAACTGCTTCTGCCCAGAAAGTAATTGGAAGTTTTGAATCTGCCAACAGAGATCTAGCAGCTTCTATCAGAGTCCTATTTCTCCTTTTAGCAACACCATTATGTTGAGGAGTCCTAGGAGCACTGTATTGTTTCTCAATGCCTTTTTCCTCACAAAAGCTGTTTAGGTCATTATTTTTAAATTCAATTCCATTATCAGACCTAATGACTTTAACTCTTAGATTTGTTTGGTTTTCAATTCTAGGAACAAAGGATTTGATCAGTCCACTTGCCTCATCCTTAGTCCTCAGAAAATAGACCCAAGTGAATCTAGAGAAATCATCAACAATAACCAAGCAGTAGGATTTCTTGCCAATACTCATCACATTTGTAGGTCCAAACAGATCCATATGCAGTAAATTAAGAGGTGAAGAAATTATATTTATCTCTTTGGACTTATGAGAAGTTTTGTATTGTTTACCTTTAAGACATGCAACACAATGATCATCACATGAAAATACCTTTTGTGGCAAACCTCTTACAAGGTTGTTTTTCACAAGTTTGTTCATTGTTTTAAAGTTCATGTGACACATCCTTCTGTGCCAAAGAGATTATTCATCTACTGAAGCTTTTGAAAATAAACAATTTAGAGATGAATCAGAAACTACACTCTCCAAGTCTAAGCAATAAACATTGTCCTTTCTAGGAGTTCTAAGTAGTATCATACTATCATCAACTACCTTAAACCCTGGAGCAAGGATAATACATTCAGTATCATTGAATAATATGCTATGTTTCTTGTCATAGACCTGTGATACACTTAACAGGTTGTATCTCAATTGCTCAACATAGTATACATCCTCAAAGATCATCTTACCTTTTGACACATTATCTTTTCCACTTATCTTACCACCTGTTGGATTATCACCAAAAGCAACATGTCCTCCATCAATTCTTTTGAAGTTTTGAAGGCAGGCCATGTTACCTGTCATGTGCCTGGAACAACCACTATCAACATGCCAAATGCTTCTTCCCTTGAGCTGTTGGTTGCCCTGCACATTTAATAAAGCAGTTAGTTTTTAATAGGAACCCAAGCCAAAGTGGTCTTGGGTTTCCCATTCTCATCAACATATTCATATTCAGACTGGATGAGATTATCACACTGAGAAATCTTATTGCTTGAATACTTTGTCACAATAATGGGTCTGTTACTGGAAGCAGTACTAACTTGATTGGCAGTACTAACTTTGTTAGAAGTACTAACATCATTAGCAGTACTAATTGAGTTAGCAGTATTAACTTTGTTAGCAGTACTAACTGGGTTAGCAGTAGTATTGCTTGCAGCAGCATTATTTCTATCAGCAGTACTATTTGAAGTAGCAGTACTAACAGATTTCTTTACTTTTGGAACCCAAACCTGGACAAAGTTGTTTGTTGTCTTTTTCTTTAAGTTACTCCTTGGCTTATTTGGAGTATTTTTCTTTGAATTAGCAAACTTATTCTGAACATGAGATTTTATAGGTGCCCTTCTCACATTCTCAGCCATATGATTCCTTATTTGCTTTCTATAACCAACAGGATTTTGTATATATCTTTGAAAACTGATCCTTTGGTTAATAGGATTGAAATGACAGTGTTTGGCTAGATGATTTAGCTTGCCACAGATAAAACAAGGTTTTGGTCTGTTAATTTTTCTCAGATCAATTCCTTGTTTTAATGCACACTGATTATTTCTATTTCTTTGATTTCCCCTTGTTTTATCATGTTTTTGGGGCTGATTCTGTTTACAAGTACAGGGATTAACAACAGTGGTTTGCATGTAATGAACTCCCTGTGCCTTTCCTTTCCCTCTCTCAGAGGTCTCAGCCTTTTCATTCTTAACAGTCTCTTCCCCAGACTTCACTTTCTCACTCTTGACAAAAGGTTTGCCCCCTCTTTCATTTGTCAGTATGTGGTTTTCTAGTGGAATATCTTTTTGGTCTTTCTCCTTCTTACTCTCAGAGTCCTCTTCTTCAGAATCTGCCTCAACCACTACTTTGTCTAAAGGATCTACTTCAGTGGCTCCTTCAGGTAATTCCTTCTTGTCCTGTCTTTCTAAGAGATCAAAGGTGGAAGGAATATAGTTATTGTTGTATGGTGGAGGTGTGGTGTTGTAGCCTATTCCTCTTCTAAGTTTGTCATGGACTTGATTTTTTAAAAGTGAGTCCATTGCTTTAGAAGCATTGGAATATTTCTCAATGTCTAGCTTTGCTTTCTCAAAATCACTCCTTATCTTCTCACATTCCTCTTCAGACTTTTTAAGCTTAACCTCTAACTGATTTTTCTCCCACTTCCAGTAGTTTGTATCATAGGAATGTTGAAGTTCATTAGCCTGGTAAGACTTAATTTGTTCTTCAAACCTCTCAACAATCAGAACATACTCTTTCTATCTTTCTCTAACCTTTTAAGGTCATCACACATACTCTGATTGTGATCCCTGTCCTTTTTAACAGTTTCAATACAGGTTTTAGAGCAAAGATTAGAAGTTACCTATGTGGGAATATCAGTGCTTGCTGACTCTGAAACTTTAGCCATTAAAGCTTGATTCTGAACTTCTTCTTCTGCTTAGTCACTCCAATCAAATCCCATTCCTTCTTGGGAAACAAGAGCTTGAGAAGAGTTCCTACTGTTGAAGCTAGTGGACTGTGATGATTGATGGTTGCTAGTATGCTGTTGAGGCATTCCACTTCTGCATTCTCTTGCAAAGTGCCCCAGCTTGTGACACTTGTAACATTCAACCTTGGATTTATCAAATCCAACCCCATCTTCTCTTTTCTGAGCAAAGTTGTTCCGTCCAGTCCTTTTAATGAATCTTTTTACCCTCATAGTCAGCATAGCCATCTGCCACTTGATGTCCATCTCTTCCAGATCATCAGCATTTATCTGTTTTAAGTCATCATTAATTAGAGAGGAATTAGCATGACTGGCTAGAAAAGCTTCTAAAACTAAGTCATTGGATCCATCTTGCTTTGATCCATGGGCAACACTAACTGATTCTGTATTAGCAGCAGAATCAGTAGAGGATGATAAAAGAGCAGTATTGTATGAGTATCTAGAGGGCCTCTTCTTTGCTTCTACCTCTGCTTCAAACACCCTAAGGTCATTATAGAGCTCATCCAATTCCTTGTCCTCCAATTGGTCATTCTGTCTGAAGGAGACAGTGTACATAGTCCATTCATCACCAAGAGATCTTAGAAATTTTCTGTTAACATCATCTTGGTCTATCTGGACACCAACAGTAGCCAATTCACCAATTAGTTTATTAAATCTATCAAAAGTTTGAGTCATGGACTCATTCTTTGTAGACATGAAATTTTCATACTGCTGCTTTAGTATGGCCTTCTGATTTCTCTTGGTACTTTTGGTACCAGAAAATCTTTTCTCCAGAGAATTCCAAAGAATTTGTGCATCAGAACAGTTGCAGAATTGATGTTGATACTCATTAGGTATAGCCAAAAGCAGAGTGCTCAAAGCTTTCATCTCTGTCTGCCTCAACTTTCTCTCTCCATCTGTTTTTGGTGGAGGTCTCTTTCCTTCTGCATCCATCTTTCCTCCATCAGAAGGACCATTCTCAATGATGTCCCACATTGAGAAGTCTGTGAGAAGAATGTACTGCTTGATTCTGATCTTCCACGTGTCAAACTCATTGGGTTTGAGCATGGGAACCTTTGATACCAAGACACTGTCGCTTGAACTGTCCATGATTAAAGGTTTCTGAATTTTCTGGCTCTGATACCACTTGTCAGGATCGAAACTCAAACAAGAATTTAAATAACACACTCAGAAACTTATGTTAAAGAAGTTGCGGAAAAACACTTTAACAGGAAATCAATGGAACAGTATATATAACTCAAATAACAAGTTATATTAATTCAACTTGATGATTACACACAAAAACCTCAATCTATTTAACAGGCTAAACAGACGTTCTAAACTTCTCTATAGAAAGGATCTAAACTATTCTTGAGGTTCTCTCTAAACAAAAACGTATGAATAATTGTTAATTCTAACAAAGACTTCTATACTATATATACAAAGTTGATTACAAGATAATTATCAAAATAAAATTGATCTTCAGTATCAATACCATAATTATCTTCAACCTTATCTCCAGCTCATCTTTATCTTCAAGTCTTCTTTATCTTTAGAAGCAGCACTAACCTTCTTTTAGCAGTATTAATCATTGAGCAGCATAAACATCCTCAACAGTATTAATCCTTGAGCAATATTAACCATGCTTGCAGTAGTAATCTTCAACAGTACTAACTACTAGCAGTACTAACTCTCCAAGCAGTACTAACTATTCAAGTAGCAGCACTAACTTTTCAAGCAGTATTAATTCTACTAGCATTATTAAAATTACAAGCAGTAGTAATACCTCTCAACTAGCAGTAGTATCCATCCTTAGCATATTCTGACCCAACAGTTGATATGTATGGATTTATAGATGAACAAACCTAATACAAAGATTAGGTTTGGGGTGGCATAAATAGTAATATATCTATTGATATTCCTATTCAGGCACTATGGTTCGCACCAACCCATATACGACAGGTAGATGGTTTCACTACTACAACCTCGGTCAATGTGAGATAGAAGCACTAACCGAAAGGACCAATGATCGAGTAGACCAACGCCGAGAGTTATTCTGGAGACTCCCAATTCATTCTGAACGCGGGATGAAACTCCCAGAATTAGCTCTATCCCACCTCCAATGAGATGTTTTAAGCATATGGGTTAGAGATACCCAGTCAACGAGTCAGGGAGATTGCTGAAGAAAGGCGTTGGCAAAGTTATGTGGCCCAGCCAGAGCCATATGATCCGGCTCTAGTCCTGGAATTTTATGCCTCCATGATCCCACCAACATTTAATGAATATCATTCAGTGTTGGTTGGGGACAAATTGGTCTGCCTAACGATGGAAGACATTTGCGCCCACTATGGAGTCCCTCATCCCGACAACCTCGGAATGACTTACGGGATATCGCCCATCCAAGGAGTCAGAGTGCATGATGATCACAGCGAGGTGTTGTCCTCGGCGTTGCGTAGGAGCGGCCAGCATCATTGGGTTCCAAGGGACGATGAAATAAAGAAAAGCGAGCTTTGGCCTGAAATTGCTTTATGGATGAAATTCATAAAGTGCAATTTAGTTCCTTCCATGCATGAAACCACAGTTGATGCCTACGTAGTGAAGATCCTTTATTGCATCCAATTCAATTTGCCGATGTATATAGGCCACATCATTCAGTTACAAATGATCGATGCAGCTTCTGACAGTAATACCATGGGTATCTTACCTTTCCCTTCGCTAATTACAAAGTTTTGCAGGGACACTGGGTGCGTGGTCAGACCCACTCTCCAACCACTAGCGCCATTCGATCGAGTCACTTACCGTGCCTACGTCCACGCGACTGAAAGGTTTGATATGCGGAATGTTGTCTCCAACGAGGAAATATATACTGTTAGGGTATTATTGTATCCAAAATTTAAGTGTAAAAGTCAACTCTTGTAAAGTCAAACATAGTAAAAGTCATACTTAGTCAAAGTAGTTTACCTTATGTTTGTACATGGTCTTTGACCATATAAATAGTCTTTTGTAAGCCTTGTTATATGTGAGTGTAGTAAGTGAAATCTTGTAACTCATTGTTAGATCTATGACATCTACATTTTCTCTCTCTACACTATCTCTCTAGATATTGATCTTAATTGTTAGATTTGTTCATCTTGATTGACTATGCTTGAATTCTCGAACTAACATTTGGTATCAGAGCAAACAAAAATCAGAAAAGTGATCCAAGATTTGAAGATTTGATCATTGTTTGAAGTACTCGCAAATCGCATCTGTACAAAATCGATTTTGTGATTTTGAAATGTTTTGGATTGGAATTTGATAGCTTTGGATTTGGATTTTGATCTAGAACAATCTTTGTTTGTATTGTTTAACCCAATTCACAATAGATTGTGTTAATTTTAGATTTTTGGTTGATTTTCATTTGAGTTTGTAAACATATTGTATTTTGGCCAAATTAGTAATCTTTGTTGTTTTTGTTTGAAATCATATGTTTGTAAAGTGTTCGTTTTGTAATCGAGGATAAATCTGCAAATTTGGTGCTCTAATTTAGAGTTTTGAAGGGTTTTTGATCGAAAAAGTGAACTCAGACTCGATAAAGTGAAAAACTCGCAAGATCCATAGAACTCGCAAGCATCATATGAAGAACTCGCAAGAGTCATCTGAATGAAGAACTCGCAGACTGACGGTTGTGAAAAGCAGGAACTCGCAGATCGTTGTTTGCGACAAGTAAAGAACTCGTAGGGTTCAGTGTGCGTCAAGTGAGAACTCGCAGGACCTATTTTGCGACTTCTCTGGATTTGATTTGTTTGGTTTGCGACTTCCTCTGTGACAATCTCCCTTCTACGATAAGTTATTTCTTGAAATTTTTTCTAAGTACAGGAACTCGCAGGCGCATTATGACAAGTAATTCTTTCAGAACTCGCAAACCAAAGCTTGCGACAACTGAGAACTCACATACCAAAGCTTGCGACAACTAAGAACTTGCAAACCATGCTTTGCAACTTCTTGGACCTTTGCGACAAGTCTTCATTCTACGACAAGTTCATCACAGTGCTTAGCGACAAGTCTTCATTCTGTGACAAGTTCATCACAGTGCTTTGCGACTTCATTACTTAGTCAAAAAAATTTTGAAAAGTTGCCTTAAGAGATTTAATTGTCAAAAAAATTTCTCTAGGGGCGCTGCCTCTTGACCCACCCCGCTAACCGGGTAGCAGGACCCCCGTGCTAAGTCTGCGGAGGGGAACATATTTCTGATAGTGATCAAAATTTTCTGATCTTTGTTAACGATCATTTTCAAGCATATTTTTTTTCCAGATATCAAGATGTCTACTGGAATATCAAGGAGAGATTGTGCAATCACATATATGCCAGAAATACCTGCTATTGAAGCTGAACAAAACAAACTGAAGATTCAAAATTCAAGTCTTCAAAATCAGATCCAGGAGTTGAAAGAAAAAGTTGTATTTTCACAGAAAATTTTTAAATGTTCAAAATGCCTTAATGATTCTAAATCTGATTTTACAGGCATCATTGAGTCAAAAGAGAGAGAGATAAAAAAATCTTCAAAGCAAATTGAAGACAGCAGAAAAGAATTCAACAGAGATGAAAGTTGAATCAGTTGATCTTCAACAAAAATTCAAAGCTTTAAGAGAAAATATATGCACTTGAATCAATGAATGTTGATCTGAAGAAAAAGCTTCATGCAGATAAAGACAAAGTTGATCTGGAAATTACAAATGTTGATCTGAAGAAGGTTGAAGAGAAAAGAAGATTATTGGAAAGACAGAATACTTATTTGAAAAATAAAATATCAGTCGTGGAAAAGCATATTTCCAAAGAAAGAGAATATTTTGAAAAAGAAAGAAAACTTTTGCTCAAAAGTTTTCTGAGTTTTCCAAAAAGTCTTTTGAATAGAAGGAATCTGTTGAGCTCAAATGTTCAAAACTTTCTCAACAAGTAACAGATTTTGAGAAAGTGATTATCATGGAAAGAGAAAAATTTGAAAAAGAAAAGAAGAAAACTGAGCAAAAGAATGTTGGAATAATTAAAGAAATATTTGATTAGAGAAAATAAGTGGAGAAAGATTTTGAAGAGGAAAGAAAAGTGTTTGAGGCTGAATTAAATAAACTTATAAGGAAATTATCTGAGATGTCAACTAATGTTCTGAAGGAGAAGAATGTGAAGTCTAAATTGCATAAGAAATTTGATCTATTATCTGAAGAAAGAAACAGTTTGTCAAACAAGATTATAGAACTTGAAGGGATCTTATTCAAGGTGGATTTGAGAGCACAAAGAAGTGCAGATATAATTGCTCAATCACCAATGAATGATTCAACTGCTTCATAATGTTCATTCAAAACAACTTCAAGTTCACATTTTGCAAATGTTTCTAATAATCCAATGTTTGATAATTCAGATGATAATAGTTCTAAATATAAAGATCAAATTCGTCCCACTAACCTTTTCTATGTCAAATCTATTGATAGTTCAGGAAATTTTAGAAAGCACAATTCTCAGCAAAAGATGGTTTGGAGAGTGAAAGGTGCTTCTGATGAAAAGAAGATTGATAAATCATCTACATCCACGTCAAATGCCAAGGGGAATAGTGCACATAAAGGTAAATCTTTTGGCAAATCTGATACGATTGCTAATCATCTTATCAGGCTAGCTCAAAAGAAGATTTGTTGTTCTTAATGTGGAGCAAATGATTTTGTAAGTAACAATTTTGTTAATTACTGGTATCCAAGATTTAAGTGTAAAAGTCAATTCTTGTAAAGTCAAACATAGTAAAAGTCATACTTAGTCAAAGTAGTTTACCTTATGTTTGTACATGGTCTTTGACCATATAAATAGTCTTTTGTAAGCCTTGTTAGATGTGAGTGTGGTAGGTGAAATCTTGTAACTCATTGTTAGATCTATGACATCTACATTTTCTCTCTAGATATTGATCTTAATTGTTAGATTTGTTCATCTTGATTGATTATGCTTGAATTCTGGAACTAACAGATATACCGGCTGGGGTCGACGACGTGGATGCAAATGAGGAAGGCGATAAGGACTATCACCCGACGGCTGACAATCGAGAGGCACCATTACCGAACAGAGGATGGAGCAGAGGATAGAGCAGCAATACACAGAGATATGGAAGTTGATCACGGGAGTGCTAGATCCAGATGAAGCAGGTCCTTCAAACCCGCCACCTGTCGGACGACAAAGGAGGCGACCTCCCAGTGCTTCAACATATCGCCACCGCACACGAGACGATTGAGGGTTGGTCAATTGCATTCTTTCCTTTCATTTGAACTCTGAACTTGTCTGTTTAATTTGGATGACTGTACATAAACTGCATATTTCATGTTTGCTTCTGCTTGTTTATCATTGATCGTAACATTAAGGACAATATTGGGTTTGGTTTGGGGTTGTCTGTCGAGTCTATCATTTTTTATCTAAATTGATCGAGCAATCACTAAGATTAATGTTTCGAACAAACGATCCTTTTACTTAAACCTGTTATTGGGATTCGGAACACTAACTTTTGAGAGGTGAATCTGTAAGGGATAATAGTAGCATTAAGATGAACTTAGGTGAGTGCATGTAACAGAGACATTAGTGGAGACCACCAGTGAGATTTTTGAGCCTTACAACTGCTAATTTCGATTCTGAGAGACTAAATGTGCAATAATCAATATACTATTCGGTTAGTCCTTTGATCGTCATTATAGTAGATCTCGCTATAAATTGTTTCTGTTATCAAAGACACTCATAGGAATAGGAAGTGAAGCTTTTGTCCTTTTATTCTACGAACCATAAGTGAAGATTCCAGTCATGATTGATGTTACTTTTTTTTGTTAATTCATGAGAAAAATTTTAATACCTCAGCCTTTTTGCAGCTTGTCATGGGGGTACTATATATATATATGGGTGGTTTCAATTGGAAACCAAATTTTATTGGAAACTTTGGAAACCAAATTTCAACCATTGATCTTTTTAATCAACGGTCAAGATTTGTTTGAATTATATATGGTAATAAATTAATTAATTTATTAATAAAAGATAATAATAATATGTCAAAAGAGTAATTGTGTCTTTTTCTTTTGTGTTTCAAATTTGGCAACAAAGATGAAATATACTTAAATATAGAAAAGCGTATATTTCTTAAAAGAGAGAGAGAGAGCATATCAAGACTACTTTTTTATTACCTGTTCATCAATATGCATTATGTAAAAACCCAATTAAGTTTCATTAAGTTTCATTACCATTATTGTTTCATCACCTTTCCATTATGTTTCACTATATCAAATCTATTTCATCATGTTTCACTATATTAATATTTTGTTTCACTATATCATGTTTCACTATATTAATATTTTGTTTCATTACCTTTCCATTATGTTTTACTATATCAAATCTGTTTCATCAGGTTTCACTATATTAACATTTTATATTTCATCAGGTTTCACTATATCAAATCCATTATGTTTCACTATACTAATATTTTGTGTCGGAGGTAATATTGAATATTTAATATGAATATCAACTTTCATTCATTGGATGAATCAATCACTAATTCATAAGAATCAGAAAAAATAATTTGATTTGTAGCTTGCGTATGAATCAATTTGTGTTTACCTAAATTAAATGTTTCATGTTTAAATTAATAAATGATCAATATTACCATATATAAAATACATTAAATTAAATAATTAATATTATAATAATAATAACACTTACCATATATATTATGAAATTGTGTAAAAGACTAAAATAACCTTATCAATTAAAAATAAAAATAAAAAAAGGAAATTCAATGATTGGTTAATTTCGGTTTCCAAAGTTTCCAATGTAATATTGATTTCCAATTGATCCCTCCCCTATATATATATATATAATTGTTGTACGAGTTGATAGGCCTATCTGAGGAGTGAGGGTAGTGTAATAAAGACAACGCAAGAAAGAATTGAGATGGTAACCAGTTGTTGTTTAACAACATGCCTTAATTGCCAATCTTGTACCCTTCATTCGTAGCAACAACCGTAACACTTGTCAACCTGTGAAAGACCTGGATCACCTTATGGAGAGTTTAGGAAGTAAGGCAGAGCAACACTACTAATCCTATGTCTTGGTAATGGATTCCTCCTGAGATCAAAATTCTTTCATACATTTGAGTGTTCTTCTTCAATCGTTGCTCATGCATGCTCTCGAAAACTTTTGTACTCAATTTCTAAAAGCATGGCAACAAGCGGGAAACTTAGGGCTCGAGTGAAAAGAGAAACCAATGAGGTAGGGTCGAGGCGAAATCTTCTTTGTGTATGTTTAACTTAGGATCAGATTAGTTTAGTGTGGTCCCTGTCAGTTCTTCTCTCAAAAGATTTGTTATCTAGAGTACCATAGCAAAACCATAGCAAGGCTAGTAGAGAAGTAGTGCACTTTACAATTAATTCCTTGTGATTGTTGGGTTGACTAGGGATTATTAATGATACACACGACAACATGAAATTGTGATCGGTTATTTTTGGTTTATTTTTCCGTTATTTTGCTTGGGGACAAGCAACACTCGATTTGGGGTTGGTGATAATGTTGTTTTCGACATTATTTTGAATCGTAAATCGGTCCTTTCGTTGCAAGTTTTCAAGTAAAATAGTATTATTTAACGAGTTTTTGTGAGAAAAGTACAGGTCTTCGGGATTTTACAAAGCCAGACAAGTTGTAAGTCGATTGGAAGAGGAATTTGGCATTTTAGGCAAATTTCTGGACCTGATTTTGTGCAAACAGTGCTTCGCGCAGTTCTAGGCGCGGTTCCATCCGCGCGGGTTCTCGGAAAGTGCTTTTCGCGTATCTCGGCGTGGTTCTATCCGCGCAGTCGACCGCGCCAAACCCCTGACTGTTACAAACTCTATCCTATTTCAATTAGGTTGAAGGAAGGTTGGGTTATCACTCACCAGAGAGAAAAGAGGCGATTTTTGAAGGAGTTTAGAGCACGATTTGGAGGAAAAGATACAAGATTGAAGATCGGAACAAGGAGATTCGACGGGTACGGAAGATTGGAGAATTGCTTCTTCATGGACTTTTATTGCTTTCATTCTGATAATAATGATTTATCTTCCAACTTTTTGTAATTCATTTTTGCTTGTGAAGACCACCAACATGAGCTAAACTTCTCATGTTGGGGGGGGGGGGGGTTGAATCATGAACAATTGAGCTTGTAGCTATGTAAAACCTTTGATTTTGGGTTTTTCTGATTTATGAAACATATGAGATTGCTTTTAATGCGTGTAATAGTCTGATCAAATATTAGATGATATGTTAAATCTTTAATTCTTTGAGAAAAGTTTTTAAGATTCGTCTTGTCTCTTATGTATTGAATGGAATTGAGATAGAAATATGTTTTTTAATTCTTGTTGTTATTAATCACTAAGCTTTTCAAATTATTCATTATGGAGATTAAGCAAGGGTTTGAAAAGAATTCAATACAGCTTGATAAAGTGTTTGATATTGTGATTATGCTTTTCATTATTTAGTCCAATCCCAAGTCATGTATTTGTATAGATGCAAGGTTTATGTTCAAGAGGATTCCAACCCTCCAACTTTTGTTATGATTCTTTCAAATCAATTGCAATATTATTCTCTATTATTTATTTTGGCCCCATTTCTGTGCAAAGTGAATAATTTGTTTTTCAACAACAACCTAATTTTTATTAGTCTAGTTAATAGTTGATATAGTCATTGTGGTACTCAATACCAAGTTCCTTTGGTTTGATACTCGTACTTACATACGTATTACTTGATTCGACACCGTACACTTGCGGTCCGATTAAGGAAGGTGTAATCCTGACTTATCAATATATATATATATATATATATATATACACCATAAAAATAACTTACACATAAAAAATTGTAATATCTCATTAAATACCATAACAGTAACTTACACAAAAAAATTACCCATTTGCCCTTCATCATTAAATTAAAGATTTGAAATAACCTCTATTAAAGAATGAATCTTATCGGTCCAATAAGTTCACAAGGTTAACACCATATTATTGGTTTACTAAAGATCTCACTTATATATATATATACACACACACACACACATTAGCTTAATCCTTTGAAAACTTCACGATTTATGATATCTGTAAAATCCATCCTAAGCCACTAATTTAAGATAACTAAATTTATAATTAATTAGACCACCAATACATTTTTTGGAAAAAAAAACAAATTCCAAATATATATATATATATATATATATATATATATATATATTTCCTCTCCTCTCTCCTATAACATACAAGCACACACATTCATAATTAAATATGTATACAAGGTAAACACATAGTGAATAATTTTGAACACAATGAAAACAACCTTAATTTTTTTTACTAGGGTGTTCACAAGTAATAAATATATATTATGTTATGTTGCTTTAATTGGTGTTAAATTTATGTTTACAAGCACTAAATCTAATAGATTTAGAGTGTGTTTTCACAATTTGTTCACAAATTATAACAATATTTCTAAAACATGTTCACAATGTATTCACAAATTATAATAGTATATCTAAAAAATGTTCACAGTGGATGTGTGCACATTTAATTTTGTATGTGTGCGTGTATGTTACGGAAAGAGGAAAGTGAAGATAGAGAAGAGAGGAGAGAGGAGAGAGTTCTTTTTTCCTATTAATTAGATTCTACTTTTTAATTAATTTTTTGTGGTGTAGAATGGATTTGATAGATTTTCATGAATTAGAAAGTTCTTAAAAGAAGGTCCATAAATATATGTATGTGTGTGTTAGTTTAAACGAGAAGATAACCAACTTATGACAAACGCGATAACGGATAAATCACATGTGTTTACAACATATCCAGAAGGGTCACAATAACATGTCAGTGCAAGGGACGTTGGGCTTCTTATATATATAAGGGTAGGTTCAATTCACTACAAAACAGAAGCTCAATCCACGGAAAAATCAGTCGGAAATGGCTATTATCGACAGATTTCCAGCAGATTCGGTTGTCGCTAGATACCCCGCCGCAAATGACATTTCCGATGGATTTCTAGAGAATTCATCATTTCCGACGGATTTTTTCGTCGGAAAAATTTTCCATTGTTTTTATGAAACTTCAATTAATCAACATTTTCCTAATCTGATTAATTAGTTTTCTACGGATTTCCGGCAGATAAAATAATTCATTATTTAATTTATTTATTAAAAAATTATAAAGTCAATAAAAAATAAAAACAAATTTCCATCGAAAATTTGTTTTTTCTCTCTTATTTTTAATTATTATTTGAAAATTAAAGAATAATCCGAGATTTTTTTTAATTATAATTGGAATATTGTAAAATTATTTCTTTTATTTCACCGACAGATTATCCGTCGGAAATCCACTGGAAATTAATTGTATATACAAACAAAATTAAAAATTGATTTTAAAATTTTAAAATCTTGTAAATGCAAAAAAAACTGTAAATCAAATATCAGAATAAATAAAGCCCGTCATCAATTATTCAGGCGCTAAAAATACAAATTGTCCCAATTGTTCACTAATGTGCGTTTGGTTTGCAGACTGGATGGGACAAGACAGGACAAAAACTCACTGTCCCACGTTTGGCGCGACATGGGACAGGGACAAAGATTGGACAAGGTGGGACAAGATGAGACAAAAAATGGTATTTTCTTGTTCCACCAAAATAGGTGGAACAACATGGGACAAAAACTAAAAATCATTGATTTACCGCTATTTGATGTATAATCCTAATATGGTATTAGTCTTAAGGGTCACCACTACCCATCGCCGCCATTACCACCATCGGCGGCCACCAGTAGCCACCGCCAACCACCATCGGTCACCTCTACCTATTTCTCCACCATAACAACCTCATCCACCACCTCCACAACCATCGGCCATCACCTCCACCACTACCATCATCGACCACCTCCACTAAGACCGATCGCCACCACCTTTGGCCGCCACCATCATCAACGGCCACCGGTAGCCACCACTAACCATCGTCGACCACTTCCACCTCTTCCTCCACTACTACAACTTCCTCCACCACATTCACAACCATTGCCTATCGCCACCTCCACTGATCACCACCACCCATTGCCGCCGCCACCACCAACGCTTACCGCCAACTACCGTCGGTGACCTCCGCCTCTTCCTCCACTACAATAACCTCTATTACCCCTGTCCACCTCCACCACCACTACCATCGTCGGCCACCTATACCTCCACCACATCAACCATAACAACCACCTGCACCACCACCATCCACTATCTTTTACGTTCTTCACAACTACCGTCCTTCACCGGCCACCCATCGCATTTATCTTTACTTGTCGCTGCAACTATGCATCCGCCAATTCATTAAGATCTTCCAAATTGAATCAAATATTATATTTTCTTTATATGAATCAAATTTTTTCGAACTACCATCAATTATTTCAAATTCTTCATTCAAATTTCCTACCCTGTTTTTCTATGTATTTATATGTATGAAAATCGTTTAAAAAATAAAAAAAAATTTAATTAAATTATTTAAAGATATACTTTATTTGTGTTATTTATAACTATTATATGATATATAAAATCATCAAAAAAACTTTTAGGAAAATTTGTCCAATCCTGTCCTATCCAGTCCTAGCCATACCAAACACAAGACAAACATTTGTCTTGTCCTGTTCAGTCCCGTCCAGTCCCGTCCAGTCCTGTCCTAGCCTCTTGTTCTGTCCTGTCAAGTCCTGTCCATTTCTGTCCTGTCCAGTCCCGTCCAATCATGTCTGCGTACCAAACATCAAGACTCTGAGGGCGGAGGAGGTGGAAACTGCGATTGAAGAAACTGTCTCGAAGGAAACCGACTTTGGCTTAACCTAGGAGAACGTAAGTTCCATTATGAACTAGGGACAAAGGAGAACGTGCCACGTGTCGAGACACTCACGGGATATTACTCATGAATGGTGTAATATTCATCTTGAGTGTTGTTGATGATGAAAGGTTCATTGTTGATATTACGCATTGGATATTATTCATGATGAATGAGGTTCATTGTTAATGATTAATGAGAACAAATAAGGACACATGTCATACTCTTCTTTATCCTCCAGTTCACAATGTTTTATGAAAAACAAGTTTGCAACTAAGTTTCTCTCTATATATAGTTGCAACTAGCTATCAATCGACACAATAGAAGGGCCAGTCAATCCTAGACAGGAACTAGTGATATATGTAATAGACTAACCTTCAAAAAGACCAACCACACACACACACACATATATATATATATATATATACACACATAATCATTTGTTAACTAATTAATTACTAATAACTTTACAAAATTATCAGAACCGTTCATTTTCTTGATCATGGTTAAATTGGAGGTTATAACATGATGAAAAAGAAAATGAATTAAATGGAATTATATAAAGAGCAATATTAGAACAAATTGTGATTTATTGTTGAAAGATAAATTCAGTTATTTTTGGAATTAAATTCTTTTCCTTTATCCCTTAAATGCAGTTTTAATTCTATTTTCACTTAAATTCGATTATTTTTGAAATTAAATTCCTTTCCGTTCATGTATGAACTTTGGTTGTTCCAAAAGTTTTATTAAAGTTCATAGGTGAAACCAAAGTGAATGCAATAATTAAGATAGTTTAAACAAAGTTCATATGTAAAATAATGATTTTTGTTTAAAGTTGCATGATGTTGTTTTGTGTATGAACATTGGTAGTCTAAAATTTTCACTAAAGTTCATATGTGAAACAATGAGTTTTGTTTGAAATTAATAAGTAAAACAATGGTTTTTGTTTAAAGTTCATTACGGTTTTGTTTCAAAATGGTAAATGATTAGATAACTAAGGAATTTGATAATTAAGTTAATTAGATAATTAGATAATTATGGAATGTGATAATTAAGTTAATGAGATAATTAGAGGTGTCAAATTTGTACCATTACAAACCAACCAATTTATTACCAACCGTATCAATTCAATTGGTACCAACTAAATTGGTTGGTACTACCGTACCACTTCACAAAACTAATTAGTTGGTACGTGGTATTGGAAATCGTCTACCACGGTAATATCGTACGGTTCCGACTTATATATATATAAATATTTATTAAATAAAGAATCAATGAAATGAAACATATTTGATTATTAATGTATTATTTACCATCTTATGATGATATGTCCTGATTGTATTTTAAAGAGATTTAGTATTTAATAAAAAACAAAAGAATTTACAGTCAAAGACTAAAAATTTTACTTGCCCCTCAAACTCAAAGACCTAAACTCAAACAATTTATTATTTTACAACTAAAAGTTTTATGGGCAACATGTTTAGGACATTAGGTTTGTAAACTTGTTGGTATAAAACCGTACCAATATGTACCAACCGAAAAACGTTGGTACCAATTAGAGTTGGTTGATACATGATAAAAAAAATTTTGTACCAATTATAGTTGGTTGGTACACGGTATTGAGAAAAAAACACGGTACCGTACCATGTTCACCCTTAGAAATAATTAAAGAATGTGGTTTTAATATATGAAAAAGACGAAAATACATCGATTAGCACAATTTGTACTAATTAGGCGGTAAATAAATGAGCATGTCTCTCTCTATATATGTACTAGAAGCGTACTCGCGCAATACAACGAGATACATCACGATTTTTGTTTTTTTTGATTTACAATACGATTTTGAATGTTTTTTTTATAGATTTGTTTAATTTAGGCTTAATAATATAATTTTTTTTTATATAAAAAATAAGTATTTTGTTAGAATTCAATGATTATCTTATATATTTTAAATTATTTATATTTAAATTGAGATGCTTATTCTGTTTTGATTATGTTTATCAGTTAGTTATGAATTCAAACATATAACTTTAAAAATTTGTACTCATGCATCATGACTTGTAATTTTGAATTTTAGTTACTGTGTATTAGTAAACAATAGTTAACGAATAAAAGTTTGTTTTTAATAGTTTTTTTATAGACGCTTTATAATATAGTATAGATATGAAGTTTCAAATTCAAATCCTCTAATTAATAGTTAATTAGTACAAACCAATCAAATGAGATAGTTATGAAAATTATGAGAGTTTATTTATTATTATCTGAATATTTATGGAAAACGATCAGAGTTCACTCGTGATATTTATGAAACAATCAATATATTTATGAAATCAGATATTTATTAGACTAAGTGGACAGTTGAAATTGGTTTATATAGTTTGTATTAATTAAAGAGTTTGTATTTGAAACACCCCCCCTCTCTCTCTCTCTCTCTCTATATATATATATATATATATATGTGTGTGTGTGTGTGTGTGTGCTTTAATGGTTTGTTTACATAAAATTTATTTTTGGGTTAATTATCTTTTGTTTAGCAGTAATAAATAATAATTTATTAATATATTAATTATTTTAATAATATAATCAATGTTACAATCTTTAAAATAAAATAGCTATTAGAGTTTAAAGTAATCTTTTTTAAAGATTTTCATTTTTGATACTTTATTTTAGAAAAAAAAAATATAACATAGATATTCGAGATCCTCTTAATGTTTGAATAAATAAACCATTAAGTTTATCTATCCAAAATTAAATATAAGTATTTAATAGATTAAAAATAAAACATTAACGTTAACATTCAAAGTGTATTTATGCTAAATGAGTTTTGATTATTTTAAACATGTATAGTTAAGGCTTGTGCAAATTGTTAAAACTTTTTTTAAGATTTAAATTTTATATTTAGATATCATCCAACAAATTACACCTCCTCAAATATGGTTTAGAATTTAACCAACTTATTTAAGTTTTGATTTACATTTGCTTTAACATTACTAACTAAATTATTATAAATACGTTAATAAACACATAAAAAAAAAAAATTAGTGACCAAATCATGGTTTCCATGTCTCTCTACAAAAAAAGTGTGTTTCTTAAAAAAATTCTTTTGTGTTCGTGTGTGATTATGTTTTTGTTCTGTTTGCTGCTTTACGTATTTTGACTATCGATTGAGAGAGAGGGGGAGGGGGAAGTTGTTTTCTCTAGTGTCATTTTCCGAGATATACTCTCAAGGAACACCACCAGACCCCCCACCCTCTCTCCTTCCTCCCCACACCCTCTTTCTGGAATTCCTTGTTTTACTTTATTTGTTTCCAGTTTCATTGCTACCTCTCTCTCTCTCTCTCTCTCTCTCTCTCTCTCTCTCTCTCTCTCTCTCTCTTATCTTGTGCCTTTTATATATTCAAAGAGATCTTTCTTAGCTTTCTACCCTTCAATTTTTTTACTTTTTCTTTTGTGTTTGGTGTTGGTGTCGGTGTTGGTGATTGTGTTGGTTTCTCCTTGCTTCCCTTTTGTTGATTTCCATGGTATCAATTTGATTGCACATCAAGATAGTGTGAAAAAGCAAGCCCACTTAATTAGTGTGAGAGTGGAGAAAGGGAGATAAAAGAAGGGGTTAAGTTTTGTGTGTGTGTGTGTGGAAGTGTGTATTAATCTTATCTAATACACAGAAAGAAAATGCCCTTGGAAGGGATTTTCATAGAACCACCACCATCTTCCTCCTCTTCAACCCCACTTCCTGATCTCTCTCTCAACATTAGCCTTCCAAACACTTCTTCTTTATCATCGTCTTCTTCGATTCGTGGTAATATCGATTCGCCTTCCAAATCAAACACTTTGCAACAACAAACGTACACTGATCTCTCCCTTACAAATCCATCAAGAAATCTTGCAACAAGTTTAGCTCAAAGAGATCACGACAACCCACAAAATCCATTTCTTCATCATCATCTTAACCACCATCATATCTACAATCAACAACATCCAAATAGTAGTAATACCCACAACTTAAATCACTTGAACCAAGGAGTTTCACTACTTGATGTATCCGACTGCCTGAGGCCGATAAAGGGGATTCCGGTATATCACAACCATCCATTTCCCTTTTTGCCTAATTTGGAGCATTCTTCTCTAGAGAAAGATCCAAAGATGTGCTTCTATCCATCATCTTCCACTTCTACTTCACCTTATTTTGGTGCTACTGGAGGTCACATGCCCTTTTTGAACCCTGGGCTCAATGGTCCCTCTTCTTCGGGTTATCGTGTACCTGGAGGCTGTGGTACTGGTGGTGGGACGAGATTTACCGGCTTATCTTCGTCATATCAACACCACCACCACTACCATAACCATAACCAGTATGGCGGAGGTGGACCCACTTCTCATGAAGTCTCACATGGTTTGATGAGATCAAGATTTCTACCCAAGCTTCCAGCTAAGAGGAGCATGAGGGCGCCAAGGATGCGATGGACCAGCACCCTTCACTCGCGCTTCGTTCACGCGGTCGAGCTTCTTGGTGGGCATGAAAGTAATCCAGTGATCTCATCAAAATTATTCTCCCCTAATTTTTCTTACAAATTTTTCTTCTTCTGAAAAATTTAGTTTGAATTTGTTTAGGGGCAACACCCAAGTCAGTTTTGGAGCTGATGGATGTCAAAGATCTCACCTTGGCTCATGTCAAGAGCCATTTACAGGTATACCCCCCATGACTTGTGGACAACAAAAATGGTACCCCCACAATTTGTTTGGACCCTTGCTTCTCTTCCTCTCTCTCTCTCTCCGATTAACCCTCCGGCACACTCGCCGATGTCTGCAGTTAATGACTGAATTAGAAGAACAGTAGTAAGTCAGAGAGAGAGAGAGAAAGAGAGAGAGAGAGAGAGAGGACTGATGATGATCAGAATGATAAGAGACAAAAGTAAGTCATGATTATTCAATAATAATAAAAACAGCTCATGTTATTCAAACATCAGCCTCGTGATTAATGACAGAAGAAAACCAATCCAATCACCTATGTATGACTCACAAGCATTCAACATAGAACATACTCAACGCTCCTTTTTTTTTTTTTTCTTTCTTTTTAGAGTTGTGTTTTTTTTCCTTGAATTTCTTCACCATTTTTCTTTGATATTAATTAAGTTTTGTTTACGGATTTTGCAGATGTATAGAACTGTTAAAACAACTGACAAGCCTGCAGCTTCCTCAGGTAATTCTTTTATTTAATTAATTATCCCTATTTTAATTTATACTACATTAAAATGGACAAGAAACACGAAGAAACAGCTTAACATCCCGATCCCAATTCAGAAATATCTTTGAACGTTTAAAAGAATCAAATTGATTTCCTTTTTGTATATTTTTTTTTCCTACAATCATGAATGAAGGCCAATCGGATGGATCTGGAGAAGACGATATCTCGACCATGGGAAGTGGAGGGCTAAGGCGTTTTACGGATCAAAGAGGGTCGGCTGATCTGCAAGAATCCGACTACCCTAATTACTCAGCTGCCGCCACCACCACGCTCTGGAGCAATTCTTCGAGGTACGATTTCGTGGGTGTTTGTATTAATAACGATATGGCTAATTATAAAATGACACTACCTTTAACTTTTTTGCATGATATGTTCTACTTGGAAATGGAAAAACCCATGTAATGTTCCACCATTTTTGAAGAATAAAAGTGCTAATATATAGCAGCTTTAATTTGCTTTTTCTTTCTTTCCCTTTTCTTCCCCTTCTTTTCTTAGATTTTTCTGGGAGAGAAGATTTCACCTGGGATTGAGACTTGGCTAGTGTTTGAAGCTTTGATGGGAGAACCTTAAGAAAGGAAAATAAAGTTAATGTAAACCCAAAACTTTAAAATAGGTTTATCAGAAATTAAAGCAATCAACTTTTTCTTTTTAACAATTTACTCTACTATAGCAGTACTATTGATTTTGGTACTAAATAGATTATATATACTATATATTAATTATTCATAATGTCCTTTTTCTAATTTGAAAAATATGATTCTTGTTCTGGTCATGAGGAGATTTGCATATATGACCAAGAAATAAAAGCCAGTATCTTGACTTCAAGTGCTCTCCTTTTCTCTTCTTCTTTTGAACTCTTATGCATGTCGGTACCCTATCGGACTTCATATATAGTTGATAACGATGATATCGAGCCTTCCCTAATCAGTAAAGAATGTACACAGTATTGACCCTTAGCATATAACTCAACCACAATCTGCTGGATTTGAAATGTACCAAAATCCCAAAGCAAATACCTTTGGTGTTTATATTTTTAGGTTGGAGCATATTGTACTATATATATATATATATATATATATATATATTATTGATTGACCTGTCATACGCGTACTGTTATGAAACAAATTAAAAACCATCTTTTATCTCTTGTTTCATTTTCTCTTTTTCCTTTTTCTTTTCATTTTTCAGCTTCTCTCTCTCAATGTTTGCTTTATACCAATTGGAAGCTTTCTTGATAACAGCATGCCAATCTCAGTTAGAACAAAAAAGTTGGTCTAAGTTGTGATATGTAGTGAAAATTTAGCACATTTAAAATGCCTATCAACCATCAGACACTTTAATTTTCTGGTTCATACTTGCATAATGCTTTTATATTATGTCATGCATTTTCTCAAATATTCTAATTGGTTCGATCTGGCCAAGTGTGTGTGTGTGTGTCATATCAAGTCTCAAGTGAAAATATGACTACTTAGTTACGCTTGAGAAGTTCAAGTATATTAATTGTGTTTTATGTTGTTGGCAACCAATGGTCCAAATAAAAACCATACAAACTTCAAAGTGAAGGATGATGAATATGAATTATGCCAAACGTTCCCTAAGGGGTTGTTTGGTTCATGGAATTTGAAGGAATTGGAATGGCCAATTCCATTGACCAAATTCCAAGCCCATGTTTGGTTCACGGAATGAAAAAAACGATAGAATCCTTCCGATTCCATTGAATTCCACAATTTAAATAATCCATCATTCCTTGGCTTAACCGAAGGAATTGAATTCCTACCAACCAAACGCGTGGACAAATTTCATTCCAATTCATTCAAATTCCTTCGATGGATTCCAATTCCATCAAATTTCATTCTGTAAACCAAACACCCCCTAAGTATTTAACTTTTGGTGTACAAATTAACCTTTGTGGTGTAAAATCTGACATTACTAACGAGCCACTTGTTAGATTAAAATCTTATGATCAAATAAGATTGTAATCGATTATTACTAACAGATTGGGAAATGAATGTCTAATGAAACTGCACTCTAATTTCTCTAGGATCCCAGTGTCGCACCTTTAACAAGAATCATGCACAAAGAATAACATAAGAAAAGCCTTTCCAATATATCAGTGCTAGTTTTTTGATAAATGGACTAAGTCTATACGTTATAACATAGGGGTTGTTTTATTTGCAACCCTTAAAAAGGTTGCAAACCTTGCAACCCACATTTTAACATTCGGATTCATGATCGACGGTTACAATAGATATGAGACCCAATATTTTTAATTAAAAAAAACAGAAAAATAAAAATAAAATAAGCGCCGATCATGAATCCAACGGTTAAGATGTGGGTTGCAAAGGTTGCAACTTTTTTCAGGGTTGCAAAATATCCTTCCACTTATAACATATATATATATATATATGGATGATATATAGTTTTATTAGGTGCCCCAAGATAAAAATTCAGTGAAGTAGAAGTCATATTTTACTAGAAAATCTATCAACTCCAGGCTTTTGTTTGCAGTGTAACTAAACAATTGCATCAAATATTAGACTACAGGTCTTTCTAACAGTCATAATTTGCCAAGGGTTGTGGCGTACTGGTTAAGGCTTTGAGGGATGTGATGGAATATCCCATTTGCCCAAAGGTGTGAATCCAAGCGTACACAACAATTGTGGCCACTAAGGTTTAATCAAAGCTGATGTCTTACAGTCATAATTTGACAAGGGATTAGTCTAGGCATAGCCTAGGACACCCTTCCCAAAAAAAGACTGTACGTTATAGGGACGAAATGACGGGATCTCATCAAGAGTTTGTAGTTTACCATCCTGTGAAGTCCTCGTGTTGTGTCGGAGCGGTTAAAAAGTATTCTCAACATAACCTAAACATCATTGGTTTTAATCTCATCCTGGGTATCCCAGTAAAATAGGAAAAAAATGCATAAATAGTTTTATGATGCAATAAAATTCACCCCACCATCCCCAAATTTTCTTAAACATTAATGTAATTAAACTTGTCTTGACTGTAAAGATCTAAAGACAGAATAAATCTTTGGTAAAAATAATGTTGCTACAATTTTTTTCTCTGACGATGTCAAATTTGTTTCAACTACATATTCATATGGTTTTTAAAAGATTCCAATGAGGCATTTATTTTAGAACAAAATGAGTGTCTGTTTAGTATTGTTGTATAGTAAGAAATATGTAATGTTGATATTCGATTTAGAAATCTCTCATACTGACCTAGGCTGCATTTTGCTGTAGTTGATATTGTTTGTATATAAACATAGTTTTTACTCGACCCTTAAAATAATGAACCACATATATCATAGATGTTTCCCCTAACTATAAACGTAATGCAAAACTAATGCGGTGCTTTGTTTAATTTGGGTTACACATTGTAAAACTTTGAAGACTAATTGAAATTTGATATTGACTACTAATTTCAGCAATAGGGAGGGATGGTTGCAGGCAAACAGTGATATGAACGACGTCAGACCCTCACAACGGAGTGCCAGTCAGCAAGTAGAGGTAATATTTAATTTTTACAATTATTACTACTTATTAGTGACTTATAACAGCCCAGAATTTGTGAAATCTAATATATTTTTATGATTGGCAAAAGAAAATTATCTATGAACAAAAAAAAATGAGAAAAATATCAAACAGTAGGAGAACGAAAAAGGTATATTTCTAGGTTATCCTACTGTTATTATATATATTTAAACTGTGCATGGCAAAAATTATAGTCTTTCTGAAAAGAAAACTAGGAAAACACAAAATATATGTAAGGTATATTTCTTGGTTATCCTTAGATTTTCATTTTGTATGTCATTGGTACAAACTGGCTTTTTTTGTATTTTTATTTTTTCTGGAAATAATGTGGCCTTGTGTGGTGAATCTCTATTGTATGCATGGGAATTAAGGTATTTCTCCATTCAATTATATATATAAGTTGCTTAAATTGTTTACTTTTTTTGCAGGAATGCGACCCTTCCAGACCAAAGAGTTTCTTAGGATCCAGTTTGGATCAGAAAAACCCATGCTTAGAATTCACCTTGGGCAGACCAGATTGGCTTCAAAAAGAACGCAACTGATCTTTCCTTCCCTTCTCTCTACTTCTTTTTGAATTTGTGCTTAAGTTTGTCCATGTAATGGACAGCAAAAGCCTGAATTTTATGCAACAGAAGTACTAAAAGAAAGAACAAGATGATGAAGAAGACGAAGAAGAAGGTTTAAGAAGCTATGTTTTTCTATACTTACCATGTATGTTCGCTAGTCTCCCGTCAAATAGCAGGCCTTCTTCTTCATTTTCTTCTCTCTTCGACTTCTTTGGATTTTGTAGTATTCATTTATTTTTCCATATTTTCTCTACAGCTATTCATGTCTCTTTTTGTCTTAGAAAGGAGATCATGGAGAGCAAGAGGAACTATATCATATGTTGCGATTTGATGGTTACCAAATTAAAGGTTTATATAATTAATTTTTACAAGAATAGGAGATTGTCTTCTTCCTACAAAATTTAACCAACATCATTATGTGCATCCTTGGTTCCGTTTTGCGCATCAGCTTGTAAGTTCCGATTGTGTATTCAAGGGTTCTTAGCAAACGCAATTTGAAATAAATTAAAAAAGTGTACGTACAAATTGATATCCTTCTAGAAAGACAGAAAAAGAAATAGAGAAGGAAAAAGGGAGGATGCCACCAAAATTAAAGTAAGATAGCCAAGATCAATCGCAGATCCATCAAATAGAGGCAAGGCACAAGAAGGAGAAGAAGAAAACAAAGCATCCATCTTTTCCCAATTTTCTTCCCTGAGGTCGGATCGATTCCTGAACATGAAGGGCATTATCCCTGGAGTACTGACATCATAGACCCTATCGGCTTTTCAACACATCGAAGCATAACCACATTTCAATTGTCATGTCCAGAATATTTTATTTGCTTTCCTTCTCGATTTGTTGCTCGATAAATCATGAAGCTGGAAAGAGGACTCGATACCAAAGTGTTCTTTAATTATTGTTGGCAAGAAAAATGAGCATAGTCTTGCATCGTTGGCCGTTGCTACTCGAACCTCGAGGATTGTTGGAGTAGTGTTGCCATGAAAATTAGTTTATGTAGAACTTAGACGTGGTGGATTGTTTGTTTATTCATGCACTTATTAACCGGCCGAAAGGAAGTTGAATATTTGGCCGAATGCACATACACATAAGTTGATCATAAACATGTGACAATTATTTGGTTCCATGTAACTAATAAATCAATCCAAAGAGGGACGTGTTAGATGACAAAAATCATTGTCAGTGTTTAATCACCATAGAAAGAATACCACTTACAAGTTAATTTTACCATCCAAAGATTTGATATTAATGTTGTGTGACATCTTATGATAAAATTTCCTTAAATTGAATTTATTGCTTATCAATTTTGAACTTAAGATTATTTTTGTTCTCAATTCAGAAAACAAGAAAGTGGCAATAATTTCTGCCAATATAAATTTCATTCATATAGCAAATTGAACCTACTTTAAGGACAGGAAAACGATCATAATGGTATTTCTCAATCGCATAAATATTGCCTATGCACTTCAGACTAAGCGACCTGTTGTTGACTTACGTCGTCTTATGCACCATGAAATTAACCGCAACCCTAACTGGATACGAAACTTAGTAGATTGGTTGATAGAAATTGTACCTTTTTGTTAGAAACCTTTGATAATGATTCTAAATTGAATGGCAAGCTTTAACTCGTTGTCTCCATAGTATCCAGAAGCTGAACAATGTATCAACATCAATTGCAGAAGCAAAATATGTTGTTGCTGCTAGTTCTTGTTCTCAAGTCATCTAGATGAAGACTCGGCTAAAGGACTATGGCTTTGAGTATGACAAAGTGACAATTTATTGCGATTCCGAAAGTATCATTACTATCATAACATATCCAATACAACATTCATAAACCAAACATATATATATATATATATATAGAGAGAGAGAGAGAGAGAGGAGCGTTCAAATGCAATCCCTATACATGGTGCAACCCCATGCAACTCTTTTATCCACCACACACACACACATATATATATATAGAGAGAGAGAGGGTCATTCTTTTGTTAACCAATGATTTAGTGTTAACCATTTTAGACCAATAGGATTTCAAAGATATTTTGGATTTAGTAATTGTAACCGATTTTGATTAAGGGTAAATTAGAGATTTTGAGTTTTAAACTTATCTAATAATATACTATTTCCTATTCACACGTAAAGATATTTATGGTATTTATTCTTTTCATTTTAATTATTAATTCTAATCTTCTTACTATTCAAAAATATTTTGTTTTGTTTTTTAATTGACAAACTTGATATGCGTCGTCTTCATAAATTATAGGATCTTAGATACCTTTATTTTTTCTTATTTTTTTTTTTATCATGGACGACATTAAAGATGTAAACGTGTTAATCCTGCATATATGAGTTTGGGTTTTGGTGTACATATATGAGCTTTATGATGTGCATATATGAAAATGGATTTTTGTTATGCATATATGTTATTTACTTTATAGTTCATATATGAACACTTAATACATTGGTTGTATTGTGCATATATGAAATATATGAATTTGAATTGATACAATTCCATCTTGGGCTATTCATAGTTTATATTTCTGATTTTCCTTCAACTTGATTTATGGAAATATATGAAATAGTTCATGCATATATGAAAATGGGTTCTTGGTTCATATATGAATTTGGATTTGGTGTGCATATACGGGATTTTTATGTGCATATATGAAAACGTATTCAATTACAGTATATGAAAAGTGGGATTTGATATGCATATATGTTCTTGAATTGGTTGTGGATATACGAACACATATACACTTGGTTGTACTGTGCATATATGAAATACATGTGGATAAATTGCTTTGATTTGAAGATCGTGCTTCCGAAGGAGAAGGAATCGGAAATAGTTTTCTGGAAATTCCGTGAAACACACGACTTCCCTTATCAAGTTAATTAGCCCTTTATGCAAAAAGACGGTTATAACCCTCTTCATATATGAATATTTTTTAATTATCCATTTTTTCCATTTAATTATTAAAAAGGTAATTGTTTTAATCTTAGCCATTGATTGTAAAAATGAATAGTCCAGATTGGTTAACATGGTTAACACTAAATCATTAGTTAACAAAATAAAGGGACCCTATATATATATATATATAAGGTATCATTTCATCAAAGATCATGTAGAGAACAACACAATCGTAATGTATTTTTTCTCTACTAATACCTACTTGTGGATCTATTCACTAAACCTCTTGATGTGAAGAGATTCAATTTATTAATCATCAAGGTCACAAACTCTGAAGAATTTCTTGATTTTTTCTTCGTCTTTGTAGGTTAGTCCAAGTTCCTATTTCTTCTCCATTCTCTACAACATTTGGTTGCCCTGACAGTTTCCGCATAGCATCCTATCACTACAAAACAAAAAGGCATTTTAGACGGAAATTTCCATTGAAAATGTAGATTTTCAATGGATTTTCGATGGAAAATCTCATCGGTTAACATTTGGTCGAAAATGGGGGTTTTCGCGTGATTTTCAGAGAATTTTCGACAAAATTGATTTGTCGAAAAACCCATGAAAATTTCAAGGGATTTTCAACAACCTTTTGATATAATTTTCGACGGAATTTCGAGTGAAAACTTTGACAGATTTGCGATGACATTATTCTTCAACGGATTTTTGATCGGGAGTGACTTCGACATATTTTCGATGACTCTTTTTTCAAGAGATTTGCGATGGAAATATTCATCAACGGATTTTCGACAGAGTGTAACTGTCGAAGGGTTTTCGATCAAATCCTGGTCAACCGAATATGCCTTTTCTCAACTGATGTTCATGGGATTTTCATGAGATTTCTGATGGATTTTCCCTCGAAAATCTGTCGAAATGTCAATCATTTAAAAGAAATAGATTTAAAGTTCGTGTTTCTCTGTTATAGATTAACCTGGATCTGCCCAAAAATAAGTAATATAAATCTACAAATAGAGTAATCTAAATTTATCCACACGTAATTACAATATGTAAGTAAATAGAGTAATATGTCTTCATGAATCAGAAGGGATGGGGGTGGGGGTAGGGGTAAAGCCGATTGGGGCACCGGTGAATCTAGCGACCTGCTCCATCATTTCTCTCATTTGTTCTTCAATCTGCCACTGTACCTATTGCACTAGTCGCTAGTCTATCCGCTGCTCAAACGTCTGTTGCTGCACCACAATCTACTCATCTCTCTTTTTAAGCTCCTCCTTCAAGCGTTGTACCTTCATTTAGTCATGCGAAAACAATTAGGATCAATTAGACATAATGTAAATTTGTAAAAATGTATAGTCCCCTGCTCAGAGGACTATATGTTGGAGCTGGAGCTAGAACTGGGGTACCAGTCATCACGTATTGTGGATTTTGTGGTGCAACGAACCCGTAGATCCTCCTCTTCTTCACTCCTCCGGCAGCCTCCGTCCACAAATCAACGTACCCTAATTATTGTTGAGAAGTTGTGTTCTCTCTGTACTTTTTGACGACTAACCGATGATAATTGGACTATAATTGTAAAACATGATAAGAACAAAACTCAACAATATAATGCTTGTAAATTAAACATATCCACAATCAACTAAGCCTAACGTTTGCCCAACAATTGGCAACCTAAACTATGTTTAAGATTTTATAACCACATTATGACCCGTTAAGGTCCATTATGACTCAGTTATGTCTAATAGGACCCGTTAAGTTCCAATAAGACCCATTAAGGTCCATTATGACTCATTTATGCCTAATATGACCTGTTAAGGTCCAATAAGACCCGTTAAGTTCCAACAAGACCCATTATGGACCATTAAGACTCAATTATGCCTAATATGATCCATTAGGGCCCGACAAGACTCCTTAAGGTACATTATGACTCACTTAGGCCTAATATCATTCATTAAGGTCTGACAACACTCGTTAAGTTACATTATGACTCACTTACGCCTAATATGATCCATTAAGGTCCGACAAGACTCGTTGAGGTGCATTATGACTCACTTAGGTCTAATATGATCCTTTAAGGTCCGACAAGACTTATTAAGCTGCATTATCACTCACTTAGACCAAATATGATACATTAAAGTCCAACAAGACCCATTAACGTACATTATGGGTCATTTAGGCCTAATATCAACCATTAATGTACAATAAGACATGTTAATGTACATTATGACTCACTTATCTAATCTTTGCCCAACAGTTGGCAACTCAAACTAGATTAAATTAACGTCACTTTTGCCAAGCAATTAAATATATAACTTACTAGCATTAGAGTCGCCTTGGGAGTAATCAACTCCCCCAACGCATCGTTCGACCCTTTTTTCACATGGGTCGCTTTAAACAACTCCCCCGCAGACAGGTGACACTTTTATCTCTTTTCCTAAAACAGACAATAGGGTTGTTAGTTGATAAGGAATTGCAATAAATTTGAAAACATTATATATATATATATATATATATATATATATATATATATTACTATTCAATGTCTATGTTGTGCAATGCTAATAGAGTCACCGATATGCTTGGATATGTAACCCTCGTGTTAGGTGTTTCTATTGCGCTCGCTAGATAAGGACTTATTCTTCAAAGTAGGTGTGTCCAAACACTTTTCAATGAATACAACACAAACGAGTTAGTAACTAATTTGCATGTAGGTAAAGCAACGTGCATATAATGTTGTAAGTAAATGATATTCATCTTACCTGTACCATCTGTATCCAGTGCTCCTCTAGGATCCATGAAGGATCGTATTCCCTCAATGCACTAAGGTGTGTCCCATTTTTTCCCCCAATCTCTGTCGCCTTCCGTACCGTATGCACGACATCCGGGAAACGCTTCTTTAAGATATTCTCCCAAGCAACTCGGATCTCCCCGTCGATAGTGGGTATCATTCAAATGCGTTAGTTTCAACAACACAACAAATATTTGATTTAAAAAGTTACATAGAAAAGTAAGTACAAACCGTAAAAAGAGCCCACATCGCATGGCAGGCCTTATGAGGAACTCCCTTTCCAAGTCGTCCATGGACATTGAACATGTTCTTCAATGTCCCAATGATGCCATTTTCGAACATCCTCAGACCTACAATGAGACCGATACAACACAACAAATATTAATATCAATTATTTAAGTAAAATTGTATTACATTTACAAGAAATATACGTACTCCATAATATTTTCCGAAAGCGGACTGATAACTCTCCTCTGTGAGGGATGGGCAGGAGTCTCTGGCTCTAGATTTTATCCATGCCCACTAACATCATATGCATCCGACTCTAGGACCATATTCTCCAGACGTGGAGCGTCTAGAGTCTGAATAGTCTCTACAACATCGTCTGATGGAGTATAACCACCCGAAGACCGACTAGAACCACGGAAATCTCGAAGAGAGTCGGATCCCCCCTCGAGAGGGATGAGAACTAGAAGAACCATGTCTACCTCTAATCATATCATCCTATAAAAAATGATTAATTAAGAACATATTAGCACTAGATGATAAATATAAACCATAATCAAATAAACATATAGAGTGGTGTTTAGAACAATGCATTTAGAACAAAGTAGAGTGGTGTTTGTGTGCTTAAAATCCCTAAGTGCAATGGTTCGACTATTTGAAAGTCAAACTGTGCACTTAGAACAGAAGAACGGTGTTTGTCTACTTGATAACCCTCGATGCAATGGTTCAACTATTTGAAAGTCAAACTAGGCATTTAGAACAAAGTAGGGTGGTATTTTTGCACTTAAAAGCCTAAGTGCAATGGTTCGACTATTTGAAAGTCAAACCATGCATTTAGAACAAGTAGAGTGGTGCTTGTGTGCTTGAAATCCTTGAGTGCAATGGTTTGATTATCTGAAAGTCGAATCGTGCACTTAGAACAGATAGAATGGTGTTTTTGTGCTTGGAAACCCTAAGTGCAGTGGTTTAACTATTTGAAAATCAAACCACGCATTTAGAACAAGTAAAGTGGTGTTTGTGCGCTTAAAAGGCCTAAGTGCAATGGTTGGACTATTTGAAAGTCAAACCATGCCTTTAGAACAAGTAGAGTGGTGTTTGTGCGCTTGAAAGCCCTTGTTAGAGCATGAATATGTTGGACACAAGATCATAAGAGACTGAAGATTGAAGTCAAAGCTGAAGTCAACTCTCAAGCATCAAAGTCAAAGTCTGGTGTAATAAAGTCAAAGTCAAAGTTGTAATGTTTTAAGTGTTTTAGTTGTTTGCGCGTTCCTATGGCGTGCGTGTTTTAATTCTTGGTATAAATAGGTGTTGTGTGTGTAGTTGTGTAGTAACACACATAGCTTAACAGAGATTGTATCATACGAGTTCTTTGTTTTAGAGAGAGAAAGTGTTGAGAGTGTTTGTAATTGAAATCAGATATTGAAATGAGAATGGAAATTGATTGAATTGCATTAGTCATCTTGTTTTACATTGTTATCTGGGATAACAATTGGTATCAGAGCAGTGAGAAATTCAGAAATAAGGATCTAATTCAAGAGATTTTGGTCGACAGATTGGACGAACTCGCAAAACGGACTGTGGAAATTTGATTTTTGGATTTTAGTGATGTTCTTGATTCGAGTTTTATATCTTTGTATTCGATTTAGCATCTAGATCAAGTTTTGTTTCAATTGTATTGTCTAATTTTCACTTGATAAGCGTGAATTTGAAGTTTTTCTTGATTTATGTTCGAAGTATCCTTACGCACTGTAGTAGGATCAAAAGTATAATGTTTTTTGTTTGATTTTGTAATTCACTAGTTGTAATCTGTTCGAAATCAGTTCTTGATCGAATCTACAAAAGTTTAAGTCAATTGGAGAAGTGTTGATTCGATTTCAGGTTGAAAACTTGAGTTTTTGTTCGAAAAACTCAAGAACTCGCTAGATTCAGCAAACTCGTAGAGGAAAAACACGCAAGTCTTTGAAGAACTCGCACAAGGGTATAACTCGTAGACTAAGAACTCGCAAAGAATCACAAATTTGTTTGAAGTAAAGAACTCGCAAAAGGTTTCGTGCGAGAAGCAGAAACTCGCACATCACTAGGTGCGAGCTTGTACTGTTCATCATCAGTGTCGTGCGAGAAGTATAATATGCGAGAAGTGTTCGTCGTGCGCGTTCCCGTTTAGCGCGAAGTTACTTGTTCAAAGTTTTTCTAAGTCCAAAACTCGCAAGCCCTGTTCTTGCGCGTTTAGATTTAGCGCGTTTCAGCTTCTCGAAATTTTCTAAGTGTGTAACTCGCAAACTTTTACGTTAAGTATTAGAACTCACACATAGTAGTGTGCGAGAACTTGAAACTTGCATAAGCCTGCGTACGCGAATTTTGGTTCACGTAACCTTTGTCGTGCGCAAAGCTGAAACTTGCACAACCTTGGGTGCGAGAAGTAAGTTCACTCAGCCTGTTTTGTGCGTGAAGTTCAAAACTCGCACATAGGGTTTTTGCGCGAAGTGTTTCTTTTCAGTGTCATGTGCGTTTTATACTTAGTGAATTTGTTGTGATTTTTTCTAAAATTTAACTGAGTTTGATTTTTGTAGATCCAATTTGTTTTCTGAATTTTGACGATCACAGTAAGTACTGTAGATCAAAGATGACTTCTAGAGACGCTCTTTCCATCGGTACGGATGTAAAGCCCCCATGTTCTGTTTAAAGGGGAGTACGAACAGTGGAAGGACCGCTTTCTCGATTTTGTTGACCCGCACTCAAATGGAGAGAATATTCATTTATCAATCACAAATGGTCCAATGAAATTTCCTACCGAGGAGATTCCTGATGAGGATAATGAATCAGATGGTGATGGAGTTCTGAAGACAAAGATTGTTGATAAAGATATTTCTCAGTTTACTAAACAGCAAAAGAACCGGTACAAAGCTGACAAACAAGCCAGATCTCTACTTTTGCAAAGCATAACTAACGAGGTCTACGTAAAAATAGACAGTTACAACACAACTGCCAAATCGATGTGGGATCAGTTGCAAAAGATGATGATGGGTTCAAAGGTGGGAAACCAGATGAAAGTAGCTAACTGTATCAATAGCTACGAGGAGTTTAAAGCCAAGGAAAATGAGAGTCTGGAAGAAACATATGAGAGATTCGTGCTCCTACTGAATGAACTTTCAAAAAACAAAGTTAAGAAGAAGCAGATCGAGAACAATGTAAAGTTTCTCAACATTTTGCATCCTGAATGGAAGAAGCATACCCGGTGGATAAAGCAGATGAAGGACTTGAGTGAGATACCCCTCCATGAGGTTTATGAGACACTAAGGCAAAATGAAGAGGAGGTCGAAGAGAAAAGAGTTGAGAAAAAGAAAACTGAGAAAGTGTCAGATCCCATTGCTTTAGTAGCTGGTGAAAAAGAGAAGGAAAAGAAACAAAAGAAAAAGAAGAAGAAGATAGTGATTCCCAGCTCTGATTCTAGTTCTGATTCGGATAGTGATGACGGCGAAAACCTCAAGCAAGCTATGCTCCTACTGACCCGTGCATTTCAGAAGAAATTCTACAAGAAATCGGGTTCGAACTCACAAAGGTATTCTTCTGGATCAAAGAATTACGAACACAGGGACAAAGTTCAAGGTAGGAGATTAGAGGAGAAGAGATTTGGAGATAGAAAGCCCGAGGAGAAGAAAAGATATGTGAATGAATATGGTAGTGTTGAGAAAAAGAATGAAAAGCTGATAAAGTGCTACAATTGCGGGAAGGTTGGTCGTTTTGCAAAGGATTGTCGAAAGCCAACTATCAGAAATGTTGAATATTACAAGCAGAAGATGTTGCTTGCTACACAAAAGGAAGCGGGGAAAGCCCTTATGGCGGAAGACGAGTTCTGGCTAGACCATTCTGAGGACGAACAAGAAGAGACAACACATATGTGCTTGATGGGTAGAGAAGTGAAAGATGATGATTCTGAAGAAGAGACATCTGATGAGGTATTGAACTTATCTGAATCTGATTTTATAACCAAAATGGAAGCCATGATGGTCGAACTTCAAGATCTTCAAAATAAGCTAAAAAAGGAAAAGAGTAGAGTTGAAAAGAAAAATCAAAAGATCTTTGACCTTAACAAAGAAGTTATTGGAAACAAAGATCTGATTGATTCTCTACGCAAATTTGTTTCTGATTTTAAACATGAAAAAGATCGTTTGGAAAGTAAGATTTCTGATTTTGAATCTAAACTATCTAAGTCTGATTTGGAAAAACAAGAATGTGTTCTAAAAGCTTACAAATTGCAGGTAGAAAACAAGAGCTTAACAAAGAAGGTAAATGGTTTGGAAGATAAATTGTACGCACGAGGACAAACAGATCATACCATTTTTCTAAACACCCCTAATGAAGAGGTTGATTTTAAAGAGAAATGGGGACTCGTCTATGATAACCCCCATTACTTAAAGAAAACCATTAGAAAACAGCCAGCTTTATATAACTATAATTTTTTGTATGCGCCTGCTAAATATCCTCATTTGAAACCCAAATTCGTTACCAAATCACCTGATGAGGTTGAGGCTAAAGAAGATGAGAAAAGAAAGAATTTAAATAAAATGCAACTACCATTCTGCTATCAAAAGTTGAATGATAGTTATATTTCAGATAAGCCAAAATGTCTTTCAAATGATTATTTTGCTAACTATTCTACTATTGAGATAGAGGCAAAACCAGTTAAAGCTAAGGTTTATGTTCCTCCACTCATTCTAGAAAGCAAAATAATTGAGCTTGAAAATGTTTTAACTGATGAAAGAATCTTGGTTGATATTGAAAATTTTGTATTTTCAACTGTTATAAAGAACACAGTTTTCCAAGTTGAATCTCAAGAGTGTTCTACATCTTCTAAAGTACCTCACACCTCTGAAGCTGATTTTGATGACTTATTTGCGTCTGCAAATGATTTCTTAAATTCTGATGAAGGGTGTATAGATGATATTGATATGTTTGACTTTAATGCTAAACTTCCAGATCATTCTACTTTTGTCATTAATGGTCAAGCTTTACCAAGTGTGCATGAAGTTGGTGAATCATCAACTAAGGTTGGTGAAACAGTTTTTGTGAGTACTGATTATTATGCTAAAGGTAACAAGCAAAAGAAACGGCGCTCATAGAAACAGACTAACACTGGTAAGCTAAAGAAAAGACATTCTCATAAATCTGATTTTCCTAACAGGTCTAAATCTTTTGTTTCAGATTTAAGTTTGAAAAGATAAGAAGGTCGAACTGAATGGCAACCAAAACGGAAAGTTAATGAGAAAGCAGAGTCTATTCCTGATATAGATTGTAATAGATCAATTAGTAGTTCTTCTGATGTACTTGGTACTGTTGCTTACAATAAACAAAACCTTGTAATTCCTTACAAGCGATATTCAATAAAGCAATTACTCCAATTATCTCGATCTACTGCTAATTCATTTAATTCTAGACGAAATGATTTTGTTTCTCATCGATTTTCTGATGATTGGTTTGGTACTTATCATGTTTGTTCTTACAAGTCATATACATCAAAAGTTTTTCAAAAGTTCAGAGGATCCATATATAAATGGATACCAAAATCTTGTGCTAAACCGTTAGGACCCACTTTTAAATGGGTACCTAAAGTTGTTATTCCCTTATTTCTCTTATGTAGACCCGTCATATGTGGTACTTGGATAGCGGGTGTTCCAAGCATATGACCGGGCAAAAGGATTTATTGTCTAATTATATAGAGAAATTCTACGGGAATGTACGTTTTGGCAACGACCAGTTCTCACCGATCTTAGGATATGGTGATGTGATTCAAGATAATGTGACGATTACGAAGGTGAGTTACATAGAAGGATTAGGGCATAACCTTTTCAGTATTGTCCAGTTTTGCGACAAAGGATTAGAGGTGAACTTTAAAGCCAAAAGTTGCTCTGTGCGTATTGAAGATGGCAAGGAACTTTTGGTTGGAACTAGAAAATCTAATCTCTACACAATCAATCTTTCAAAGGTCCAGACTGACAATCAGGTTTGTCTATTGACAAAAGCCTCGCTGCAACAAAGCTGGTTATGGCACCGACGGCTTTCTCACCTGAATTTTCGCTATATTAACAAGTTGGTCAAAGGCAAGTTGGTTAAAGGACTTCCAGAGTTGAGATATGAGAAAGACATTTGTGTGCAGCATGTGAAAAGGGTAAAATAAAGAGGGCAACTCACAAGTCGAAACTCGAACCGAGTACAAGTTCTTCACTTGATTTGTTACATATGGATCTATGCGGTCCAATGAGAACTCAAAGCATAGGAGGAAAGAAGTATGTTTTGGTAATAGTGGACGATTATTCGCGTTACACATGGGTAAAGTTTCTAAGGACAAAAGATGAGACGCCCAAAGTACTCATCAGTTTTTTGAAGACTACCCAGGTGAACTTGCAAAGATCGGTAAAGCTTCTAAGGACGGATAACGACACAGAATTTAAAAACAAGACTGTAGAAGAATATCTCGAATCGGTCGGGATAACTCACCAATATTCTGCTGCTAGGGCGCCAGAACAGAATGGAGTAGTAGAAAGACGCAATCGAACGCTAGTCGAGGCCGCTCGCACTATGCTCAGCGAGCCGGATCTACCTCTATTCCTGTGGGCAGAAGTTATCTCTACTGCATGTTATACGCAGAATCGCTCCATTATTCATAGACGGTTTGGTAAAACTCCTTATGCATTGATTAATAATCGTACACCTAGCATTAAGTATTTTCATATTTTTAGTTGCAGTTGTTTTGTCCTTAATGATAGAGAGAGCTTGAATAAGTTCGGACCGAAGGCTGAAGAGGGAATCTTCATTGGATACTCCCAGACATCTGATGCATATAGAATTTATCTGAAGAAGTAAAAGACAGTAATTGAGAGTGTTAACGTAACATTTGATGTGGAGGTGGCTTCTGAACAAATCAATTCAAAACCCGTGCTTACAGGAGTGTTAGCTTCTGGACAATTAAGTCCAGAACCTGTGTCAAATGAGACTAATTCGGATAAAGCTTCAACTTATACATCACACTTATCTGAATTAGATTTATTGTTTGAATTTTTCTATGATGAGTTTCTAGGATCTAAACTTCCTAAATCTATTGTGGTTGACAGGCGAGACGATTCAATGACTCATCATCCAACTACTTCGGACGTATCTAATGAACTAGTTCCCCCGGTTCAGAAAGAAACTCAGATTCAAACACATACTCCTACGGTTGAAGTTATACCTGAAAATGTTGAACCAGAAGTTACTACTTCAGTTGGTTGTACTGTGATGGATAATCAACAGACTGAACAAGTTGTCCCAACTTCAACTTCTGTACACGAAACTTCAACTGCACCCCCAACAAATGTTGAACAAGAAGAAGCTGATAGTGGATACTTAGATGAGAACTATGATCAATCTACATCGAATCCGCTCCCTCACGAACATAAATGAACCAAAGAGCGTCCGATAAGCCAAATTATTGGATATCCAAATTTACCGGTGCAAACTAGGTCTGCAACTTTTAATATGTGTATGCATGACTCATTCTTGAGTAATATAGAGCCTACTCGAGTATCAGAAGCTCTAGCTGACTCGGATTGGGTGACTGTCATGCAAGAGAAGCTAAATCAGTTCGAAGCTTTAATGGTCTGGAGACTTGTGCCAAAACCGGAAGGTAAATCTATAATAAGCACCAAATGGGTATTCAAGAACAAAAAGGATGAAGATGGTATCATAATTCGAAACAAAGCACGACTTGTTGCAAAAGGCTACTGACAAGAGGAAGGCATCGATTATGACGAGACTTACGCTCCAGTAGCACGCATTGAAGCGATCAGAATGTTTCTTACGTACGCTGGTCATTTACAGATGGACGTGAAGACTTCCTTTCTAAATGGCATTCTTAAGGAGAAAGTCTACGTATCACAACCAGAAGGATTTGTGAATCCAGACAAACCAGATCACGTATATATCCTGGATAAAGCACTTTTTGGATTAAAACAAGCGCCTCGAGCCTGGTACGAAGTTTTATCAAAGTTTTTGGTCAAGTCGGGCTTCACAAAAGGTAAAATCGATACTACTTTGTTCATTAAGAAAGAAAAATCCGATATCATCCTTATTCAAATATATGTGGATGACATTATATTTGGCTCAACTAATCCTAAATATTGTAAGAATTTTTCAAACCTCATGGTGTCACGTTTTCAGATGAGTATGATGGGAGAGATGAACTTCTTTCTCGGATTACAAGTCAAGCAATTTTCAACGGGGATTTTTATAAACCAAGCTAAGTACATTTTTGATATTCTTCGGAAATTCAAAATGGAAACTTGTAAACCTATTGGAACCTCGATGGCACCAGGAACTAAGATCAACATGGATCCTTCGGGAAAACCTGTTGATGTTAGAACCTATAGAGGAATGATTGGTTCTTTGTTGTATTTAACTTCAAGTAGGCTAGATATTATGTTCTCTACATGTTTATGTGCAAGATATCAGGTTAACCCCAAAGAAGCCCATTTGTCTGCGGTCAAAAGAATCTTTAGATATATGAAGGGCACTGCAGATCTTGGTTTGTGGTATCCTAAAGATACTAGTTTTGAACTGACGGCTTACTCAGATGCAGATCATGTTGGTTGTATGTTAGACAGGAAGAGCACATCATGTCATATACAATTTCTTGGAGATAAACTCGTAAGTTGGGCATCAAAGAAACAGCTGTGTGTTTCCACATCAACGGCTGAGGCGGAGTACATTGCTGTTGCAAGCTGCTGCAGGTGTTGTGGATGAGAACACAACTGCGAGATTATGGCTTCAAATTTGACAAGATTCCGATTTACTGTGACTCTAAAAGTGCCATTGCAATATCAGGAAATTCTGTACAGCATACAAAGACCAAACACATAGATGTACGGTATCATTTTATCAAAGATAATGTCGAAAAAGGTACAATAAAACTTTATTTTGTAAACACTGATTATCAGCTTGCAGATTTGTTCACCAAGCCTTTAGACGAAAAGAGATTTATTTTTCTTATCTCTAAACTTGGTATGTTAAATCTTAAGACATAATTGGTGATTACCTACTAAAGTTTTTCTTATTATTATCTTTCTTCATTTCTTTATTTTTAATCTGAAAGATATCTGCACTTTAAGGTATGCTCATGATTTTAGGGGGAGTGAGAGTAGATGAAAAGATGATCTACATCCATTTGAGGGGGAGTTCATATTCTTTTTATGCTAATCACTGATAAATTTTTCTGATGCATAAATGCAGGGGCAGTAAGAGTAAGAGTATAAGAGTAAGAAGTATGAATTATGACTCCTGAATCAGAACTCGTACATTCGAAGTTTTACTGCTTTATGTCATTTTATTTTTCAATAAATGTTGTGAATAAAGTATCTTTGATGACTTTGTGACTGATGCAGATTGAGAGGTTGCTTACAAGATCATACCATTATGACTTTAAGCTGACTTCATGAGATTTAAGACAGATTGAAAAGGTTTATTTCTATTCTTAATCTCATATATGGTTGAAAGAATGACGACTTTCAATCATAGAAAACATGTTCTTAAACGTTCAAACCACTTCCCAATTCTTAAAACGATTTCATGATTTGGATGTGTGATTTTAAATTTATAAACCGTGTGTTTCCAAAGATTAATACTTGCGTATTATCTTTTCTATATACTTTCAAGTATTTACACACACCGGTTTGATATTTTGTTCGATATGTTCTTACTATTTCTCTAAATTGAACAAAAACTTTCGATGGTAAGACACCCCGATTGAACTTCAAAGAAATTTTGAGCGTTGATTTCATTTCAAGACGTTCTTTCAAGAATGTCTATATATTGTTTCGTATAGACAAAATCCAATTTTTTCTGACATAAGCCTTAATTGCTAAATTCTTCTATTTGATCTTTATCATACAATGTCATATTTTCAAACAAGTTTTTTGTATTCATTTCATTCTTTCAATATACTTCTTTGAAATATCTTCAATGTTTAAAATGCTCAAATCTTCATGATTATCTTATTGAGCATACATACATATGACTTGTATCTTTTGTGCTTTAACTGAAAAAGTTAAACCATTCTGAGCAACATGATCTTTTAGGAAAACATGGGTTCATTTTTGTGTGAGCTTAAATGAAACTTCTATGGATTCACGATAACCAGTGTTTCCTACCCAAGAAGTTAATCCTTGAGTGATCGAATGTGTGAGGAGTCAAATACTGAGTGTGGGTTGAGTGATGAGGTAAAATGGAAAAGAGAGGTTGGTTAGATGCGAGCTCAATGTTTAAAAGAAAGAGGGTCACTGAATAGAGTAAAAGAATATCAAACTCTGCACCAACTATTTTCTGAGTCGGGCAGCCACATTACTAGTGTTTCACAATTCTTCGTGAACATTATTGAAACAGGCAACTACCCCATGCCAACTCTTGATAAAAACCCCACTAGCCACTCATTTTCTTAATAAAAATGCAGATTTTTGGTCATGATAATTCATATTTGTGCAGTGTTATGAATGTGATGCACGTTGTTGTCATGAATTTAATTAAGTGCATCAAAAGATCACTTGAAAAGGTGTAGATTTGCAACCGATCTTAAATATGTTCGTGTGTAGAATTCGAAAACTGCAGCAGAATGTATGCTACTTCGAAAGTTGGTCGATGCAGAATTCTAAAATTCAACAGAAAGCTACTGCTGTTAACTGTAAACAGAAGTTGTTGTCCATGTATTTCTGTGTTCGAAAAGAGCCTATACAGCTCTTTAGACTTCGATCAGCCTATTCAGACATCATATTTGTGTGATTTTGAAGTGAAACCTCTGGAGATGTTTCTGACTCTATCATCAACAAGTCATTGAGTGACTTCAATATTGAATTGTCTCAACGAGCTTCGGAACTTGAATGCACACGAGGTCTATTTCAGTCTAATTGGGAGGAACAAGAAGTTCATGAGGCATCTGACCATCATGATCCTTCAGAAACAAATACAGATAGCTTATCTTGGCATGGTTCTGTGGACGAGTGACAGGAACCAGTTACAGAAGAGAATGGTAGTTAATGGCATCATTTGACGAATACCAAGTCAGATGGGGGTTTAGATGCTAACTCAATTGAGAACGAACATGAATGATACCAAGATAGGATCTGCTGTTGTGTAAACTTATTGTTTATGTTGTCCAGATTTCAAGCTTCAATTTTTTTTCCAGAGTTGTGCATGAAGCTCTGTTCACTCACAAAGATGTTGCTGTCCAGATCTATGGAATTTATCAGATCTGTTTCAGAATTTCAATTATGTCCTTGTGCACACAGAATTTGATAAGTGTAGCAGATCAGATTTAGATTTATGATCAAAGCATAGAGTTAGTTCAGAGTTTGAGAAATCCAACATAACTTTGTTTGCATAAAATTCCATGTTCATTCAAGATTCGATCCAACTTTTAAGTTGTGGACAGACTCGAAATTATTTTATACAAAGTTATGATAGCAGAGACTGGAACATATAGATGAATGGCTTTTAAGGTTGTAAATGATCAATCATATGATCAAAAGGCAACTGAATATTCAGTTGTCAAACCCCAAACTGCACTTGAAAGAGTTATCCATGAATTACAAGTTGAAATCAGAAGACTTTGAAAACTGCAGGTTCTGTGTTTCCAGATGTGTGATGAAACGGAAATACGTAAGTAGATGCTGGACGATATCGCATCAGAGCCATATCGGATCTTGATCTTCTTCCCTTCAACAAAGCAGAAGTTGTTGCCTTTTATGTTGAATTTGTGCTCAAAAAGTACAACAGAAGAAACCATTCAAAATGTGCAGATCGATCAGAGCTTGTCCATAATGCATTGATGTTAACAGCAACTCATAAGGGTTCTGTTGAAGGCACTTGGTTCTGCTACATATGCTCCAACATATTCAAAAGACCTTTGTGCATATGATTAGAAGTTGTCCAAAGATGCTCTCATCTATCGAGAATGTTTATGCAGAGGAAGCATGCTGCAGTGTTCATGTTCAGAAGTTATCCAAAAAAAGTTGTTGTGCAGACTTTCTACAAGTGCAGAGTTGAATGGCAGAATACACAGAGTTTCAACAGCTACTCTGTCAAAATTGAAAATGAAAGGTTCATAACATTCCATAGAAGCCAACTGATTGATTAGTTAACCGCAGAGGTTGTTATACTTAGAGCCTCTGTAGGCCATCCAGAAGTTAGTTTTGATAAGCTCTGTGCACGAGCAGAAGTTTTCCTTAGGACGTGCAGAGGGTGCACAAAGGTTGTTTCTATACAGAGGCAGATCGCAGAGCCTCTGCAGATCTGTGCAGAGCCTCTGCGAAGATGTTCAGAGGCTACTGTGAAAAGCTCTAACAGGTCTAATGACATAATTTCGTGAAGCAGCGCACAGAAGCTATTAAAAAAAACACAGAGGTTGAGCTTGATATCACAGAACTTGAGGAGAAAATCAAGGAATATGAGAACCAAGGATGTAACTGGAAAACAGCTTGTGATCAATTATATATGTGCAGAGGCAAATGACCAAGAGCAGGAGTTGTTTGTTGCTATTCTTATCGCACGTGCAGAAGTGATTTAAAGGGTTGTTGGTGCAGAGCTTCTGTAAAGCAACACAGAAGCATCCACAGAAGCTCTGTGGAAGATTGCAGAGGCCTATGTGATTTTAAGAATGCAACAATTACGATATGAACAGAGGGCAGATTGCACAAAACCTCTGAGGATGTTCACAGAACCTCTGAAGCAGTTCACAGAGCCTTTGTGGACCAAAACCTCCGAAGAGCAGAGACAAGGAGGGGATCAAAGGTAGACCCAAACAAGAACATCAGAGGTCGATGGTCCAGAGGTCGCAATGAGCCAAGAGCCCGAAGCCCGAAATTTTCGAATTTTCTGACAGCATTGCGCTGTTTCAGAAACACGCACACACTTTTTACTCAAAGCTCCGATTTACATGAGTCTAGTTGAGTTGGATTACTAGATCACAGACGTACGAATTTGATGTTCTTAGTTTTCTAAAATTCCGTGAGTTGATATGCCAGAATCTGTTTCAAAGTATGCGTTAGAGTGCTGGACCGAAAGCATTGCATTTCACTCGTGCTCTTTCCGCTTTCAAGAACGGTATTCTCTCGTCGGTTCTTCATGGTTTCAAAATACAAATGTGACATGTTGATTGTCACTCCCTCCTCTGTTATTCAAGTTTAAGGCTCGGTACTGAACGCTTACTCAACGAGATCTTAAGAGTCAAATTTTCGGTTTTGACGACCGTTCTGCACAACTGAGGGAAAACGTGCACAACTCACTCATTTTTCATCCAAACTGGATGAATCAAATCTCGTTCGAAATCTAAGAGGATGGAGTTGAATGTGCATTTTTTATGTTTTCTCTTAATCAGGCTCCTTGATGGTTAAAAACAGCGGTGAAGTTGAGTCATGAAAGCTAGACAAAAAGGGGTAAATTGTCTCGGTCTTTCAAGAATATAAGCCTACATTTGAGGGGGAGCTTGTGATTCTTTGAAGACTCGAAGAATGACACACCAATATTCTAAAGAAAGCAAGGGGGAGACTATATGATGATGCTTTCTTTATAAAACATTAGGGGGAGATTGTTAGATTAAATTAGCCCCCAATTTAATTGAATGTTTTATAAAGAATTGTATTTTGGGCTTTTTAATTAGTTGTGTGGGCTTGAGCCTTTTATTTGTAAATGGGCCCTATATAAAGGTGCCCATGGCTCATTTTCTCATTAGGTTTTGGAGAGAACACTTTTCACACACACACCCTTGGTGAATACATGACAGTCATTTAAATGTTTAGTGTGGTGTTATTCCCATTTCCCCTCCATCTATGAAATCAAAGCATATGAGATGAGTTCTTGATTATTATGTTCTTAATTTTCATCTTATCTCTACTTTTCTATGGAGTATCTTCAATTGTTTGTCTAAAATGGGATCTAACACTTTGACTTTCTACTTAAAGGCTTTGACTTTGACTTTCTCCTTAAGATAAGTTGACTTTAACTTCATTCTTTGAAGCTTTGACTTGAGACTTTCAATTTCAAACTTGATGATCTTGAATACTACAAAATGTTGGTTGTGGCGCACTGGTAAAGCCTTTGGGGGATGTAGTGGAAAATCTCATCTACACAGGGTTCAAATCCAGTCGCTGCCAAAGCCCTTGTGGCCATGGAGGTTCACCTGCGATGACTCCAGGCCATTCGTGGTCGCCCGGGGATTAGTCGATGCGCGTAAGCTGGCCCGGAAACCCACGATTACCAAAAAAACCAGATGATTTCCTCAAGCTAAGTGTGATGGACGAAAGATGACCCGTGGGCTCATTTCTAAAGTGACGCTAGTGACCTGGAAACCATCACATATTGTCACTACTGCCCAACACTAGTATCTGGTTGGTCTGCTACATATCCGTCAACTTATGAAAAGCCTAAATCATGTTGTTTAACAAGAGTATAACAACAATACCACTTGTGTAATCATGCATAGTTCATAACTAGGCACTATTGATGAAGATTCTTTAGATGATCAGCAGTTATTGTTATTGGCCGGTATGATATGCTCAAATTTCTTAACCTTCCATGATATGTCATTTGGCAAGAAATAAACCTGAATGTTCGTACGATTCTATTTAATACATCTTATTAGTCCCAAATATGCAAGTGTTTTAACACAATTCAATACCACAACTCACAATTGTATTGATCTTAAATGTACAATTACAAGCTTTCTCTTAGATACAATATTTCTCTCTCTACAATACCTCCAAATATGAGTTCTCTCTTGTTAAGTGTTCTTACACAAAGTTACAAGAAACAAAAACTATTTATACCTACATATTTTACAAAGGAAACTACAACTACAAAGCATTGACTTTACAACTATAGGCTTTGACTTTGACTTTCTTCATTAAGCATGTTGACTTTGACTTTCACATTGAGGCTTTCCAAACATGATCTTGAATACAACAAATATTGCACTAACAATCTCCCCCTTCGGATTCAAGATCATTCTTCAAAATAAATTTCAACTTTAACGAACAATCTTCCCCTTTATAACGATCTCCTCATTTTGGGTAACCTTCCTCAAATATATTCTCCCCTTTCTTTGAACTGAATTCAAATTTTAACAATCTCCCCAAAGTCTTTAACAATCTCCCTTTCAGATAATCTTCAGCAAAAACATTCTTTATCAGCTTTCAGAAACAATCTTCCTCTTTGTAGGCACGAAATATCTTCAGTAAAGAATTTATCTTCAGTTTTTGCTCACTTTTCTTTTTCAAACAATATTCAAAGAAAATTTCTGTGATCTTCAACAAACTTTCAGAATTCATTGAATCAACGCATTATGAAATGTCTTTCTTTCTCCGAAACTGCTTTATATTTCTCTATTTTCACATATTTCTCCTCGTATATTTGAAATTGAATCTTTCATGATCTGTCATTTCTTGATCACTTCTTTTAATTTCTTGGTCTTTCTCAAAATCTGCTTTTTCTTTCTATTATGTCTCCCCCTTTTTGATAATTGCGAGCATCAACATCATCAAAACTTTGCATGAAAAAACACTCTTTCTTTCTCTCTGACAAATCACCATACGATCTTTCGCACTGATATAAGTAACGTCCATCAATTCAAAATGATTCCGAATCTTTTCAAATTCAGAATGGATTGGTAACCCTGAATCAACAAATGAATCAATTATAATGCATGTAAGTAGCAAGAAGCCACTTAGTACAACGGATGTACTGGATAAGGAGTTTTATTGATGTCCAATCCCCAATGCTTCCATCCAATCATTGAAAAACACAAGTTAATTCTATAAATGTTTCGACAGAAAAACAAATTTTCTGTGTGTATGTGCTTGTGTATGAAAGAATTTAAGCATTTTTTGTTATATCAGACTCAAAAATGTGTAAATTGTTGAGACACAACAAGTTTTTCACAGACTCAATGTGCATGATCGAAGGTTAAAGGTGGGGTAGACTTCCTTCTTTTTCAATATCCAAATATTCCAAATGAAGATCAGATAGATTATATGTTGTGTCCCCAATAAAATTTGAAACATTTCTAACATTTTCAGTCCCAATTTCGTTAAGTCAGTTACAATTCAGTTAGGATTGTTAATTTCTTTACATTTGTAGATCCCAGATCAACAACAGTTCATTATTCAAACAAGATAACAAGATGAGATTGGGAGAGAACAAGCTTTATTCACATTGAATCTAAACAAACAAAACACAAATCTAGAGAGAGAAAGTGTTTCTCTCTCTAGAACACGCTCTCTCAATTTAGAAGCTACATTGTAAATGACTCTAGTTACCAAACTTACAAACACAATAGCTATTTATACCTCCCCCTCTCACTTGTTCTACACTAAGCCCAAGCCCATTTACACATTAAGCCCAATTAAAATCTAAAGCCCAATTACAAATATTAATTATAAACCCCTTTACAAAACTTTCTAACTTGGACATTTTATGTCGTAACTTCTCCCCCTAAAGTTTTGTAAAGGAATCATCGTCTTTGAAGCACCAACTCTTCTCCCCCTTGATTACTTTGAAAAACTTTAGCGTTGCGCATCTTCAAGATAGCTCAGGCTCCCCCCTTGAATGAAGCTCTTATCCTTTAAAGTTTCAACTTTAACACCAAATTCGATTTACGCAATAACCTCGACTGAGTGCACTAAAAACAACTTTTAACTCCATAAACTCAACACATTCGTTATGCCCAAAAGAATGAAATGCGTGAGTTTGCGTGACAACCACATTGCATCTTCAGTTTATAACAACGAATTTGTCTTTGAACCGCAAGTTGAATAGGAGTTCATCTTAAGAACTTGTACTGATCAGCTCGTAGGAGGAAGCAACTTGTAGCAAACACTACTAGGTAAGGGTTAGAAGAACCAATAAACAATTGTTCAACAACTGAAGAAATATGCTCATTTTCATAACACTCTCCAGAATACTGTATGAGTAAACCCGGACCTCCAATATTCACAAATCAGCTGGATGATTATAGGCACTCAAAAGTCTGGATCACAACCAAAGCACAAGAACAGTGATTGCAAGCACTCACAATTCTGATTGATCAGGTCAGAAAAATGATTAAGAGCACTCAAAGGTCTAACATCGTCAAGAAAACTCCAGAATGATGATTGCAGATACTCAAACTACTAATCCAATCCAATTGAAGACTGAATCCAAACACGCAATGTCTGAAAATCTTGACTATCATGACACTCTGTGAATCTGAGTCGGTTGCGTAAAAATATGTGATAGTATAAATATTGGAATGATGCCACACATGCGCTCAACGAAAATCTCGTGAATAGATTGTCGAAATATAAGCTGGATCAAACGGATAAGAAACCGTCGAGAAAATTGTGGAACAAATATAAAAATATTTCTTGAAGAATCTTTATCACGGATCACACGGTCAAAGCGCAAATAATTCTGAACTATACGCTCTTCGGAAAAATAATCGGTTCTCAAGAATTGCAAAAATAAAATCCTCAAATTAATCTCCAGTACCAATCTTCAAAAATTCGGACGACATGATCACTTGTCAAAAAATTTGACACTCAAGCTCAAAATTTGGTTGTATGCGGTTAAGCCCAAATTATGGTTGAACACGACCCAAAAAAATATTCAATGGATAGGCCCAACCTCAAACCCGGATGCTAATGTTGCCAAAACCCGGATAGTCATTAATAACCGAATGTCAAGGGACTAAGATCCGGATCATTAAGGCCCGGTTGTGGATTTCAAACTCCCGGTTAACATGGGATTTTAAGTCCCGGGAAGACAAAGGATAACATCCGGATGCAAGCACTGCAAAATAAAACCCACATAACCGCCATCAATGATCCATTATATTGTAGCAGTCGCCGACCAATTAACAATTTTAAAACATAGCAACAACTGCCGGTTGGAGCTTTAAATCACCAGCCATCAACAAAATAATCAGTTGACAGACCAATGTTTAACAGTCGTCGATCAAAATTGTCCTCCACCGTTCCACTAACATTCTAGCACAGGACCATCAAAAAACATCAGCCCGCCGGTCTCAATTCTTCACCGACTATGAAAAAATCAACAGTTTTGGAACCACCGTCCCATGATCCTTTTAACATCCAATCGCAATTTGGACAGAATCTTGGATTAGGCGGCGCTGACTTCATCAACTCAAACATCCGCATATAATAACAAATAGACCCGGATCATACAAGTTCAAACTCCCGGATGGTGTACTCCCGGGTGGTGAGGATCGGTACCGGTTCCCAAAGGTATTAGGTCCCGGATGAAAAAAAATCCAAACTCTCGGGTCCAACTCTCGGTTCCAACTCCCGGCTCAAAATTGAATTCCCGGATCCACATATACTCCCGGTACGCGAACACTTTGTATCGATTCAGAAAACAAAATCCAACAAATCAATCAAAATATTGTGGATTGATGATCGTAGATTGTTTTCAAACACAATATAACCAATGATTTGACATAATTTCAAATCAAAATACTTCAATTAGCCCCAAATTCAGAAAAAAACAATGAAGAACACAATCACATCGAAACTTTTCCAAAATTCACAGATCTGATCCAAAATTGATAAAATCAACAAACTGTAATTGATTCCAAAATGTTTATCAATCAACATTGAATGGATTTTGTGCAATTAAATCACAAATTAACACCAAAATTCACTAAATCAGATCCAAATCACAGTTTACTAAAAACTTTGGGCCGATGAACATGAATTGTTGAAAGTCGATCGAGTCAAAGGAAAAATTCTTCGATCCGGCTTTGATACCACATGTAGATCCCAGATCAACAACTAGGGGTGAGCATCGGAAGCAGGTACCCGCCTTTGGAACCGGAACCGCTTCGGAACTGCCGATTCCGGAACCGATGTGATTGGTTCCGGTTCCGGTTTCGGTTCTCATTATTTTTGGAACCGTTACCCGTTGGGTACCCGCCGAGACCGATTCTGAGACCGTGTACCCGCTATTTTTTTAATAAAATACATTTTGTTTATTTATAAAAATATAATAAACTACCTTTTAGTGAAACATCGTTTGTTGTATTTATCAACATCAACTAATTTTAATGACGTGAAACGTTTAGGAAGCACCGTTTGTAGTATTCATAAGCACCGTTTGCAATATTTATTTGTTTTGTAAACATCGTTTGTAGTATTTATTAGTTTTTAGTTTTTATCTTATTAGTTTTGACTTTTGCGATACTTATTTATTTACGTTTGAACTTTCTAATATAATTAATATTTACCTTTTTATAATATGAATGATAAAAAAAAATTAAAAATTAGACGGTGGGTACCCGGTATCGGAACCGGAACCGACGATTCCGGTTTCGGTTCCCAAATATAAAGAACCGGTGTAACCGGTTCCGGTTCCTTCATTCCTGGAACCGCCGGTTCCGAGAATTTTAGGCGGGTACCCGCCTTTGCTCACCCCTATCAACAACAATTCATGATTAAAACAAGATAACAAGATGAGATTGGGAGAGAACAATCTTTATTCACATTGAATTGAAACAAACAGAACACAAACCTTCTCTCTCTAGAACACGTTCTCTCAATTTAGAAGCTACATTGTAAATGACTCTAGTTACCAAACTTACAAACACAATAGCTATTTATACCTCCCCCTATCTCACTTGTTCTACACTAAGCCCAAGCCCATTTGCACATTAAGCTCAATTACAATCTAAAACCCAATTACAAATATTAATTATAAACCCTTTTACAAAACTTTCTAACTTGGACATTTTATGTCCTAATAACATATATGGAAATAATGCATGATGTATCAAAAGAATGAAAGAAAGATACATCAAGGGTGATAACACAAAGCATACTCTGCTTAAAATTCTATACAATCAACAATAACAAACTCTCCTCTAGATTCAAGTGAATCAAGTAAGTTGTCAGAAGAATGTTTTGACTTTTACCAAATCATATCTTAAAACCATATTTTGGAAACATGTTGAAAGTAATAAAATACAAATGTTTTCCAAACTCCTTAGATTAATGTACGAATCAGGGGGAGTAGTAGATAAAAGAGGGAGTCTACTAGATATGTGGTCGTGGTATGTTGTGTTTTCCTTCAACCAATGTTTTATTTTTCCCATTGGGTTTTGTTTCTTGGTGTAAGGTTTTACGGAGACAATAATCTATATATCATCATGTTTTTTAACTCTCATGATTAATGTATGAATCTAATAGAAAACTAGACTGAAGAAAAATTCTATGTGTTGCAAAGAAGCATCATTTGTTGTACTCTTTCTTTCATCAGACTTTTATTTTTTCCCACTGGGTTTTTATTTTGACGTAAGGTTTTAACGAGACAACAAATGTGTATCATCACTCATTTGACTCAGCACAAGGGGGAGTGTCGTAGAATAAGTGTGTCATCGTATAAAAGATATGACAATTGGGATAAAGATAAAGATATAGATAAATATATCATAGTTAGATTAGAACTGAAATATCTCATAGCTATCTAATTGTAACTCATCCTTATTTAAAAGCTATTGATTAATGAGAATTATCGATTTTCATTCTCTCTATTTATCGTTATTTTATTCATTTTTCCTTTTAACGATAAAAGATTTTGATAAACTCGTATTACAACTAATAAAAACTGTAAAATTTTGGTTATATACATAACCGGACACCGGTCCGGTTCTTAAAGTTTCACAAAATTTGTAACGGAACCCGTACCGTTGATTCATAACGGATACCAATTGATCCTGGCCAGGATGCTGTTGAGATGTTCTTTATTTTAATTATGGTCGGCTGTTGGATTTTCAACTTGGGTTACTTATATTTTGTTTTCTCATGGACCATTAATTTATTATCTCTTCTTTTCGTTTTCGTTTAGCCCAATTCACTTAATTTGTTTTTAGTTAAGTTTATTTCAAATAAGTGATTCCTTTCCATTTAATCATTTATCCAATTATATAAATGACTAGAAGCTTACTCACGCAATGCAGCGAGATACATCACGATTTTAATGTTTCATTTTATTTTTTTATCGATTTACAGTACGATTTTGGATGATTTTGAAAAAGTGATAATGTTTTTTTTTTATAAATTTGTTTAATTTAGACTTAATAATATAATGTTTTTTATATAAAAAAAATTAAGTATTTTGTTAAAATTTAATGATTATTTTATATATTTTAATGACATCTAGAAAAAATAACCAATTATATATTTAATAATATAATTAAAACAAATTTATAGTAATATAATATATTAATTAATAGTGATATATGGAAAGGTCTGCATAAAAGGAAGGTCCTGTACATACCAAATTGGTGGGTGTTAGAAGTCTGCAGTAGTAATATGTATCATGTGCTTTGATACTTGTAAATTAAGAGATTTTTAAAATCTTGCATAAAATGATGGTACCTTGTGTTTAATTATTTGTATTTAAAAGTTTTTTATCTCTGCTTTATAATATAGTATAGATTGTTTAAATCTTATACATATTATTTATAAATTTTATCTACAAATTAGTTCTGATTTCAATCATTTATAGTTTTGAAATAAACTTTTATGATTTTAAACTAGATTCTAGCTTAGAAAATTACGAAAATGTCTTACAAATTGATTATGATTTTTTTCCTAATATTTTGCATCAATCAATTATAATTGGTATGCAAAATCTTACTATGTACCAATCAATTGTATTTAATACTAACATAACTGGTATCAATTTTTTTCGGTTTGTAGTGATTTTGTACCAATTTCAAGTTAAATATATGAAAACTTGTCATTTTGTTCAAATTTTGAATAACATTTCAAGTTTTCAAATATCACATGTGATCATTAAGGCTTTTATTACAAGGAATAAGACTTGCAAATATTTAAACAAAATAGTTAAAGTTAGAATGTTTAATATTCAATACATAGATATACAAAACCTAATAAATAACTAAATAAGTCGGTACCATAATACTACTAAGTTAGGCAACTTCCAATGTCATGTATCAACCAAGGTTTTATATTTGGTATGTTACTACCAACCAACTGTAATAGATACTAATTATAGTGGTACCAATTTAATAGGTACGGTTGGTAAACATGTTGGCTGATTTGGTTTGATACAAGATTGTCATCGCTAATGATTCGTGTGGGTCGAAGTTTAAAAGGAACGAGGATGCCTACACACCTAAGTGAGTTTATATGATTTATAAAACTGAGATACATGCCTATGTATTGCGAATATGATTTCAACAAGTTTTATGTTCAAGATATATGTTTTTTTTATGATTTATGAAAGCATGCTCAATGTGTTTTATTCACATACATCTTTCTATGTTTAGCATGAGACATTTTAATTATTGTCGATAATGTGATGGGATACCTACTAAGGCTGTGTTAAAGTGTTGGGCCTTTGATGGCAAAGCGCTTTTAGTGATTATGTGTCATGTTGGTCGCCAGTTACTATGTGTCATGTTGGCTTCTAATAAAGTAATAATTATGTGGCATGACGTTATGATCTATATGCATTAAATGATTTCTTTCTAGATAATTACTCATTCATCCATGTTTATGATATGGTTCTAAATGTGGGATTTATTATCCAACCATGAAATGTGTGTTGTATGATTTGCATATAAGCTTATTAGAAGACCATGAACTCACTTGGCGTAAGCTGACTTTATTAGTATGCATCTCTCATGAAGAGCGATAGCATTTAACTCGAAAGGAAAGGAGAAAGTTTACGAAGACTTCCGATATTTAAATTTTCCTTCCGTCACTAGGGACATGTTCATGTTCAGTTGATGTGTAAGACTACATTTACTTTCGTTGTTTAAATTTGGTACTGTAAGACTTATTTATCGATGTATCTTGTTATTTTATTTTAAATTACGTCTACTACTATCAAAACTATGTTGTAACAATGTTAAACTAAATAAGTGTTACATCAAAATAAATATGCTAATAAACAATTAAAATAAATTAATTATACTAACTAAAATTAAATAAAATGAAAAAAAAGACTCGTGATTTATATTTTTCTTATAATTAAACAATAATATAAAATCATCAAATAAACTTAATTTTTTATAATAAAAAATATTAAAAAATAAGAAGAATAATATAAAATAAAATAGGGTTTAGTATAGTAAAAATAATTAAACTTATGTAACATTTGTAATTTATAATATAATGTTAAAATATGATGTTAGAAAAATAAAAAATAAGGTGGCGTTTGGTTCATTCAGATCCGATGAGGTTTGAGGGAATTAGAATCGTCAATTTTATTGACCAAATGTCTTTCATGTTCAATTTTTGAGTCTTGGTGGAATTCAAATTTTACATATGTGGAATATAAATTGCTTAGGTTCTAACAAGAAATTTCAATTCTTTCTTCTTATCTTATAAGAAAAAAACTAATATGCTTTTGTATTAACTCCATCCTATTGTATCCACCATGATGGTTGTCATTATTGACAGTTTGACACCATTGTTCTTGCTGCCCCACCATCGCTGCCCCCATTATCGCCGCCCCTACCGTCGTCTCCTTCACCCCTACCACCACCATCACCTTCAACCCAACATCACCACTACTGTCACCACTGTTAGACCTTAAAAAGTTGGTCAAATTTGTCGAAGTGTCAATTCTGATATGTTTGATCAGAGCTTTGACACTTAAGGTTTAGAGTTATGTGGGTGAAAATTTAGTAAGTATGATCTCTGGTATGTATGGTCAGAGATATGGGGATGAAAGGTCAGAGTTCTAAAGAACAAGATTCGCCTAAGTACCAAGTCTAAAGAAGAAGAATCAGAGATCTAAAACAGATATATCAGAGTTCGGCTAAGGCTTATCATAGTTCGGATGGAAAGTCTAAACATCTTGTTCAGACTTTGATACTTGAGAAAATACTTCCAGAATGCCTCCAATACTCTTTTCTTAAGATTTGAAGACCATAGCATACTAGAACATGCGTAATCATTTGATTTGTCTTTGATGTAATTGTATAGTAGCTTTACAATTCTTTCCTTGTATAAATATAATTTGTTAGAATCTTGTAGTTAACTTTCCACTTTTGAATAGGCTCCTCAAATTGTAATATTACTTCTTTCTCTACATTTGTAATTCTCTCTCAAAAGATTAATACAAATGACTTGTGGCTCTCAATCTTTGGTGCTCATCTTATAATCTATTGTAGTTCTTACTTGATTGGTTAATTTGAGTCCTAACAATTGGTATCAGAGCAAATTACATCAAATTCACAGGCATTCACATTCATTTTGCTCAAGAATCAATAGATAATAGATCTCTATTCATTTCTTGGTTCGAATCTTGATCAATTCATTTGATCTGTTGCGTTTATGTGTCTACTTGTGTTCTTGATCAAGATTTTTGAAAGTTTATCAAATTTGTTATTGAAAAGTTCCAGTAACCTATAATTTTCAAGATGTCTAACGAACTACTGAGCATTGGATCCGTGACAAAACCTCTTATTCTAGTTTTGGGAGAATATCCTCAATGGAGATTGAGGATGATTCAATTTTTGGATAACATTGATGAAGATCTAACAAAGTCAATCATTGAAGGACCAATTGAAGTGTTCATAGAGATTCCTGGAGTTCCTGCAACTGATAATACGCCAGAAATCTCTTCCACTAGAATGAAGAAAGATCTTAAGTACTTTAGTGAACCCCAGAATAAGAGGTACAATCTTGATAGAAGGGTTTTGACTCTGCCAACAATGGAAAGTCCAAATGAATTGTTCAATTGAATTGATAGTAGAAAGTTTGCTAAGGCTATGTGGGATGAACTTGAAATCAGATGTAGGGAACCACAATATCTCTTGAAACCAAATTGAATCAATGTATCAATGCTTATGAAGAATTCAAGGCCAAGGAATTTGAATCTTTGACAAATATATACAACAAGTATAATGCTATTCTGAATGATCTTAGAAAGAATGTATTGCAAAAGACTGTCTCAAAGATAAATGATAGCAAAAATGCACACATATAAAATGTGGCACAATAATGGCGCAAGTATACACCAAATATTGTGTTCACTTCACAAGTAATATAATGGTAAGGACCAAACATCGTATCCACGGAGATTGAACTACTAAGATTCGGAGATTTTCACGAACTTCTGGTGCAAAGTTAGATTTATAAAATTGATTGGTTGATTTATAGCGAAATATTAAATATTAAAGTTAACAAATAATAAAAAGCGGGTACGGGTGTAAGTTTCCCTCGAGAGTATTTTAATAACTTAAATGATCAACAAAACCGGTCACAATGTGACCCTACACGATTTCCTTTTCTCGAAGATACGTCGTATAGGTTGCGATTACGGTTTTATTATATAATTACCCAAGTGCTAACTTTCGGTTTACCAATCACGCTAAGTAGATCTCAAAGATATTTGCCCCGCAAGTATGGAGAGATGTGCATATCTTTATGACACCAACTCGATCGACATCTGGATCTTAGTTCGATTATGAAAAAATCCATATCTTTATGCGATTATTAAAGATTCTCTCAAACCTTCTTGCATCACCCAATCCGTATTCGGATCCGCCCCTCTCGAGGTCTAAGATATAATATTAACACACACAAGTGATCGAATTGTCCGCGTTAAGATGAAGCTTCAACTTGGATGACCAAAACGAGAAGTTAGCTAAATGATGTAACACCCCAAGTGTTACATTTTAACCTCTCGGGTTTGGCTTACACCCGCACCCAAAAGAGGGTTTAGCTACTCATAAAAATAGAAGACATAATGGAAGAAAAGAGAGACGTAAACTTAAATTGTATTAAACGTAAACATACCACTGTGGCCACAAGTTCACCACAGTGGTGGACAGGAAGTAAATAAACTAGAGAAATGAAACTACAAGAACTTGAAATAAAACTCTACTACTAACTTCAGCTGATTCTAAATGTATGAGATAAGAAAAGATGATCTTCAAAGCCAAAACAACCTTGGTATTTATAGGGAAGGAGGGGGATGAGTGTTAGGACATTATTTTATTCAAGATTTAAGGGTAAAAGTCAAAGTTTGTAAAGTCAAACATAGTCAAAGTCTTAATAAGTCAAGGTTGTTTACTTTGTATTGTACATGGTCTTTGACCATATAAATACCTTTTGTGTCTTTGCTAGTGTAGGAAGAGTGTTGCTAAGACTTGTGATTGTAACTCATGTGACACATGGTTAGATCAATAAAATATAAACTTTCTCTCTCTACTCTCTCTCTCTCTCTCTCTCTCTATATATATATATATATATATATATATATATTACTACCTTAATATACATTTAGACAAAAAGTCTTAATTACAAGTTCCTAAGCATGATGTACAACAATTTTAAGCATAAAATTTGAAAAACTCTTAAATACAAGATTCAATGCATGATGTACAAGTTTTTAATGCATTCCTTTAATATGACTTTTTCTTCTACCTCTTTTCACAAACACACCCATGTACGATACTGTACAACCGTACCCATACCTAGACTACTCATCCCCAACCATGCTTTCTGACCAACTCTCCTAACACATCTTCTTCCATATTTTCTTCTGAAATGGAAAGTTTCACACGCCAAATGGAAGGTTTCACACGCCAAATGGAAGGTTTCTTCTGCCAAAAAAGGTTGAATATAAATAGAGTGAGAGCACCGATTTCAGGCAAACGATTTCCGCAAACGATATCCTTCATTTGAGGTAAAAACCTTAAATCTTACATTTTCATTCGATTTTTTGCTCTTTGATGTTGCTTGGCATACCCGAAATCAATCTACAAAATCGGTTTTTTACTTCGATTTGGTTTTTTACTTTGATTCTCTAATCAGTGGTCCATCAAAGGAAATCGATCTACAAAATCGATTTTTTGCTTCGATTTTTAGTCCACGGTTGATTGATTTCGGGTCACTCGCGATTTTTGTGTTTCTCACTCTCTATCTGTAAATCGATTTTTGCTTCTGCAGGCAACAATTATAATTGAAGCAAATCGAAACAATTATAATCGAAGCAATTGATTTCTGGTGTTTGAAGATCCACCTACTGGTGAGTTTCATTACAATAATTAACTCTCTTTCTTTTTGATATCTGTTTTCTCTCATGTTTATCTTTTATTTTCTTCTTTATGTTGTTTGGTGCTTCATTATGTCTCATTATAATGGGATGGATACAAGTTTTATTCTGGTGGTCTTTATGGTGGTCTGGTGTAATAGAGTTTTGCATTCCAACAGTGTTTTAAGTGAGCTTTTTACTTTGTTTCTATCCTTTTTTATTGGTCTGCTGGAACAACAATGGGGTTTTAGGGAGCGGCAATGGGATGGTGATATAAGGATGATGATATATGGGTTCAGTCCAGTTGCTTGTTTGATCATGGCCTCTATTCACTTCTATATTTGTTGATTGTCACAATGACTTTTAACCTTTGCTTCTTATCTGTTTTTTTGGTCTATTATATCCTGGATTCATTTTTCTTTGTGATATAAGATGGTTTCTGTGTTGGCTGCACTATATTTACATCAACAGGTGCCCATATGTCTATTTCTTTGGTTTGTATATAATTTGGCCTTTGGCCATTACATTGTGGTTTGACTCTATGGATTATATATGGTTCATATGCATCACCTCCCAGAATAGGATTGCTTGACTTCTGGATTGGATAATCAATTTGGATGGGAGTGGAAGCTGCAGTTTTATGATCTAGGGATGAGATCGGGACCGAACCAGTTGGTACCGAAATTTTTTTGGACTAAAAAGTGGCACCAAAAACCGAACCGTATGTTCGGTTTCGGTTTCGGGACGATATAGTTTGATTAGGAAAATATAAACTTTATTTAGAAGATGATATGTATAACTAAAGAATTTAAAAAGACATTGCTTTTTAAAATTCCGGTTCGGTTTCGGTTTTCTTCTGGAAATTCCCGGAACCGAATATCGAATACCGATTTTGAGGAATATTTGGAACTGAAAACCGAACCGAATACATGGTACCAGTACCGGTACGGTACCAGTACGGTACCAGTTCGGTCCCGGTTCGATCCCGGTTCGGTTCGGGAAAACGGTCCTTGATGCTCATCCCTATTATGATATGTGTCTTCATATTATGGCATTTGGCCAAATTACTAATCTATGCTTCTGTTTTAAGGATGAGTTTAGAGCAGGATGGGGTTGTGTATGGAGTCATAAATGGGGATGGAATTGGAGTAATAAGGTGGGATTTATTTTGAGTAGGATTGTTCATTGGTCCCCCTTTATTCCCATCCTTTTGGTCTTACTTATCATCTCAACCCTTATAATTCTCCTGTTGGATACCAAAATAGTATATCAACTATTGTTTCTTTTCTATTCTTTTGGTCTTGGTTGTTTTTTATCAATGGCCTTTGGCCAAATTGATATTACTATATTTGCTCAAAAAAATCAAGCTTTTAGATGGGTGTTTTTGGGAAGAAGTTGGATTATTCCACTCCATATGTTGGTGACTGTGGTAAAGTTTGATTATTGGGATTTATGGAGTTATAAGGATGATTGGTGCTCCAATTATTTCTTAACTTAAAACTGTGAAGTTATTAATTTGACATACCGAATAAGTTTTTATGGAAATCGATCGTCTAAAAAACAATTGTGGACTGGAAGCAAATTGTGGACTCTGCATTCACAAGTTTTTCATTTGGACCAAATGACACCAAACGCTAAAAAACGATTGTATAAATGTTGTCTAATATTTTTAGTATAAGTATATATTTATATATTTAAAATAGATTCTGATTAGTGTAATAAACTTGTAGAAATGGACAATCCATATAATGTTGATGAGTTTTCATCGCTAAATGAGGCACATGCACGATGGAGCTTGATCAGAGTTCGTGTGGACTTCGTTTGGGAAGATGTTAGGGAACAAAGAATGTTCATTTTTCTAATTGATCAAAACGTAAGTTAAAAAAAATCACATTTTATTTGCACGGTAAATTTTTTTATTTTAAATCTATTTAACATTTATTTTATGATATTTTAGAGGAGAAAAATGGTAGCAATTGTTCATCATATTTATTTAATTCCAATATACAAGCAAATGAACTTGGTGGGAGGCGTTTTCTCTTTGAATTGCCTGCAAAAAAATTCAATCGTGCCGGAGTCTACACCTCAAACGTCGTCTATCAAGAAGTTTTATGTGATGAATAAGGTATAATCAACAATTATATTATCACACATGTGGTACCATATGTTTCTTTTAAAATCAGTGCGTGTTTTTTGCAGGAAATATTTATGGATGATTGCATCACGAAAACTAAACAATATTCTGGATATACGGATGAGCATTATTTACAAATGATTGTATTTTCTTTGTTCAGTCAAGAATTTCAAGTTTTGTAATCAGTTCTGAGTATATGGGTTTAGAAGCCCAATACGTGTGCAATTATTTTTCCATTCGATCTTGCTAATACACCATATAATCCTTCAACTTTATATATTAGTTGACTTGCAAATTAACCACGCAAACTCATGAAATAAAATAGAAAGTGATAAAGAAACATGATTCATGGCTAAACTAATGTTTCGGAATTGTGATTCACCCGCACTGCATCGCGCGGGTACACCACTAGTATATATATATATATATATATATATATATATATATATATATATATATATATATATATATATATATATACGAAATTGACATATCTTAATTGATCTTGATGAATATTGACTTGAAATTTGGAACAACATTTGGTATCAGAGCCCAACGAGAAATTCAGAATAATGATTTCGTAGCTTTTTGGTCGAATTTGTGCATTTTTGGAAAGATCTTAAGAACTCGCAGAACGAATCTGGAAAGTAGCAGTTGATTTCAAATTTCTTCAATTTGTGATGATTTGGGTTCAAGATTGGGGGATCTAAATTCGTTTTTTATAATAGAACAAATTCTTTTTGGATTACAACTCCTAATTCACACCAAATAATTGTGAATTTTGTATTTTTTGTATTTTAGAGTTCGACATTTAAAGATACTGAGTTTCAATCGAATTTTGTGATCAAACATTTTTTGGAAGGATTTTTGTGAAGAAAAGGTATTCAGAATCATAAATTGAGCAACCCTTCAAATTTGCAAGATCAATTTCCCAAATCTGAAGTTTATATGGCCAAATTTGTGAATTCGAGTTAAGAACTCGCAAGATCCAATGAACTAGCAAATTTCATAGAAGAACTCGCAAGCTTCAAGTGGTTTGTGGTTTGTTGATTTTGATATGTTCCGAGCTCGCAGATTGGTGCTTAAGACAAGTGGATAACTCATACATCGAAGCCTATGGATTCTTAGTTCTCGCAAGCTATTGTCTACGAATTGTTCAAAACTCATATACTTTGCTTTGCCAGTTGTGGTTTTCTGAAGTCATTCTATTTTTTCAAGTATATAACTCGTACGCTACAATTTGCGACAAGTGCAGAACTCGTACGTAGCTGTCTGCGACAAGTGACCTTTTGCGATAAGTTCTTTTCTCATCAAGTGCCTTGCGACTTCTTCAGCCTGCGAATTCTTTGTGCATCAAGTAATCACAGTGATCTGCGAATTCCAGACTTAGAAAATTTTTGAAAATTTTCAAGTTTGACCAAAGTTGACTTTTCAAGTCAAGTTTTATCTGAATTTTTCGAAACGATCATTTTCAATCAATTATTTCAAGATGGCTATTGTTATGTCTATGAGAGACTGTGTTATTGCATACATGCCGAAAATACCTGCTATTGAGGCTGAACAAGATAGATTAAAAGTTCATAATGCATTGTTTCAAGATCAGATTAAGTTGCTGGAAGACAAAGCAGTATCTGGTAAGAAAAATCTTGAATGCTCAAATTGCCTTACTAACTCTAAATCTGATTTTGTAAGTAAAATTAAATCAAAAGAGAGAGAGAGAGAGGGAGGGATATTACAATTTTACAGAGCAAATTGAAAATGTCTAAAGAGAAATCAACAGCATTGGAAGCCGAAGCAGTTGATCGTCAGAACAAATTCAAAACTTTTGAATAGAAAATATCTGCATTGGAATCAATGAATGCTAATCTGAAGAAGAAGCTTCATGCAGATAAAGATAAAGTTGATTTAGAGGAGACCTACTCTCAGAAACTATTTGAACTCTTAAAGAAAGCATCATAAGAAAAGAAAGACCTTAAGCTTATATGGATGAAACTCTCAAAGCAAGTCTCATAATTTGAAAAGATTTTAATAATTGAAAGAGACACGTTTGCAAAAGAGAGAAAAATTCTTGAAGAAAAATCCATTGAACTTCCCAAGCAGATTTCTACTCTACAAGACTTACTTGGAAAGGAAAGAATTTTTTTTCAAGAAAAGAAGAAGTCTTTTGAAACTGAAAAGAAAATTTTTGAGAAAAAGAATGTTGGGATATTCAAGGAAATTTTTGACAAGAGTAAGAACGTAGAAAAAGACTTTGAGCAAGAAAGACAAATGTTTGAAAGTGAAATATTTAATCTCACAAAAAAGTTATCTGTTATATCCTCAGATATTATGAAAGAACAGATGATCAAGTCTGATTTGAAAAATAAATTTGACACACTTTTTGAAGAAAGAAATTCTTTAACTGAAAAGGTAAAAAAAAACTTGAAGATGCAAATGTTGAATTATCTGATAAGATTTCTGCTGATGTAATAAATCAATAGTCCTATGATAATTCAACTGAATTAGTTTGTTCTTTCAAAACTGCTTCAAGTTCTATTCATGAAAATGTTTTCAAAAAGAAAAGTGTCAAATCAAAGACTGTTAAATCAAATCAGATTGATCATCTAATCTGTGTTTTGATAAATCTATTGATGGTTCAAATAGCTATCATTCTAAAGGAAAATATGCTTCTTAGAGAGAGTAGATGGTTTGGATTGAAGAGTTCTTCTGATGAAAAGAAGATTGATAAATCATTTGAATCCACATCAAACACCAAGAAGAACAATGTACATAAATGTAAATATTTTGGTAAACCTAATACGCTTTATTCTGCTAATCATCTTATCTCGTTGACTCAAAAGAAGATTTGCTTTTCTTACTATGGAGCAAATGATTTTGTAAGTAAATTTTTTGTTAATTACTAGTATGGCTCATACTATATTACTCCTAAAAGAACTGCAATTAACAGTTTTGGACCCAAATACCAGTGGGTACAAAAAGCGACTTAATTTGTTTTGCAGACACCTCAAGTAAAAGTGGAGTAAAGAGTTTTGGTTTCTAATTACAACATATCAGAACCCGGTCTTTAAAGGATTTTGACTTCTGATCACAACAGATCAGGACTCGTACTTTAATGTCAAAGAATTATGGCTTCTAAACATAACAGTTCAAAACCCGTATCTCAAAGAAGAGTTTGTTCAAATAAGGATATTATGCAAATATCAAGGGGGGCTTATCTAAATCTAACTCAGTTTATTATGATTTGAGTAGGAACTTAAATCGTTTGTAAGTATCTTCTGATCTAGATCTATGATTGTTTGAAAGAAGAACAACTTTCGAACATGAAAAATGTTTTCTTAAATGTTCAAACCATTCTCTATTCTCAACAAGATTTTATGAATATGTTTTTGTGATCCCAGGTTTCAAGCAATCATGACAATTATGATCAAACAAAGATAAGAATGTAGAGAGAATTTAGTCACAAATGTTGCGTAGTCATATATCTCACAAAGACAATACAAACCATGAATGACTTGCAATGAGTGATAGATTCTACTAATGAGACTTACACAAAACAAGACTAAAGGAAAGCTTTATATAGGGTCAAACAAGCCTTGACCTCTATACAAGCATACAATAGAAAAGTCAACAAAACTAAAGATAAAATACTTAACAAATGACTCAAAACATATCTAACAATCTCCCCCTTTTTGATCAATTTGCAAGTCTTCAACTGGTCCATTTCTTCATGCAAGTTCTCCTTATACCCATATAGCCTTCAAACCTTCTGATGGCTAGTCTGAATCTGATCCTGTCTTTGATAGAATCAATCACATGCTCTGTCCAAATTCTTTCCATTCTTGGCATATGGTCATTTTAAGCAAGTCTCTGTTTTTCACTCTCCTCATGCTTGGCTTGCAGCTTTTCCAAAACATCTTTCAATGTACCATCAGAATACTTTGGAATTTCTGCAGCTCTCATGAATCTTTTCTGTTTCTTGTCCACATTCTCATACACAACTCCAAGTTCTGGCGTTCTTAGAACTGTGTAGAGAGGAGTTTCTTCTAGCAGAGGATGCGTCATATCAGGTGCAAGCAAGTTTATTCTCTTCTGATTGGTCTCAATACCTAATTGGAAATCATAGCAGGAAGTAGAGTAGATATGCCTCTTAATGAACCTCTATATGGTGTCCAGAGCAAAAATAACTTTAGCGTATCTTATGGTTCTCCCTCTGAAATCATGATACATGAATTCAATATCTCTGAAGTTCATATTTGCGAAGTCAGCTTCATTGAAGGTATAGGTCTTTAAATCCTTTCTATGAACAATGAACTCAGGATACCATATCTTCTGGTATTTCTTCATAATCACCCTGTGGACTTCCAAAATCTCTGCTCTACTTCTGACATCTTTACAAGTTCTTCCAGTTACTTGCAGCATCCTGATATACTCTTGCTGATACTCCGGAGATTTATCTTGAATCCCCAAGAGTTGAGCTTGATCAATTTGTCTTATGTAGCTCACAAAAGTTTTTACACCTTCTTCAAGATATGGAACTCTCAAAGCTCTTCTGACCCTATTTATTTCTTCTAAGGTAGGACCAAATTCATCATATCCTGTGTATGGAGTAGAACCCTCTACAGAAGTACTTTATGGACCTGCTTCTGGTTCTGGAATTGTTGGCTTATGTAGAGACTCTCTCACAAACTCTTCTTGATGTACAAGACCATCAGGACTTTTCTGATAAGGTAGCTCTTCTTCAACATTTGCATCAGAATTCAGATTTATAGTAGGCTCATCATCATCAGGTTGACTTGCATGGGCTTCAGGAAATTCAAACTCACTAACGGATAGAACAGTTGGAACGATACTTGGTTCAGGAAATTGAACATGAACAGGACTTAGATGTAGATCATCTAGAGTACTTTGAGTGAACATTGCATTCAAAGCTTCTGAGTCTCTGTCCTCAAAAGATCATCTAGTATGTTTGCCTCATAATCTGGAATCTTTTCAGCTCTCTTAATAATTTCAGTTACATCAACAACTTCATCATCATAGGCAATATCAACAAAATCATTTTTCTAAACATCCTCCTTGATTTTCCAATACATCTCATACTTTGCATCCACTTCAGCAGCACTATCAGTTTCAAGAACAATCACATCAGGATTTGACATTCCTGTGATCTCCAATATCTCCTGCCTAGTTGCAATCTTAGGTTTTTCAACCCTTGATTCAACTTCTTCTCCAACATATAAAACCAATTCCATTTGATCAATCTGCTCAGAACCTTGATCAGCATTCCCTTCAACATTTTCAGCACTTTCATCCCTTACCTCTACCATAACTATATCACCAGAACCACCACCAGCTGCCTGTTTCTCTCTTATCTCCCCCTCATGATCATTATCTGGATCATGATCATGCTTCTTTGAAGAAACAACTGCTTGGGCTTTACATGAAGTTTGTACTACCTGTGTAAGATCAGATAGAGCAAACAAAATGTCAGATTTAAATGAATTGAACTCTGAGGCACTAACCAAGTCTGCTGGCTTCATAGGTTGAGGCGGTTGATTTTCATGGTGGGATTGCAGAAGGGTTAGAAGATCTGCATCTTTCTGAGTATTCGGAGCTTGGGATAAAAGTTTTGCAAACAACAAAGACTTTAGCTCATCAATAAATAGATCAGCAGGTTTAGTGTTTGGAATTTGCTGACTTTGAGGTGCAGGTTCAGGTTGAGATACTGGGTCTTTCCCCTTCAATAAACGTTTTACTCCACCTATATTTTCCACCAACTTCCCAAACATCCTAGATTCAACAGCCTTTAAGGCGCCGTTGAAGATTTCCTTAGACACAAAGTCTTGGTGAATAACTCCAGAATCACGAAGATTATCCATTTGCATGACAGCTGTAGATTCAACTGCATGGCTTGTTCTCATTGTTGGCATAGACGTGTCAATGACAGGACTTCCATCCGGTCCTCGTAGTCTGGATTGCGGATCTACTCTTGATTTTCCGATCGGGTCACTAAGACAACCGATGGTAGCCGATTCAAATAGTGTCCCAGAAATGACAATTGGCAATTCAAATGGTACTAGACTCAATGGTGCATCAATAGAAGTCGAGAACGGGGATTGCTGTTCTCTTGTTTCAATACCTTGAGTCTCCGAATGAGAAACCAGTTAGATTTTGTGCTATATCCCCGTGAGAAAATGAAACTATTTCTTGTTGAGAAGAAATAGAGTGGATGGCTTGGGTGTGCAATTGCATAAGTGGGCTACTTATGTCTTGAATACCCGAACGCAACACATGCGACGAAGTATTAGATGTGGTTGCCCTTTTGGAAGTGTAGGTTTGGGTAATCACACACTCTCCATGTTCTTTTTCTCCAATCTCACTCTCTCTCTCGAAATTTTCAACTATATATCCCTCATTTCTCGTTATTTCTCCGACAACTTCATCAAGAACAGTGTCAACATGAGTCTGTTCTTCCACTTCCATGGCATCAGTACCATAGAATGGTCCAAATAAGTTAACTTGATTATCAATTTGATCATCAGAATGAACATCAACATCAGATTTAACATTCACATGTGCATCAGATTGAATAGTAGCATTATCAACACCACCATCATCATCATTGTTATCATCATCAGAAGAATCATTAGCAGCATATGTTTTTGTGTCCTCATCATCTTTAGAACTTGTAGTTGAAGGAACTTCACTTGACTCACTCTGATTACCAGCCTGATTTGCTTGATCCAGTTCAATTTCAGAGCCATGACCTTCATCAGCAGGAGGTGTCACTGAACGTTGGGTAAGCACCCGTAACCCTGATGCCTCCAGTCTTGGTCTCTGAGCCCCTCCAGATCCCCTCTAGGTATTTTTTCTCTTCTCTCCCCGTTTCTGTACTCCCTCAGTAGAAGAAACCCTTACCGAATCCGCTCTCCTAGGGTTTGAGCCTTGGGTAGGGATAACCGATTATGGTCGTCTCATAGACTCTCTATAATCAACTACACTATCGCACTCTAGATCAACATAGTCTAAAAGACATTCTGGCACAGGCATGGTAAAAGGAATAGTTCTTTTCTGCTTCATGAAGTATCTCATCTCACTGATTGGAGCATGAGGATGATTGCCCCTTTTCGGTATCTGTGAGTTGCTTCTCATCATGCTTCTAACAATAAGGGTCATGAACCTCTGGTACGGTATGTAATTTGGAGCTTTGGATGTTTTCTTTGCTACCACCTTCTCATACAACTCAGTCCAAAAAATAGAAGCATAATCTATGTGAAGATCATGGACTATGCAGTAGAATAACTTCAAGATATGGATGTTGGCATTATCAGTACCATAGATCTTGGCAGTCAGACATCTGTTTATCACTGAGAATAGGGTGTAATAGAATGACAACAAGTTGTTCTTTTTGAAATGATTGACCTGAGTGAGCTGGCCAATGTACCCCATATCTTTAATTCCCTTTAACACTTCAGAGTTTGATGGAAGTTCATCATAGGATGTTCTGCCCTCTCTTGCAGTTTCAGAAGGTAGACTCGAGATGAATCTGAATCTTTGAAGAGTAAGAACTGCAGTGAAATGATCTATCTTCAGCTTGAATATAGGAATCCTCTATCCTTGTTCCTTAGAATGGCTAAACCTGATAGTTTTCTAGGCTTGTTGAACATAAAGTTCAGGAACTACTGCTACTGCTGTTAGAGCATTCCTGAGAGGATGGTTCCTTAGAATGTCTAGTACCAGGGGATCAATCTTGATGCTGAATTGTAGATGATGGTTATTAGGTTGTTGCGGCTTCATCTCAGATGGTGATATCAGAAAATGATCAGGATTGGCATTTTGAGGAACTTGAAAATCTGATCTGGATGATGGCATGGGAAACTGTTCAGATGCCTCATGTGGTGAGTTCTCTCCAGTCTGAACATGTTGGTCAACTGATGGTTCTGCCATTTGTACCTGAAAAGGATTAACAGTGTTGGACAAGTCCAAATGGTTAGTGAAAAACTGATGTTTTGACATTCAAAAACCACTTTTGAAATTTTCCAAGTGTAGAATTTGCATGACAGGGGTATGCGAATTTCTCACTTGTGGAATTAAAACCAAAGAATCAAACATGAATTCGTATGACATAATTCGTATGGAACAATATACGAATTCTTCACTTAGAAGAATTTAACATTGAATCACAAGAATTCGTATGACCAAATATATGAATTGAACACTTAGAAAAATTTGACACTGAATAACCAATAATTCGTATGGACCACATAACCAAGAATTCGCATGAACTCTAAATTTTCTTGAAAATTTCTAAGTTTTAATTATGAACTTCAAGAACATTATGAACATCTTCAAAAATTCATCGAAACCCAGATTACCAAATTTCAAATTTTGAATTTTAACCCTAGATTTTGACTTCATTAGGATCGATTTGTTGTAAGGAACAACTTTAACCAATAATCTTTGATAATCAACCATATTTCGACCATTAATTTTGAAATTTTCATCAAGAACACCAATAACAGTCGAAGAATCAAATTTAAAATCAAATCCCAAAAATATCGATTTAGGTTAAAGTTAGCGGTTATTAGGTTTCGATTTTATCATATTAACTGTAACACCCCGATTTCGAAATGTATCATTTCAAGTTAATTCAAAAATCGGTAATTATAAGGGAAAAATAAGATATAGGAGTTTGGGCTTGAATCTTAGATTTTATAGTCTTGATGGATGAGGGATTCAATTACGAGTCCATCGGTTCTTTCCGGAGCTATATCGGAGCTACAACGAAAAAGTTATGACCAAAACAGTGAACGGGTGGAAAACCCGGCGGACAGTGCATTACGCGACTTGTGCCGTGGCTTAGAGTCAACCCCGCGACTTTTGGGAAAGCGGGCGACTTATGCCGCGACTTAAGGTCGCGGCATAACCCGCGAAACACACTGTCAGGTCAAAACTCGAATTTTCAGCCCTCAAGCCTCACTTCCCCCAACCAAACCCTAACTCTCTTCCCCCTTTTCTCTCCCAAATCGACCCCAAACCCTAGCCCATTTTGAGGGTTTTCCTCCTCATAATCACATGAATCTTCATCAACTAACTAGCTGAGATCATGAACCACCTTCATCTTCATCTTCTTCACCAAGTTCTTGGGGGTTTCATCTAACCCTTTTCACCATTGGAAGATTGGAAGCTTATGGTTCGTTTTGGAGATCTACAAGTGTTTTGGTTGGTGATTCAAGCTATTGGTTGAGGTAATCTTCTCCTTCTTCAAGTATGGGAAATTAGGGTTTTTGGTATAAGATGAAATGTTCATGTAAATACTTGGGGAACAATTCTAAGGGTTGAATATGTTTATTTATGGTCGGAAATGTATGGATCTAGGTCTTAAAAAGCTTGAGTTGAAGAGTTGGAATGGATGTCTTCGGAAAGCTTTGGGTGGGATCTATGCTTTTGGAGGCCAATGGTTGGGGATTGAAACCTAGGTTTAACTTAACCTAGCAAGGTGAGTTCAAGTAGCTTTTTGAAAACTATGTACATGCCAAAATGAGTATTTTGAAGTAAAAATATTGTTAATGCACATATTTATTGGATTCAAGATCATAATTATCTGAAGATGGAAATCTGAAGTTAAAGCTGATAAAGTCGTTTCAACAAATAGTCTAGGGTCCTTTTGTAATAATTAGTCAAAGTATGTTTCCGTAATTTAATTATTTGTCTTTTATTTTTAGTTATTAATTTGTTTTTGTATGTTGGGCCAAGCCTTGCAAGCCAAGCCCAATAGGCTAATAAAGCCTAATTATAAATTAGTTTAGGTTAGTGGTAATTAGGTTTAAGGATTTTAATTGCATAATTATTATTGAGAGTAAATTAGTGGTGGTGGTGTGAGGCGCCGTGAAGAACAAGAAGAGAGAAAAAGAGGATTTCGATTTCAACCTTGTAATCATTTGAATCCATTGAATATCAATATCAGGTTTGATTTATTATATTGTTTATGTGATTGCTTGATTGAATGATTGCGTATTGGGACACACAATTGGTATCAGAGCAGAGTACAGATTGGATTGAATAAGTTTTTGTTCGGTTCTAATTTTCTGTCAAAGATTCATAATTTTTATTGTGTGATTGTTCCTTCAAGTTTTTTTTTATTGGGTTGTAATTGATATGCATATTCTATTGATTTGGTATTGTTAGATTTGTTAATTGCATTTATCTTGGTTATCAATTTGTTGTTTTTTATTTTCTGGGTTCGGTTTGGAGACGACACTGTGTGTTCAATCGATTCTTTCATAAAGTGGTTTTTACTGAAATTAATTGGTAGCAATCAGTTCTAATCGTGTAATCGATCGTTTTTGCAAAGTTTGGGAGTTTAACTTTATGTTTTGATCTGTTTCTGGGCTGATTATTTGAGTTTCTGGGTCGATACTGTGTCAAGAACACTCCGGTCGAACATATAGGTCTTTGTTTCTATCGGTCTAAGTCCACTTCCGGTCGAATACCTTTATCGGTCTATAGCATTCGACCGGGACACTCACTGTCCACTCCGGTCATGCATAATATCGGTCGAAGCATGGTATCGGTCGAGCAACCATCCGGTCTTACCAACATCCGGTCTTAACACTATCGATCTTGCATTCTATCGGTCAATTCATTCGACCGGACTCTACAAGTACCCGGTCGAACACTATATCGGTCAAATCCTTCGACCGGACTTTACAAGTTCCCGGTCCTTTCACTTACCGGTCTTCACATCTATCCGGTCGAACTCTCTCCGGTCTTTACAAGTCTCTGGTCGAAGCACATCCCCGGTCGATTTTTTCAAACTGTAATAGGACATCTAAGTCCCCGGTCGAAGCACATCCCCGGTCGAAGCACATCCCCCGTGCTAAGTCTGCGAAGGGGGACAATGTTCTGTTCGTGATCAGTTTTTTCTGAATTTCTTTCTAAGTTTTTCAGTATTGTGTGATTTTATCTTGACTTCTAACAATCTCATCCAGTTGATTGTTCAATATCAGATAAGTTTGATTTCTAATCATATAAGTAAAGATGTCTCGGGAAGCTCTTGCTATTGGAACAGATGTGAAGCCACCAGTACTCTTCAAGGGGGAGTACGAGCAATGGAAGGACAGATTTTTGGACTTCATTGATCGACATGATTTGGGAGATGAAATCAGAAAATCTCTGAAAGAAGGGATCATAACACATCCGACCAAGGTTCTCACTGTAGCTGGAGAAAATGGTCAAGAAGAAGAGACAGAGTATAAATTACCGATTGGTGAATACTCGGAAGATCAGCTGAAGAGACACAAGGGTGACAAGCTGGCAAGATCATTTATTCTCCAAGGCATACCGAATGAAATATATGTCAAGATTGACAGCTATAACGCTACCGGTAAGCAAATGTGGGATCAATTGGAGAAGATGATGATCGGATCCAAAGTCGGCAATCAGCTCAAAGTATCTACATGCCTGAATAATTATGAAGAGTTCAAAGCCAAAGCTGGAGAGTCTCTCGAAGCTACTTATGACAGATTTGTCACTTTGCTGAACGAGCTCAGCAAGAACAAGATCAGCAAATCTCATGTGGAGCTGAATGTGAAATTTCGCAGCAATCTTCAGCCTGAATGGAAGAGGTTCACCCGTCAGATGAGACATTTGAAGAATCTGCATGACATTCCTCTTCATGAAGTTTATGAGATCCTCAGACAGAATGAGGAAGAGGTAGAAGAGATCAAGGCTGAGATGAAAAAGGCTGACAAAGCAGTTGCTGATCCAGTTGCTCTTGTGGTTAAGAAGTCAAAGAAGAAGAAGGTGATAGATTCTGATTCGGAAGAAGCTGATTGTGAGGAAAAGTCTGAAACTGACGATTGTGAAAAACTGATGGAAACCATGCTCATGTTAACCAAGGCTTTCCAAAAGAAGTTCTATAAAAAGCCAAACTCCAATAGTCAGCGATACTCGTCTGGTCCGAACAACTACAAGCATAAAGAGAAAGTTGAAGAAAGGAGATCAGAAGAAATGAAGAAGGATGGAGCTGAAGAGACCAAGAAAGAAGAACCGATTAAGTGCTACAACTGTGGTAGACTCGGTCATTTTGCCAAGGACTGCCGCAAATCAAAAGTCCGAAACTCAGACTATTACAAGAGTAAAATGCTTCTAGCCAAGCAACAAGAGGCTGAAAAAGCATTAATGGCCGAGGATGAATACTGGTTCGACCACTCGGATGAAGAATCTGAAGAAGGAGAGAAGGATGAGACAGCACATCTGTGCTTGATGGGGAAGAACCAGGCAGAAGCTGAAGCTGATTCGGATGATGGAGATACTGATGAGGTATGTAACTTTACTGAATTTGATTTATTGAACCAAATGAATGCCATGATGTCTAAACTCCAAGAATTAGAGTCAAAACTGAAGCGTGAAAGAGGTGTCATAAATGAGAAAAATCAATCTATACATAAACTTAGTAATGATATTGCTGAGAAAAATGTATATATTGAAACTTTGCACAAAAATATAGACACCAGCGCTAAAGAAAAGACTATAATTCATAAAGAGTTATCTGAAACTGATTCAAAGTTTAAAGAATGTGAGTTTAAATCTAGAGAGATTGCTAAAAGGTACTTTTCTACTTCAAAAGAGAATAAATCTTTAATAGAAAAGGTGAATGCTTTGGAAGAAAAATTACATTCTTTGGGACAAACTGAACACACTATTCATTTGAACAAACCTAAAGAGAAACCTGATACTTGGGGACTTGGTTACAAAAACCCACATCATCTCAAAAAGGTGATATCTGAAGTGCCTGCACTTTATGACTTTGGGTTTATGTTATTGGCTCCTCAACATCAAGAACTCAAACCTTTTTGGACTAGTCTGTCGGAAAAAGATAAAGCCAAGGAATATGATAAAAGAAAGAACACAACTAAAGTTCAACTTCCATTTCGCTATGAGAAGTTGAATAACAGTTATCGTTCTAATAAATCAAAATTTCTTTCAAATGATTATTTTGAAAGTTATTCTGTTAAAGAGTTGGAGACTAAACCCATTGAAGGTAAGCTTTACGTCCCTCCCCTCGTTTTGGAAAGTAAAATTTCTGAACTTGAGAATACTCTTACAGATGAAAGAATTTTGATGGACTTAGAACAAACTGTATTTTCAACAGTGTTCAAAAATTCTAATTTTCCTAAACTCTCCAACGCTTTAAATTCGGATGACAGATCTGGTTCACTTGATAATGAGCTTAATTTCTTAAACTCTGAAGGTGTTTTAAATAAGTGTGTTTCTCAGTTTGATTTTTCTTCTAAACTTCCTGATCATTCATCTTGTGTTATTAATTCCTTTGGATTACCCAGTGTTTTTGACAAAGGTGAAACATCAACGAAAGTTGATAAATCAGTTTCTGTGAAATCAAAGAAAGCAAAAGGTAAGAAACAAATATCTCATCTTTCACAGAAACCGATCCCCACTGGTAAGCCAAAGAAGAAGCATTCTCTTAATTCTCATCATTCTAACTCTAAAGTTTCACATGTTTCAGATTTGAGAAAGCAAAGGGTTGGAGTTAAGACTGCATGGATACGGAAACAGAAGATAGACGAGAAAGCTAAATCTAGTTCTAGTTTTATTTTGAATAAAAAGAATTCTAGAAAAGATGATTTGAGTGTGAATGTTGCTACTTTTAAAAATAATCTTGTTGATTCTCGCAAGAAATATTCTATAAAGCAATTATTTCAGTTAGCTCCATCTAGTACTAAAAAGTTTTTAAATTATGGTGAATGTGATTATGCTTCTCGTAGATATTCTGATGTTTGGTATGGTTCATATAATGTTTCATATTATCATTATCATACGTCTTATCATGCTTCTGATTTTCAAAGAAAAAGCGGACCCAAATTTAAATGGGTGCCAAAATCAAGTACTAACAGTGGAGGTCCCATTTTTAAATGGGTTCCTAAACCTCTTCTTTCTTGATTTGTGTTGTGCAGACCCGTCATATGTGGTATTTGGATAGTGGGTGTTCCAAACATATGACCGGGCAGAAGAGTATGTTGTCTAATTATAAGGACAAATACTGTGGCACAGTTCATTTTGGGAATGATCAGTTTTCACCTATTCTGGGATATGGTGATGTTGTACATGAAAATCTTACGATCAAGAAGGTGAGTTACGTTGAAGGCTTAGGGCACAACCTGTTCAGCATTGGCCAGTTCTGCGACAAAGATTTAGAGGTTAATTTCAAGGCCAAGACATGTTCAATACGCACTGAAGAAGGAAAAGAACTCCTGGTCGGATCTCGCAAGTCAAACCTTTACACCATCAATTTGTCAATGGTCCAGGCTGACAATCAGGTCTGCCTACTATCAAAGGCCTCGATGCAACAAAGCCGGTTATGGCATCGACGGCTTTCTCACCTCAACTTTCGGTACATCAACAAGCTGGTCAGTGGCAAGCTAGTGAAAGGTCTTCCATAACTGAAGTACGAAAGAGAACATCTATGTGCAACGTGCGAAAAGGGAAAGATGAAGAGAGCCCCACACAAACCAAAGCCTGAACCGAGTACCAGCTCTCCATTAGAGTTGTTACATATGGATCTATGCGGTCCTATGCGAACGCAAAGCTTAGGAGGAAAGAAGTATGTGCTAGTTATCGTGGACGACTATACGCGATACACTTGGGTTAAGTTTCTACGGTCTAAAGATGAGACTCCCGATGTTCTCATTACGTTTCTGAAGACGACCCAAGTCAATCTGCAAAAACAAGTCAAGATTCTCAGGACTGACAACGGCACAGAGTTCAAGAACAAGATAGTTGAAGAATATCTCGAATCGGTCGGGATATCACATCAATACTCTGCTGCTCGCACGCCTCAACAGAACGGAGTCGTCGAAAGGCAAAATCGTACACTTGTCGAGGACGCTCGGACAATGCTCAGCCAATCTGAATTACCTTTATTTTTGTGGGCTGAAGCTGTGTCGACTGCGTGTCACACTCAGAATTGCTCTATGATACACCACCGATTTCAGAAGACTCCGTATGCGTTGATCAACAACCGAACACCAACCATTAAATATTTTCATGTTTTTGGTTGTACGTGTTATGTTCTAAACGACCGAGAGAATCTGAACAAGTTCAGTGCTAAGGCGGATGAAGGCATCTTTGTTGGTTATTCCTCTACATCGTCTACATATCGTGTTTATTTAAAGAAGTCGAAGACAGTGATCGAGAGCGTCAATGTAACATTCGATGAGGAAATGGCTTCTGAGCACATCAGTTCAGAACCTGTCATTACCGGAGTATTAGCTTCTGGACCAACCAGTCCAGGACCTGCACCTCAAGAGCACAAATCAGATGGCGCTTCGTCGTCTACTTCTAATTTATCTGATTTGGATTTATTATTTGAACTGTTCTATGATGAATTTCTTGGTTCTAAATTGCCTCACTCTGTTGTGGTTGACAGGATAGAAGACTCGATGACTACTCATCTGACCACTTCCGATATCTCTACTGAATTTGGTTCCCCTATTCAGCAAGAAGTTCCAGTTCAAAAGCCTACTCCGACAATTGAAGTTGTGACCAACAATGCTAAGACAGAAGTAGCTGACTCCGTAGGATGTACTGTAGGGACTGATCAACAGATTGACCAAGCTGTACCTACTGCTACTTCTGCAACAACTGCTTCAACTAAAGCCCCCATTAATTCTGAACCATCTGAAGGAGATACCAGTGGATTCCTAGATGCGGACAATGATCAACATACATCTAATCCACTCCCTCATGAACATAAGTGGACCAAAGAGCACTCGGTACATCAAATTATTGGAGATCCTTCTGCACCGGTGCAAACTAGGTCTGCAACATCAAATCTATGTATGTATGAATCCTTTCTGAGCAAGATCGAGCCTACTCGCGTATCTGAGGCTCTTGCCGATTCAGATTGGGTAACTGCGATGCAAGATGAGCTGAATCAGTTTGAAGCACTGAAAGTCTGGAGACTCGTACCTAAACCGCAAGGTAAAACCATCATTGGTACGAAATGGGTGTTCAAAAACAAGAAAGATGAAGATGGCACCGTTATCCGAAACAAAGCACGACTTGTCGCCAAGGGATATAGGCAAGAGGAAGGGATAGACTACGATGAGACTTATGCTCCAGTGGCACGTATAGAGGCAATTCGGATGTTCTTAGCCTACGCAGCCCACAAGAACTTCACCGTCCATCAAATGGACGTGAAGACAGCTTTTCTGAATGGAGTACTCAAGGAAGAAGTCTACGTCTCACAGCCAGAAGGGTTTGTAAATCCAGATAAGCCGAACCATGTCTACATCTTGGATAAAACTTTTTATGGACTGAAACAAGCTCCTCGCACCTGGTATGATATTTTATCTCAATTCTTGGTTAAATCGGGTTTCACAAAAGGTACGGTTGATACCACTCTTTTTATTAAAAAGGATAAAGGCGATATCATTCTAATTCAAATATATGTCGATGATATTATTTTTGGTTCTACAAATCCTAAGTACTGTAGGAACTTTGCAAACCTCATGGTGTCTCGTTTTCAAATGAGCATGATGGGAGAGATGAATTTCTTTCTCGGATTGCAAGTCAAACAATTTTCAACGGGGATCTTTATCAATCAATCTAAATACATTCTGGATATTCTTCGGAAGTTCAAAATGGAAAATTGTAAACCGATTGGTACCCCAATGGCACCTGGTACTAAGATTGGCACCGATCTTTCGGGAAAGGTTGTTGATGTTAGGACTTACAGAGGGATGATAGGTTCTTTAATGTATCTCACTTCAAGTAGGTCGGATATAATGTTTTCTACATGCTTATGTGCTAGATATCAGGCCAATCCTAAAGAATCCCATTTGTCTGCTGTAAAGCGGATTTTCAGATATCTGAAGGGGACTGCAGATCTTGGTCTGTGGTATCCTAAGGATACAAGCTTTGAACTAACATCTTATTCAGACGCAGATCATGCTGGTTGCATGTTAGACAAGAAAAGCACCTCGGGTCATATACAATTCCTCGGAGATAAACTCGTCAGTTGGGCTTCGAAGAAGCAATTATGTGTCTCCACATCAACGGCCGAAGCGGAATATGTAGCTGCTGCTAGCTGCTGTTCTCAGGTCTTGTGGATGAGAACACAACTGCGAGACTATGGATTTCATTTCAATAAAATCCCGATCTATTGTGATTCGAAGAGCGCTATTGCGATTACCGCTAACCCTGTTCAGCATACTAAGACCAAACACATAGATGTCCGGTATCATTTTATAAAATATAATGTAGAAAAGGGGACAATTGAACTTTACTTTGTAAAAACCGATTATCAGCTTGCGGATTTGTTTACCAAACCTTTAGACGAAAAGAGATTTAATTTTCTTGTCTCAAGACTTGGTATGCTAAATCTTAAGACCTAATCGGTAGTTACCTATTAAAGTTTCTTATTGTATCTCTTTATCATTTCTTTATTATTATTTCCGCATGATACCTGCTCTTTAATAGTTTGTTCATGATCTCAGAGGGAGTGTGAGAAGTATTTCATTGATAGTCAATGTTAGTTTGAGGGGGAGCATATTTAAATGCATCGTGCTTACTGATACTTGTTAGTAATGCATAAATTTAGGGGGAGCGATCAAGTCAAAGGAGTATGGCGATGACTTCTGATTATTTCTGATCAGAACTCGTACATCAATTGTTTTACTGCTTTATGTCATTTCAATTTCAGTGAATAAAGTTACTTTGACTAGATTTTAGACTTTTGTAGGTTGAGAGATGCTTCAAAGATCATATCTATATGACTTTAAGATTGACTTCGTGAGATGTAAGACTGTACTCAAAAGGTATAATTCTTAATCTTCATCTTCTCCATGGTTGAAAGAAGGACAACTTTCAATCAGAAGAAAACATGTTCTTAATTGTTCAAACCACTTCCCAATTCTCAAAAAGATTTCTTGATTTGGAAGTGTGATTTTAAATGTTTTTTGCTTCATCATTGAGCCTTAACTGATAAAGTTAAATCACCTGAGCATCTTATGCTTCATAGGAAAACATGGGATCAGTGTGCTAGGACTTAAGTGAACTTCTATGGATTCACGTTAACCAGTGTTTCCTACCCAAGAAGTTAATCCTGTAGTGAAATGTGAGGAGTCCAACAAGAAATGAGTGTGGGATGTGTGATGAGGGACAATATTAAAAGAAAGAGGGTGAGAGATCAGAGTAAAAGAATATCAAACTCTGCACCAACTACTTTCTGAGCCGGGCAGCCACATTTCTAATGCTTCACATTTCTTTGGTGAACATTATTGAAACAGGCAACTAGCCCATGCCAACTGTTGACATTACCCCACCAGCCACTCATTTTCTTCTCAACAAGAAAATGTTTCATTTTTCAAAGGGGACGCAGCACATATGCTATCTGATTTTCATTTGGAAAATCTGGATATTGAACAGAAGGAAGTCTGCCCCACCTTCACACTTCATTCATGCACATTGCGTCTGTGTTTAACTAACTCTTGTCTCAGTGGGTTACACTTTTTGAGCCTTATAAGCAAACATCATATGCTTTATTTTATTCTATCACTTGCACGAACACACAAATAATTTGTTTCTTTGTCATAACGTTCATAGAAATTGCCTTTGTGGTGTTTCGATGATTGAATGGAAGCCCTGGGGGAGTGAACATCATAAAAGCTCCTTTATATTGTGTACTCGTTACACACAGTGACTTTGTATTACTGACATGCAATTTTAACTGATTCATTTGTTGATTCAGGTGTTACACTTCATTTACTATATTGTCTAGATTTGCAAAGATCTGGATGAACATCTTAATGAATTGACGGATACTCAGTGGTTCTGTTTGCAAGATCAATGGTGGAAGAAATTTCTTGAAGACACATTTTGATGAACTCTTTGCTCTTTTCATCAAAAAGGGGGATAATCGTCAATCAAGAAATGCGGAGATCAAAAGTTTTTGAAAGAATTTCTGAAGATATTATGAAGTTTTGCTGCTTTGAAGAAATTTGAAGATGATTTGCTGAAGTATTCCGAGCTGAAACTGGAGATAATTTCTTTCCAAAAGATAGTCTCATCGATTGGGGAGATTGCTACATTCTGAAGACAAAGAGGAAGATTACATTTTCTGAGCTTAAAGAATGATGTTGATCCAAAGGGGGAGATTGTTAATGCACATATTTATTGGATTCAAGATCATAATTATCTGAAGATGGAAATCTGAAGTTAAAGCTGATAAAGTCGTTTCAACAAATAGTCTAGGGTCCTTTTGTAGTAATTAGTCAAAGTATGTTTCCGTAATTTAATTATTTGTCTTTTATTTTTAGTTATTAGTTTGTTTTTGTATGTTGGGCCAAGCCTTGCAAGCCAAGCCCAATAGGCTAATAAAGCCTAATTATAAATTAGTTTAGGTTAGTGGTAATTAGGTTTAAGGATTTTAATTGCATAATTATTATTGAGAGTAAATTAGTGGTGGTGGTGTGAGGCGCCGTGAAGAACAAGAAGAGAGAAAAAGAGGATTTCGATTTCAACCTTGTAATCATTTGAATCCATTGAATATCAATATCAGGTTTGATTTATTATATTGTTTATGTGATTGCTTGATTGAATGATTGCGTATTGGGACACACAAATATATTTTACTTAGTAATTGTCAAAGTGTGGGTATTTTGATAAGTTTTCGTATTCGATAAACTTGGGTTATTTTAATCTCGTGAAATGCTCATATTCAGGTTGTGAATATTTCAACAAGTAACTAGCATGATTTATGCATCTCCGGTGATTTTTGTACAAATGAAGTCTAACTCATTATGTTCGGTATTTTGATGTATTGGAGTTCATAAACCGTTTGGGAAAATCCTTGGTCCCAATACGTGACGAGTTTTGGGTTAATCACATCTTTGGGTCATGTGTATGCATAAACGTCGTTTAAAGGCACTTCATTAAATGGGGGTCCATTGTTTATTGGTCAAATGGATTTTTGAGCATTTTAGCTCGACGTTGACTTAAAAGAGTCTTGAGGACATTTGTCCGGTTTTAATGGCTCGATGTAGAGTCCAATCTATGAGTTACATACTAATGCATTTTATTGCATATTTATGATAATTACAGGCTTGAGTGCTTTAGTCATTCATGTGTAGTCATGTAATCTTAGACTATGTTGCATTGGATCCATAGGCACGTAAGTCAGTCTTATTTGATGGTCAAGTGGGTGGTACGGGGTTGGACTCTAGGACTCATGTCTTATGACCTTGTCCTTTCAAGTGTACACTAAGGGGGTTGAGTCTGGTTGTGCTATTGTGACAATGGGTAGGTCATGATGGGCGTTTGGGGCCTCCGCCACGTCGGGGCAATGCCATGGTTGTATTCACCTGCCGAGCCTTTGGTGATATTCTTGATAACATTCGCTAAGGTCAACTATCTCTTTTGGTGTAGCTTAAAGGAAGTCGTAGGGACACTTGGGCTTATGTGTCGTGAAGTGTCATACGATTAACGTTGTATGAGTGGCATACTTTTGTGTTCCTCCACTCTCAACGGATGCAGGTATCCCCCGCTGTCGGCCCGTAGCATTTTGGATATTCAATTGTCTTTACTTAAATGTTTGGATTTCATTCCATTTTATGGTCGCGTGAGTATTAAGTTTCAGTTCCATACTTTCGATGACGTATCATACCTATATGGTTTGTTTTCCTTTATTATGGGTCGAATATTATACCCCGCCCGGGTTTTGGGTGTTTTGGGATATGAAGTGTCATTCACGTTTTACCAATTTGGGTGTCGAATTACAATCCCGTTTTGGGTGAGTTATGGACTGCATCGTTTTATGAATGAATGTTTTGGCGTTGAGACGTCCATCTATAAAATGCATATTTTTGGAGAATGTGTTGTTCTCTTATTTTAAAGTAAATCATTTTAAAGGATCAGGATTATAAGTTACAATGTTTCCGTTTTACGTTTTCTTGTATAATCATGATATAAAACTCTTGAACTCACTAGGCGATAGCCTAACCTTTTATTTGTCGGCATGTGCATCAGGTTCCATTCCGGGATTAGTCCTAGCGACACTGAGAAGTGTTGAGTGCTAGATGTGTGCTTGAAGAGGTGATTAGCTTGATGAAGTCTTCCACACTTTCATTGGAGACAGCGATTGTTATTGGGTTAAAGTAACACTCGACTTTAGTTAGTCTTAATGTAAGACTTTAATTATTTGTTGATGGTTCAACCTAAAAATTGTGTTTCAATTATGGACTATTAGTAAGAGATTTTATTACCCTTTAAGGTATTTTTGAAAGATTTTAATTAGTCGCTCTTTTCAAATTTGAGGGTGTAACATTAACATTCATGTCAGTTCCAATTAACATCTAGAACATAATCAAGTTCAAATATGATCAAAATTTTAAAGTCCAGACAAAGATTCTTGAAGATGAACAGTCCTTTGAATTCAAAATCCCAAAACTAATCCAGTCGAGGTAACCCTGCAAAGAAATCAAAGAATACATATGATACAAGCAAACAAAATACTATCAACAAGAATAAACATAACACCTTTGAATCAAGAAACCAAGAAGAAATCGAATGAATTTGATGAAGTCGCAGGTTAGGGTTTATGTGCTCTGAAGAATTTGTACACTTAAGATTTTACGAAAAAGTGAGGGGTTCGTATGAAAACCACCTATATATACTATGGAATGAAGAAGACACGTGGCACGAGTTCATTGGACCACCCACTTTTCGCATCAGACTCATATACGAATTGTCTAGAAAGAATTAGACAATGTGTGTGAGAATTCGCATGACTCGATATGCGAATTATGTGTGAACATAAGAATTCGTATGACAATGTAATGCGAATTCTTCACTTCTCGCATCTAGGCACATGCGAGAAGTTAGAATTCGTATGAGACACACATGCAAATTCTGGCAATTCGTACAACACACACATGCGAATTCTAAAGATTTTTCTTGCTATTGTTATGCGAATTCTAGCCTTAGCAAAGTTTTCATCCTTTTGAACAACATTATAAACTTGAAAACTTGTTGTTTTAGAAAATTTTTCAAAACTTGCCAAAAATAGAAACTTTCCTTAAATCAAAATTTTCCAAAAATGACATTTTTCACTTGATATTTTAAGTTCCAAAAACGTTTACACACACTATCACACTTACAATCATTTTAAGATTTGTCTTTATTGATCTCCCCCATGTCTTGATGTTTGTCTCTTCTGATTCTTGACATGAGTTTGCTCTTTCTTGATGTATCTTGATGTATTTCCTTCGCTGGCTCCCCCTTGACATGATGTGGATCTTTCTTGATGTATGGATATGCTCCCGCTTCATATCTGCATACATGTACAAATATAACAGTTAAAGTTTGTTTCTCTCTTTTCTAAACATTCTTCCCCTTTATAAGATGAACAATATTCTTTGAAGTACAATCTCCCCAATTAATAAAAATGAACAATTAAAGGTGAGAAAAACTCCCTGTTTTGATTTGACATTTAAAGATCATCATTTGAACATTGAAGACTGAGTCCTAAACTAATATGTTTAGAAGTCATAATCCTTTGCCATTGAAGTTCGAGTCCTGAGCTGATTTACTCATAAGTCATAATCCTTTGTCATTAAATTCCGAGTCCTAAACTGATATGTTTAGAAGTCATAATCCTTATCACTCCTTCTTGAGTGTGGATTCCTGCATCACAGGTTGAACAGGTTTTGGTACCCAGATGAATTTGGGTCCATTCTGGTTAGTATGTGACAAATTCTTTGAGCGGTTTCCACCTCCATGATATGCAGTATCATTAAAATTCTTATGAGAATAATACCTTTTGTGGATATGTGCTTTGTGTACAAAATCATCATTGCAGCAATAAGAACAACAGAGTTTGCTTTTAGCTAACCTGATCAGATGCTTAGTTGACTTGACAACATCAGGAGTAAAAGCTTTACCTTTTGCAGTTCTGTTCTTGTATTTCTTTGCAGCTTGTGCAGATGATTTCTGGTATTTCACTGACTCAAAAGATCCCTTTACAACCCAAATCATCTTCTCTTTCTTAGAAGCTTTGAGTCCAGAATAAGCAGCATATTTATCAGCAGATTTAACATAAAATGAACTAGAAGATTTAATCTGATCTGTTTTCAAGACATCTGATTTGACATTTTGTTTCTTGAAAACCATCTTTTGAAATAAGCTTGATACTTATTGAAATGAGCAAACTGATTCAACTGAATCATCATCATAAGAAGATAATACAGGTGTTTCAGATGCTAACTTATCAGATAGATCAACATTAGCTTTCTCAAGTTGATTGATCTTGTCATTCAACTTGATTTTCTCATTGCAAAGTTTATCAAACTTGCTTTGCAAATCAGATTTATTCTTCTGTCCTCTTTGTATATATGATGATAAGATAGCTAACTTGATAGTGAGTTTAGAATTCTCAGATTCAAAAAAATTTCTCTCAGTTTCAAACTCTTTTTCCAAGTTCTGATTTTTCTTAGAAATCTCTTTGAAAAGTAAAGTGTTTTTCTTTTCAATATTTTTCTTCTCTTTGTCAAAGATATCTCTTTCAGAAATGACAATTTTTTTAAATTCAGATACCTGTTTAAAAAGTTTGGCACACTTGATTTCTAACTCTTTCTTCTCTGGCTCAGCTTTCTTTGAAAGTTCAGATAACTTCTGGTTGAAAGATTTCTCAAGTTCAGCTTTCTCATTCTTGTGTCTCTCATCTACTTTCTTCAGCCATTCTTTGCCTTTTGCTTGATATGTTGATACTTGTGTCTCAACCTTTGTAAGTTTGACATTCAAAGTATCAATTTCTGCTTTAAATTCTGAATTCTGAGCTTTTCATTCTCAGCCTCAATCTTTGGAATTTCTGGCATGTATGACAATGCACAGTCCCTGTTTGTAAGAAACAAATTTTCTTTTTCATCTGTGTAAGGCATGATTAGTATTTCTGGAAAAAAAATATTGCTTGAAAAAATCGTTAGTTAGAAAATCAGAAAAATCAGCAGTAAAAATCACAGAAAATCACAAAAAAATGATCACAAGTACATAATTCGTATGAACTTGCAGAATTCGTATAGCACTCACAACACACAATTCTCATGCAAGAACTCGTATGAAACAATTCGTATGGCACTCACAAATAAGAATTCGTATGTACTAGAATTCGTATGGACACAATTCGCATGAAAAGGATATGAAAAGTATACGAAATCTAAGCTTTTCGCATATAACTATGTGCGAATTCTGAGCTTTTCTCATGAAGGAGTATGAAAATTCTTTGAAATTCGTGTAAGAGATGTGCGAATTCCTTCCTTTGAAAAACTTCCAAGACTCAGATGCGAATTCCACACATTTCGTATGTGTCTCTTGTGCGAATTTTACACTTCTCGTATAGCTCTTTGTGCGAATTCCTTGCTTTTCGTACACTTCCTTGTACGAATTCCTTCCTTGACACTTTTGTCCTCTGTGATGTGCGAATTCTTCAGTCTGCGAGTTCTTCAACATTTATGCGAATTCCTTAGATCTTGAATATTTTTTCGAAAATTTCAACAGAAAGCCACCCAAATTTTCAAATTTGACTCTGAAAATTTGTAGAATCAACCACAATACCGTCGAGAACAACCCTGTGGAATGGATTTTTGCAAGAATAAACATGATTCTGGGAATTGAATCTTGACAGTTCGAGTAGTGGAAAGTTGCTAAAATTGGAAAAATTGATCCAATTCACCCAATCTATTGTGCAACTGATAATCCAACCTAAACAAGAATTGTTCTACTATACTTGGCGATCACAGTGTGTACAACTTTACACTCAATACATCACTAATTCACAAACTTGATTTCAATCAAACAGTAACCTTTCTAAACATGCAAATTCATAATTTTCTGCATCAAATCATGATGTTGATTTCTCTGATTAATCTACCCAGACTCTGATACCAATTGTGATCCCAGGTTTCAAGCAATCATGACAAATATGATCAAACAAAGATAAGAATGTAGAGAGAATTTAGTCACAAATCATGCGTAGTCATATATCTCACAAAGACAGTAGAAACCATGAATGACTTACAATGAATGAGAGATTCTACTAATGAGACTTACATAAAACAAGTGTGAGTCCAAGAATCACTGAATCTCTAGAGAGAGAAAGTAGAGAGAGACAATAAGCGCAAAGTATGTGTATTCATTGTATGAGCGTAAAATTTCTTACAAGGAACAAGACCAAAGGGACTTAAATACCCTTGGTCAATACAACACAATATATGACTTTAGACACAGTATTTGACCAAGTCCTATAAATACAATGATTACTATAAAATCAGACTTAACAATCTCCCCCTTAGTAATCATTGGCTCTTTGGTATTCAAAATTCATCTTCTAAAACAGCACTGACCATTAAAGCGACTTTATGAAGCTTTTTGACTTTTAAAGAAAAATTTCTTCTCAGCATCTTTCAGTTTGATTTGTCTTTGCTGCCTTTGACAAGTCTGGACTAGATTGGAATAAACTTGAACGAACAGTTGATTCATCAGCTTGTGCTCTAGACGACACACCTCTTTTGAAAAACCTTGAATGAACTGTAGTGGTCGGAGCAGGAACAACAAAAGAATTAAAATGGATGAGAGAGTAGAATCTTGAGTAGAATCTTTGAGCGAATCTTGATCAGTAGATAAACATTTGAGCTCTTTGTCTCTTTAAAATCTCCTTGACTTCTCTGATTTCTCCCCCTCATGACCTTGATGAACTGGTTCAACTAGGTCATGCCAATGTTAGAGACGAGACAGCTTAAGATCTGCAAAATCAAAGAAACAGAGAAAACAGGGGAGATTTGCGCTTCAAGTTGGTTGCGCAAACTGAGGTTTGCGTTACATACAGGTTGCGCAAAGTAAGGTCTGCGTTACATACATATTGCGCAAAGTTCAGTTTGCGTTACACGCAGGTTGCGCAAAGCAAGGTTTGCGTTACCAACTGATGGCGCAAAACTGACTTAGAAAAAATTTACCTTTTTAAGCACTTTGACTCCCCCTACACAAATGCACTAGATATGACAATTCATGTTAGCATTCATATAAAGAAAATCAGATACTCCCCCTCAAAAGCAGATATGAACATTTAAGAAAAATTCTCCTTTTTCACTCCCCCTTGAAAAATGCTCAAACCCATTTGAAATATATTTATGAGAACACAATGAATGTAAACATCAATGTAGAAAGAAAAATATACTGAATATATATTTTGAAACGACTAAATATATAAAAATTTAAACAAAAACAAATAAAATTCTACTTAGTAAAATATCACAATAAAATCCATCAAATGAAATCAAATGTATGTGTTTGGATACAGAGACAAGTTTTATTGCATATCAAGTTAAGACATGTTCAGTTTCAAAAACTTTCATTAATCTATTCAGTGTGCTCGCATGTGAACTTCGATTAGCTTCAAGAAAATGCAATTCTAAAAATATAATAGAGAACTTTGCATGTAATCACACTAAGCCATCAAAAATTCAGACTTTCACAAATTTACAGGTTTATTGCAACTCAGAAATATATAACCAAGTATCATGAGATGTGTGCTCATTGGCATCTTTCAGCATTGTACACTATGGCATCTTTACATGAGTGTGCTCTTTGGCATCTTTTAAGCTTGTGCACTTTTGGCATCTTTTTAATCAAAAAGTTTATTAAGTAAAGAACATGCCGTAAACGTAACTTTCTATCTGACCCTATTGCAGGATTTGGGTTAGCCACTCCCAGACCAGATGGCCTTAGGGGACTAGGTGTCAAGCACCCCTTGGAACTTACTTTCCCAGATCAGAAAGGCTACATCGACATATCCTAAACCCATTCATACCAGTAGAACATGATTTTCGATCTGATTCTATAGAAGGATTTGGGTTCGATCACTCCCAGATCAAATGACCTTAGGGGACCAGATGACAAGCATCCCACAGAACTTACTTTCCCAAACCAGAAAGGTCACAGGTACAAACTTTTAAACTTAGAGATTTCTGATTTATAAGAATTTAAAAATCATCTCAAGCACAAGGTTTTACGTCTAAGTGCTTAGCCCATATTTTCATTACGATCTAAAATTCCGACTTTTTAGGTTTTCTAAGCATTGTAAACTATAAATATTCCGAATCACACAACTTTAAAGCAAAATCTAAAGTTACAAACATGTTGCTGACTTTTCGACTTTTGTTAGACTTGAAAGATGAACATATAAAAACTTTAATATAACAAATGAACTTGAAAATTTATCCTTGACACACATTTTATTCAAAAGGAAGAAAATTGTAAAACTTTTACTTTATAGAATAAAATTTGTAAAGGTTTAAACTTTTAAAACAATATGCTGAAATTTTAAAAAAAAGAAATATCTGATCGGCAAGTTTATATTCAGTTGAAACAAAATATAATTCAATAGTATCATCTTTCACATAATGTAAAAAAAAATTTGTGTCTCATTTGTAAAAATTGGGTTGAATCAAAATTCAGGAAAGATTGAAAATGCTCAGATTCTTTAAAACATTTGAGAAAACTGGAACAACATCATCATCAGATATAAATGCAGCGGAATAGAATAGAATAGATGTACTCACAGTATCTCATTTAGTCAGAAGCTTAATGCATTGAAAAACGGGTCCTAGACTGATATGTCTAGAAGTCATATTCTTTGAAGCACAGGTTCTGAGCTAAATTACTCAAAAGCCAAAGTCTTGACATTTAAGACCGGGTTTTGAACTGCTGTGTTCAAAAGCCATAATATCTCTTACTCCGCCTTAACATGAGATGCCTGCAACTTAGAATCAGATTTAGACTTGGGTACCCACTTGTATTTGGGCCCGTGAAAGTTAGTTGCAGTTCGTATGGGGAAATATTTATAATATTTGATACGAGAAGCATGAAAAAGATGATCAGAATGATAGGCACAATCATCAGAAGAGAAAGCATAATCATCAGAACTAGAATCTGAGGAAGAACATGAGACATGTTTTGAAATTCGAATCATTTGTTTTATAGAGTACTTTGAAATTTTATTACAAGAAACAAATGAATCGCTTTTATAGAATTTGTCTACACATTTATCCCCATCAAAAGTAGGTTCATCAGATGTCCGCTTTGTTCTCTAGATCTGCTTCTTTGACTTGTTCAAAGTCCTATCTGAAAGATTAGAATTGGAAGAATTAGAACTGTCAGAAAGAACTATATCTTGTTTCTTAGACTTCGTTGACCGTCTTCTTTTACACTTAGGTTTATAATATTGATCATTGAGCGTAAAAGAATCATCAAGAATTTTAGATGAAATATTTAAATCAGAAGAAATAATTTTATCCAAGCAACCAATCTGATCAACTAATAAATCTGAATTCGCCTTGGAGTCTGAATTATGTTGAGAAAAGATTTAAAAATTTGAAACTTCCGTTTTATTTTCCTTAAAATCAGAAGAAAGGTTAGAAATAGAATCTGATTTTCGAGAAAATAATTTTTCTTCAAGACTAGACGTCATGAAAGAAAGAATAATATCAGATTCAATTTCCTTTAAAATATTTTGATCTTCTATCTTATCTTCAAGATCGATGATTGTACTTTCTAATACTAATGAAGGAGTATATTTCTTAGAATCATAAATGATTGGAGAAATATTTTCCTTATCAGAATTAGAAGCATAAAGACCAATAAAATCATCAGACATTGAAGATTTTATAGAAGATATATCATTTAAAACTCTTCTTCCTCTCCTTGATTTTTCAGGAAAATATTTTGCATTTTCGCTTGTGTAAACAAAAGGAATTTCATTTTTCTTGTTATTCATCCTTTTCTCATTTTCGAGTTCTAACACTTGCTTCTCATTCATCCAATCAATTTTAAATTGAGGAGCATAATGAGCAAGAGTCAGATAATCGTATTTATATAAAGTTGGGGATTTTTCAATGGCATTGTTTAAACAATGAGGATTTTCAAAACCAAGTCCCCACCTTTGTTTTAAAGCTTCTTCACTCCTCGGTTTGTTCATAAAAATTGTTTGTACAGATTGATTTCTTCGATAAAGCTTTTCTTCTAATTTATTTATTTTATCTGAAAATTCATCTTTTAAATTAGTCATAGCCATCAAAGATTCAAGATAAGTCTTATTTGAATTTTCCAAATCATCCAATTTCTTTTGAAAGATGTCTTTTGTATTTTCTAAAATAGATTTTTCATCTTTCAAAGAAATCTTCAATTTGTCAATCAAATCTGACTTTTCAGCATTTAAATTCTTTTCAGATATAAACTTAGAGCGTAAATCAGATAAAGCAGATATCATAATTGTCAACTGAGAGGTAATAAAATTGTAATCAAATTATGAATATACCTCATCTTTATCAATATCAGAATCGTCTGACTGATCATCTCCAACCAAGCACATCTGAGTGATCTCTACGTTTGCTGCTTCATCGTCAGAGTGATCTAGCCAGAATTCTTCTTCTGCTAGCAAAGCTAATCCACTCTCTCTTTTCTCGGCCAGTTCCATTTTCTGTCTATAATATGCCGAATTTCTGACCTTCTTCACTCGACACTCCTTTGAAATGTGACCCGGCTTTCCACAGTTAAAGCATACAACAGTCTTTGGCTCGGGCACTTTGACTCTTGAACCGGAAGTGAAGCGAGAAGTGTTAGAACCCGATATTGGTTGGAACTTTTTCTGGTAATGGTTAGAGAGAAGAATCATAGCTTTCTGCAAAGCCTCACCATTATCATCAGTTGACCCGTCATAAGCATTATCAGACAATGCTTGTTCTGTCAGTTGTTTCGTAATGAGAGCAATCGGGTCTACTGATTTCTTATTCTTCTTCTCCAGTTTGGCCTTCTTCTCTAGCACCAAGCTCTCATCAGTCATCAGAATCTCGTATATTTCCTGAATCTGTATTGTGGAAATCCGAACATCGTTCCTCAGTCTGTGACATGATTTGTTCCATTCAGGCTGAAGAGCATTAAGAAATTTCACATTCGTCTCAAGCTCTGTCTTGTTCATATTTATCTTTCGTAGATCATTCAGCACTGCACAGAATCTATCGAAAACACTCTTTATAGACTCACTTTCTTTGGCCTTGAACTCCTCAAAGTTGTTCATGAACCGAGTATGTCGAATTTGAGTTGCTACCGAAGAACCAAGCATGATATTTTCCAATTGTGCCCACAATAGATTTGGATAATCCTTGCAATGATCAACCCGGTTGTAGATAGAGTTTGGTAAAGCTAGCATCAGATTAGCTTTCAGCTCTCGATCAGCTTTCATTCGTGAAGTCTCTTTAGATGTTGGAGGAGTCTCTTTATTAGGCTTTATGAAAGGTCCTTCAGATAAAGACTTCATCATGTTCTCTCCATTAGCTTGACGCTCGATGAAGTTCAGAAATCTATCTTGCCATTTAGTGAATTCGTTTTCATCAACAAGAACTGGAGGACGAGTTTCAGATCCCAAGAACATCATCAGATCATTTGTGTAGAACTTAGCTTGGAAGGAAAATTTTGCAGAATCCATTTTTTCAGAAAATCAAAAATATTCTAAGTCTGAGACTTGCGCAAACTTGAGCTTTTCGCAAGCAGTAGGAAATGCAAACTGGAGCTTTGCGTAAGAAGGCGATTGCGCAAACAAGGCTTTGCGTGAGCAGGCTGAAACACAAAGTAAGCTTTGCGTGAGTCAGGTCTAACGCAAACTGAGCTTTGCGTTAGTTGTTGATGACGCAAACTGGACTTTGTGTTAGGTCCCAAGGCTTGAGCTTCCCAGGAGGTCACCCATCCTAGGATTGCTCTCGCCCGAGCACGCTTAACTTGTTAGGATCAAGCGCTTACCACTACACCAAAAGCAATTGCTGGTGGTGAAGGCGCAACTTTATTTCCTTAAACCATGGTAGCGCAAAGCCCCGTACTAAGCGACAGGCGGACATGAGGGGCTGCACCACTTTCGTGGAGCCAGCGGGTCGGGCTGTTAGTCCCGGCCAGTTACGTACTCCCGAGTCAAAGGTGAGGGCGCTGGATGCTTGTGGCATTCCCAGCAAATGTTGGGATTTCTCCTCAACAATCCCCCCCCCAGCATTTGCACACTGGGAGACTCGAACCCGCGACCTCGCTCTGATACCAATTGTTATTCCCAGATTCAAGTTCTAATTGATACAAACAACAATCAAGATGAAAATTTCGTAATCACATATCATTGATCTCAATCGAATATTACAAACTCTCAACTTTCTCTCTCTACAAACACTCTCTCTCTCTCTAGAATGATTTTCTAATTACCTCTTCTCTGATTTGTTTACAATGAGTGTTCTCTTCAGATTACAAAGACAACAAAGGTATTTATACCCTTGACAATTACAAAGAAACAAATTACAAATACATTGACTTTGACTTTATTAACAAAAGACTTTGACTTTTGATAAGAGTTGATTTTCTCAGCTTTGACTTCTTGATCTTTTGTCTTCAATCTTTATGATCTTGAATCCAACATATTTATGCTCTAACAATCTCCCCCTTTGGATCAAGATCATTACTAAAAGATTTAGCAATGCGATCTTCTCTAATTAAGCTCAATTGAAGTAACTCCCCTTTGAAAAATCTTTATCTTCTCTTGTAATCTCCCCTTTGATACAAACAAGATATACAAACTTCCCCTTAAAACGATGAAATTCTTCTTTAGCTTTGTCTTCAAAAACTTTCAACAATCTTCCCAATATCTGATCTTTAAAAATAATAACAATCTCCCCTAAGGTTGTAAACAAACCTCTTTCAGACATTGAAAGAAATTATCTTCATTTTTAGCTCTGAACGATTTATCCAACTTTCTTCAAATAAACTTTCTCCAAAATCTGCTTGCATTCGAAATTCTTTGAACTTTCTCTTATTAACCTTGAACAAACTTATCTTCAACAATTCTGAAATCTTTTAATTCTTTCAGCAAACTTTCTTTAATAACTTTGTTTCACAACTTCAATATTGCTTTGAATCACACATTTCTTGATATCTTCTCCCCCTTTTTGATGAATAGAGCATCTGATCATCAAAAATTTCTCCAAGAAATGTCTTTGACCAATCTGATCTGTCAAACTGAGCCTCTGATTCTGTGATCCATAACCAAGTATTCATCTAGATCTTTACAAATCCAGATAAAATAAGAACATGTAATTCCTGAATCAACAAATGAATCAATTAAAATGCCTATCAGTAACACGAAGTCACTGTGTGTAACGAATACACAATATAAAGGAGATTTTGTAATGTTCACTCCCCCAGGGTTTCCATCCAATCATCGAAACACCACAAAGGCAATTTCTATGAATGTTATGACAAAGAAACAAATTCCTTGTGTGTTCATGCATGTGTAGAAAGAATTAAGCATGATAATTGCTTTTCAATAAGGCTCAAAGTTGTGTAAACCACTGAGACAACAGTAGATAAACACAGACTCAATGTGTATGATTGAAGTGCGAAGGTGGGGCAGACTTCCTTCTTTTTCAATATCCAGATTTTCCAAATGAAAATCAGATAGATTATGTGTTGCTTCCCCTTTAAAATGTGAAACATTTTCTTTTTGAGAAGAAAATGAGTAGCTTGTGGGGTTTAGTCAAGAGTTGGCATGGGCTAGTTGCCTATTTCAATAACATTCACCAAAGAATTGTGAAATGCTAGTAATGAGGTTGCCCGGCTCAGAAAGTAGTTAGTGCAGAGTTTGATATTCTTTTACTCTGATCTCACACCCTCTTTCTTTTTAATCATTAAGCTCACTACTAACCAAACTCTCATTTCCATTTTACCTTATCACACCCACACTCATTTCTTTTAGACTCCTCACACTCAATCACTAAAGGATTAACTTCTTGGGTAGGAAACACTGGTTAACGTGAATCCATAGAAGTTTCAATTAAGTCCTAGCACAAAGAACCCAGTCCTATAAAGCATGAGTTGCTCAAGTGGTTTAACTTTAGCAGTTAAAGCTCATATACAAATGTCAGATGTTGATATGCTCAGAAACTATAATCATGAAGATTTGAGCATTTTTAAACATTGAAGTATTTTCAAACAAGTATATTGAAATGAATGAATATGAATGCAAAAGACTTGTTTGAAAATCTGACATTGTATTAAAATGATTAGAAATGAATGATATATCAATTAAGGCTTATGGTCAAGAATAACAGATATTTGTCTATACGAAACAAAATATAGACATTCTTGAAATGAACGTTTCGAAATGAAATATCGCTCAAAATTCTTTGAATACAAACGGAGTGTCTTACCATCGAATAAAAATTGATTCGATTTAGAGACATGGTAAGAACATTTTAAACAAAAATTCAAACCAGTGTGTGTGAATACTTGAAAATATATAGAAAAGACAATACACAAGTATTTATCTTTGGAAACACACGGTTTATAAAAACATTTAAGCACAAAAATAAAATTGAAAACATTTAAAATCACACTTCCAATTCATGAAATCTGTTTAAGAATCGGGAAGTGGTTTGAACATTTCAGAACATGTTTTCTATAACTGAAAGTTGTCCTTCTTTCAGATATATGTGAGATTAAGATAAGAAATATTCCTTTTCGCTCAATCTTAAATCTCATAAAAGTCAGGCTGTAGTCATAAAGATATGATCGTTTCAGCTTCTCTCATCCTGCATAAGTCTCAAAGTCTAGTCAAAATTTATTCACAAAATTTATTCGAAAATAAAATGACATAAAGCAGTAAAACGATTAAAATACGAGTTCTGATCTGAAATAATCAGAAATCATAATCCTTTTACTCCCCCTGAAATTATGCATCTAAAATATGTCAGTTATAAAATACATGATAGAGATCTACAACTCCTTTTGGAATGTAGTTCATCATATCTATCGGATGCAAAAATTTCAGAAAAATATGTACTCCCCCTTGAAGGTGGATATCCTCGTTGGAGTATCTGAGTACAATCTCTTATCAGCCCGGGAGTAGCATCTCTTTTTCATCTTTGAAGAGCGAGTCCTAAACTGTTGTGTTTAGAAGTCAATCTTCGTTGAAGCACGGGTTCTAAGCTGACATACTTAGAAGCCTTGGTTCTCTTACTCCCCCTTGACTGTAGGTGCCTGCAACACAGAATCAGTCTTTGGTTTTGGTACCCACTGGTATTTGGGTCCATGTGTGTTAGTTGCAGTTCGAATGGGAGTAACTGAATAAGAACCATACCAGTAATGATCACTTGCTTTATGAACAAAATCATATGTATTACAGTAAGAACAATACCTTTTCTTTGACAACCTGAACAATTGATCTCTCGAATAAGCAAGATCAGGTTTACCTGTCAGCACTTTGTTCTTCTTGGTTGTTGATGCATGTACAAATGATTTGTTACTTTTCTTATTTCCTTTCTTTTCTTCCTTCTTCTCATCATTCTTCTCATCATCATCCACTTGTTTCACTTTCCATACCAGTTTCTCTTCTTGATATGTTCTTCTCCGAACCATCTACATTTTGATCATAAAAAATATTAGAAGTACGAATCTGATTGAATGAATTGATTAACCTTCTTGAAGAAACAGGTTTCATGTGTGAGCTTGAGGTTGTCTTTTTAAAGTCGGCTGGATTATTTCTAAGTGTGTGGATTTTTGACTCTGGAGTCGTTTGCTCAGTCACCACCACCTTTGAAACAATCTTTTCAAGCTCTTTAATCTTTGAAGACAGGCTGTTATTTTCTTTGATATGCAGATCAATCTCTTTCTTGAATTCAGACTTCGCTTGTTGATCTTTCAATGCAGTTGTAGATAACTCAGATAGCTTTGCAGTTAGCTTCTTTATCTCTGCTTCAAATAAGCTTCTTTCTTCCTCAAAGCTCATTTCCGCGTTTGTCCTCTGACCAGATATTTCTTTGAATATCCCAACATTCTTTTTCTCTATAATCTTCTTTTCTTTGGCAAAATTCTCTCTTTCCAGAATGATTACTTTCTCAAAATCAGAGATTTGTTGAGAAAGCTTAATACATTTAAGCTCAACCGCTTTCTTCTCGTCAGCACATTTTCTGGAAAACTCTGAGAATTTGTTAGCAAATTCTTTCTTTTCTTTCTCAAGAACTGATCTTTCTTCAAGAATTTGAAGTTCTAACTCAAAAATCTTCTTTTCATTTGCACACCCGGTTAATTCAGAAACCTGAACAATATGATTTTCTAAATCAGAAATCTTGTTCTTTAGTTTAGCATTTTCAGCTTCCAAAAGCAAGACCTTTTCTTCATTATGCTCAGAAGTCTGTGCCATCAGATCTTCATTTATCTTCTTTAACACGCTGACTTCTTCTCTCAGTAGATTTATTTCATCTTTGTATCTCTTTGATCTCTTTGAATAGTAGGTAACTGAGGAAGAGAGAGTTTTGTTTTCTAATTCGAGCTCGGCAATCTTCTTTTCATCATCAGAAAAATATCCCATCTTGAATATCTGTTACAAAAAGAACTTGACAAAAATGATCGTTAATCCAATATGAAATCACAAGAAAAATACAAAAATCTTGAAAAGAAATTCAGAGATTTTGATCACAGAAAGAACTTTTGTCCCCCTAGGCAGACTTAGCACGGGGGTCCCGCTAAGTATGAAACGCAAACCACACTTTGCGTTTGCAACATGGAACGCAAACCCTAACTTTGCGTTTGCAGTGTGGAACGCAAACCACACTTTTCGGTTCAAGAAGGAAACGCAAACCACACTTTGCGCTTCACATTACTTTGCGTTTCCAAAGGCAAATGCAAATCTTGCTTTGCGTGTCACAAAGGAACCGCAAACCTCTGCTTTGCGTGTCGAGAAGCAAATGCAGATCAAACTTTGCGTTTCAAGGGGCACCCGCAAGATACATTATGCGTGTCAAGTTACACCCGCACAACACACTTTGCGTGTCTCGTTACACCCGCACAACACACTTTGCGTGTCTCGTTAGCTTGTCGATTCTCAAACGACTTTACACCCGCAGACTTTTAATGACCCGCATTCCTCTGAAGAACTTGTACACTTCTTGATGATAGACCCGCAAACTTCGATGAATCAAACGCACATCTGAAGAACAACCCGCAAACCTCTAAAATCGAACTAAATCGCACCAACAACTCATTTAAGCCTAGATACATAACTCGAAACTTCAACAATTTGATTTTCTATACAACTCGAACACAAAACTATCACTAATTTTCGATCAAATACACAAAAATTACAAATTTGAATCAGATACAGTATCAAGAACTCGTGAACACGAAAACCACAAAAATTTGAAAATTCGAATTGATTAAAGTGCAATTGACAAATCTTTCTATACAAACTCGATCGAATTCACTTTCCTAACAACACTTAATCGATTACAACTCCAAAAACTCACTAAAACTAAAAAATCAAATCTGGACTTGAAGAACACAGATACGAACATTCTGACTTTTCTTGAAATTTCGATTTGGATCTGCTCTGATACCAATTGTTATTCCCAGATTCAAGTTCTAATTGATACAAACAACAATCAAGATGAAAATTTCGTAATCACATATCATTGATCTCAATCGAATATTACAAACTCTCAACTTTCTCTCTCTACAAACACTCTCTCTCTCTAGAATGATTTTCTAATTACCTCTTCTCTGATTTGTTTACAATGAGTGTTCTCTTCAGATTACAAAGACAACAAAGGTATTTATACCCTTGACAATTACAAAGAAACAAATTACAAATACATTGACTTTGACTTTATTAACAAAAGACTTTGACTTTTGATAAGAGTTGACTTTCTCAGCTTTGACTTCTTGATCTTTTGTCTTCAATCTTTATGATCTTGAATCCAACATATTTATGCTCTAACACTTTGCGTGTTATGTTGAATGCGCAAATTGAGCTTTGCGTGAGTCGAGAGATACGCAAAATGAGTTTTTCGGGATGCACTGAATACGCAAACTAGCCTTTGCGTTATACGACGAAGACGCAAAGCTTAAGTAAGCTTTGCGTTAGCTGAAGGAGACGCAAACTACACTTTGCGTGAGTCACTTGTTGCGCAAACCTTGCTTTGCGTGATGAACTTGTAACGAAAACCTGAAATTCTTGAGACCTGAAATATATTGAAGCAAAGATTAGAATAACAAGAACTAGCGCAAAGTAAGATGAACTCATGCAAACAAAGATGAACTTGCGCAAACTACAGATCTAGCGCAAACCAATGTCAAAACTCAAAAATCTTACAAAAAACGATTACAAAACTGAATTTTATGCAAAATTCTTATAAAAACATGATCGAAAACAACTTTATATCACTTTTTAACCAAGAATTTCCACTAAAAACTACAAAGTCAATACTTCAAGAATGGAACAGTACGTCTAAACCGAATTTTCAGAAAATCACATAATCTCAAAATTGATCTTCAAAACATGTTTTTCTTGCAAAAAGATGTAAAACAGTTATGTTCACTTATCAAAAACGAGTTCAAAGAATCCAAATTCAACACAAATCGACCTAAAACCAGTCTGAATTTTATGAAAAAGCTAAAAACGAGATTTTCTTGAAAAAGTCAAGAAAATCGATCAAATTTATGCTTTAATCCACAAATTCAGAAACGAAAAACGATTTCTCTCAGTCCTCTCAAGATTCAGAAGGCTCTGATACTAATTGTGAGTCCAAGAATCACTGAATCTCTAGAGAGAGAAAGTAGAGAGAGACAATAAGCGCAAAGTATGTGTATTCAATGTATGAGCGTAAAAGTTCTTACAAGGAACAAGACCAAAGGGACTTAAATACCCTTGGTCAATACAACACAGTAAATGACTTTAGACACAGTATTTGACCAAGTCCTATAAATACAATGATTACTTTAAATCAGACTTAACAACAAGACAAAAGGAAAGCTTTATATAGGGTAAAACAATCCTTGACCTCTATACAAGCATACAATAGAAAATTCAACAAAACTAAAGATAAAATACTTAACAAATTGACTCAAAACATATCTAACAGTTTTTCATGTCAATCTCGGATTACATCATTATTTCTGACCGTGTGTTTCTAAAAAGATAAATACTTGTGTATTATCTTCTCTATATACTATCAAGTATTCATACACACCGTTCAAATTCGTATTGACTTTGCTATTACCATGTATCTAAAGATTCATATTTCAATGGTGATACTCCCGATTGTATTTCAAGTTGTTGAGTTTCAAATGTCACTTCAAATTTTGTCCGTTCACTGTCAAATTGTTTATATTTGTTCATATAAACATCACGTTCTTTGATACCTTATCCATATATTATAATATTTCAGGACATTTGATCTAATTGATACATTGTCAAATTCTCAAAACAAATCTATTATTTTCACTTCGTTCATTCAATTTCTTTGTTTTGAGAGATCTTCATTGTCCAAATGCTCAAATTTCATTCATATGCATGAAGAGCATACACTTTATGACAATGCTATCATATGTTGTGCTTTATTTGTACAAGCCAAATTGTAGAGAAACATCATTCTTTAGGACAAAATTTCACGGGATTCGTGTGAGAGGTTAACAGAACTTCCATGGATTCACGTTAACCAGTGTTTCCTACCCAAGAAGTTATCCTAGAGTGATTGAGGGGTGAGGGGTCATATACCAAAGAGTAGGGGAGATAACTCACCGGGATGAGTTTTTCTCAGTGTGATGAGGTAAATTGAAAAAGAGAGATTGGTTAGAAGTGAGCTTAAATGCTTGAAAGAAAGAGGGTGTGAGATCATAGTTAAAAGAATATCAGAACTCTGCACCAACTTTTTCTGAGCCAGGCAGCCACTTTACTGTTGGTTCACAATCTTTGGTGACCATCATTAAAACAGGCACTAGCCCATGCCAACTCTTGTATTAAACCCACCAACCACTCATTTCTTTCTCAACAAGGAAATGTTTCATTTTCTTTGGGGACACAACATATTTGCTATCTCATTTCCTTTTGGAAAATGTAGATATTGAAAAAGAAGGAAAGTTGCCCCACCTTCGCACCTCATTCATGCACATAGATTTCTTGTAATACACGTTGTTGTCTCAACGGTTTACACTTTTTGAGCCTGAAAATCTAAGAAGCTTTAATCATTCTACACATGCACGTACACACAAGGAATGAGTTTCCTTGTCATAACATTCATAAAAAAATCCTTTGTGGTTTTTCAATGACTGAATGGAAGCCTTGGGGGAGTGAACATCATAAAAGCTCCTTTGAAATGTACATTTGTTGTACAAAGTGGCTTTGTGCTACTTACAAGCATACTAACTGTATCATTTGTTGATTCAGGGTTACAATTCTTATTTTCTCTGAATTTGAAAAGATTCAGATGAATTCATTTTATGAATTGACGGATACTCAGATCAAAAGAAGGATAATGTTATTTTTTTTCATAAATAGGGAGATTAATATTCAAAGACAGTGATGACTTGAAAAGGTTTTGATGATTTTGCTGCTCACAACTCATAAAAAAGGGGGAGATAAACTGTAATTTTTAAGTCAGATGAATGATCCATCTGAAAGATTTTTAAAGAGATTCAATCATCAAAAGTGGAGATACAGAACTGAAGAAAAAGGGGGACATTTGTGAATGTCGAGCATCAACGACCTACGAGAGTCTTCAATCCTTGGAGATCCTCGAATGAAAATGGGAGCATATGACCATGGACTTCGTGACTAAGTTGCCCAAAACTCTTCGAGGTCACGATACCATATGGGTAATAGTTGATCAGTTGACCAAGAGCGCTCACTTCTTGTCCATGCGTGAGACACTACCAATGGACAAGTGGGCAAAGCTTTACATCGATGAGTTGGTTTCGAGGCATGGAGTGCCCTTATCTATCGTGTCAGATCGCGATAGTCGGTTCACTTCGAACTTTTGGGATGGTTTGTAGAAAGAGCTTGGTACGCGAGTGAAGTTTAGTACGGTTTACCATCCTTAAACCGACGGTCAAAGCGAGAGAACAATACAAATGCTAGAAGACATGCTAAGGTCTTGCGTTATCGACTTCGGGGGTAGTTGGGACTCTCACCTACCTTTGGTGGAGTTTGCTTACGATAATAGCTACCACTCGAGTATTGGGATGGCACCGTTTGAGGCCTTGTACAGTCAGAAGTGCAGAACTTCCGTGTGTTGGATTGAAGCGGGAGAAAAACAATGCGTCGGACCCAAAATTATGCAAGAAACGGCCGATAAGGTAAAAGGTATTCGGGAACGGTTGATGGTGGCCCAAGATCGGCAAAAGAATTATGCCGATAAGAAGAGACGGTCGATGGAGTTCCAAGTGGGTGGTCCGGTGATGCTTAAGGTGTCACTTTGGAAGGGCATAATCCGGTTCGGAAAGCTCGGGAAGTTGAGTCATCGTTTCCTTGGACCCTTCACTATACTTAAGCGTGTGGGTTTACAAGCCTACCAATTAGAACTTCCACCGGAAAAGAGCGGGATCCACAACACATTTCATATATGTTACCTTCGGAAGTGTTTGGTGTAAGAGGAAGGCGTCATTCCTCTTTCAGAGACAAGAGTGGACAAGGGTAACCGATGTGTAGAGGAACCCAACGCTATCCAAGAAAGGAAGTCCAAGAAACTTCGCCACAAGGAAGTCACTTTGGTCAAGGTACAATGGAAGCATCATCGTGTAGTGTTGATTTCGAGGATGAAATCTCTTCCATGTTGGGGAGGATTGTGACACCCCAAATTTCCCGTAAGTGAACTCATGCCTTTATTTACTCTAAGGACTGGTGATAGTCCCTGAATTCAAGTTCTTATCACATACAATCAAACAAACAAGAAATGTAGTCTACCTGATTCAATTTCAATTTCACAAATCAAGATTACAACCTGTTTATCACTTTCTCTCTCTAGTCACAACTCTTTCTCTCTCTAGAACACTCTCTCACTACGTACAATACATCTCAGTACTTGTTAGTTACAAGATTACACAAGCTACAAGTCTAATAAACCAAAATACAAAACTATACACGCTTACAAAAACAAAACTTACAAACTAAGACTTTGACTTTTTATTAACAATTGACTTTGACTTTGCATGAGAGTTGACTTTCAGCTTTGATCTTCTTGATCTTTGACTTTGCATGAGAGTTGACTTTCAGCTTTGATCTTCTTGATCTTTGACTTCCAGTCTTCTATGATCTTGCATCCAACATATTTATGCTCGAACAATCTCCCCCTTTGGATTCAAGATCATCTTTAAAAAAAATTAGCAAATCAATCTCCCCTATGGTTCAATCTGGACAATCTCTTCCTTTGTCAAACTTTAACAAATTACTGTAATCTCTCCAATATCTGTCTTTGAAAAAGTAGTAACAATCTCCCCCAAAGTAACAAAATATCTTGCAAACTTCAAAAAAGAATTATCTTCAGGTTTAGCTCAGACTGGTTCAGCAAATTATCTTCAAAGAAAGAATTCTGTAAAAATTCATCTTATCTTCAGAAATCTTTGAATTTGCTCTTTTGATCTTTCAATCTTCACCAAACTTCAAACAAATAACTCTTGAACACAAAATATTTCTTGATTTTGTCTCCCCATATATGATACAAGCTGTTCTCTCCAAACATTTCTTTAACTTTGTTTCTCCCCCTTTTTGATGAATGCAGCATGAAATCATCAAAACTTTAACAAGAAATGTCTCTGAAAATCTGAACTGACCATTGATATGTACCAAGAGCCTCTGATTATCTGCCGATACAAATAAATATTCATCCGAATCTTTGCAAATTCAGACAAATGAATAGTGTAACACCTGAATCAACAAATGCATCAGTTAAGATGTCTGTCAGTAACACGAAGTCACTGTGTGTAACAAATACACATTGGAAAGGAGATTTTTGATGTTCACTCCCCTAGGGCTTCCATTCAATCATCGAAACACCACAAAGATATTTCTATGAACGTTATGACAAGAAAACAAATTCCTTGTGTGTTCATGCAAGTGTTAGAAAGAATTAAGCACATGATGATTGTTTATTATAAGGCTCAAAATTATGTAAACCACTGAGACAACAGTAGTATAACAAAGACTCAATTGTGCATGATCGAAGTGTGAAGGTGGGGCAAACTTCCTTCTTTTTCAATATCCAGATTTTCCAAATGAAAACCAGATAGATTATGTGTTGCGTCCCCTTTAAAATATGAAACATTTTCTTGTTGAGAAGAGAATGAGTGGCTGGTGGGGTTTTTATCAAAAGTTGGCATGGGCTAGTTGCCTGTTTCAATAATGTTCACGAAGAATTATGAAACACTAGTAATGTGGTTGCCCGACTCAGAAAAAGTTGGTGCAGAGTTTGATATTCTTTTACTCTGTTCTTTCACCCTCTTTCTTTTTAAACATTAAGCTCACATCTAACCAAACTCTCTTTTTCATTTTACCTTATCACTCAACCCACACTCAGTATTTAGACTCTTCACACAATCGATCACTCAAGGATTAACTTCTTGGGTAGAAAACACTGGTTAACGTGAATCCATAGAAGTTTTCATTTAAGTCCTCACACAATGAACCCATGAATTCTCCTAAAAGAAAAATGTTGCTCAAAATGGTTTAACTTTTCAGTTAAAGCACAATATACATGTCAGATTTATGTATGCTCAATAAGATAATCATAAAGATTTAAGCATTTTAAACATTGAAGACTTTTCAAACAAGATAATTGAAAGAATAAAATGAATACAAGAAACTTGTTTGAAAACCTGACATTGTATGACAAGATCAAATAGAATGATATAGCAATCAAAGCTTAGGTCAGCAAAAATTGAATGTTGTCTATACGAACCAAAATATAGACATTCTTGAAAGAACATTTTGAAATAAAATCAACGCTCAATATTCTTTGAAGTTCAAACGGGATGTCTTACCATCGAAAATATGTTTCAATTTAGAGACATGGTAAGAACAAATTCATCAAAATAATATTAAACTTGTGTGTGTGAATACTTGAAAGTATATGGAAAAGACAATACACAAGTATTTATCTTTGGAAACACACGGTTTATAAACATTCCAGCTCATCAAATAATGAAAACATTTAAAATCACACTTCCAAATCATGAAATCTATTTAAGAATCGGGAAGTGGTTTGAACATTTAAGAACATGTTTTCTATGATTGAAAGTCGTCCTTCTTTTAACCGTATATGAGATTAAGAATAGAAATAAACCTTTTCGCTCATTCTTAAATCTCATGAAGTCAAGCTGCAAGTCATATAAATATATGATCTTGTAAGCATCCTCTCAATCTGCAACAAGTCATAAAGTCCGTCAAAGAAACTTTATTCACAAGATTTATTGAAAAATAAAATGACGTAAAGCAGTAAAATATTGAATGTACGAGTTCTGATCTGATGTAATCAGAAATGATATTCCTTACTCCTCATTCATACTCCTACTCGTACTCCCCCTGCATTTATGCATTAGAAAAATATATCAGTTAAGAATGCAGAAATATATAAACTCCCCCTCAAATAGATGTAGATCAACTTTGCATCTTCTCTTTCACACCGAGCAACTCTTAGCCTTGAAATTTACCTCTAATCCTTTGTCACAGAACTGGCCAATACTGAATAGGTTATGCCCTAATCCTTCTACATAACTCACCTTCGTTATCATCACTTTGTCTTGAACCACGTCACCATATCCCAAAATTGGTGAAAATTGGTCATTGCCGAATCTTACATTTCCGTAAAATTTCTCTGTATAGTTAGATAATAAATCCTTTTCCCTGGTCATATGCTTGGAACACCCGCTATCCAAGTACCACATATGACGGATCTGCATAAGAGAAATCAGGGAAGAACAGATTTAAGTACCCATTTAAAAGTGGGTCCTAACAGTTTAGCACAAGATTTTGGTATCCATTTATAAATGGATCCTCTGAACTTTTGAAAAACTTTTGAAGTAAAAGACTTATAAGAACAAACATGATAATCTCCAAACCAATCATTAGAATATCGATGAGAGACAAAATCATTCCATCTATAAGTAGATGAATTAGTAGCAAACCGGGATAATTTGAATAATTGCTTTATTGAATATCGCTTGCAAGGAATTACAAGGTTTTGTTTATTGTAAGCAACAGTACCAATTATATCAGAATTACTACTAGCAAATCTATTACAATTCATATCAGGAGATGATTCAGAACTCTCATCGATCTTCCTTTTTGGTCGCCATTCCTTTCGTTCTTCATATCTTTCCCTTTTTACTCAAACATAAGATTTAGATCTGTTAGGAGAATCAGATTTTTGAGAATGTCTGTTCATGAGCTTACCAGTGTGATTCGATTTCTGTGAGCGTTGTTTCTTTTACTTCTTACCTTTTGCATAGTAATCAGCATTCACAGAAACTGATTTATCAACCTTAGTTGATGATTCACCTATTTCATGTATACTTGGTAAAACTTGACCATTTATAATAAAAGTAGAATGATCTGGAAGTTTAGCGTTAAAGTCAAACATATCAGTATCTTCTACACACCCTTCATCAGAATTTAAAAAATCATTTGCAGACGCAAATAAGTCATCAAAATCAGATTCAGAAGTTTGAGGTGCTTTAGAAGATGTAGAACACTTTTGAGATTCAACTTTGAAAACTGTGTTCTTTATAACGGTTGAAAATACAACTTTTTCAAGGTTAGCCAATATTCTTTCATCAGTTAAAACATTTTCAAGCTCAATTATTTTGCTTTCTAGAATGAGTGGAGGAACATAAATCTTAGCTTTAACTGGTTTTTCCTCCATCTCTGTTGTTGGGTCATCTGAAGATTTGAAGATGACCTCCTGATCTTCCATCTTATATCATCCTACTTAGAATATGTTTGAGGTTCTTTTAGCAGCTTGGTTTCTATACAAATGTTCGGTGAAGTCGAAGATCAGCCGAAGAAGACAAAGTAGGAGTACATCTCTCAAAGCGGATTGAAGATAGTCTCCTAAGCCTAAAGCCAAGCATGCCCAAGTGTTCAACACCATCATCCAGGATGGTGTCAATCACACATCTTCGGGAAAATCCGAAGATCTCACATCTTCGGGAAAATCCGAAGATCTCACATCTTCGGGAAAATCCAAGGATCTCTCAAGCCTTCGGCAGCCGATGACCTCTCCCTAGAAGCTGAAGATGTTCTCACATCTTCAGGAGCCGAAGATGCCTGAAGATTTCCTTCTAACACATTATACTTATCTGACAAAGTATATTGTGATATCTTGCATTGACGTGGACCTCATCTGGAGATCAGATAAAGTAAGTTTTGTCTACTACACCATTTTAAGGAAAGGTCTCTACCATCCTTCTGCAGGTCAACACTTCAAGCCAAAACACCTCAAGACAAAAGGTACATCCTGTACCTTGCTGAAGACCTGTGTCCATCCTTTGCTCAACAGGTGTCCCATGCATTTAATGCATGAGGCACTATAAATATGGAGGATGGTTCAACATGCAAGATCACCAGCTCTCAAGCATTCAAGCTCTCTAAGTGCACTAGCATTCTCTCTCTAAGAAGTTCTTATTGTTTTCTAAGTGTTTTACAATTGTTCTTCATTTCTCTATGTGTAAGATTGTTTGAACATATCTCATATGTTCTCTTCCGCAACAATCAAAGTTTTCTATGTGTAATTCTTGATTTCAAATCAATAAGAATTAAATTAAGTGAAAAACTGTGTGTATTGTATTCAACCCCCCCCCCCTTCTACAATACTTTTCTTATTTACTTACTGCAATTTGGGACCAACATCTGTAATAGAATAGCTAGCAAAATAATCATTTGAAAGACATTTTGGTTGATCTGAAATATAACTATCATTCAGGTTTTGATAGCAGAATGGTAGTTGCATTTTCTTTAGATTCTTTCTTTTCTCATCTTCTTTAGTCTCAACCTCATCAGGTGATTTGGTAACAAATTTGGGTTTCAAATGAGGATATTTAGCAGTCGCAAATAGAAAATCAAAATTATATAAAGTTGGTTGTTTTCTGATGGCTTTCTTTAGATAGTGTGGGTTTTCGTAACCGAGACCCCACTTCACTCTAACATCAGCTTCCTCATTTGGTATGTTTAAGAAAATGGTTTGATCTGTTTGACCTCTTGTTTTCATTCTGCAATTTAAACGCTTTTAGAATACTTTCTTGCTTTTCTGAAACAGACTTAGACAGTTTTGATTCAAAATCAGAAATCTAACTTTCAAAACAATCTTTTTCTTGTCGAAAATCAGAAACAGATTTGCGTAGAGAATCAATCAGATCTTTGTTTCCAATAACTGTTTTGTTAAGGTCAAAGATATTTTGATTTTTCTTTGCAATTCTGCTCTTTTCCTTTTGCAGTTTAGATTGTAGATCTTGAAGTTCGACCATCATAGCTTCCATTTTGGTCATAAAATCAGATTTAGATAAATTCATTACCTCATCAGATGTCTCATCTTCAGAATCATCATCTTTCACTTCTTTGCCCATCAAGCACATGTGTGTTGTATCTTCTTGTTCATCCTCAGAATGGTCTAGCCAGAACTCATCTTCTGCCATAAGGGCTTTCCCGCTTCCTTTTGTGTAGCAAAAAACATCTTCTGCTTGTAGTATTCAACATTCCTGACAATTGGTTTTCAAAAGTCCTTCGCAAAATGGCCAACCTTTCCGCAATTGTAGCACTTAATCAGCTCTTCACTCTTTTTCTCAAATCCATATTCATTCACATATCTCTTCTTCTCTTCGGGTTTTCTCTCCACATATCTCTTTTCTTCAAATCTTTTTCCTTCCACTCGTTCTCTGCGCTCATGGTTCTTTGATCCAGAAGATGAATATTTCTGAGAATTTGAACTCGGTTTCTTGTAAAACTTCTTCTGAAAGGCACGATTCAATAGCAACATAGCTTGTTTGAGATTTTGAACATCATCACTGTCAGAGTCAGACTTAGAATCAAAACTAGGTATCACTATCTTCTTCTTCTTTTTCTTCTCTTTTTCCTTCTCTCCTGCTACCAAGGCTATAGGATCTGACACTTTCTCAGTTTTCTTTTTCTCATCTCTTTTCTCTTCGACTTCTTCCTCATTCTGTCGCAATGTCTCATACACTTCATCAAGGGGTATCTCACTCAAATCCTTCATCTGCTTCATCCTCCTTGTATGCTTTTTCCATTCAGGCTGCAGAACACTGAGAAACTTTGAATTGTTCTCTATCTGCTTCTTTTGTACCTTGTTCTTTGATAATTCGTTCAAAAGAAACACGAATCTCTCATAAGTTTCCTCCAAACTTTCATTTTCCCTGGCTTTAAATTCCTCGTAGTTGTTGATACAGTTAGCTACTTTCATCTGATTTCCCACCTTGGAGCCCATCATCATCTTCTGTAGCTGATCCCACATAGATTTGGCAGTTGAGTTGTAGCTGTCTATTTTGATGTAGACCTCGTTAGTTACGCTTTGCAAGAGTAGAGAGTTGGCTTGTTTATCAGCTTTGTATCGGTTCTTTTGCTGTTCAGTATACTGAGGAAAATATTTTGGAATAGTCCTTGTCTTCTGAACTCTATTATCATCTGAATCATTATTCTCATCAGGAATCTCATCAATTGGAATTTTCATTAGACCCTCTGTGATTGATAACCAAATATTCTCTCCATTTGATTGTCGGTCAACAAAATCACGAAAACGGTCCTTCCACTGTTCGTACTCCCCTTTAAATAAAACAGGGGGCTTTACATCTGTTCCGATGAAAATAGCGTCTCTTGATGTCATCCTGATTTTAAAAAAATACAATAAGAACTTGACAAACTGATCGTTAGTCCAAAAGAAATCAAGTAAACCAGAAAAACTTAGAAAAATACATAAATGAAATTTTCAAAATTCACTAAGTCTGGAATTCGCAAGACACAATGAAATACCAAGAATTCGCATACAACACAAATCACACAGAACTCGCAACCAAGATATATTCAACAAGAATTCGTAGACCAACTTCAGAATTCCCAGACTAAAAAGAAATTAGAATTCGTAACTCTGAAAAATTACAAATCCTGAGGAATTCATAATGAATTATTTACGAAACCTTAACTTTTCGCAAGATATACACCTGCGAAATCTGTCCTTGTAAAAATTTCAAAAATCAACTTCTTGCACAAAGGATATCTGCGAATTCTAATGATTCTACGAATTCTTGGCAAACTTGACTTCTGAAAATTCTTTGCAATTTGCAAATAAGCCTATAAGAAAACTGAAAGATTCGTAACACACAATCCTACGAATCCTTTTTCTTTTCGCAAATATGAAACCTGCGAATTCTACACTTATGACTTTTCAGAAATTCAAACACAATGCGAATTCTAATATGAATCCTGCGAAATCTTCAAGATTTCTGCGAATTCTTTGAACACTCTGCGAGTTCTTGGTAATCCTTGCGAGTTCTTCAGATCATCTTAGGAGTTCTTCAGATCTCACATGAAAAATCAATCTGATTTGCACAAAAACCTACCTATTCTTCGAATTTTGAACTCAAACTTTGACAATTCAATCACTAATACTTCTAGAATCGAATTCTACCAGAGAAATTCGATAAGAAACATTAACAATTACAAATCGATATAGAACAGTGCTTAACGAACTCGTGAACTTGAAATACTTTCAAATCATCAAATTGTCCAAAATTACAGTGCAATTCGATACCAAACTTACACAAACTCAATCTAATACACAATACGAATCTAATAAACTCGACTACAACCTGAAATTTACACAAAACCCAAAATTGAATTTGCAACCCAATGAAACAGTGTCGAACTGAGTTTTCTTGATTTCGATCTTAGATCTGCTCTGATACCAATTGATAGTCCCTGAATTCAAGTTCTTATCACATACAATCAAACGAACAAGAAATGTAATATACCTGATTCAATTTTAATTTCACAAATCAAGATTACAATCTGTTTATCACTTTCTCTCTCTAGTCACAACTCTTTCTCTCTATAGAACTCTCTCCCACTATGTACAATACATCTCAGTACTTATTAGTTACAAGATTACACAAGCTACAAGTCTAATAAACCAAAATACAAAACTATACACGCTTACAAAAACAAAACTTACAAACTAAGACTTTGACTTTTTATTAACAATTGACTTTGACTTTGCATGAGAGTTGACTTTCAGCTTTGATCTTCTTGATCTTTGACTTCGAGTCTTCTATGATCTAGCATCCAACATATTTATGCTCTAACAACTGGGTAGTAAGTGATCGGGTGCGAGAATCTAGATTTTTGGGTCTCGATACGCCTAGGGCGATAGTGACAAGTCACTATCGCTGAAGTCATTTTCGCGTGAAGGATCGAGGACTCTCGGTATAGTTTCCGCAAGAGTGACTCACGATTGTGACAAGAGTCAATTTCGCTTGGCACAATCTCCCGGATGGCCGAACTCTCGGTACAAGCCACACGAGAATGCCTCGCGATTGTGACTCTGTAATTTTCGCTTGCCACAATCGTCGGCGGACTCTGAGACTTTAAAAGCTCAATTTTCAGCCCTAAATCTCATTTATTTCTCATCTGCTTCATCTTGTTCTCTCTAGAACCGAACTCAAGCATTAAAGGCGATTTTGGTGCATTCATTACACCAAATCTTGTGAGTTCTAAGGGATTCCTTCTCCAACAAGTTTAATCAAGAGTTTGCGCATCTAGGGTTCTTTATCTTGGATTGTCTTCATCTTGGGGAAATTTCTTGAGAGATTTCAAGGGTGTTTTCAACAAACCCACATTGTGAGTTCATCCTTACATTTTAGAAACTTTATACATATCAAAATAATATTTTTGAACTTCTAATCATCTCCCTACTTATATTTTCTTGTTGAAGAGTTTTGACCTAAACTAGGGTTTTAGGGATTTTTAGGGTTTTCATCATTTTCAACTAAGATAAAGAGTTTTACCATATGTGATGTAAAATGTGGTTTCATATGCATATTTATGGTGGGCTACTTGAAAGAACATATTTTGCCAAATTTATGATTTTCATGTTATGGTGGAGTCATTTGGTAAAATGAACCTTTGGGAAGAAATAAATGGATTATTGTTGTTGGGGTCTATGGCCAACTTAAAATGGCATGATCTTTGAGAAGAGTACTTGGAAAAGAATCTATGTTAGAGAATGGAAAATGGTAATAATGTGTCTCTTGAATGGAGTTGGTTTTACTTTGTGTTATTTATACAAAGAAATGCATTTTTTGGAAATGATTGGTACTAAGAACTATATGTTTGATTATAGTTGGTCAAAAGCGTGATTGTGACAAGTCTAGACTATTACTAATGGATCCATAGGTATAGAGTCGGCTTAATTTTTGGGTTAAATCCCGTTTGTAGCTAGTTGAGACATTGGACTCTAGGGTGGTAACTTGGTACGGTTATGTGGGAACGGATACTAGCTGTGGTTCGTAAATGTAAATCCTAGCGAATGAGCATGATTAGGATCATTGGGTTCCCTCCCCCACATCTGAGTACGAGCCAACGAGCTCGTGCCTTGATCCTAGTATGGTGAGCTCATCAACTTGGAAAGTGGCTTACTTATGTGTTCTGCCACGATCCTTGGAAACCGGGTCTCCCCCGTCATCGCAAGATGTATTTTGGACCGTAAGGTCACTATGTGGTTATTGTTACAATTGTAAACCCAACTCTTTGAAAGCTTACTTATTGTTGCATTTAAATTATCTCCAAATTATTTATATAAATTGTATGTTCTCACTAGACGTTAAGCCTAACACTTTTCTCAAATGATGTGTATAACAGATTCTCTTAGCGGTGGGTCGCCCAAGGTTTGAGGGATGAGCGTGTGTGCTTATGGCATTTTTGAGATGATAGAAACTTTGGAGCCATGTCTTACGAAAGACTAATACTTTTGGGATTTAGGTTGACAACTATGTAATCTAGATATAACTTGCTTAGATTAGTTTGTTGTCGATTTCTATATTTTTCTACAGGTTTTGTAAATGCTTTATTACATTTACCCGTTTGGGTGGTTTACTACATTTATAAACGTTATATTGCCAAATTTTAAACTACTCTAAATTTTAGGGTGTTATAGGTGAGGGGTCATATATCAAATAGTGGGGGAGATAACTCACCGATGTGAGTTTTTCTCGGTGTGATGAGGAAAAATGAAAAAGAGAGATTCGTTAGAAGTGAACTTAAATTCTTAAAAGAAAGTGGGTGTGAGATCAGAGTTAAAAGAATATCAGAACTTTGCACCAACTTTTTCTGAGTTGGGCAGCCACTTTACTTTTGGTTCACAATCTTTGATGACCATCATTGAAACAGGCACTAGCCCATGCCAACTTTTGTATTAAACCCACCAACCACTCTTCCTTTCTCAACAAAGAAATGTTTCATTTTCTTTGGGGACGCAACATATTTGCTATCTCATTTTCTTCTGGAAAATGTAGATATTGAAAAAGAAGGAAAGTTGTCCCACCTTCGCACCTCATTCATGCACATAGATTTCGTGTAATACTCGTTGCTGTCTCAACGGTTTACACTTTTTGAGACTAAAAATCTAAGTAGCTTTAATCATTCTACACATGCACGTACACACAAGGAATGAGTTTTCATGTCATAACATTCATAGAAAATTCCTTTGTGGTTTTCAATGATTGAATGGAAGCCCTGAGGGAGTGAACATCACAAAAGCTCCTTTCCAATGTACATCCGTTGTACAAAGTGGCTCCATGCTACTTACAGGCATACTAACTATATCATTTGTTGATTCAAGGTTACAATTCTTATTTTGTTTGAATTTGAAATGATTAAGATGAATACATTTTATGAATTGACGGATACTTAGATCAAAAGAAGGATAATGTTATTTTTTTCATAAAGGGGGAGATTGATATTCAAAGACAGTGATGACTTGAAAAAGTTTTGATGATTTTGTTATTCACAACTCATAAAAAGGGGGAGATAAACTGGAAATTTCAATTCAGGTGAATGATTCTTCTGAAATATTTTTAAAGACATTCAATCATCAAAAGGGGAGATACAGAACTGAAGAAAAAGGGGGACATTTTTGAAAGCTTCAAATCAACAAAGTTTAAAGATTTGTCAACGTCAAGAAAATGTTTCGAGATGATTTAAGAAAGTTCGTTTTTCAAAGACTGATCAAAGATCAATCAAAGACTGAAAATACAAGCATTGAAATATTCCTCAAAGCCGCAAAGCTCAAAGACGTTCAAAGACTACAAATTTTTGTTGATACCAAATGTTAGGACATAAAATGTCCTAAGTTTGGAAAGTTTTGTAAAGGAATCAAAATTGTGTATTGGGCCTTGTATTTTCATTTGGGTTTGGGTTTAATTGGTGTATATGGGATGGTTGGTATAAATAGGAGATTGATTGTAGTTTGTTTACAACTTTACTTTCACAATGTAGCCTCAAGCATGTAACTGTCTGTTTCTAGAGAGAGAACCATTTCCTCTCTCTAGATTGTGAATAATACAATATGTTTCCTCCCAATCTATCTTGTGCAATCTTTCTACATTGATTAACAAAGAATTATTGGACCTCACAAGTGGTATCAGAGCCAAATCAATGAGATTATTCATTGAAATTCATCAATTTCATAGTTTTTCAATGGAACAGTAACTTCACGATGAACAATGTTCTGAGGATTTTCAAATTCTTCAATTTGGTGCTGATTTAGATGAGATTTAATATTAATTTGATTCATAGATTAGAGTCGAATCAATTTGAATCAATTACAATGTTTAATTTCTATCAGATTGGAAGAATTTGTCGAATTTGAGATGTTTTGGTTCGAAATATGTTTTTACTGTGTTGAGATCGATTTCGGCTATTGAGTTGTTTTTTTAAGAAGATCATCAACTACAAAAGTGCTCAGAAGTGGATTTCGAACAAGTGTGCAAAGTTTCATCTCCAAATTCAAAGATATGTAAAAGATTGATTGACTTTTGGCTTCCAGACACAACTTTTCGCAACATTCATAGAACTTGCAAGTTCATGAAGAACTCGCAAGATTTATCCGTGGGTACAACAAATTTTTCTAACTCAAGAACTCGCAAGTAACTATCTATGAGAAGTGAAGAACTCGCAAGTTAATGTGCTTATGTTGTATGCGAAAAGTGAGGAACTCGCAAGCCACTGCTTACAGAAAGTAGGAACTCGCACTATGTACTCTACGACAAGTGCAGAACTCGCAACCTTTGGTCTACGACAAGTGGATTCCCGGATGATAGCATGTACGAAAAGTATATAACTCGCATGCGGAGTTAAGGAAAGCTTAGAGACTATTCTTGAAAATATTCTATGTATAGAATTGGCAAAATATTCTGTGAAAAGCTCTGTTTGGATTTGAAATATGTTCCAAGTATAGAACTCGCATAAAAGGGGTCTGCAAAAAGTGGGAATTCGCAGAGAAGTGTCTGCGTCAAGTAGAGAATTCGCAAAGAATTCCCTGCGACAAATAGGTTCTCGCATGCAGTACCCTACGAGAAGCGTAGAACTCATACAAAGGCTCTTGCGGAAAGCTAGAACTCGCAAGCAAGCCTTTGCGACAAGTTGATTTTCAGCTCATGCCACTTACGAGAAATGGACTTTAATGCATAGTGATCTGCGAGAAGTTGGTTTGTGGAAAGTAAAGCCATGTGGTTTGCGAAAAGTTACTGTTCACAACTCATTTTGCGACAAGTTAGCCCATTTTATTTGTTCTTGAGATTTTTCGCATAATGCATATGTGACATCACTCCTATCATCAATTGGTCACATATTTTTAGAAACTGGTCATAATTTTACAGAGCTCATGCCAGTCAAGATTTTCAGACATTGAGTGTTTGGATTTAGTCTCTGATTGGATTGGATTAGTAGCTTGAGTATCTGCAATCATCATTCTGGAGTTTTCTTGATGATGCTAGACCTTTGAGCGCTCTTAATCATTCTTCTGATCTGATCAATCAGAATTGTAATCATTATTCTGGTGCTTTGGTTGTGATCTAGAATCTTGAGTGCCTATTATCATCCAGCTGATTCGTGAAGAAAGGAGGTCTGAGTTTATTCATTCAGTGTTCTGGAAAGCAGTTAGAAAATGAGCATCCTTTCATCAGTTGTTGAACATATATCATAAATTTCTTCTAACCCTTGCCTAGTAATGTTTTCTACAAGATGCATCCTCCTACAAGCTGATCAAATTAAGTTCTTAAGCTGAATTCCTATTCAACTCGAGTTCAAAGACAGTTTCGTTGTTATAAACTGAAGATGCATGGTGGTTGTCACACAAAATTCACACATTACTTTCTTGTAGGCGTAACGAATGTGTTGGATTTTCTAGAGATAAAAGTTGTCTTGAGTGCACTCAGTCGAGGCTATTGTGTACATCGAATCTGGTATTCAAGTTAAAATTTCAAAGGATAAGATCTATTTTCATGGGGGAGCCAGAGTTGTTTTGAAAATAAGCAACGCTAAAGTTTTCCAAAGAAATCAAGGGGGAGAAGAGTTGGTGCTTATCACATGATGATTCCTCTACAAAACTTTAGGGGGGAATGTTAGGACATAAAATGTCCTAAGTTTGGAAAGTTTTGTAAAGGCCTCTAAATTGTGTATTGTGCCTTGTATTTGCATTTGGGTTTGGGTTTAATTGGTGTACATGGGATGGTTGGTATAAATAAGAGATTGATTGTAGTTTGTTTTCAACTTTACTTTCACAAGGTAGCCTCAAGCGTGTAAATGTGTGTTTCTTGAGAGAGTAACATTTCCTCTCTCTAGATTGTGAATAATACAATTTGTTTCCTCCCAATCTATCTTGTGCAATCTTTCTACATTGATTAACTATGAATTATTGGACCTCACAAGAAGTGAATAGTGACATGAGAGGTTGAAAGAGACCTCTCATGTGCTTTCTTCCATACTTTTGGCTTCACATGCTTTGTCCTCATCTTGCCTCCTATTTTGCTCAAGGTTCAGCTTTGACTCCAACAAGCATACATTCCACTTTAACAAAAATGACCCTCAAAATCTATAGAAAATTGTGGTGTAGTACTCGCCACAGTAGTGACACTATGGCCACAGTGGCGCACCAAAACTTAAATTTTTGGACTCTTCTATTATTTTGAATATCATGGAACATTTTAGACCAAAGTAATTAGAAAAGCTCAAATGGGTACGAAAAAGGGTAAAAGGGGTTTAGAAAGAGTGACAAATAACTCTAAAAATTGAAGGATATCACACCCCCAAACTTGAGATATAACTCATCCTCAAGTAAAACGAATGAAAAAAAAAGAATAAACCAAAATTTTTAGCCAAAACGAACGGATTATTTTGCGATGGTATAGTTGGAGATAATGATGCATTACCTTTGGAATTTGTCGGTGCACTCTTTTTTTCCGTCGTGGTGTTGCTCTGTTTGATCAATAGGGCTTTGTGAGGGTATGTGTTTGCTCGATTCTTGGGTTTACCCCTTTTCCCCCAAACTTATTCTTTTTTGGGGTTAATCGAGAGGAGTAGTTTGGCTTTTTTTGTGAGGGATCGATTTCTCATTTTTTTTACTTCCTTTGGTTAATCGTAACCATCATTTCGAAAGTAAAACAAAAAAAATGATAGTTTACAACTGCCTAATGTGGCTTTTTCTTTGGCTTTAAAATTGTAACTATATATATATATATATATCTTTTTTTATTGGGTTTTTTATTAAATCCCCCCCCCCCCAAAAAAAAAAAAAACTCTAGAAATGGGCAATGTCCTCATTGCAGGGAAGGTTTAACACCCGTAATTTCTGGTACGTATTTTATTACCTTAATTCCTCAAGATTGGTAGACATTCGTGTTTTTATTTAGAAATCTTTCTTTGTGGGAAACCATAAAGTTGTGGCAGTTGGTTGGACCCAAAACCTATGCATCGAAAGCTTTTAGGAAGAAAAATTCCACGAAATAGGGTTCGGTACCACACCGGCGACCATGCCCGCAATTGTGAAAACTTGTCACTCTCGTGGGGCATAACCGCGTAAAGTGTACCGCGGGGTGGTGTGGTGGAGCGACAATCCCCGCGATTGTGACACCTTGTCACTCTCGCAGGGCAAAGTCGCAGAGTGTGTACTGAGGGGCGTTGTATCCGAGCGACAATGCCAAGAGATAATGACATTGTGATAATCGCGAGGCATAGTCACGGTCGGCCCCCAAGCCATAAAATGCTCACCAATCCGATTTTTAGCTCATTTTCTCATTTTGGAGCTTCTAGGGTGCGATTTCCGTGGAGGTTTTGGTAAGTCTATCTTCTCTCTTCATTGATTTCTCATAGAGGAGAACATTAAATGAGATTTTGTGGTTGGTTTAGGTTGGCTTTGATTTAAAGAACCCAAGTGGTTAAAGGTCTAAGTTCATCTTCAGTTCTCTCAAGTTCTCATCACCTAGGGTTTGTTTATATATCCTAGCAAGGTGAGTACATTCACATTTTTAAACTCCATATATGTTAAACTTCTTGTATTTAAGCTCCTACATACTCCTAAACTAAGGGGGCGTTTGGTTCGCATAATGATTTCTGATGGAATGGAATCTGTCAATGGAATTGGAATCTGGAAGGAATTGGAATGGAATATTTTCAGGTTTGACCAACTGTTTGGTTGGCAGAATGGAATGTAATCAGTCAAATGAATTGGAATATGTCTGTTTGGTTTACAAAGGAATTGGAATGGAATTCTGAAAAATGACAAAAATACCCTTTCTTTTATTTTTATTTTTTTTTATTTTTTTTAAATGCCGAGAGAGAGAGAGGAGAGAGGAGAGGAGAGAGAGAGGAAAGAGAGAGAGGAGAGAGAGGGGAGAGAGAAAGGAGAGTGGAGAGAGAGGAGAGAGAGAGGAGAGAGAGAGAGGAGAGGAGAGAAAAGAGAGAGAGAGGAGAGGAGAGAGAGAGGAGAGAGAGAGGAAAGAGAGAGAGAGGAGAGAGAGAGAGGGGAGAGAGAAGAGAGAGGAGAGAGAGGAGAGAGGAGAGGAGAGGACAGAGAGGGGAGAGAGAGAGGAGAGAGAGGAAACCAAATCCACATCTGATGGGTTTTAATTTTGTTAGAAAAGGTTTGGAGGGTATTTTTGTCTTTTTGAAAAACCATGATGGAATGCAATTCAATTCCATCCATTTTCAAATGGAATGACCAATTCCTTAATCTAAGGATTTCATGGAATTCAATTCCATTCCCTTGCAACCAAACAGCACGACGGAATTCGGTCAATGGAATTGACCATTCCAATTCCACCAGATTCCGGCGGAATCCAGCGAACCAAACGCCCCCTAAGGGATTTTGGATTTTGGTAAACTTTTGACCTAAAATTGATTTTAAGAGATTTTGGTGTTTTGGGTGTGGATAAAAATGTTTGGAAATGTATTTGGTCTATGAATAAAGGATGTTTAAGGTATTTACATATTCCAATACCATCATCATTGCTTTTTTGCAATTTTGATGAACCCAAATAAAATTAGGGTTTTGGAAATGTTTGGATTTTGATTCAAAGGCATGTTTTGTGGTTTCTATTATTGAGACAAGCTTTATATTGGCATATGGTGGATTTGGGTTATATGTGAACTTCCATCCACTAGTTTGAGGAGTTGTCTATGGGTGGGTATTTGTATGAAATTTGGTATACATAAATAAATATTGTTGTACTAGAACGTGATTTGGTTTTGATCTTAGTGTAATGGATTCATAGGTACGGTGGACTTAATGTTGTGATTTTGACATTGAGTCCATCATTTTATTACGGAATAGGCATTGGGTCACCATGGCAAGTAAGGTATGGACCTATATGGTCGGACAGCGTTCCATGGGCAGTAAGATGTAATTCCTTGGTGCATAAGTTCCCGTTTTGGAACTTCGCGAGAATAGACCTAGAGAGGTTGACTTGGTGTTTTCTTGAGCAATAGGCTTAAAGGAGTTGAGCTCATAAAGGTGATTGTTATTGAATTAAATGTGGAATAATCGTTGATGTTTTTCTTACCGGATTAATTTAATTTTCGGTCATTCAAAATAACTCACCTTCCAAATGGCTTTATCATTGTTGCTAACAAATGTTTATTCTCACTAGGCGTTAGCCTAACACTTCTTCTTAAATGTTATGTATGGCAGGTCATCTTAGCGGCAGGGCTTTTTTGGGATTGAGTGGACGGCCAAGTGGTCGAGAGTGGTTATTTTGGAGAAGTTAGACCGGCGTGAATTATTTTGTTGGATACCATTTTGGAAGGATAACGACACCCGAATATAATCTAAAATAGTGCAATTTAGATTAATAGGTTGTCGATTTATATCCTATAATTCATTTGGGTTTGTAAACGCCATACTATTTCCCCTATTTTAGGGTGACAAACTTTAATTATAAGACGTCTTTTCCGTTATTATTCAGGTTTAAATTGACCCCTATTTTTAGGGTGTTACAAGTTGGTATCAGAGCCCTAGTTTAAGTGAAATAGGTATGATTATAAGATGACTAGACTTAAGCTGAGAACGATTAAGGTATGAATTGTGAGATTGGGTAGAACTCTTAAGATAGGATGATCTTAGAGTCGACGGATTTGCACAAATTGAGAATTGTGACTGTGGTAACGAGAATTCTTATGTGTAGTATGTTCATAATTTCAATTAGCTACTGATATTATGAATATATTGTTACGTAAGCATGCTTAGATTACTGTTGTTATGATGATTAATGAATGTAGTAGTACGTTTCCTTGTGTTTTATTCTCATTGCCTATCATCTCACCTCCATTCTCGATTGTGGAAGACTGAAATAGTTACCACTCGGAATAGACTTGAAGGCCATAAGGCAACGGCATCCACGGACGACCATCCGTGGGTAACCGCGACGAAAGAACTTCCACCATTGGGCAATGTGTTAGGTGGAAGGACCGAGCATATACCCCAACGCCATCCGGAAGCATCGGAACCCATTCTGGAAGAGGTAACGGCAGAAACACGAATGATGGATTGGATAATGTTGGCCATGAATAAGGCCATGGCACAACAAAAAGAGCTCTTCTTAAAGCTTTTGGAGGACCGGGACACCAACAACTGTAGGCATGAGATGGTTGCTGAAAACGTCGTCGTGGTGGCGGGATCCTGGGGTACCGAAAATGAGATCCCACTAGAAGGCCTAGTGACTTTGGACACAAGGCAATAGGGGAAGACTTATTCCTTCAAGACCTTTCTCAGTTTCCAACCACCCGAGTTTAAAGGTGCAAATGACCCGATTGTCTTCATGAATTGGATTCGAGAAATGGAACAAGCCTTCCGGACTAGTGAATGCGGCGGGAATCAAAAAGTAAAGTTTGCATCCCAAATGCTTAGAAGGGCGGCCCTCACATGGTGGAATGACTACTCCACCTCCCTTGAGGCCTCAGTATTGGCCAATTTGAGTTGGGTGACCTTAAGAAGAAGGTGTTAGAAGAGTACTGCAATGAGAGGGCGATGGACCGGATGGAGGAAGAATTCTGGAACTTGAAGAAGGGTAATCTGTCATTGAGAAAGTACAACCGACAGTTCATGGATAACTGAGTTTGGTGGGACATCTGCTCCCGACTAAGAAAGAGAAGATTAAGTCCTACATCAAGGGCCTTCCATCGGACATGATGTCAATGGTCCGAGTATCAAAGGCCTCCACTCTCCGTGAGGCGGTTGAAGAAGCCCAACTGATGGAAGATACCTACAACTGCGGTAAGGAGGAAGGTAGTCGTCAGAGTAAAAAGAGGAAGTCGGTGGGAAGTTTCGTGCCCTCAAAGAAACAAAGACCCTTCAACGACAACCAGCGGGGAACTGATCTTAGGCGCGATGCTAGGTGGTGTTCCAAGTGCCAAAGCAAACACTTCGGACCATGCAACTTCGTTTCCGGTAATTGCTACAAGTGTGGTAAGTTTGTCCATGCTTTCATAGATTGTCCTATCAATGGACAAATATGCTTCGAATGCAAGGAACCGAGGCATGTTAGGGTGGAATGCTCGAAATTAAAGATGGGAGGAAGCGGTGGAAAGAAAGCGGACCCTCCGAGAGCGCCAAGTAGAGCTTTTCAGTTGACTTCAGAAGAGGCCAAGGCATCCGTCGATGTGGTATCGGGTACGTTTATTCTAAACTCCGTACCTACATCTGTACTATTTGACTCGGGTGCCAGCTTCTCTTTCATATCCGATGCATTTTTGTCAAAAGCTTGCCATGCCTACTAATAGTTCAGAAGATGCTATAGTGGTAGAAATAGTGAATGGTGGTCAAGTAGTGATTCGTGATGTCTTGATTAAATGCACTCTTTAGATCAAATGAAAAAAACTTCTATTGATTTGATGCCTATGTTGATCAGCGAGTTCGACGTTGTGGTCGGGATGGACTGGCTAACGGAGAACCAAGCCGATATCGTGTGCTCCAAGAAGTTTATCTGACTACCAGTTTCAGATGGTGAGACGGTAGTAATATATGGTGAAAGAAGGAAGGACGGCGTAGCAATTATCTCTATGACTAAAGCACAAAAGTGCCTAACGAAAGGATGTTCATCCTTCTTGGCGTACGCAATAGATACCAAACTTGAGAAGAGAAAGCTTGAAGACGTTAAGGTGGTGTGCGAGTTTTTCGATGTTTTTCTGGATGACTTGCCCAGTTTACCACCTAATCATCAAGTGGAGTTCCAGATTGACCTTGTTCCAGGGGCGGCTCCGATTGCTAGAGCCCCTTATTGGTTAGCTCCCTCAGAGATGCAAGAAATAATGACTAAACTCCAAGACCTTCTTGAGAAGGGTTTCCTGAGACCGAGCTCATCACCTTGGGGAGCTTCGGTCTTGTTTGTTAAGAAGAAAGATGGCACGATGCGGATGTGTGTCGACTATAGAGGGTTGAACAAAGTGACGGTGAAGAACAAGTACCCACTTCCGAGGATTGATGACTTGTTTGAACAACTTCAAGGGGAGGGTTGTTTCTCAAAGATCGATCTACGTTCGGGGTATCACCAAGTGAGAGTGAAAGAGGGCGACATCCCGAAGACTGCGTTTAGGATGCGATACGACCACTGTGAATTTCTAGTAATGTCGTTCGGCCTAACTAACGCACCGGTGGTATTCATGGACTTGATGAACCGGGTGTGCCGACCATTCTTTGACAAGTCGGTAATAGTGTTCATAGACGATATTCTTGTGTACTCCAAGGACGAGGCATATCACGAGCAACATCTCCGGGAGGTTCTGGAAGTACTAAGGCGGGAATAGTTGTACACGAAGGAAGGAGTCAACGTGGATCCCTTAAAGATCGAGGCTATGATGAATTGGGAACCTCCCAACGGGATATTACCGGAGGTTCATTCAAGATTTTTCCAAGATAGCTTCATCATTGACGACCCTGACCCGGAAGAACGTGAAGTTCTTGTGGACCGAGATTCAAGAGAAAGTGTTTCGAACTATACAAAGGAAGCTTTGTGAAGCTCCAATCATATCTCTACCCGAAGGATCGGAAGATTTTGTGGTGTATAGTGATGCTTCAACGATGGGTCTGGGATGTGTTTTAATGCAAAGGGGCAAGGTGATCACCTACACATCAAGGCAACTCAAGGTGCACGAAATTAACTATCCCACCCATGATTTGGAATTGGCGGCGATGGTGTTCGCCTTGAAATTGTGGCGACATTACATTTACGGCATGAAGTGCACACTCTATACGGACCACAATAGTTTGAAGCACATATTCGATCAGAAAAAGAATTGAATATGAAGCAAAGGAGTTGCTCTACCACCCGGGTAAGGCAAACGTAGTAGTGGATGTTTTAAGTCGAAAAGACTACGGGGGAAGTTCTCGAGCCACCTTTTCAAGAATTGAGTTGGTGTCAACACTCGTCGAACGAATCAAATTCGTCGCAAGCTGAAGCCTTATTAGAGGAGAACATCAAGGAATAAGTCATGACAAAGCAACATTTACTTTTTACGGAGGATAGACGGGGAGTAAAACTATTCAACGGGCGAGTTTGGGTGCCCAAAGTCAGGGGCAATCGGAACATCCTTCTCGAAGATGCCAATAAGTTAAAGTATTCTATACATCCGGGGAGCACGAAAATGTACAGAGACTTGAATTTGCACTATTGGTAGCCGGTTATGAAACTTGATGTGGCGCGCTACGTCGAAGGATGGGTGACTTTTTTGCAAGTGAAGGCCAAGCACTAACGACCTTATGGGAGTTTATAGTCTTTGGAGATTCTGGAATGGAAATAGGAGCATATCACCATGGACTTCGTGACAAAATTGCCAAAGACCTTAAGGGGTCATGACATAATTTGGATGATAGTGGATCGCTTGACCAAAAGTGCCCATTTCTTGGCCATGCAGGAAACTTTGCCTATGGACAAGCTTGCAAAGTTGTATATTGATGAAGTGATATCTCGTCATGGTGTACCATTGTCCATCGTCTCGGACCGTGATAGTCGGTTCACGTCATATTTTTAGGACGACTTACAAAAAGAATTGGGTACGCGTGTGAAGTTGAGTATGGCCTACCATCCCCAAACAGATGGCCAAAGCGAGAGAACGATTCAGATGCTCGAAGACGTGTTGAGGTCTTACCTACTTTAGGTGGAGTTCGCGTACAACAATAGCTACCACTCGAGCATTGGAATGGGTCTGTTTGAAGCATTATATGGACGGAAGTGTCGAACTCCCGTATGTTGGCTTGAAGCGGGGGATAAACAATTTGTCGGGCCCAAAATTGTTCAAGAAACAGTGGACAAGGTTAAAAGCATTCGCGAGCGTTTGAAGGCGGCTCAAGATCGACAGAAAAGTTATGCCGACAAGAAGAGGCAACCGATAGAGTTCCAAGTGGGAGACTGTGTAATGCTAAAGTGTCCCCTTGGAAGGGGATAATCCGGTTTGGAAAGCGTGGGAAGTTTAGACCCCGTTTCCTCGAGCCATTCTTGTTGATTAAGCGTGTGGGACTCCAAACCTACCAATTGGAACTCCCTCCGAAAATGTGTGGAATTCACAACACATTCCACATTTGTTATCTTCATAAGTGTCTAGCAGAAGAGGAAAGTTTCATCCCACTCTCGGAGATTAGGGTGGACAAAGGGAACCGTTGTGTTAAGGAGCCCGACGCGATTTTGGAGAGAAAGACGAAGAAGCTCCGTCATAAAGAAGTCACAATGGTCAAAGTTCAATGGAAGCACTATCGTGGTGCCAAAGTGACTTGGGAAGCCGAAGAGGACATGAAGCAGAGGTACCATCACCTCTTCCCCTAGCGAAGATTTCGAGGACGAAATCGCTTTCAAGTTGGGGAGAATTGTAACACCCGTAATCTTGGGTACGTATTTATTGCCTTAATTCCTCAAGATTGATAGACATTCATGTTTTGGTTTAGAAATCTTGCTTTGTGGGAAACCATAAAGTTGTGGTGAGTTGGTTGGACCCCAAACCTATGCATCGAAAGCTTTCAGGAAAAAAACTCCACGAAACGGGGTTCGGCACCACACCGGCGACCATGCCCGCGATTGTGACACCTTGTCACTCTCGCGGGGCATAACCGCGTAAAGTACCGCAGGGTGGTGTGGTGGGGAGATAATGCCCGCGATTGTGACACCTTATCACTCTCGCAGGACAGAGTTGCCGAGAATGTATCGAGGGGCGCTATATCCAGGCGACAATGCCAGCGAGAATGACATTGTCATAATCGCGAGGCATAGCCGCGGTCGGACCCATAGGCGGAGCCAATGTTGGCCTAGGGTAATCTCAGGATCACCCCCCCCCCCCTCTTTAAAAAATCTTCTTATATATAGTGAAAAAAGGCCACTATTGTTCTTGGGAGTAACGAGCGATGATGAACTCCATAGTTGATACCCAGTTCATTTATCACTTAATCACTCTTTTCTATCTTTAGTTGTTATATACAAATTTGATATTTTAGTTTGTAAAAAGTTATAGAAAATCATTTTACTATGTTTAACATGAAGTTACTTATTTTGATCTATTTGTATGTTTCAACAACTATTTTGTTTTTATATATCAATTAAACATATTACATATATATATATATATATGTGTGTGTGTGTGTGTGTGTATATGTATGTGGTGAGTTTAAACGAGAAGACGGTCAAGTTACGAGAAAAGCCAAATATATAACAAGGTATTAGAGTAAAATCACATATGATACGCACACGTCAAGCCTTTGCATGTGTGAGTTTTCACACGACCTTGGTCGCGCCTTATAGACATATTGTATCACATGTGATTTTGCTCTAGAATCACATGTGATTTATCCCTTATCTTTAGTTGTTATATACAAATTTGATATTTTAGTTTGTAAAAAGTTATAGAAAATCATTTTACTATGTTTAACATGAAGTTACTTATTTTGATCTATTTGTATGTTTCAACAACTATTTTGTTTTTATATATCAATTAAACATATTACATATATATATATATATATATATGTGTGTGTGTGTGTGTGTGTATATGTATGTGGTGAGTTTAAACGAGAAGACGGTCAAGTTACGAGAAAAGCCAAATATATAACAAGGTATTAGAGTAAAATCACATATGATACGCACACGTCAAGCCTTTGCATGTGCGAGTTTTCACACGACCTTGGTCGCGCCTTATAGACATATTGTATCACATGTGATTTTGCTCTAGAATCACATGTGATTTATCCCTTATCGTACTTCTTGTAACTCGATCGGCTCTATGCATGATCCTCTCTCTCTCTCTCTCTCTCTCTGTGTGTGTATATATATATATATATCCTATTTAAGAACAATTTTAGAAAGAGATTCACATATCCTCAGATTATATCAAAGTTAGGATCTACCACATCTAGGGACTTGACAAAATCTAAAAGTGATTGATGATCTTTCGGAAAATATGGTTGAAAAAAAAGGACCATCCTCATCGAAAATCCTAGCTACGCCCTTGGTCGGCCTCTAGGCCATTAAATGCTCGCCAAACTGATTTTTAGCTCATTTTCTCATCTTGGAGCTTCTAGGGTGCGATTTCCTTGGAGGTTTTGGTAAGTCTATCTTCTCTCTTCATTTATTTCTCATAGTGGAGAACATTAAATGAGATTTTGTGGTTGGTTTAGGTTGGGTTTGATTTAAAGAACCCAAGTGGTTAAAGGTCCAAATTCATCTTTATTTCTCTTAAGTTCTCATCGCCTAGGATTTATTTATATATCCTAGCAGTAGATTCACATTTTTAAACTCCATACATGTTAAACTTCTTGTATTTAAGCTCCTACATACTCCCAAACTAAGGTATTTTGGATTTTGGTAAACTTTTGACCTAAAATTGATTTTAACAGATTTTGGGGTTTTGGGTGTGGATAAAAATGTATGGAAATGTATTTGGTCTATGAATAAAGGATGTTTAAGGTATTTACATATTCCAATACCATCATCTTTGCTTTTATGGAATTTTGATGAACCCAAATAAAATTAGGGTTTTGGAAAGGTTTGGATTTTGATTCAAAGGCATGTGTTGTGGTTTCTATTATTGAGACAAGCTTTATATTGGCATATGGTGGATTTGGGTTATATGTGAACTTCCATCCACTAGTTTGATGAGTTGTCTATGGGTGGGTATTCGTATGAAATTTGGTATACATAAATTAATAATGTTGTATTAGAATGTGATTTGGTTTTGGTCTTAGTGCAATGGATCCATAGGCACGGTGGACTTAATATTGTGATTTTGACATTGAGTCAATCATTTTAGCACGGAATAGGCATCGAGTCACCATGGTAAGTAAGGTATGGACCTATATGGTCGGACAGGGTCCCATGGGCAGTAAGATGTAATTCCTTGGAGCATAAGTTCCCATTTTGGAACTTCCCAAGAATAAACCTAGAGAGGTTGACTTGGTGTTTCCTTGAGCAATAGACTTAGAGGAGTTGAGCTCATAAAGATGATTTTTATTGAATTAAATGTGGTATAATCGTTGATGATTTTCTTACGGGATTGATTTAATTTTCGATCATCAAAATAACTCACATTCCAAATGGCTTTATAATTGTTTCTAACAAATGTTTGTTCTCACTAGACGTTAGCCTAACACTTCTTCTTAAATGTCATGTATGACAGGTCATCTTAGCAGCGGGGATTTTCAGGATTTAGTGGACGGCCAAGTGGTCAAGAGTGGTCAATTTTGGAGAAGTTAGACCGACGTGAATTATTTTGTTGGGTACCATTTTTGAAGGATAACGATACCTGATTGTAATCTAAAATAGTGCAATTTAGATTAATAGGTTGTCGATTTATATCCTATAATTTATTTGGGTTTGTAAACGCCATACTATTTCCCCTATTTTAGGGTGACACACTTTAATTATAAGACATCATTTCCGTTATTATTTAGGTTTAAATTGACCCCTATTTTTAGGATGTTACAGAAGACGTCGGAGATCGTAAATTGGCTAGGCTACAAAAAGGGCGTGTATGGGCCAAGAATTAAAATTGAAGGCCTACGTCCTTCCAAACGTCGAAACACTCAAACGAAAGAGCTAAATGCACCTATATTAAAAATATTAGCACAAAAGGAAACGCAAATACAACCATGCAAATATCACAAAATATGGCTCAATCGGCAGTCACAAGATAGTAGCAAGACATAACAAAAGTGTACCCTAAAAGAAAACAACAACAAAGGAGATAAGACAAAATAAATGTTCTAAGAGATCGAAAATAACTGAAATGTCACGGATTTGGCGGCTAGGTCTGCATAGCGGCTGTGGCGGAGGTGCACGCAGGAGCATTAAAAATATCTGGGAAGACAAGGAAGGCGGCAGCAGCAGCCGGAAGTGGTATGTTTTTGTCTAGCCATGGATGAGAGAAAAATGATGATTGGGAGGTTTTTTTGTGATATGGGTTTAGAGGGGTGAGGGTTTAGAGCGGATGAGGAAACCTAGGTAGGGGAGGTGATAGAGAGAGAAAGTGTTGTGATGGAAAAGTGATAGGTGGTGCGGGGTAGAGTGTAGGCCGGCTATGGGAAGAAAAAGAGACAAAAAAAATTCTTGGGTGAAAATAATTTCTTTTGGTGAAAGAAAAAGGATTTTTTTTAATAGAAAGTAAAAGGGGATTGATCATAATTGTGGAAGTCCACCAACATGCCAAAAGATATCATATTTCTTAAAAACACCCCTTTACCCATCAGATAAATTGTGGGCTGATGTTGGTTCATGGTTGGGACCACATGATTAAGCCAACCACAGTGGTGAATCACCACAAAGACTCATCAACTCTAAAATGACACATACACAAATCAAAACACAAATTTTTATCCTCGACAACTCCAAATGGAAATAACTAAATAAAAGGGAAAACGCGAACACATAAAAGGAAAAACACACATTAAAAGAAAATAAAATGTCACACTAACCAAAATGTAAATAACACTCAAAATGAGACACTTTTTTCTTTTTCTTTTTTTCAAAAAATAAACTTTGATACTAGATAGAAAAAAAATAACAGACTCAAAAAAAATCATTACATTTGAAATTTTAGCATCTTGAAGCACCTCTTCACTATTAGGGAGTAAAGAAGGCTTGCTCATGTGCTCGGATTTTGGCTCAAAAATATCTAACTCTTTGTCGACATCACTCTCATCCTTACCAACACATATTAATTTTTCGTTATCACTTGGTAAGGGGCCTTGACTTTGATTTTTCAACTCATCGGCAAGTTGTCCCATCTTAGTGCTCAAGGCATCAAAAGAGGATGAAAAACTTCCCAAAATAATTGTAAGACTTTCTGTTAAGCTTGGGGAAATAGTTTCAAAAGAGTGTGATTTCTCGGGTTGTTCAAAAAAAAATTCCGATGGGTAGTTGGGAACAATGGACGGGAATCCATACTAAGGATTCGTCCCTTGAAAATCACATGAATAATCAACTTGCGTCTCCCATGATTGGTCAAGTGTATTTAAATACGTATCATTCCAATCTTGGTAGGGAGTTGCAAATGAAGGGTAGGTGTCATCATCTTGAATATTTGTACAAAAATTAGGATGTTGTTCCCCACAATAATCGAAATTATTATAAAAAGGGGCATATATCCAAATTAAAACCTTCCATTATCGTGAAAGAGTGTTGTATCCGTGGCATACAATATGGAAAAGTGCTTAAAAAACTTGCCACTCGGACTCAAGTAAAAATCAATATCTTAGGATAAAAATCGTGCTAATCCCCGGCAACGGCGCCAAAAACTTGATAGCAAAAATGCACACGTATAAAATGTGACACAATAATGGCGCAAGTATACACCAAATATTGTGTTCATTTCACAAGTAATATAATGGTAAGGACCAAATATCGTATCTACGGGGATTGGACTACTAAGATTCAGAGATTTTCACAAACTTCCGATGCAAAGTCAGATTTATAAAATTGGTTGGTTGATTTATAGTGAAATATTAAATATTAAAGTTAACAAATAATAAAAAGAGGGTACGGGTGTGAGTTTCCCCCGAGAGTAATTTAATAACTTAAATGGTTAACAAAACCGGTCACAATGTGACCCTACACGATTTCCTCCTCTCGAAGATACGTCGTATAGGTTGCGATTACGGTTTATTATATAATTACCACAAGTGTTAACTTTCGGTTTATCAATCTCACTAAGTAGATCTCGAAGATCTTAGTCCCGCCAGTATGGAGAGATGCGCATATCTCTATGACACACCAACTCAACCGACATCTGGACTTTAGTTCGATTATGCAAAAATATGTATCTCTATGCAATTATTGAAGATTTTCTCAAACCTCCGTGCATCACCCAAGCCGTATTCGGATTCGCCCCTTTCGAGGTCTAAGATCTAATATTAACACACACAAGTGATCAGTTTGTCCGCATTGAGATAAAGTTTCAACTTGGATGACCAAACCGAGAAGTTAGCCAAATGCGGTAACACCCAAGTGTTACATTTTAACCTCTCGGGTTTGGCTTACACCCGCACCCAAAAGGGGTTTAGCTACTCATAAAAATAGAAGACATAATGGAAGAAAAGAGAGATGTAAACTTAAATTGAATTAAACGTAAACGTACCACTATGGCCACAAGTTCACCATAGTGGTGGACATAAAGTATATAAACTAGAGAAATGAAAATAAAAGAACTTGAAATTAAACTCTACTACTAACTTCAGCTGATTCTAAGTGTTTGAGATATGAAAAGATGATCTTCAAAGCCAAGCCAACCTTGGTATTTATAGAGAATGAGGGGCAGGAGTGAATAGTGATATGAGAGGTTGAAAGAGACCTCTCATGTGCCTTCTTCCATACTTTCGGCTTCACATGCTTTGTCCTCATCTTGCTTCCCCTTTTGCACAAGGTTTAGCTTTGACTCCAACAAGCATGTATTCCACTTTCACAAAAATGACCCTCAAAATCTGCAGAAAATTGTGGTGCAGTACTTGCCATAGTGGTGACACTGTGGCCACAATGGCGCACCAAAACGTGAATTTTTTATCTCTTCGATTATTTTGAATATCTTGGAACATTTTAGACCAAAAGAATTAGGAAAGCTCAAATGGGTACGAAAAATGGTAAAAAAGGGTTTAAAAAGAGTGACAAATAATTCTAAAAATTGAGGGATATCAACAAACTATAAGTTTTTAAAGAATTTGAAGCCAGAGTTGGACGCATATGTTGTTAATCTTTAGATGAAAAAAAACATGTGTGAAGAAGACATTCATGATTTGTTTTGTATCTTGAGTCGGCATGAAGACAAAGTTAAAGAGATTGTAAATGAAAAGAAGGTTGTTTCAGACTCTTTAGTGTTGTTGTCAAAGAGAAAGATCATACCTAAATTTGATGCAAAGAAGAGATCCAAATCTTTTTTAACCTCAGAGATACCAGAGTTTGTTGATAATTATGACAAAGACAGTGATGATTCAGATGTTGATGATTATCTGAAAAGAATAGCAGAGAGTCTTGCTCTGTTGACAAGTACATTTAACAAGAGATTTAGGACGAAAAAGTTCAATTCTAAATCTGGTAATTACAAAACAGAGAATTTCAAGGGAAATTTTGAAGACAAGTACATGTTTGAGAAGAAAAGCTTTGAGAAAGAAGAAAGAAAAGAGAAAGTGAGAAAGGAGAAGAATGATGAGAAGAATAATAGATGTTTTAATTGTGGCAAACATGGCCATTAAGCTAGGGGTTACAGATTCAAGAAAGTTAAGAATTCTGACTATTATTCTAAAAAGGCTCAGTTGGTTAAAATCCAAGAAAGTGGAGAAGTCTTGATGGCTGAAGAAGAGAATTGTTTGGATGATACATCTGATGAGGAGCAGGTTGCACACTTTACTCGGATACACTACAATTTCATGGCAACTATGAGTGACAAGTCCACCAATTCAAAAGCAACAACTTCAGAAACATAGTCTGATGTACATTCTTCTTTAGAAAAAGATTTGATGATTAAATTGGAAAGTATGAATGATGAATTTGTTGATTTAAAAAGAAAAATCAAAAGTGAAAGAATTTTGGTCAACAAATTCAGACAAGTAAAAGAGCTTTACAAAGTTATGTTTGAAGATTCAGAAAAGAAAAAACAAGAAGTAAGATCTATGAAGTCAAGTCTTGATGAAAAAATATCTATTTTACAAAAGAATTTAAAAGAAATAGATGATGAGAAAGTTGATCTTCAACTTAAGTTTGAAATGAGCTTAAATGAAAGAAAAGACCTTTATAAAAAGATCAAACAGTTAGAGGATTTGAACTACAAGATAAGACATACAAAACAGACTTTGAATCTTTTGACAAATAATATCAAAGATACTAGATTTTATAATCCTACGATGGGATTGGGATTAAATGAGAATACTGTTTTGAAAAAGGCACCAATATCTTTGTATGATTTTTCTTAACTTGGTGTTTACAGATAAAAGATTCATGAAATTCATGAAGTCTATATTAAATCTGATTGTTCAGCACTTAACTCTGTTGATAAAGGAAATGAGAAAATACAAAATGAAAAATATGATAAAAGTGAAAGTTCACAGACTTGTAATTTTAAATGTGTATGATTCAAATATGATGACTTGAATTCAAATTATAAAGATAGAAAATCTCAGTTTTCTTACTCTGAGTATGAATCACTCTTTCCCACAGAAACAAAATTTGTTGAAACCAAGTCTGATGAAAAAGTAGTTTCTGAACCCAAGTGTTCTAACTCTGTGTTAAGTCTGATTTTATAGTAATCATTATATTTATAGGCTTGGTCTAATACAGTGTTTAGTGTCATATTCTGTGTAGTATTGACCAAGGGTATTTAAGTCCCTTTGGTCTTTGTGTCTTCTAAGAACTCACGCATTATTCTATTTGATTTCATACTTTGCGCTTTCATTTGTCTCTCTCTCTACTTTCTCTCTCTAAGATTTAGAGATTCTTGGACTTTCAATTGGTATCAGAGCAAATCTAAATCTGAGAGGATTGAGAGATTTGTTTTTCAGTATCTGAGTTTGTGAATTAATCTGAAAATTTGATTGATTTTCTTGAATTTTTCAAGAAAATCTCGTTTTTGGATTTTTCATCAAATTCGGACTTGTTTTTGATCAAATTTCTTTGTAAATTGGTTTGTTGGATCCGTTTTTGGTAGTAAAACTCTTTTGATTCACATCGATTTGCAAGAAAATCAAGTTTTGTTGATCAATTTTGAAGATTTTCGAATTCTTAAATAAAACCGTTTTTGCGTACTGTTTGTTTTTCAAATTCTTGAAATTGTGGTTTTTGATAGATTTGTTTGAATAAAATTTGTTTCAAATCAGTTTTCGATCATATTTGTGGAAGAAATCATCTTTATATTCTAATCTGTAATCGAATTTAGTGTTTTTTTCTTGATTTTCAGCGGTTTGCGCCAGATTCAAAGTTTGCGCGAGTTCATCCTGATTTGCGCGAGTTCATCATCTTTGCGCCAGTTCATCTTGTCAAGTTCAGGGATCATCGAGCAAAGTTAAAGTTTTCGCCAGAAGTTCTTCACGCAAAGCTTAGTTTGCGCTACCTGTGTATTACGCAAACCTAAGTTTGCATTAGCATCGATTCGCGCAAGTTACATCTTGCATCATCTCTTTCTCACGCAAAGTCAATTTTGCGTCTTCAGTTTATCACGCAAACTCAAAGTTTGCACGATTGTCTTCTCAAGCAAAGTTCAGTTTGCGTCTTCAACAAGTCACGCAAATCTAAGTTTGCGCGACCTTCTGCTCACGCAAACCCAGTTTGCGCCAAGATTGTATCACGCAAATAGTGGTTCGCGCCATATACTTGTCACGCAAAGGTTGATTTGCGTCTTCATCGCCTCACGCAAGTTTAGTTTGCGCTACCCTCTGTTAACGCAAAGCTCAGTTTGCGCCACTGCTTATTCACGCAAACCTAGCTTTGCGCCAGGTTAATCTCACGCAAACCTCTAGTTTGCGCCAACTCTGTCAAGACTTAGAATTTTTCTGGATTTCTGAGATATGGATTCTGCAAAGTTTTCTTATCAAGCTCAGTTCTACAAAAGCGACCTTATGATGTCATTGGGTACAGAAAATCGTCCTCCTGTTTTGATTGATGAAAACGAGTTTTCTCAGTGGCAAGATCGGTTCTTGAACTTCATCGAGCGTCAAAAGAACGGAAATGACATGATAAATATTCTGTCTGAAGGACCTTTTGAAAAACCCATTCTGGCTTATGGATTATATAAGTCTACCAAAGAATATACACCCGATGAGTTATCGCAATATCAAGTCGATCGTGATATAAAGGCAAATCTGATGCTAGCCTTGCCAAACTCTATCTACAACAGGATTGATTGTTTCAAAAATCATCCTAATCTTATGTGGAAACAGCTAGAAAAGATTATGCTTGGGTCTTCAGTTGCAACTCAACTTCGGCATACACGATATATGAACAACTTTGAAGAATTCAAAGCCAAGGATGGGGAGTCATTGAAAACTATGTATGACAGATTGTGCCGTGATTAATGATCTGAGGAAAATTAAAGTGGAAAAGAATGAGCTTGAAACAAATCTGAAATTCCTCAATGCACTTCAACCGGAATGGAACAAATCTTGTCACAGATTGAGGAATGATATCAGAATATCTACAATACAAATCCAAGAGATGTACGAGATTCTGCTAACAGATGAGTGCATTGTAACTGAGAAGAGGGCCAAACTAGACAAGAAATCAGTGGACCCAGTTGCTCTCATTACGAAACAACTGACAGAACAAGCATTGTCTGATAATGCTTATGACGGGGCCACTGATGATGATGGCGAGGCGCTCGAGAAAGCTATGATCCTTCTTTCTCAACATTATCAGAAAAAATTCCAACCTCGATCGGGTTCCAACAATCTTCGCTTCACTTCTGGATCAAAAGTCAAAGTGCCCGAGTCAAAGACAGTTGTTGCCTGTTACAACTGTGGTAAGCCGGGTCACATCGCTAAAGAGTGTAGAGTGAAGAAGGTTCGGGATTCGACATACTATCGGAAGAAAATGGAACTTGTCGAGAAAAGAGAGAACGGAACAGCTTTGCTCGTATAAGAGGAGTACTGGCTTGATCACTCCGATGATGAAGCTGACAATGTGGAAATTGCTCAAATGTGCTTAATCGGAGATGATCAGTCAGATGATGATGATGATACTGATGAAGATGAGGTAATTTCTGAGTTTGATTACAACTTCGTTTCTTCTCAGATGACCATTATTATAACTACTTTATCTGATCTTCGCTCAAAGATAATATCTGAAAAGAATTTAAATTCAGAAAAATCAGATTTGATTGACAAATTGAAAATTTCTTTGAAAGATGAAAAATCTATTTTGGTTCATACTAAAGAAATCTTTCAAAAGAAATTGGATGATTTGGAAAATTCAAATAAGAATTATCTTGAGTCTTTGACTGAAATGACCAAATTAAAAGATGATTTTTCGGATAAAATAAATAAGTTAGAAGAAAAGTTATATCGAAGGAATCAATCTGAGCAAACAGTTTTCATGAATAAACCAAGGAGTGATGAGGCTTTAAAAGAAAATTGGGGACATGGTTTTGAAAATCCACATTGTTTAAACAATGCGATAGAAAAATCCCCAACTTTATATAAATACGATTATCTAACACTTGTTCAATATGCTCCTCAATTTAAAATTGATTGGATGAATGAAAAGCAAGTATTAGAAATCGAAAATGAGAAAAGGATGAATAATAAGAAAAAAGAAATTCCTTTTGTTTATACAAGCGAAAATGCCAAATATTTTCCTAATAAATCAAAGAAAGGCAGAAAAGGTTTAAATGATATATCTCCAATAAGTCTTCAATGTCTGATGATTTTGTTGATGTTTATGCTACTAAATCTGATAAGGAAAATATCTCTCCAATCATTTATGATTCTAAGAGATATACTCCTCCATTAGTTTTAGAAGGCAAAATCATTGACCTTGAAGATAAAATGGAAGATCAAAATATTCAAAAAGAAATTGAATCTAATGTCATTCTTTCTTTCATGACGTCAAGTCTTGAAGAAAAATTAATTTCTCAAAAACAAGATTCATTTTCTATTTATAGCCTTTCTTCTTCTATTAAAGAAAACAAAAAGGAAGTTTCTAATTCTAAAATCTTTTCTCAAAAATTTTCTGACTCCAAGGCAAGTTCAAGTTTATTGTCCGATCAGTTTGGCTGCTTAGATGAAATTGTTTCTTCTGATTTAAATCTTAAATCGAAAATTCTTGATGAATCTTTTACGCTAAATGATGTTTATTATAAACCAAAGCGTAAAAGAAGAAGGTCAAAGAAGTCAAAGAAACAAGAATCAGTCATTTCTGATAATTCTAATTCTTCTGATTCGAATATTTCAGATCGAACTTTGAACAAGTCTACAAAGCAGATATGGAGGATCAAGCGGACATCAGATGATTCTCAGACTGATGAGGATAGATATGTAGACAAACATTATAAAAGTGATTTATTTGCTTCTTGTAATAAAATTTCAAAATACTCAATAAAGCAAATGATTCAAATTTCAAAACATGTCTCATATTCTTCCTCTGACTCTAGTTCTGATGATTATGCTTTCTCTTATTCTGATGGTTGTGCTTATTATTCTGATGATCTTTCTTGTGCTTTCAATGTTAATTCTAACAATTATTTCCCCATAAGAACTGCAACTAACAAACATGGGCCCAAATTCAAGTGAGTACCAAAATCTCAAATTGCTTCTAAGTTGCAGGCATCTACTGTCAAGGGGGAGTAAGAGAAAGATGACTTCTAAGTACTTCAGCTTAGAACCCGTGCTTCAAAGATTTCGACTTCTAAACATATTTAGTTTAGGACTCGTTCTTCAAAGCTTTTAGCTTCTGACTAAATGAGAAACTGTGAGTGCATCTACTTTATTCCGCTGCATTTTATCTCTGATTATAATGTTGTTCCAGTTTTCTCAAAAACTTTCAAAGAATCTGAGCAAATTCATTCAAAATCTGAATTTGTACAACCCAAATTTTTTTTGAGACACAAATTCATTACACATTTTGTGGAAGATAATATTATTGAATTTTATTTTGTTTCGACTAAATATCATTTTGCCGAATTCTTTACTTTTATCTAAAATTTTTCAAACTCGGCATTTGAATTTAAAAGTTTAAATCTTTACTAATTTTATTCTATAAAGTAAAAGCTTTACAGTTTTTTTTTCTTTCTTTTGAATAAAATGTGTGTAGAGGATAAATTTTCAAGTTGCTTTGTTAATGTTAAAGTTTTATATGTTCAACTTTCAAGTCTTTTAAAAGTCGAAAAATCAGCAACATGTTTGAAACTTTTGCATTTTGCTTTAAAGTTGTGTGATTCGGAATATTTATAGTTTACAATGCTTGGAAATCCTAAAAAGTATGAATTATGGATTGTAATGAAAATATGGGCTAAGCACTTAGATGTAAAACTGAGTGTTTGAGATGAATTTTATATTTCTAAAATACAGAAATCTCTAAGTTTAAAAGTTTGTACTTGTGACCTTTCTGGTTTGGGAAAGTAAGTTACGTGGGATGCTTGTCATCTGGTCCCCTAAGGTCAATTGATCTGGGAGTGATCGAACCCAAATCCTTCTATAGAATCAGATCGAAAGTCATGTTCTACTGGTATGAATGGGTTTAGGATGTGTCGATGTAGCCTTTCTGATCTGGGAAAGTAAGTTCCTAGGGATGCTTAACACCTAGTCCCCTAAGGCCAACTAGTCTGGGAGCGGCTGGCCCAAATCCTGCAATAGGGTCAGATAGAAAGTTACATTTACGGCATGTTCTTTACTTAATAAACTTTTTGATTAAAAAGATGCCAATGTGCACAAGCTTAAAAGATGCCAAAAAGCACACTCATGTTAAGATGTCATAGAGCACAATGCTAAAAGATGCCAATGAGCACACATCTCATGATACTTGGTGATATGTTTAAGTTGTGATAAACCAATAAATTTGTGAAAGTCTTAATTCTTGATGGCTAAGTGTGAGTACATGCAAAGTTCTCTATTATATTTTTAGAATTGCATTTTCTTGAAGCTAATTGAAGTTCGCATGTCAGCACACTAAATAGATTGATGGAAGTTTTTGAAATTGACCATGTCTTAACTTGATATGCAATGAAACTTGTATCTGTATCCAACAACATATATTTGATTTCATTTGATTGATTAATCTGTGATTTTTTTTTACTCAATAGAATTTAATTTGTTTAGTGTTTAAAATTTTATATCTTTAGTTGTTTCAAAATCCATATTCAGTATATTTTTCTTTCTACATTGATGTTTACATTTTTGTGTTCTCAATTTTTATAAATGGGTTTGTGCATTATTCGAGGGGGAGTGAAAAAGGAGAATTTTTCTGATTAGATAATATCTGTTTTCGAGGGGGAGTATCTGATTCTCTATGTGAATGCTAACTTGAATTGTCATATTTAGTGCATTTGTGTAGGGGGAGTCAAAGAGTTTATCAGGTGAAATTTTTTTTCTGAGTTTAAGTCTACTTTGCGCCAACCGTTGGTAGCGCAAACCTCACTTTGCGCCACCTTCTTCTAGCGCAAAACTCTCTTTGCGCCACCAACGTGTAGCGCAAACCGTCCCTCTTTCTCCTTTATTCTGATTTTGCAGATCTTAAGTTGTCTCGTCTCCAACATTTGTATGACCAAGTTGATCCAGATCATCAAGGTCATAAGGGGGAGAAGTTAAAGAGACAAAGAGTTCAAACGTTTATCTGCTGATCAAGATTTCCTCAAGATTCGCTCAAGATTCTATTTTTCTCAGCCATACTAGTCTTTTGTTGTTCCAGCTCCGATCACCACAGTTCATTCAAGTTTATTTGAAAGAGGTGAATCGTCTTGAGCACAAGCTGATGAATCGATTGTTCTTTCAAGTTTATTACAAACTGGTCCAGTCTTGTCAAGGCAGCAAAGACAACAAGGCTTTAAAAAATGCTTAGAAGAAAAAAAAAATTTAAGTCAAGAAGCTGCTTCACAAAGTCGCTTTGATGGTCCATGTTGATTTAGAAGATGGATATTGAAGACCACAGCGTAAATGATTACTAAGGGGGAGATTGTTAAGTCTGATTTTATAGTAATCATTGTATTTATAGGCTTGGTCTAATACAGTGTTTAGTGTCATATTATGTGTAGTATTGACCAAGGGTATTTAAGTCCCTTTGGTCTTTGTGTCTTGTAAGAACTCACGCATTATTCTATTATATTTCATACTTTGCGCTTTCATTTGTCTCTCTCTCTCTACTTTCTCTCTCTAAGATTTAGAGATTCTTGGACTTTCACTCTGAACAAATTGTTCAGAATTCTGATGACTTTGTTTAGAGTTTTGATAACCCTATTCAGAAATCTGATAACATTGTACAGACTTTTGAATTTATTTCCTCTGAGTTAAATGATAAACTTTCTGCTGTAATTGAGGAACTTTCAGTTTTGAAAAGGAGTTTTGAGGAACTAGAAGATGAAAATTTTGATATTTAATTTCAACTTGAAAAGAGTTTAAATGAGAATAATGAACTTTGCATGAATTGGGTTACATTTTATTGTGGGGTAATTTTTTTGAATTTTCGAGCTTAAATGTGGATCATTGTATGTCCACCAATGTATTAGCATGTTTTTAAAGCTTAAAATTTGATATACATATAGCATGAATAAGTTTGACGATAGCATATAAAGTAGATTAGGGAGGTCCTAGGAGTTGCACCCATGGTGGTTTATGAAAATATTTACTCAGAAATTCCTAGTTTCTGGACATTCTAGACGTAATTCAAAAGGTTGGAAACCTTCTTGAATTTAGTTCTGAAACTTGGTGAATCTTCCTAAGTATGAATTATAAGTCTTTGTATTCAGGCAATGCATGTGAAAGCCCAACAGGTCCCATTTTTTAATCATTCCAAATAGCTCACGACAAGGTACATAGAAATCTCTTACAGTGTTTCTGAGCCTTCTGCTTAGAGCTTATGTGTCTTCGCTCAATCTTTGAGTCTTCACTTAGATTCTAAGTCTTTATGAGTCTTCACTTAGAACCTCTGAGCCTTCTAAGTTCGGTCCTTATGGATTTGGTACCTTTAAGCTTGGTGCTTTTGACTCAGAGCTTAGTTGCAACAATTATTCAATCTTATCTGTTAGTGGTTGTAACTGTCGTGTAGTTATATGTTAACAGCCTAACCACATGTAACCTAAACCCTAAACCCATTACTATTTCGTGCAACCTAAGGCATATATAAGGTCAAAATATAGTATTTGGAAAGTGATTTCCATACACGATCCAAAAATTATCCAAGTGATTAACCATAGAACCCAGATTCTACAACAGTAATTTACCTTTTTTTTATATATCTTTCTTCTTATAATTTCATATTAATTTTGGTATTTATCATAAAAGAAACACAAATCACTTTTTGAAACTAAGTGTTCGTTTACCAAACGCTTATCGAGTCATTTACCTTACCTGTTAAGCATGGCAGGGACCGATAATCTTACTCAGTAAGAGGCAAGGCAATGATTGAGGGTCTTTCTCGGTAAGTAAGGATAGTGACACTTTCCTGGTAAGCGCTTCCAAGTAATATATGTTTGCCAACAATCCATTTTAATTATCAATAATCTTACCCTATAGAGTGAGTGGGGGTGGTGACTCTAACCAATAAGTGCTTACCCGATACGCGCTTGGTGATCGGCTCTAATGCTTCACAAATATCTCAATAGATAAAGTGAATAAGAACATCTCCAATTGATTCTCCAAATGGATATTTTTGGGATTTTTGCTCCAATAGATTTCCCATAACTTTCTCCAAAAAATGGAGAAAGTAGGGAGAGGGGGAGAGAGAAAAATTCTCCAAATTTGAAGAACTTTTCAAAAATGATTACTTATAAAAAGAGATAATTTATTATTCTTACTACCAATGAAAATTCTTGAAGTTAAATATACAGGAAAGAGAAATAATATTTTTATGAAATTTATTGAATGATTTAATAATATAATTCATACCGTAATCTCAAAAAATAAAGAAACTGTTGAAGATGAACATTAATTTTCTTTAGAGTTTATGACCTTTAGTTTTGTCAAGATAATCTAAACAAGATAAAAAGAATCATACAAATATTTTTTTTAAAATAAAAAAAAAAAAAAAGTTAATGAGAATCTTATAAAACAAACAAAACGATATGCTATGAAATATTATTCCTTCTACTTTGTTCCAGAATAACTAGAAGCTCCTCTCCGTTTCATATTCAATGCTTGCTACTACTTACTATAAATCCAACTACATACCAAAATACATTGGCGGCAAACCACTGAGTTATCATCTATCAATACCACCATTAACCACATATTTGCTTGCTTCTTTTGAGTTTGATACGATTTTGGTTCTCAGATTCCAAGGAATTGAATTAAGCAGAAGAAGGAGAAATGGCCAAGGTTCGTACAATAGGAATCGGCATGGATTACTCGACAACAAGCAAATCAGCTTTGAAATGGGCGATCGATAATCTGATTGAACCCGGAGACACCATTGTTGTCCTCCTTGTTCTATCCCCGAAGTCCGATCCCGTCAATAAGAAACTCTTCGCCGATACTGGATCTCGTAAGTAAACATATAATTTTTGTACGTTAATTTTTGGGGAAATTTTGAACATGAACTGTGTGTTCAACAATTTGTATTGATTTCGTTAGATTGAATGGATAGGAACAATTTTGTAGATTATAATTGTTTTTGAAGGATGATCAAACAAACCTAAAATCGAATATTAATCTGGTTGTAATCGATGATGTGCAGCTTTGATACCATTGGTGGAGTTGAAAGAGATGGGCGTGTGCAACAAATACGGGATCACCCCTGATTCGGAGGTCTTTGAATTGCTTGAAACCGTTTCCTCGACTAAAAAAGTAATAAAACCTACTTAATTGTAATCAAAATTCAAAATTCAAAATCGAAGTCATCTGTGATGAGTTTAGATGGTTTGTATTATGCTTAACAACAAGTATGATGATATATCCTTCAATTCTTTTTTTTTTTTATCATAAAAATCGTATTAATTTGGATGTCGATTTGGTGGGGATGAAGGGTAAGGTGGAGGCGAAGGTGTACTGGGGAGATCCAAAAGAGAAGCTCTGTGAAGCTGTAAATCATCTGAAGCTCGATTGTCTTGTTGTTGGTAGCAGAGGTCTTGGTACACTCAAAAGGTATGTAATCAACCGCACATTCTCTTAAAAGGGTTAAGAGGTTCTGAAAATTATAAAAAAAAATGAAACAAACAGTCTAAAGGTCTGAACGATTCAGTCGTAGGAGTTATTAAGAAGGTTTTTTTTTAAACAAACAACCCCTAAAATAATCTCCAAATTTGAAATATTTTTTAAAATTTAATAATAGAAATAGAGAGATTTTTTATAAATTGTTTCTAACTAAGCCGGGACTCTTTAATTTAAAAGTTTGTTGGGTATTAAATGTATAGAATAGTTTAATTATGTAATTAATGTTGGTATCTATAAAATGGAAAAAAATTTAAAGTTTAAGGTAATTTTTAGGGAAAAGTTCAAAAAAGCTCAATGGACTTTAGTGTTTGGAGTTATTAAGTCCCTGGACAATTTTTTTGAACAAATAAGTCCTTGGACATTTCGAAACCTGTTAAATAAATCCTTAGACTTTAGGTAACCTGTTGAATACATCTTTATTACTTAAAAATAATTTGCAACCTACATAGCAGATAAAACTACAAATTAAAAAAAAACACCTACTCTTTCCTTCTACAAATTAAAAATGGGAAAATTAACTATAATAGTCAATCTCATCACCCAATTTAATTTTAACCACTTTTCAAAAAAATTTCCTAAAATAACCAAAGTTTGCGCAAAATATTTTTTTTCTGCTTAAGGTGTTTTTTTCCCAAAAAATAAAGTTACAATTAGTTATTTAATTTATTTTATATCTATTACTTTTTAATTTTTCATTTTTTTATATTAACATGCATAATCATACATTAACTAACATATATCAAATTTTTTTTATAAATTACACAATTATAATCGTTTAGTCAATACGTTCAAAATGAACTCAAGATTGTTTTTGAATTTAATCTTATATTATTCAATATTATAAATATATACGAATTATTTTTAATACTTACAATTTATACCTACAAATTAATCTTATACTATTAAGGGGTTGTTTGTTTTTTTTAAAAAAATCTCTTAATGACTCTTAAGTCTGAATCGTTCAGATATTTTTACACACCACCTCTTATTAATCATAACTAAAATAAGACTTCAGACTTTAGACCTCTTAAAAAACAAACGGCACCTAAATAAATAACTCTAAAGGATATAAAGTGTAAGTATTAAATATAATTCGTACGTATTAATGATATTTAATAATATGAGATTAAATAAAAAAATTCAATATTAGGCTCATTTTAAACGTATTGATGAGAAACTTATAATGGTGTAATTTAAAAAATGTATTTTTTATGTATTTAAGTTGATATACGATTATGTGTGTTAATATAATAAAGGGTTTAAATGAAGAAAAAAATGTTGAAGACATAAAAGTAAATTAAATAACAAATTATAAAGATGTTTTCTATATTTTTTTTTCCTTTTTTTTTGCCAGAAAAAATTCTTAAGGGAAAAAAAATTATGCCAAAACTTTGACTATTTTAAAAAGGAACTTTGAAAAGTGCTTAAAAATGGATTTGATTGATGGGATTGACTATTTTAATTAATTTTTCTATTGTTTTTATTTGTAGGGGATAAAGTAGTGACATTTTTTTGTTTTTTTTTTCAATTTGTAGTTTTACCTGTTATATAGGTTGCAAGTTACATTTTTAAGTAATAAGGATGTATTTAACAGGTTTCTAAAAGTCTAATGATTTATTTAGTGTGTTTTGAATTGTCTAAGGACTTATTTGTTCCAAAAAATTGTTCAATGAATTAATCACTCTAAACACTAAAGTCCATTGGGTTTTTTTAGACTTTTCCCTAATTTTTATGGAGATTTTAACTTATGATCTTTTACTTTTGAAAAATTCTAACTAATCTCTCTTAAATGCTCTTGTGGGATTTTGACTTTTTTTTTTTTTGAAAAACATCTTATACCAAGCCAAATACCATACAGAGTTTAGCCAAATAAGGCCAGTTTGCCAGCAGCAAACGAGGAAAACAAACAGAAAACAAAAACAACAGCTATAGCGCTATTTACAATCAACATCAAACGGAGGGAAGTTGCACCTCCCAACCGAAACAACCGAACCTACAACTTCACTGCTACTAACTGAGGTGCGACCCGCCAATATTCACGAGATGCATCCTCCGGTGGTTTGCAGCAGCGAACGAGGTTCACGTACATCCAGCTGGTTCAAGTAGCCACTTGACCCAATCGACTCTTTCGCCACTTTTCCGCTTATCGATCCATTCATAACACGAGCGTTGCAACTCCATGAATCTGTCTTCCATATTTCTTTTGTCATTTTGAAACACTATTTGATTTCGGTGTGTCCAAATCATATATGCCACGCTCCATACCGTTTATGTCCAAAGTTTAAAACACGATCCATTACCTGTCAAATTTTCAGCCATCTTCACAATATCTTGTAAATTAGAGGCATTTTCTTCCTTGATATTCCACCATTTAAACACTAATTGCCAAACTCTCTTAACCTCTTGATAATTCACTAACGCATGGTTTACCGACTCCACTTCTATCCCGCAACGAGGACATAGTACCGAATCTAAATCCATACCCATCTTCCCTAAGACCTCCCTACATGGTAGTCTTCCTAACTTAGCTTTCCAATAGAAAATGCACAATTTTTTCGATATCACCTTCGACCACTTGGTACTCTCGACTTGCTCCCCTACCATCGCCACTTTCTCGTCAATCATCTCCTTAAAATCTTGAACCACATAAGTCCCATCACGCCCCCCCCCCCCCAACCACTTCACACGAACCTTAACGTCTACCTTCGGGATTTTGACTTTTTATTTTTTCAGTTTCTTGTGTTAGACCATCTTCAAGAATTTCTTCATAATTTCTCTTAAACGATTAAAAAGAAAAAGCAAAAGCAAAAGCAAAAGCAAAAGCAAAAGCAAAAGCAAAATATACAAAACAAAATATATCCAATTTAACGGGTCATTTTTATTTTAGATATTATAACAACAAATATAATAATAAATTATTCATTAATACATTTACTACCCCCAACAAACTTCTATTTTTTTTTGTACGGCAACTTGGGCTATGCCCACACACACACGCACCCGCGGTATCCGGGCATCCAATTGGGCAGCACCGACTAATCCGCGGCGACCCGGCCCAGCCTAAATCGACTGGACCCGCCCAGGTACGACTAAGTCCGGTCAAGACCGAACCCGCATACCCATAGACTGGTATGCCCGTAAACCTGGACCCGAACCGACCCGAAGGCCGACCCAAGGTCTGGGTATCGCCGAAGTGCATCCCCCAGGATTCGAACCCTGGTAGATAGGCATACCATGTACTATCCCCCAGGGCCTTACCACTAGGCTAGCACCTCTCTGATAACAAACTTCTATTTAGTTTTCTCTCAGGAGTAAATTTCAATTTTAGTTGTTAAGGTTTTGTGGAAATTTTGAAAATGGGATTTAACCATTTATGAGTCTAGAAATAAGTTTTGTGGGTTCAGTTGTGTTATGATAATAGTTCTTTGACATTAACAACGTTAAAAATTAGTACTATTCATTTGCAGGGTATTTTTGTCTATTCTTCTATTTTCTTGACTTTTTTCAGTTTTTTAAAAAATATATTATATAGTATTAAAGTAATGAGTAAACTACGATTTTCGTCCTTGTGGTTTGATATTTATAACGATTTTCGTCTTTGGTCTTTAATAACTGCTTTTTTCATCCTTGTGGTTTCTCTTTTAATTCCATTTTCATCCCTTATTAAACGTCCGTTAAAATTTGGGGGTTTAAAATAAAAAAGGTGATGAAATCAATTACATATTTGGTCCTTATAGTATATAGGTTTTCACAAATTTACCCTTTAAAATTTCATTTATTAAGTTATATAATTTACTATTTTTTACTTCTTCTTTTTTTATTATGTTTTAATACTATATATATTTATATATTTGTTTTTAATTTAAATATTAAACTAATTTGATTAATTTAAAAAAAATAGTCGATAAATACAAATTTATTTCACATGTATTCTAATTTTTATTATGGATTATATATATATATATATATACTAGAAGTGTACTCGCACAATGCAGCGAGATAATGTTTTTTTTTATAAATTTGTTTAATTTACCCTTAATAATATAATGTTTTTTTATATAAAAAAAATAAGTATTTTATTAGAATTCAATGTAGTATATACAACTTTAATGGTTATTTTCAAGAGATTTTAAGTAATTAATATTAAATATCGGTACATTAAGTTTCAACAATTGTTTTTAAAAGTTTTTATAAATACTTTATAATATAGTGTATATATATATATATATATATATATATATATATATATATATAGAGAGAGAGAGAGAGAGAGAGAGGAGGGGGGAGGTTTATTTGGAAAATTTTAAATAAATGAAAAACACTCAATTAGTCATTAGATTAAACGATCTAATGGATGTGATTTAAGAGACAGTTACAAAATTATTTTTAAATTAAAAAATCTTCCCTCCTTATTTTTTAAATCGAAAAAAATAAAATATGATCAAAATTTGAATGAAACAAATTACACAAAAAACTCATTCATATATTTCTCGTTAATTTGACATCAATATTGATATATGTTTTCATTCGTTTTTTTCATGATTTTTTGGTTTTTTTATTTATTTAACGTTTTTCCTTGAACCCCTCTTATATATATATATATATATATATATATAGTTTACTATTTTTACTTTTTATTTCTTTATTGTATTTTAATACTATATTTACATATAAACTAATATATATATGCCGATAATCAAATGAAAACCAAAAATATGTTACAAACCTTGAGAACCGATATAAAAATATTTTTACATGATTTTTTTCCATCAAAACCTATGATTTAAGATATTGTTTCATATATGTTTTTGTTCATCTTGTGAAAAGATTACACGTGAAAAATAAAATTTGATTCATCTAGTGAAATGAAAAATACAGGTAAAAAATATTCATGTGGTGAAACAAATACATGTAAAATTATCATATTATGAAACAAATATATGGGAAGAAATATATTAAATCCAAGCATTTGGTGAAAATATATCATGTGAAAAAATATTTTTATATTGGTTCTCACATGTTTGTAACATATTTGTGGTTTTCATTTGATTTTAACCCCTATATATATATATAGGGGCTTGATCATTTGAGAATTCCAAAATATGTCAGATCCGTAAAGTTCATCATAATCCATAATTTAAAATAATTAACGTTATAAATTAATTAGATAATTAAGAGGATAATTATCATTATTTATTAAACAAAAATTAATGCATTTTTTAGGATATTCTATACTTATCTCTTTTTCTTTCTCCTATTTCCTTTTATCTCTGTATTAACATACATATTGTCATATATATATATATATATATATAGGGGCTTGATCATTTGAGAATTCCAAAATATGTCAGATCCGTAAAGTTCATCATAATCCATAATTTAAAATAATTAACGTTATAAATTAATTAGATAATTAAGAGGATAATTATCATTATTTATTAAACAAAAATTAATGCATTTTTTTAAGATATTCTATACTTATCTCTTTTTCTTTTTCCTATTTCCTTTTATCTCTGTATTAACATATATATTGTCATATTGTGTACACATTGTAAACACAACAATGTAAACAAATAAAGTGAATTTAAAAAAAACGACAATCGATTTTATTTTTCTCAAATCCTATTAAACTTTTACCAATTGAAGAAGTTTAATAAGATTTGAGAAAAAAAAATAGATAATGATTGTCATCCCCTTAATCATCTCATTAGTTAATCACATTATATATAAAACTTGAATATATAATCCATAATAAAATTACAATAAATGTGAAATAAATTAGTATTTATCAACTATTTTTTTATTAATTAATCAATTTTTTTTTAATTTTAAATAAAAAACATATATAATTATATGTATGTAGTATTAACATATAATAAAGAAAGAGAAAGTAAAAGGAGTAAAATATATATAATGTAATAAATAAAAATGAAAGGGATAAATTTGTAAACATCTATATACCTAAAGGACCAAATATGTAATTTACTATCACTTTTTTTATGGGTTAACCCTCCAATGATTAACAGCCTTTGAAGAAGGATGAAAATGGAATCAAAAGGAAAACCATAAGAATCAAAAAAGCCGTTTTTAAAGACCAGGGACTAAGATAGTTATAAATATCAAACCACAAGGACGAAAATCGTAGTTTACTCTAAAGTAATCTACGTTTTTCCGTCCTTGTGGTTTGATAAAAATTGTTATTTCCGTTCTGGTTTTAAAATTATAGTTTTCTATCTTTTCTAACAGAATTAATGTCACATGCCATTTTCAGAAGAAAACGTAAACTACAAGGATGTTTTTTTGACTTAATCAAATATAGATTCTACTTTCAAAGTTTTCACCGAACCTTAAGGATTAAAACTAAAGTTTAATTTTCTCTAAATTTAAATAGTAAACTTCACTTTTGGTCCTTAATGTTTGCCAATTTCAACTGATATTGTTGCTAAACTTCAAATTTTTGGATTTTTTACTTTCTCCTCGTAACGGTCGTTAACTTTTTCCATTAAATTCGTTATAAATGAGGAGTATTTTAGTCATTTTAAACATTTTTATGTTAAGTTCATCAGCACTTGCTTCAGTGAGGGGTACCTTAGTTATCAGTAAAATGTTTAAAATGACTAAAGTACCTCTCATTTAATTGGACTTGATGGAAAATTTAACGGTTGTTAAAAGAAACGACCAAAACCATTATAAAATCATAATTACGAGGGACCAAATTCAAGCTTTCAAAGTTTAGACACGACAACCCTGAAATTGATAAACGGTAGGGATCAACGATAAAGTTTACTTAGGTGCCGTTTGTTTTTTAAGATGTCTAAAGTCTGAAGTCTTATTTTAGTTATGATTAATAAGAGGCGGTGGGATTTTTTCAAGTAAAAACTAAAATCTTAAAACACTTCGTTTTATATAGTTCTGTTACATATGCCCTTTAAAAAAGCATGTCTTAAAGTTAAAAAAGAAACATAAAAACCATTCAAAATGAGATCTTTTTAAACCAGAAAGAAGCATGAACGTCATCCAGGATGGACTTCATTTTATAAGCAAATTGTGTTTGGGATTTTTTCCATCTTGGTTTTTTATGCAACTTGTGTTTGTTTGTTTTTTTTAACATAAAAGTATTTATTTATACTCCTTGTAGATGTCTTTATTATCTATACTACTAGCAGTGTACCCGTGCAATGCATCGGGATGAGCAAATGTAAATGGAAATAAAAAATTAATGTAATAGCTTATCATAAAAAAAAGAAAAAAAATATATATGGAGTAAATCATATATTTATAATTTATGTAGCATTAGTAGTGATAAACGCATAACTTGAGTTTTTTCAATCATGAAGCATTAAAAAATTATATTAAAGTAATCGTTAAATGTATATTTGACTTTTAAAAACATGTATTAATCAGCGATATCTAACGAATTATAATATTTTTTTCAAAATACTGAAATATAGAATAGGTAAAAATAACAAACATAATGTTGGATAATATTATTTTGTATCTAAACGTATATATAGGTTCATTATTAGTTAGTTTTATAGAATTCAAAAGGCTTTAAAAACTTGTATACATAAAGAAAATATATGTACTATCATAATTAAAGAAATATGTTAATTTGAGCAAGTAAATAACTTTTCTTCTTTTAGAGAAACCCCAAATGGAAGGGAAAAAACTTGAATATGGAAGGTAGTGAAAAAGTAAAGTTTGAATTTTTTTCAAATGAGTTGTACCTTATGCATACTAAGTTGTGAATTAAGAGATTTTTTAAATGTATGCATAAAATGGTAGTACCTTATGTTTTATAAGTAGTAATTAAGAGTTTTTTATTCCGTCTTTATAATATAGTATAGATATTATAAAACATTTATAAAAAAACTCTTAAAAACAATTACTAAATCTTAATGTACCGCTATTTAATGTTAATTACTTAAAATCTCTTAAAAACAATCATTAAATTTTTATGTACTACATTTAATGTTATTTATTAACTTTCAATCCTTATCTCTAACCACTTTAACTCCCTAAAATCACTCCTCATTTCAACTCCCCTAAAATCACTCCTCGCATAACTAAATACAGGATAAAAATCAAATTTAAATTTTAAATATAAAAAATCCAAAATATAATTAAGAAAATCTAACATAATATTTAATGTTTATTTTATAAAAAAAAACATTATATTATTAAACATAAAATAAATTACATTATTATTATTAAACTGTCGAATAAAACTCTTAAAAACAAGTTTTTATGCATTAAATATTGTTTATTGATACGTATTACTTAAAATTTAAGATTACAAATCATGATAAATGAGTACAAATTTCTAAAGCTATATGTTTGAATTCATAACTAACTGATAAACATAATCAAAACAAAATAAACATCTCAATTTAAATATAAATAATTTAAAATATATAAGATAATCATTGAATTCTAACAAAATACTTAATTTTTTTATATAGAAAAAACATTATATTATTAAGTCTAAATTTACAAATGTATCAAAAAAAACATTATTACTCTCTCAAAACCATCCAAAATCGTACCGTAAATCGATAAAAATAAAATAAAAGAAAACATTAAAATCGTGATGTATCTCGTAGCATTGCGCAAGTACGCTTCTAGTTATTTTAAGTTGTTTTAAAATAAGAGAGAATTACACTTTTGTTCTCTAAGGTTTGGTGATTTCTTTGAAAGTGGGACCTATGCTTCAATAAGTCAAGATTTGGTCCTCCAGGTTTGGATTTTGCTTTGAAAATGGGACCTATCACTAACCCGGTTTAAAATAGCAGTTAGAACCAGGGGTATTTTTGTCCAACTTTGTTTTATCCCTCTTTTTGTAATTTGTTTTGTTTTTTTTACTTTTACAAAAACCATCAAACTTTAGGGATGTGATTAACAATAAAAAAAAAACAGACCGGTCATCTTCTCCGACGACCTCACCGGAAAATCTCACCAGAAATTGTCCAAGGCATTGTTTGGCAAAAATAAGTTAGCTTATCAGCTAGCTTATAAGCTAGTTTTTTTTGTACATGTTTGGATGACCAAAAACTAACTTATAAGTTAGCTTATTGAAAAGCTACTCATAGTAGCGTTTTGAAAAGCTAGCTTATCAACTAGTTTGTCAAACATAGCCCAAGTCAAATCAATATAAATCTGTGTTGTGGGTTTGTCGGTGCCATAACAAGTCACGATATCGTAAAACTTCTTCAAGTAAAGATTTTGGTTGTGGGTGGTCATGTCTTGATCTGAACCAGAGACCACTCCATCTCCATGTTACCATGACACCTTCCTTTAAGATCTTCAGTCCACTCCATTACCACGACATCCTCTCTCCCTGGTGAGCCAACCGGCCATGGTCTCGAGAACAGTTGACGGTTAGGTCCTTGACTGTCATGTTGGGTGGGGTGTTGTGGTGGTCATGAGGAGGAGTTTATGAGTATTTTTGGAACCAATACTTGATTGATGTGGTTATGGAGTTGACATAGGTGGTTATCATAATCATCATCATTATCATCATCTTGATCTTGATGAATGAATATTGAAGTTGTAGTTTTTGTGAATTTGTAAGAGATGGAGGGGACCGGCCAAAAAACACAGGGACAAATGTCGAGATCTATGGCTGGTGTCGTGGGTTTGCCGGAGATGGAGCATGGAGAGAGTGGGCTTTCGAGATTTGTGGTCAGTGACCCAACACCGATTAAATACCCACACCTCCAACACCGACCTTGCACCACCATAACCCACCTCCCACATACTCTCTCTCTCTCTCTCTCTCTCTCTCTCTATATATATATATATATATATATATATATATATATATATATTACATAACAGGTCCTGTAACAATATGGTTTTAACAAAAATATAGAAAAACAAAAAAAAAGTGTAAATAGAGGGACTAAATATTTTTGTACGAAAATACCCCTGCCACTAACGATGGATACTAACGGAGTTAGTAATGAGGTCCTATTTTCAAAGCAAAATCCAAACATAAAGGACCAAATCTTGACTTATTGAAGTACATGTCCCACTTTCAAAGAAATCACTAAACCTTAAGGACCAAAAGCGTAATTCTCTTTTTAAAATAAAGAGTAAATTACGTTTTTAGCCCCTGTGATTTGTTGAAAATTTATATTTTCGTCCTTATGGTTTTGAAGTTACATTTCCATCCTTTTAGTTTATAATTCATTATTTCTTTCAATCTTATGGTTTAATTTTTATTGTTTTTTTCATCCCTACGGTTTGCAATTCATTTCTATTTTGGTCCTTCATACTTAAAAGTTGTATTTTGGCCTCAATGATGAAAATAGAAATGAACTGCAAATAATAGGGACAAAAACAGAAATTTCAAAACCACAAGTACAAAATTCGCAATTTTTAACAAACCATAGGGACTAAAGACGTAATTTACTCTAAAATAAATGTTTATTTTCAAAAGTGAATATTTACTTTCTTATTTTATAGTATAGATGGAGAAAGTTACTATCTTTAAATAATTAGGGGTAAAATTACACTTTTGTTTAACAGAAAAAGTATATAACAATTATATAACTTTAAAATTGTATGTCTTTTTTATATTTAACATTTATTTTGGAAACGAGAAAGTAATAATAATAATAATAATCGTTGTATTACAGGGTGTTCCTTGGAAGCGTAAGCAACCACGTGGTGCAAAACGCCACTTGTCCAGTGACTGTTGTTAAGTAATTAAGAAATACTATGTTTTGGTTACTATTTTGTTTAATATGATTTCTGGAACTTTGATTGATGAACGTGTAATATTGATTCTTAATCGTTTTGTTAATTAACCTAGTTTTTAAAATGGTTTAATTTAAAAGATGTTTATTTAATCATGTATAAAAAATTATATTTGTTGGTGGATTGATGTTGCAGTCGTGAGGGTTGCCCAGATGGTTAACCCATGCAGATTGTATTTTCGTTATGGTTTTTTTGTTGTATTTTGTTTTTTGGTAGTCGTCTTATATTGTCGGATGGTTGTTTTTGATTGTTTTCATGTTTGTTCCTTGCATAAGGGTTAGTTTTTGGGGTGGTCTCATCTCTTACCACATAACTAACATTCTTCTTCATTTCTCTATGCATCAACCGCTTTCTTCGTCCTCCATTGCTCAAACCATCTAAACCTTCAACCAACGGCGGAACCCTCTTTCCTCCACCACCACCACCACCGCTGTTGTACCGATTGTAACTCTTCAATGTCTGTCGTGATTCAATTTCCTCCAATGTTCGTCTTATCTCTCTGTTATCCTTCTGTAAATCAATCAATTCTCTGCTCATCCATGAATACATACCTTTCAACATCTCAAACTTGTCGGAATCACCTTCGATCTTCTGTTTTTTATTCCTTTTCTCTTCGTTCACTTCATCGATTCTCTCGATTTTGATTTTGTCTACTCTTAAATAAGGCAATTGCTTCTCGTAATCCGTTGGGATGTTCACACCCCAACGTAAATTCATCTTAATCCATTTCGTCACCGGCAATTCGGTGTTGGCCACCATTAAAATTCCCGATAAGATTGAGTCCTTTGTGGCTGAATCCACCGTCAATTCCTTCCAATGGCACAAATCCGTAGGAATTATCATGACCATCGGTGGTTCCGCTGTTAAGACTCTTACCGGCGCTAGAGACAGGAGTGGAAGATATGGTTTTACGGAGAAAGAAGACAATAACAATAAAAAAAACTAAAAAGACAAAGTTACCCTTCACTTAACGAAACAAACGGTTAGTGAAGTTATGGAAAGGACCCAATCTGAAACAAAAGTGAAACCATGATGACCATGCCCGTAATTAATTCGTTTGGGGGACCCAATTCAAAATTTCCAACAACCACAGGGACGAAATTTGTAATTTACTCAATAATAGATGATAGCATGGTTTTTTTAAAGGTAACTAGTGAAACTGCACCAAAAGCATATTACAACACCTTCCGGTAGGTTTAAACTCGAAACCAAAAGCCAATAAAATTGGAACGGATTGGCGAATAGACCTACCAAATATTGTACCAATTCAAATCAAATCAAATCAAATTAAGAATAAATCATATCCTCAATCAGATCTCTTCTCCTTCGTTATTTCCATCCAATCAATGCAGTTATCTGCACTTAAATAATCAGCAAAGCCGAAATCAGTTCAGGATTCAACAAGAGACGTTCTGTCCGGCTTAAAATACAAGTAAACTAAATAAACCGAGTATATTACAACACCCTCATAGATAGGGATAGGATGTAGGCAGACATTACCTCTTTCTTAACAGACACGGAAAAATATTTACTCCTTCCATCCGAAAATAAGTATCTACATCACTATTTTAGTTTGTCCCAAAATAAATGTCAACTTTCAAAAGTAAATGTCTATTTTTCCATTCTACCCTTAATTATGAGACGGAGAAATATCTCTATAATTAGGGGTAAAATTGTACTTTTGTTAATTAAAAAGTGTAATAATTACATATTCTTAAAATTGTGTGCAATTTTCATTGTGAACATTTATTTGGGACGGAGGGAGTAGCATTTTAATGTTTATGACGACTATGTAGACATTACTCATCAAATAATCTTTACTTAGGGATGCACAAAAAAGCCCAAGCCCGGTCGGGCCTTGAAAAAGTCAAAAAACCCAGCCTGAAGAAGCCCGATCGGGCCAATTTTCACAATAAAAGCCCAGCCCTGGCTTTATTTTGCTTGCTAAAAAACGGGTTTGGAAGGTCTAGGCCTTATGCATATCTAATCTTATTGATGAGAAAAATCAATTCATCATACATACACTGACTATTTGGCGGAGAGTCTTGCTTTAAGCTCATCAGCTACAGCGTCAATGAATTCTTCGGTGTTCAAGTAGTGTTCCCTACTGAGCCTGAAAGAGATTTAAAGAATATTTGGCGATATAAATAATTCTCTGAGGGACATAAACATTCACTAAATTAAATATCAAATGCGACCTACTTGGATCCGTGGATGATTAGAGCAAGATCCTTGGTCATCTTGCCGGATTCAACGCAGCCAATACAAGCTGCTTCTAACTTTTCGGTGAAATCCAAAAGCTTGGCGTTGTCATCCAACTTTGCCCTGCACAAAATGATTCACATTTTCTATTTCAGTCATACCACGAAGAGATAGAACTTGGGAAGTGACACAAAAAGCCAATAAGGAGGCGTTTGGTTCGCAGAATGATTTCTGATGGAATGGAATCTGTCAATGGAATTGGAATCTGGAAGGAATTGGAATGGAATATTTTCAAGTTTGACCAACTGTTTGGTTGGTAGGAATGGAAGGTAATTAATCAAATGAATTGGAATATGTCTGTTTGGTTTGCAAAGAAATTGGAATGGAATTCTGAAAAATGACAAAAATACCCTTTCTTTTATTTTTTATTTATTTATATTTTTTTAAATGCCGAGAGAGATAGAGGAGAGAGGAGAGAAAGGATAAAGAGAAGAGAGAGAGAGGAGAGAGAGAGAGGGGGGAGAGAGGGTAGAGAGAGAGGAGATGAGAGAGGGTAGAGAGAGGAGAGAGAGGGTAGAGAGAGAGAGGAGAGGAGAGAGAGGGTAGAGAGAGAGGAGAGAGAGAGGAGAGAGAGGGTAGAGAGAGAGGAGAGAGAGGGTAGAGAGGGAGGAGAGAGAGAGGAGGGAGAGGGGAGAGAGAGAGGAGAGAGAGGGTAGAGAGAGATAGGGTAGAGAGAGAGGAGAGAGAGAGATAGGGTAGAGAGAGAGGAGAGAGAGTAGAGTAGAGAGAGAGAGAGGAGAGAGAAGGTAGAGAGAGGAGAGAGAGAGATAGGGTAGAGAGAGAGGAGACCAAATCCACATCTGATGGGTTTTAATTTTGTTAAGGGGGTTTGAAGGGTATTTTTGTCATTTTGAGAAAATGCAATGGAATGGAATTCAATTCCATCCAAAATGAGAAGGAATGACCAAATCCTTGATTGAAGGATTTCATGGAATTCAATTCCATTCCTTTGGAAACCAAACAGCAGAATGGAATTTGGTCAATAGAATTGACCATTCCAATTCCATCAGATTCCGGCGGATTCCAGCGAACCAAACGCCCCCTAACAGTTCACGGATTCCTTTGGTAACCCTTGATTGAAGGATTTCATGGAATTCAATTCCATTCCTTTGGAAACCAAACAGCAGAATGGAATTTGGTCAATGGAATTGACCATTCCAATTCCATCAGATTCCGGCGGATTCCAGCGAACCAAACGCCCCCTAACAGTTCACAGATTCCTTTGGTAACCATGGGCTGACCTATAGACGGGCATACGGTGGCACGTGCCACAACTTAATGGTCCTGTCATGATGGGAAAAAAAATATGTTCCTGAAGTGCCCTTGTATTTTTTGAAACTACAATAATGACAAGTTTCTTGTGGCAGAGTTGGTTTGTGCGACCTTTTCCCCCTTCCAGGCACGGGGTCAAATCCCGTGTTTGCCAATTTTCCTAGGTTTTTAGCTTTAAATTTCATGTTTATTTTGTTTTGTGAAGAAGTTTGGGATAAAAAAACTATAAGAAGACTCGAACACAAGGCATGAAAAATATTTATAGCTTTGTTTCTTATAGTCAAATGGTGCCACCACTTGGAAAAATTGCTAGGTCCGCCTCTGGTGTGTACGGGCCAGCTTCCGCCATGGGGCCGTGATGTTAACAGTCAGAAATGGCCCCGAGGGGATTTGAACTTGTGACCTATAGGGAGCAGACCGAAGATTTTACCGGTTGAGCTACCCCTCAGAGTTTAGTTGATAGATTTTTTTGGTGGAAAGAAACATGACTACTACACCTGTGTGCAAGTCCTCGGGTCCAAGCGAAAATTGAGGCTATGCTGTTTGTGCTAGTTTCCCCTCCCTTCTGGTGCACCCTGTAATGACGTGTCACGGTGCCATGGGCTGCTTCAGCTTCGATGGTTTTCCCATCAGGACACACCTAAGCCATATATTTGGTAATAAGAATCCGTTAGATATAGATAGATATGGCATTGTGAAGCACCAAGCATTGTCGCCGGAAAATTAAGAGGCTAACGTAGCATATCTAAGCTTAAATTTGAGTTTTAATGGTTAATAATGGTGGAACACATAAACCCTAACTGTAAATAACTGAAATTCAATTTATTGGTGTTTTGTACTTTTGTATTGTAATTTATATATTTTAATTATATTTTATTTTATTATATAATTAATTTTTATTTACAGTAATTGTTTTAAGCTACCACTGAAGAAAAAAAATACTGGATCCGCCTCTGGCTGTTTCCATCAAGAAAATATAGATGTTCCCATAGTAGACCAAGAACAAAGAAAGTAGGTGTACCAGGACTGACGTCATTAGTCCAAGTGAACCGAAACCTGTAAATTTAAAATCAAATCAATTTAACATAAAAGGCCGCCATGAAAACATGACCTATGAAGGTTCCGAAAATTAGAGAAAAGAACAGGAGATTGGGCAGGAAAATCCAACGATGATGAATTTGGAGTACCGAAAGCCTTTAAACACGTACCTTGCGCTAAGAAATCACTTTGCACATCCCCATCGTAGTTTTTGCATGCCCATACATAACCTCCATCGCTCTTAAGAGCATAAGCAACCATATCATCAATGAGACGGTGTTCATACCTGTGAATAATAACAAAAAGATGATGCAAAAACTTATGGAAAAGAAAAGAAATCAAGAATCATGAAAACGTGTTAGCTGCTCACCATATCCCAGCAGCCTCAAACTTCGATTTCCAGTTGCTTTCATAAACTTCTTGGAATATGTCCTTAAACCTTTATCAAAACAAAAAGGAAACATTAAAGCCCGTGTTTGATCAGATATCCAAAAGCCAGAGACAAAAGCATGGTAGTACCAATAAACCAGCAATCACCAAATCGCTCTTGGCCTAGCGACCAGTAGAGCCATGGGCTGACAGCGGGGTTCCATGCACCCGCTCAACCGATTTTCGCAAGTACAATTTCTTTGGGTTGGGGTGGGGTGGGTGGGGATGGGGGGGTGCTCAGGGATATTAGAAAATACACAGGACATCAACAACAAAAAAAACCGAAAAAACTTAAAAAAATCTCTCGAAACGGTGGATTTCAACTAAAAAGACATCTGGCGACTTTGTGGGCCTCTGATCCCTGCGCGACAAAAATCCTGCCAACCTCCCAGGAGGTCAGTGGTTCAAACCCCACCACAATGAGGGTGTGTGAGTTCATTTGCCCGATATAAATATTATACACTTCAAAAAAAACCAGTAATCAATAGTTAAGATATTGAAGCGATATGATTAACGTGTTCACAACCACATGTAATTAAAGAATTACAAAGTGAAAGAAGAGACAAGATAATAATAAGTAAACCTAGAATGTAGCATACCTTCCATCATACTTCTTTAGGATGGTATTCTTTGTGCTTAAATAAAGTGGCCACTTTTTCAGGTAGGCTGTGTTCATTGAGGCCTCAGCAAAAGAGGTAATGGACTATTCATGAAACGACATAAAATTCAGACTCGATATTTGGTAATAATAAGCTGAAAAAGGGAATAATGGAACCCTAAATGAGTTGCAAAACTACCTCATCAGTGTTGTACATTGACAATGCTACCCCTCCAGCACCAGTGAAGTTATAAACCTCCAACTCTAGGTTTTCACCTTGTCCTTCAGGAACTGGAATACAAGACCAGCACCCATGTGCCATGAGCAAACGGAAATAAAGACAGGGGACACATGGTAGTTAGTTATATGGGAGGCATGATTATATGAGGAGTTTTTCATCAAACTAGACATTTTTGGTATAAAAAAAATAATTCAAGAAATAGCCATAATTCAAGAATTCAACAATCACCAAACTAGCCAAGAATTTCGCAAAATCACCTTTTTTTTTGCTTTTTTTTAGTTAGATGGTGGGCCATAATCTCAGCCGAATAGCACTTCTTTCAAACTTTTGCAGAGATTTTTGGAGTCAAATTGCAGAATTACTGGCTGTTTCTTGATATTGTTATAAAGGGGCTATTTGACATAATTTTTTTGCCAAAAATGGCTAGTTCGGTGAAAAACACTTGCACAAATCTAGTATTCAAACACACAAAAAACAAAACCAGGTATCATATTTTGGTCCATAGAGAGTTAAAAAGGAAGGCAATAACCATACCAAACACCATCTTCAGTTTCCCTGGTCCTTTAATCACTGCATCAGTAGCTTTGTACTGATCACCAAAAGCATGTCTTCCTATGCATATTGGCTTTGTCCATCCTGCACATAAAGACCATTATAGTTCCATGCCACCCAAAAATAAGAATAAAAGACATCCAAGTGTGATCCAACACCAATACCCAAATTGATAAATTACCTGGTATCAGTCTCGGGATGTTTTTGCAAAGAATTGGTTCCCTAAAAACCGTGCCTGCAGCAAGCACAGATTAAGTAAAGCTTGTAACATCCATAATTATACATGAAATGAAATACATAGTTTCATCATCTTTTCAACGAGTAATATCACTAACCATTCAAAATGTTTCTGATGGTTCCGTTTGGACTCTTCCACATGCTCTTCAAAGTAAACTCCTTCATACGAGCCTCATCTGTAACGAGAAAAAAATTTCATGACACAAAAGTGATAGTCCATAGAGAATTGCAATATAGGCTTATAATTTGAATATACCTGGAGTAATGGTGGCACACTTAATTGCAACATTGTACCTAAAGTTGAAGTGAACACATCAGCTTGAGCGGCAAAAACAGCAAAAAGAACACAATCCAGAAACCCGTAAAACAAAGAAAAGAAAAAAGAAAAAAGAAAATGTGCCACGAAATCATGGACTCACGGGTGCAAGTGTCAAAGAATTGGAAGGGCAATTGAGATTTACCATATAGTAAAAGTAGGGGAATTGACCAAAATAGCCAAATGGCTCCCCCTTATTCACTTTTTTCCAATTTGTCATATTTGCCAAGATTTCGCAGTGCCCATTTTGTAACTTGTGAAATGTACTTCTTATATTAAAATATGATTCTGGTAGGCCATTTCGCAAGCCGACCTCACTAGAATCATATTTAATTCAGAAAGAAGTACATTTCGCTAAGTTGCAAAAAGGGCACTTGCGAAATCTTGGCTATTTTGGTCCAAATGGAAAAAATTGTGCTAAAAGGTGAATATAAGGGAGCAATGTGGCTATTTTGGGCAATTTCCCTAAAAGTAGCAACAAAAACAACAAAGAGACCACAAAGGGGTTGTATATCTGCTATGCTAGACAAAATGGTGCAGAAAGTACAAGAAGACATACTTAAGAGTAGCTTCAGCACTTTCTACAGTAACTTTATCATCGGTGGCATCACGGTTGAGAAGGCCAAGGTCATAATATTTTATGTCAATATCTAAGAAGGGAAAGATGAGCTGCAAGATGTAAGCAGAATAATTAAATATTAGCAACAATGTTTACATAATGAATATTTGGCCTCAAAAGAATTAGTAGACAACCTTATTCTTAATTGATTCCCAAAAGATGCGAGTCATTTCATCTCCTGCGCCAAAAAATATAAGTTGTTACAAGTCCAGTCACTACATTCTAAAAATATAAATAACAGACACTAATTGCTATAGACTGTTAGTTCTTATAGTCCCACTTATTCTGCACCTTTTATGGTCATTTGGTTTAACATTTAGGGGTGTGCAGAAAGTCATCTGATCAGGTTAGAACCGACCGACCATAATTGGGTATCCAATTGTAATTGGATCGGTCTATTCTTGGATGGCTGTCCAGAATCCAATAAAACCGAACCGATCCAATCCAATTATCCATCCAATGACCATTCAAATATCATCCAACTACCATTCAAGTAATAATATTTTACGATATTGTTTTTAGTTGATATTTGTAATGTAGTTTTTTTTTAAAATTAGAAAAATATACGAATAACGGGTTGAAATGGTGGATTAATTGGTTGAAAATTAGATCAAAATATTTGATAGATAACCAATAGTAATATCCAATGGATGGAATCGATCCGATCCAATCCAATTATCCATCCAATGACCATTCAGTTATTATCCAGCTACAATCCAAGCAATAATATTTTACGATGCTGTTTTTAGTTCATATTCATATGTAGTGTTTATTAAGAAATTAGAAAAATATACGAATAATCGGTTAAAATGGTGAATTAAGTGATTGAAAATTAGATCAAAATATTGGATCGATAACCAACAGTAATATCCGGTGGATGGAACCGATACGATCCATCATCCATTGGATGGGATTGGATCGGATCGGTTGTCAAATGTAAATTGGATTGCATATGACGGCAAAATCCAACATCCGATGGATGATTGGATCGAATAGGATCCACCTTTTTGGTTCAACAGATAAACACCCCTATTTACAGTATTCTACTATTCTGCACCTGATTTCTGTCACAGAATCTTGTAACAACACATGAATAATCATATTATGAACAATTGAACACGATATGCTTGTTTTGGAGCACATCAGAAACATCAACAGATTAATATCAATCTAGTTCTTGTACCTTCTAATCTTCCGATCTAACAGATTATGAACTAGTTTAAGTTACACTAAATGGATCGAAATCTTCAGGAAAAAAAGAAAGAAAGAAAGAAATCAGATCGATATTGTTTCCATTTAGTTGCCCGTATCTTGTACCATTGACGTATGATCTGATTATCGGTTGATGAATTTTACATGTTCTTTTAGTTGGATTTAGAACTTCGTTTGCTATCCATTTGAAGAAGCAACTTTGTTCGTTTAATCAGCTTACAAGTTACGAACAGCTACCTCATTTTCAGCATCCTACATGCAACCATGTCATGAAATACAAAAATTTCATGGTTTAATTTGATGCCACCTATACACAATGAGTTTTCTTCCTGAATAACAAAAACAACTTTGTAGGTAATGAGCCAATCCAAAATGACTAAACTATCAAGTTCTCAACAGTTGTAAGCTATCAAAACCATGTCACGAACTATCAAGGTCTCTTTCCATTTGACTTCAGTAACATGCAGAGAAGTCTTACCGACTTCATATAGAAAATGAGAACTGAAATTATTATACTTGTACATATGCTTAATGAGCTGATTCACCTACAGCATTGTCAAAAGGACAACTTAATTGACAAAAAGGCTATCATAAGTAACTGCTATCAAGATGACAAAATACCAGTCATGCAATCAGCACAGAAATCTCACAGCTTGCAAAATGTTGTTTTCAGGGAAATTGACCAATCTAGCCATTTTGAACGAACCTTTCACTTTTTAGCCCATTTTTTTCATATTGGACCAAAATAGCCAAGACTCCGCCAGTGCCGGACTTTTTCTGAATTAAAAATGATTCTGGTGGGGTTGGCTTGCGAAACATGCACGACACCTAGCAAAGTGTACTTTTGGTTTGCGAAATCTCCTTAGTCTGGCAAAATGGCCAACCACAATCATATTTTGTTCATAAAAAGTACATTTCGCTAGTTGCGGGCAGTTGCGAAATCTTAGCTATTTTGGTTCATACAGGAAAAAATGGGCTAAGAGTGAAGAGGTTCGACCAAGATGGCTAATTTGATCAATCCCCCCCCCCCCCGTTTTTACCATTAAAACAGACTTCAGCATGATAAAATCGCACTTTCAAACTCACAGATTGTCACGAGCAAACCAAAGCATCCAATTTTGCAAGCGTTATAAAGTTTGATAGCAACATTAAAATTAAAATTTACACCGGGAAACAAGTTCATATGTAAATCCATATGTAGGAAAATAGTGATTTTGGAAACTTAACACACACAGATAGTCCATGAGCAAACCAACGTAATTGTAAAATTCAAGAGATAAAATTTAATAGCCATATACAAATCACACTTCCTGCTAAATCGAACAAACCCTGGTGATTATATCAGTCAAAATAAAGTAATCAACCAAGAGCTGAATATCGACCACCAAAAAACTGAAAATGAGGTCGCTAGCAAAGTTTCTTGTTCAAAGGGATAGACGGATAGCAAACAAAGTACTAATCCATCGAAAAAACAAGTAAAACTCATCAACCATAATCAGATCAAAAACGATCAAAGGTACAAGATATTAGCAACTAAATAGTAAAAAAAAAAAAAAAAACATCGATTTGTTTTCAACACCTCGATCCATTCAGTTTAACTTAAACTAGTTTATAATATGTTAGATCGGAAGATTAGAAAGTACGAAAACCGGAATGGTAGATTTATATATCAACTCACCGTCCATCTCAACGATGGGATTTGCAACTTTGATCTTCTCGAAGGCCATTTCCGATTGATGGAAACTGAAGGATGGTCGGAGATTTGTAGGAAGATGGAGAAACTCCGGCCGGCAACCTGAGAGAGAGAGAGAGAGTAGCAACTGCGAAAACTGCGATGGTGAGGGATTGAATGCAGAAAATCGAGACTTTTATATAACGGTGGTGGTGGGCTCAACTCAACAACAAACGCATTAACTCCGGTTCACACTATTTTCATTTAGGCACGTTACAAGGGCATTGTTTGGCAAACTAGCTTATAAGTTAGCTGAGAAACTAGCTTTTCAAAACATTACTATGAGTAGTTTTTCAATAAGTTAGCTTGTCGTCATCCAAACATGTACCAAAAAGAAAAGTTAGTTTATAAACTAGCTTATCAGCTAACTTATAAGCTAGTTTTTTTTGCCAAACATAGCCCAAGTCTTTGAATCGGACAAATCATTGTTGCCCGGTTCACCTTACTATTTACTTTTTCCATTGTCTATACTTCTATACTATATTATAAAGTATTTGAACTAAATTTCTAGAAACCAATTTTATACATAAAGTATCGTTTATTGATGTATATTACTTAAAATTCAAAATTACAAGTAATGATAGGTTAATATAACTTTTTGAAGTTACATATTTAAATTCATATAAGTAACTGATAAACATTATTACATATAAGATAAACATTTTATTTTAAACATAAATATCTCAAATATAATTAGGATAATTATTGAAGGCGAGAGCATCATGTGAGAAGCTGAGTTAACAAGAAAAGCGTGAGAAATGGATCTAAATCGTTGATCACTTTTAATTTCAAGACCACCCAAGAATCAACGCTTGATACGGGGATTGATATGGTGCATCACATCCTAATGTGCATCCAACGGTTAATAATCATTTCCCACGCTTCTCACATTAACTCAACTTCTCAACAGACCCCTACTCTATCATTGAATACTTCATCATTATTTATAAAAACCGTTGCACTATTAAAATTGAAATAAATTACATCTTATCATTAAACGTATAATAAAATAAATTATAATAAATAACTGAATTAAACAGATTACACCAAAAAACGAGAACTTTAAATCATTATTTTAATACCAATATTGATATTTTTTTCAACTTTTTTAAGGAACCTTCAAATTAGGAAGACATGTTCAACCATCTCTTGTAATTTATAGTTTATTTAAATATAATTTCATATTTCTTAATTAGAAATTGTATTAATTTTTCATTTTCAGTTATGATACAAAATTTGATGCATCTTATGGACACAATTAATACACTGCATTTTTTACAGTGTATATGATACAATTAGGGGTGTTTGCGGTCAGGTTTGGGCGGTTTAACCCCCAAACCACAAACCAAATCATAAAATGGCGGTTTAGGAAATTTTCAAACCGAACAGTTTGGTAGCAAATGACCAAACTGGACCACAAAAAGGCGGTCTAGTCTGACCGGTTTAGACGGTTTGAGCTTTTTATGGGTTTTAAACTAAAAAAACATAAATTCTATATCCAAAATAAAATTTCTACCAATATAACCTTATTAAAAAATAGTATATCGAATTATAAAAGAACACTTATATATTAAATTTAAAAAATTGAGCAAGTTGAAAAAAAGTAAACAAATCACCCATAATAGTTGAATTTTGGACAAATATTGAGAAAGTCGAATGACGATTTGGATTTATATTTGGATTTTGAACGGATCTTAGAACTTTGTCAATTTAAATAACACAATCAATTAAGAAAATGAAAACTAAAGACATAATTCTTTAACGAACCTTTTTTAATTGAGACATAAAAGTTGAGCTTACAATATGAAAACTAAATATGATTAAAAGATGCGTGTTTTTGGCGATCGGTTCGGTCCAGACCGCTCAAAAAAGGGGGTCAAAACCGCAGTCCGCAGACTAGACCGGACCGAGCAGTTTGACTATTTTTCAGACCGAACCGGACCGCCAGACCGCTCAAACCACCAAAAACGGTCCAGTTTGACTTGGTTCGACCGGTTTGAACGGGCCAACGATTTTTTTGAACACCCCTAGATACAATAATCAATTCAAAACACTTTATCACATACACCTTGTTCTTTTAGCCAAAGGTAACTAATTATCTATATCCATGTTTTGTTTTAATTAAATTATTATTTTTATTTTTACTAAAAAAATGTTAAATATTATCTACCATTTATGTAAATATCTTAAAAATTAATATACAAGTCACTTCTTTTTTTTGTAAAATAAATTACCTTAAATATGTTTTTATAACATTTTGAGTTCAAGTTACAACTTACTGGCATACTTATAAATTCTTAAAATTACACAATTTTTAAAATTACACATTTGAACTCCCTAAAACTAGTTGATAACCTACAGATAAACATGTGTAAGTAAAAACAAGATAAGTGTTCAAAACTATTAATATATCGAAATACTCCATAAAATTGATAAATAACTGAAAACATTATCGTTTTATCAAAACCATATAAAATCGTAAAATACAATTGACAAAGACAAAAAAAATTAAACGAACTACTAAAATCAAGATGTATCGCACAACATTGTGCATGTAGTATAACATAAATATATAAAAAGTAAATTTGCTTTATAAGAACAAGTTTTATCAAATAAAATGGAGAGTAAATTACATTTTTTGTCCTTATGATTTTCGTTTTCAACTGTTTTCCTCCCTTTAGGTTAAATTTTACAACTTGGTCATCGTGGTTTTGCAGAAAAAAACGTTTGGAATTGCTCTTTCCTAACAGCCACTAAAAGAGCTGATAAGTTGAGTGTTTTAACTTTTTCCATTTCCTCTCATTTTTCCTTTAAAAATAAATTTTAATATATATAACCCCCCCCCCCCCCAACTTCCAAAAGACATTCGGTATGCATCATTCAGAGCTCCACCATTGGAGCAACCTCTGTCGTCACCAATCTCTTGCATTTCTAGCCTCCTTGTCCCCTTTTCTCCTCCTTTCATCTCCAACTTAAACCACTTCGGCACACACTCACAGTGATCGACTCCTGTTGTCTTCTCTATCGTTGTTTTGGTTCGACCTAACAAGTTCGACCATCGAATCAACCAATGGCTACCCACTTGCATCGAATCAACCAATGGCTACCCACACCGACTTGAGTACCAGTACCAAATTGAGCCTAAAATGAACCTAGATCTACTTTATCTCTGCCCCTGCAAATGACAACTTCCATCATCAAGTTTGTTTCACATTAGAACAAGGTTAACAGTTTGGTATTAAAATTAGTATGATAGACTAGAATTTGAGAACAAAATGGATCTGGTGTTAGGCGTGGATGCATATATATTTATATTTATACATTAATTAATATATTAAAATATAGTTGTTAATGCCAAAAATTACCCAAATATAACTTAAGGTCGGTGTAGAGCTTTTAACAACTAAAGCAAAGGATCTATCGACATATCTTGCGACATGAAATAAATAAAGGAAATGACACAAGAAATTGGTGACGCGGAAAACCCCGTCGAGGGTAAAAACCGCGGACGATAACAGAGCTCGTCAATGCACTATGGACGTCAAACAGGCGTTGTCCTTTAGAAGGAGCGGTTGGGAGTACAATTGACAATATTACAAGTAAAAGACAAACAAATCGTAAGATCATAACGTTCGTCGTAAATTGGAACACTCTGTCGAGAGTTCTCCTGAGGGAGAAATAGCTTGAACAGCTTGTGTATGCTTGAATGCTCTGAATTCTGTGTCTTGTCCTTTCTGAAGCCTTTGTAGCTTGTATATATAGCTTAGGTCACTATAAATGAGCATTTAATGTCCCAACAGTCTATACATTGAAGGGCCTTGATGGTGATCTTTCGTTATGACCGTTGACCATAAATGTATATTATTAACCTGAAACAAAGAAACATAGAGCAAACGTTCGCTGATAGTTAATGAGTCATGATTGTAACACCCTAAAAATAGGGATAACAAAAAACCGAAAACGGACATAAGGTATACTAAAATTGTCATAGCAAGAGCCTCCCAAAAATGGGGAAATGTATAAACAACCTATTTAATTACAATTGTAATTTAACAGACAATAAATAACAACCAACTAATCTAATTTCTACGACTAGAAAAGAGATTACAAAAGGGTTGTCATCTATAAACCCAAACGGTTCATATCCAAAAGTATCACGCGTCCATGTGCAAAAACCCCAAGCTCTCACCCCAAAGCAACTAAACCTTCTTAGGACTGGCGCCGCTAGAACCTGAGATACACATCGACACCAAACAAGTGTTAGGCCAAAAATCCTAGTGAGTTGAACAATAATAAGCATGCATGAACAGTTACAAAACTTATCAGCAGTTAACCAGAGTTCAATATATGTGGAGTCAATAGGGGAGACCCAAAACACCAATCAAGTTCCACCCAAAGAGTCGATATATCTTGATGCCCTATAACAAGAGACACCCGAAAGGCCCGGCACATCCGAGGACTACAACCATGGCATTACCCCGAATGGCGGAGGTCTAGGCACGGTACCATCATGGTGGCGCCCAAGACTACATCCTCCTAGTGTCTACTGACTTGGTTCGTCCAACATATTATATAGGAGGTCTTGAGGTATATTCCAACCAAAACATTTCGATACCAACCATGGGTACTATGTTACCATCCTATCACATAAGTCCATTTTGAGACCCAAATGATAATCATGCTCATCATGCATATAAAATATATCCCCACAAAGGGATTTCAACTAGAGACAATCTTAATACCGAGACATATGTACATTTATCATATCAAGGTACACTTATCATATATTCAAAAGAAAAGTCCCCAATACTCGTACATTTAGAGTAAGACATGGCATATCATATGAAACCACATTTCCAACATATCTTCATGAGAAAACCCAAGTACTTGAACATATAGAGATAAATAACGACAAATAGAAAGATATGATGTGTATCTAGTTTTAACAAAGGTTAGTAAACACACAATCTAGGTTTTTGAACCAAAACCTAGAAAATGGAAAACCCTAGAAGTTGAATGGGAATGATGGAGACTTGGACTCTTGAGATCTTGATGTAGAAGGAGACTCAATAAATGATGCTCTACCTCCCAAAGACTTGCAATAAATGCTCTAACTTGCAAGAGAAAGAAAATGGCTCCCAAACCGTAGAAAATCGCTCCCCAAATCAGTGTGTGTGTGTTTTGTGATTTAGAACCGAGAGAAGAGGGATTTTGGGGACCTGCAGGTCGATCGCGACTTGTGCCGCAACTTGCACCCGCGGCATAAGTCGCCCATGTGCTCAAAGGTGAAGGCTCTAGTGGGTTACGCGGCTTGTGCCACGACTTCCACCCACGGCGTAAGTCGCGAGGTTCCTCAAATGCGCATACTCCAGTGGACTACGCGGCTTGTGCCGCGACTTCCACCCGCGGCCTAAGTCGCGTAACTTACTACTCAACAAAGGCTGGTCCAAAACTTCCCAATCGATACCAAACAACTAACATATACAGAAAAAGGCAATTAAGCATATAATTTCTACTTTGATAATTAACAAGGCCTCAAACTTACCTGAAATTACGGATGTTACAATGATCGTTAAACATCCTGTGAAGGTTGTAAGATATTCATTACTGGAGATTTTGGTTGTAAGTTGTAAGAAACTTGCGACTATCGCCATGAGTGACGACTACAGTTCTTGGTGTATTTAGTCTTTAGGACCTTATCTTAATACAAAAGTGGTCTTAAGATTGGAAACGTTCGGTCTTCTTGCGTCGGTCGAGACTTGTAAATTTTTACCCAAACAATAGTTATATGATTTTTTTTTTCTAATAAAATTAAAGAAAAATTGAAAATACCAAAATACTCCTCAAGCTAAAAGTTAATAATTGTTAGATGGAGGAATCGATTACAAATATTTTTGTAAACGACAATGGCTAAACTATAGTTTTTAACCTGTAGGAAAAACTCCTTATAAAAAAAAAACCTGCACGAAAAACTTCGTTGAAAACAAAAATTGTAATTTAAACTCTTAAATGTATTTTATTCTTTTTCTTATTCCATGAAACTTGCTTTTGAAAACTTTATTTTGAGAGCCTAATGTGTATTTAATCCAATTAATCGAATATATTGTGTATTTTAATATATTTCAAGAAATATATTATAATTTTGTAAAAAAAAATAGAACATAAGCTCTACACCATGATAAATCAAAAATGACATTAATTCTTTTTCAAAATTTAGAAAATCAACATTTTAGTACTTATAGTTTATTTTACAGATATATTATTTTTGTTACATTAACTTTTAAGGTTATGTTTGGCAAAAAAAAGTTAGCTTATAAGTTGATATATGTTTGGATGACCATAAGTTAGCTTATTGAAAAACTACTTAAAGTAACGTTTTGAAAAGTTAGCTTATCACTACCAGCTAGCTTATAAGCTAATTTGCCAAACAATGCTTAAAATGAAAATAATATTTTTAAAATATTGATTTTGAAAATATGAATATGTGTTTACTAGTATTAATTTCTTTTAGATTGCAATGGTCCACGTAAGAAATAGTCAACGTCGTAGGTTATAAATGCTTTTTAAAGAAATACGCTTTGGATAAGACAACACCCTACCTATGTTAGCTAAGTATAGGGATGGAATCTCATTTTCAGGGAAGATGGATTCAATTGGGAAATTAAAATAGTCAATATTTTTAGGGAGGGCTAATTGCGCCTTTAACTTTGCTAAATGCATCTATATGATTAATTTTTTCCTCACACATATCAATATCAAAATCTGTTTTTTACATTCCAAATGCATGAATTACATTCCCAATGCACGAATTGACCTGATTTTGACATAATTAAGGGTGTCATTAGCACTCCCCTATTTTTAATCAACTTACTTATTATTATTTTTGAAATTAAAATTTTAATCAAGTCAAAGTTTATGTAAAATTCTTTTGTATTTATGTAAAGTTTATTTTCAGATTTTAAAAAGAAAATTTTTACGCAAGGATTCTTACACAATTTTTTTTATGCAAATGTGGATCTTTACGTAAATTTATATAAATATTTTTTTTTTCTTTTTATTTAATTTGAAAATCGAGTTTACTAAATGTGTAAGGGCCTGTTTGTTTTAAAAAAAAAACATCTGAAAAGCTCTGAACTCCAATCCGGTCAGACTTCCAAAGATTAAGAGTGTTTGTTTTTTTCTTTTAAACAAGAGCTGAAAAGCTCTGGAAAACTCTGAATTCACAAGAGGTAATAAAAGCTCTAAAAACCCTATTTCATCGGCGCCTCCCTCTAATTCCAGATCTCACCTGCCGATCGATTACAAAAATGAATATGAAGTTGTAAGCAAACATGAGTATGATGTTGTAAGCGGCTGTGCCATATGTGTTGAAGTTTCTCTTGATGAAAGTACCATTTTAGAGGTTAATGTGTTGGGTTTGAAGTGGTGGTGGTGGGAGGGTGGCGCAGTGGCGGAGATCTTGGACGGAGAAGGAGATGTGAGAAGGGAAGAATTGGAAGAGGGTGATGAGGGAATAGAGGAAGATAAGAGGAGTTTGAGGTTAGGAGTTGAGTTCCAGATGATGTTATTGAACATTTTCTTGGGGTTTTCGGTTGGATCTGTGGTGTCTTTCACCATTGTTGGGGGGATGGGATGGAAGGAAGGTCTAACAAGAGGAAGGAGAAAGAGAAACACCTCAAAAAGAGGAAAAAGAAAAACAAAACATAATTATGGGTCTGGTGGTTTTTTTCCTAATCCTTGTTGTATAGAAATAAGGGTAATGCCTTTTCAAAAAAAAAAGAAATAAGGGTAATGTTTTTAAAGTTCCTTTTAAAATTACATTATTGCTCCGATTCCAGATTTAGAATTCAGATGTTACAAAACAAACAATCTTATTGATTCAGATTTCAGACTTCAACACCACCTCTTATTAATCAGTTGTGAAATAAGACTTCAGACTTCAGACCTCTTAAAAAACAAACGCCACCTAAGTCATTTCCATAATCTCGGGCTAAAATCGGAATTGGATTGAAAAAAAATGATTAAAAAGTGAATTTAGTTAGGAAGATTGACTATTTTGGTCAATTTCTCTCTAATTCGTCGGGTTATGGGATTTTTCTTATAATCATAGTTATTTAGGTCGGGTTTATACTTATTTCAACTAATTCAATAAAGTTTTGAAGTTAGCAGTCAAATAAAACATCAATGGTTTGGACTTTTAAGGAAAGTCAAACATGTCATCACTTAATTATCTTATCAGTTGAACTACCTGAAAGATTCGGTTAAAAACATTTGGACAAGCCACTCTAATTATTTTTGCTTAGGAAAATCTAACTTATTCAAAAACCTTTTTAATGTATAAGAGCATCTTCAACAGATTCCCCAAAATTTCTCTAAAATGGAGATTCAAAAGTCAAAATCTCAAAAAAAGTTACATCAATCTCCAACAGCTTCCCCATTTTGGAGATTAAATCATTAATTATATTACTAAAATATTTCATATATTTAATAAAATATTATTTCTCTCTCCTAAATATTTTATTTCAAGGTTTCTCATTGGTGGGATACAAAAAAAAATCATTTCTCTCTCATAGTAATTATTTTTGGAGATATCTTTAAATTTGGAGAAATTTACACTCTCTCTCCTATTTTCTCCATTTTGGAGAAAGGTTTGAAGAAATCTCTTGGAACAAAAAATGTCCAAAATTCTCATTTTCTCTATTTTGGAGAAGCTGTTGGAGATGCTCTAACTCAATATAACTCATTTAGGTTGGATTGAAAATAGTTTTTAAACACATTTAAATTGAAATTTAAAACTACAAAAAAAAAATCAAATTATCATATTAGTAGTTAATACTTACTACATAACCACCCAAAATATTACAAATTATTAATATGTTATTTATGATTAATATTCATTCTGAAAAGATATATATGGTATGTTATGGACGACTCTTCAGTGACTGAAAACTGTAAACCAAACTATATAATACGATATTAAAAAGTATAAACCGCCAAAATCCTATACCACACAGTTTGATGTAGTCCTAACAAATTATGCAGATTTGGTAATAAAATGAAAGCCCCTAGTAAAACATATTTGTAAATTTTATATCAATTTATATTTATCATTATTGAAATATTTTATGTATTTTATGCACCTTTCAACGTTTTGATCATTTTGTTTATCATCACTTTAATGTCTTATTATCTTACCAACCACTAAAACGTTATACATACTTTAAAACATCTGAAGAATATTAAATCTATATTCACTCAGATGTCAGTTATTTAAAATATCTGGTTTAGAATACGATATAAATATCTATATTATATTATAAAGTATTTATAAAAAATTCTTAAAAACAATTGTTAAAGTTTAATGTACCATTATTTAATGTTAATTACTTAAAATCTTTTAAAAGCAACCATTAAAGTTTTATGTACTACATTTAATGCTATTTATTAACTTTCAATCCTTATCTCTAACCACTTTAACTCACCTAAAATTACTCCTCACATAACTAAATATAGGATAAAAATCAAATTTTAAATATAAAAAATCTAAAATATAATTAAGAAAATCTAACAAAATATTTAATGTTTATTTTATAAAAAAACATTACATTATTAAACTAAAATAAATTACATTATTATTAAACTATCGAAGAAACTATTAAAAACAAGTTTTTATACATTAAGTATTGTTTATTGATACACATTACTTAAAATTCAAGATTACAAGTCATGATGCATGAGTACAAATATAAAGAATTTAAAATATACTAGAAGTGTACTCGCGCAATGCAGCTAGATACTTCACGATTTTAATGTTTCATTTTATTTTCTGTTTTTTGTCGATTTACATTATGACTTTGGATGGTTGTGAGAAAGTGATAATGTTTTTTTTATATAAATTTGTTTAATTTAGACTTAATAATATAATGTAATTTATTTTGGTTTCATAATATAATTTTTTTTATAAAATATTATGTTAGATTTTTTTAATTATATTTTATATTTTATATATTTAAAATTTGATTTTTATTCTATATTTAATTATGCTGAGAGTTATTTTAGGGAAGTTAAAGTGGGAAATGATTTTAGAGAAGTTAAAATGGTTAGAGATAATGATTGAAAATTAATAATGTAATTTATTTGGTTTCATAATATAATTTATTTTATAAAATATTATGTTAGATTTTTTTAATTATATTTTATATTTTTTATATTTAAAATTTGATTGTTATTCTATATTTAATTATGCTGAGAGTTATTTTAGGGAAGTTAAAGTGGAAAAACCGGACATGAGGCAACACAATGCTTTGAAATCGTGGGCTATCCCGAGTGGTGGACTGATCGCATAAAACCAGGAGGTCATCGTTCTGGAAATCAAGCAAGGAACGGAGGATGGGGTCGAGGAAACGCAAGAACCAACGTCGCCAACACATCAACAGAATGTGATCGCTGAACCATGGGTCTTCTCCGCAGAGCAATGGAAAACTCTAGCGAGACTTGTCGGCAATGCAAAGGTTCCGAGTGATCGACTAAATGGTACGTTCTATAATCAATTGTGGATAGTTGATTCGGGAGCCACTCACCATGTAACGGGCAATGCCGCTTTGATGAAAAACATTCGAGAAATAGTTGATTGCCCGGTTGGTCTTCCAAACGGAAACTATGTAGTTGCATCTCAAGAAGGAGACGTTCAACTAACAAATAAAATTACCCTTAAACGTGTCCTCTTAGTGCCTCAATTTCATTGAAACTTGATTTCCGTCTCTCAGTTAAATGATGATCTAAACTCCATAGTTCAATTTGATTCTGGTGTGTGTACTATACAAGACCATTTGAAGGCGCAAATTGGAATAGGGATTAGGCGTGACGGACTCTATTACTTTGGAAAGGGCGGCACAATGCAACAAATATCTACCAATAAAACCACTTCAATTTTGGAGCTTTGGCATAGAAGAATGGGACACCCCTCCGAAAAAGTGTTGAAATTTTTGTTGCCAATTATGAATACAAAAGGTAGTTTAAAAATGCCTTGCGATATTTGTTTTCAAGCTAAACATTCGAGAGACAAGTTTGTTTTGAGTAATAATAGAGCATCACATATTTTTGAGAAACTTCATTGCGATTTATGGGGGCCTTATAAACATGTTTCATCATGTGGTGCTAAGTATTTTCTTACGTTAGTTGATGACTATTCACGAGTAGTTTGGGTCTACTTAATGATTGACAAAACTGAAGTCTTTCAAACGTTCCTATCTTTCGTCGCTATGATTGAGCGCCAATTTTCTCAGCAAATTAAAATCGTACAAAGTGACAATGGAACGGAATTTAATAGTTTACACGACTATTTTCTGGCCACCGGAATATATTTCAAACCTCGTGTGTTGGAACCCCCCAACAGAACGGACGGGTAGAAAGGAAACACATGCACCTTCTAAATTTTGCACGGGCACTACTATTTCAAGCCAATCTCCCTGTGTATTTTTGGGGAGAAGGAGTTATTACCGCCGCACATTTAATCAACCGAACTCCCTCCACGTTGCTTGACAACAAAACACCTTATGAGATTTTGTTTGGTCATAATCCACCATTAAACACCATTCGAACCTTCGGATGCTTGACGTTCGCTCATAACTTAAAAGCAAAAGGTGATAAATTCTCTAGTCGGAGTCGTAAATGTCTTTTTGTTGGATACTCGTTCGGAAAGAAAGGGTGGAAGTTGTTCGATCTAGACACCAAGGAATTCTTTGTATCACGAGACATTAAATTTTTTGAGAATATTTATCTATTCCGTGACACCGAAGCAACCAACATTGATCCTTGCACTATCGTCCCTTACACAGATAATGTCCATGATGATTTCGGGTATATCAACGAAGACACCATCATGAGTGATGATACCATTGATTCACCTACAACGGACTCTCTAATCAATCAGAATCACCATGGGCTTGATACGACCCAACAGGAAACAGATTTACCGCCTACGAGTTCTAAACCAGACTTACCACCTCTAAGTTCTGCGGCTCAACCAGCTGCCACGGACACCTCTATATCTCATGACGAGTCTGTTGCAACAACTCCGACTGAATCAACCGCGGACAACATTGATTTAGGACGAGGCTTACGGAACAAGAAGTCATCAGTCCGACTAAAGGATTATGTCACTCACACCGCCATCGCAAACGGTAACCCAACCGTATCCTCGTCAGGTACGTCTTATCCTCTGATTCACTATATTCATTGCAACAAATTCTCGTTGCCGCACCAAAAATTTATCGCGGAGCTTACCGCTGGCAACGAACCACGTAACTTTAAGGAAGCCATGCAACATCCGGGTTGGAAGACGTCCATGCAATAAGAAATCCAGGCATTAGAAGACAATGGTACATGGACCCTCGAACCACTTCCCCCTGGCAAACGTGCATTAGGGTGTCAATGGGTGTATCGCGTCAAATACTTGTCCAACGGTGACATTGAACGCCTAAAATCTCGGCTAGTCGTTCTTGGTAATCATCAGCAAGCCGGTGTAGATTATAACAAAACATTTGCTCCGGTTGCAAAAATGACAACTATTCGAGCTTTTTTGGCCATCACCGTCGCAAAAAACTGGGAGCTGCATCAAATGGATGTTCAGAATGCGTTCTTGCACGGAGACCTTAAGGAAGAAGTGTTTATGAAGCCTCCTCCGGGTTTTGCTAGCTCAAATTCAAATCTGGTTTGTCGACTACGAAAATCCTTGTATGGCCTCAAACAGGCTCCCAGGTGTTGGTTTGCAAAACTCGTAACCGCCTTAAAGGACTATGGATTTTTGCAGTCCTATTCGGATTACTTTCTTTTCACCTACACACGCAAGTCGGTCCAGATAAATGTTCTCGTATATGTAGATGACTTGATCATTTCAGGGAATGATTCTGCAGCCATTCGGGCTTTTAAATCCTATTTGAGTGAATGCTTCAAAATGAAAGATCTTGGATCCTTAAAGTACTTTCTCGGTATCGAAGTTGCTCGAAGCTCCACCGGTCTATTTCTGTGCCAACGAAAGTATACACTCGACATCATTTCCGAAGTCGGACTTCTGAGTGCCAAACCCTCAGCCGTCCCAATCGAGCAAAATCATCAGCTCGGTCGCGCCACAGGTAAGCCTCTCACTAATCCTAAATCTTATCGTCGTCTAGTTGGACGCCTCATTTATCTTGCGGTCACTCGTCCCGACCTCGCCTATGCGGTTCATATTCTATCCCAGTTCATGCAAGCACCTCGTTAAGAACATTTGGATGCCGCACTACGGGTCGTCCGCTACTTAAAAGGAACTCCTGGTCAAGGAATCCTGCTTCGCTGCGATAGTGACTTAACCTTGAGTTGTTGGTGTGACTCAGATTGGGCAGCCTGCCCTGTTACTCGACGCTCGCTTTCCGGTTGGCTTGTCTTTCTTGGTCACTCGCCTATTGCATGGAAAACAAAGAAACAACAAACAGTTTCTCGATCCTCTGCTGAATTATAAAAAGGGTGCTTCCATATCAATGAAGAGAGGTCACAATTCCAAAAACTCTCTCAAAATTATCAAATTCTAACAAAATGCTTAATTTTTTTTATATAAAAAATATTATATTATTAAGCCTAATTTAAACAAATTTATAAAAAACCATTATCACTCTTTCAAAACCATCCAAAATCGTACTGTAAATCGATAAAAATAAAAAATAAAAAATAAAAAAAACATTAAAATCGTAATTTATTCACTGCATTGCACAAATACGCTTCTAATTCTAATGATTCAACAAATTATAAATCAAATTTGTTTGGTCAACAAAATTGACCAAAGAAATGTTGACTTGGCTTCTTAGATAAGGATTTAGTCAATTGGCTTCTGGATGACCAAAATGGTCATCTTACACGTCTCTTCACATTAAAATTGTCCATCACTTATTTATCTTATCCTTTGCTTCTTTCTTCAATCCAAAAAAACAAACAAACAAATCTTATAGGATTCTCAAGAAATTCTTCATTTTTTTTAAAAAGAGATGATTGTGACTGATAATTTTTTAATAAATATATAATTAATGAAGGAGGTTTATTTAGATCCTTAAATATTGGAAAAAGTTCAAAAAAACCCAACAGACTTTAGGGTTTGGAGTTGATTAAGTACCTAGACATTTTTTTCGAACAAATAAGTAATTAGACATTTCAAAACCTGTTAAATAAATCCTTGGACTTTTGTTAACCTGTTAAATACATCCTTATTACTTAAAAAATGTAACTTGCAACCTACATAGCAGATAATTAAAAGGAAATGTCACCTACTTTATCCGCCTATAAACTAAAAATGAGGAAATTAACTGAAATAAGTCAATCTCATCAACCAAGTTCATTTTAAACCACTTTTCAAAGTTTTTTTTTTCTAAAATAGTTAAAAGTTTGGGAATGATATATATATATATATTTGCATAAGAATTGTTTTTTTCCAAAAAATAAAATAAAAAACATCTTTACATAGAAAATTTTATGTATAAAGATTCACTTTCTGTTTATATTTTTAGAAAAAAATTACACTTTGAATCTTTATAAAGTTATAATTAGTTATTTAATTTATTTTATATTTATTACTTTTTCATTTTTATTATATACGTTTAAAATGAACTCAATATTGTTTTTAAATTTAATCTTATATTATTCAATATCATAAATACGTACAAATTATTTTTATAGTTTCACTTTATGCCTTTATAGTTACAGATTAATCTTATATTATTAAATAAATAACCCTAAAAGGATAGAAAGTGTAAATATTAAATATAATTCATACGTATTTATGATAGTTAATAATATGAGATTAAATCCAAAAAATTCAATATTAGACTTATTTTAAACATATTGACGAGACAATTATAATGATGTAATTTGAAGAAAAAAAAGACATATTATTTTTGATGTATTTTAGTTAATATACGATTATGTGTGTTAATGTAATAAAAGTTTAACTGAAATTAAAAAATCAGGAAATATAAAGTAAATTAAATAACAAAATTATAAAGATACTTTCTAATATTTTTTTTGCCAAAAACAATTCTTAGGGCAAAAAAAAAAATTATGCATAAACTTAGACTTTAAAAGGTGTTTAAAAAATGAATTTGGTTGATGAGATTGACTATTTTAGTTCATTTTTCCATTTTTTAATCTGTAAGAGGATAAAGTAGGTGACATCTTTTTTTTATATTTCTAGTTTTATCTGTTATGTAGGTTGCGAGTTACATTTTTAAGTAATAAAAATGTATTTAACAGGTTTCGAAAAGTCCAAGAATTTATTTAGTGTGTTTTGAAATGTCTAAGGACTTATTTGTTCCAAAAAATTGTCCAAGAATTTAATCACTCAAAACACTAAAGTCCATTGAGTTTTTTTGGACTTTTCCCTTAAATATTTTGAGAATCTAAAGCCACTTATTTATGTAGTATTCATGATAAATAACATTGAATAATAATGTATTTGTTTTTCATAAAAATGGACATTCATCAAAAATATTTATTATGTTATTCATTATTAATACAAAGTTTTTAAAATATTTATCATATAATCAATATAACATAAAAATCTTATAAAACTCATTTGTTTTGCTTTTTATTTATTTATTCAACTTATTTACTTTCATTTAGAATATATTTTTTCTATCATAAAGTTTCATTCAAATTTATTCAGGTCCCGTTTGCTTTATAGGTTTAGATTTAATTTGGAGGGATTTGAAATTCAATTCTATTTCAATCTCATGTTTGGTTTGAATGATTTCATGGGATTAATCCAACAAACATAGAATTTTGAAATTTCACGGGGTGATTGGTATTTCACGTGATTTAATAAAATTTGTATATAATAATGTGTTAAAACATTTGTTTTTAATAATCAATTAATAAAAACGTAATTTAATTATTTTCATAATTTATTTTTATAAATTATTTATAAAGAATGAAATTCAATTTCATTCCAAATCGTATAAACCAAACACAACAAAGATTCAACATCCTTCCAATTCCAAACCCTTCCACAAAATTCAAATCCCTCAAAATCATTTTATCAAACCAAATACCCAACTCCCTTGATTTATTCATCTAACAGTTATTAGTTGTGATAATTTTGTTTTTCAATTATTTCTTAAAAATTTATTAAACTATATATGATATTAAATATTCTATAAACTTAATTTGATTGTAATGAAAAATAAGGTTTAATAAATTATTTCAAAAAAAAATCTTGTTTCAAAAAAACCCAAACTATCTCATTTTAAATGATTAAGTTTCTAAATTATTTTTTTAAATAAAAAAACCATTAAACTTTTTTATTTTGAATGATTAAGTCCCTTAACTATTTTTTGAATGAAAAAACCATTAAACTATCTAATTTTGAATAATTAAGTTCCTAAACATTTTTTTAATAAATAAACCATCGAACATCTAAAAATAGGTTACCTTTTTAAAGGTGACTGGGACTGACTATGAAGACTTTAAAGTAAAAACAAATCCAAATCAGTTTTACCATTCTCAAACTCTACGCCATTAAAACCCTCACAAACAATCGTATCGCTCCGCCTCGCTACTCACCGTTGCCCGAACGTTGTTCGTTCTCCATATCGCCTAACACGTTGTTGGCCCCTGCCATCGATCTCCTTCTTTTTGATCTATTTTTTTATCTATCAATAGAGGAAGAATCAAAAGGTAACCGGTTACAGATAGTTTTTTGGGTTAAAATGATGTAAGTAACCAATTTTTAGAAGTTCGATGATTTCATTTATTGAAAAAAAATGTTCAAGGACTTAATCATTCAAAATGTGAAAATTTAATGGTTTTTTCATTCAAAATGAGAAAGTTTAATGGTTATTCATTCAAAAAAATAGTTCAGGGACTTAACCATTTAAAATGAGAAAGTTTAATGATAATTTCATTCAAAAAATTAGTTCAAGAACTTAATCATTCAAAATAAAATAGTATATTGAGTTTTTATGAACTTTTCCCAAAATTATAATATACATTCTTTCTTTTCACAAAGTTGCAGTATGGTTCCTTAGGGGTTGTTTGTTTTTTGGGTTTCAGCTTTTAATGAGCTCTTTTCACTGAATCGGTTAGACAAAACCAAATCCAGTATGTTTGTTTTTTCTCTTCTTCCAGAGCCACTTGAATCTAAAAACCCTCTGATAAAAAAAATGGTAACCAAGCCACTTAATTCCTCTTATTTCCCTTGTGTCCCGCCTCCAAGAATCCCAAACTTCACAGCTTCTTCACTTCAAAATCGATCTCCAAATCCTTCTTGACCCAAATCAAGATTGGTGTTGGTTCGTCCCAAATCGATTTCCAGATCCTAACCCAAATCCTTCTCTAAATCGATTTCCATATCGATTTCCTTCTCGACCCAAATCGATCTCCAAATCCTTCTCCAAATCGATTTCCAGATCGATTCCCTTCTCGTTTTTGGCGTGTGATCGTGATGATGACGGTAATGGTGGTTTAAAGAGCAACATAGGAGAAGGTTGTTCAAAGACGGTGATCAGAGAGTGTAGGATATGTCAGGAAGAAGATGAAGAGCACGATATGGAATCTCCTTGTGCCTGTAATGGCACCCTCAAGGTCTCTTTCTTATCCTCCCCCTTTTGCCCTACCTTTTAAGGGGTTTTAAGTTATAATGGTGCTTTAGTAAAATTAAAATTAAAAAAATTCTACTTATGATTTTCGTATTTCAAAAGTGATACAGATTTTTGAAGTTTGTTTGCTTCCTAATTTTTCCTCCGTGAAACAATTTTTGTCGATTTTTATAGTTAAAAATTAGGGATTTGAAAGTCACGCTTTTCCAGATCGATTTCCAAATCGATTTCCTTCTCGTTTTCCAGATTGATTTCCAAATTGATTTCCAGATCGATTTCCTTCTCGTTTTCCAGATCAATTTTCCAAATCGATTTCCAGATCAATTTCCTTCTCGTAGGGACTGCAAGACGGGAAGCTTCGGGTACGTCCAGGACAGTTCGTCCCTGATTTTGAGGATTCAATGTAAATGGTGAGGATTCAATGTAAATGGGTCTGCACCTATAGTTTGTCCCTGATTTTGAGTATTAAAGGTGATTTGCTGTTAAAAAAAAAATTCATTTCTGTCAATCATATGATGTTTTTGGACATCTTAACAAGTTTTTTAGAACACTTTAAAAAAGTTGTGTATTAGCTATTTTATAGAACACTTTCGAGGAGTGTCCTATAAACTCATCATTTTACAGAACACTTTTTCAAACGGTATCGTATAAAATAGATAATATGATACTTTATTTTAAAACGTCATAACAAAACTTGTAAAATTGCCTAAAAACGTCATAACACTTTTATATATGACATTTTTTGATTTGATCCTATAAATGTAAGTTTTGTAAAGTATATTATTATGATGCTTAGATATTTTAGGCGTCCTATAAAACTAATTTTTGTTATAATGACGTCCTATAAACCTAATGTTGTTGTTGTTATTATGAATAGCATGTTGTAGTGACATAACACTTGTCATTTTTCTTTTATCTTAAAAAGCTATAATAACCAATATCCTATCAACATATATAAAAATTAGTTCAAATGGCCAAAGGGTGGAGAGGGATTGGCCTCTTAGCCATCCCTCTCCCTGAATTGCAAAAATGTCCAAAGGGACGCAAATGTCCATTTGCGTCCCTTTGGATATTTTTGCAATTCAGGGAGAAGGATGACTAAGAAGCCAATCCCTCTCCACCTTTGGTCATTTGTGCCATTACCTCAAAATTATAACATTTCTGGAACTTCTGAAAATACCTTTTGAACAACAAACAATTTATATAAAGTGAATCTATTATATTAATTGATGGTGAGGATCGGTGTCATCATGAGATCCAATAGATGAGACCAACAAATGTTATATAAAGTGAATGAACAGAATTTGCTATATACCAAGGAGGTGTTTCATTTGCATAATTTTTTTTGAATGAATAAAATTTTGTCAAAAGAATTGGAATTTAAAGAATTTGGATGACACTGAATCTAGTTTGACCACCTGGACATTTCATAGTTTGAGTGATTACTTCATTGAACAATTTAATAGGTTACCAGTCATTTCTTTGGTCTTGATTTTTACTTGTTAGACAATTACTGATCATCTTTCTAGGTAACAATGATGTATTTAACGGGTTTAAAATATTCAAGGATTTATTTTTTCAAAAAAATAACTATCTAATTACTCAATCATTCAAATTATTAGGGGTGAGCAAAGGCGGATACCCACCTAAAATTCCCGGAACCGGAACCGGCGGTTCCTAGAATAAAGGAACCGGAACTTGAACCGGTTACACCGGTTCTTTATATTTAGGAACCAGTCCTGGAACCGCCGGTTCCGGTACCGGGTACCCGCCGTCTATTTTTATTTTTTTATCATTCATATTATAAAAAGATAAATATTAGTATATTAAAAAGTCCAAACGTAAATAAATATCACACTCGTGAAAACTAATACGATAAAAACTAAAAACTAATAAATATTACAAATAATGCTTACAAAACAAATAAATATTACAAACGGCGCGTATAAAACAAATAAATACTACAAACGGTGTTTCCAAAACACTTAACGTCATTAAAATTAGTTGATGTTAATAAATACTACAAACGATGCTTCCCTAAAAAGATAGTTTATTAACTTTTTATAAATAAATAAAATATATTTTAGTAAAAAAATAGCGGGTACCCGCCGGTTCCGGTTCTGGGTACCCAGCGGGACCGGGTAGCCGATCCCGGTGGGTACCCAACGGGTAATGGTTCCAAAAAAAAGAGAACCGGAATCGGAACCGGTCCTAATCGGTTCCATATTTTAGGAACCGAAACCGGAACCATTCACATCGGTTCCGGTTCCGGAACCGGCAGTTTCAAAGCGGTTCCGGTTCCAAAGGCGGGTACCCGCTTCCGATGCTCACCCCTACAAATTATGAAAGTTTATTGGGTTTTTCCGGACTTTTCCCGATGTTTGGTTGCCATGGGAATTCAATGAAATTCAATTCCATTCCTTTAAACTTTCTGTTTCATTCTTAAAATGTAGTTTCAAAAAATTGGAATATGAAGAATGATAAACGCCAGAATTACTATGGACTTATTTATTTGTAGCTTAATGAGTTTAATGGACTCAGAACTTATTTGGTCAACTATACATAACTGTTTGGCAGTGGCTTAATGATATAGAAAGTGACTTATTTAGTAAGCTTGTTATTCCCTAGATTCTAGTTTTTAATCACAATCATTCAAACAATCAAACAAATAAGATTGAATTACTACCTGTTTGATTCAACCTTAATCCAAACGATTACAAACAATGTTCTTGACTTTCTCTCTCTAGATATCTCTCTCTCTCTACAATTCTCTCTCTCTGAATTCAATTCTGTTCAAGACTACTTACAAAAACAACTAACCAAAAACTATTTATACCCTACAAGTAATAACAAGGAAATAAAGCAAAATACAAAACAATAAACTTTGACTTTTATTACAAAAGACTTTGACTTTAATGAGAGTTGACTTTCTCAGCTTTGACTTTCTTGACCTTTGACCTTTGTCTTCTTGATCTTGTATCCAACATATTTATGCTCTAACAAAGCTTCTAGGGGATGGAACTTTATGTAGAAAGCCAAGCTATTTCCAAACACGTCCCTTCCAATTAAAAAAACAAACTCCTTCCGTCTATGAAAAAAATCCTCTCAAACAAAAACCTTCTCAGTCTATATAGACAGATTAATGTACACATACAACTTTATTCATAAAAGACTGAGGGGCTGTTTACCAAATTTTCCATTAAGTCCTGTATGGATAAATGTGTCTGTCTGGATAAATTGATGCTGTTGTTTACTTTTTTATCTGAATAAACAATCTGAATAACAGAAATGACCAATTTACACCTGAATATGAATTATAAGTTATTTTCTAAATTGCTGTTTATTTTTTAAGCCATATATTCATAAATTCATTGATATAATCCAAAAATCAAACATAAATTCATAAAGTACTTAAAATTCCAAGTTCAAACACAAACTAGAAAAGTTCAAACACAAAGTACCCAAGTTCAAACACAAAGTAGCAAAGTTCGAACACAAATGCTTAAAATTTATTCATTATTAACCCTCGTTTCCATTTAACCCCACCTCTAAAATACAAGCTTCTAGGAAAGTTTTCACGACATTGAGATCTTTCCAACTTATCCTAATTCTATTTTGTTGTTGTGATTCACCGGTTTGTTCCATACCTAAAACAAAATCGGTAATAAGCTACAACACATCAAAATACACATAAAATTATTGCCCATAGATACATAGATAAACACCAAAATTGTTGACCATAGATACACACCAAAATTGTTGAACATAGATAATCAACATTCAAGATTACCATTCCATAATTTTCCAGATTACCATTCCACCAAAAAAATCAACAGGAAAGCAACAAAAAAACCAATATATCAACTATTGAAATATATCAAATGTGAGAACTTAATATCAATGAAAAGCAACAGGAAAGCAACAAACGATGATTATGCATCTATTAACAAAAAGCAACAGGAAATCAACAAAAAACCAACAGCCCAAACGATGATTATGCATCTGTTAACAAAAGGTCGAAATCAAAATCTTACCTGGGAATGTGGTCGTCGGCGTGAGAAGATCGATGTAAGGACCATGTGTGAAAATAAATAATTTGTAAGTCTTGGGTTTATTGGAGGATTTTGAAACTTGAGGGACTAGAAAATAATATTGTTAGACTTTGCCATTTAGGGCAAAACCATCTATTCTCCTCATTTTTCTTCATTCTGTGCGGCGCTAAGGGAGACGGGTTAGAGACTTGGGATTTGAGCTTTGAGATTTTGTTGAAGGAAGCGATCTCTCAGGTTAGTTTTCATCTTTTGATTTTATTAAGTTCTCTATTCATCTCCTTATTAGTTTTGGATTGTGGTTATTAGTTGTGGGAGATTCTAAACCCTTAAGGACTGTTTTTGGTTCGGTTTTGGGGTTGAAATCGATTGTTATTTTGATTGTTAGTATCACCAATTAATATGGGTAATCATGTAATGAAAAGTTTTTGGGCATTTTGTGATCCTCGATTGACTTGTTGTGGGGTTTCGGTGTTAGAAATCGCAAACCCCGGGCGATGTGCAACCTGGAAGGCCCCGGTCGAACTTTTGGTTTGGTGACTGGGGAGGCCGGTCGGGACACCGGTGACCAGGGAGATTGGTCGTGGCACCGGGGGACCGGGGTGGTAATGGCATTAGTGACCGGGGAGACCGGTCGACCATGTTCCGGTCGAAAGTGAGGCACCGGTCGACCATGGTCCGGTCAATAGGGGGCGCCGGTCGAGGATCCGGTCGAGAGAGAGAGACACCGGTCGATCTAGGGTCCGGTCGAGAGAAGTAGGTCCGGTCGAGGGATTCTGTGAGAGCAGTCATCATTATGGTTAGTTTGAGTATGTAAATCTCTCTCTGTTAAATCAATTACTTAAATTCTTTATCTGTTCATTATTATAATAGGGAAACAATCTTTAGCTAAGTGAGCATTCGGTTCAAACAAGTGAGTTTCTGACCCCTCAACCTCATAATCCTGTTCAAATGTTTTTGTTAAACTGAAACTGGGATGCATGAGATTTTCCTACTGATTGATGTTATATATTTTTTAAAGGAATATGTTCGCGATATAATTGTTTAATATGAATTTATATAAATGGTTCCTTGTGTTACATGCGTCGTGGTGAGAAATGTTGGACTTGTGACGAGTATAGAAATCTCACACCACCAATGTGTGCGGAATTTGTTTCCCTCACATGTGGACGGGGAGTCTGCTTGGGCCCCGATGTGAGCGGGGAGTCTGCTTGGGCCCCGATCGTAGATGTGCACTTGGTGACGGAATCTTGGGACACAACTGATCACTGTGTTCCCGTATGGAAAAACAGTTTTGGACTTGACTTTGTTATAATAATTACATATGGTGTTGCTCCTTGGTTTGTTATTTATTATAAAATTGTTATAACAGCGTGTGATTATTTACTCCTGAATGTTCGTCAGAAATTCACTAGACCTTACGGTCTAACCCCCGTTTTCAAACTTAAAAACCCATTTTCAGGGAAAGGTGATCGTGTAGCATCTGGAAAGGAAAGGAGAAGGTTTAGAGCTATTACCAGCCTAGAGCGAAGACTTAGTTAAATTCTTTTACCGTTTATTTTTAGAAATCTCTCAGTTGTAGTTAAGACTTCGGATGTGTTAATTTGTTGTTTTGAAGGATGTAACCTTTGGTTTCAGACTTATGTTATGATATGTTTTGGTATGGATATTTGGGTCGTTACAATCGAAATCTGTTACATCAAAAAAGAAGGTCGAAATATGCATCTGTCAACGAAATATGCATCTATTACATCAAAAAAGAAGGTCGAAATCTTACCTGGGAATATGGTCGCCGGGTGAGAGACGTGGTCGATGGAGGTGGTCGCCGGCCAGAGGTGAGAATGATGGGGAGGGAGGCTTGAAATGGAGGCGTGAATGAGGAGGCTTGGTTTTTTAGGGTTAAAATGTCTGATAGTTTTTTTAAAGGGTAGAAATGTCAAAAATGTGTTTTAGTTCGAATAAGCCAATTGTCTACGCGAATAAGCCATTAAGCCCCAGGTAAACACTCCAAACGTCTGCACAAATAAGTCAGTTTTGTCATTAATCTCATTAAGCCCCAAGTAAACACCCCCTGAATGGAAACCAACCAAACAACCCCTAAATGAAGCTAGCTAGCACTTCATTTTGGGTGTGCGTTTTCATCCTATTTGTGTCGATGCTAGTAGGGATGCATATATGATTCTATGTTAATTGGGGATACGTATCAAGAAGGTATGTCATGGCGACGTTAAGCCCTTCAATTCTCTCAAATTGCACGAGGATTTTCCAGTCCTCACATGTTCCTATCTCCTTCATTACTACTTGTAGACCCTTTCTCTACATCACACACTTCAAACATCGTTTTGTCAAGTATGCAAATTTATGAAGTTATTTGTACCAAATTCGAGCATGTTAATTATTAAAGATCCATTTTATGCACTTTGAATCGTATAAAATTCGAATCGATTTTGTTGACTATGACAAGATTTGACATCTGTTCAGTTCTTATTTGTGAAAAACAAGTACATGTTACATGCATTTAGTTTCAAGTTAATAGGAATTAATAGCAGAAACATGTTTAAAGCTTCTAATAAATAAATAAAACATGTAAAGTTTTTCAAATAATTAAATACCATAGTTTATTTAAGAGTAAAGTTCACTTTTGGTCCCTGACGTTTGTCATTTTCAACGGATATCGTCCCTAAAACTATCGAAACTCGGATTTGGTTCCTCACGTTTGTCATTTCACTTTGGTTCTGTTCCCTCCTCCTAACGCCCGTTAACTCTGATTAAATGAAGGGTATTTTGGTCATTTTTGCATTTTTCTTAATGTTCATCTTCTTCATGTTCTACTTTATCAAGAACATCAAGACAACCCCTAAAACCCAAATCAAAACATAACTCAAAAACCTTAATTTTAAAATCATATAAATCAAACCTATATAAAAAATCTAAATTTGGATCTAAATCAAAATCTAGAATCAATGTTTTAGTCCTTTCAAATTAGGTTTGCTTTTTGGGACCACCAATCTCCGATCATGGAAGCCATCGGCGTACTCCTAACGTTCCCCATGTCTTCTTATCTCGAACAACAACTCGATAAGCGCTTCAATCTCATCCGCCTCTGGAACTTCCCTAAACGAAACGATTTCTTCAAGGAAAACGCCACTGCTATCCGAGCGGTGGTCGGAAACGCCAACGTCAATGCCAACCGTGAATTGATCGACTCGTTGCCGACTCTGGAGATCGTATCGAGTTTTAGCGTCGTGCTAGAAAAGGTGATTTGGTGCAGGGACGGATCCAGAAAAATTTCATATGGTGGCACCACATAATTTAATATAATAAAATATAGACCCAAAATACATTTACAAAAAATATTGTTTTTATATGATCGATAAATAACTCCTATATTTGTACCTGAGTCGTCTTCATCTTATGAAAACCGTCAATATATAGTTATATACCTAAAAATAATTACAAAAAGTATATAAACAACTCCTAAATTTGTACCACAGTTGAAAAAAAAAAACAGAGACAAAAAGTCAAAAGCTCAGTAGCAGCAAACACAGAGCAAAACTCAGTAGCAAACACAATAGAAACAAAACTCAGTAGCAGCAAGCGATTGGATTTCAACACAGAGGAAAATGCGATTGCGATAGGCTAGCAAGCACAGAGTAACAACAGACTTTCGATTGGATTTCAACACTCTTCTTTCGATTTTTGTTGTTCTTCAATTTCAATTTCAAACAAAGAATTATATGTTGGAAAATTGTTGTAAAAATATGTTTTTTAACTAACTTTGGACACATTTAAATACATGTATATGTATTGTATATATCTAACTATTCGTGGGTTTGTGTTCTCCTATATAAGAGCTTCGAAACGATATATTATATATCCAAAACGGAATATGTGTGAATGAGATATCAATGCTCAAAGTTGGGTGTTTGGAATGAATGTGGTGGAAACCAATTGGGTATGGGATTGTGTCCCACATAGGAAGGAGGAGTAAACAATTTGTGGTTTATAACCATGAATGTGGGAAGGGTTTACAAGCTCTTTGATTGGTTTTACTCCAACACCTATCCGCGCGCAGGGGGGGTGTCGATTGTGACTTTCGTAGGCTAAAATCGACGAACTTGTGCATGACGCGACTTACGGACATGAATGTCCGAAATCTTGTGCTCGTGCAGCTTGGTTTTTGCGAAATTTTCCGCTTCTCTTTTGGGATATTAAATTCAAATTTTTATTGGGCTTCTCAGTTTCAGAATTCTGAGTACACGGTGCACCTTCTGAAGTTTCGAAAACGTTACGGTAGCACACTCGAAAACGATACGGTTGCACCTTTCACAAACCTAAAAATTTTACCCTTCCTCGGAGAAATAATACGGTGGCACGTGCCACCGTCGCCACCACAGTAAATCCGTCCCTGATTTGGTGTATTGTAAGGAGAAAGGAATTAGAGTTACGAATACACCTGATGTGTTGACTGAGGATGTGGCGGATTTAGCGATTGGATTGATGTTGTCGACGTTGAGAAGGATTTGTGAGTGCAGCCATCGTTGACTATTTTCATTAACTTTCTTTCTATGCTTGATGCAACTAGCTGCAGCAGGTCTTTTAATTGGAAGGATGGTGGGCGGCTAGTGGTGGTGGTATTATCGGATAAGTGAAAGATTTTTATTCTTTTTAAGTTATTTTTTGTAAGCAATTCTTTGAGATGCTACTGCTCTCTTGGATGCCAAATTTGTTCATATATGCTTTTGTTAGGTCTAAATTGAATTAAATAAAAGTAAAGGGATGTAATGTGTAAATACCTTAAATGGTATAAATAGTTTGATTAATTTGTTTTTAACCCTAATGGTCATTAAGAAATAGATATACAACTAATAGACTTGAATATTCTCTCTGTATACCTTGAGCTTATCGATTCAAATTAATCATATGACCATACCTGATGAATACAATTGATTGTTAATTATTGCTTTGATCATTACACTTGCATTGGAATTCAAAATTGGTATCAGAGCTGGGAGTGATGGCGTCCCGAGTGAGTAATTGATTGAGCACCCGAATTTAAACTTAATCCGGGTTCGACCGAGAAGTCGACTGTTCTTCAAAGAAATCGGATCTAAGAAGATTCTTATCAACCTTAATCACTTTTAATAAAAAAACTAACGCCACAAACATCTTACCCAACTCGATTTTGAAGCAAAATACATGAATTTTGATAAAAAAATGAGGAATTTCAAGAACACAAACCAAAAATTTCAGATTAACAAAAATCCAAAATTTGACTTCGATACTCCGAATTAAACAACGATATTTTGCCAGACACTTTAACTAACTCAACTAATGGGAATGAAATTGATTAAACTCAAAGATTTTGCAAAAAATCAAATAACCCAGAAAACAACCATAAGATGTCGATCGAATGAGAAAATTGAGAAAAAAATACCTTTATGAATCAAACCTTCGTCTTTCTGCTCTGATACCAATTGATAATCCCAGTAACGATCAAGTAACAAGGTATCGAATGATTAACTTTATTAAATGATTGAAAGAGGGTTACAAAAGGATTGAATGATGAACAAACCCTCTCTCTAATCTCTCTGAAGCGCACCACTAAATTCTAATAACCTCACTTCTCTAAACCCTAATCTCACACTAAACAAAACAATAAATACGTAGGCCTCTAATAACCAAGGCCCAAACCCATTACATCAAGATTAAGCCCAAATAACAAATTAAAGGCTTATACAAATAAATAAATAAATAAAACCTAAATGTTTCTTTACAAAACTTTCAACTAAGTAGGACATTTATGGTTCTAATTGCTTTTGTTTTTTTTCAAACAACATTCCAGAAAATGAATACAAAAACTTGTAGATCGGTATGTTAGAGGTGGATTATGGAAGAGAGGTGACTTGAAATTGACTACTAAGGTTCGATATCTTCATCTGCTCGAATTTAGAATTAGGGTTTTTGAGTTACGTTTTGATTTGGGATTTAGGGGTTTTCTTGATGTTCTTGATAAAGTAGAACATGAAGAAGATGAGCATTAATAAAAATGCAAAATGACATAAATACCCTTCATTTAATCTGAGTTAACAGAAAAAGTTAATGGGCGTAAGGAGGAGGGACCAGAACCAAAGTGAAATGACAAACGTGAGGGACCAAATTCCAGTTTCAATAGTTTAGGGACGATATTCGTTGAAAATGACAAACGCCACGGACCAAAAATGAACTTTACTCTTTATTTAATATAAAATCATTCATTTTTTAAATTTGCACATATTTTTCTTACATTTTCATGGATTTAGGTATAATCTATACTATATTATAAAACACGGATAAAAAACTCTTAAATACAAATTATTAGGCATAAAGTACTATCATTTTATGCAAGATTTTAAAAATCTCTTAATTCACAAGTATCAAAGCACAAGATACATATTACTACTGCAGGCTTCTAACACCCACCAATTTGGTATGTGCAGGGCATTCCTTTTATGTAGACCTTTCCATGTATCACTATTAATTAATATATTATATTACTATAAATTTGTTTTAATTATATTATTAAATATGTAATTGGTTATTTTTTCTAGATGTCATTAAAATATTTAAGATAATCATTGAATTCTAATAAAATACTTAATTTTTTTATATAAAAAAACATTATATTATTAAGCCTAAATTAAACAAATTTATAAAAAAAACATTATCACTTTCTCAAAACCATCCAAAATCGTACTATAAATTGACAATAAAACAAAAAATAAATTGAAACATTAAAATCGTGATGTATCTCGCTGCATTGCGCGAGTACGCTTCTAGTATATTATAAAGCACGGATAAAAAACTCTTGAATACAAATTATTAAGCATAAGGTACCATCATTTTATGCAAGATTTTAAAAATCTATTAATTTACAAGTATCAAAGCACAAGAGACATATTAATACTGCAGACTTCTAACACCCATCAATTTGGTATGCGCAGGACATTCCTTTTATGCAGACCTTTCCATGTATCACTATTAATTAATATATTATATTACTATAAATTTGTTTTAATTATATTATTAAATATGTAATTGGTTATTTTTTTGTAGATGTCATTAAAATATATAAGATAATCATATAATTATAACAAAATACTTTTTTTATATAAAAACATTATATTATTAAGTCTAAATTAAACAAATTTATAAAAAAAGATTATCACTTTCTCAAAATCATCCAAAATCGTACCTTAAATCGATAAAAAAACAAAAAATAAAATGAAACATTAAAATCGTGATATCTCTTGCTGCATTGCGCGAGTACGCTTCTAGTTTAGGTATAAAGTAGAAAAAAAGTAAAAATAAAACCAAATTTGCTTTTATACGTGTTCTGTGTTAAAACGGATCAGTTTAAGTTATATTTTATATTTAATGTGTCAAAACAGATATAATAAAATAAAGAGTAAATTACAAATTTGGTCCCTGTGGTTTACACTCATTATCAAGAGTAATCCCTCTTTCAAAGTAATTGCAATTTTAGTCATTGTAGTTTACAATCTATTTCAATTATGGTCCTTCGACACATTCCATCCAATCCTCCGTCAATATGAGACTAAGGCTATGTTTGGCAAAAAAAGCTAGCTTATAAGTTGTTTTTTTTCTGGTACATGTTTGGATGACCATAAGCTAGTTACTTATAGTAGCATTTTGAAAAGCTAGCTTATCAGTTACCAGCTAGCTTATAAGCTAGTTTGCCAAACAATGCCTAACAGTGAAGGGTAAATATGTCATATCTATTTTTTCATTTAAAACAAAAAGAAACCCTTTTACTTTTAACCCTAATCAAATCAACATAACAACCAAATCGATCCAGACCCTCTCTGCTCTCGTTCTTCACTTCAAAGTTCAAACCCTAAGAACCTCTGATACATCTCGATTTTCCTTTGATTTCAAAGAGCCTAGATGGTGATATGCGACTGTGGTTCAAGAGTTATCATACGAACTTCTTGGACCTCCAATAATCCAGGACGAAGGTTCCTATCGTGTTCAAGGAATGTAAGTAAAGATTCTGCAATTTTATTTTTGTTTTCGGTTGAGGTAAAGGGTTATTCTTCTCATGTTGTTACAGGGTTCGAGATGTAGGTTTCTTGGTTGGGTTGATGACCCAATGTGTCCACAATCTGTGCAGATAATCCCTGGTTTGTTGCGTTCGAAGAACAAACTTGAAGCTGCTCTGGAAATAAGTCAGAAAGAAGCTCGTAATTGGAAGATTGGATTTTTCATAAGTTGGGTGGCATTTGCTGTTTTTTTTTCTGTTGATCAATTAGTAGATGATGGTTCAAAAATAGAGCTGCTTGTAACACTGTGATTTTGATAGCTTCTTGTAATAGCTGTGATTATAGTAGCTGCTTGTAACACTGATTTTGATACATGCTTGTAACAGTGTGATGTTCATTGAAATGAAAAGTACCTTTTGGTTCATTTACCATATGTTGTGTTGGTATATTGAAATTGGTTGGATAACATACAAAAGTTGTAAAAAACAATAGCTAAACTTTGGCTTCAAACACCACCTAAACTATAAAACAGTAGTTGTCAAAATGCATTTGAAACAGAAATCTGTCAAAATACAGAATTTGTGAAGCTGTCAAAATACAGAATCTGTGAAACTTTGGCTTCAAACATCACCTAAACCTAAACCATTTGAAGCTGTCAAAATACATAATATGTGAATTTGTTATGCATTTGGTAAATTGTAAACCATTTGAAGCTATCAAAATACAAAATACAAGTAGCTGCATAAACTGTAAAATAGATCATGTTTACAAACCAAAATAGTAGCTGTTTACAAACCAAAACTGTTAAATTAAGAAATAGAAAATAGTAGCTATTTACAAACCAAAACAGTAGCTGCATAAACAACCAAAACAGTAGCTGTATAAACAACCAAAATAGTAGCTGCATAAACTGTGATAACAAATCCTTAAAGGTCATCCAATTTCATACGAGATGCATCATGTGTTTACAACCAATAGTTGTTTACAACCAATAGTTGTTTACAAACCAATAGTTGTTTACAAACCAATAGTTGTTTACAAACCAAAAGAACAACTATCTAACTATTTAACCAAAAAGATGCATCATATCTTGACAATATCAGTTGCACCAACCTATTTAATTACAACCAAAAGGCAAAGGCCATGTATACCCAAAAGAGCTAAGCTTATACCCAACCACAAGATCCAATACAACCAAAAGACCATACCCAATTCAGCTAAATACCTTTGCAAGTCCTAGAGTTATGACCCTTCTTATGGCATTTTGGACAAGTCACAGTTGTCCCAACCTTTGATATTTTACTCGCCTTGACAATGGATTGAATTAGCTCATCTGTAGTCCTCTTTCGTTTCTTTTTTGGCCTTCCCACTTGTACATGATGCGTAGGGGGAGTTAGGGTAGTTGGACAATTAAATTTAGGCCATAAAGTTGGTCCATTGATGGGAGACATTTTGAAACTGTAAACATTCATCCATGTATCTAGCCAATAACATTTGTGCACCCAATTCTCAGGCAGTAATTTCTTCGTACATCCCTGTGATGGCTTTGAATAGGTGTCCATATTGGTTTCCTAATGTTCTGTGTACACATCAATTACCTTGAATTGAAGAACGTATTTCAACAACATCAATACATCTTGATCATTCCCTAATGCTTGCAAACCAAATTTCAGGTCACTATCAGGTCTCATGAAATGGTAAACGATGTGTTCATGATCCGGGTAACCTAGCTCTTGTGTAATAGAAACAAGATCATGAACCGATAGCTGGTCAGTATCTATCAGATCCACATACGTGATTTTACCATTCAAGTACTTTCTATCATCACATTTTCGTAAAAAATCCACCATGATGTATCTTCATAGACATTAAGGTGGGGTAGACTTCTGTGAAACGAAATACAAATAACAAATATACAAGTTCAGAAAATACAAAACATTAGACAACATGAACTACACTAAGGGGCTGTTTGTTTTTATAAAATAAGTACTTAAAGTCCACTTTTCATTTTTTCGGTCAGATGTAGACCAATTAAGACCGTTTGTTTTTTTTATTAATTCAGTCCCACTTATCTCTTAATTTGATCTGACCGAAAAAGTGAAAGGCTAGTCACTTATTTTCACTTATTTCTAACGTATCCTGCTTTCTGCCTCTCCAAATCGATCTTCTTCTCCACATCGACTCTTCTCCAAATCGACTCTTCTGAAATCTAGGTCTGCAAATCGACTCTTCATCGCTTCTTCTCCAAATCGCCTCTTCTCCAAATCGACTCTTCTGCAAATCGAGGTCTACAAGTATTTCGATCGAACACTGCCTTCTTCAAAGGGACTATCGAGGTATGCAAGTCGTTCTTCTTCAAAGGGACTATCGAACACTCCCTTCTTCAACGGAACACCGCCTTATCGATCTTCTTCTCCTCTATGCAAGTCCATCAATCTCCTTCTCAAAATCGGTATGTCGAGATCCTACTCCAAATCGATGCCTTCGACTCCAAATCGAGACTTACAGGTTCGATTTTATGCTTCGTTTTTTGACAGATTGTGTTATGTGAAGTTTGAGCTAGGGTTTTGTTGGAATGTGGAATATAATTGAAACTGGTGAGCATATTGAATTACATGGTCCAAATGTGCCAATTTGCAGTTTTTGATATTGTATTGATGACTTGATGTTCGTATTTGTTTGGATTTTTCTGATGATAGTGCTGGTTGATCATGTGTTGGAGTTTTGAGCATAAAAATCCCTTCCTGTTGTGAATGGATGTTCCAGGGAAATAAGGCCAGTATGGTTCACCAAATCATCCAATCATATGTGTCAATGTGTTTTGTAATAGATGGTTTTATTTGCCATGCATCCGATTCATGGATGTGGAATTGCCGGTTCAAATATAACAAATGTGCAAGAATGTTCATATGCGCTTTGTTAATACCATCCATTCCGTAGTTAGAGTCCTACTGCGCATACACACACATACAATAAAAATTGCTCAGTTAGAAGACCGTCTTCATCTAGTGCAAAATAACACATCTTAAAATTGAACCAAGTAGCTCAAGATTTGGATGATTCTTTCATTCTAACATATGTGTTTGGCATACTTTTAAATCTTAGCTTTTAGCAATTTGTCAAAGGCATGAGATTAATTGGTCATATTATGATGGGGTTTTCCCTTTGATGTTGGAGTCAAGAGCCATTATCAATAGAAACAAACTTATTTGGTAACAATATTTAAGCTGTTCACTTTTCACCTCCTATAGCAGTGTACTAAGAATGATGCCAAAGTCATATTATCTTTCCAGCTTTAGGATTTAGGAATGCAGTCCTCCCTTCATGCACTCTCTATGAGGGAAAGGTTGGTCGCTATCTTGTCCTTGTGTTAATTGACCCATCAAAACATGTTTTCCTTTTTTGTGGAATAAAAAAAGAACCATATAAGACAACTTGCTTTTATAGACAAAGATGGACCAACTTTTATGTTTTAGAAACCTGTGATCTATTTCTAATCTTTTATCACCATCAATGCTTTTTTATATCTTCCGAAGTGATCACAAGATGGTGATATACTGATATGTTGAGATAGAAACATTGCTTGTTTTGTCGGTAGTTTTACCTTTTCTTGGCGTTGTTGAGCTATTAGAACCAAAAGGCATTTGACTGCTTTCAAGTGTAGACCATGATATGCTGAGAATAAGCTATAATTATTCGTTGTGGTTTCTTCATATTCTTTGATACTTTCTTATCCATGTAAGAACTTAGAATGTCTGGATATCGAGATTGATCTTGGTTATTTTTTATCTTATCTTCCGCCTATGATAATTATGTGCTAGGGTGTTGAGCGATGATGCAAAGTGTTGGTTAAGATCACTTCATGCGCTTCACAACTTTATACGAAAGGAAGGTTTAAGTGACTAGTTGTTTTCTGAGTATGATCAAACCAATGACCAAGGGGACGATGGCGGTGATGAGGCTGAAGAGGTTCAAGTGCATGGGAGTACCGCTAACCAAACATATATGGCTAGTTTAAGAGAAGAAATTGCGACACAATTGATGCGAAACGAAGATTGATTTTAGTTGTTATAAGACTTTGTTCTTTTTTTTTTTTAATTGTATCTGAACCAATTAATGTATTTCAGTTGATTTTAGTTGTAATGAAGACTGATTTTAGTTGTATAATTTAATTAAATTCGATAGTATCACATTTTCAGGGATAAAATAGACAATAGTATATTTTCAGACGTTTTCAGATTACAAAAACAAACATTATTTTTTATTCAGATTTCAGATTTCAGCACAAAAAAAAAACAAATAGTCTTTTTTATTCAGATTTCAGACTTCAGCACCACCACTTAAAAATCAGAAGTAAATCAGACTTCAGACTTCAGCACCACTTAAAAAACAAACGCCACCTAAATGTTAACTATACATCAGTAAAAAAAAACTCAGAACAAAAACCTTACCATATATCTCATCAGGATCAAATAGTTCATCTTCTCCTCTGATGTGCCACATACGTGAATGTTGACAAATCTTGACCAATCTTTGTTTGATCGTCGACCGTGGGATCAGATTTGTGAAGAGAGAAACTAGGGTTAAAGTAAAAAATGTTTAAAGTAAAAAGGGTAGAGAGGTCTGATCGATTTGGTCTTCTATGGAGGATTTAATTGGGTAAAAGTAAAAAAATGTTATTTTGATTATTTAAATGAAAAAATAGATATGACATATTTACCCTTGGCTGTTAGTCTCATATTGACGGAAGTTTGGATGGCATGTGTCAGAAGGACCATAATTGAAATAGATTGTAAACCACACTAAAATTATAATTACTTTGAATGAGGGACTACTCTTAATAATGGATGTAAATCACATAGACCAAAATTGTAATTTACTCTAAAATAAAATAGCTAAAGAATAAGTCTATTTAATCAAAGTCGTCCAAAATATATTTAATATTTACAAAATACTAAATCGTTTTATTCAAAAATCATATTATTATTTAGAGTAAATTATGTTTTTAGTCCTTGTGGTTGTTGAAATTTTCTATTTTCATCCTTATGGTTTTGAAATTACGACTTTCATTCTTATGGTTTTGAAATTACGATTTTCATTCATATGGTTTTTTATTCATTAATTTTTTCGTCTTTATGATATAAGTTTTATTGTTTTTTTTTCATCCCTATGGTTTATAATTCATTTATATTTTAGTTCTTTATACTTAAAAGTAGTAGTTTGGCCTTAGGGACGAAAATAAAAATGAATTGTAAACCATAGTGACGAAAACCAAAATTTCAAACCCTAGGGATGAAATCTGCAATTTTCAAAAAACCACATGGACGGAAAAAGTAATTTACTCTATTATTTGATAACAATTTTTTAGAGTAAATTATGTTTTCAGTCCTTGTGGTTTGTTGAGAGTTTCTTTTTTCATCCTTATGTTTTGAAATTACGGTTTTCATCCATATGGTTTATAATTCATTATCTTTTTTCATCCTTATGGTTTAATTTTTATTGTTTTTTTTTTCATCTTTATGAGTTACAATTCATTTCTATTTTAGTCTTTCATACTTAAAAGAAGTGTTTTCGCCCTAGGGACGAAAATATAAATTAATTGCAAACCATAGGGATGAAAATTGAAATTTCATAACCACAAGGACGAAATTCGCAATTTTTAACAAACCACAAGGACTAAAAGTGTAATTTACTCAATTTATTATTATTTATATTTAATATATTAGTTATTTATAAAATTAAGCGTAAAAAAGATAAACCTAACCCGTTTTCACCCGTACTAAAATAATTAAGCTATTTTAACTTGAAACAAAATTCCAAATGATTATTACTTAACGATTTAATGTTTTATTTTATTTTCTATATAAGGGTGTTCAGAATAACGCATAAGTCGTTTATACCGCACCAAAAATCACAGATTAAGATTTTCCCGATATGAGTTTATAGTTTATGTTTTTCTTATCCCACACTAAAAAACGCGGTATAAAATTTTCCCAATACGATTTTGAATCACTTAAATTGTGGTTGAAACCACACCACACTGCACCACATCATAATATTAATAGTTAATGACATTTACTTTGATTTACAAAATCTCCACTTTTATACATGTTTTTGATATAATTTTAACTAAGAATTAAAAATTATATTAATATAATGTACATTAAATTGAATTTCGTATATTTTATAATTTCTCTAAAAGACTACTACAATCAAATTTTGTATTGAACCATGACATATAAATGAGTATTTATTTTGGTATACAAATGAGTATTTTGTATGAAAACTGTGAAACTTTATATTATCACTTTACACACATCAATTTATACACAAACCTCATAAATCACATCGCACCACATTTTTACAATGGAGTATTTTACAATTTAAAACATCTACAAGTTGATTTATGGTTTGTAAAAATGCTCAAATTGCCATGTAATTTAGTTTATAGTTAACTTTAAACCTTAGAGGACCGTGAAGGACTCATATTTGGAGGGTTTATACATACTTGTTTTGTTTGGATAAAAGCTGACACATGGATGCTTATACAAATATCGTGGTGAGCCTAACTACTCTACTCTTTCTACACCAAACATGAATTAATCGACAAAACCTAACTCTTGTCTTTCTCACTTTCTGCTTTCCATCCAACATCAACCCCACCAATACCATTCAAGAATATATATATATATATATATATATATGCTCAGCTGAAACAAAGTAGAAGAAATAGAAAACCAAACAATCTTTATACCTCTGATCCGTTTCCCAATCTTACTCAAACCTAAAACAAGTAATGACAATAACCAAGCAAATCAAAGTAAATAAGAGTAGAGACAATGCAAGAGAGATTTACGTGGTTCAACATATATGCCTACATCCACACCAGAAGAGAGAGCCCTATTGTATTAGGTTAAGAATCAACCTCCTTTCCCTTTTACAAAATATCAGTGTTCTTGAGTATTCTCACACTCTCTGATTTTTCTTCTTCTACTTACAACTTTCTCTTTTGAACGACCTAAAATATACAAGAGAAATGGGTCATTTGACCATGGGCCAAGAATTGGGCCTTTTAACTAAACAGAAAGTTCTCCCAGTATAAGGCATACCCAAGCCGGCAAGCCCTATGACAAAACATCTTTTGTCCAGCTCTTTAAAATACAAATAATATTCTTTGAATAAGGCGTGCCCACACCTTATTGCAAGGCTTCTTCTGCCCAACATACTTATAATTCTCCACCTCGTACAACATTTGATAGACCTCAAATTTGGATGATCACCAACGAGAAATTGCACACCCCTTGATATGTAGATCTCAATCGACTGCACCATTTGACCATGGTTGCCTACGTACCCTCACCTGGGATCAAACCACCGTAGTTCATCCCAATCAGCTGCATCATTTGACCATGATCGCCTATGTACCCTTACCTGGGATCAAGCCGTCGTAGTTCATCTCACCGGGTGATGTCTCCACCTGGTACCACCTTAGTTAACATGTCTGCGTGGTTCTCATTGGTGTGGACCTTCATAAGAGAAATATCACCATCCTCTATGACATCCCACACAAAATGATATCTGACATTTATATGATTGGTACGAGCATGGTAAACTTGATTTTAAGCTATCACACCACAAGTCAACAAAATGTTGCTCAAACCCCGAATCATCTAAAAATCCCCACAACCACAGTATTTCCTTCACTCCCTCTGTCACAACCATATAATCGGCCTATGTAGTATAAAGTGCCACTGTTGCTTGTAACATTGATCCCCAACTAACCGGAGCATCGTGTATTTTAAACACATAACGAATAGTAGATCGACATCTATCCAGATCGCTAGCATGATCTGAATCCACAAATCCTGTAACCCGACATGTATCTCTACCGAAACATAAACCCATTTCAACCGTGCCTTCCAAATATCTCAGGACTTATTTCACCGCTTCCAAATATGCCTTCCTTGGGTTCGCCATAAATCTGCTGACCACACTAACCGCATGTGAAATATATGGACGTGTACACATCATGGAATACATCAAACTGCCGACTACACTAGCATAAGTTACACGCTCCATGTGTGCCTTCTCTTCCGCTATAGTGGGAGATTGCCTACTAAGGAGCTTAAAATGTGGAGCCAATGAAGTTACCACTGACTTAGCATCTTGCATCTTGAATCTTGTGATTGCCCGCTTAATGTAATCTTTCTGGCTCAAGAACAATCGATGGCTCAACTTGTCTCTTCTAATCTCCATACCAGTATCTTTTTGGCAACACCCATGTTCTTCATCTCAAACTCTTCACCAAGTTGAGCGTTCAACCTATCTACCTCCAGTTTGCTCTTCGAAGCAATAAGCGTGTCATCCACATACAAAAGAAGATAAATATAATCACCTCTACGAAGTTTCTGCAGATAAACACAACAATCATACTTACTCCAGGAGAACCCATGCTTTAGCATGATGGATTCAAACCGCTTGTAGCAATGTCGAGGAGATTGCTTCAATCCATATAGTGATTTCCTCAAGTGACATACGTGAGTTCCTTGTCCACAACCTTGTATCCCTCAGGTTGATGCATATAGATTTCCTCATGCAAGTCTCCATGCAAGAAAGCGGTTTTTACATCGAGTTATTCCAGCTCCATATCACCATGAGCAACAATACTCAATAGTACCTGAATGGAAGTGTGCTTCACTACCAGTGAAAAGATCTCATTGTAGTCCACTCCCTCTCTTTGTGCAAACCCCTTTGCCACTAGCCTTGTCTTGTAACTTGTACCACCGAGCTCGGAAGGATCCTCCTTTTTCTTGTACACCTATTTACAACCAATAACTTTCTTCCTTATGTGCAACGGGACTACCTCCCAAGTTTGGTTTTTCCGAAAAGACTCCATCTTTTCTTCTATTGCTGCCAACCAAATCTCTCTATATGCGATGCATTTTCCAACACTGTCTGCAACTAGATCTGTGTGTCTACTTGCCAAAGCATCAAAAGCTGAAAGTTGGACTTGGCATCGACGCCTGTCTCACCAGAACTTCCAAGCGATAGATCAGTTAGTAAGACATGGTATAGTCAAAGGTCTACCAGAACTGAGGTTTGAGAAAGATTCTCTTTGCCCCGCTTGCGAGATAGGAAAAATGAAACGCAGTTCACATAAAACAAAGACAAAATTCTCTTGCTCAACACCTCTGGAGCTTATTCACATGGACCTTTGCGGCCCAATGAGAACTCAGTCTATTAATGGGAAAAAGTATATACTTGTTATGATAGACGAATACTCAAGATACACTTGGCTGGAGTTTCTACGAAACAAATCAGACACACCAGAACTCATCATTGCCTTCATAAAAAAGATCCATGTTCGACTTCAACTGCCGGTTAAGACATTAAGAAGTGATAACGGCATAGAGTTTAAGAATGATACGCTTCAAAGTTATCTCACATAAGTTGGGATTCCACACAACTTCTCTGTTGCTTATACTCCTCAACAGAACGACGTGGTTGAAAGGAAGAATCGAACCTTGGTTGAAGCTGCGAGAACTATGTTGGCTTATTATGGTCTTCCAATGTATCTATGGGCTGAAACCATTGCGACTGCATGTTTTACTCAATGACATAAGAAAACAGCATATGAGCTTATTAATAAAAGAAAGCCGAATATTAAACTTTTACGCGTTTTTGGTTGCAGGTGCTACATCTTAAACAACCGTGATAATCTTGGGAAGTTAGACAAGAAAGCAGACGAAGGCTACTTTGTAGGATACTCTTTGATGTCTAAATCCTATCGGGTCTACAATAGACGAACCAAGACTATGAAGGAGAGCGTGAACGTATCGTTTGATGAATCATCTACACTGACTTCTGAACATAGCAGTTCAGAACTCAAGCTTAAAGATAAGGCTTCTATTCACGACAGAATAAAACCCGAATCGTCAAAGACTAAGCTTTCTGACTCAACTAATGTCACATCTGAGTTAGATTTACTGTTTTTGATGCATTTATGGATATTTGTGCAGATTTCGAAAAATCAAACGTATCCGCATCAACTTCAGAGGTCCCAGTTATAACTGAAGACATCTCTGGACCTTCTGAACCTGTCACTACAACAACCTTATCAGGTACATCTACAACAGTTATTTCTGACAATACTAATTTTGATTCTGCTTCTGCAGATACAAATTCTGGAAAAGAAGTCCCGAGTACTTCTTCTGCTGCTCCAGAATTACCTCAGTCAGAAACAAATGTATAAGATGTCCCAAGTACATCTGAGATTGCTCCTGCAATATATGATGAATACGATGATGACAATACGCAAAAAAATGTTCAACCAATTCCAAGCACTACACGTTGGACAAGAGATCATCCTCTACATAACATCATTGGTGATGTACACAGTGGAGTTAAAACGCGGGCAACATCTGCTAACTTCTGCTTATATTCTAGCTTCCTTAGTTCCTTAGAACCTAAGAAAGTTTCAGAAGCATTGCGCGATCCCGACTGGATTATAGCTATGCAAGACAAGTTTCTACGGTTTGAAAGGAACAAGGTTTGGCGACTTATCCCACTACCCGAAGGTAAATCCGTGATTGGCACGAAGTGGGTATTCAGGAATAAAAGGGATGAAGCTGGAGTAGTAGTTAGGAACAAAGCTCGACTTGTTGTTAAGGGTTATTGCCAACATGAGGGAATTGACTACGATGAGACATTTGCCCCTGTAGCACGGATCGAGGCAATCAGGATCTTCTTATCACATGCAGCTCATAAGAATTTTACAGTCAATCAAATGGACGTAAAATCTGCATTCTTAAATGGCATACTGCATGAAAAGGTCTATGTTGCACAACTTGAAGGCTTCGTTGATCCGAAACACCTGGATCATGTCTACGTTCTAGACAAGGCGCTATATGGACTAAAACAGGCACCGAGAGCTTGGTATGAGACTTTAACTCAGTTCCTAATTGCCTCTGGATTTAAAAAAGGTACAATCAATACCACCCTTTTCTTGAAAAAGCAAGGTGATGATATGATTCTCATACAGATTTATGTAGACGATATTATATTTGGGTCTACTAATCTAAATTTTGTAAATTTTTTTCTAAAATCATGGAATCTCGTTTTGAAATGTCGATGATAGGTGAACTGACATTTTTTCTTGGTCTTCAAGTAAAACAGTCACCTGAAGGCATTTTCATCAATCAGTCAAAATACATAAGAGATATCATGAAAAGGTTTAATATGCTTGACAGTTCAGTAATGAAAACGCCGATGGCAACAGGAACACTTTTAGATGCTGATTTGTCTGGTAAATCTGTAGATCAAAAAGTGTATCGAAGCATGATAGGATCGTTACTGTATCTAACTGCAAGCAGACCTGATATAATGTTTGCTACATGTTTTTGTGCGAGATATCAAGCTAACCCGAAGAAATCTCACCTAGTCGTTGTAAAAAGAATACTTAGATACCTTAAAGGCACTCCCGAGTTAGGCCTTTGGTATCCTAAGGATTCTAGCTATGATTTAACTGCCTACACAGATGTTGACCATGCAGGTTGTAAACTGGATCACAAGAGCACGTCTGGATCATGTCAGTTTTTAGGAGACAAGTTGGTAAGCTGGACTTCAAAGAAACAAAATTGTGTTTCGACATCCACCGCTGAGGCTGAATATGTAGCTGCCGCTAGCTGTTGTTCCCAAGTCCTCTGGATGAAGACACAATTGAAAGATTTTGGCTATTCCTACCAACGAGTTCCTATCTACTGTGATTCCAAGAGCACAATATCAATAACTGCTAATCCGGTGCAACACTCAAAGACTAAACACATTGACGTACGCTACCACTTCATCAAGGATCACGTGGAAAAGGGCGACATAGAGATGCTTTTTGTGCAAACCGACTACCAGTTGGATGACCTTTTTACTAAACCGTTAGATGAAAAGCGTTTCAAATTTTTAGTCAATAAACTAGGTATGTTGAATGCCAGTCCATGATCCGAGGGGGAGTGATTCTTACTTTGTCTTATCTTAATTGTGTGTTTTGGAAATCATGAACAATAACTATTATTCATCATATACTGACGAAGGCATAATCATTTTTACAATGATTACCAAAATCTTTTCTTTTGCAGGTTCATTTCAAGTGACTATGGTTTCTGGTTACATTAGATCAAGACCCGTTCTTCATTGGTAAGTTGTATATTATTATTCTCACCGGAGAATATGTAATCATGGCTTATGAATAATTAAGTTCAGAACCCAATCTCAAATGTTTTTCTTCTGATGGATGCTTACAAGATAAAAACTTTTCAAGAAGTTTTTTAATTTGAGGGGGAGTTACTGAGATCTTAAATGTCATATCTTTTAGGGGGAGAAGATAGACGTTTATACTTTCATTGTTTTATTTCTGATAATTTGAATTGTTATAGGTTTCGAGGAAGCTTAAATGAGAATATTCATTTTAGGGGGAGAATACAAGTATATCTTTCTATATCTTAATCTTTAACACTTGTTGAAAGATGAACAACTTTCACTTGTGAAAATCAGTTTTTTAAATGTTCAAACCACTTCTTATTTTTAAATTGTTTTCATGAATTTCGAAGTACGATTTTAAATAATTTTGGATACTTTGAGGCTTATCTGATTGTGTATTTCCAAAAGATTAATACTTGTGTATTATCTTGTCTATATACTGTCAAGTATTCTTACACACATCGGTTCAGTACATTTCTTGACTTTGTTATTACCATGTATCAAATGATAAATCTTTCTATGGTAATACTCCCGTTTTTACTCTACTTTGTTTGAGATCAGACGTCATTTCATCATTATATGTGCTTTCATTGTTTACATGTTTATATTTTGTTCATATAAACATCTTACGTCTTTGATATCCCTTATTATTATTCTTCATGATAATTTGATCTGATTTAAATCATTGTCAGATTCTCAAAGCATTTACATTGATTTCATTTAATTCATTCAGTTTAGTGCTTTGAGAGATCTTAAATGTTTCAATTGCTCAAATTTTCATTCTTATCATTCTTGAGCGTACATACACTGACATTAATTTCTTGTGCTTATTTGTCAAGAAAATCATTGAGCAACACATTCTTTTGGGAAAATACATGGGATTCGATGTGAGTGCTTAAATGACTTCCATGAATTCACTATAACCAGTGTTTCCTACCCCGGAAGTAATCCTAAGAGTGATTGAGGGGAGAGGGGTCAAAAGAATTGAGTGTTGGTGTGTGATGAGGTAAAATGGAAAAGAGAGATTGGTTAGAAGTGAGTTTAAATGATTAAAAGAAACAGGGTGAGAAATCAGAGTAAAAAAATAATAAACTCTGCACCAAATCTTTCTGAGTCGGGCAACCACATTACTGTTGGTTCACACTTCTTCGTGACCTTCATTGAAATAGGCACCTAGCCCATGCCATCTCTTTCAAACACCCTACCAGCTACTCATTCTTTTCTTAAAAAAAGAATGTTTCACATTTTCTGGGGAAGCAACATATACTCTATTGGTTCTTCACTTGGAAGATACTGATATTGAAAAAGAAGGAAAGTTGCCCCACCTTTGACCCTTTCTCATGCACATTTGAGTCTATGTATAACCATTGTTGTCTCATTGGTTTGCATAATTTTGAGCCTAAACAACAATCATTGTGCTAATTCTTTCATAACACAAGCACGAGCACACAGAAAATATGTTTTTCTGTCAGAACATTCATAGAAAATACCTTGTGTTTTTCGATGATTGGATGGATGTCCTGGGGAGTGAATATCACCTCAAGCTCCTTACTTTGTACATTCGTTGTACACAGTAACTTTGTGTTACTGACAGACATTCCTAACTGTTTCATATGTTGATTCAAGGTTACAACTCATAATTTGTCTGAATTTGAAAAGATTCGGATAAATACATTTTATGAATTGACGGCTCATTATCAGATCAGTTGGGGGAGGATGTTCTTATCTTACCAAAAGTGGAGATTATTCATGAAGACTGTGCTTATACTGTTTCTTTGGGGTAGAAAGTTCAAAAACATAACTGCCTTGAAAGTTTTGATAATTCTGATTCTCAAAATTCATCAAAAAGGGGGAGAAAGTTCAAAGTTCAAGTCAGTTGCAAGTTGACTGTATCAGAAAGAAGTCAAATCATTGAAAAAGCTAAGAAAAGAAAGAAGGCTTAAAGTATTTGTCAAAAGTTTGAAAGATTTGAAGTTAGTCAAAGTTTTGAAGATCTCAATGGTTGTGAAGAAAGTGTTAAAGTTGTTGAAAAAGCTAAAGGGGAAGATTTACTTCAAAAGATCAAGATGCTAAAGTTCATACAAAGTATTTGTCAAAGATTTAAAGTTTCAAAGCTGAAAAGTTTGTTTGCTGAAGATCATGTTCTGAAGAAAATAAGACCTGAAGATAACTGTCAAATTTTTTTTAATCTTGAATCCAAAGGGGGAGAATGTTGAGTCAATATTGTATTCAAGATTAAAATAGAGGGTCATTTCTGTATTTGTTGTAAAGTCAAGGGTTTGAGTTGTAAAGTCAACTAAAGTTGACTTAGTATAAATAGTAGGTTTCTTTGTTAAATTTGTAGATACGAACAAAAGATTGGTAAGATTCGCACACCTTGGTGTTAGATCTCAGATTTATTGGATTCAAGATCATCCAATCTGAAGTTTGGAATCTGAAGCTAAAGCTGAAAAGTCGCTCTCAAGATTAGTCTAATGTTAAGTTTGTAATAATTGTCAAAGTTAATTATTGTCTTAATAATTGTATTATGTATTATTCCTAAATATCTAACTAATAGATATTTTAGGATATTTAGTTTAGATATTATATTTTTAGATATTATGTTGGTTAGTTGATATTAGGTAGATGAGATTCTAATATCTTATATCTGATATAATATCTTAATCATCAACACTGTTCATCAGAGAGAAACCAACCGAGAGCTTCAAGAGAGAAATCGCAAACAACAAACATTGTAGTCCATTGTTTGTAATAGAAAGGTTGGTAAATCATTTGTGTCGTTGTTTTTGATAAGAACTTGATAATATTGTGGACCGACAATTGGTATCAGAGCCTGAAAACAGATTCAAATCAAGTTTTAAAAGAACGTCTCTGTGTTCTTCTTTTCAAAATCATTTTCGAGCTTAAGTGTGTTTTTGGGTTTGAAATCGATCAGGTTGTGATCGACTAGGGTGCTAGATCGAGTTGTTATACTTTAATTTCAGTATAGCACTAATATCGATTCCCATTTTGTGATTTTTGGAGTTAACAGTACACGACTTCAAAGTCACTGTTCCATCGATCTGATTTTCAAAAAGTGTCTGTTTTTTAAATCAAAGGCTAGTAATCTGTTCTAGAAGTGTTAGTGGCCATTTTGTTAAAATTTGGGACTGCTAATCGAAGTCCAGATAGTTTTATTGTGGATTTTAGTCGATTTTCGAAGCTGCAGGGACGAACTCGCGCAAAGTGCAAAATTTGCGCCAGTTCATAGTCAGTTTTGCGCCATCAACGTCTAGCGCAAACTTGACTTTTGTGCCATCAACACTTCGCACAAACTTCCAATTTCGCGCGACCAACGACTCACACAAAACTCAATTCGCGCGACCTTCGACTCGCGCAAACCTCAGCTTGCGCCACCTTTGTCTCGCGCAAATCTCAGATTACAAGTTCGCGAAGTCACTTTTGCGCCAGCATCTTCTAGCGCAAAGTATTACTTCGCGCCAATCAAACCTCGCGCAAGTCTCTTTTGCGCCAGCTTCTTCTAACGCAAAGTTGATTTTTGCGCCACCTTCGTTTAGCGCAAACCAGTCTTTTGCGCCAGCCTCCTTTAGCGCAAAGTTTGCCTTTTGCGCCAGTTCCAGAGTTAGTCTTTTTCAATCAGAATGACTTCAAGAGAAGCTCTAGCTATCAGAACTGACACAAAGCCACCAATACTCTTCAGGGGAGAGTATGAGCAGTGGAAAGATCGGTTCATGGACTTCATAGAAAGACATGAGTTGGGTGTTTTAATCAGGAAATCCTTAGAAGAAGGAGTTATGGCACCTGTAATGAGGACTCGCACGGTTGATATTGTGGAGATACCAATTCAACTTAAGTTTGATGAACTAGATGGTGAAGACCTAAAGAGAGCAAAAGCTGATAGATTAGCAAAGTCTTTCATTCTTCAAGGCATTACTAATGAAATCTATGTGAAGATTGACAGCTACAAAGCTATAGGCAAACAGATGTGGGATCAGCTAGAGAAAATGATGCTTGGTTTAAAAGTTGGAAACTAGCTCAAGATATCCAACTGCCTCAACAATTATGAAGAATTCAAAGGCAAAGTTGGAGAATCACTAGCAGAAACTTACGACAGATTTGTGACCTTGCTGAATGAGTTAAGCAAGAACAAGGTCAATAAATCACAAATAGAACTGAATGTCAAATTCCTAAGCATCCTTCAGCCTGAATGGAAAAGGTTTACACGACAGATGAAGCAAATCAAAGATATGAACGATATTCTATTTCACGAGGTGTATGAAAACCTCAAGCAGAATGAGGAAGAGGTGGATGAGATCATGGATGAAAAGAGACAGGGTGAGAAGACAGTTGCTGACTCAGTTGCTCTTGTTGTGAAGAAGAAGAAAAAAAAGATGATTATGTCTGAATCAGATAATGTGGAAAATGAAGCGAACTCTGACTCTGACGACTGTGAACAACTAAAGCAGGCTATGCTTATGTTGACTAAAGATTTTCAGAAGAAATTCTACAAAAAGCCGAGCTCAAACAGTTAGAGGTATACATCTGGTCCAAGCAACTATGCTCACAAGGAAAGGTTTGAAGGAAAGAGAATAGAGGAAAGGAAGCCAGAAGAGAGAAGGTATAAAGCAGAAGAGATCAAACATCCAGAACCTCCAACGTGCTACAACTGTGGTAGACCTGGACATTTTGCAAAAGACCGCCGAAGACCCAAAGTTCGGAACTCCGACTACTACAAGAACAAAATGCTTCTAGCCAAGCAACTGGAAGCTGGAAAAGCATTGATGGCAGAAGATGAGTTCTGGCTGGATCAATCAGACGAAGAAGATGAAAATGATGAGAAGAACGAAACAGCACATCTATGCTTCATGGGCAAGATGGAAAAAGAAGCTGATGCTGATTCGGATGAAGAGGAGAATGAAGAGGTATGCGATTTAACTCAATCAGATTTCTTAAATCAAATGCATGCCATGATGACAAAACTCCAAGAATTAGAGTCGAAACTCAAGCGTGAAAAGGGTGTTATTCTTGTACAAAACCAGTCAATACAGAAATTTAGCAATGACCTTGCTGAGAAGAAAGTATTGATTGAGACTTTACACAAAAACATTGACACCAGCGCAAAAGAACAGACCATAATTCTTAAAGAGGTTGCTGAAACAAAGTCTAAATTGAAAAAGAGTGAGTTTGATTTCAAAGAGCTTACGATAATGTATTCTTCGCGTACCAAAGAAAATGAAACTTTACTTGCAAAATTAAAAGCTTTGGAAGAGAAGTTATACACATTGGGTCAAACTGAACAAACCATTCATCTAAACAAACCCAAAGAGGAAATAGAGAAATGGGGACTCGGATATGAGAATCCACACTATCTTAAAAATGGTATATCTGAAGTGCCCGCACTTTATGATTTTACATTTTTGAAACTAGATCGAAGAATCCCTGATCTTAAAGTTTTCTGGACTGGACTGTCTAAAGAGGATGAAGCCAAGGAAACTGAAAAACGAATGAAATCATCTAAAGTTCACCTTCCATTTTATTATGCGAAGTTGAATAATAGTTATAATGATGATCCAAAATATCAATCAAAATCTCTTTCAAATGATTTCTTTGGAAGTTATTCTGTAAAAGAAATGGAGGCGAATCCTATTAAAGGTAAACTTTACGTCCCTCCTCTCATCTTGGAAAGTAAAATTTCTGAACTTGAGACATCTTTAGCAGATGAAAGACTTTTGATTGATATTGAACATAAAGTGTTTTTAACTGTGTTTTCAAATACTGTTCTTTCTAAGGCTTCAAAATATAAAGACAGTTTTGGTCTAACTGATGGAGGGTATGATTTTCTAAACTCTGATGGTGGTTTGGATGATTGTTTTGATCAATTTGATTTTAATGCCAAACTTCCTAATCATTCATCTTTTGTTGTGAAATCCTTGGGAAAATCCAGTATGCTTGAGAAAGGTAAATCAACGAAAGTTGATAAATTAGTTTATGTGAAAACTAAGAATGCTAAAGGTAAGAAGAAATCTCAGCATTCACAGAAACCGATCACTACTGGTAACCCAAAGAAGATGCATTCAGTTGTTTCTCAAAGATCTAACTCAAAAATCTCAAATATTTCAGATCTGAGCAAGCTAGGAGTTAAATCTCAATGGCAACCAAAACAAGAGATTAACGAGACTGCTAAATCTTTTTCGAATGTTGCTTGTATAAAACCAAAACTTGTCGATTCTCGCAAGAAATATTCCGTACAACAATTATTCCAGTTATCTCAATCTACTAGAAAATTTTCAAATTATGGTAGATATGATCATGCTTCTCGTAAAGATCCTGATGTTTGGTTTGGCACATATCATGTTCCCTCTTATCATACTAATTCTTCATTTGATTCTCAAAAGCAAAGAAGACCTAGATTCCAATGGGTGCCAAAATCGTATACTAACACAGTTAGATCCAAATGGAAATGGATACCAAAGAAAAGGGATGATTATGTGTTGCAGGTACCTACTGTTAAGAGGGAGTAGGAGAATATATGGTTCTTGAGTAAATCAGCTCAAGACCCGGACATCAATGTCAACATATGCCTCTTGAATACAACTGTTCAAGACCCGGACTTAAATGTCAAGACGGAGGCTTCTAAGTAAATCAGCTTAGAACCCGTACTTCAACGAAGTTTGACTTCTAAACACAACAGTTTAGAACTCGTACTTCAGTGATCAAAAGACCTTACTCCTGTGCTGATATGAGAAGTGTACTCCAATACTCGAATGAGGAAATCAACCTTCAAGGGTGAGTACAAATTTGTCTGAAATTTTAATGCATATTTTTTTTAACTGACATATTTTTGGATGCATAATTTCAGGGGGAGTAAAAGACTTATGACTTCTGATTATATCAGATCAGAACTCATACTTTCATTGTTTTACTGCTTTTTGTCATTTTATTTTCAGTGAATAAATTAGCTTTGACTATGACATAAGACTTTTACAGTTTTTTTTAGAGATGCTTACATGTTCATATCTTTATGACTTTAAGCTTAGCTTCATGAGATGTAAGATCGCACATAAAGGTATAATCATTTATCTTAATCTCATATATGATTGAAAGAAGGATAACTTTCAATCATAGAAAACATTGTTCTTAAAAGTTCAAACCACTTCCCGAATCTCAAACCGATTTCATGAATTGGAAGTGTGCGTTTAAATGTTTTCAAGATCTACTTTGTGCTTTAATTGAGATAGTTAAACCATTTTGAGCATCATATGCTTTCTAGGAAAACATCGGATTTTATTGTGCTAGGACTTAACACAACTTCTACGGATACACGTTAACCAGTGTTTCCTACCCAAGAGGTTAATCCATAGTGATTGAGTGTGAGAAATCAAAAGAAATAAGTGTGGGATGTGTGATGAGATATACAAAAAAAGAGAGTTCGGTTAGAAGTAAACTGAATGTTTAAAAGAAAGAGGGTGTGAGACCAGAGTTAAAAGAATATCAGAACTCTGCACCAACTACTTTCTGAGTCGGGCAGCCACATTTCTAGTGTCTCATATTTCTTTGGTGAACATTATTGAAACATGCAACTAGCCCATGCCAACTCTTGATTAACCCCACCAGCTACTCATTTTTTTCTTAAAAGGAAAATGTTTCATTTTCAAAGGGGAAGCAACACATTTACTATCTGATTTTCATTTGGAAAATCTGGATATTGAAAAGAAGGAAGTTTGCCCCACCTTCGCACTTCACTCATGCACATTGAGTCTGTGTTTAACTTACTGTTGTCTCAGTGGTTTACACAATATTGAGCCTTATAAGCAATCATCAAGTGCTTAATTCTTTCTATCACTTGCACGAACACACAAGGAATTTGTTTCTTTGTCATAACGTTCATAGAAATTGCCTTTGTGGTGTTTTGATGATTGAATGAAAGCCCTGGGGGAGTGAACATCAAAAAGCTCCTTTCCAATGTTTATTCGTTACACACAGTGACTTAGTGTTACTGACAGACATTTTAACTGATTCATTTGTTGATTCAGGTGTTACACGATTATTTTGTCTGGATTTTCAAAGATCTGGATGGATATCTTTTGAATTGACGAATCAGAGGCTCCAAATGAAAGACATTTCTTACTTAGAGTTTTGATGAAATCGTTTATCTATTCATCAAAAAGGGGGAGAACCTAAAGCTTGAAGAAATGTCCATTACATTACAAGATTGGAAAAGAGAAGAGCTAACCAAGAAATGCGAGAGATCAAAGTATTCTGAAGACATGCTGATTTTAGAGAAATTTTCTTTGAAGATACTTTGCTAAAGCATTCTGAGCTAAAACCTGGAGATTATTACATATTGAAGATAGAGAAGGAGATTCCAACTTCTGAGCTGAAAGAGAAGACTGAATTGCTAAATCATTTTAGTAATGATCTTGATCCAAAGGGGGAGATTGTTAGATCTCAGATTTATTGGATTCAAAATCATCCAATTTGATGTTTGGAATCTGAAGCTAAAGCTGAAAAGTCGCTCTCAAGATTAGTCTAATGTTAAGTTTGTAATAATTGTCAAAGTTAATTATTGTCTTAATAATTGTATTATGTATTATTCCTAAATATCTAACTAATAGATATTTTAGGATATTTAGTTTAGATATTATATTTTTAGATATTATGTTGGTTAGTTGATATTAGGTAGATGAGATTCTAATATCTTATATCTAATATAATATCTTAATCATCGACACTGTTCATCAGAGAGAAACCAACCGAGAGCTTCAAGAGAGAAATCACAAACATAAAACATTGTAATCCATTATTTGTAATAGAAAGGTTGGTAAATCATTTGTGTCGTTGTTTTTGATAAGAATTTGATAATATTGTGGACCGACACTTGGAACACACACACACATATGTGAGATTTGTGGCACATAGTTAGATATATGACTTCGTTGTAATCATATGGTTTAATCAATAAGATTGTGTTCTTAATTTGTTTTGTTAATACATGCTAGTAATTTTGGGATCACAGAGGGCGAGCAACCTTTTCAGGTATGCCTCTCCATTGTCCCTCTCTCATTTTATTCCTACCAATCACCCCTGTCTTTCTAAACCTTTATCTTTCTCTTCCTAAACATATACACTAACTCCTTGTTCTTTTTGCTCAGACAGTTCTCTCCCCTACTTAAGAGAACTCAATCTCTGCAAATAATCCTAGCCATCATAGATGATGAATAAATAATCCCAACCTCCTTCAATGAGGTTGATGAACAAGAGGAAGAAGAAGATGAATCCTTGAACCATCCAGGAAGGCCCTCTTGACCACCCCAATGGTCAGAGGATTAACTAAAGAGAAAAGCTGAGATGATCTCTCACATAGAAAGTCAGCGAAGAACGATCCTTTAGTCTCTACCAGAAGAACTCAACTTTCTCTCTAAAGCTGAATATGAAGAATCTGTCAGAACTGAAAGACTGCTCGGTGACTGCCGAAGAGATGTTGATCTAGCTCTCAAGGTACATGCGTCCATGTTTGAAGAAGACAGAATGAAGGAGAATGCAGTTGTAGTTCAAGCTGCAATATTGAAAGAGATTGAAGAGGAGCGCTAAAAAGAAAAAGAGGCCAGCGATAAAAGTCTAGAAAGGTGTAAACAAAAGATAGACTATCGCTCTGACCCAATGAAGATCGTCACTGTTACTATCCATTGGAGAAAGAAGAAGGACCGAACATCAGTTACTATGGAGATAACCAGAGAGGATGGAAGCTCAAAAGGTATGTTCATATCAAGACTTGAACACTTTGGTTACGTTGAGTGGTTAGAGTTCAAGGAAGCACTGAAGAAATCAAAATCAACGTATAAAGGCTATGTTGAAGGTCTCGTTGGAGCTCTCATCAACAGAGTCTCTGCTATATTGAAAGTGCCCTCTGCCCTTCCACTAAAGCCAAAGCAAATCAAAAGAAAGCCTGCCTCATCCTCCTTTGATAATGTTACAGTGATAAAAAACGACACCTCCATCAAGTTTTCAAAAGAAGCATTGTTCGGGCCTCCTCTTGGTCTCTCAGTTCTTGATCTATCTTTGCTTCCTGGTGAACCGTTCATCCCAGGTCAAGTTTTGAAGAAACCTTTTGGAATCTTTTTCAGAGATGATGAAGGTCAGCTCAGGTTCCAAAGAGTCTCTGAAATCCCTCTATGCCCTCTAAATAATCTCAAGTACCTTCTGTGCTTATGGTGTACCTACTCTCCCTCAGTTGAACCGATCAAGACTCTCATTCGACAAGAATCCGCTGATCGAAGACAAAAAGGAGAGGAAGCACCAGATTATATGATTAAGGTCCTGAAGTCTTATCTAGATAGATGATAGATTCTCTTTTTCCTTGTAATCTGTTAGTTAGACTTACAGTAGTTTAGAACTTCACTTGTACTTATAATTTTCATACCTCTTCTTGTAATTCTTTTTCTTTGAATTAATGAAAATTTCAGTGAAGTACATAAATCCATCAGTACTGTAAAACATCCCACAAAATAGTAATTGGGACATGTATGTTATGAGTCCTGATTATCCTTTTATTTTGACTTAAGTAATTTTTTTCATAGTTACTTTGTCATCATAAAATAGGGGAGATTGTTGATCCAACTCTCTCAGTGATTTGATAATGACCCTCTGTTATACTTAGTGAAAATTACGTTTAACATCTATATGTATTAGTGTTTCACCATCAGCGATCAAATACTGAGTATGTTCTGTATCGTTGATGATTTGTTATGTAAACAGTTAGACGTAATCCCTGAAGACAAGTTTCGCGACAAAAGATGTTCACTGCTGAATCAAAGACAAAGCTGCTGAACAAAGGACAAGTCTACTCATGACCTGATGCGGATATCAGCGAAACAAGACAAGTCTACTCATACGCGAAGAAGTCTGAGGAAAAGCTTTAGTGATAGCTGAACTTCTTTCTATCTCTGAGAAGGAAGAGATATTCAGCGATCGATGATCACATTGCTTATACCTCAAGTCTCTTTTGTCTTATCTATGCACACATAGTACGAGTGTCAGAAAAGACATACCTCTGCAACATTTCGTACAACAACTCTGATATCTACACTATTCATCATACGTCCAAAAGTATGTCTCCAAAAATCAGACTCATGCAACCAACCAGAGAAGGACACGTGTAAAGTTCCCTGCCATGCATTTAATGCATATGGTATAAATAGAAAGATCACGACTCTATTTGAGTGTAGCCTCGAATCCTTCAACCTTCAATCTTTCTAACATATAGAAACCCTTGCTTTCTATATTATCTTAATCTCTATTCTCTAATTCTTGTGCAACCATCTTAGTGTTTCTTAAGTTTCTTTAGATTAGGTTCTTACTTAATCTTATTCCGCAACAAACTTGTAAATTGTATTTTGATTTATCAATAAACAATTTATTAACTTTAAATTTTGTGTTTGTATTCAACCCCCCCTTCTACAAACTTGTTAAGCACCTTCGGGACCAACATTTGGCTTGACATAGAGGGTGTTCTAATTAAGACTTGGACCTCTAAATCGTTTTCGATGATAGCAAGAAAATGGGGGGATGAAATCTTCACAGATGATTCGGATGGGAACAATTCTACAGTTCTCGGATATGCATTAAATCCTCTTACTCGTCTTTAATATTTGAGATGATAAAAGTGATTTTGGATGGATGTACACATTATGTTTTGGCTATGAAGGTATGTGGGTGGATACCGGATTTTCTTGAAGAAGATAGCATGTCGGAAGAGGAAGAAGGGGAATGAAGTGTTCATGTAGAGGGGCATCCTAGTTATGGGGTTGGGAATAATGAGAATGAAGACTTGTCCAAAAAGATCCCAGATTCTTTTCACAATGAAGAATTCATATTTCGTAATAATGTTGAGGACATAAATAAAGATGAAGTTGAGAAGGAAGGAGATACGATTGATCAGTTTGTAATTATTCGGCATCTTGAAGAGCACCTGATGCAAAACATTTGATTGGAGAAGGTTGGGGAGAGTGATACCCCCTTTCATCCTCCTGGATTTACCCACATTCAGAATATGCTAATGGGGTGATTAAGTTTGGTATGTGTCCCGAGAAATCAGTGGAAAGAAAGTCCCTTACTTGATGATTCGGTAGGGGTGGATTTCGCTCATAAGGAGACGCATGCGAAACCTAACATACTTGTTACCGAGAAGTTCACAGCAACATCGCGGCCACCTCGGGCAGTTTCTTTGAAGGGGGAGGGGGAGGTTAATTCTAAACCATTGCGTCCTATGAGTAACTCCTCTGGCAAGAACATGTCTCATAATTCAAAATTGGTGCGGGGTGGTTTTTCCATTCTCGAGGAGCTCTCAAAAACTATCATTGTGGTGAAAGCTTTGGGATTCCACATGAAGGGTTGTGAAAAGGATCTTAGTGCTATCATTAAGGGTATTGGAGAAAATGAAGTTTTTAAATGAATGTTTTATCTTTAAATGTTCATGCTTTAGGGGAGGTTGGTAAAAAGAAATGGGTGAATGAGTTGTGTTCGGTGCATCGACTCAATTTGTTTTCTATTCAAGAGACCAGATTGACTAGATTGGATATTTTCTTGGTTAGAATTTTGTGGGGGAATACATTTTTTGATTATGCTTGTAGTTCGGCCCGAGGTCGATCAGGTGGTTTGTTATGTATTTGGGATAACTTGTTGTTTAAAAAGAGTCGTATTTTTTCCTCGGTCTCGTTTGTTGCTATAGAAGGTGTTTGGGTTCCAAATAACATGTCGCTTTTAGTGATATCGGTTTATGCTAAATGGATATTGTGGCAATCTTTGTTGAGCTTGATCATTCGTTGGCAAGGAGAAGTCCTCTTGATGGGTGATTTTAATGAGGTCCGGATGCGGGTGAAAGGTATGAGTCCTTGTTTAATGCTCACGCGGAGGATGTTTTTAGTTCTTTTATTCGGTATGCAGAGCTTTTTGAGGTTCCTCTTGGGGGTTATTCGTTTACTTGTGCAAATAAGTGGGCTTCAAAAATGAGTAAATTGGACTATTTTTTACTTTCGGGCGGTTTTAGTGAGATGATGCCCAATCTCTCGGGTCTTGTCTTGGACCGAAAACTTTCTGACCATAGGACTATTCTTCTTAAAGAATTGGTGGTCGATTATGTCCCTACCCCCTTCCGATTATTTCATTCTTGGTTCGAGTTGGATGGGTTTCATCAATTGATCATTAATACTTGGAATAATGATGGCACTCTGGAGACACATGGGATGATTTCTTTTAAAACAAAATTTCAAAATTTGAAAAAAAGTGGTTCGATCTTGGAATGGGGAAAATCAATTGTGGGACAAAAGAATCAAAGTCGGCATTCAAAACTCCATTAACGACATTGATATACAAATTGATAAAAGGGAAGCAACTAAGGAAGATAGGAGTTGCGTTTTAGGTACTTGAAAAAGTTGGGAGATTTGGAACGTGTTAAAGCAATGTATTTAGTGCAAAAAGTTAAAATCCGGTGGGGCGTCGAAGGGGATGAAAATACCAAATTCTTCCATGTTGTTCTTAAGCTGAAAAGGAGACAACTTGCTATTTGGGGTATTATGAGTGATGGCAATTGGATAGTGGAGCCGAAGCAGGTTAAAATGAGTTCTTTGAACATTTTAGTGTTCATTTTGGCCGCGAGAGACATATTCGACCTTCTCTTTAGTTGGTTTTTCCATGTTCTATTTCGGTGGAACAATATGTGTTTCTTGAAGGCCTATTCTCTCGGGAGGAAATTAAATGAGCAGTGTGGATTGTGGTGTCGACAGGGCTCCGGGTCCAGACGGTTTTACTTTTGAATTCCATAAGAATTTTTGGAGTACTGAGGAAGATGATGTGGTAAGGTTGGTCTCTGATTTTTTTGGGTCTAGTTTTATTCCTAAAGAGTGTAACGCTTCATTTATTGCTCTAATTCCAAAAGTTCATGACTCAAAATTCGTTAAAGATTATCGGCCGATTAGTTTAATAGGTTGTCAATATAAAGTTATTGGGAAATTATTAGCTAATCGGCTAAGTTTGGTCATTGGGGACTATGTAAGCATGGAGCAATCTACTTTTATTAAAGGGAGACAAATTTTGGATGGTTCGTTAATTTCGGATGGGGTGATGGAATGTGATTGGTCGTTTAATTCAAGTTTATTTTCTCGTCAATCATCCATCTTTAATGTTCTAAAATGGTAAAACCAAACTACATTAATGTGTTTTTGTGTTTGATAGGTTCGGAAAAGTGTGGTGCGAAAAAGGGATAAAAACGATGATTTTTGACATATTTGCGCAACTATGGAGTTTTGACCATATCTCACTCGTCTGAACTCCGATTTAAGTGATTCAAGATGATCTGGAAAGCCAACACACAGATCTACAATGTTCGTGTTTTGAGTTTTTGGAAGTTTGGAGGAAATCTAGGTCGAATCTGATGCTGAAGTTGGGAGTACAAAGCTGGACAGAAAATGAATAAAAGAAAATTGGTACAAATTTAAAACAAAAACGCGGTTGTGGTAGAGTGGTAAGGGCGTTGTGTATGTCTCTAGGTGATCTTGAGTTTGAATCCACTAAGTAGTGTCTGCAATATTTTTTATTAAAATTCCAGTCGGGCCCAACTTCCATCAACTAAGCCCAACTCGTGAAGGTGCATGATTAGGGCAAAACCTTGTAAATTATAAAAAGAAAAAAAAGAGGCTTTGTTGAGAGAAAAAAATATATTTTAGTTTTTCAAAGATTTTGATGGAATGAAGATCGAAGATGGTTGATATTATTGGTTGAAGGTTGACGATCCGAGTTTGATACAAGGGAGGTTTGAGGTTTCTTTTAAGTATTATTTTTTAGTAAATCATATTTATAAATTTTTGTTCAAATTTAGAATAAGTTTTGATTTGTTTATTATTGATAATGTTGGTTATTGAAAGTATTGGATTGGATTTTTAGTGTGATTTCTTTGGCGTGCTTAGTGTTAGTTTTTTCTTTATAAAAAAAAAGAGTTTTCTCTGATGTGTTTATTTTTTAGTTGATACTTTTAATTAAGGTGTCATTTTTTTAATTATTATTGTTATTGCATGAGTTGAAATCATCTTAGATCTAAAGTTTGATTTGAAAATATGTTGTTTGATAGTTTGTTTAATGCGGAGATGAATGAGTTGAGGCGAGAGGTTAATGGTGATATCAGTGAACTTTCAAAGAAAATAGACATGCTTTTAGGTGGATTAACTGAGGGAGATAATGAGGGGTATCATATCCAAAATTCATGCGATCATTGTGGGGATCCCTTACATTCTGTGGATAGTTGTCGTGAATTTTATTATGAAAGGGTCAATGGTCAAAATGCATGCACTTATCATGGTGACCCATGACATTCTATAAATGAGTGTGCGACCTTTCATGTTGGGTGTGTCACTGAAAACCAAGGGTTCACAAATTATAATGAAGACATGTTGTCTGATTCTTATAACCTTGGATGGTCAGAACACCCAGACTTCTCTTGGGAAAGTCAACATGAAAGTCACTCAAGTCAACCTAGTTTTCTAAGTCAATATCATTCGGGCGATTACCACCAAAACGATCAAAATCAAAATAATAATTTTAGTGGTAATTATGACTACAATAATAAAAAATCATCATTGCTCGAAGAACAAATGCAAAACATGAAAGATCCCCGAAAGTATCACAGTGCAGGTACGTAACTCGCAGATTGGTAACACGATTAACACTTGCCTATGTCTTGTATATTTATTTTTTATGTATTTATTTTTATCGCATTAGTTAGTCAGATTATAGTTAAATGAACTTTGTGGGTGTATTCACTGCAAACCTTCACGAGACTTCACTCGTCCACTAGGGGGAACCTAGGGGTTTAAAAGGCTTGTTGCACGTGTTAAGTGCAATCGTGTTTCCCTAAGAAAATGAGGATTTTTGTTTAGTTCTTTTTATTAGGTGTTTTTTTCTTGTCTATCTATGGTGGCCTCTGTCTCTATGCTTGAAGCCTCTTTTGGTTGAGTCCCGCTTCCCAGCATTGAGGACAATGCATATTTCTAAGTTGGGGTGGGGGAAAATTTGGAAATTTTCTGATTGATTGCTACTGAATCTCTATTATGCTTTAACGAAGTCGGCTCGAGCTTTTGTGTTTTAACAGGAAAGTGCAAACAAATCGCTAAAAGCTGACATTCCCATACATGTCGGAGCTTACATAGATTGATCAACACTGCACCCAGTCATGCATTGGAAGGACAACTAGGGGAGTTTTCTGTTCATCTCATCGTTATATGTGTTTTCTTTAGCATAATTGCATACATTGGGGGGAAAAAGAAAGAAAGAATAAAGACTTGCAGTCATTGAAGTAAGAAGTGCTTGAAAGTTTCAAAGAGAACCACAATGTGACATGTTCTTGGTTTATTGCTTCTAATGCCCCTTAGTCTTAATGGTTTTTAAAGTCACTTCACCATAACCATCCTACCTTACTCGTAGCCACCATTACAGCCCTTGAAAAAGACCTTTTGATTTGTATCTTGCATGCACTTCCAACGGTGGAGAATGAGAATTTTTGCAAGCTTATGGTAGAGTACCAGTCATGTGAGGATGTCTTGAGCGAAACACATAACCTAAAACACGTGAGTGATTGAGTGAATTTGATCCTTAGTGAGAGCTTACCAAATTAATTCATGCTAGTTGTCCAAATAGCATGCACATACTTAGAGGTTGATGATTGACTTGTCCCATGTTCATGACATGCTATGAGTTCTAAAGATTTTGACTTGACCATTCTTGAATTACCGAAAGAAACAACTTTATTACCCGAGGACGGTCAATATTTAAGTGTGGGGTGTTTTGATCGGTCGTTTAATTCGAGTTTATTTTCTCATCAATCACCTATCTTTAATGTTCTAAAATGGTAAAACCAAACTACATTAATGTGTTTTTGTGTTTGATAGGTTCGGAAAAGTGTGGAGCGAAAAAGGGATAAAAGCGATGATTTTTGACAGATTTGCGCAACTGTGGTGTTTTGACCATATCTCACTCATCGAACTCTGATTTAAGTGATTCAAGATGATCTGGAAAGCCAACACACATATCTACAATGTTCATGTTTTGAGTTTTTGGAAATTTGGAAGAAATATGGGTCGAATCTGATGCTGAAGTTGGGAGTACAAAGCTGGACAGAAAAGGAATAAAAGAAAATTGGTACAAATTTAAAAGAAAAACGGGGTCGTGGTAGAGTGGTAAGGGCGCCGTGTATGTCTCTAGGTGATATTGAGTTTGAATCCACTAAGCAGTGTCTGCAATATTTTTTTATTAAAATTCCATTCGGGGACCAACTTCCATCAACTAAACCCAACTCGTGATGGTGCATGATTAGGGCAAAACCTTGTAAATTATAAAAAGAAAAAAAGAGGCTTTGGGGGGATGTTGGGGGACGCAGGGACAACAACAAGTTGTTGTCTTTGTTGAGAGAAAAAAATATAGTTTAGTTTTTCAAAGATTTTGATGGAATGAAGATAGAAGATGGTTGATATGATTGGTTGAAGGTTGACGATCCGAGTTTGATACAAGGGAGGTTTAAGGTTTCTTTCAAGTATTATATTTTTAGTAAATCATATTTATTAATTTTAGTTCAATTTTAGAATAAGTTTGATTTGTTTATTATTGATAATGTTGGTTATTGAAAGTATTGGATTGGATTTATTCAATAAAGTTTGTGGTTGTTTTTTTATTTGGAGTAGAGATCATTGAATGGTTAGTTATAGATTGAGATGATATTGATATTCTAGTTTTTAATAAAGTTTCTACGAACTTTTCATTGCGAACGATATGTGACAGGTATTGTTTGCTTTGAGTGATTTCGTCTTTGCGTTATTTCGTTATCATAAAGTTTTATTTTTATTCGTTTAATAGTTTAGTTCAACTCTCAACTCAAACCTTTTGAAGTAGTGTTATTTGTAATAATTAGATTTCGATTTTTGGTTAGATTATTTTTGAGCTTATTCGATAAATTGAGTAGTTAGTCTTTGTGACACACGTGCAATCAGTTTAAAATAAATCGTTTACTTAACCACTGACTCCCTGAGAAGAATGATACTCGACTTACCATCTTTACTGATATAAGTTAGGTTTATAAATTGAAACTTTGTTGTATGTTAAACAACGCGTGCATCAGAATGACATACGAATCGAAAAAGAAACTTTTGGTTTTCAAAGTGGACTTTGAAAAAGCCTACGACTCACTTCGATGGGATTTTCTTGACTTAGTACTTGAGAAGATGGTGTAACACCCTAAAATAGGGGTTAATTTAAACCTGAATTAAGTGCGGAATAACCAAGACTGATATGACCAAATCACCCAAAAAGGGGGGAAATAATAGTATGGCGTTTACATGACAAGAATGAAATAAACAGAACCAACAACCTACTAATCTAGACCAACTACGTCCAGATTATAAACGGGTGTTGACATTTTACTTCCAAAAATATGTTATCACTATATCCACTGTACGCCTCTATAACTTCCAAAAATGCTACTCCCGAGCACGACTCTCCACTCAAGCTCGAGTAGTCCCACTTCTAGAATGATCTGTTATACATGTCATTTTAAGAAAAAGTGTTAGAATAAAGCCTAGTGAAATATAACATTTATATTGAGAAATCAGTAAGTCCTAACAAGATAATTAAGAAAATCCAGTGGAATAAATATAGACAAATCGTCACTTTAATACAAATACCTCTTGGGTTGACGGGGGAGACCCGTTTACTAACATAAGTGATGGAACACAAAAGTAAGCCACTTGACATGTTAGTAAAACCAAACACATAATAAAGTATACGCAATGGATGCTAGGCTCGGTAGCTTTAAACGTACACCCACGAAAAGTCAACTTCAACCACATAGGGTCCTTACGTTGAGATCCTCACCCAATATCGTGTACTAGCATGTAGGACTTATACCCTATTCGATTCCTAAGCGTGTCTCAGCATGGAAAACTAGCGTTCCATCGTCGGACAAATGATACCAATAATTGTGGGTTCATGACGCTCAAATGCAACCAACAAATCAATCCAATGCCAACAAAACCAATCAATAATTTCCAACAGTTAAAAGTGCCATCAAATGTGCAAAACTATGAATCCATATAATTACTCCCGAAATTCCAAGAGGTTCCAATATAATTTTTTAAAAGTACTTCCACACACTAAATCAATTTACCCAAGTCCTCATTCAATAAATACACATCCATATTTCAAAACCCTAGTTTTGATTTCAATGTATTTAATCATGAGATTAGAGAAAAACATGTTCTTCATGTGCAAGTCCACAAATAGTTCAATATATAGCCTTATGACCTTAAAATGATACCCTTCCACATAAACCCCTAAAATCTCCAAAGTTAGGTTTTTGGTGAAAACTCACCCAAATCAAGTAAATCAGAAATGGAGATGTTTAGAAGGTTAATATCCACATTTTAACATGTATAAAGTTTATAAAAGAGAATGAACTCACCTTGTAAGGTTGTAGCTTAAACCCTAATGCCTAAGAACTAGCAAGATGAGGTGGGATCTTGAGAAGACTTGGACTAGCACAAAGATTGCTCAAAGGTACCTATAATGACATAAATGCTTAAGGGTCTTTGAGGTAGATGGAAGATATTAATGGCAAGGGGTGAAAGGAAGAGGCTTACTATGTTTTTCTTGGGAGAAAAAACGCAACCAAAGAGTTCTAAATAATGATATTTGAGTAAATGAGGGTTTGGGGACCGCCATATCTATTTATCAATGCACAGTGCAAGTGCACAGTGCGAGCGCGGTTCCCCTCGTGCGGCGAGCCACGCGGAGCACTGGAGCCAAGACGGGCAGAGTCACGCGCGGTGAGCCGTGCCAAACACTGCTGAAACTTCTTTTTCTTTTTTTCAATCACCTTGCTTAACATCAGACGAGACAGGACTCTAGGTTAAACCACGAATTAAATCCCAGTATTCGGGGTGTTACATATGGAATTTGATAGCAAATGGAGAGGTTGGATTACTGGGTGTCTCAAAAATTCTACGGCCTCGGTGTTAGTCAATGGGTCTCCAACAAGAGAATTCGAGATTTCTCCTGGTCTTCGTCAGGGAGATCCACTATCTCCATTTCTATTTATTTTGGCTATGGAAGGTTTGCACGTGGTCATTCGAGAAGCAGAAGAGAAGCGAATTTTTATGGGGCATGAATTGGCAAAGGTAATTTACCTTTATCTCATCTTTTTATGCTGATGATGTAGTTTTTGTAGGTGTTTTTATGCAGATGATGTAGTTTTTGTAGGTGAATGGTCTCAATTCAATGCTAGAAATATAGTGTGTATTCTCCGATGTTTCTATCTGATCTTCGGGCTTAAAATAAACATTCAAAAAAATAAACTGCTTGATGTTAGGGTTGATAATGTGGAGCTCGAGAATATGGCTAGAGTGGCGGGATGTGGTGTTTCAAGTATGCCTTTCAATTACCTAGGATTTCCTGTTGGATGTAGTATGGCAAAAACGGATGGTTTGAAAGAGGTAGTTGACAAGTTTATTTCTAAACTTTCTAATTAGAAAGTTGGAACTCTTTCGGTAAGGGGTCAGGTTACGCTCCTTAAATCTATTTTGGGTAGTCTGCCTACTTTTTAGTTGTCCCTTTTTAAACTTCCAAGTTCTGTTGAAAAAGTTTTGGAGTTTATGCGGAATCGCTTCTTTGTTGGAAGAAAAATTGATGAAAAGGAAATGTGTTGGGTGAAATGGAAAAAGTGTTTGTCTAATAAAAGAGATGGGGGGCTTGGTATTGGAAGTTTGTTTGTTTCCAATAGAGCTCTCCTTTTCAAATGGATATGGAGGTTTTGGGATGATAAAGATGATCTTTGGGCCAAAGTGGTTAAATCGATTTATGGTGCTTGTGGGCTCATTGGAACGCGTTTACCCAATAAGTTGTCCAATTCTTCTTGGATTTATATTTTGAAGGCAATTCAACAAATGGAAAATATTGGTATTCACCTTTTTTCTTTTTGTAAGAAAAAGTAGGTGATGGGAATTCTATTCTCTTTTGGGATGATGTTTGGTTGGGAGATTCCCCTCTTAAAGTGAAATTTTTGAGGGATTATGCGCTTGATCGTGGCAAATTGGCATTAGTGCAAGATCGCCTGGTCTTGGGGGATTGGGGCTCAGTTTTGCGTATACATCCGAGAGGGGGTGTGGAGGAGTCGTAGATGTCAGCTTTACGGGAGATTCTAGCAATGGTCGGTATCTCTGACCAAATAGATAGATGGTTTTGGTCTCTCGATGGTTCGGGTCAGTTTTCGGTGGCTTCTGCTCGTAAATACATTGACTCTAAAATTTTGGTGGTAGAGTCTTCTCCTACTAGATGGAATCTGTTTGTTCACATCAAAATTAATGTTTTTGTTTGGCGGTTGGGGTTAAACAAAATTCTAACTCGAGACAACCTTGATAAAAGAGGAATTGATGTGCATTCTCTCTTATGTCCGGTCTGCGATTTGGAAATTGAGTCGGTGGGTCATTTGTTTTTCTCTTGTCAAATGGCCCAAAATATTTAGAAGCAAATTGGTCGACGGTGGAGTTGGATATCCTAGATTTTAGGTCCCATTCGAAGTGTGTCCTAGGCTATGCCTAGACTAATTCCTTGACAAATCATGACTGTAAGACACTGATTAAACCTCAATGGCCACATTTGTTGTGTACGCCTGGATTCAAACCCTGGGTAGATGGGATATTCCACCACATCCCCCAGAGCCTTAACCAGTAAGCCACAACCCTTGTGGTTTGGTTATTATCTTTGCGTTTGAAGAAAATGGAGTTGGCTCGTTTTGAGGTGGTCGTTCTAACGGCTTTATGGGCTATTTGGTCTTCTCGGAATGACACTTTGTTTAGGTTGCCTAAGCCTAAGAAAGCAACGTTGTGGGATAGCATTGTCACTCATTCGTTCTTTTGGGTTACAAATAGGAGTAGAAGGTCTAAAAATAATTGGGTGGGCTGGTTACACACCCCCCCCCCCTTCTTGTCATTAAAAAAATTATATTATAGAAGTCCTTAAACCGTTATCTTGAAACTTTTAAGAGGATAAATGTATAAACTTTAAAGCTTCACAATCTGTCACGATCTTCCATATATTAAAAAGGGAAATTGACTAAAATAGTCATTTTACACTCTTAAATTGGTCTCTAGCAATTCCTCTCCCACTTTTACCAAAATATCACTACATTCGCAATTTTTAGCCCCATGTCCGTAATTTTCATGCTCAGGTCCACAATTTTTTTAAGAAAAATTGATCAGGTTAGTTTTTGCGGATGTAGTGATATTTTGGTTAAAATATGAGAGAAATGGCTAGGAGACCATTTTGTTAGTGTAAAATGGCTATTTGAGTCAATTTCCCTATTAAAAATCAAATCATTTTTATTTCTAAATTACACAATATACCTTTATAATTAGTTATTTAATTTACTTTATATCTCTTCCTTTTTTTCATTTTTCATTTTACACCTTTATCATATTAAGATGCATAATCATATATTAACTAAAATAGATTAAAAAATTAAGTTTATTTTTTTACAAATTATGTCATTATAATCGTCTCATTAATACCTTCAAAATGAGTCAAATATCGAATATTTTTTAATCATATTATTAAATAGAATAAATACGTAGTGAATTATTTTTAAATTTAACTTTTTATACCTTATATAGGGGTGAGCAACGGACGGATCGGATTGGATCGAACCCCAAATCCCAATACCCGATCGGATATCGGGTGGAGAAGATGGAACCCGAAACCCGCTTGAAGACTGCAAAAACCCGTGGATATCAGGTGGCTTCGGGGGTCGGGTTACCCGGATCGGATATCGGTCCCCGAGGTTCATCCCATAATTAATTTTAGTCCAATTTTTTTCAGTTTAAGCCCACTTTTTTCAGCCTCGATTTAACTAGTTTTCACTACTTTTTCAGCCCAAATTTAATTACGATACCAAAATTAAACCAAGTCTAAACCAGGAATTCTGAGATGTGTGATGGAGATGGTAGTGCCTGGTGGGGCTGATGTCGCAAATCACAATGGAGACAGGAGTGGAGAGGAATTTAGGTTTACCATAATACCATTTAGGAGTTTACTCGTTTAGGATTTAGTCATTTTAGGAAATATTATTAATATTTATGTTAATTTCGGATATTTCGAACGGGTTCAGGTGGGTGATATGGATACCCAACCCGATCCTACTTACCCGCCAAGAATATCGGGTTCTGAGTTTGGGTGGTATTGGGTTATTTCGGTCGGGCTCGACAACCATATTTCGGGCCGGGTGGGGTCGGGTACTTTGGGTTGGGCGGGTTTTGCTCACCCCTAACCTTATAGTTATGTATTTAATTTGTTGTATATCCCTTACTTTTTCATTTTTCATCTATACTCCTTTATGAAAGATGAGTTACAGTTTTTCTTGAGTTTTTAAAAGGTACCATCTTTCGTGCATAATGTACATATCTTAAAGAGTGACTCAACGATGCAGTTGTCTTAAAATCTTCAAGAATGCAATTTCCAAGAAATATTTAAGACACGTACAAGTGTACAGTCCAACCGCCTCCCTGTTTTCTCTATGCTTCATCAGCCACCCCTCCCCAACAGTTGGAACATCTATTTTAACCCACATCCCCAAGACAGCTCCCCCGAATTAACCACATCCCACATCCCGAAAACACTCCTACACCAGTGAAGGTTCATTTTTCTTCGACTGCAAACTTCGATGACAACCATTTCTCGATCTCTCCAAAGTATAGATCGAAGGATGTAGAACTTTATTTAATGTTTGTTTGAGTTTTGTTATTCATTAACATAGTGTTCTTCATGGTTGATTTTTGAAAGCAATCACACTATGAAACACAACTTCATATATTATAACTGCTGTGAATGGATCTGGCATACTGTCGCTTGCATTGGTTGGATCGAAGGGTATGTTGATTATTACCTCCATTATCATGTCTCTTTCACTTACTGATTCCCATCTAACCTTATTTTGTTGATTTGTGTATTATGTGATTAAACTGCAACGAGGGGTCTCTTATGCTACCATGATAAAGAATTTCTTTCTGGCTTGCTTAGCATAGAGCTCCTACTAGCATGGAAAAGCGTTCTTGGGATGAAACGATATGAAGTTTAAGTGTTGTCCACAATAGCAACACCTCTAACTGGGTAAGAGGGGTATACATGTAGTCATGTAGTAAACAACCCCTACTGGATTACATTAATTGTTTTTGGATATTACTCGATGTCGATTGTTAATTTTTGGATTGTTAGTTTGTTAATTTTTAGATTACATTAATTGTTTTAGTTGGTCAAAATTAGTTTTGTCAATGTTAGGTTCTTTTGTTGTTGTTGTTGCTTTTGTATCGTTGTTCCCATGCCTTATTTTGCTGTTGTTGCTGTTCTTTTGTTGTTGTAGTTTTTTGGTAAAAAAAATATCTCAGTTTCCCCGTTGGGGATAGGGATATGATCATATTCCGTGAAGGGGACGGCGATGGGGATTGGGGTCCCTTACCCCATCCCTGCCTCATTCCCATACCTAATCTATTTGGTTTTATTAGATTTAATTTGTTTACAAATAATTATACATTTGTAATGCATATATTGTGTCTTGCATGCTCTTCATGATTTTGGTTATGTAGCCAAATCTAATTAGATATCAATCTACCTCTCTCATCTTTCTATATTTTTATCCACTTTCAAGTTCAACTTTTTGTTGGTTTTGAGGTCATAGCCTAGGTTTTGCTTTCAAATTGATTCTAATCTATAAATATTACTGCTCTAAATTGAGGACATAACAAGTTTGAAATTATGCGAGTTAAGACTGTTGATATGAGAAGTTTTAGTATTAAAAAAAAAAATCATTATCAAACTTATCTAACCACAAATGCACAAAATTCTAGACGCCCAGGAGTCTTACCAACTTTGATATACCTTATTTTGTAGGTTCTTATGTAGCAAAGTTCATCTCAAGCTCCAATAAAATGGTAATGGTAACAATACTTTTATTATATTCTTTTTTACTCTCTAAGCACATTTCAAAATTATTTTAGGGGCTCCTGTATCTATTTTATGTTAATCTATTCTTGCTATCCGACATGTGCTCATATGAGATTTGAGATTTTTGAAAATGTTTTAGATACCAACTGTTTATAGGTGAACTAATTTGCATATATAAACTGCAATATTGACAAGAAATTAAGAAATGTTGTAACTATACACATGTAGTAATGATATACTTAATTTATATGTTAAGGTTTAGGGAATAGTGAAAAGATGGATGAGGATATCTATAGGATAAGGGATGTAAAAGAAATTATGACAATTTTTTTTTTTGTAATTTGATCAATTGGTTTTTTAGGATGGGGGTATACTTGTCTCATAAGAAGTCTCTTGTTAGTTTTATTGTGTAAAGTAAAGCTCATTAATTTAAATTAACTTCTGTAGCTTATACTACCTCTGTAAAGAAAAAAAATAGAAGGACCATTTGGCTTTGGCCTAATTTCCAACTTAAAAAACAAATGAATTATTTAAACTTCCAATAAAAAGATTGATGGTTAAATCACAGTGAACACCAAATATTGATGTTCATTTTGTAATTCAGTAAACCAAACGGACACAATATATCCTATTGAAGGTAGGGTCTGAGGGTGAGATGTATGCAAATATGTCTTCCACCCCAAAGGGTATACGGGTGTTTACTTTAATCCTCATTTATTTGGGAGGTTTACTTTAGAGCTCCAATAAGTCATGTGAAAATATTCCTTTTGTTTTACTTACAGAGATGGCGAGTGATATGGGATGTCCATTACAAACTACTCTGGTTTATTTGGTGCTAGCAAACAGCTAGAGATGGATGGTGCAAGAAAAGTCGACTGCACAAGGCATGATGGTGGTTTGGCTTAACTATGTAGTACATTAAACTTAAGACCACAATTCAGCGAGCAATTTTCGTTTAATTCATAAGGTAATCTTAATTTTCCTTTATCAAAAGAAGCTAAGCTTGAGACAACAACGAACTTGCAAAGACTTTTAGATTATCCAATGAATTGCAATTTCCAAATGCCTAGACGTGTCTATAATGACAATGTGTGTCATGGTAGGAATAGGGCTTGTCCTCTTCCCATAATTGATGGGAACTCTTACTCTCATTCCTTGGTAAGACTTTCTTTCAATTTTATTTTCATTACAACAAAATTGGTTTTATAGAACGTCAAAGATGTCTACACGTCTTGATAGACTACTCTATAGGACTTCAGTTTATAGGACCAAACAATTGTACATCCTATGTAAAGGTGCTATAATGAGATGCTAGGACGTATTTGCACATTATAACAAGTTTTTATAAAGCAAGAACAAAAAAGAATATTAGCAATGCAATCAATTTTGAGAAAGATTTCGAAAATAAATCTTCACAATATCATGTTACTATGGTGTTTATTTATAGTAAGGGTGGCGATGGGTCACGTTGGGTTGGGTTCGGCTTCAACCCATTTATTAATTGGCTTGAAAATCTCAACCCAACCCAACCTTTTTAATTAATTAGGTTGAGATTTTCAACCCAACACAACCTATTACTTAAATGGGTTGGTTGCGAGTTGACCTGTTTATGATTCTCTCAACCCAACCTGTTAAATAAATGGGTTGAACTTGGGTTGACCCATTTAATTTTAAAATTTTAAATAAAATAAAAATGATTAAACTATTTAATTTCATGACAGATTACAATAGAATATGGAGAAAATGAAAACAATAGAGTATGGACAGATTACAATAGAATTGGACATATTATAGAGTATAAAGCACATAAATAGAGTGCGGACAAAATAAAATCAAGTGATACAGGAAATGTAATGATACATATTACAAATCAGTGGAGTATAAGAAGAATGACAGGAAACGTATGGAAGTCAAACCGTGGAAGTCGACGTGGAAGAATGACAAGAAACGTATGGAAGTCAAACCGTGGAAGTCGTTTGACAACGGTCGTCGACTCGTCTTGGAAGGGCGTCGGCCTGTCGATGGTCGTGGAATGGTGTTGCCGCGTCGGGCCGTCGGTGGTTGTGGAAGGGCGTCGAGTGTCAGTGGTCGGCTAGGGTTTTGAGGAGTCGACGAGTCTTGTGAACGAAAGAGAGAATTTCGTTTGGTCAATGTGTCAAATTGTCAATGTGTCGCCAGATGTAATTAGGATTTAGGAAGCATATTTTTTCTATTAATTTTTTAATTATTAAACAGATATTAAAATATTAATTATAATTAAACAATGATAATTAATTAAAAATAAAATAAAATTATGTAGTATTATAAATGGGTTGATAACAGATTGCAAATGAGTTGAAATCAGGTCGGAAATTTCAACCCAACCCAACCCAACCCATTTACATAAATGGGTTAGACGAGTTGACCCATTTAACTTAAATGGGTTAAAAATCTCAACCCAACCTACTAATTTTGGGTTGGGTTCGAATTGGGTTGACGGGTTGGGTCACTTTTTGTCACCCCTAATTTATAGTACATTATCGGTTTCCATTTACGAAGAAAGATTAGAAAAAGAATGCATCAATTTGTGGACTTCAAGTTTTTAACAAATTTGAGGTTTGTGATGATTCTATTGAAGTTGTTAAATTATGATTGTAGCCGCAAAGCATGATAGCTTACAAACTTAAAAACCAAATTGTTTATTTAATATTGTGAATTGTGAACCAATTTAGGTCTCACCTTGTTCACTTCTTACCCATTTTTTTGTATAGTATATAGCCATGAGGTATCCTACCATCAGTGGAATGTTCTTTTAAGTAGACTAATAATCTAGATCTTTTCGATATGAAGTCACGTTTTTCAAGTTTAATTTCATGCGTAGTTCTTCTATTCATGGATATCAGAGACTTGGAAGCCAATAGTGAAATGTTCTTTCTATCCGTCTTTCTTTTTTGAAATTTGTTACTCAACATTTTCATCATAGCACACATAGTTTATGGATATTCTTACATATAATTAGTCTTTTGAGCTTGTTAAACATAAATTTTGGATTTTATTTTCTTAACTAGTTACAAAAGATCAAACCATTAGGCATAGGTTGGTCTGCTAGAACAACAAATGTTATGGGTTTGAAGACCCCATTATCGAGCGAATCTTTTTAAAAAAAATTAACCAATCAACCATATTAACCTTAAATTTTATACATCCAATATACGATTTAAAACCACATAAAACCATAAAATTAGCATCGTATGATGGAGAATAAAATTGAACATGAAACAAGATTATTTTTTTAAGTTCTCGGCTTTAGATTCGAGATGTTTTCCACCACATCGCACACGGTACGTACCTAATATTACAGATAACTCTACGTTACCTTAAAAACATGCATGGGAATCAGGATGAAAATGGGTTCTACGTTGATACAATTTTCCCTATTTGTAATATTCTATCTATATATAATTTTATTCAGAAAATCAAAATAGACTTTGAAATCTTATTGAACATTTATGACATTGAAAGGTGTATTTTATTCGTCTCTTTTTATAAGGGGGTATGTGAGTATGAATAACGCCAGTTTACAAATTATCTATAGTTCAACTCATGATCCGAGTCTATATGGAGGATGAGAAAGAGGGTAGGCCAACCCTATCTCTAGATGAAAGATATATCTCACTTTCTTCAATCAATCATGCTAGATTGAGTAAGATCGAGCCTATAACAACTAGAGAGATCACCCATAAGAAGAAAGACTATCCAGGTTATATCACAACTATCGAAAAGGGAAGCAAGGAACTAAAACCATTCAATGTATATGATCTCGAGACCATACTGATCAATAACGTTCATAAGCCTTCCTTATGCAGCTGGTCTCATGTTGGTTCATCCAGGTATAAAGATAAATGAATATATTCTCATTCATACCTACTTTAGTGAAGACAACTGCATAATCAAGGAAACCTTTGAAGAAAGGAGTACTAAGTTACTTATAGACATGGTATCTAAGATAGAAGCACTTGTTAGAGAAGAAAAGAATGCTAAAACAGTTTACTTCCACAACTTAGGAAGATTCGATGGAATTATCTTGCTTAAGCACCTAGCTTGTTATCACAAGAAATACACGCTAAAACCACTAATGAGGAACAATATGCTTTACGAGTTAGTAGTCTATTCAGGTAAAAAGATGTTATTCCTCTTAAGGGATTCCTAGTACTCCCTGGAAAGCTTAACGACCTAGCTAAGAATCTATGCCCAGTTCTTGGTGCAAAAGGATCAATCGAACATGAGAAATTGAACCTGTCAAATCTGGCTAGTATGAAATATATATATATATACACACACGGTAAATAACCACATGTACTCTTTTTTTTTTTTTTTGAGGTTTGAACTCTTAACTCTTTGAAAAATTAGACTCTACTAGTAATCTAAATAAATGTAGGTAAGTGACAGTATTATATCAATTATACGAGGATCTCTCTCTAAGGCCAAAATGGGTTTGACCAGGAGAAGGTGAACAAGGATGGACTATTGCACAGAAAAAAGCAAATGCAGGCAGGTCATGTACAAAATTGCTACTTGTGAAAGCCATTAAAAGCCGCATGTGATGTGATGAGATATATAAAAATCATCACAAAATTGTACACATTTATTCTAACACATCTTACACCAAATTATTATTATTATTATATAATAACCAACAAGCCGCCAACCTCTCGCACCATAACACAAACTTTTTAGATATCACCAGCACCATGCACTTCCTGTAAGTATAAAAAGTCTCACAGTAAATTCTCTATTATTGGTGCTAAGTTTTTTCGTTTCAAAAGTTGAAGTTAAGCTACAATGTTCAATAGTCAGAGAACAAAAAGTTGAAGTTACAATGTTACTTCAAAAACTAATATAAACCATTCAAATAAGGGTAGTTCTCATGGGATCTTCACAAACCAAACAATGTTAAATAGTTGATGAGATTAAGTATAAAGTAATTAATTAAGTCGGTATTAATTTTTTATTGATAGGTTTGGTTTGATTTGGTATGAATATAAGTAAGGGGTAAGGGGGGTATGTTGAAAGACAAGAAATCACCTTGTTTTGAAGAACTGCTCCATCTGGAATCTCCAACTTCTCTCCAGATTTGGCAGCAACCACCACTTTACCCTTTAGTCAATCAGACAGGAGATTAATAACACAAAATGAGCAGGAAGTTTAACAACATGATGGATGGATGGATAGATACTAGAAATAGGTACCTTGAGAACAACAGAAGATCCAAACCACACATCACCAGAAGCCTTCAAGCTATCCAGCTCAATAATGCTGGGAATAGACTTGAAACGCTTCAAGAACTCTCCAACCTGACTTATTACAGTTACTATCATCAGATATTACGCACTTTACTTTTGGATTCCAAATCTAACATAGTGTGTTGTTGTTGTTGTTACCTTCTTAAATTCAGGACCCAATTCGATTGAAGGATTTGCTGGATCTGACCTAGCAGGGTTGCGGATCACGTACCCATCTTTTTCAGTGTAAAGATCAGACTGCAGCAGCAATACAGGGGTACAAATTAATTTATTCTGAAATATAAATAAAATAAAATAATATATAGATGATGATGAACCTGAACAAGAAGCAGATCAGAACTTGCTTTCACTGGCAGGAAGCGAGATCGGGGAACGTTAATGCCAATGGCATTATCAAAAAACTGGAAGCAAAATTAGCAAACATTTAAATCAAAGAATAATTCCAATGGGCAGAAAGAGCAATGATGATGATAGATGATACCTTGATTGCAGCACCAGCTGCTGTTTCTAGCTGAAGAACTTTAACACCATCGACTTCCTTTGGATTTGGAATAATCTCCATTTTAAGTGCATCTGCTTGAACAAGTCTTCTAATTGCATTCAAGTTCACCCACCTGCCATGCCACACTAACACTCTCAGTACTCACTTCCTACATCGCAAAAAAACTTCACATTTTTAACTCACAAGTTGTTGGTGTTGAAGATTTTGAACTTCTCTATTGATTTGAACTCATTCACCTGCACACACCACAAATCATATCCAACTGTCAGCATATTCCATTTGTTTCATTGTGTTATAGATATTGTCCTATCTTCTGATGACACAATTAAATTCTTTTTTTCGATGCGATGAGCTTGAGCAATGAACAGCAATATTAAAAGGAAGAAGGGAACTCACATGCTGATCAGGAACTTGTGCAATCTCCAGAAGCTGCAGCAATAGAAATAGCAGGCGTAAGTCATAACAAGAAAGCAGGGGAGGGAGGGAGGGGAAAAGAGGGTTTTAGGCATATTAGGATGTGGCTGTTAAACAATAGTGTTGTATTAGTACTGATACAATTAGAAAAAGTTGACACATTGGGTTCACTTAGTGGATGGGTCTTTAATGATATGTATTCAAAGTTAGGCAGGTAGAGTTAAGTTCTGGCATCCATCGTTATGTTCTATTTACTCAAATATCCCTTCATTTTATCGTCTTCAAGGAAAAAAAATATGATTTGCTTCTAACAGTTTTTGAACAGTAAAATATCTTCTAGCAATGATTTTGCTTAAATGTTTATTCTGCCTTCCATACCTCAAATGTGTAGATCATTACCTTTGTTTGTAATGTTATTTTTCTCAACTGGTACACTTACTAGCCTACTTGTACATGTTTAAACCATTATAAGAAAGTTATTTTTTCACCCCCCCCCCCTTTTTTTCAATTGCAGCTACTACCACATCACAAACATCTTCATTCAACAATATACTCATTCCAGTCTATTAAACAGGATGACATCAACATCCTTATTTCTGCTGTATAAGTTCCCTAGTTTCTCACTTTCTTGGTTTCTCAACTTACATGATATATATATATATACAAGTTGATTTAATAGAAAAACTTACACTTAGAACTTTGCTGGTGATAGGTGAATGTAAAACCCAAATGCATGACTCCATATTACTAGGGGTGTTAAAAAAAACTGAAAACGAATGACCCACAAAATTCGGGTTATTTGGTTTTCAGGCTAAACGGTTTGGTTAACTGAACAAGGATAACCTTATTTGGTTTGGTTTTAGTTACTTCTTTACAGTTTTGGTTAAACGGAATAAGGCGATGTATATTTTATATTTATACACTCACTTGAAATTCAAATAATATTCATTTTGTAACCCATTCATACCCATATTCGTCTTTCGTACCTTACCCAAGAAAATCATAACCACTTCGTAAACAAAAACTCTGAAAAGAAAAAAAACAAATTTTGTTCAAACCTTATTAAAATAGAATCTTATTCGGTTTATCCGATAACCGAACTGAATAACCTGAAAATGATTAAACTGGACCATATTCGGTTTGGTTATCGGAGTTCGAAGTTGAAAACCGAGTAAACCGACCGAATAACACCCTACATATTATCATATCGTATGGAATCAACAACTTGTTCTCTAGACAATCAGGTGTGGTGGCTTAATCATGAATATTCACTTGTACAGAACCAATCTAGGAAGATTTACAGGGGAAACGCATAATAGGTGATGAACAATACATACCTGAACTTTCCCGTCGTATGAAATTAGAGTACCACCTTTCACATCAGCCAATGTTTTGGGTGTTACCTGTCAAATCAATAATATTAAGCAAGAGCCACAATTTGAGAAGAAAAAAATGAGAATTACACAACACTGGAATACCTCCATGCAGTACTCATTCTTGTTCTGGATCAAGTGATTCAAGATTTCTATTATGGTGAATTAAGACATACAACAATGGAAGTAACACTGTTTTTTCACATCCTTCTATAAAGTAAACTACAGAATAGATATGAACAACAACCGAACAATAACTTATCTGTTATGGTCATTTTTAACATTCAGACTGTTTATTCAGCACAACAACCGAACAACAACTTATCTGTTAACACCCAAACAACTATATCCATACAGACAACTATATCCATACAGGTCTTAACAAAAAACGAACCGAACAACACCTAAAAAAGCCTGGTAAGGATACTCAAATCAACTACAGCTCCCAAGTTATCCGAGTTAGCAACAAAGACATATTCCTTGCCCTGTAATGAATGATAAAGTCTGAGATCAATAAATAAACACAAAAAGACTATTATATACTCAAAGTGCCAAAAACAAAGCTGCATAAGCAAAACCTGCGACAATAATGCTTCGAGTTTCCCACTATTCATCAAGGATGGGAAAACATCACCATGCCCTGGGGGGTACCTTTAGAATAAAGATGTCTATAAGTATAATGTATGGCATATTAAATTATGTTTAAACTATTTAATGCAAAATGCGGTCCATTGAATACATGTGCCAAGTAGGAGGTTTCATGTACTAATCTTTGAAAACTAAACAATTAGATAGAAGATTCCTTAAATTGACAATCAGTCAAAGGGTTAGCTTTTGAGTTACCATCCATCTTTGCCAGTCACTCCTTTTGATGGCAGTGGCAGAAACTCATCAGCAACCAGTCGAGGATACTGACTCTGTAAAAATTATAAGGAAAGCGGGTAAGAATAAGATAGCAGCAAATTAAGTATAAGGGTATGAAATACCATAGCAGTATTGCTCTGTATTTGGCAACTGTTGCTTTGGTCAAAAGAATTACCCAATAGACAGTTTTATATTTGCGTACCTGATTGAATGTATGAATGTCGATCTTTGAACCAGCATATTTTTCCACAATCTACATTTTAAGTATATACAAAGATATCAATATACAATCTGATAAAAGTAAGATTGTATGTAGAAAGTAAATGTTTCTACTAGTCACCTTCTGTGTATCTTCATGAGTGTTGAATGAGTTCATTAGAAGCAAGGGTACATTACATCCATACTTCTTATTGAGTGACTACAAAGAAAGTAGAGGGTCAAGTTTCCAGCAAAGATCACAAGCCTAGAATAATATGGATGTGCATGTGTTTTTCCAATGCTAATACCTCAAGTTGGATGACAATTAAGTCTAAGAATGTTAGGCCATTCCGGACTTCTATGACCGACCTGCATCACCAAGATGAAGTTAGATGCTAGGAAAAGAAATCAAACGAAGAAAGTTGTGAAGACCTTGGCAAACTAATGTTCCAATTTTGATACTGAAAGCCACACGTGTGATGCATCCTTCCAAGCAAGTTCCAGGAAAACAAAAATTATTATGCAGAACTGATGATGAATCAAAGGCTTAACCTCAATTTGCAAAAAAGGTGAAAGACCTGACTTTGAGAACAAAGAACAAGTATTGAGTTCAATAAGCATTGAACATCCTGGCTATAGAGTGTGATGGGCACAATTATTTTGTAACAGTACACAATATTTTCATTCAGAAGAAAATGGCCACCCAAGGTAAGTAGGTAACTGGACAGTGGCCTCTAAATCTCTAATACTAAATTCCATCTTCTGATAGTGTGCATAAGATTGAAAATGCAATAGGGGATGAAGCTTCTATTAAGGCCATGTGCATCAAGTGCAAGGAATCGAAGTATTATATGAATGGATCATATCACATTGGAAAAGGTAGAGACAACAAGGGTTTGGAATCAAAATACTAAGAAGCAAATGTGAAAAATACATCCACAGACTATGTTGTTAATATCGTGATATATCGCCGATATATCGTGTATCGCTCCTAAACAAAATATCGCTAGTCAAATATCGCTATTTATATCGGGTACCAATATATCGGCGATATTGACCGATATATTGGCCAAAATATCGGCCGATAATACCGATATATCGTTTATGAACACTTTTCCTATATTTTGTTTTGTGAAACTTGTTTAAGTTGATGTTGAAACTATTTTAAGTTGATGTTTGATGTTGAAACTATGTTTTTAGTTAATGCATATAATAGTGGAAGGATATTTTGTAACCCTTAAAAAATGTTGCAACCCTTGCAACCTACATCTTAACCGTTGGATTCATGATCGGCGGTTATTTTATTTTTATTTTTCTGTTTTTTTTAATTAAAAATATTGGGGCCCATATCTATTGTAACCGCCGATCATGAATCCGACGGTTAAGATGTGGGTTGCAAGGTTTGCAACCTTTTTAAGGGTTGCAAATTAAACAACCCCTATATATATATATATATATATATATATATATATATATATATATATATATAATTCTAAGAAATATTATATGAACCGATATTTTTGACCGATATATCACCGATATTTCCGATATATCGTGTATCGGTCCCTGACCGATACACCACCGATATCCGATATTAACAGCATAGTCAACAGACAGCCTACACTAATGTTAACAATTTTAACTTTACCAAAGAAATATTCTTAATTGGTAAAAGAAATGAAGAAAGTAATCACTTAATTGTAATTCGCTATTATGTAAACCAGGTAACCACGTACTTTGGCCCAGTGCATCCCATTGTTGTCCCCAATCCACCATTAAGCTTTAGCACTACAAGCTTATCCAATAGACTCTTGGTTTGAGCAGCATCTGCAACAATTAACACAACAATTTCACAAAAGATAAATAGATCGAAACTATACTCTTATCACTAGACATAAAATGGTCGCAAGTCATGACAAGATGGTAATGTACATAGGATAGAACCAACAAAAGATTAAACTATTTCTTCCAATACAGGTGATAAAGTATCAGTAGCACCAACTAAATGATCAAACCATTACCTTCTGGTACAGCTGATAGGCTATCATACGGCACAACGATCTTGTCGGTAGGTGTTTGGATCTTACTCCATTCAACATGTTGTGCTTCACCACTTTGTTAAACAATTTGCATGAAAGGAAAACACAAAACCAAAATGAATCTGGAACATCAGACCATAACAATTAAGTTTTTTCTTGCCTTTCAATTTTATTTGAGAAAGAAGTGTATATGATTAGCAACCATGTCCACACGTCTGGCGTTTTTCTCCATTTTCCTCTTCTCTCCTACTTGAATGATAAACAAATCTACAATTTTCTGATGTTTACTTCATATGATTAAATACACATAACTCAAAACATAATAACTTTTCCCTATCTTTTGTCTTTTCCACTATCGTGTATAAACAATAAACAAATCTGCAGTATCCATTTTCGAATTGATCTTCATAATTAGGAAATAGTAACTCAAAACAGAAACTAATCGACCACTGGTCTTCAAAAATTGAGATCCATACACCGATCATTAAATCAACAAACAAACATGAAAATTACTCTTTCCAACGCTAACTTTTCATTTTATGAAGAAAATAAAGTATCTTCGATAGCCGATTGATATCCAAAATTAGGAAAATAGTAACTCAAAACAGAGCCAATCGATCACTAGTTTTCCAGAGTTGAGATCAATAAACCGATCATTACAGCAACAAACAAACACGAAAAAAACACTCTTACCAACCTTAATTTGTCATTTGACAAAGAGGGGAAAAAAAGTAAGTACCTGAGATAGCGCGAGACAAGGCTGATAAATCCAGATTTCTCATTATCACTGCAACACGTTCAACATTCAACAACAAAATCAAATCCAGATCCATAAATTCGAAAGCACTAACATGCAGGAATGCTAAGAATCAACAAAATCGAAGTAGAGAGTGGGGTAAAAACTCACCTGATCTGCGTGAGAGCAGAAACAGCGGAGCGAAGATTATTCAACTTCTCGGTATCAGCAGCGGCCATTGTAGATCAGCAATGCAAAAATGCAATCGGCAATAGGAATAGGAGAGATGGATCTAGAGAGGAGTTGAGATTTGATCTATCTAGGGTGATGATAAGAAATTGAAAGCAGACGTCGTAAAACTGAAGAAGGTGTGGGTCGGGTATTTGTACAACAGGTGGCAGGAAAGCGTGATTGGGCAAAGTAATTTTAACACCCACATAAAATCTATAAAGAATATTCAGGCGAATATGACTGTAAGATCGAAACGACGTCGGCCCCATGGTGCGCACTCCTACGCCATGTTCCTTCCCACAACCTTCAAACAATGTTTGGTTCATCGATTTTGAAGGAACTAGAAGCGTACCCGCGCAATGCAACGAGATACATCACGATTTTAATGTTTCATTTTATTTTTTTGTCGATTTACAGTACGATTTTGGATGATTTTGAGAAAATGAATGTTTTTTAACAGATGAAATAAACGGTGTTAAGTAGGAGGGAATATGAGTGAAAGAAAATTATAAAGTTAGAGACCACCAATATAGATAGTTTACTTTAGGGACCAAATTCAAAAATTAGGCAAACCATAGGGACCACCGGTGTAATTAACTCTAAACATTATTTGAAAATACATTGTTATAATAAGAAAAAAAATAAAAGTATAATATTAAAACTAGAAGCGTACTCGCGCAATTCAGCGAGATACATCACGATTTTAATGTTTCATTTTATTTTTTTGTCGATTTACAGTACGATTTTGAGAAAGTGAATGTTTTTTATAAATTTGTTTAATTTAGGCTTAATAATATAATGTTTTTTTATATAAAAAATTAAGTATTTTGTTAGAATTCAATGATTATCTTATATATTTTAATGACATCTAGAAAAAATAACCAATTACATATTTAATAATATAATTAAAACAAAATTATAGTAATATAATATATTAATTAATAGTGATACATAAAAATGTCTGCATAAAAGGAAGGCCCTGCACATACCAAATTGATGGATGTTAGAAGCCTGCAGTAGTAATATGTATCTTGTGCTTTAATACTTGTAAATTAAGATATTTTTAAAATCTTGCATAAAATGATGGTACCTTGTGCCTAATAATTTGTTTTTAAGAGTTTTTTTATATCTGGTTTATAATATAGTATAGATTAGAAGTAATCTGAATGAATAATTCTTTTGATCAAATTTTAAATCTTATGTTTGGTTTAAATAATGAAAATAAATTCCATCATGGTTCTTTAGTTTAAGTGAAAACATTAAATTTCAACTAAATCTTACCAACCAAACTTGTGATCAAATTTCATTCTAATTCATTCAAATTTCATTATATGAAACAAACGCACCCACAGAACATTCAAAAATTTCTTGAAAGTAAGAATGAAACTTTAACTCCAACATATTATCCATTTTGAATATTACAATATTGTTAAAATATTATACTTATTTAATAAAATATTATTTCTCTCTAAAAAAATTAATTTCAAAGCTTCATATTAGTGGAAATATATTAAAAAAATATTTCTCTTTTATTATAATCATTTTTGGAAAGTTGTTCACATTTGAATAGTTTTACACTCTCTCCTACTTTTTTCTATTTTAGAGAATTTGTTGAGTGCAAAAAACATGTCTAAAATATCCGTTTTCTCTATTTTAGAGAATCTGTCAATATCTCAACAAGTTTCTTATAATTAATAAAAAAACTAAAAGTTAAAATCTCTGAAAAAAAAATTACCTTCAACATCAATAGATTTTGTATTTTAAAGATTTCAAAATTATTTATATTATTAAAATATTCTAGAGTAAATTACGGATTTGGTCCCTCAGGTATATCATTTATTGCGGATTTTGTGCTTTTATCTTTATTTATTGCAAAAGAATCCTCATGTATGTAGTTTGTTATACATTTGGTCCCTAAGACAAACGACCATCTTTTTGCGTTAACTACGAAGGTAAATTTGGCCTTTGACCTTTTTCTTCCATTTTAAACCTTTTTAATCAATTATGTATTTTTTTTATAAATTCATCTTCCCCAACTATACCATCAAAAACATAATGAATACTTGACGCAGTAGGAAAACACGAAAGAATTGACAAACGTCAAACCCAAAAAAAACTTGTGAGTTTACTAGCGTAATACTCAAGAATATGGAGAAAACTTCAAACTCTCTAAGAGAACTTTTATTAAAACCTGATAATTGAATGAAAATAATAAAGGGATTAATCCTATTTATAACTAGGCTTAGAGATAAATAAGAACACAATCATAAACCAAAGCTATCTATTGGAAAGATAATCTTTATCTAAGGAAATAAATAATTAAAATAGACTATCTATGGAGCAGATAATCTTTATTTAAGGAAGGAAATATTAAAATAAGGAAGGAAATCGATCAGCTCAAGAAAAGACATCAATCCACGTTTGCGAGAGTTGGCCCGAGACTTAAGTTTCGGTGAAACTCTTGGTAGACTCCGGAAGCTAGAGTTGTCTCCAGTGGACAGCGAGACTTGTCCCAAGACTTAAGTCTCGATGAAACTCTCGGTAGACTATGGAACTCATGGGTTCTCCAATGGGCAGCGAGACTTAAATCTCGATGAAACTCTCGGTAGTCTCTGCCTTGATTTTTTGATGTGGTCCATTTGCTCCTCGAACCTTGTTGCTAGTCGCTCTACATCACTCTCCTCCACCTCCGAAGAACTCGGCCACGAGTTTTCATTAGGAAGAATCTCGTCATCGCCATGGTAAGCATATATGTCGACGACGTTGAATGTGTTGGAATTGTGTAGGGAGTCGGGAAGTGTAACACCCGGAAATTTTGTTAGTGGAATTTCCTCCTAATGTTTGTATTCCTATACCCTTATATATGTGCTTACCTTAATCGTTACTTTAACCGAGAGCTTCCCGTCGATTAATAAGAAATTCTAAGCCAGGATGGTTTGGATGATTGTGCTGACGAGAATGCCACAGGGCATAATCGCCAGGATTAGTCGTGGGGAGCAGAAGGCTCTCGGCACCTTAGCCGTGATTGTGCCACCACGACAATGACATGGCATTATTGTCTGTCACTGTCGCCCTGTGAGACAGGCCTCGGTATAATCGAGGCGAGGGTGCCCATGAATGTGTCGTTGGCACTGTCGCCCCGACATAGTCTCTCGCATCCAGGTCGTGTTTTAAGACCCCCAGCTCACTCTATTGGCAGAAAACTACTCCCATTTCACCTCTTGACTAATTTTCCTCTCCTTATGTGCGATTTCCCTACCTCTGCACCTCCCTCCTCATTTATTATTCCTCAAGCATTTAATCCTTGTATCTAGAGGTGGTTGAGGATCATTTAAGGGTTTTGATTTAAAATGCAAGTAGATTGGTGGAAGCTTGGAGCTACAAGAACCCTCCCTATTTTAGCGATTTGTTGATTTTTAGGTTTTAACCAAAACCTAGTATTGTGAGTTCATCATGTAACACCCTAAAAATTTAACAACAAATCTAAGGAATAAATTCCGGAAAATGGGTAGAAATAAAACTTCTAAAATATGCCAACTAAGGCCCATAAAATTTTGGATAGTTTGTACAATTCCAAAGTATCGAATAATGAGATATAAATACAACAACCTACTTAATCTAGATACGATTTAAACTAGATTGACATGGGTGTTACTATATCTCCAAAAATCTCTTTTCACAAAAATTTCCCCAAAAGCCTGACTTCTCATGTGCTCTTAATCGCACAGTCGGTAGCTCAACACGTCCTAGACGTACCGCTAGTGGGACCTGTAATCCACAAGTATACAACCACAAGTGTTAGGCCAAAAACCCAGTGAAATCTTATAAAATTATGCAGTTTGCAATTATAGTGACAACATCATAAAATAAAGGTTAACAACTCCAATTGATATCAAATTTACCGGATCACAACTTTGCCATGATGATCCACACCTGATCATAAACACATAAGAGATATCTCTTGAAATACGAGGGAGACCCGTTTCCATCGAGGTGACGAGAAGACGAGAGTGTAGTCACCTATGATGTTATTGGGTTACACCTCATGTCCCTGTTTTAGTTCCCATGCCATCAAGACATCACAACCTCAAACAATCACATGCCTTTATTGCATACTCCGTCGAGTTACACCTCAAGGACTTCAATGTCCCTTATTGCCTACTCGCTAGTGGCCCAAGATGGCCAAAAAAATATGGACATATGATCCATACGGTCTAAATCCTCGTGCACAAGGAGATAGAAATCAAAACCCTACAATATGATCATAAACAAGTTTAGATGTTAATATCAATGCATATTATGCTATATAACCTATAAACGTATTATTTTCCATACAAGGTTCACAAGCTCATGTCATGGCACATTCAATACTCATATCAAGTCTAACATGTTTCCAACATCCAAGTAGCGTTGATAATAGTAAAGATTAGCTACAAGTATAGTTCACTTGGAATTTAACATTTTCTTTTATATAAAGAGGCATGAAGGGTGCTCATCATCCTCACGTTCCTAAACAATACTTCTTTGAGTTAAAAGTTCATACATAGCTATTGAATGCAAATGGAGATGAATAAAACCCACATTTAAACCTAACTCATAAAACCCTAGTTTTAGGTCAAAACCCAAAATGACCACAAAATTTGTATTTAATACACGTAATAACATTTAATGAGATTTTGTAGGTTAAGAAACTCACCAAATAGATTTGTGATGTAAAAACCTCTAAAGATTGGGAAAACCCTAGAATGGAGAAATGATGAGGAGCAACTTGAGCCACTTGAATCTTATGTGTACTTGAAGTCTCTTCACCTTAGGAACCCTAACAAGATGACATTAAATGCCTTAACTTAGCTTAACATGAATGTGATGAGGAAGGAGTAGAAGTGTGTGAAAATCGCACCTTAGGAAAGTGTGGATGGTCTCTAAGCTAAAAATCCCCAACATAAGAAGTTCTCCCCTCAAAATAGCATTTAATGAGAAAAAATAACTCGACCAGCCGCATGCGATAATGCCAGTGCGACTGTGCCAATCATAGTCGCTCGAACTGTACCGTGCATGTCCCCTGGTCTACGACCTTGCCATAGCGACTATGATACGACACTCTCGTCGGTCACAGTCGCACCCATGTACCGTGGGCGTAAACCCCCATGCGACAGTGCCTTAGCAATAGTGACAATGTCACTGTCGCTGGCACAGTCGCCGACTGCATGCTAGCTATTGTCCGATTCCAAAACGACTCCGAAATTTCCCACTCTAAACCCTTAGTCTCACGAGATAAAATTAGGAATGCCATTTATATCTTTCTATGGGATTTAGGCACACAATATAACACAAAAATTGGGGTCTTACACATCCTACTCTTTTAAAACTTTATACATGTCAAAACTTATATATTGAACTCTTAATCTTCTCCTTGTTACATTTTCTTGTTTTGAAACATTTGACCTAACTTGGGTATTTTGGAGATTTTAGGGTTTTTACCATTTTTTTGTATAATGAAGAGTTTTATTATATGTATTATAAAATGAAGTTTTACATGCATATTTATGATTGAATACTTGGGATGATCCCATTTGGTCACATCTATGATTTTCACTATATTGAGAAGTTTACTTGGTGAAAGTGGGTTTTTGAGAAAGAAGTAAAGGTATTGTTGTTTGTAATAACCATGACTATTTTCAAGTTGTATAACTTTTGGGAAAACCACTTGATGAACATTTTATGTTGGAAATGGGAAATGGTCATTGTTGGACCTTATTATGAATTTAATCTCATGTGTTATTGATTATTCAAGAAATCATCTCATGGTGATATTTGATAAACTTGAGAACTATATATGTGATTATAATTATGTCACAAATGTAATTGTGACAAGCCTTAGACTGTTACTATTGGATCCATAGGTATAGAGTCGACTTATTTTGGGATAACTTCGTTTGTAGCTAGTTGAGACATTGGGTCATTGAAAGGCAACTTGGTTTGGTACAGTTATGTGGGACCGAATACTAGCCATGGACCGTAAATTTAATCCTAGTGAATGAGTATGATTAGGATCATTGGGTTCCCTTCCCCACATCTGAGTACGAGTCGGTGAGATCGTGGCCTTGATCCTAGTATGAGCTCACTAACTTGGAAAGTAGCTTACTTTTGTGTTCTGCTACATTCCTTGGAAATCGGGTCTCCCCCATCATCGCAAGATGCTTTTTAGGTTGTATGGTTCTTACTTCGTTTACACGAAAGATAAACTTACTCCATATGCTTTGGAAAATAATTATGTTGATTTATGTTTCAGCGTTTTTATTTAAATGTTTGTTCTCACTAGACGTAAAGCCTAAAACTTTTTCTTAAATGACGTGTATATCAGGTTTCGTTAGGCGGGCTGCAAGGTTTGATGGATGAGCGTTTTGGCCGATAGGGCCAACTTTTAGAGATATTCTTTTGGGAGCTTGGCATACAGATCTGGATAGATACCTTTTCGGAAATTATGGTGACAATTGTTTTAATCTAGATGGAAATAGTTTAGATAGTGAGTTGTCATTTATAATTTTTGTTAATGCATAAAAGTTGGATCCAAGATCATTTGGATATAAAGTCAAAGCTCAAATCAAACTCTCTATGCAAAGTCAAAGTCAAAGCTCAAGGTGGAAAGTCAAAGTCCTTAGTTTAGTTTGTTAATTAGTTTTGTTTTGTCTTTGTAACTTGTAGGTATAAATAGCTTTTGGTTTGTAGAATCATTAGGTTCCTTGATAGAGATACACCTAGAGAGAGAAACATTCATTTCTAGAGAGATTGTAAATTTGTGAATTTCGTAATCAATAATATGGAACATTTGGTTTGATTCTTGTTGATTCATCTTGATTTGCACATAGTTTGGGACACACAATTAGTATCAGAGCAAGAATTTAATCAGAAAATCTAAAGAAATCTGAAGATTTGTTGGTCGACTTTCAAGAACTCGCATATTACTGTTCCTATTTGAATTTCTTAATTTCTTGTTGTTTTGGAGTTGTAATTGCTCATATTGTAATCGATTTGTAATATAGAACAGGTTTGATTTGTATTACTTCGCCCAATTCACAACTGATTTGTGTGAATTTGGATTTGTGATTGTTTTTGTTTGAGTTATAAAGCCGCACTATTTTCTTGATCGATTTGAGTTTGTTGTTGTTTTTCTTCGAAATTAATTGTTTGTAATCTGTTTAGAAAGTGATCTAGAACGAATTGGTGAAGTTTCAGGATCTTTTTCAGAGTTTTGAATTGGAATTGGGTGATTTCTGTTGTTGTATCGAACAAGTGAAGAACTCGCTAGATTTGCAGAATTCGCAAGTCTCATATCAAGAACTCGCAGTGTTAGCTCCAATTCTGAATTGTGAAAGTATTGAAAATAGCTCAAGTCTTCCTCTGAAGACATTCAGAGACTTCAACAGAGAAAGCCAAGTCCAGCTCTGAAGTCAGTTCAGAGACAGACTCTTCAGACGAGAAGATATCAGAGATATCTTCATTAGAGCTCTAGTTCAGAGCTCTGAAGGTGTTCTCTCTGAAGATCAAGACAGAAGATTTATACAAGTGTTGACAGAAGAACAGATGACACGTCACTTAGTGATAAGATTTGCTTTATAGAGTAGGTCACTGTTCAAGCATGTCTTGAGCTTACCTTTTAGGTAAGACACTGTTCAAGCATGCTTCAACTGTCAGGATAGTACACTGTACACTTTATGGTCCTATAAATAGGACCATCACTCCATTGACAAATGTGTGCTTTTCAAGATATCTTGTATCTGATAAATCTTTTAATATATTGAAAGTATTTCAAAAGAAGATCTTGTACGTTCTAAATATTTGTTTATGAACTGTGATATTTGAATCTGCTTTGATATTAAACTATATTGCTTCCGTTGTTCTTATCTTTACTATTATTGGTTGTATCATTGTTATAAGATTAAATCTGGGATCCAACAATTGGTATCAAAGCCTCCTTTGTTTTCTAAACAAAGAAAGATCATATCTGCATACTCAGATAGATTTATATCTTACTGATTCAAGCTTTCAATATCTGTGCATGTTCATATAAACCTTGGTTTATTAAAAAGAACTTCATATGCTCAAGACTTGTAAGTAAATCACTGTTTCTTTCTTTGGTAAAAGATCTTCATAGAAAAGCATCAGTTCTTCAAATCTTCGTCTTTTCTTCACAAATGGCAAACTCAAGTATAAGTGCCATTTATACAACTGGATCATTAACCAAACCTCCTACACTCCTAAGGGATTGTTAGATCACAGATTTATTGGATTCAAGATCATCCAATCTGAAGACTGGAATCTGAAGCTAAAGTTGAAAAGCCACTCTCGATATTAGTCTAATGTTAGTTTGTAATAAAATGTCAAAGTTAATTATTGTATTTTATATTATTATAATATTCCTAAATATCTATTTGTTAAGATATTTTAGGATATTATTTTGTTAGATATTTTAGTTAGATTTTGTTAGGTGAGATAAGATCTGATCTCATATCAGATATCTCACAATCTAATCTCAATCACATACACACAACACATAACCCACATTACACATCAAGATCAGAGAGAAAAGAGAGAGAGTTTTATTCAAGAACATCAACCTTGTAATCGATCGTTTGTAATCTAAACAGGTTGGTTTATCTATCTCTTTGTTGTTTGATTATCTGGTAACGATCGTGTTCATTCACACGGACTCACAATTGATATCAGAGCAGAAACCAGATCAAAATCAAACTTATAGAAACTCTCTGTGTTCTTCAGTTTTTAAAGAACACTGTGTCATCGATCATATTTTGATACAGCGGTTGTTTTTGAAATCAAAAGGTTGTATCCTTTTGTAGTTTGTAAGTCGATCATTGTATCAAAGTATTGGGCTGTAAATCGTTTTCCAGATTGGTGTATTTAGTGATTACAGAGACGATTTATCGAAGAACAAGCACACACCGGTCAATACCGGTCACACGCACATCGGTCCATACCAATCTGTGCATATCGGTCGATATCGGTCGCAACTCCGGTCACAATTTGATACCGGTCGAAATACTCTTTACCAGTCGAAATACACAACACCGGTCAAGCACCATACCAGTCGAAACTTAATACCGGTCAACACATTTATACCGGTCGAGCAACAGTAACAGTCCGGTCAAGCATTTATCCGGTCAACATCTTACCGGTCGAACTCCTATTTTGCGCCAACAACTAGTCGCGCAAACCTCAATTCGCGCCATCAACGTCTCGTGCAAAAGCTCTTTTGTGCGACCTACTTCTAGCGCAAATCTCATTTTGCGCGACCTTCTACTAGCGCAAAGTTCTTTTCGCGCGACCCAATTCAAACGCAAATCTGTTTTGCGCCAACCATTTCTCGCGCAAACTTCAGTTCTCGCGACCCGCCTCTCACGCAAAGTTTACTTTTGCCCACCTTCAAGTAGGGCAAATTCACCTTTTTGCGCCAGTTCCAGACTTAGTCAAAATTTTCAGTAATTATCTGATTTTTTTCTGGACTAACAATCAGTACAAGTTCTTATTGCATACTAAACAGAACAGGATGACATCAAGAGAAGCCCTAGTTATCGGAACTGACACAAAGCCACCAGTACTCTTCAAGGGAGAGTATGAACAGTGAAAAGATCGGTTCATGGACTTCATAGAAAGACATGATTTAGGTACATTAATCAGGAAATCTTTAGAAGAAGGAGTTATGCCACCCGTTTGGGAGACTCGTACAGAGGGAATTGTGGAGATACCATATCAACTTAAGTTTGATGATCTCGAAGGTGATGTACTCAAGAGAGTAAAAGCTGATAGATTAGCAAAGTCTTTCATTCTTCAAGGCATTACTAATGAAATATACGTGAAGATAGACAGGTACAAAGCCACAGGTAAACAGATGTGGGATCAACTAGAGAAAATGATGCTTGGTTTAAAAGTTGGAAACCAACTCAAGATATCCAACTTCCTCAACAACTATGAAGAATTCAAAGGCAGAGTTGGAGAATCTCTAGAAGAAACATATGACAGATTTGTGACCTTGCTGAATGAGTTAAGCAAGAATAAGGTCAATAAAACACAGATAGAGTTGAATGTCAAATTCCTTAGCATCCTTCAGCCTGAATGGAAAAGGTTTACAAGACAGATGAAGCAAATCAAAGATCTGAACGATATTCCACTTCACGAGGTGTATGAAACCCTCAAGAAGAATGAGGAAGAGGTGGATGAGATCATGGATGAGAAGAGACAGACTGAGAAGACAGTTGATGATTTAATTGCTCTTGTTGTGAAAAAGAAGAAGAAGAAGATGATTTTGTCTGAATCAGATGATGTTGAAAGTGAAGCGAACTCTGACTCCGATGACTGTGAACAACTAAAGCAGGCTATGCTTATGTTGACCAAGGCTTTTCAAAAGAAGTTCTACAAAAAGACGAGCTCGAACAGTCAGAGGTATTCATCTGGTCCAAGCAACTATGTTCACAAGGAGAGGTTTGAAGGAAAGAGATTCGAAGGAAAGATGTTAGAAGAAAGGAAGCCTGAAGAGAAAAGGTTTAAAGCAATAGAGATCAATCAACCATAACCTCCAAAGTGCTACAACTGTGGTAGACTTGGACATTTTGCCAAAGACTGTCGAAGACCCAAAGTCCGGAACTCCGACTACTACAAGAACAAAATGCTTCTAGCTAAGCAGAAGGAAGCCGGAAAGGCATTGATGGCAGAAGATGAGTTCTGGCTAGATCAGTCAGACCAAGAAGATGAGAATGAAGAGAAGGAAGAGACAACACATCTATGCTTCATGGGCAAGCTGGAAATAGAAGATGAAGCTGATTCCGATGAAGAGGACAACAAAGAGGTATGTGATTTAACTGAATCAGATTTCTTAAATCAAATGCATGCCATGATGATAAAACTCCAAGAGTTAGAGTCTAAACTGAAATGTGAAAAGGGTGTTATTAATGACAAAAACCAATCAATACAGAAACTTAGCGAGGATATTGCTGAGAAGAAAGTATTGATTAAGGTTTTACATAAAAACAATGACACCAGCGCAAAAGAACAGACCATAATTCTTAAAGAGATTGCTGAAACAAAGACTAAATTGAGAAAGAGTGAGTTTGATTTCAAAGAGCTTACGAAAATGTATTCTTTGTGTACCGAAGAAAACAAATCTTTACTTGCAAAATTAAATACTTTGGAAAAGAAGTTATACTCATTGGGTCAATCTGAACAAACCATTCATCTAAACAAACCCAAAGAGAATAAAGAAAGTTGGGGAATTGGATACGAGAATCCACACTACCTTAAAAAGGGTAAATCTGAAGTGCCTGCACTTTATGATTTTACATTTATGAAACTTTCTCGATGATACCCAGACCTTAAAGTTTTATGGACTGGACTGTCAAAAGAGGATGAAGCCAAGGAAACCGAAAAATGAAAGAACTTATCTAAAGTTCATCTTCCATTTCATTATGCGAAGTTGAATAATAGTTATAATGATGATCCTAAATATCAATCAAAATCTCTTTCAAATGACTTCTTTCAGAGTTATTCTGTAAAAGAAATGAAGGCTAAGCCTATTGAAGGTAAACTTTACGTTCCTCCTCTCGTTTGGGAAACTAAAATTTATGAACTTGAGAAATCTTTAGCAGATGAAAGACTTTTGATTGATATTGAACAAAACGTGTTTTCAACTGTGCTTAAAAATACTGTTCTTTCTAAATCATCTAAAGCTTCAAAATCTGATGATTTGTTTGGTTCAACTGATGGAGGGTATGATTTTTTAAACTCTAATGGTGTTTTGGATGATTGTTTTGATCAATTTAATTTTAGTGCTAAACTTCCTAACCATTTGTCTTTTGTTGTGAATTCATTTGGATTATCCAGTATATTTGTGAAAGGAAAATCATCAACGAAAGTTGATGAAACAGTTTCTGTGAAAACTAAGAATGCGAAAGGTAAGAAGAAATCTCAGCATTCACAGAAACCGATCACTACTGGTAAGCCAAAGAAGAAGCGTTCATTTGTTTCTAAAAAATCTAACTCATCAGTTTTAAATGTTTCAGATCTGAGCAAGAAAAAGCCAGGAGTTAAATCTGAATGGAAACCAAAACAGGAGATTGACGAGACTGCTAAATCTTTTTGTAGTGTTGATTGTAATAAGACTCCGACTAGTAAAGATGTTTTGAATGCGAATGTTGCTACTATTTTGAAACCAAAACTTGTCGTTTATCGCAAGAAATATTCTATGAAGCAGTTATTCCAGTTACGTCTGTCTGCTAGAAAGTCTTCATATTATGATAAACATGTTTATGCTTCTTGTCAAGATTCTGATGTTTGGTTTGGTACATATCATGTTCACTCTTATAATTCTTCATTTGATTCTCAAAAGAAAAGAGGACCCAATTTCAAATGGGTACCAAAATCATGTGCTAACACAGTTGGATCCGAATACAAATGGATACCAAAGAAAAAGGATGAATCTGTGTTGCAGGCACCTACTATCAAGGGGGAGTAGGAGAAAAATGGTTCTTGAGTAAATCAGCTCAAGACCCGGACATCAAAGTCAAAATGGCTTTTGAACACAACAGTTCAAAACCCGGATCTTAAAGTCAAAGAAATATGGCTTTTGAACACAACAGTTCAAGACCCATACTTCAATGCTCAAAAGTCTTTACTCCATTTTTTTATAAGTACCTAAAACTCTTGTTTCATAATTTCTCTTGTGCAGACCCGTCATATGTGGTACTTGGATAGCAGGTGTTCCAAGCATATGACAGGGCAGAAAGGTATGTTGACCAACTTTACAGAGAAATACTGCGGAACAGTTCGATTTGGTAATGATCAGTTTTCACCAATACTGGGTTATGGTGATATGGTACATGACAAAGTCACGATTAAGAAGGTGAGCTATGTTGAAGGCTTAGGACGCAACCTGTTCAGTATAGGCCAGTTCTGTGACAAAGGCTTAGAGGTAAATTTCAAGGCCAAGAGGTGTTCTGTTCGCACTGAAGAAGGCAAGGAACTCTTAGTTGGCACTCGAAAGTTCAACCTCTACACAATTAATTTGTCAAACGTCCAGACTGACAAGCAGGTATGTCTACTCTCAAAAGCATCGATGCAACAAAGCTGGTTATGGCATCGACGACTCTCTCACCTCAATTTTCGGTACATCAATAAACTGGTCAGTGGAAAGTTAGTGAACGGACTTCCTGAGCTAAAGTATGTCAAAGAACATCTGTGTGCAGCGTGTGAAAAAGGAAAGATGAAAAGAGCTCCGCACAAACCAAAGCCTGAACCGAGTTCAAGCACTCCTTTAGAGTTGTTGCATATGGATCTCTGTGGTCCGATGCGAACGCAAAGCTTAGGTGGAAAGAAATACGTCTTAGTTATCGTGGACGATTATTCGCGATACACGTGGGTCAAATTTCTACGTTTAAAAGATGAGACACCTGATGTTCTCATTACATTTCTGAAGACGACCCAGGTGAATCTGCAGAAACCAGTCAAGCTTCTAAGAACAGACAACGACACATAATTCAAGAACAAAACAATTCAAGAATATCTCGAATCGGTCGGGATATCACATCAATACTCTGCTGCTCGTACGCCTTAACATAATGGAGTGGTCGAAAGAAGAAATCGTACGCTAGTCGAGGCTGCTCGTACTATGCTAAGTCAATCTGACTTACCTCTATTTTTGTGGGTTGAAGCTATATCGACTGCGTGCTACACTCAGAATCGATCCATGATACACCGCAGATTCAAGAAGAATCCTTATGCGTTGATCAACAACCGAACATCGACAATCAAATATTTTCATATATTTGGGTGTAAGTGTTTTGTTCTAAACGATAGAGAGAGTCTGAACAAGTTCAGTGCCAAGGCGTACGAAGGCATCTTCATTGGTTATTCATCTACATCAACTGCATACCGTGTATATCTGAAGAAGTCAAAGACAGTTATTGAAAGCTTCAACGTTACTTTTGATGAAGAGATAGCTTCTGAACACGTCTGTTCAGAACCTGTGATAACCGGAGTACTAGCTTCTGGGCAAATCAGTCCAGAACCTGCGTCTCAAGCGAACAAATCAGATGAAGCATCAACGTCTACTAATCATTTCTCTGATTTAGATTTATTATTTGAACTGTTTTATGATGAATTTCTTGGATCTAATGTGAAGAAATATGTTGTGGTTGACAGGATGGAAGACTCAATGACTACTCATCCAACCAATTCAGATATCTCTAATGAATCCAACTCCTCAATTCAGCAAGAAATTCCAATTCAAATGCCGACTCCAACAGTTGAAGCTGTTACAAATAATAAAGAGACAGAAGTTGCTGTATCAGTAGGATGTTCTGTACAGACTAATCTACAGCCGGACCAAGCTGTACCTACTGAAACTTCTGCACCTACTACTTCAACTGCAATCACCATTCCTCCTGAACTGCCTGAAGAAGGTAACAGTGGATTCATAAATGATAATATTGATATATATTCATATAATCCACTTCCTCATGAACACAAATGGACCAAAGAGCACCCGATAAGCCAGATCATTGGTGATCCAACAAAACCGGTGCAAACTACGTCTGCTTCTATGAATATGTGTATGCATGAATCCTTTCTGAGCAAGATCGAGCCTATTCTCGTATCTGAGGCCCTTGTTGATCCAGATTGGGTAACTGCAATGCAAGAAGAGCTGAATTAGTTTGAAGCACTTAAAGTCTGGAGACTCGTACCCAAACCTCAAGGTAAAACCATTATCGGTACGAAATGGGTTTTCAAAATCAAGAAAGATGAAGATGGTATTGTAATCAGAAATAAAGCAAGACTTGTTGCCAAGGGATATAGGCAAGAAGAAGGAATAGATTACAACGAGACTTATGCTCCAGTGGCGCGTTTAGAGGCAATTCGGATGTTTCTAGCCTATGCATCCCACAAGAACTTCACGGTCTTTCAAATGGACGTGAAGACAGCATTTCTGAATGGCATTCTCAAGGAGGAAGTTTACGTCTCGCAGCCAGAAGGTTTTGTCAATCAAGAGAAACCGAATCATGTATACATTCTCGACAAAGCTCTTTATGGTCTGAAACAAGCTCCTCACGCCTGGTATGATGTCTTATCTAAGTTTTTGGTCAAGTCAGGTTTTACAAAAGGTACAGTCGATACCACTTTATTCCTGAAAAAGGAGAAATCCGATATCATACTAATTCAAATATATGTGGATGATATTATTTTTGGCTCTACTAATCCTAAATACTGTAAGAATTTTTCAAACCTTATGGTGTCACGTTTTCAGATGAATATGATGGGAGAGATGAATTTCTTTCTCGGATTACAAGTCAAACAATTTTCATCGGGGATTTTCATCAATCAATATAAGTACATTCTTGATATTCTTCGGAAGTTCAAAATGGAAAATTGTAAACCGATTGGTACCCCAATGGCACCTGGTACTAAGATTGGCACCGATCCTTCGGGAAAGGCTGTTGATGTTACTAATTATAGAGGGATGATAGGTTCTTTAATGTATCTCACTTCAAGTAGGCCGGATATAATGTTTTCTACATGTTTATGTGCAAGATATCAGGCTAATCCTAAAGAATCCCATGTGTCTGCTGTAAAGCGCATTTTTAGGTATCTAAAGGGGACTGCAGATCTTGGTCTGTGGTATCCTAAAGATACTAGCTTTGAACTAATAGCATATACAGATGCAGATCATGCTGGTTGTATGTTAGACAGGAAGAGCACGTCAGGTCATATACAGTTCCTCGGTGATAAACTCGTCAGTTGGGCATCAAAGAAGCAATTATGTGTCTCAACTTCAACGGCCGAAGCAGAATATGTAGCTGCTGCTAGCTGTTGTTCTCAGGTCTTGTGGATGAGAACTCAACTTCGAGACTACGTTTTTCACTTCAACAAAATCCCGATCTACTGTGACTCGAAGAGCGCTATCGCGATAACAGCTAATCCTGTTCAGCATACAAAGACCAAACACATAGATGTCAGGTATCATTTTATCAAAGATAATGTCGAAAAAGGAACAATTGAACTTTACTTTGTAAAGACTGATTATCAGCTTGCAGATTTGTTTACCAAACCCTTGGACGAAAAGAGATTCAATTTTCTTGTCTCTAAGCTTGGTATGCTAAATCTTAATATCTAATCGGTGGTTACCTATTAAAGTTTCTTATTGTAAAGTTTTCATCATTTCTTCATTTCCGTAAGATATCTGTTCTTTATTAGTCTGTTCATGATCAAAGGGGGAGTGTGAGAAGAAACTCCAAAGGTGATCATTGTTATTTTTGAGGGGGAGCATACCTAATTCCTGCATTTACCTTTTATGTCAAATTTTTGTAATGCATGATTTTAGGGGGAGCTCTTCAAGTAAAAGGAGTATGGATATGACTTCTGATTATTTATGATCAGAACTCGTACTTTCATTGTTTTTCTGCTTTTTGTCATTTTATTTTCAGTGAATAAATTAGCTTTGACTATGACATAAGACTTTTGCAGTTTTTGAGAGATGCTTACAAGATCATATCTTTATGACTTTAAGCTTAGCTTCATGAGATATAAGGATGAAAGAAGGATAAATTTTCATATATGGATGAAAGAAGGATAACTTTCATTCATTGAAAACATTGTTCTTAAATGTTCAAACCACTTCCTGAATCTCAAACCGATTTCATGAATTGGAAGTGTGATTTTAAATGTTTTCAAGATCTACATTGTGCTTTAACTGAAATAGTTAAACCAAATTGAGCATCATATGCATCATAGGAAAACATGATTTCATTGTGCTAGGACTTAACACAACTTATATGGAATCACCTTAACACAACTTCTATGGAATCACCTTAACCAGTGATTTATACCCACGAAGTTAATCCATAGTGATTGAGTGTGAGAAGTCGAAAAGAAATGAGTGTGGTTAGAGTGAGCTTAATGTTTAAAAGAAAGAGGGTGTGAGAACAGAGTTAAAAGAATATCAGAACTCTACACCAACTTTTTCTGAGCCGGGCAGCCATAATTCTAATGTTCACAAATCTTTGGTGATCATTATTGAAACAGGCAACTAGCCCATGCCAACTATTGATCAAACCTCACCAACTACTCATTTTCTACTCAAATAGAAAATGTTTCATTTTCAAAAAGGGGAAGCAGCACATTTACTATCTGATTTTCATTTGGAAAATCTGGATATTGAAAAGAAGGAAGTTTACCCCACCTTCGCACTTCAATCTTACACATTGAGTCTGTGTTTAACTTACTGTTGTCTCAGTGGTTTACACAATTTTGAGCCTATAAGCAATCATCCGTGCTTAATTCTTTCTATCACATGCACGAACACATAAGGAATTTGTTTCTTTGTCATAACGTTCATAGAATTTACCTTTGTGGTGTTTCGATGATTGAATGGAATCCCTGGGGGAGTCAACATCAAAAAGCTCCTTTCCAATGTGTATTCGTTACACACAGTGACTTAGTGTTACTAACAGGCATTTTAACTGATTCATTTGTTGATTCAGGTGTTACACGACTATTTTGTCTGGATTTGCAAAGATCTGGCTGAATATCTTTTGAATTGACGAATCAGAGGCTCCAAATGAAAGACATTTCTTACTCAGAGTTTTGATGAAATCGTTTCTCTATTCATCAAAAAGGGGGGAGAACCTAAAGCTTGAAGAAATGTCCATTACATTACAAGATTGGAAAAGAGAAGAGCTAACCAAGAAATGCGAGAGATCAAAGTATTCTGAAGACATGCTGATTTTAGATAAATTTTATTTGAAGATACTTTGCTAAAGCATTATGAGATAAAGAAGGAGATTCCAACTTCTGAGCTGAAAGAGAAGATTGAATTGCTAAATCATTTTAGTAATGATCTTGATCCAAAGGGGGAGATTGTTAGATCACAGATTTATTGGATTCAAGATCATCCAATCTGAAGATTGGAATCTGAAGCTAAAGCTGAAAAGCCACTCTCGATATTAGTCTAATGTTAGTTTGTAATAAAATGTCAAAGTTAATTATTGTATTTTATATTATTATAATATTCCTAAATATCTATTTGTTAAGATATTTTAGGATATTATTTTGTTATATATTTTAGTTAGATTTTGTTAGGTGAGATAAGATCTGATCTCATATCAGATATCTCACAATATGATCTTAATCACTTACACACAACACATAACCCACATTACACATCAAGATCAGAGAGAAAAGAGAGAGAGTTTTATTCAAGAACATCAACCTTATAATCGATCGTGTGTAATCTAAACAGGTTGGTTTATCTATCTCTTTGTTGTTTGATTATCTGGTAACGATCGTGTTCATTCACACGGACTCACAGGGATGAATATCCCCAATGGAAGATAAGGATGGTAAACTTCTTGGAAGGTATGGACAGGGATCTTTTAAGATCAGTGAACGATAGACCTCACCAACCAATGGTGTTGGTACTAAGAGTTCCAGTAACTGCATATATTGTTGAAATACCTGCATACTATGAAAAGAAAACTTCAAACTTCACTTAAGAAGAAACTAGAATGATGGAAAATGATTCAAAAGCTGTTAGATTACTTATAATGGCCATTCCCAATGATATCTTTCAAGAACTTGATTCTTGTGTAACTGCAAAAGAGATATGGGATCAGTTGTTAAACCAACTTGAAGGTGGCCTACAAACTCAGAAAAACAGAAGAAATCTTTGTATTAATGAGTATCATGATTTTCATGCACTACCTGAAGAAACCTTACACCAAACATACTCAAGATTCAACATTCTCATCAATAAATGCAGAAAATTTGGAGTTATGAGGACAAAAGAAGAAAACAATGTTCTTTTCCTTAAAAGTTTAAATGAAGAATGGTCACAACTGTCCATGTCAATACAGGCTAATCAAAATCTTGAATCATGGTCCTTGACTGACATCTATGGCACTCTTGTTGCACAGGAAAAATAAGTTGTTAAACAAAAGACAAAAACTTCTTTAGGTGGACCACTTGCCCTCATTTCAAAACAAAAAGGTGTATCAAAAGAAGGTAGTAGTGCAGAAACAAAGAACTGTCTGAAAAAGGAATCAAAAAGAAAATCTAAAAAGGTTTTAATGGCTGAAGAAGATGAACATTCAGACTCAGATTCAGATGATGACATCAATGCCTTTGCCAAATCTCTTGCATTAATTACCCATCAATTTAACAAGAAATTTGGCAAGAAAGTCTTTGAAGGAAGGAGAGATAACGAAGAAAGGAGAAATCCAGAAAGAAGATTTCAACAAGAACCCAGATTCACTCCACATAGTGATCAAATGGGTACAAATTTCAACAATCATGATGTTACACAACAATCAAGAACTCATCAACCATTCCAACCCAAGTATCCTCAAACTCATAGATACTTTCAGCCGCAACCTCAAGATCAGAAAACAGAAACTATCGATGCTCTTCCACCAAACCAAAATGATGGAAGATGTTTCAGATGTGGAAAGCCAGGCCATTTCTCTGCAAATTGCAGAGGTAGGCTTGTCAAAGATCAAGACTACTACAAGAACAAATCCAAGTACAATGTCAAAGAAAGAGTACTTGTTGTAGAGATGGAAGATTGGCTGTCAGACTCTACAAGTGATGGAGAGGAAGAACCTACCAATCTCTGTGGTATGGCCTTTGCAGATGATCAGACTGATGAATCATCAGAGGACTGCTCTGAAAAGGTAAGTTCTCCTTCCATCTCTGAAAATGAACTTTAAATGGATGTTCTTAAGCTAACAGATGAGTTTCAGAGTTTAAAGCAAAAACTTTTTGGGGAAAAAGAAAAAAGAAAGCAACTGACAAAAGATCTAAGTTTTTATAAAAGGGAGAAAGATCTTCTTGAGTCAGAAAAGAGAGACATCTTTGTTGAAAAATCTGAACTTGAAAAAGCTCAGAAGCAAAAGGAAAAATCTTTTTCAGAAAAATTCAAAGAACTTGAGAAAGTTTTAAAAGTTAAAGAAGAAGAAGTAAGAAGATCTGAGTATGAAAGGATCAATTATGTTGCCTTATCTAACTTTCTTCAAAAGGAAAGAGAAGTTCTACATCAATCTCTGGAAAGGAAAGAACTTCAAATCAAAAGCTATCTAGATGCTCAAGATGTACATATAAAGATAAATTCTCAAATGGACACTCAAGGGCTGGGATTCAATGAATTGGATCCATTCACTGGATTGAGGAAAACTTCACTATCTTCCACTTTCTGCATAGGAAAGGTCCAGAGCTCTGACTGCCCATCTCTGAATATTTTCAAGAAACCAAAAACCTCAGAAGGATCAAAAGCAAGAGCTCTAAATTTTAAAAATGTCTCATACTCTGAAGCTAAAACTTTTCCAAAACCTATCTTAAAGATAGAAAAAGAGACTTCAGAGGTACTCTTCACAAAACCGCAGAGCAATGATCCTAGAGAAATTTTCAAGTTTGATGCTTTTATCACAAAAGAATCAGAGACATCTGAAACAAGTATCGCTGAAACAAGTACTTCTGAAGATGAACCTCAGAGTTCACTTAATCCAGATACACCTCTGTATTCACCAATTTCAGATGAATGCATCATAACTACATTTGAGGATGACATTAAAACAATCAATGAAGAAAATGTCATAGTTGATTTGAAAAAGAAAGAAAGCATGAAAAGAATAATTAAAGTCTTTAGACCTAAGGAAATTAAGAAAACTACAGAAGTAGTTATTTCTTACATAGCTAAAAGAGACTTTCTTGACTCTGATTCTGAATCTGATCCAGAGGTAGATGAGCAGATATTCTATAGACCAGAGGAAGTAATTCATAAAAGCACAAAGACTGTTGGTTCTGGAATTTTGAACGTTCCTGTTCCTGTTTTGAAAAATAAAACCAGAATACCAATATGTCCTGATTTTGCAGACATGTGTCTACAGGCAAAAACTTCTCTTGATCTTGAGAAAGAGTTAAAAGAAAAGGCCAAGAATAAAACTAACACTTCTCAACTATACACTTATAAACCAATCAATTTAACTCCTGAACAAAAAGGAAAATGGCAAGAAATTAACCATTCTGATCCTGTTTGTGCAGTGAGCAATAAACAGAAGAAGATGTTTTTGAACAAGAAAAGACAACTTGAAAAGAAGGCTGTCTTTCAAGCCAAAAGGAAGGAAGTAGTTAGGAATACTTGTAATATTCCTATAACTAGTTTGAAAAAGAATCAAAATGTATCAAATGCATTTAATGAAATGAAAAACTTTGCTCCTAATTCTTCTTGTTCTGTAAATTGCAATTGCATCCAACTCTTGATGAAACTGAAAAATTATTTCAGAGGATCTCATTGCTTTCTGAATCAGTCTCTGAACAAAAATTCAGAGACAAAGCCTCAAAAGAAAAAGAACAACTCCGCCAAAACATCAAAAGATGAAAAGGCAAGTATTCAAAGAAATCCTCAGAAATCTAACAAGACATGACCCATAATGAGATGGGTACCTAAGAAACTCTAATCTGTCATGAAGAAACAGTCTATGCCTATCTGGTACTTGGATTCTAGATGTTCAAGGCATATGACTGGAGATAAGAAGTTGCTATCCTCTTACAAAGCTAAATCAGGAGGAGCAGTAACTTTTAGAGACAATATGTAAGGTCAGATTAAGGGTTATGGTGAGCTAACAAGAGGTAATGTTTCTGTATCAAAGGTTGCTTATGTTGACGGGTTAAAACACAACTTAATCAGCATAAGTCAACTTTGTGACCATGGTTTTGATGTGAAATTTCAAGAAAAACATTGTTCACTTCTTCACTCAAAAACAGGTCAAGAAATGCTCAGAGCAGACAGAAAGGGTAACCTATATAGAATGAATTTTACCAAACACATAAAAACTGACTCAGAGAAACTTTGTCTAGTATCTATGAACAGTAACGATGTCTGGCTCTGGCATAAAAAGTTCTCTCATCTGAACTTTTCTTCACTTGATAAATTGGTCAAACTAAATCTGGTTAAGGGATTACCTTCTCTGAAGTTTAACAAATATCATATTTGTTCTGCTTGTGAAATGGGAAAAATGAAAAGATCTTCCCACAAGACCAAAAGTGATAATAAATGTCCAAAACCTCTGCATATGCTTCATGTGGACCTCTGTGGTCCTATCTCTGTGCAAAGTCTATCTGGTAAAAAGTATATTCTAGTTCTGATTGATTAATAATCTAGATATACTTGGATAGAATTCATTAGAGCCAAGTCTGATGTACCTAATATCTTAATAAGGTTGATAAAAAGATTGCAGGTTCTGTTCAACAGCAAAGTTCATAAGCTAAGAAGTGATAATGGGACAGAATTCAGAAATGCCAAAATCAACTCCTATCTTTCAGAAGAAGGCATAACTCCCAACTTCTCTGCAGTAAGAACCCCTCAACAAAATGGTGTTGTTGAGAGAAAAAATAGAACACTTGTTGAAGCTGCAAGAACAATGCTTGCAGGATCTGATCTTCCAACAAACTTTTGGGCAGAAGCAGTAGCTACAACCTGTTTTACTCAAAACAAAGCTACCATTGTCAAAAGATTCAAGAAAACATCTTATGAACTCATTAACAATAGGAAACCTAATGTTAAATATTTTCATGTTTTTGGATGCAGATGTTATATTTTGAATGATAGAGTGTCTCTTGGAAAGTTTGACAAGAAAGCAGATGAAGGCAAATTCATTAGCCTCAAAAGCCTTCAGAGTGTTCAATCTAAGAACAAGAACAATCCAAGAGAGTATCAATGTGCCTTTCGATGATGACAAAAGCCTTGCTGAGAAAGATATCAACTCAACTGCCAAAAGTATCTCTGAATCATCAAAGTTAAGAGAATCTGAACTAAACAAAATATTCGAAGATTTCTTTGATGATGAGAACTCAGAGTTCTTTTTCAGATATATTCACAGAGCAACTTCAGAGGAACCACAAAATACAGGTACAACACTCTCTGGTCCCTCTGAAGTCACAACTTCTGCTTCCTTGAATACAGGTCCAATAAATGAATCAAGACAAACTGAAGGACAAACATCTTCAGAAGCAGAAGATGAACAACAGACATCTGAAGAGTTTCCAGAGACATCTCTTGAAGAGACTTCAGAGCCTGCTTCACCGTCTCTTGAACAAACTTCAGAGCCTCTGAACAGCACAACAGAGATGTCACTAACTGCCATCTCTGAAGCTCAAACTCCACCTCATATTCATGATCCAATTACAAGATGGACAAAGGATCATCCTCATGATTAGATCATTGGATCACCATCAGAAGGAGTCAAAACTCGATCTGCCACAATCAATGAATGCTATTTTGTAAACTTTTTAAGCATCATTGAACCAAAGAAGGTAAATGAAGCTCTTGAAGATCCTCATTGGATCTCTGCCATGCAGGATGAGCTTCAAGAGTTTGAAAGAAACAAAGTCTGGACCCTAGTTCCTCTTCTTAAAGGAAAACTTGTAATTGTAACTAAGTGGGTCTTCAGAAATAAAAAGGATGAGGATGGCATTATAATCAGAAACAAAGCTAGGTTGGTTGCTAAGGGATATTGCCAAGAAGAGGGTATTGATTATGATGAAACCTTTGCACCTGTGGCTAGGCTAGAAGCAATTAGAATCTTCTTAGCCTATGTTGCACACAAAGGGTTCAAAGTATATCAGATGGATGTTAAATCTGCCTTTCTAAATGGTAAATTAAATGAAGAAGTTTATGTCCAGTAACCACCTGGATTTGAAAGTACAGAGTTTCCTAACCATGTTTATTATCTTGATAAAGCTCTGTACGGACTTAAACAAGCTCCAAGAGCCTGGTATGCTACTCTGTCCACATTTCTGATTAAAAATGGTTTTGAAAAAGGTACAATTGATACAACTTTGTTAACCAAAAGGTACAAAAATGAGATGCTTTTAGTACAGATATATGTTGATGACATTATCTTTGGCTCTCCAAATCAAAAGTATTGTGACAGGTTTTCAGAGTTGATGAAGAGTGAATTTGAGATGAGCCTCATGGGAGAATTAACATTCTTTCTGGGCTTACAAGTAATACAAACTTCAGAGGGTACTTTTATATGTCAATCTAAGCATGTCTCTGACATTTTGAAAAAGTACAAGCTTAATGATTCAACTTCTATGAAAACACCTATTGCCATAGGAGTCAAACATGACTCTGATCCTTCAAGAAAATCTGTAGATGTCAAGACTTACAGAGGCATGATAGGATCACTTCTATACTTAACTGCCAGTAGGCCTGATATAATGTTTGCAACATGTCTCTGTGCTAGATATCAAGTAAATCCAAAAGAATCTCATTTATCTGCAGTAAAAAGAATTTTTAGATACCTCAGAGGCACACCTTCTTTAGGTCTCTGGTATCCAAAACTCTCTAGTTTTGATTTAACAGCGTATACTGATGCAGATCATGCTGGGTGCAAACTAGACAGAAAGAGTACCTCCGGATGCTGTCAATTATTGGGCAACAAGCTAGTAAGTTGGTCATCCAAGAAGCAAAACTGTGTTTCAACTTCTACTTCAGAGGCAAAATATGTTGCTGCTGCTAGTTGTTGCTCCTAAGTTATTTGGATGAAAAATCAGCTCAGAGACTATGGCTTACATTATGACAGAATTCCCATTCTGTGTGATTCCAAAAGTGCCATAGCTATCTTTGCCAATCCAGTACAACACTCCAAAACAAAGCACATTAATGTAAGGTATCATTTTCTGAAATATCATGTTGAAAAGTGAACGATAGAGATGTATTTTGTACCAACTAATCTTCAACTTGCTGATATTTTCACAAAAGCTTTAGATGAACGAAGGTTCAATTTCTTAATTAGCAAGTTGGGGATGTTGAACATGTCTTCCTAACACAAAGAAGAATATCAGAGTCTCTGATCAAACACATCAGAGCATCTGACATAAGTAGCATGTTTGAAACCAGAGCCTCTGAGATTGGTTTCAGAGACTCTGGACTTTTCAACAATGGTCAAAATCATTCTTTTGTGTCTCTAAGCATCAGTCAAGGGGGAGAAGATAAAAAGAAAACATTCTTTGGTCTAGGGGGAGCAAAAGAAAATTACTTTTCATTTGTTCAGGGGGAACTTCAGAACTATGGAAGCATCAGAGTCTCTGATCTTTTCTCTGATAACTCATATCAGAGTCTCTGATCTTTTCTCTGATATTTACCATTGCTTTTTTAAAATATCCATGCATTATTTAAGGGGGAGTAGATAAAGTTCAGACTAGACATTCTTCAGTCAAAGGGGAGGATTCTGAATCTTTTTACTTGTTCAGTAATCTTTAATATCATTTGAAATTGAAAATTCAGATTCTCTAAATACTTTTTCACACTTATGATATTTTAGATTACTTCACAATCAAATTATTCTTTTAGATAACAAGGTGAAAGGTTTGTCTAGTCAGCAAAAATAACTATTCCATTTAAATATTGATAACTGGCACCCCTTCCTATTTTCTTGGCAACTACACACATAATTGCAACAGTTACCAAAAACACGTGTCACCACTGGGATGAGTGAAAGGTCAAACAGCCTCAACCAAAGGGTCTAATCACTGCTGTTTCACCTTATGCACTCGAGTGTAACTTTTCTAAATTTGGATATAAAGCAATTTTAAATCCGGATATCCATTTTTACAAATTACTCTCGAGCACTCTTTCTCTCTAAAAAACAACTTGAACTTCATCTTCTTCGCTCCAACTCTGAAATGGCATCTTCAATGGAATGGTGCAAGGTTTTTCCCAAAACTGGTGAACCTTCAAGAGTGTATCGTTTTCCGATCAAAGACAACCATCACATGATACAGCTTGATTCTCCCAAAATTGAAGAACCATACAGAATCATATGCGAGTTCTTATCAAACTGTGAACTAACTCAAGCCTAATCGCATCCACTACTGATTGCCCCCTCACGTTTGTTCAAGAATGGTACTCCTCCAGTCACTATAGCGAAGACCACCATGGAATCATTGGAGAGTTTGACATCTCTCAAACTATGAAGTGTAGAGTCGTCATCAATCCTGCTGTTCTACGAGAAGTCATCCCATTCCTCACAACTGAAGAACTGCAAATAACTAGATTTGAAAAACGCCCATCATCTGAAACCCTACTCCAGTTCATTCGACTACTTGGTTACAATACTGAAATCACCAGGCTGAGCAATTTCAGACGACACCACCTACCCCCAATATGGAACTTCATGTTCTCTGTACTGAACCAAACACTAACCTACAAACTAGGAAGCATGGACCAAGCCACACCCCAGATTCTGTCTATCATGTATGCTTGATTCTTTAATCGCAACATTGATATGGCCAAAATCGTCTATGAACTCATTCTAACTTCAATTGAAAAGGAAAAAAAAGTGTTTGATTAAGGACCCCGATCAAACTGATAAACCCAGAATTCAAGTTCTAAATGCTAATCACAATCAAGATGAGAATTTCCAAATCATATGTCATTGATTACAAATCATCACAGATTACAAACATATTCTCTCTCTACTTTCTCTCTCTAGAATGATATACAATCTGAATCTCTTCTCTAATCTGCTCCATTCATTAACAATGACTTACTCTCACTAGCTTGCTCACAACTCTTACAAGAACAAGACATAGATCTATTTATACTAGCTAAACAAATACAAGACAACAAAACAACTACTTTAACTTTGACATTTATTACAATGACTTTGACAATCTTGCTTGAGAGTTGACTTTGAGCTTTTGACTTTCTTGAACTTTGACCTTCAGTATTAATGATCTTGTATCCAACAAATCTGTGCTCTAACATTCTACCCCTTTGGATCAAGATCATTTGAAAAAGATTTTGCAATTCAATTCTTTTCTCTTTAAGCTCAATTTGAATCATCTCCCCCTTTCTGTACAAACATTACAATCTCCCTCTTTGTAGATTAAAATCAGATTAAATTCTCTCTGTTACGCTCAGAACAATCTCCCGTTTCTTTGATAAACTCTGTCTTTAAACTTTCAGCAATCTTCCCAAAGTCTGTCCTTCAAAAATAGTAGCATTCTCCCTCAAAGGTTGTAAACACCACTTTCAGACATCAAAAAGAAATTTTCTTCTGTTTCAGCTCGGATTGCTTTAGCAAACTATCTTCAAAGAAAATTTCAATAATCTTTGAACTTTTCTCTTTTCAGCTTTAACTCTACTTTATCAAAACATTACTTAATCTTCTCCCCCATCTATAACATTTCTGAACATTTCTCCCATATCTGATACAAACTTTTATTTCCAGACATTTCTTAAACTTTATCTTCTCCCCCTTTTTTATGATTGCGGAATCGAGATCATCAAAACTGTCAACAAGAAATGTCTTTGATATTCTGAACTGACCATTGATCTTTGAAAACAAGAGCCTCTGATTCACCGTAGATCCAAAAGATATTTATCTGAATCTTTAAAAATTTAGACAAATTATGAGTGTAACACCTGAATCAACAAATGAATCAGTTAGAAGTCCCTGTCAGTAACATGAAGTCACTGTGTGTAACGAATACACATTGGAAAGGAGCTTTTGTGATGTTCACTCCCCCAGGTCTTCCATTCAATCATCGAAACACTACAAAGATATTTCTATGAACGTTATGACAAGAAAACATATTCCTTGTGTGTTCGTGCAAGTGTTAGAAAGAATTAAGCACATGATGATTGCTTTGTATAAGGCTCAAAATTATGTAAACCACTGAGACAACAATAATTAAACACAAACTCTATTGTGCATGATCGAAGTGCGAAGGTGGGGCAGACTTCCTTCTGTTTCAATATCCAGATTTTCCAAATGAAAATCAGATAGCATATGTGATGCATCCCCTTGAAATTTGAAACATTTTCTTGTTGAGAAGAAAATGAGTAGTTGGTGGGGTTTCTATCAAGAGTTGGCATGGGCTAGTTGCCTGTTTCAATGATGTTCACGAAGAATTGTGAAATACTAGAAATGTGGCTGCCCGACTTAGAAAAAGTTGGTGCATAGTTTGATATTCTTTTACTTTGTTCTCACACCCTATTTCTTTTAAATATTGAGCTCACTTCTAACCGAACTCTCATTTTCATTTTACCTCATCACACAACCCACACTCAGTATTTGAATCCTCACACGTTCGATCACTCAAGGAATAACTTCTTGGGTAGGAAACACTGGTTAACGTGAATCCATAGAAGTTTCATTTATGCTCACACAATGAACCCATGTATTGTCCTAATAGAACATGTTGCTCAAAAATGGTTTAACTGGGCAGTTAAAGTACAAAATAGGAAAGACAAGTCAGATATGTGTATGCTCATAGATATAATCATGAAGATTTGAGCATTTGTAAACATTGAAGACTTTTCAAACAAGATAATTGAATGAATGAAATGAATACAAGAAACTTGTTTGAAAATCTGACATTGTATAATAAAGATCAATATCGAAATGATTTATCAATTAAAGCTTAGGTCAACAAAAATTGGATTTTGTCTATACAAAACAAGATATAGACATTCTTGAAAGAACGTTTCGAAATGAAATCACGCTCAAAATTCTTTGAAGTTCAATCGGGGTGTCTTACCATCGAAAACTTGTTACAATTTAGAGACATGGTAAGAACAAGGTTCTAAATGAAGTGAGGCGTAGCGTGGAGGCGAGGCCAAGCCTCAAGCCTTAGGAGCCATGGCGAAACCATGGCGTTTTCAAGGAGTGACTTATGGCGTCATTTTTCTAATTCATATATATCATTATATATAAAAGCATATGTTTTGTAGTGTTACTCAATGAGTCAATAGTAATAAGCAAGTTAAATTATGGTATATATTAAAAACTTGCAAATAAGACTTTATAAACATAAAGAAAAATCAAATATTGCATTGCGAAATTGTGCATTAGGCCATGGCGTGCCATGGGCTTAACGTGGCGTGAGACACAAGCCTTGGTGCCATGGCACGCCATAGCGGCCGTGCGGCGAGTTTTTTAGAACATTGGGTAAGAACATATCCAACAAAAGTTAAACCGGTGTGTATGAATATTTGAAAGTATATAGAAAAGACAATACACAAGTATTAATCTTTGGAAACACACGGTTTGTATATCATTGAAGCACAAATAAAATGAAAATATTTAAAATCACACTTCTATATTCATGAAATCGTGTAAGAATCAGAAGTGGTTTGAACATTTAAGAACATGTTTTCATATCTAAAAGTTGTCCATCTTTCAGACATGTATGAGATTAAGATTAGAAATAAACCTTTCCGCTCAGTATTAAATCTCATCAAGTCAGCTCTAAGTATGATCATTTAAGCTCACTCTCATTTCTGCAAAAAAAATCACAAAGTCATCAAAGTGCAAAACTTTATTCACAATATTTATTGAAAAGTAAATGCATAAAGCAGTAAAACATGTAATGTACGAGTTCTGATCTAAAGTAATCAGAAGTTATATTTCTTACTCCCCCTGAAATTATGCATCTAAAATATGTCAGTGAAAAACATGATAGAGATCTATAACTCCCCCTGGAGTGTAGATCATCATATCTTTCGAAAAAAATATATATATGTACTCCCCCTTGAAGGTTGATTTCCTCTTTTGAGTATCAAAGTACAATCTCTTATCAGCACAGGAGTATCATCTCTTTTGATCATTGAAGAGCGAGTGCTAAACTGTTGTGTTTAGAAGTCAAACTCTTTATCTTTGAAGAACGGGTCCTGAACTATAGTATTCAGAAGCCTCAGTTCTCTTACTCCCCCTTAACTTGAGGTGCCTGCAACACATAATCATTTTTCGGCTTTGGTACCCACAGGTAGACCTGGCAAAAACTGACACGACACGTTAACCCGACAAGAAACTCGACACGAAATAAACGGGTTTGGGTAATACTTTTCAACATGTTTAAGTAAACGGGTTGACACGACACGACACGAAAATTAAACGGGTAAGGTTAGGGTCAAAATTTTCAACTCGAAAATGACCCGAATAACCCGTTTATATATATATATATATTTATATATATATGAATTTTATAAGTTTTCTTTTTAATGCTTTGGGTTTTAATGTTTTAGATTTGGTTATAACTTATAAGTTTGAACTATAAAAATTGGATTTCTAATGCTTTCATTTGAATTTTGGATTTGTACTTTTTTTGTGAATTTTCGATTAATTTTTAGTTTTATAAGTGTTAAACGGGTTAGGCGGGTCGGGTTAGGGTTGAGATTTTCTGACCCGTTTATTAAACGGGTCGGGTTAGGGTTAGGCATTTTCAACCCGTTTAACTTTGAACCCAACACGAACCCGACACGACACGACACGTTTGCCACACATTTGTGAGTTGTAGTTCTAATAAGAGTAATAGAGTAAGAACCATACCAGTAATGATCACTAGCTCTATGAACAAAATCATATGCACGACAGTAAGAACAATACCTTTTTCTAGACAACCTGATCAATTGATCTCTCGAATAAGAAAAATCAGGTTTACCTTTCCTCACATTGTTCTTTTTGGCTTTTGATGCATGTACAAATGATTTATTTTCTTTCTTTTGTTCCTTCTTTCCTTTCTTTTCTTCCTGCTTCTCATCATTCTTCTCATCATCAACTGGTTTTACCTTCCAAACCAACTTTTCTTCATTATATATCTTTCTTCTCCTTATTTGTGTACTTGAACCATCTACATTTCGATCATAGAATATGTTAGTAGAACGAATCTGATCAAATGATTTAACTGACCTTCTAGTAGAAACATTTTTCTGATGTGAGCTTGAGACTGTCTTGTTAGAGCCAACTGAATTATTTCTAGGTTTGTGGATTTTTGACTCTGGAGTCGTTTGCTCAGTCACCACAACCTTTGAAATAATGTCTTCAAGCTCTTTTATCTTTGAAGAATAACTGTCTCTTTCTTTGACAAGCAGGTCAATCTTTTCTTGAAATTCAGACTTCGTTTTTTGCTCTTTCAGTGCACTTGTAGACAATTCAGATAACTTCTCTGTAAGCTTCCTTATTTCAGATTCAAAAATATTTCTTTCTTCTTCAAAACCCTTCTCAGCATTGTTTCTTTGACCAGATATCTCTTTAAAGATTCCAACATTCTTCTGTTCTATGGTCTTCTTTTCCTTCTCAAACATGTCTCTTTACAGAATTATCACTTTCTCAAATTCAGATACTTGTTGAGAAAACTTAGAACATTTAAGCTCAACCGTCTTCTTCTCTTCAAAACTCTTCCTGGAGAACTCTGAGAATTTCTTAGTAAACTCTTTCTTTTCTTTCTCAAAATCTGATATTTCTTCAAGAATTTGCAATTCTAACTCAAAGATCTTCTTTTCATTAACACACTTCGTTTGCTGAATCTTGACAATTAGAGCTTCTAAGTCTAAGATCTTGCTCTTTAACTCAGTGTTTTCAATAACCAGATTATGTTCCTTCTTTTCAATGCTTTCACCACCTTTCAAATTCTGAGAGTCAGAGATTTGCTTCAGAAGATCCTCATTGATCTTTTTCAATGCATTCACTTCTTCTTTTAGTAGCTTCTTTTCATCATGATATTTCTTTGACCGCTTAGAATAGTAATCAACTGAAGATGCGAGTTTTTTGTTCTCTATTCTGAGCTTGACAATCTTCTTTTCATCATCATCAGAAAAATATCCCATCTTGAATTATCTATTACAAAAAGAACTTGAAATGATCGTAAGTCCAAATGAAATCAAGTATACCAGAAAAACTTAGAAAGAAAATCAGAAATGAAATTTCCAAAATTCTCTAAGTAAGGAATTCGCAGATCACATTGAATCACAAGGAATTCACAAGTTACTAAAAAAACACTAAGAATTCGCATACAAGCACAATCAATCAAGAATTCGCATACAAGTTAAATCCAGAATTCGCATACAACAATTCGCAAGACAGAGACACACGAATCCAATACTTAGAAAATTTTGAAAAACTTTTATGAGAAACAAAGGAATTCGTAAGATACTCTTCTGCGAATTCTAAGGAATTCGTAGATTAGTCTTTTGCGAATTCTAAAAATTCGTAAGAAACTTATATATGAATTTTGAAGAATTCGTATACAAGACTTATGCGAAACTCTGAACATTCGCACAAATCAACAATGCGAATTCTTGCCTTGTAAAAATTTTCTTAGAAAAACTTTTCGCAAGAGAGACTTATGCGAATTCAGAAAGCTATGCGAATATTATCCTTGATATTTTTCCAAGAGAACTTTTCGCAAACCAGGGGTATACGAATTCTGATGGTTTCTCAATACTCTCACATGCGAATTCTAAGCAATTCGCAAGAGACCCATCTGCGAATTCTATACATGAAAATTTTTAGAACTCAACAAATATACGAAATCTAATATGCGAATTCTAAAAAGATGCGAAATCAAGTGTTTATGCGAGTTCTTCGAGATGTTTTGTGAGTTCTTGAATGCTTTGCGAGTTCTTCAGATCTCGAATGAAAATAGCCTCTAATCTAATAAAAAACACATCAATTCTTCAAATTCCAGTCTCAAACTTTGACAATTCGATCACCTATACTTCTAGAACCTAATTCTACCAACGAATTTCAACAAGATACACTTAGAAGTACAAATCAATCCAATACAGTGCATAACGAACTCGTGAAACTCTAAAAATCAAAAAATGTCAATCAATTATAGTGCAATTCACTATGAGACCTATACAAGATTCATCTAATACATTTTTCGAACACAATCCAATCAATTACAACTCAAATTACCATCAAAAATTCAAAAAATTGATCCAAATTTCTATGAAACAGTGTTGAACTCCATTTTCTTGATTTCAATCGGATTTGCTCTGATACCAATTGATAAACCCATAATTCAAGTTCTAAATGCTAATCACAATCAAGATGAGAATTTCCAAATCATATGTCATTGATTACAAATCATCACATATTACAAATATATTCTCTCTCTACTTTCTCTCTCTAGAATGATATACAATCTGAATCTCTTCTCTAATCAGCTCCGTTCATTAACAATGACTTACTCTCACTAGCTTGCTCACAACTCTTACAAGAACAAGACATAGATCTATTTATACCAGCTACACAAATACAAGACAACAAAACAACTACTTTGACTTTGACAATCTTGCTTGAGAGTTGACTTTGAGCTTTTGACTTTCTTGAACTTTGACCTTCAGTATTAATGATCTTGTATCCAACAAATCTATGCTCTAACACAAACCACACGATCCTCCAAAGTTCCTTCAATCACCTTTCCGCGATTTCTTGCTTTGATCATCCATGCTGCAATCAATAAACTTCACATTTTGACCCACCCTGATCAAAGCAAGACTCCCTTCTATATTATGAACAACTTCAAACCAACCATTCTTTCTGAAGGATACCCAGGTGCTAGAAGGATACCTCACCACATGCTTGATCAGGTAAATTCTGAATCTGTAGCCCTAGTTTCATATCTCCGTGTTGCCCAAGGACTAGAACCAGTCCTGGGAACCCCAACACACTTAGGTCCTATGCCCGAAATGAAGAGTCAGAGCAACTCTACTTCAGAGGGATAAGAGGACCCTAAAGTTCAAAGTTCTCTAAAAAGTGAACCAGAGGGTACTCCTATCAGAGATACCGAAGTACAGAGAGATGACAGCGCACCAGAAGGGGCTGTCAATAAGGGAGCAAGGGAAGAACCCTCATATGCTAGTGAAGAGAGTAGCTCTACTAGCTCTGAGGCTAGTGAGGATGAATCTTCAGAGACTAGCTCTGAAGATTCTCAAAGTGAGAAGAGTGAGTTCCCTAAGGACTTAGAGAAACCAGAGAGTTCTCACCCCTCTTCTAAAAAGGATGCCAAAAGGCACATCTATTTTAGGACTCTTTCCCCCTATCCTAGTGCAACCACACATCTAACCAGCCTGATCCAGAGGTAATGGTTATTGAATCAGAGGTGCACACCTCGAGCCCACCCTAGCAAGCCACTTCAGAGGTGCCTTTTTCTACCTCTGAAGTTCACAAACCTGAGGAAACCCAATTTCTGGATAAGTCCTCTCAACAGGGCTTAGCCACTATGATAAGTACTCATTTGCCTCCAACTACGACAGATAACCCTACACACAATGATGCCTCTGTGGCTCATCTCTTACCCTTTAGATTCTCCCGTAGGAGCTGTCCAACTCAGGGACATTGGCTAAATCTTCAAGCACAAGGATTGACTTGCCTGGATCGCAAGCTCAACTCCCACATTCACTTCCAGTCTTCTGAATCTGAGGAGGAGGACTTGGATGAGAACAGAACGCTCAGAGATGATTCTCCGGATCATCAAGGACCGAGCGGAAGTCCTTCTAGAGACAACGTCCAAACATCTCTGAAAGAAGGCTCTTCTGGACTCGAGGACAAATTGGCAACATGTGTTGTTACCAATGTACCCATCTCTAACCTTCTCACAAAATCAGAGTTCCAAAGATTTTGTGAGGAAGTCAGAGGCTCCGTGAATGAGCATAACCTTCAACGAATTGACGATTCAGAGGCCTCTGCTCTACGCTCTGAAAATGACAATCTCAGAGCCGAGGTCTCTACTCTGAAGACCCAACTTCTGGATTCCACTAACAGGATTCAGGGGTTGAAACGAGAACTTTTTGAGCAAAAGGCGGTTTCTTCTCTGGAGATTGCAGCTCTTAAAACTCAGATTGCCAACATTCAGAATCAATCTTTCACAGTTGCAGAAGTACATAAGGAGTTAAAGGAACTCAGGGAAGAGGTAGTGGCCACCAGATCAACTTCACTCTCATCAAAAAAATTGGCCTCTATCTCTGACCTCATCAAGTCAACCATTCAAGTTTCTCTTCCTACATCAGCTGCACCTTCAGAGATCCCCATTCCACCTGTCATAACTGCTAAAGACCTCATCACCAAGAGTGATTTGGCCTACTTCAAAGATGGAATAATGAGCAGAATGTTGACATGCTCCTCAAAAATCTCTTCTATTGCCCAAAAATAGGTTAAAGCTACTCTGGAAATTCACAAATTCAATAAGAGGATCAGGTAGCTGAACTCCTTAGCTCAGCTTCAGAGGCAATCACATCAATTCGACAAGCTGCACTAGACCCCAAGGGAAAGGGATTGGCTGAACAAGAGTTTCCAAAATACAAACGAAAACTCAGAGGTGACACTTGCAGCGGTGCAGCTAAAAGGTTCTGATTTGATGATTCAGAGGGCTCTGACGGGGATGGAGCCTATGAATCTCAAAAGGGGGAGATCAAAGAAACAACAGGACATCCCTCTGAAGTTGCACCCTCTGAACCTGCAAATAAAAGTGGCTCTGCTCCACCAACATCAACCAACAGGGGAGTTCAAGAGAAGGAACCAGAGAGGCACACCACCTCTGCTGAAGACAACCAGACAATCCAAGCATCTTCTGTACCTATAATACTCTTAGCATCATCAACTTCAGAGGCTCCAACCATTCCAATTGTATATGTTATACCAGAGACGATTGGGGCTCTAGATTAAGATGAAGATGAGCAATTAGTAGACTTCTCAACATCCAAAGATGTATTCTCATCACCAGAAAGACCACATATTGTGATGAGAGATGCTTTTGGATTAGAATCTGAAAAAGAAGAAAAATCTGATTCTGAAAAGGAAGAAGAAGCTGCTGAAAAAGAACAAATTGAAGTTATTGATGTGAAAAATATGTCTACAAGAATGCACAACCACATCATACTTCAACAGAAGCAGAGCTAAGAGAATCTCCAGAGATTGATGGTTACATCTTTGAAACCAATCTAGAAGTTCCTCAATCACAGGCGAAAGAACCAGAGACAAAACAATTGTCTGCTGAAGAAACAACCATGGTTTTCGATGAACAGGCTCCTTCAACGGATCTTGTTCAGAAGGCAAGCATTGGTTTACCAGAAAAAGTCTTCACTCAACCTCACACATTTCTTGCCTCAAATCCAAAGGCTTCCATAGAAGATCACTTCCAATACATCTACTGCGAGTTCAATATGGAAGATACTCAAGTCATTCCTCTGAATCCAAGAATCAGAGAGAATATGCCAGACTACGAGCAGAGATTCATCAAAGATAAGACAACTCCAAGAGTAAAGGTTCTCTCTGATCATCCAATAACAAAAGTCAACAGAGTCTCTGAAAGGAAATTTGCCTATAAAAAGATCATCTACAGGCACTATGAGGTAATTCGCTCTGATCAGAAGGTTTATGAGTTCAATGATAATGATCTCGTAAATCTAAAGCCATATGATCTACCTCATCTGTATGCATACTGCTCTGCAAAATACGATCAAGGAAGGCAATTCAGAATGGGCCTTTATGAAGTCAGACGTGCAATGGAAGCTTATGTCAAACTCAAAGCAAGACTTGACTTTCAGATTGCTCTGAACCTAGGTGAAGAAAAATTGGGAGTAACTGAACCTGTGGAGACGATCGACAATCTTGACAAGCAGAAGAACGGATCAATAATTGCAGAGCCTCTGGGTTTTGTCTACAGACTTAACCAAATCAAGAAAATCTTTCTAGCTTTAGAAGTATCGAAGTACTCTGATGAAACCTTAAGAGGTGTGCAGAAGATGATTCATGTGAAGGAAGAACGACACAGAACAGATCTTTTGGCGAAACTGGACTTAGAGATTGGCTCAATGATAAACTTCAGAGAGCTTATCATGAAGTTTCATGGAATCTATTCTAGTGATAGGTGTTAGTTCGTTTCCTTATTTTTGGTTATTACTTTCTCTATTTTGTAATTCCAAATGTTTTGAGAAGTAATATTTAAAGAGGATGACTTTCTCCTCTTCGCTTTCTATATTAAAATTCTATGATTTTTTGCAAAAAAAAATATTTTCAATACTTAGGGGGAGATTGTTAGCCCCAATTCTGAATTGTAAAAGTATTGAAAATAGCTCAAGTCTTCCTCTGAAGACATTCAGAGACTTCAACAGAGAAAGCCAAGTCCAACTCTGAAGTCAGTTCAGAGACAGACTCTTCAGACGAGAAGACATCAGAGATATCTTCATTAGAGCTCTAGTTCAGAGCTCTGAAGGTGTTCTCTCTGAAGATCAAGACAGAAGATTTATACAAGTGTTGACAGAAGAACAGATGACACGTCACTTAGTGATAAGATTTGCTTTATAGATTAGGTTACTATTCAAGCATGTCTTGAGCTTATCTTTTAGGTAAGACACTGTTCAAGCATGCTTCAACTGTCAGGATAGTACACTGTACACTTTATGGTCCTATAAATAGGACCATCACTCCATTGACAAATGTGTGCTTTTCAAGATATCTTGTATCTGATAAATCTTTTAATATATTGAAAGTATTTCAAAAGAAGATCTTGTACGTTCTAAATATTTGTTTATGAACTGTGATATTTGAATTTGCTTTGATATTAAACTATGTTGCTTCCGTTGTTCTTATCTTTACTATTATTGGTTGTATCATTGTTATAACATTAAATCTGGGATCCAACACGCAGGGTGCTTAAGTCAAGATTTCACAGAGCCTTTCATACGAAAAGTGAGCAATTCACATGAATCTACGTGTGAAAAGCTAGATTTTGCAAACTATTGTTGTTGAAAAATTCTTAAGAATAGAATTCGAAGAAGTCAAGGTGCGAAAAGTTAAGAATTCGCACATTGTAGAGTGCGAAAAGCTACTGCTGAGAGTCTTTGATCTGCGAAAAGCTCGAGATTTCGCTAAGGTTGTCTGCGAAAAGATACTGTTCAAGTGCTTCGATCTGCGAAATCCTCAAGAATTCACACATAGAAAGTTCTAAATTTTTTCTAAGTCATCTTTTCGCTAAATATTTTGCTATTAAGAATTTATCCAAGTCAAAAATTTGCACTACCCTTCTTGCAAAAAGCTTAGATTTCACAAGACGTTATCTGCGAAAAGCTCTTCCTGCGGATTCTTTGGTCTGCGAATTGTGTTGTTTCTTTAGTCTGCGAATTGTTAAGTTCAGTTGTTTGCGAAAAGTGTTCTCTGTGGTCTGAGAAATCTGTACTTAGTCATTTTTGACTAATTTTCAGAATTTTTGAAACATTTTCTGATTTTGTGTTTAAAGATATGTGCAAACATCAAGATGACTTCAAGGGATGCCTTAGCTGTCGAAACTGATGTCAAACCACCAGTATTGTTCAAAGGAGAATATGAACAGTTGATAGACTGGTTTCTGGATTTTATCGATAGAAATGAAATTGGTGAATATATCAGATTATCTTTGAAGGAATGTCTCATGAAACCTCCGACAAAGCTTCATACTACATAAGAGAATGGAGAAGAGGTAGTTACAACAGAGTATGAAATAGATTCAAATCAGTATACAGATAAACAGAAGAAGAGGCACAAAGCTGATAGGTTGGCAAAATCTTTCTTACTCTAAGGGATTCCAAATGAAATATATGTAAAGATTGACAGTTACAAAGCTACCGGCAAGCAGATGTGGGATTAATTAGAAAGGATGATGTTGGGTACCAAAGTGGGTAATCAATTGAAAGTGTCTAATTGTCTGAATAACTATGAAGAGTTTAAAGCAAAGAAAGGAGAGAACCTAGAGACAATATATGATAGATTTGTCACTCTTCTGAACGAACTGAGCAAGAACAAGGTCAAGAACTCACAGATTGAGTTTAACGTGAAGTTTCTGAGTATCTTGCAACCTGAATGGAAAAGATAAACCAGACAAACGAAACAACTGAAAGATCTTAATGAGATACCATTGCATGAGGTTTACGAGACTCTTCGCTAGAACGAGGAAGAAGTGGATGGGATTAGGGCAAAAAAAATGCAGAAAAAACAGTGGTAGATCCAGTTGCCTTAGTTGTGAAGAGAAAATAGAAGAGATCTGTTAGTCTGAAGAAGAAGAAAGTGGTGATTTCTGAGTCTGAGGAAAAAGAAAGTGATGGTTTTGAATCTAATGACGGTGAGAATTTGAAGCAAGCAATGCTTTTACTGACCATAGCTTTCTAGAAAAAGTTTTACAAAAAGCCTGGTTCGAACAGTCAAAGATATTCATTAGGTTCAAATAACTATGAACATAAAGAGAGGGTATAAAGAAGAAGGTTTGAAGAAAAGAGATCTGAGGGTAAGAGGTTTGAGGAGAAAAAGCCTGAAGAAAGAAAGTATGTGAATAGGTATGAGGAGAAGAAAGTGGATGAACCAGTCAAGTGCTACAACTGTGGCAAGACCGGCCACTTTGCCAAAGATTGCAGGAAGCCCAAGGTGAAGAATTCTGATTATTACAAGAATAAAATGTTTCTGGCAAACAGAAAGATTCAGGTAAATCTCTAATGGCTGAGGATGATCATTGGCTGGATGTCACCGATTCTGAGAGTGAAAGGGATGAGACTGGCCATATGTGCTTGATGGGGAAGAAAGTAGCTGAAGTGGAATCGGATGATGAAGAGGCTTCTGATGAGGTAAATGATAAGACTAAATCTGATTTTCTTAATCAAATGCAATCCATGATGGTTGAACTTCAGGATCTGCAGTCTAAACTTAAACGCGAAAAATATGTCATTGAAAAGAAAAATAAAGCAATACTGAAACTCAACAAAGTTATTGTTGAGAAGACTGTATTGATCGAGTATTTAAATAAAAACACTGATACCTTTGGTAGAGAAAAGACTACAATTCAAATTCAATTATCTGAAACATCCTCAAAATTTAAAATGTGTGAACGTGAGTTGAAAGAGGTTGTTCAGAAATGTTTATCTTTGAAATCAGAGAATAAAACTTTGGTTGAAAAGGTCAATGGTTTGGAGGAAAAACTTTATACTCGAGGTCATATTGATCAAACCATTCATCTTAACAAACAAAAAGAGTTCAAATTCTTTAACGAATTTTGGGGTATTGGTTATAATAATCCTCATTACTTGAAAAAGGGTATTTCTCAAAGACCTACTTTATATGACTTTGATTTTCTACAATTGGCCAAGAAACACCCTGAACTCAAAGTCAAATGGACAAAATCACCAGACGAAGTTGAGGCTAAGGAAGATGAAAACCGGAAAAATAAGGATAAAATGCAACTACCATATATTTTGTTACAGTAAACTGAATGCTAGTTACAGTAATAAACAGTCAAAGTTTCTCTCAAATGATTATTTCCAAAGTTATTCTACTGAGGAAATGGAGGCAAGACCTATTGAAGGCAAAATTTATGTTCCTCCACTCATCTTAGAAAGTAAAATTTCTGAGCTTGAGAATACTCTAGTAGAAGAGAGAATTTTGATTGATTTAGAACAAATGGTATTTTCTACTGTTTTTCCTGAAAACTTATTTCAAATCTGAAGAAACAAGTGACAAATCAGAATCAGGAAGAACTTGTGAAAACAACTCTATTGATTCAGATAAATCAACTTGTAAACTTTTCATGAGTGATATTTTTCCTGATCTAAAACCTTCGGACTTTGAACAAACGCCTGAACAAAAGAAGTTTTCAAAAGAGTTTAATGATTTCATGTTTCCAAATACTTCCAAAGCTCCTCTATCTTATGATGATGATGATGATTTGTTTGATGATGATATTGATTTTCTTAACTCTGATGGTTGTTTTGATAAATGCGTTGAACAATTTGATTTCAATGCAAAACTTCCAGATCATTCTAAATTTATTGTTAATTCTAAAGATTTACCAAGTGTACTTGAAATAGGTGAGTCATCAACTAAGGTTGATAGATCAGTTCCTGTGAGCACCTATTATGCCAAAGGTAAGAAAGGAAAGAATAGGCACTTACAGAAACGGACCAACAATGGTAAGCCTAGAAAGAAACAATCTCAGAAAACTCATGGTTAATTCATATGTTTCAGATATAAGAAAGAAAAGGTCTGAAGGGAAATTTGAATGGAGACCAAAGAAGAAGATTGATGAGTCCACAAAATCATTTTATGTATCGAATAGTAGTAGGATTACTGTTAGTAAGTGTGATGTAATTGATCAAGTTGCTTCTCATAAACAAAAACTTGTACCTTCTTACAAGTCTTATACAATAAAGCAGTTGATCCAATTATCTCCGTCTACTACTCAGTCTTCCACATATCGTCGAAATGATTTTGTTACTCAACACAATTCTGATAGTTGATTCTGTTCATATCATGTTTATCATTCTTATATCTCAAAAGTTTTTCAAAGGATAAGAGGATCCAATTTCAAATGGATGCCAAAATCTTGAACTAACCTGATAGGACCCATCTATAAATGGGTACCTAAACCGATTGTTGCTTGATTTCTCCTGTGCAGACCCATCATATGTGGTACTTGGATTCAGGCTGTTCCAAGCATATGACTGGGTAGAAAGATATTTTACTTCATCAAACACACGAAAAGATAATGTCGAAAAAGGTACAATTGAACTTTACTTTATAAACACGGATTATCAATTAACTGATTTATTCACCAAAATCTTTGGATGAAAAGAGATTTAATTTTCTCATTTCAAGATTAGGTATGTTGAATCTTAAAATATAATCCGTATTTACCTCGTATAGTTTGTATTATTATTTTTCTTCATTTCTTTATTCTTTTGTCTAAACGATATTTGCACTGAAGGTTTGTTAATGATTTCAGGGGGAGTGATACAAAGATTAGATGATTTACATTCTAGGGGGAGTTAGAGAATTTTTGCTTTTGATATGTATTGACATATTTTGGTGAATGCATCATTTCAGGGGGAGTAAGGAAAATTGATTTCTAAACATTCAGTTTAGAACTCATAATGTAAAAGTTTTAATTCTCTTTTCATGTCTTTATTTTCAATAAATGTTGTTTTGTTTTCAATAATACTTTGTTACTTTGACGACTTTTTGACTGTATGCAGATTTTGAGGGGGAGCTAACATGATAAAATCAATTATGACCTTGGAGCTGACTTTTTGAGATTTTGAGTGTACGTAAGGATAATTATAACCTTAATCTCATTGTGTTTGAAAGATGGACGACTTTCAGACATGAAAACAATTTTCTTAAACGTTCAAACCACTTCTCGATTCTTATACAGATTTCATGAATTCAGAAGTGTGATTTTAAATGTTTTCTGGTATAAGCTTTCATAATTAACTAGCCGTGTGTTTCCAAAGTTAAATACTTGTGTATTATCTTTTCCATACACTGTCAAGTATTCATACACACCGGTTTAGTATTTTTTGTTGATTTTTTTCTTACCGTGTCTCAAAACGAAACTATTTTTCGATGGTAAGACACTCCTTTTGTAATTCATTGATTATTGAGCGTTAATTCATTTCATTTAAAGCGTTTCTTTCAAGAATGTCTATACTTGTTCATATAGACAACATCCAATTTTTCATGACCTAAACTTTTATTGATAAATCATTCACATTTAATCTTTTCCATACATTATCAGATTCTCAAAACATATCTATTGATTTCACTTTGTTCATTCAATTTATTTGTTTTGAGAAAATCTTCCATGTTTAAAATGATCAAATCTTCATGATTATCTTCCTGAGCATACATATATCTGACATGTATTTCATATTATTGTGCTTTAACTATTGCAATTAAACTTTTGAGCAACATTCTCTTTAGGACAAAATATATGGGATCAGTGTGAGAGCTTAATAGAACTTCTATGGATTCACGATAACCAGTGTTTCCTACCCAAGAAGTTATCTTTGAGTGATCGGGAAGCGAGGGGTCAATATCAGAGTGTGGGTGTGTGATGAGGTAAAATGAAAAGAGAGTTTGGTTAGAAGTGAGCTTATATGATAAAAAGAAAGAGGGTGTGAGAACAGAGTTAAAAGAATCTCAGAAATCTGCACCAAATATTTTCTGAGCCGGGAAGCCACATCTACTTTTGGTTCACATTCTTTGGTAACCTTCTTTGAAACAGGCACTATCCCATGCCAACTCTTGAATTCAACCCCACAAGCTACTCATCTTTTTCTCAATAAAAAGATGTTTCATATTTTCTTGGGGACGCAACATATAATCTATCTTGTCTTCATTTGGAAAATCTGGATATTAAAAAGAAGGAAAGTTTCCCCACCTTCGCATTTCGATCATGCACAATTGAGTCCGTGTATTACTATTGTTGTCTCAATGGTTTACACATTTTGAGCCTAATATAGCACAAAATGCTTAATTTTTTGTTCATACACAAGCACGTACACACAAAAATTTTATTTTTCTATCAGAACGTTCATAGAATTACCTTGTGTTATTCGATGATTGAATGGAAGACCTGGGGAGTGACCATTAATAAAACTCCTTTTACAGTACATTCGTTGTACTAAGTAGCTCCGTGCTGCTTACAGGCATTTCTAACTGATTCATTTGTTGATTCAGGGTTACATTCTTATTTGTCTGAATTTGAAAAGATTCAGATAAATACATTCTATGAATTGACAGATTGTTTGAATATCAGTTTGAGGAAAGATCAAATACGGAAAGAGGTCATAAAATGGTTCATGACATTTCTTGAAGAAGTTTTGATGATTTCCATACTCGATATCATCAAAAAGGGGGAGAATTGATCAAGAAATGTTGGATTTGGAGAAAATTATATGTTTGGAAAATGGGGGAGAAATACAAGAAGTGAAATGATGAAATGTATTATGAGAGAATGTTCAAAATAAAAGAGAAAAGTTCAAAGAGTTCAAGAAAATTTGATGAAGTTTACTGAAAATTTCTTTGAAGATTATTTGCTGATGCAGAAAGTGAGCTAAATCTGAAGATAATTTCGTTTATGAAGTATGAAAAAAGTTACCATAACCTTGGGGGAGATTGTTATAATTCTTGAAGAAGATAATCACAGACTTTGGAGTAGATTGTGAAAATCTGAAGATATTCCAAAGAAACAAAGGGGAGTTTATCAAAGATTTTGAAGAGATTCTAAAAGAAAAGAAAAGGGGAGATTGATTTTCAAAGTAGAATTGTTTGTCAGAAACATAAAGAGGGAGTTTGTTCCATGATGTTGAATTTCTTTTTGAATAAGAAGGGAGAGCTAGAATGCATATCTTTTTGGAATATGATCTTGAATCCAAAGGGGGAGATTGTTAATGCATAAAAGTTGGATTCAAGATCATTTGGATATAAAGTCAAAGCTCAACTCAAACTCTCTATGCAAAGTCAAAGTCAAAGCTCAAGGTGGAAAATCAAAGTCTTTAGTTTAGTTTGTTAATTAGTTTTGTTTTGTCTTTGTAACTTGTAGGTATAAATAGCTTTTGGTTTATAGAATCATTAGGTTCCTTGATAGAGATACACCTAGAGAGAGAAACATTCATTTCCAGAGAGATGTGTAAATCTGTGAATTTCGTATTCAATAATATAGAAATTTTGGTTTGATTCTTGTTGATTCATATTGATTTTCACATAGTTTGGGACACACAATTTTCATTCATAGATTTGTAAACGTTATTACTACTTCCCCTCTTTGGGTGATTTCTTTTATATAGAATGTTTTGGTTACGTCATTTCAGGCTTAAATTTACCTCTATTTTAAGGATGTTACAAGTTGGTATTTCCAAGTGGCTCATTCCTGAATCCACTACATTTTAACTAGTGATCAATTCATCGAGAATTTATCGATTAGAAAAACATAGATAACAAATTTCTTGGTTAGCAACTTTTCCAAGTATACTTCCTATGTCATTCAAATTGACGTGTATTCATGTGGCTAATTCCTGAGTCCACTACACTTTACGACTTTCAAAGTGATCAATTCGTCAAGAAGTGCATTTGGATTTATAAAACTTAGAATGAAATGGTGGAACATCATTACTGAGAAACGATGTCCACTTTATTTTGGTTTAAAAACTCACCCTTTGTCTCACACCCAAGCTAACAAAATTAGCTACTCATGAGAGATAGTAAATTGCGTGAAATGCAAAGAACATAAAGTAAATTACGAGAAATGTACAGAATGGAAATTAAATGCATCATGTAAATGGCGTAATGTAAATGAAAAGAATTAAATGAAGGAATGTAAGTGTGATAAGCATAAGAAAGTAAAGAACATAAATACGATAAAGCGATTAAGAACGAGAAGTTTAACCGTGGGTGTCAGGGCTAGCTTTTGCATACCTCAACTAATCACAATAACCCTGGAGAACAACCAAAAAATCCTCATTAGTATTGTAGGACTCGAACCTCGACATAGATATGTATTTTGATATGTTTTTATTTTATGCAACTTTCTTTTTCTAAAAAATCCATTTTAAACACCATTATATCGTTAATACAATTAAAACAATATCCTCCATTTTTTATTAATGCAGTACAATTTTATACATAAGAAATGAAACATATTATAATTTTAAAAATAAAATATTATTCTTGAAAGAAGTTCTTAAACTTTATTGTTTAAAATATAGGGACATTGGCCTAAATGGCCGAAATAGGCGGTGGGATAGGCCTCCTAGCCATCCCTCTCCCGCCCTTACACATCTGTCAACACCACCGCAAAAATAAGGGGTGCGCAATAAGGGGGTGTACAATTGCGGTGGGATAGACCTCCTAGCCATCCCCTCCACCTCCAACATCGGGTCCCGTCATCACACCCAACCAACCCATATGTTATAATCGTAGTGGAAGAGTAAGTTTGGCGTAAGTATTCCCTACGAAAGACGAATTTACACTCGCCCTTGGGTTGAAGTTTCTTGAAGAGGGTTTCGAGTTTAGAGTGCACATGTCTTCAAAATTGTGGTTGGCGTATCATGGCAACCTTTGTCGAAAAAACCAAGATGTTTCATGTTCGAAAGTTGAATGATGTACACACTTGCTCGAAGACCCAACTGCATCCCAGCCACCATCAAGCAAACAGTAGAGTATTGGGTAATTATATTTTCCCTAGTGCAGAATACTAGCAGGATAATCCTTGGATTTGACATTGTCAATGACGTAAAAGAGCATTTGAAAATAAATATTTCTTATTGGCAAGTTTGGCGCGCGAAAGCTTATGCACTAACGATGGTGCGTGGTAGCCCTGAAGAATCGTTTACCCGACTCCCCTGCTATCTCTATAATTGGGAGCTTCAGAATCCTGGTACCGTTACCAAAATAAGGACAGATAGTAGAGGACGTTTTGAGATGTGTTTCGCTGCCCTCGGTTGCGCGGTACGTTGTTATTCTAATAACTTTTGCACCACTGTAAGTTTTATTGAACTGTTATACTTAATAATTTTATAATATGTAAATGACTTAAATATCCAGATTCGGTCGTTTACGACACACTTGCGCCGAGTCCTTATCATAAATGGTGCTCATTTGAAGGGGACTTACTTGGGCACAATGTTCTTAGGGTTTAGGGTTGTGCTGTTGCTATGGACGCAAATAACCAAATTGTATCCATCGCTTTCGGAGTGGGTAGATCTAAGAGTGGGGAGGTGTGGACTTGGTTCTTGACCATGCTGAAGCGTTGTATCGGGGAAATGGAAGGGTTGGTGTTTGTATCCGACAGGGCTGCTTCAATTCACCAAGAAATTAATACAGTGTACCCAAAGGCCCATCATGCACTTTGTTGTCGCCATCTGATGATGAACGTAAAAAGCAGGGGAAACAGGGTCAAATATAAGAAGAAGTTATTTTGGAGGACGTGCAAAGCATATACGGTGGAGGAGTTTGAACTGAACATGGTGAGTCTACGAGGCGCTCTACCTGTCGGAGCTCCGCTTATGGACCAAATTGGGCCGGAGAAATGGTCAAGGGTCTATTTCCCAGGAATGCGTTACAACATAATGACCTCCAACAGTGTCGAGTCGGTGAATGCATTGTCCCATTTTGCACGGAGACTACCTATCGTGGCTCTTATGGATTACTTTCGAAGTTTTCAGCAAGAATGGTATTCAATTCGTCGGACAAATGGAGGTTATTTTTCTTGGATTACTATTTTAAATTTATGCTTTTATTTTTGGAATACTAAAGTACCACATTCGTGTTTTCGCATAGGAAATGGTGAATCCTCTCACGCCGTGGGCGGAGGCCAAAATTCAAAAGAGACATTACAAGTCTGCAAACTGGACTGTACATGAGATTGGCCAAGGTTTCTGGAAGTTTGCGATTTCAATAGGACGCAAAAGTGGACTACAATAATCGTATTTGCTCGTGCAAGAAATGGAAGCTCTCCATATTACCATGCGACCATGTAGTCGCCATTGCAAGAAATCAACAGTGTACAGATTCTTCCTATCTGGCCATTGGTTACTATGCGTCGAATAATTTACGAGCAACATACGCATAGCTCATACATCCAGTCGATCCTCCTCAAAAATGGGTTGTTCCAGACCACCCGCTTATGACCGTAGAACATGGGTTCGTAAATGCAAAAGTTTTTCACGAAGGTGGGACGAATCTTTAAGGATTTTTCAGTAAGAATAAGGACAACGAAACAGCCTTTTTGAGACGAATCTTTAAGGCTTTTTCAAACGAATATTACGTGCTTTTTCAGACGAATCTTGACCAATACCATCTCCCAACTGCCTTTTGTGCACTATCTTTGGCTATAAATACCAAATGTTAAGGGGGTCCTAAACCACACAAAACAAAACAAAGTATTCAGTAAAGCAAAAAAATTTCACATCTTCTTACATGGCATCCCCAAATCTTCATGTCTGGAATTTCAGATGTTTATCTCAATCGCTTCCAGCCTCTACCGCCGAGTTATATGGTTAGTGTTTATATTCTTTTTTGGTTTTGCTTGCGTTGAATATTGTGTAAGGCTAACGTTGTTAATCTCTATCATGAACAACTGATCATCCATAATTGTTCACCATGAAAATCCACCATCAAGGGTACTTCACGAAACCACCTAGAAGACAGTACTTCCGTGGTCAAGAAGTCTATGTTGACATGTTAGATGTCGACGATCTTTCCATGCGACTGCTTCACCAGATCATGAAAGAGCTAGGCTATGACGAACCGAAATATTATAAGTTGTATTTTAAACGTCGAAATACAGACTTATTGACTGGACTGGAATCTATGGCTACTGTTGAAGATGTAGCCAATATACGTCAATACGTTGACGGCCATACCATCATTGAAGTGTACAGCGAGAAAGTGGAGCTTAACACTTCCAAACTCGTATCACCAGAGCATATAAGAAGTCAGTGGGGATTCCAGAAAAACCAAGCGTCATGTAGCCGTACTTTGACATTTAAATGACAATTGAACGATGGAAGTTTAAGGAGGAGCTGGAAACTACCGTTCCGTAGGGTTGGTTGTTTAGTCCAGATGCACTATATTCGTTCAATGTTCTTAAATATGTGTGTCTTAATAAAATGATGGTTTAATTTAACTACACGACTGAATTTTTAATAAATTGTCTCAAAAATTAATAAAACTTCGAAAAATTGTATATAGAATGATAAATCATCGTTCATATAAAAGCTCCAAAAATCAATCATACGTTGGGATCTGGCCCCCGCATGGTCCACAAGACATCTGCCATATGACACCGCCACGCCATAGCTTGTGTTGCAACATCATCCGTCGCTGCTAGGGTCTCGCCACTCACCAACTGTGAGATGAACATACATGTCCAAGGACCATAATCGCCGAATGCAGAGCGCTGCTGCGGTACCCCGGATGCGTGAACCCAAGTGAAGTTTTGGATACGTGATGCAAGTGTCGTGCAGTCTGCCATGGTAAGAAAAGTCTCTAGAAGCTCGGAGAATTTCTTCATCATACCTTTAAATGTGTCCGCGTAGGAAGACATCCGATAGCTATCATATATGGTCATCTCCATGGTATTTAAATCGAGATCGCCAACCACCCAATGCTTCAAATCAATGCAAATCGGAATAAAAACCTGAAATATTTGTTCAAAAACAAACCAACAGTAAATAAAACTAAACTATACAGAGTTATAAAGAACAAGTAAATGTAATTTGATTTTCATATTCCAGACCCCACCATGCTGGAAATGGCTCCTGCGCGTCATTGGCCATAGTGTAGACGAAATCTGGGCCAGGGTCAATGAGCAAGAAATGCATGAAATCGGCAATCATCACCGTCCACGGTGCATTGGGTGGACGCGACTCAAGGATTATCCGGACCCATACGTCGACGTGCTATTTAAAAAAGGAAAAAAAATGTTAGACATATAAATAGACATTATAATAGAAATACTTAAATGACGTTTTAGTACTAATATCGCTTTCGAACCACCCCTCACCCTCCAACGCGAGTAGTAAGCCCCACCATCTCTTATCAATAGTATAGGTGGGTATGCACGTAAGCCAACAGTTCGGCAATTGATCACGATGCCAAAGTGCGGCAATAGCCGATGAATATGAAGAAGAGGTAGGATGAGAAGAGGTAGCAACAGTGGTGGTGGCAGCGGCAGTACGACGAGTAGGCGCCTTTGATGGACGACGATGCAGAGGACTAGTAGTCGGAGGCAAAGGGGTGAAAGAAGGTGCCAATTGTCTGCCCGGAATCTTCTTGCGTGTCGGCCTCGGGTGAACATTCACTTGTGGTGCTATCGGAATAGTAGTGGTCACTGGTGTGCTGAGCACGACATCCTGCACGTGCGATGAGTGTTGCTGCGGGACATACGATGAGGTTGACGGGTCGGTGTATGTACTCGGCTGTGGCGTATCCTTGAACAAAGCCCCAATAAATCCAGACAAATTTGACATACCGTCAGTCGTCGAACTAGGAACATGGAACAATGACCCGAATGTGCCCTGCAAAATAAGATTGGTCCTCACAAGTTTGTTTTAAGAATTAAAAATCAAATATAACAAACAATTCTATTAACTTACAAGTTGCGTATACTGGCCCTATCTAATGAACATAGATCCTCCAATGGACTGACCGCCAAATCCCGATGTTCCCTACAAGTTAAGATTGGTCCTCGCTAGTTTGTGACCAGAACTAAAACCTCAAATTATAACAAACAATCTTTATAACTTGCAGGGTACATGTACCGGCCCTGTGTAATGAACGCAGAACCTCCAATGCTAGGACCTCCAAACCCCGATGTGCCCTAGAACAAACAAGATTGAGGTTGTTCAGTTTATTTTTAGAATATAAAAATCAAATGACCCCACCAAATGTAATAACTTACATGTGTTATGTATTGAGGTGGTATAACCATCGACGAACCTCCAAAGAACTGATCTACAAAGGTTGATGCACTCTGCAGATTAATCTAAGTCATTGTGTGTATGTCTTACTGAAAACAAATAAAAATGATGCAACCAAATGATTGAAATAACTTATAGGCTCCGTGTAATGGGACGGACCTCCCAATATAGAAGATCCGAACCCATGTGACATGTAGGCGGGCTAGGAGGGTCGGCCTCCTGGCTGCTGGACTGAAAGTTGTCATCAAACATATTCAACTACGTAAAGGTTCAAAAGATACCAATTAAAACCATGTCCGATATATTAAGTTAAACACTTACCTGGAAAGAGCTGAACTGCCTAGTAAGCCTCTCTACCTTAGCAAGCCGTCTCTCAAGATCTTCATGATGCGTGTCATGAGATCTCTTGTAGCCATAGAAATCATCCTTCAACGTCGTAAACTCAGCCCACCGGTCAGCATAGGGGTCGCCATATGGACTATGTTGATGGTGAACTGGTGAATTATCATGATGGTGAACTGGTGAATTATCATGATGGTGAACTGATGAACTATGCTCACGGTGTGCTGGTGAACTATGATCCTGGTAAGAGGGGCCCTCATGTCCCCTACTCACGTTTGCGTAGTACTGGGGGCCCGTGTCATCATCAAGGTGATCGTCTCCCTCTGGCTCAGATGAGTCTCTCTCACTCTTGGCAACAGCCTGCACAACTCTGGACCTCTTCATCGGTAGACGCCCCTCCGAACTACTAAAAAACGATGGCTATGAATATACCATTCTACGCCCTCCTCAACCGGCAGATGATCAAGCCTCTGGTGTGGCCTCCGTGCCTCCTAATATATTGAAAAATAATCATGTTAGAAATCCACACAAGGGCCTCAGCCCCTCCTAATTTTTTTTATTATAGTCAATGTAACTTACCGTCGACACATCCAAAATATCATGTACATGGCCACCAACAATCACTATTAACGACCTATCCCAACGAACCGCATGAGGCATCCTGTCACACTGTATATAATACACGCTGGCGATAGAAAATGTCTCTAAAATCCATATCTGTGAATTAGAATACGAAGATAGTAAGTAATTTGTAGAAATAGGGAATCCATGTAAATTGTATAAATATTAATTTGATATCAACTAATTAACCTTGAAGGCAAATAGAAAACCAGATAGCAATTGCTTCATTCATCTGCTTGAAGGTCGGCGCCTAGATATACGATCCCCAGGGGAACCGGTTAAACACCCTCATATCATCAATAACCCGAAGTAGAGTGTTGGTAAGATACAGGTGATGCTGACTACCGAGGAAAAACACCTCAACCATCATCATAAGACAAATGTGGATTGCATCGTCATCAATAAGGTGCTCACCCTCGCTCTCAGAGCCAATAAGATTGAACAAATTCTCAATGTCAGCCACTTTTAACCTCCGTCGTGGCAAGATCTGTCTAACAAAACCACTAGAACTAGTCTTATGCATCTTCGGTTCGGGTCCAAAATGAAGTGTTGTGATAAGACAGAACTCCTCATGGTCGTACCGAAGTACATGGTCACCAACCTAGAACCAAATCTCGTTATCCCTTACATTGGCCGGGAAGACCTGGGTCTGTAAGAAGGTGTGGATCAACACAGGGTCGGCAGATGTGTCACTCAGATCCAACCAATAACCGAAACATGTATCCCTGAATAAGGCTAATCGCGTGAGATTCAATTTTTTACGAATATGATCCAACACCGTAATACGAGACTTAAGTGTTAAAGAAGCCTTGTAAAATCTTCCTCCCTGCATAGTAATGATATATACTTATTTATGGGGATCGAAAGTGTCATCTTATAAAGTAAAGGGACCTAAAGTGTCAATTTCTATTGTCAAGGGACCTAAAGTGTCAATTTGTAATGTAAAGGGAACTAAAGTGTAAATTTCTAATGTAAAGGGACCTAAAGTGTCAATGTCTAATGTAAAGGGACCTAAAGTGTAAATTTGTAATGTAAAGGGACCTAAAGGGTCAATTTCTAATGTAAAGGGACCAAAACTGTAAATTTGTAATGTAAATTGAACTAAAGTGTAAATTCGTAATGTAAAGGGAACTAAAGTGTAAATTTCTAATGTAAAGGGACCTAAAGTGTCAATGTCTAATATAAAGGGACCTAAAGTATAAATTTGTAATGTTAAGGGACCTAAAGTGTCAATTTCTAATGTAAAGGGACCTAAACTATAAATTTGTAATGTAAAGGGAAGTAAAGTGTAAATTGGTAGTGTAAGGGAACTAAAGTGTAAATTTCTAATGTAAAGGGACCTAAAATGTCAATGTCTAATGTAAAGGGACCTAAAGTGTAAATTTCTAATGTAAAGGGACCTAAAGTGTAAATTTAAAATATAAAGGGAACTAAAGTGTAAATTTCTAATGTAAAGGGACCTAAAGTGTAAATTTGTAATGTAAAGGGAACTATAGTGTCCATTTCTAAGGTAAAGGGACCAAAACTGTAAATTTGTAATGTAAAGGGAATTAAACTGTAAATTTGTAATGTAAAGGGACCTAAAGTGTCAATTTCTAATGTAAAGGGACCTAAAGTGTCAATTTATAACGTAAATGAGCCAAAACTATAAATATCTAATGTAAAGGGATCTAAATTGTAAATTTGTAATGTAAAGGGACCAAAACTGTAAATTTCTAATGTAAAGGGACCTAAAATGTAAATTTCTAATGTAAATGAACCAAAACTGTAAATTTCTATGGTAAAGGGATCAAAACTGTTAATTTATGTAAAGGGACCAAAACTGTATATTTCTAACGTAAAGGGACTAAAACTGTAAATTTCTAACGTCAAGGGACAAAAACTGTAAATTTCAAACGCCAAGGGACCAAAACTATAAGATTTCTAACATCAAGGGACCAAAATTTTAACTACTTAAATTCGATGTTGGATCCGTAAGTGCGGTGGGACCGTCGTTCAATGGAACCATCATTGCGGTGGGACCGCCGTTGCGTCGTGGTGGTCGGTCGTAGTGGGTCCATGGTTGCGAAAACATTAAAAAACGAAGTTAGAATGGATCCCTTACCTCCGCCATTGTGGGGTCTGAGGTTGCGGTTGCGGTTGAAGATGGTCTCCTTTTTTGCGGCGGTTGCTCAAAACAAGGTAGGTTTAATGTAAACAAAGGGATGTGTGGGGTTGATGGTCCCTCGATCCGTCCTTTTATTCTTAAACAACCCCACCAACCTTGATTTATTAGGATTTATTGCCCCTCCGCAATTGCGGACCCTCTTTATTACGCACCCCGCAATTGCGCACCTCCCCTTATTGCGCACCCCTTTATTTTTGCGGTGGTGTTGACAGATGTATAAAGGCGGGAAAGGGATGGCTAGGAAGCCAATCCCACCGCCTATTTCGGCCATTTAGGGCAATTTCCCTAAAATATATCTTGTTGTTGACATCAAAATAGTGTTTTTAATGTATTTTCCTCAATATAGGAACATAAATAAAATATACTCTATTTTGATGCAATGTGGATTGTACTTTTAATATTAATGGATCAAAATTTTTAGAAAGTTAGTTAAAAAATGAGTCGAACTGGTTAAAAGTCGCATCCGCTACACATTAAAATTTACAACATTCTAGGTTAATAACATTAAGTCATTATCTTAACAAAATAATTGTTAGTAGTTTTCAATGTCATGTTTAATATATTAACTACACATGATGATAAAAAAAAAAGTTCTATCAATTGGCTAACTCATGCAACCTTCTAGGCCAATTTTAATATGTTATAAAACTTTTACTTGTTACCTAAACTCAGAAAACCATGCCAAATGACTTAGACAACCTCTAAGTGATACAATCTCCTTAAATAAAATGCACAACATTATAGTATCGAAACTAAATAAGTAACATGCCAAAAAATAAAAGTATAGTGGGTCTACCCCGAATTTTGGGAGTTTCTACCCTAATTGAGTTTCTACCATCATCCGCGCGAGGCTATGGTCCCTCACGACTCCAGAGCCCCCCCCCCCCCCGGTGCGTGAGTCGAGTCGCGCCACCGCTCACGTACGAGCATTGTGCGCTGATAAAAGAACAAATCACCCCCCCCAAACCCCATTATCTCTCATTCTCTTCTTCCCAAACTCTCCCAAGTAAAACCCTACCATTAATTTCGGAAATTGTAATACTTAAAGCTTTCCCTTCCATTTATTGCAAGTTTGGCCTACCACTATTGGGGTTTGGAATCTAGAACTAAAATCCCTTCGTCTCACCTTCATCATCAAGTTTTCTAAGGTTTCATCCAACCCTTTTCTCCATTTTGAAGATTTGGAGTTTGTGGCTCAATTTGGTGACTTAAAGGTATTTTGGTTGGTGGATTCAAGTCTTGGTAAAGGTAATCTTCTCTTCTCTTCAACTATGGAAATTAAGATTTTGAGATAAGATGAGATCTTCGTGTAAAATGTTTGGGGAATGATTCTATATGGTTGAATATGAATATTTATGGTTGTAAATATATGGATCTAGGTTTTTGGAGGTTTTGGCTTGAGAATTTCAGATTTCTTCAAAGGAGTTCAAGTTGGGGAAAATCTAGATTTAGCCTAAATCTATCAAGGTGAGTTCAAGTTGATTTGTGAAAACGTTGTACATGCCAAAATGTCCATTTTAAAGTGTTTATGTGTTTTATATGAAATTATCGATTTATTGAGTCATTTGGTGGATTTTGATTATTTGAGGGGCCTGGCTTTATAAACCATGTAAAACACCCACATTTGGGATTTTTGGTCATTTTGATAAATAAATCATGTTAATATGTTTCCTTGATGGTTTAATATATAAATGCAGGTCATTTGACGTGAAGGTCCTTTTAGTGTATTTGATATTATAAACCGTTTGGAAAATGCATATTATTCGGTTATAAGACATTTTGGAAATGTAAGGGTATGAGTTCATTTGAAAAATGGTTTGTCTCAACCAATGATGAGTTTTGGGCTAATCATACTTTCGGTCGTTGTATCTGCATAATCGTTGGTTAAATGTGTTTTATGGTTGACATTGACTTTTATGGCACGATAAAGTAAATCGTTGAGCTTTTGGCTCGGTTTTTCACTAAGATGAGTCTTGAGGACATTTTTCCGGTTTAATAGCCCGTTGTGCAGTTTTGAGTATAATGACGTTTATTACGTGTCATTTGAGGATTACATGTTTTGAGTGCTTTGGTCATTCAATTTGAGTCATGTATTGTTATAGACTGCAATGTAATGGATCCATAGACATATGAGTCGGTCTTTAATTTTTTTTTAAAAAGGGATATTGTTTCATGTTGGGACCAGGATTAGTCATGGGGTCATCGAGGGCCTCATGGTGCCATTGACCCCGTGATGTAATTTCTGAGTCTTTTTTTATGGGATAGTTATTTCCCATTTGTAACTAGTTGAGACATTGGGCCCTAGGAAGGCAACTTGGTACGGTTATGTGGGACCGGATACTAATCGTGGACCGTAAATGTAATCCTAGTGAATGAGTATGACTAGGATCATTGGGTGCCCTCCCCCACATCTGAGTACGAGCCGGCGAGTTCGTGGCTTTGATCCTAGTATAGTGAGCTCAATAACTTGGAAAGTGACCTACTTTTTTGTTCCACCACAAGCCATGGAATTTGGGTCTCCCCCGTCACCGAAAGGCGGTGTTTTGGGTATTTAGTTTTATCCTTGTTTTTTGGTGACGTTTTGAGTATGGAGTGTTCTCCATAAGTTATAATTTTAGGGCTTGATTCTTACACACATTTCGGTGTTTTGGATAATAAAATTTTACTCAGATTTTGATATTTGAGCATTTAACATTGTTCACGTTTTGAGTGAGCTTTGGGTTGCATCAATTTACGAATGAATGCTTTACATTAGGGCGTTCATCCTTAAAAATGTGCGTTATTGGAAAATGGGTCGTTTTCATATTTAAAGTAAATCATTTTGAAAGATTTGATTTAAGTCGTGTCCTTTCCTTTTACAATATATTTTACCCATGTTGAAAACTATTGAACTCACTAGGCATTAGCCTAATCGTTTTATTTGTCCGCATGTATAACATGTTCCGATTGGGAATAGTTCTAGTGACACTGTGAAAAGAGGAGTGTTAGTTGTGTGCTCGAGAAGTGGATATCTTGGTGAAGTCTTCTGTGTTTGTTTCGAGAAGAGCAACTGGCATTTGGGATTAAGTAACACCTGACTTCGGTTTAATCCATGTATAAGACTATAATTTTATTATTGTTGAGATTAATTATAGAATTTTAAATTTGAGGTATATTGAGTTTTGATTTGTAGGGGAAGTTTTGTCCTTTACTTGATGAAATATCAAAGTTTTTAATTAGTTGCTCTTACCAAATTTGAGGGTGTTACAAGTTGGTATCAGAGCATAAGTTTCAGAGATTTAGGTGTTAATTTCAGATACCTAGACTCAAACTAGCATGTTTCTAAGTGATGAGAGAGAAAATTGCACCAATAGGCACTTTAAGATAGGATGTTTTGAGGTTGATGGAGTCACTAGGAATGGGAATCACGTCGAGAGTAGCAAGGATGATCATGTACAGTATGTTCATAATTGTACCTGGCCAGTGTTACGGTGAACCTACAAGTTACATGTGTATACTTGGACTACTTTGATGTGACGACCGTGGGGGTAGTGAAGAAGTTTCTAAGTGGGTAGCCATTAGAAGAGATTGATGATTTTAACATTCGTCACTTGGAGTGACAGTAAGCATGATAATTGCGTTAAACGGACCGTTTCGGGACAGAATTATTGGTTGGATTAGAATCATAGACTTACGGAATCAATATTATTCGAGGAGAAACTGTGAGGTTAATTGATGCAGTTTCAAATCATTGCCTTAAGAAGTTTGAGCTTTCAGATGACTATAGTGTGACTGGGAAATTGAGAAGCGTGGTTCTGAGAAGTCGAGTGCCGACCAAACTCATGCACGAAGTTTACTTCTAAAATAACTTGCATCAGTTATTTCTCATGTTTTCAAATCATCATGTGGATTATATTACAACATCTTGAGAAAAGTGTTTAGCATACACGATATTTTTAAACCACGAGTTTAAACTTGCATAAAATTGTTTTATTGCACATGGTTACAAACTTTATTGAGATTTTCTTTATCCCTGTTTTGTCGAAAGCGGTTTTTGGATATTGTAGTATCCATGCTTTAACATTGTTTAGGGTCACGGGCATGTAACTGCGAATTATGACTTTGACTTTGGATCTCCTCCACATATGTTAAGGTTTTAAAGGAAAAAGTTATTCCCATGTTTTGGTATTCGAGTTTTATTGGAATTTTTATTTCGTGCAAGTTTTGTTGAGTTTTATGGAGTGTTATTTTACGATGTCTTGCAACACACGAGTGAACTTTGAAATGTGTAGGTTTTAATTATGGTGTATGTAAATTTACGAGTTTTATTGAGCGTCCTGCCTCATGCGAGTTTTGCCCATATCTTTTCGCAACCGCAAGAGACGTCTTGAGAGTCTTGGCATTGCATAATTGCACTTTTGAGTTTTATACAAGTACATTTTGTTGTACACTACTTGATATTTGAGTGATTTAAACTTTTGGTGTGAGTAAACTTATGAAAAACCTATGACGATTCGTGTTGAACTGTTACTCTTGAGCATCCTTTAGTTGTTGATTTTACCGTTTTTGTTTCACATGCATTATATTGATTTGTTGGTATGCATACTTGGTAACTACTAATTTTATTGGACAAGAGCATTTTATTTTTGTTGCCTAAAATTTGAAATCGATTTAAATTAATTTACGTTTGACCAAATCACATGCTCCTATCGTTTTACTAAGTTTGGGAAATAAACTGATGTATGTGGGTCTTGTTGGAAATTCTATTCCATGTCATTTATGGTTAAAAGAAAGAATTTTGGAGTTTTGAATTGTAAGGTTTCCTCTTTTGGTGTTTGTACAAACATTTGTTGCACATTGTTTTAGTGCAGAAAATAATTTTCACGTACACGGCATAGATTGATGCATGTTAGGACCATAGTGGTCCATTTGAAAGGTTGTTGCGCCTCTTTTATTATTGTCATTATTAGCGTGATTAATGGTCAAATGCTTTTCGAAATGGTTTTAGGTGTGTGTCGTTCGTGACCAATTTGCACAAATATCGAGTAAATTGTAGCCGATTTATATACGTTCAATTATTTGTTATAAAGCTTTGCGTTTGAAAGTTTTATTAAAAAAAGTTTCAAATTGGCATATTAGTTTGAAAACCTTGAACTCATTAGAGCTATAGATGTAAACCCTCTTGGGATAGGAGTCGTGATTAGGGACTAGAGGAGTCCTTGGGAATTGAAGCAACTTGTGGTCAGTTTTGAATTTTTGGTTTCCGTTTATGAATCGATGCCCGCATGGATAATTGAGGCATTAGAATTATGCATTCTCCCGTTTGTGTAAGAGATAATCTTTCTCTTTCGATGAAAACTTCAGGTTAAAACCTTGTGCGGTTGTTTACGTATGGTTGGATTTGAATTGGTGGATTAATTGTGCGGCAGCATGTTATGTGACGGTGGTGTACCACCTTATTGGGTATTCGTGAATAATGATGTTGTTATAGCTTGTTCATAAAGCTGTATAATTTGGGGTTCTTATTTCCACATTAGGTGTCAACTTTAAGTCTTTTGGGGATCGGCTCAGTGTAAGCCGACTTGTTCTTTTTAGGTCAATGATCCTTGGTATGCTTGGAAGTACCCCGTTGGATCATGAGAGATGTTTGCATCAAAATGGTAGAACTTTAAGGAAACTAAATGTTGGTAATTAAGTATCAATGATTAAGCTTTTTTTATATGGTAAAGGTTTTATAGACTGAATGATTGATGTTTGAGTATAGTTTGGAGTTGCGCAATAGTCAAATTCAAATAAATTGACTCCCTGAAGATTGTATTGGCACGTCCCTGGAAGGAAGGCTCCGCCAATAACGATGGTGAGATGTTTAGGAATTTTGGGAATTCCTTGGAATTGGTGTTGATCATTAGAATACATATTCGGTACCGTGGTGAGCTGGGGTGAATTAGTCAATGAGAAGTTGACGTCGCAAGCTACCCTTGAGATAGTATGTATCATCCTAAGGTTGGGAGACAACCGAGATCATGTGGGTAAAAAGGAAATAATTGTTCCCGTAAGATTCGATGTTCACTCTAGTATGAGTGTAACGTATCGAGGTGGATATTGGATGCGAGAGCCTTCAAGAAAATCATCATGGCAGGTTTTGTCAAGTGGTTATCACACATCATTCGCAGATGATTTGGAATAGAGACGCATCATTGGGAGAAAAGAATCTATCGTTAAGAGAATTAACGTTGTTTGAGGTATACACCGCCAGAGCATTACCCTTTTTGGTTTCATGCGTACCAATACCGTTACCGGACTTGTGATCCGTGAAGGGTCGGGTGTAGTAGTTGAAGGCTATTGGTACGAACTCGATTTCGAGGACCTAATCATTCTAAAGTTGGGAGGATTTTAACACCTCGAATTTTGGGAGTTTCTACCCTAATTGAGTTTCTACCACCATCTGTGCGAGGCTCTGGCCCCTCACGACTCTAGAGCCCGACGTCCCCTCCGCGCGAGTCGAGTCGTGCCACCACTCACGCGCGAGCACTGTGTGCTGATAAAAGAACAAATCAGCCCCCCCCCCCCTCCAAACCCCATTATCTCTCATTCTCTTCTTCCCAAACTCTCCCAAGCAAAACCCTACCATTAATTTCAGCCATTGTAATACTTAAAGCTTTCCCTTCAATTTATTGCAAGTTTGGACTACCACTATTGGGGTTTGGAAGCTAGAACTAAAATCCCTTCATCTCACCTTCATCATCATGATTTCTAAGGTTCCATCCAACCTTTTTCTCCATTTTGAAGATTCGGAGTTTGTGGCTCATTTTGGTGACTTAGAGGTATTTTGGTTGGTGGATTCAAGTCTTGGTAAAGGTAATATTTTCTTCTCTTCAACTATGGAAATTAGGGTTTTGAGATAAGATGAGATCTTCATGTAAAATGTTTGGGGAATGATTCTATATGGTTGAATATGAATATTCATGGGTGGAAATTTATGGATCTAGGTTTTTGGAGGTTTTGGCTTGAGAATTTCATATTTCTTCAAAGGAGTTCAAGTTGGGGAAAAGTCTAGATTTATGGGTCGTTTACAAAATGCTTACCCGGTAAGTGCTTACCGGGGAATTTATCATAGCGGATGAACATGACAAGAGGATATGTAACAACCAGAAAATCAACAGTAAAAAATACGCATAAAATGCCCAAACTCGAGTCCCAATACAAAATCTGATGACAAAGAGTTAACATAATATGACATTGAGTCTACTACAACCGAGAAACTAAAGTAAAAGCATCTATGCCGCTACTAAGGCTCGCCTCATACGTACTAGCTCCTAAAGCTTCTTCTCGCCTTTAGAAGACCCAGACGCAACCCTGCTACCTGAAAATAGGTTTTGATAAAAGTGGAAACGGGGATTAAACCGGATGGTCTAGTGAATTCCCAACCTCATCCAGTTTACAGTACACACAGAGAAAAGAATTAAACAAATAATCAATAACAATCTCACAACATTTATGACACATTAAGTGTACAAATCCACACCGAAACTCGTCCACCAGCGTAAGGACTACTCGTCCTCGGGGCCCCCCAGTAGATCCCCATACGGCCCCCAAGTCGATGTCGTCTCCGTGTGTAGGGAAACATATTCCAAATACACGGTTCAACCATCCCCGATGGTTATACCAACATAGCCTTGGCCATTACTCACCGAATATCACAACGTCATAAATCTTGATCATAAACATGTAATATATGTAAAATTATAAAGCTCTTCATAACACATCTACAACGGTATTAAACAGAATGATTTATCAAGATTAACGATAACAATCAATGTAACATGATCCCATTTCCAGTTTAAAGATAGATTTAAATAGTTTAAAAATAAGGGAACTCACCTGATCTGAAGAATGTAAGCCACACGCGAACCACTAACCCCACAATTGAAATCCTACATTTAGTAATAAAACAACATTACAAATTCTGCTATCTTAGAAAACCCTCACTGGATCGATCACAAGAAATGGAACCCAGAAAGGTACGCCCGGATGACCCCGGTCAAGGATCACCCCGGTCAAAGGTTGACATCGGTCCAAAAGACACCGGTCGGGTAATGACACCGGTCGAGACATACACTCCGGTCGACATACCCACACCCCGGTCGAGACCTAAACACCGGTCACAAACACACACCGGTCGATACTTGCACACCGGTCGAGACTTACACACCGGTCACATACACATATTGGTCGATACTTGCACACCGGTCGACACTCACATACCGGTCGACATGCTTAGACCTTAACGTTTGTCGCACTGTGTTTTACAACTCTTCGGGGACGACTCAATCGAAAGAACTCTCGCTTTTCTTCCACCTTTTCATTATTTAAACAAATACATTTACTCCCATCTTCATTTAATCATTAATTAACATTACACAACCAAATCATCCCTTTCCTCCCAACCCAGTCCAGACTTAATCTCATCCTCTAAATTTATTCAAATCCTCCACACTAAGTCAATACAGCATGATTAGGTTTTTAAAATGATTTAGACACTTACCTCCTTAAGATGTAACCCACGAGATATTGATTTCTTCCCCCTTCTGAATCTCGAAGCTCTGATCGTTCTCCCCTTTTTCTTCCTTGAAGTCGCCGCACCAACACACACACATACAAAAAATACGCTTTCTCCCGAGAAGGAACAATGCCCTAGGGTTTTAGGCCCAAAATCCCAATTTTCATATTAACCCCTTTAACTCTTTAACTTTCCCAACTTTGCACTATATTCCTTTTATTTTTAACATAGAGTTTCACAACGTCTCAAGTTAACGGTTGTTACAACACTTCCCCCGTTAACAGAATCCCGTCCTCGGAATTTCTTCGACAAAAGATATGGATACTTGGATCTCATAACTGATTCTAACTCACACGTCGCTTCCCCTCCTTTATGGAACTTCCATTTGACTTTCATTAAACCAATATCTGTTGATCTTAGCCGCTTATCCTTACAATCCACTATAAACTCGAGTTCTTCAACAAAAATCTAACTTTTCATCTGCCCATACATCTTGCAACGCCACAACCAAGTCGACATTTGCAAGACACTTTCTCAGACTTGAGACGCGAATGGTGATAAGAATACCCTTCAATTCTTCGGGAAAATTCGATTTGTAAGCCACTTCTCCCACTTGCTATACCCTGTGGCTTTCCTTGCAATTTATTCAGTAGGTCAAGTTTTTTCAACACTTCCCCACTTCTCTCATACTCGCGAACGGTCCGATGTAAAACTTTCCCTTCTTTCCAACTCGCCCCACTCCCTTCCCAGGAACACTTTAAGCATCATAGAAACTCTGACCCGAAATCCTACGTCTTCCCGCCGTACAACCCGGTAACTCTTACGACAGTCACAAGTCACCTTCAACCTTTCTCGACTAAAAGAATAATTACCCACCTTGCCAACTTGACACAGGGTCACTCTTGGTCTCCCCCCTAAGGCTACAGGTAAGAATTCATGTATTCAACAACACGATACTTAGCAAGGACCTCTTTAAACGCCCACAACATTATTACCAACACATAGCTCTATAACACAACGTCGATCACTAATTCTTTAATACTAATAATTCAACCGCACAATGCACCCATCAACCAAGTCATCGACACACTTATTCCTTTTCATATTCGTTTCAGTGTCTGCTTCTTTAAGGTAAAGAGACACAACCCACCTAATATCCCAATTTCCTCAATATTAACCACAATACTCTCTGGAAATATTCATCGCATTAGTACCTACTCCCATCCCCAACATCGATTACTAATACATTGTTAATAACCAATTTATCCATACCATGCACATCTCGACCAAATTATCATTTCCACTTATCTCTTTGCACAGTTGCATATACTTGAGAACGTAAACATTCCACATGTTCACTGCCCGAATATTCCGCCAAAGAGTTTAGCTCCCCCATACATATAACCGTTTACCACCGACCCACCCGTACTCATAACTCTCTTAGTCTTAATCCGATTTCACTTGCCCTACAAGAGGAGCAATACATTCTCACAATACAAGTGTAATTTTCCCGACGCCAAACTGAATGCTCACTCAGAATGCTCAACACATTAACACTTACTCACATCCTTCGATCTTCCCTTCGAGCATCTCGATCAACTACCTTACTCTGCCCATTCGAAGCATAGGACACCCACTAACACGAAAGCTTACTAGACGGTGAAAACTTTAGGCCCATCTCTTGGACTACTTTTCCAACACCTTAACTCTAACATACGAAGTTACTCTTTTTTCCCCTGTCCTTGCAAATAACAACTTTTACGCATATTCCACGTTCTTCTGCTTCACTAGACAAGCTACTTAGTCTTAGCTTACTCGCCCCTTTTGCAACCCACTAACGTTTCCGTCTAACGAAATCCTGCACAGTCGTTTTCCTCTTACTGGTAACACCTTCCCAAATTATTTGCTCCACCGCCATTCTCGTTTTGGACATTCAAATGACTCATGAACAATACCCAGCACCCAATGTACCAAGTTTCCCAGTCAACTTCCAATCTACAACAATGCACCACAAACGACCGCCGAACACTCTTATAGGCTTAATCTAAGCTCCTCAAAAGTTCAACGCACCCAAGAAGAGCACGAGTTCTTCTTGTATGTGATCGTCACATATCATCTCCCTTTGGAACCCAAGAACACAATGATGCAACAGCTTATCCAACACACTTGCCACATTTGAACCTCTTCTCTAAAACTCGCAAACCAAACTTACCCTTACCTTCACCCCATATCATCATACGCCTCATCACCCAATCATAACAATAAACAATTTACACAACAATGACTTACACGTCCCCCCCCCCTTGGACCACAATGCCACCACGTGCTCACTCAGTTACCACCACCTTGATAACATTGTATGTCAGGTTCTCACGACCATTTGCATACCTAATCAATCTTGCCTTCATAATCACATGTATGCGTGTGAAACTCATTCTAACTCACAGCTTCGTCTTTCCACAAATCCAGATGAATTGCAACTCAATCTTCCTGATTTATATACCATGCACTCGCTTTGATTGTACTAATTACTTCATCATTTACAAAACGCTAGAATCTCGCAGGGAAAACACTCCACGCAACAATCTTTCATTATCACAATGCTCCCACCAGGTTATCTAATACCCGACAAGTATACACCATCCCTGAACGACTTACTCCGTCTATGAATCACCAAGATAAACTCGTTAGAATCCAACTCCTGACGACGTCCTTATCTCGGCACATTTTAAATAGTTTCTAACTTTACTCGTAAAAAGAATAGACATGATAATACTTCCACAGAATATCCGGCAACATTTGGCTCTGATACCAAATGTAACAACCAGAAAATCAACAGTAAAAAATACGCATAAAATGCCCAAACTCGGGTCCCAATACAAAATCTGATGACAAAGAGTTAACATAATCTGACATTGAGTCTACTACAACCGAGAAACTAAAGTAAAAGCATCTATGCCGCTACTAAGGCTCGCCTCAAACGTACTAGCTCCTAAAGCTTCTTCTCGCCTTTAGAAGACCTAGACGCAACCCTGCTACCTGAAAATAGGTTTTGATAAAAGTGGAAACGGGGATTAAACCGGATGGTCTAGTGAATTCCCAACCTCGTCCAGTTTACAGTACACATAGAGAAAAGAATTAAACAAATAATCAATAATAATCTCACAACATTTATGACACATTAAGTGTACAAATCCACACCGAAACTCGTCCACCAGCGTAAGGACTACTCGTCCTCGGGGCCCCCCAGTAGACAGAGGCGGAACACAAATGCAAATTTTTTTGGGATATGGGGGGGCCAAATACATTTTTTTTTGGTTTTTTACACTGCATGTATAATATTTCCTTCTTGGAATTTTTTAAACAACAGGGGCCAGGGCCCCTATAAGCCCTCACTGTGTTCCGCCCCTGCCAGTAGATCCCCATACGGCCCCCTAGTCGATGTCGTCTCCGTGTGTAGGGAAACAGATTCCAAACACACGGTTCAACCATCCCCGATGGTTATACCAACATAGCCTTGGCCATTACTCATAGAATATCACAACGTCATAAATCTTGATCATAAACATGTAATATATGTACAAATATAAAGCTCTTCATAACACATCTACAATGGCATTAAACAGAATGATTTATCAAGATTAACGATAACAACCAATGTAACATGATCCCATTTCCAGTTTAAAGATACATTTTAAATAGTTTAAAAATAAGGGAACTCACTTGGTCTGAAGAATGTAAGCCACACACGAACCACTAACCCCACAATTGAAATCCTACATTTAGTAATAAAACAACATTACAAATTCTGCTATCTTAGAAACCCCTTACTGGATCGATCACAAGAAATGGAACCCAGAAAGGTACACCCGGATGACCCCGGTCAAGTATCACCCCGGTTATAGGTTGACATCGGTCCAAAAGACACCGGTCGGGTAATGACACCGGTCGAGACATACACTCCGGTCGACATACCCACACCCCGGTCGAGACCTAAACACCGGTCACAAACACACACCGGTCGATACTTGCACACCGGTCGAGACTTACACACCGGTCACATACACATATCGGTCGATACTTGCACACCGGTCGACACTCACATACCGGTCGACATGCTTGGACCTTAACATTTGCCGCACTGTGTTTTACAACTCTTCGGGGACGACTCAATTGAAAGAACTCTCGCTTTTCTTCCACCTTTTCATTATTTAAACAAATACATTTACTCCCATCCTCATTTAATCATTAATTAACATTACACAACCAAATCATCCCTTTCCTCCCAACCCAGTCCAGACTTAATCTCATCCTCTAAATTTATTCAAATCCTCCACACTAAATCAATACAGCATGATAAGGTTTTTAAAATGATTTAGACACTTACCTCCTTAAGATGTAACCCACGAGATATTGATTTCTTCCCCCTTCTGAATCTCGAAGCTCTGTTCGTTCTCCCCTTTTTCTTCCTTGAAGTCGCCGCACCAACACACACACAAAAAAAATACGCTTTCTCCCGAGAAGGAACAGTGCCCTAGGGTTTTGGGCCCAAAATCCCAATTTTCATATTAACCCCTTTAACTCTTTAACTTTCCTCACTTTGCACTATATTCGTTTTATTTTTAACATAAAGAGTTTCACAACGTCTCAAGTTAACGGTTGTTACAGGATAGGATCTTACCCGGTAAGAGTGAGGATAAGGATGAAGAGTCTTACCCGGTAAGAGAGAGTGACAACTCTAACCCGGGTAAGCGCTTACAGAGTAAATTGTTGTATAACATACCATCGTGATGATTAAAATCTTACCCGGTAAAGCAAGTTAGTGTGTCGAGTTTTATTGGTAAGCGCTTACCGGGTAAGCATTTGGGTAAACGGCCCCTTAGCCTAAATCTAGCAAGGTGAGTTCAAGTTCATTTGTGGAAACGTTGTACATGTCAAAATGTCCATTTTAAAGTGTTTATGTGTTTTATATGAAATTATCGATTTATTGAGTCATTTGGTGGATTTTGATTATTTGAGGGGTCTGGCTTTATAAACCATGTAAAACACCCACATTTGGTATTTTTGGTCATTTTGATAAATAAATCATGTTAATATGTTTCCTTGATGGTTTAATATATAAATGCAGGTCATTTGACGTGAAGGTCCTTTTAGTATATTTGATATTATAAACCGTTTGGAAAATGCATATTATTCGGTTATAAGACATTTTGGAAATGTAAGGGTATGAGTTCATTTGAAAAATGGTTTGTCTCAACCAATGATGAGTTTTGGGCTAATCATACTTTCGGTCGTTGTATCTGCATAACCGTTGGTTAAATGTGTTTTATGGTTTACATTGACTTTTATGGCACGATAAAGTAAATCGTTGACCTTTTGGCTCGGTTTTTCACTAAGATGAGTCTTGAGGACGTTTTTCCGGTTTAATAGCCCGTTGTGGAGTTTTGAGTATGATGACTTTTATTACGTGTCATTTGAGGACTAGATGTTTTGAGTGCTTTGGTCATTCAATTTGAGTCATGTATTGTTATAGACTGCAATGTAATGGATCCATAGACATATGAGTCGGTCTTTAATTTTTTTTTAAAAAGGGCTATTGTTTTATGTTGGGACCAGGATTAGTCATGGGATCATCGAGGGCCTCATGGTGCCATTGACCCCGTGATGTAATTTCTGAGTCTTTTTTTATGGGATAGTTATTTCCCATTTGTAACTAGTTGAGACATTAGGCCCTAGGAAGGCAACTTTGTACGGTTATGTGGGACCGGATACTAGTCATGGACCGTAAATGTAATCCTAGTGAAAGATTTTCATATTTAAAGTAAATCATTTTGAAAGATTTGATTTAAGTCGCGTCCTTTCCTTTTACAATATATTTTACCCATGTTGCAAACTCTTGAACTTACTAAGCGTTAGCGTAACCTTTTTATTTTTTGGCATGTACAACAGGTTCCGATTGGGAATAGTTCTAGTGACACTGTGAAGAGAGGAGTGCTAGTTGTGTGCTCGAGAAACGGATAGCTTAGTGAAGTCTTCCGCATTTGTTTCGGGAAGAGCAACTTGCATTTGGGATTAAGTAACACCCAGCTTCGGTTTAGTCATTCTATAAGACTGGAGTTTTATAATTGTTGAGATTAATTATAGAATTTTAAATTTGAGGTATATTGAGTTTTGATTTGTAGGGGAAGTTTTCTCCTTTACTTGATGAAATATCGAAAATTTTAATTTGTTGCTCTTACCAAATTTGAGAATGTTACAATATAAAAATAACTTTAGGAAAACATTTGGCATACTCCACTAAAACATAAGCTTCTGCCCAAAAGGGAAATCATCTAATTAATAAAATTAAAAGTTATATGACATTAAAGTCTCATATAGAATTAGTATTCTAACGGAGCATTTGGTTCGCATACTGTTTTTGGATGGAATGGAATACGTCAAAGAAATTTGACTTTGAAGGAATTGGAATGAAATGTCATCAGGTTTGACCACCTGTTTGGTTGACAGACATTGGAATGAAAATTGTTAAAGGAATTGAAATCTGACTGATTTATTCACATAATGTAGCTTTGGAACTGGAATGAAATATTAGTAAATGACCAAAATGCCCTTTTAAAATTTTGAAACCAAAATCCAACTATTGTGGTTCAGGTCGGTGGTGGTCGGTGGTGGTTCAGAACGGTTGTTTAGATCGGTGGTGGTTTAGAATGGTGGATTAGTGGTGATCGGTGGTTGTTTAGATCAGTGGTGGTCGGTGGTGGTTCAGAATGGTGGTGGTCGGTTGTGGCTCAGATCGATGGTGGTCGGCGGTGGTTTAGAACGGTGGTGGTCGGCAGTAGTTCAAAATGGTGGTTCGGATCGTTGGTGGTCAACAGTGGTTCAGATCGATGGTAGTCGATGGTGGTTTAGAATAGTGGTTCAAATCGCTGGTGGTCAGCGGTGGTTCAGATCAGTGGTACTCGACGGTTGTTCAGATAGGTAGTGGTTTAGAACAGTGGTAATCGGTGGTGGTTCTTACCTGTGGTGGTCAGCAGTGGTTTAGATAGGTGGTCGGCGGTGGTTCAAAACGGTGCTGGTCGACGGTAGTTCAAATCGATGGTAGCCGGTGGTGGTTGGCGATGGTTCAAATCGATGGTGGTCGGCGATGGTTCATGTTGGTGGTGGTCGACGGTAGTTTAGAATGGTGGTCGGCAGTGGTTCAAATCGATGGTGGTCGATGGTGGTTCAGATCGGTGGTGGTCGGCGGAGGTTTATATGGTCTATGTAAATCAAGTTGAGAAGATAGGGATAATTTTGTCTTTTTGAGAAAATGAGATTGAATGGAATTGAATTGAATTTCTTCTCAAATGTGATGGAATGACCAAATCCATGAATGGTGGAATGTGCGGAATTTAATTCCATTCCATGGGAAACCAAACGTCTGAATGGAATTTGATCAACAGAGTTGATCATATCAGAATCCTGCGAACCAAACACCCCCTAAAGGTTCGTTTGGTTTGTAGGAATGAAATGGATTTGGAGGGATTTGGATTTCAAATTTACTCCAATCATGCGTTTGGTTTGCAGGATTGTCCGGATTTGAAATCCCACAAACATTGGATTTTGAAATCCCCATGGGGTTGCTAGGATTTCAAGGGTTTTTGTAGGATTTATATATAATAATGTTTAAAAATATGTTAAAATCGTTTATTTTCTAATAATCAGTTAAATAAAATGTAATTTAATTATTTTGATAAGTTTTTTAATGATTTTTTAATAAATAATGGAATTCAATTCAATTCCAAATCCTACAAACAAAACACACCAAAGATTTCAAATCCCTCCAATTTTAAATCCTTCTACAAAATTCAAATCTCTCAAAACCATTTTATCAAACCAAATGTCACATAAAGAAAACATTTAATGTGCTACAAATGCGATTTTTAACCCGTTTGACTCATTTTTTTGACTATTGCTCCATTTTTTTTTAGAACGGCGGGTTAGTAGTTAGTGGCTCGAGTCGTGCAGTGACATCCAAGCGGGCAGTATGACTTCCTCGAACCTTCGCCTTTGGGGAATAAACCCCACTCCGCTTCGCCTAGAGGGAAAACCCCTTAGCAAGCCTCGAACCCGAGACCTCCAAGGGAATCAACCCACCCCAAGGAATTCCTTGGTGGCCACTTAAGTAAAAGTTGCTTGAATTCACAAGTGAGCAAATTGCATCAAAATAAAGTAGACTTTATTTATATGTTCTTATATTATTAGGGAACATTAATTAAAAACTCTGTTTATATTTCGACAAGATATATTTCAAACATTAAATTTTAGTAACTTCTTCAAAAATGATTTTTTTTTTGTTTGAAACAATAATATGTTTCATTTCTTGTGTACAAAAATGTATTGTATTAATCAAAAAACATACTATATATTTTAATTGTATTAACGATATAATAATGTTTAAAATGCAGTTTTAAAAAAGAAGTTGCATAAAATAAAAAAAAATTACTTATGTCAAAATCACATCAAAGACGATCTAAGGTTCAGATGCGAAGCCTAATCAACTATAGACAATCCTTCGAAATAAACAAGAAAAATAATAAAGGAAATACAATCAAGGCAAGAGTTTTGGTGACACAGAAAACCCCTTTGAGTAAAAACCGCGGATGATCGTAGGAATCATCGATGCACTATGGACGTTGTTTATGCAAAAAATTGCACCAAAGACGATCTAAGGTTTGGATTGCGGAGTCTAATCAATTATAGACAACCCTTCGAAATGAACAAGTAAAATGAGAAGGAAAATGTAAATGAGACAAGCGATTTGGTGAAGCGGAAAACCCGTTCGAGTGTAAAAGCCGCGGACAATCATCGGAATCGTCGGTACGCTATGGACGTCAATCAGGAATGTCGTTCTTAATGACCACGATTGCTATCACAGAACATGGATGAATGTAAAATAAACTAGAATAAACTAGTGTGTCGTGGATAATAATGAGCGATTTTTAAGCGAGCAGTTGATTGCACTTCAGAGTGATTTCAGTAGTAATTTTTGTGGTGTTGTTCTCGGATGGTAGTTGTTGTTGTTTCCTTTCGAATTCCTTTGTGGTCTTTTTATACTAGGTCTTTAGTAACTGCTCCTTTAAATGCCTAACCGTTGCCTTCATGATGAGTGTTTAATGAGAAACGGTCGTTTATGTTTTGAACCTTAATTGGTATTAATTTTTCTGTTAATGTGAGACTTGCAGTTAATATACAATAAAGAAATGACGGATTATTGTTAGAAATCGGTCGTTAGGTGGACGTTGGAATGATTTTGGTCGAGGATATCTTTGTCGTAGGAGATCGGTCGTTCGACCAAGGCTGGTGTGGTCGGTCGCAAATATTATCTTCAACCGTCGGGCTTACGAAATTTTACCCAAACGAACGTCAATCAGGGACATCGTCCTTAATAATAACAATAGCTATTACAAGACGTTGATAATATAAAGTAAATGTAAATAAACGTGAATAAACTGGTGTCTCGTGGATACTATAATGAGTGATTGTCGTGCGAAGGACTAATAGTGCTTCAGAGAGTGATTATGATAGTAGATTCAGTGTTCTTGTTGTCTGATGGTAGCAGTTGTGTCCTTTCGAATTCGCTTGAGGTCTTTTTATAGTTGCCTTTTTGTAATTGTCCTTTAAATACATTGTAACTATTATCTCCATTATGTGTGTTAATGATGAAAGCGGTCCTATCCTGATGTTGGTCGTCGGTTACATTCTGAGCTATAATTGATATTCATTCTTCTATCTAGGGTGTTCATCTAAAACGCCAAACCGTCCACACCGCACCGCACCGCAAAACGCGGTTTAGAACTTCCACGGTGCGGTTTGCGGTTTGCATTTTTTCCAAACCGCACTATGCGGTGCGGTTTGCGGTTTTGAGTTATCAAACCGCGGTTCAAACCGCACCGCACCGCACATTATATATATGTATATATTTTTTTAATTTTATATATTACACACACATATATATGTATATATAGAATAATTGCAATATTTATATAATATGTACTTACGAGTCGGACGTGGTGAATATTTTTATTTTTTGGACTACGATCAAGTTATTGCCGATTTCAAAATGAAGTTTTAATTTTATAATTATTGAATTGTAGGTGTAAAGTGCGTTAGGTACAAACCGCATAAACCGTACCGCACCGCACCGTGGATTAAGATGTATTCAAGAAAATTTATGTTGAGGTTGCTATTAAGAATTTTTCTGATTGTTCTCTATTACCCCTTAAATTAAGATGTATTCAAGAAAATTTAGGTGTCATTTGTTTTTTAAGAGATCTAAAGTCTGAAGCCTTATTTTAGTTATGATTAATAAGAGGTGGTGTGTAAAAAAGTATGAACGATTCAGACTTTAAGTCTAATTAAGAAGTCTTATTTTAGTTATGATTAATTATTAATAGACATCCATGATTAATAAAAAGGAGAAAAACTACATATTCATTTTAATAAAATATAAACATGGATGCCAGGGGGAGATATTAACGACCTACATTTAATTAGGGGTGACCAGAACTCGTTCAACCCGAACCACCCGACCCGACCCGAACCGAATTTACGCCTCAAACCCGTTATCCGACATACCCAAACCCGAAGTGCACCGACCCGTATATATTATCGGGTAAAGTAGGATCGGGTTGGGTACCCAAATCCCAAACCCGATCCGACCCGAATATCCGAAAATAAAAATCAGCCTATTTTAATTTTTATTATATAAATGTATAATATATATAAAATATAAATTGTAACCTAAATAGTAAATACCTATTTTCAATTTCATATTTTCATACCAATTTGAAACCTCTCGCTTCTCATACTCAATCGAATCGAACTCATCTCCTCCGGCGAAGGGAACTCGATCGACGATTCGACTCATCTCCTCCAGCAAGCCACCGACGACTGCTCCCACTCCAGGCAGTGCTCTGCTCGACCAGCGACCGCTGTGCAGTGCTCTGCTCGACGCTCGTTCTCCCACCGGCGATTTCGACTGTAGGTTTTCTTGTTTTTTTTCCTACACTCTCTACTCTCTACTAGTCTACACTCGATTCTTATTTTGGGGTTTTGGAGTGTTGATTTGATTTTGAATGTTGATTTCTACAAAAGAATTGAACTTACTGAGTAGTTACTGTGTCTAACTAATCTTGATTTTGAATCTTGATTTTTATGTTGATTATTGTTAGTTGAACTTATGTTGATTATTGTTAGTTGATTTCTACAAAACAAAATGATGATTTTTATGTTGAACTTACTGACTCCCAGACCCGAGCCACCCGAACCCGAACCACCCGAATTGTTTTCGGTCGGGGTTCAGGGGTTTTGATCTCAACCGAATATCCGATCGGGTTTCGGGATTTCAGACCCGACCCGTCCGATGCTCACCCCTGCATTTAATGACCTCTTATCTCTTGGAATTGTTTGGCACTTCTCTAAAATAACTAATATAATTGAAAAGTATTATATTTTAAATTTATATTTCTTATAGAAAATAACAAGAAGAAAATTAAAAAGAAAAGATGTCGATTATGAATATATAACCGATTAAATAATTAAATTTTAAGAAAAAATGGAGAAAAACATATAAAACGGTCTAGCGTCGTTAAAATTATATTTAAATGCTTATGATTTTTTAAGTTGTTTTATTTAAAAATTAGTTGAATCATTATTTTATTTATAATTATATTTAATATTTAAATTATATAAATTTTGAAAAAATTATTTATTAGTTAACTCACTGTCTTAGTCCACTTTTTGTATGCTCACATCAAATTTCGTCGGTTATCCAATCATTTGATCTGATTTTTTTATCACAACATATTTTTTTTATCAGTAACATACCAAATTTATTACCAAAACGCAAGTCACACAACCATACAAAACCAACCCAAAAGGCAAACAGAACGAAACAAAACAGCCAAACGAAACCAAGACAAAGGAGTAAAAAACAGAAAGGAGAACTATATGCGTTTGTGAGATGCAAACTCAATCAACACAGCATCAAGTGCCAGGCCACACCGCAACGCAGACCTTAACAAAACGCCTACGCTTTCCCAACCAAAGCCACTACCTCAGCCTCCTGCAACCACGAAGTCGATCACTAAGAAGCCTCGCCTTCCACTTGATAGCAGCTCACAACATATTGGTGTAATTGATTGTGGACCATTTAGACCAAAAATCTAAAAAAACCTCTAAATTTACAATATCCACAAAATTATATCTATACATAAAAACTTTATAATAAATTGTTAAAATGAAGTTTGACAACTTGACAATATAATATGTCTAAGGCTTAGAGTGGAAAAAAACAAAAACTTATTGCATTATTACAAGATGTAAGATGTAAATAGTGTATTTGCCATTTATTAAGACATTAAAAAAGAATATCATATAAAATGTGATAAAAATTAAAATTTGTGTAGTGACATTTTCAATCTTTTTATTTAAAAAGATATTTTTTTAAACGAAATATTGTTTGCAATTATATTATATATATTAACAATTATCAGGAAAGATGAATAGTGTTTTTGGCTTAAATTACAGATTTGATCTTTGAGGTTTTATCTCCCTTTTAGATTTAGTCCGATGTTTTTAGAGTTACAGATTTGGTCCCTATAGTTTTATTTTTCTCTTGGATTTATTCCCTATAATTTGTTTATTCCAAAATAGACTTTCGATTTTGCATTTTCGTAACGTTTTGGTCCTCGAAACTAAAAGTTGTTAGCTCATGACCGTTAAGTAAATGACATTTCGATCATTTATAACTTTTTCATTTTCTAATTTAAATAAATAAAAGTTATATTATAAAAATTATTTTTATTATATAATCATAAAATAAATATCCCTTAACATGCATCGCATCTCAATGACTGTGTCTTCTCCAACCCAAAACCTTCCGTCTTCCCCATCAATCCAAGCACATAGTCGTAGGTGATTGACGCACCAATTTTTTATTTATTAATAAAGTAATTTATCATAATTTATTTTATGTTTAATAATGATGTAAAATTTGTTTAATTCATATTTTTATTATAATTTAATTTAGGTTTAATGATGTAATGTACCATTTGCCAATTTATTTTCGCTTCCTATCATACACACACATCCTTGGTTTTATTTTTTTTCTTGAATTTAATCCTCATAGGGCATTTTGTAAATTATAGTCATGCTGCTAACAGACACAAAATGTTTTGTTCTCATAATTGGTCATGCTCAAATTTATGGTCTTAATATTTCTTTCCATCAACGCACACGATAACCCGTAGCAACGCGCGGGCATTAATCCCACCTCCTTTGAAACAAAAGTAAAGACCAATTACTTCTGCAATTTTCAATGCTCTAAACTTTAAAAATGGTTTTGGTCATTCACTTTTGTCCAATTTCCAACTTTTTTAGTTTCTATGTCAAACGGTTCGTAAATCATTTTCGTTAAATAATGGGTATTTTAGTCATTTTTACTAACTTTTTTAATTTTATATTAAATTTAAAAATATATATTGTATTTTAATTTTAAAATGTAAAAAAATGAGCATTTTTTAAAATAAAAAATATAATATGTTTTTTTTACTATTTTTGTTTAACAATTTAAAATTAAAAATATAATATGTTTTTTTAATTATATATAAAATTAAGAAAATAGTAAAAATGACTAAAATACCCTTCATTTAACTAGACTTAGGGGTTGTTTGATTTTTATCCATTAAATTCTGAATTTGTTAAGTTATTTTTAAGAATTAATCTATCCAGATAAATTAAGATAAGTTGTTTGATTTTTGTTCTGAATAAATTGTCTGAACAATAAAAATTATCATTTTAATCTTGTGATGAATGAAAACAAATTGTTTCATAAATATTTAAAATGACAAAAAAAATTAAAATTATATGAATTATTTAAAATAGCATAAATGATATGAATTCAACGAGTTCATAACACAATATTTAATAACTTAGAAGATATTTCTATTGTTTGATTACATTTTTTTTTAATTTTTACATGTTGGTAAATTATTTATTTTTTAATGAGCCGTATGATTAAAAATTGTAGGATAAGGGTAATTTTGGAAAAAGTTCTAACTTAATGCATTAAGATAGGATAGGCTGACTTAACATGTTAAGTCATTTTTTTAGTATTAAGTTAAAATCAAACACCTTAATATAACTTAACAAATTAAGCTAACCACTCATTAAACTTATTAAGTTGAAAACAAACACCCTTTAATGGAAAAAGTTAAAGATCGTTAGATAAAGGGACAAAAACCGCTGGGAATTGGACGAAGGTGAGAAACCAAAACCGTTTTTTAAGCTTAGAAATGATGTCCATTGAAAATTGCAAAGATTAAGACCAAAAAATTGAACTTTACTCTTTAAAACTAGACTTGGTAAACATGTCGTGTCGAGTTCGTGTCGGGTTCAAAGTTAAACAGGTTGAGAGTGTCTAACCCTAACCCGACCCATTTAATAAACGGGTCAAAAAATCTCAACTCTAACCCGACCCGCCAAACCCGTTTAACCCGTTTAACATTATAAAAATTAAAATTAAAAATCGAAAATTCACAAAAAAAAAAAGTACAAATCCAAAATTCAAATGAAAGCATTAGAAATCTAAATTTTATAGTTCAAATAAATTCTAACCAAATCTAAAACATTAAAAATCCATAGCATTAAAAAAAAACTTAATATATATATAGAGGGGTGTTCAAATGCAACTTGTTAATGTATTAATTGTATCCAAGATTTAATAGGAAAAGTCAAGTCAAGTAAAGTCAACTAAGTCTAAGTCAATGTTTGATTATCCTAATGTCATGAGAGTTTAAGCATGTGAGAGAAGCATGTTTGAGAGAAGTTTTGTTTAGTGTTGTGAGAGATGTAACATGGAGTATAAATAGCTTGTGTTTGTTAGAATCATGTAACCAAGTCATACATGTAATTGTCATATTTCAATATGCTTGTGATTCTCTCTACACTCTCTCTCTAGAATCTTGATATTGTCATAATCTTAATAGAGATTGTGTGTTTGATTACTTGATTTGATTGGGATTACATTCACAATTGTTATCAGAGCGAGACCATTCAAATTCAGAAAAGGTTTACACTTGAAAAAGATCGAATTCTTGAAAATTTTGAAGAAAACACTGAACGGTTTTTGGTTCTTCACTGTTGAATCTAATTCTCATCAGTTTGTTGTTTTTAGATTGATAGATTGGTGCTGTAGTGATCGATTAGTGTAATAGATCACTTGTTATTCATAATTGTACACAAATTAATCACTGGATTGTTTGAATTTTGAGATTTTTGAATTTTCTTGAAAAAGTTCAACGAACACTGTATTTTGATCAAATGCACTGTACTTTGATGTTCGTAATCATGTTTAGTGTTTAGAAAAGTATTAGATATCATTTTTTGATCATATTGGTACAAATCTTGAAAGCCAATTGCAGGTGAAAATGATTTTTGGATTAATCTGTGCTATCAAGTGAAGAACGCGCAAGATCTGCGAAACGCGCAAGCTTATCAACTGAAGAACACGCAGAGTTCATGAAAAACGCGCAAACGTCTTCTGCGAGTTCATCATCAAAACGCGCAAACATAGCTTGTGAGTTCTACAAACACGCAAGCAAAGCCTGCGAGTTCATGAGAAACACACAAACATAGCCTGCGAGTTCTAAAAGTGTCAAATTTCTTCTAAGGACAGAACGCGCAAAGGCATAGAAACGCGCAAAGGAATCTAAACGCGCAAGCTTAACCTTGCGAGAAACAGAAACGCGCATATCGTTATTTGCGCGAACTTCAAAACACGCATATTGTGTTTTGCGCGAGCTTTAAAACGCGCAAGTCGTGTTTTGCGCGAGCTTCTAAACGCGCAAGTCGTGTTTTGCGCGAGCTTCTAAACGCGCAAGTCGTGTTTTGCGCGAACTTTAAAACGAGCAAGTAGTGTTTTGCGAGTTTTAGTGATTTGCGAGTTTCAGAGTTGAAGTTTTTTCTGAGAAAATTATTTTTCAAGTGGTGATCTGTTTTTGACTGTTAGTCAAAATTTCTGAATTGTTTGGGAACGATCATTCATTCAAGCTAATCATTCAAGATGCCAAAGACTGATGATAAGGGAAATATTGTACTATCAGCAAGAGATATGGCAGTCTTATACATGCCTGAGATACCAAAAATAGAGGCTGAACGAGACAAACTGAGAATTCAGAATGCAGCCCTTGTCAAACAGATTCAGGAGTTAAAGTTAAATTTGTCAAATTTTGATAAAACCTTTGTTTGTACAAAATGTACTGATAATGCTAAATCTGATTTTGCAGGTATCATCAGCGCAAGAGAGAAGGAAATTAGAGAAAAAGAGACATAAATTAAAGATGGAGAGAAAATTATTAAAATAAAAGAATATGCCATTCAGTCTCTTGAGAAAGCAATCAAGGTTAAAGAGTCCATAATTGCAAATCTTCAAAGCTAACTGAAGACGACTGAACATAAATCATCAGAGCTGAAAGATGAATCAGTTAAGCTTCAACTCAAGTTTAAGGCTTTTGAAGACAAAATATCTGCCTTGGAGATACAGAATGCTGATCTGAAGAAAAGCATCCAAGCAGATAAAGAAAAATCAAATTTGAAGACATCTTCAACTCAACAGATATTTGAATTTTCCAAAAAAAAACTCTCCAAGAGAAAAAGGATTTGGAGCTGAGATGTTTAAAACTTTCTAAGCAAGTGTCTGAATTCGAAAAGATAATAATCACTGAAAGAGACACTTTTGCCAAAGAAAGAAAAGTTCTTGAAGATAAAAATTCTGAATTTCCCAAACAAATTTCTACTCTACAAGATTTGCTTGAAAAAGAAAGACAGATTTTCAAAGAAAAGAAGCAGTCTTTTGAGCTAGAAAAGAAAAATGCTGAAAAGAGGAATACTGGATTTTCAAAGATATTTCAGAAAACAACAAGAACTTGGAAAAAGATTTTGAGCTTGAACGTTCACATTTTGAATCCGAGATATCTAAGCTCACATCCAAAATAACTGTTATATCATCAGATGTCCAAAAAGAACTAAAGGCCAGATCTGATTTGAAACAAATGTTTGACACAATGATTTCTGAAAGAAACATTTTATCTGCAAAGATAAAAGACTTAGAAGCTGCAAATGTCAATTTATCAGAAAAGATTACAGCTGATGTGATTGATCAATCACCTGTTGATAATTCAACAGAATCAGTCTGTTCTTTCAAAAGTGCTTCAAGTTCTATTCATGACAAAAATGTTTTCAAAAAGAAAAATGTCAAACCAAACATTGTCAAATCAAGTCAGATCAGACCATCAAATCTATTCTATGACAAGTCTGTTGATGGTTCAGCAAACTTTTATGTAAAATCTCTTGGAAAGAATTCAAAGAAAAATCAGATGGTCTGGAGAGTGAAGAGTGAAGAGTTCTTCAGAAGAAGAGAAGAAGAAAGACAAAGCATCTGTGTCCACAACCAAAGCCAAGAAGAACAGAGTACATAAAGGTAACTCTTTTGGTAATTCTGATACGTTTTATTCTACTAATCATCTTATCAGGATTGCTCAGAAGAAAATTTGTTGTTCTTACTGTGGAGCACATGACTTTGTAAGTAAAAATTTTTTCAATTACTGGTATGGTTCTTATTATGTAACCCCTACAAGAACTGCAACTAACACATCAGGACCCAAATACCAGTGGGTACCAAAAGTTAAAATTGTGTTGCAGGCACCCAAGGTTTAAGGGGGAGCATAGAACTTAGGCTCTTGAATAATACAGTTCAAGACTCGCACTTCAATGTCAAGAATTTGGCTTTTGAACAAAACAGTTCAAAACCCGAACTTAAGTGTCAAGATTGTGGATTCTGATCACATGACAGATCAGAACCCATTCTTCAATGTTCATACATGGATATTTTGTAAATATCCAGGGGAAGCTTAATAGACCTAAATCATTCTCTCATGATTTGAGGGGGAGCTTAAAGGTAAGTATCTTCTAATTCTAGATCTCTGATTGTTTGAAAGAAGAACAACTTTCGAACATAAAAAACGTTTTCTGAAATGTTCAAACCATTTCTGGTTCTCAAAAGATTTTATGAATTTAGAAGTGTGATTTTAAATGTTTTTCAATTTTGGGCTTTAATGTTTAACTGACCGTGTGTTTCTAAAGATCAATACTTGATTATTATCTTGTCTATATACTGTAAAGTATTCACACACATCGGTTCAGTACTTCATTTGATTTGGTTATTACCATGTCTCATATCGAACAAACTTTTCGATGGTAATACCCTCGTTTGTAATTCACTGTTGTTGAGCAACAATCATCATTTCTAATCTTGTGCTTTCATTTCTAAATTGTTTGTATTTGTTCATATAAACAAAATATCCAGTTCTTTGATACCCTAACCATTTTATTTGATCTGATTGATACATTGTCAAATTCTCAAAACAATTTTCTTGATTTCATTTCATTCATTCAATATCTTTGTTTTGAGAAATCTTCAAAGTTCAATTGCTCAAATCTCATGAGCATACATTTTGACAGTGTTATTATACTTTTTGTGCTTAACTGTTCAAGTTAAACTGTTGAGCAACTATTCTTTTTAGGAATTACATGGGATCAGTGTGAGAGCTTCAACAGAACTTCCATGGATTCACAAAAACCAGTGTTTCCTACCCACGAAGTTATCCTCGAGTGATTGAGGGGTGAGGGGTCAAAACTAAAGAGTGGGGGAGATAACTCATCTGGTTGAGTTTTTCTCATTGAGCTGAGGTAAAATGTAAATGAGAGTTTGGTTAGAAGTGAGCATAATGTTAAAAAGAAAGAGGGTGTGAGAACAAAGTTAAAAGAATATCATAACTCTACACCAACCACTTTCTGAGTCGGGCAGCCACATCTTCTTATTGGTTCACATTCTTTGGTGGCCATCATTGAAATAGGCAGTGAGCCCATGCCAACTCTTGCATTAACCCCACCAACCACTCATTTCTTTCCCGACAAAGAAATGTTTCATTTTCATTGGGGACGCAGTACATATGCTATCTGATCTTCACTCGGAAGATTTAGATATTGAAAAAGAAGGAAAGTTGCCCCACCTTCACACCTCTTTCATGAACATTGAGTCCGTGTAATACTTGTTGTTGTCTCAACAGCTTACACAATTTGAGCCTGAAAAAGCTAAGTAGCTTCAATCATTTCATACACTTTCACGTACACACAAGGAATACGTTTTCTTGTCATAACATTCATACAAAATTCCTTCGTGGTTTTTCGATGATTGAATGGAAGCCCTGGAGGAGTGAACATCACCAAAGCTCCTTTCCAATGTACATCTGTTGTACAAAGTGGCTATGTGCTACTTACAGGCATACTGTTGGTCCCAAATAGCAGTAAGTAAATAAGAAAAGTATTGTAGAAGGGGGGTTGAATACAATACACACAATTTTTCACTTAATTTAATTCTTATTGATTTGAAATCAAGAATTACACATAGAAAACTTTGATTGTTGCGGAAGAGAACATATGAGATATGTTCAAACAATCTTACACATAGAGAATGAAGAACAATTGTAAAACACTTAGAAAACAATAAGATCTTCATAGAGAGAAAGTTTCCAGGCACTTAGAGAACTTGAAGGTAGTAGAGTTGGTTACTGGATATCTTGCATGTTGAAGCATCCTCCATATATATAGTGCCTCATGCATTAAATGCATGGGACACCTGTTGAGCAAAGGATGGACATAGGCCTTCAGCAAGGTATAGGATGTACCTTTTGTCTTGAGGTGTTTTGGCTTGAAGTGTTGACCTGTAGGATGGTGTAGACCTTTCTTTAAAATGGTGTAGGAGACAAAGCTTACTTTATCTGATCTTCAGATGAGGTCCACGTCAATGCAAGATATCACAAATATACTTTGTCAGAAAAGTACAATGTGAAGAGAGAAATCTTCAGGCCTTGAAGATTAAGGAGTCTTCGGTTGCCGAAGAGTTCTTCGGCTCCTGAAGACTGAGAGGTCTTCGGCTCCTAATACTGAGAAGTCTTCGGCTTCCGAAGATTGAGAAATCTTCGGCTTCCGAAGAGGTCTTCAGCTCCTGAAGACTGAGATCGGCACCATCCTGGCCAATGGTGTTGATCAAGTAGGCATACTTGGCTTTAGGCTGAGGAGTCTATCTTCAATCCGCTTTGAGAGATATTCTCCTTCTTTGTCTTCTTCGGTTGATCTTCGACTTCACCGAACATTTGTATAGAAACCAAGCTGCTAAAAGAACCTCAAAATATTCTAAGTATGATGATATAAAATGGAAGATCGGGAGGTCATCTTCAAATCTTCAGATGACCCAACAATCTCCCCCTATTTGAGGATGACATCCATACTAAAGAATAAAACAAAGAGTATACTGAATAAATTCATTTTGACCCATCTTTACTCTTTTTAGGTTCTTTTCACATAGACCTTTTTTTTTTTTTTTTTTGGTATATCTGACTTTTACATAGTGAAAGAAAAAAGCATAGTTATACAAACGAATAAATGAATACAATGAAAAAAATAGAAAGAAAAAAATATATACAAAGATACAGAAGAAGACAGTAGCCGGGATTGTTTGAATTTGAGTGGTTGGATGCTCCCCCTCAATTCATACTCCCCCTCAACTAATGTCAGGTGGCTTTGATCACATAGTCCATTGCAAAATTAGTTTCAGTAGAGTTTAAGCTTGAGTGGTAAGATGCTCCCCCTCAACTCATACTCCCTCTTAACTAAGAAGTCAGAAGATTTTCGGGATCCTCCGAACCTGCTCCTGGAAGGGCAGATTCATCCTTGGATCGTGCAGAAGCATCAGGACTGAGAATCCTGGGTGATAGGCTATGAGGTGGAGAAGAGGCACCTTGGATAGGGAAGGAGTCCAAGTCATCCTTATCAACCAAGGAAAAGGTTGATGAGGGAATAATAGGGGTCCCCAATTTTACGTGTCCTTTTGTGAGGATACAAAGGAGGTGGCTTTGGGTGGTTTAGCAGAGTCCCCGGGCCCAGATGGGAAAATTTCAACACCTGCCGATTGTGGAGAATCGGTGGGTGGAGTTTGTGGCTTGGCCCTTGAAACCTTCCTTAGCCTCTTGAGAGGAGAGGGAGGAGAAGAGGTTGAGTGTCGCCGCTTTGAAATATGGGGTGTGACCTGGGTAACCGCCGAAGGTTCTTTCGGTGGTATGGCCATTTGGGCAAGTGCGGCGGTGCCAGTAGCAGTTGAGGATTTAGTGCTAGCCGACGTCACTGAAGAAAGGGAAAGAAGGGTCCACTACAGTTGAGGGACCTTTGGACACTGGAGTGTCCTTAGTATTACCCCATTGTAGATCGGGAGAGTTTATGAAGGAAAACATACCTGGGTTGAGAGCTTGATTCGTGGATAGAGAGCCCTTGTTGAGAGAGGTCTTCTTGACTTTCTAAGTGTTGGTAGGAGAGTCATCACCAAATCAACCAGAGAACCAACAATATTTCTCCCCCCTATTTGATGATGACACCAACACATAGAAAAAAATGGTACTGACACACAAAAAAATTACAAGACACGAAGAACTCATAAATTCAGTGGCCCAAAAAAAAATTTTTTTTTTTTTTGGGGGGGGGGGGGCTCTTTTCTGTTTTTTTTTTTTTGGGAAAGAAAAAAAAGGAAGAGATAATGGGGGAAAATGGAAGAAATATGGGAAGAGAGGTGAGAGATGAGAGTTGATGTAATGGAAGTGGGTAAAAAAAATAAGGATGGGTAAATAAATGAGGAGAAGAAATGGGAGGGAGGTGTGTAAGGAGAGGGAATGGAGGGAGGTGTGGAATATTTGGGAGTAGGTGGAAAAAGGAAGGGATGGGATGGGTGAGTAGGGGGAAGTCTAGGGAAAGAAGGAAAGAAAAGAGAGGTTAAAAATGAGGTTGGGGGGGGGGGGGGGTTCGGCCGAATGGGGGGGGTGAGGAAGCCGAAAAAAAAAGAAGGGGGTTGGGTTTTGGTGTTTTCGGTGGGTGAGAACAAAAATGTTGTTTGGGTTGTATTCGGTGGAGGGGGCCGAAAATGGGAAGGATTAAGGAATGAGAGGAGTTCGGCTTGGGGTTGGAGGGCCGAAGGAATAAGGGTAGAAGGAGGTGTTGGGTTCGGCTTGGTGAGGAAAGGGAATAACCGAAAGGAGAAGGAGAGAGAGAGAGGGAGAAAGGGGGGTTCGGTGGGGAGAGGGAGAGAGAGGGGGTTCGGTGGGGAGAGGTCGGCGAGAAGAGGGGAGAGGGGAGAGAGAAGAGAGATCGGCTAGGGAGGTTTTCGGTTGGAGGGAGGGGTGTTCGGCTAGGGGGTGGGGAGAGAGAGAGGGAAAACCGAAAGGGAAGGGAAGGGAGGGGAGGTTTCGGTGGGAGAGGGAAGGGAGGAGAGAGAGAGCCGAAGGAGGGAGGAGAGGGGGGCGAAGGAGGGAAGGGTTTCGGTGGGGTGTGGGCCGAAGAGAGGAGAGGCGCCGAGAGAGAGGGAGCCGAAGGGAGAGAGAGAGAGATTTCGGTGGGTGAGGAGAGGGGTGAGAGAGAGGAACCGAAAGAGAGAAAGGCTAGAGAGAGAGAGAAACCGAAGAGAGGGTGAGAGAGAGAGTTATCGAAAAAGGGGAGGGGAAAAGAAAAAAATTTAATTAATTTTTTTTTTTGAATCTAACGACTAGAAAGAAAAGGAAAAAAAAGTTTTTTTTTTTTTTTTTTTAATAAATCCAAACCCATCGAAATGGGAGAAGGGAAGAAAAAAAATAAGGGAAGAAAAAAGAAAATTGGAGGATGAAGGGGGGATGGTTCGGTGGTTGGGAAAGGGGGATGGGATTTTCGGCTAAGGAGGTATAAGGGGGGAGAGAGAGAGCCGAAAGAGAGGAGAGATAGAAAAAAAATAATTTTTTTTTTTTTATTTTCTATTTTTTTTTTTTTGTTTAAACAATGAATCTGCAACCGAAAGAGAAGAGAAGGGTTAGAGAGAGAGAGAAACCGAAAGAGGGAGAGGGGTTAGAGAGAGAGAGCCACCGAAAGAGGGAGAGGGGTTAGAGAGAGAGAAAAACCGAAAGAGGGAGAGGGGTTAGAGAGAGAGAAACACCGAAAGAGAAGAGAAGAGAGAGAGAGCTACCGAAAGAGAGAGATAAAAAAATACTTTTTTTTTTTTTTTGAAATTCAATCAGCAAAAAAAAACAAAAAAATTTTTTTTTTAATGAATAGTAGTTCGGCCGATGAACAGTACTTCGGCCGTTTTTTTTTTTTTTGTTGGGTTAGAAGAGGAAGAAAGGAATATTATAGGTGAGAGTTGGATGGAACATCTTTGAGAGAGATAGATGGAAGATCGACATGAATAGGTAAAGAAGGAATGTATGGTTGAGAAAGTGGGATGATTTGTGGTGAAATTTGAGGTTGAGACGAGAATGAGATATCAATTATGGATGATGGAGGAAGGAGAGGTGATATGATGGAGGAAGGAGAGGTGATATGATGAGAAATGAGATCGGTAGGTGTGAAATGTAATGATGGGAGAAAGGAGAGATCTTGATCTTCAGAGAAGACTATCTGAAGATTAGGGATTGGAGATGAGAAGATAGGTAGTTCACCATTATGATGAGATGTGCCTTGAGAGGAAAGGAACATATGGATTTGAGTTAGATGAAGGATTATGAGAATCTTCACCAACACATGATGATATCCACCAATCATCATCTCATGAAGAGATGATGACTTAAGATCATCAAACTTCACATGAGTAGATGCAGTTTCTCCGAAAATGGTGGACTCGGTAGGCTTTTGAAGAGTGAGAGAGGGTAAGGGCTGAAGGTGAGATGAGGGCCGAAGAAAGGGAAGGGAGGTATAAGGGAGGTTTGTTCTTTGGTGGGTTTAAGAGGCCGAAAGAGAGAGATGAGAGAGAGAGATACATGGGTAGATGAGGTAGAGCACTCAGCAGACACAAGGGCCATAGAGAAGGATTGAGCTTCACTGTTTATCAACATCATCTATTCTAGGCATGAAGCAGAGGTTGACCATTTCTTTGTCACTTTCAGAAGTGGGTTCATCTGCCCAATCATGGGTTTCAGTCATTTGACCTTTTCCCTTTTTGAGCAAAGTTTCATTTCTCTCCTTCTCTCTCTTATATTTTGCCTTGTACTTTTCAGCACGGTCAGACTTTGAGGAGACAAACATATTTGTCTTTTGGAAAGAAGGTTGATTAGAGTTAGACTTGGTTCTGACAAACCTAGAGGAGGTACGGTTAGAGGAGGGTAGTCTGGATTTATCAGAAGACCTGCTTCTGCACTCAGAAGCAAAGTGTCCCTTCCTCCCACACCTGTAACATTTCTCATTTGATTTGTCAGAGGGAGTGGTTTTAGAAAAAGTAGAAGTGGATTTTCTTGAAAACTTGGATTTTCTCGAAGAGAAGCGAGAGTTACTGGAAATTTCCTCACCTTCGTCATCAGCCTCACTAAGATAGGCTTCTGAAGGGTCATTGGGGTCCTCTTGACTATTGTTGTCAGAATCAGAGGGATAGGTGATCCTAGGGACACACACAGTACTTTTGGAAGATTCACCGACAAGAGCTAGAGAAGAGCTTTTGATGTCTTTAGTGATGGACTTCCTGAGCATTTTAGTCTGCTCATAGTTGAAGAGAGTGCCATAAAGAGTAGTGAGTGGCATAGAGTCAAGATCCTTGGTAGACTTGATGCAAGTACAAATGTTTTCCCAAAACTCAGGAAGACAGTCCATGAACTTGCACAAGACTTCCTCATTATCATAAATGCGACCCACAAGTTTTAGATCATTGAGAAGACTGTTAAAACGATTGTAGTAGTCTGAGAGAGACTCACCCTTCTCATGAGAGAAGAGTTCATACTTTCTTACAAGAGCAATCTTTTTGCTCTTTTCCACCTCAGACGTACCTTCATAAAGAACACACAGAGTGGACCACATTTCTTTTGCAGTAGAAAGGTTAACAAGAGAATGGTAGACCTCATCAGGCAGAGAGAGGGCAATGATGGCTCTGACTTTAGTATCAAGAGCTATAAGACGTCTGTCTTCATCATTGTATTTACTGGGGTCCTTTACAATGTATCTCCCAGTAGCTGGAGTTATTTCTTCCTCAGAAGAGTCCTCATCAGCATTTCCCTTATCTGCCTTTTTGGCATTGTACCGGTCCCAAACCCTAGGAAGAAAAGGACCTTCCTGTAAGATAGTAGGATATCTGCTGTCAACTCCTTCTAAGAAGAGTATCATACGACTTTTCCACAGGAAGAAGTTATTGGGGTTAAACTTTGGTGGTTTGGCTATAGAGCCATTGTCGTATGATACAGCAGTGGTGTTTTGAGAAGAATCATTTTTCAAGGAAGAAGAAAAAGAAGAGGCTGCCATTGCGGATCTAGTTTATTGAGTTAAACTGAACCGCTCTGATACCACTTGTTGGTCCCAAATAGCAGTAAATAAATAAGAAAAGTATTGTAGAAGGGGGGGTTGAATACAATACACACAGTTTTTCACTTAATTTAATTCTTATTGATTTGAAATCAAGAATTACACATAGAAAACTTTGATTTTTGCGGAAGAGAACATATGAGATATGTTCAAACAATCTTACACATAGAGAATGAAGAACAATTGTAAAACACTTAGAAAACAATAAGATCTTCGTAGAGAGAAAGTTGCCAGGCACTTAGAGAACTTGAAGGTAGTAGAGCTGGTTACTGGATATCTTGCATGTTGAAGCATCCTCCATATATATAGTGCCTCATGCATTAAATGCATGGGACACCTATTGAGCAAAGGATGGACACAGGTCTTCAGCAAGGTACAGGATGTACCTTTTGTCTTGAGGTGTTTTGGCTTGAAGTGTTGACCTATAGGATGGTGTAGACCTTTCTTTAAAATGGTGTAGGAGACAAAGCTTACTTTATCTGATCTTCAGATGAGGTCCACGTCAATGCAAGATATCACAAATATACTTTGTCAGAAAAGTACAATGTGAAGAGAGAAATCTTCAGGCCTTGAAGATTAAGGAGTCTTCGGTTGCCGAAGAGTTCTTCGGCTCCTGAAGACTGAGAGGTCTTCGGCTCCTAAGACTGAGAAGTCTTCGGCTTCCGAAGATTGAGAAATCTTCGGCTTCCGAAGAGGTCTTCGGCTCCTGAAGACTGAGAGGTCTTCGGCTCCTGAAGACTGAGATCGACACCATCCTGGCCAATGGTGTTGATCAAGTAGGCATACTTGGCTTTAGGCTGAGGAGTCTATCTTCAATCCGCTTTGAGAGATATTCTCCTTCTTTGTCTTCTTCGGTTGATCTTCGACTTCACCGAACATTTGTATAGAAACCAAGCTGCTAAAAGAACCTCAAAATATTCTAAGTATGATGATATAAAATGGAAGATCGGGAGGTCATCTTCAAATCTTCAGATGACCCAACACATACTAACTGTTTCATCTGTTGAATCAGGGTTACAACGTTCATTATATCTGAATTTGAAAAGATTCTGGTATATACAGTTCATGATTCAGCTATTCAGATCCAAAGGGCGGAGAATGTCAAACTTACCATAAAAAGGGGAGATTGTTAGTTTCTTACAAAGGGGAAGATCAAAGAAAGTGTTGAAATTGAAGAGTTTTGATGATCATGATGCTCACAATCATAAAAAAGGGGGAGAGATTCACAAAGTTCAATTTTAAATCAATTTCAAAGTCCTGAAGAAAGTTTAAAGTCAAGACTTGTGGAAGAATTTCTGAAAGTTCAAATAAGGTGAAAAGGAATTATTCTCAAAAGATTCTGAAGACAAGTCCAAATGATTTAAGAAGGTTTGTTTTCTGAAGACGATCAAGAGATCAGAGTGATGAAGATACAATTTTGAAATATCCCTCAAAGTTTCAAAAGATTTTCAAAGTTTTCAAAGGTTTGTTCAAGACTTGTTGATTTTTAAAGATACAAAGTGTTAATGACTTTTCAAGATTCTTCAAAGACTAAAAGACTGAAGATTGTCAGAGACAAAAGTTGAAGAATCAAGAGCTGAAGACTGCTGTCAAATTTTTATTAAATCTTGAATACAAAGGGGGAGATTATTAATGTATTAATTGTATCCAAGATTTAATGAGAAAAGGCAAGTCTAGCAAAGTTAACAAAGTCAAAGTCTAGAAAAGTCAATATGGTGTTTAGTCATTTTAAGTGTATCATATCCTTGATATAAATAGGGATATGACTTGTTAGTTTGAAAAGGAACCTTCATTGTAATATATGTGAGATCAATGACTATTACGCTTTCTCTCTCGACACTCTCTCTCTAGAATCTTGATATTGTCATAATCTTAATAGAGATTGTGTGTTTAATTGCTTGATTGATTGGGAATTCATTTTCACAACTCTTTTTAATGGTGCAACCCCATGCAACTCACCTATCTACCACTCATTTTGTTTTCAGCTTTTTAATTAAAAAAGGTGAAAATAAAATTAGTGGTAGATAGGTAGGTTGCATGGGTTGCATCATTAAAAAGGTTGCACAATAACTCACCTCTCTCTCTCTCTATATATATATATATATATATATATATATATATATATATGTTTAGGTTCATTTGAGAAATGGTAAATCTATCAGAAATAGAGAATTAATCCTAGCCTTTCATACGGTAAAGATCGGATTTGACTGGTCAAATATTGTCTCTTTGACTGATCAACAATTATGGTTTTAATTGGTCAAAAGTTACGGCTATTCCAAAAATAGAAGGACAATTTCATAATTTTTACAAATACACGGGACAAGTTCATATATGAACATGTATGATTCACATATGAACTCTTTTAACTTATTCATATATGAACCAGTGCAATTCACATATGAACTCTTTTAACTGATTCATATATGAACATTTGTGATTCATATATGAACTAATTAACTGATTCACATATGAACTAATTAACTATAGGTTCATATGTGAATCAGTTGAACTAATTAACAGATACACATATGAACCTTTGTAATTCGCATATGAACTAATTAACTAATTCTCATATGAACTAATTAACTGATTCACATATCAACGTATAGTTCATATCTGAATCACATAGGTTCACATATGAATTTGTCCCGCGTATTTTACGAAACTACCCATCGATCTTCTACAGACCACACAAAGAATTATCCGATGCTTCACGGTCAAAATCGCAAATGTTGACCAGATAAAGAGGTAGAATCATCTCTCTATTTCTCATACATTTAGTATTTCTCAAATGAACATCTCCCTATATATATATATATATATATATAAAAATATATAGGCATGGGATCATGTGAGAAGTGTCATTTTTGGTGAGAAGTGTGAGAAGTGCTTTTAAGTCGTTGATCACTTATAATCAATTACCTTTCCATGAATTGCGGCTTTAAAAGGAATTGATCTGGTGCATCTTATCTCGGTGTATCTCATCCTGATGTTCGTCCATTTCTCATCCAACGGTTGATAACCACTTCTCATCAAATTTGGCACTTCTCATCAGAACCCAACCCTATATGTATGTGTATATATATATATATATATATATATATATATATATATAAACGGGTTCTTCGGGTCATTCTCGAGTTGAAAATTTTGACCCGTTTAATTTTTGTGTCGTGTCATGTCAACTCGTTTACTTAAACGGATTGAAATGTATTACTCAAACCCGTTTATTTCGTATTGAGTTCAGGTCGGATTAGTATGTCGTATCAATTTTTGTCAGGTCTATTTAAAACAATGATTAACTTCTATGGTCCGGACCTTTTCATGCGGCTTGTTTGAACTATTTGTTTTGTGATATGTACATTTGATTCTTATTTTAATGATAGTCTTTAGTAAACAATCAGGGGCGGAACACGAGCTTTCCAACTGCAGGGGCCGAACCAAGGGACGGACCTAAAGAAGGGCCACCGGTGGCACGTGCCACCGTATTATCTCTCCGTCAAAAAGTTAAAAAATTTATGTTTATGAAAGGTAAAACCTTATCGTTTTAAAAAGTATCACCGTATGATATTCAAGAGTTGAAGAAGGTACAACCGTACCTTAATCAACCAAAAATAACTCTTGAAATCAACCAAAAAACCGAAAAAAATTCTCTAAGTCGATAAAAAAACTTAAATATCTGTCGAAATCAAACAAAAAAACTATAAAAATCCTTCGAAACGGTGAAATTAGGGTAAAAACACATCGGCTAATGGAAACTATGATTTGGAGGATTCCACTCAAAGGCTCGTACTCACCCAGATAACTGTCCAAACGATTTGCAGACCAGATACAAAACCGTTTGAATCACCAACCCACAAAAAACAACGTCAAAAGTAACACAAAACTCAAAACTCCAAACCCTACCCTCTTCCACACCTGCAATGAACTCCCATGAACAACCAGGAGCTCAAACAAGAACTGTATCAGAAAGAAAGACAAATTCAACATAAAGAAAATCAGAAGTTGTAAGTGCCAAACTTTTTGGTGTACTGAGTAATTGATTATGAAACAACTGTATTGCAATCTCATTGAATAATTAGATTATTAAACTAGTGGACTGGATTGCCTAATGGATTGAAGGTGCCAAAGTGGGGGGTCCAAATCAAAACATAAAAAAATTACAACTTGCTAATCCTAACTCCTCTACATCAATTGAAGAAAAGCGCAGGGGCCTTGGCCTCTGATAGCCCTAAGGGCGTTCCGCCTCTGTAAACAATATACATAGAATGTTATAAAACCTATAAATCAAAATAAATATTATAATATTGAAGGATTATATGCCTTTATAAAAGAGAAATGATTGAAAGAATAGTTCACCAGTATTAGAATCTATCATAATGAATGTTTTCTTTTTATTGTAAACTCATCTCTATTTAAAATGCTTATGATTAATGAGAATTATATATTTCATATTCTCTACTTACTGTTATTATGTTTCTTTACATAGAATGTTATAAAACCTATAAATAAAAATAAATCTTATAAGTACTATAGAATGTTTAGTAACGAATAAATGAGATAATAGTCTGAGTGATTCTTTTTTGTTAATCGTAGGTGTTCAGGACAGTTTGTGCATACCTCGACTAATCTAAGGGGCTTTAGTAAATAGGCAGGAAAATCCTCAGTGACCTTGGAGGACTCGAAGCAGTGACTTCGTTAAATAGTCAAGTCTTATTACCAGTTGAACTAAACCACAAAATTAAAAAGAGTGATTTTGATCATTTCAAACAGATAATATGTAACACCCGTAAATCCTAATAGGACGGTCAACAATCGGTCAAGGAGCGGTCAGCGGCCGACCGAGAGAAATGATCGGGGAAACGGTTGAGCACAAGACGCGAGAAGGTATATCACGAAATACGCGAGGCTTGGCCCGTGGCCTCAAAGCCGCGGCTAGGCCCGCGCAAGCCACTGTTGTCCCTAGCCTAGAGACACGCGCGGCTTGGCCTGTGACTTGAGGTCGTGGCCAAGGCCGCGGGAGACCAACTGGTCGATTAAAACCCACTTTCTAGGGTTTTCTCTCATTCCACTCCCACTTTCCACTTCTCTCTTCCTTGGGACGACTTTGAGATCCCAAGAGCCTATTTTGGAGCAGCTTGAGGCGAAACCACTCTAGAGAGATCAAAAGGTTGGTGATTTGAAGCTTAGTTGGGGAGAGTAAAAGATTTCTTGGGAGATTCGTGGTTTGGAAGATTTCAGGTTACATTTGAGGTAAGCATCTTGTTGGTGGTTCATCTCTTTTAGATTTGGAGAAATGGGTTAGTTGGAAACCCTAGCATAATGTTGAAGATGACTTGTTGATGGTGAAAGCTTCATCCTTGGAGGCTAAGGATTTGGGTTTGGAATCTAGATTTAGCCTAAATCTAGCAAGGTGAGTTCAAGTTGATTTGCGAAAACGGTATACATGCCAAAATGTTTATTATAAAGTGTTTGTGTTTTACATTAAATTGTTAACTGATGATAAGTTTTGGTTATTTGGATATATTTAACTTTATGAACTTATGTAACACACATCTTGGTGATTTTTGGGAATTTTGATAAATAAATCATTTGATATGTTTCTTTGATGATATAATATATAAATGGAGGTCATTTTATATAATTGTCCATTTGGTGCATACGATTTTATAAACCGTTAGGAAATGCATATCATTGTGCTATGAGTCATTTTGGCAACATGAAGAGAATGAGTTCATTTGGAAAACATTTTGTTTCAACCAGTGAGAAGTTTTGGGTTAATTACCCTTTTTGGTTGTGGTGTTTGAATAATTGTTGGTAAAACGTGTTTAATGTCTATATTGGCTTTCATTGGAGATTTACGTAAATTGTTGGGCCTTTGGCTCGGTTTTGGCTAATTTTGAGTCTTGAGGACATTTGTCCGAGTTAATAACCGTTGTGGAGTTTTGAGTATGATGGCATTTATTTCGTGTCATTTGAGAGTTACATGTTTTGGGTGCTTTGGTCATTCAATTGGAGTCATGTAATGTTAGACAGTGTTGTATTGGATCCATAGGCACGTAAGTCTGTCTGTATTGGGAAAGCGGGTAAGGTTGGTTATGTCGTTGACCGCTTGGGTTCGCTAGCGAGTAGGCAATAGGTGGCACGAGCCTCCGAGTTGAAACTCGTCTAGATTGGATAGGCACCCATGTCCGTAAGTCCTTGGGTGGAACTCGACGGAGTATGGCTAGAGGCAATAAACGGTCTGAGGATTGTGATGTATGGTATAGCGTGGGAACGGATTGTGATGTCTGGTATGGCGTGGGAACTAGGACCGGGATATGTGGTGAAATCCAATAACATCACGGGTGGCCCCATTCACGTGTTCTCACCACCCAAGATGGAAACGTTGAGATGACATGCGAGTACGTTTTATGGGCGGCCTACTTGCGTATTCCTCTACTCTCAACGTATACGGGTCTCCCCCGTCGTCGATCAGTGGTATTTTAAATGTAAATGTCGTATCTTATCAACTTTGGTTTTTGTGTGGTCGGCGGCAAATGATGGCCTTAATATTGGGTTTCCCCGCGTATATTAAGGTTTGAATGAAAGACGTCATTTCCACGTTTCGGTATTTGGTTTCTTTCCATTTTATGGTTGTGTGTGTATTGGGTCTAATGTCCGTGTTCACGACGATATTTATTTACATGGGTTTTCATCTATGGTTTATGAGTTGTGTGTCATGTTCCACCCGTGTTGGGTATTCCGAGATATAACATTTTACTCGCGTTTTATAAAAATTGGGAGTTCTCTCTCTATTCTCATTTTGAGCAAGTTTTGGGTTAAATCTAAATTTACGAAAGAACGTTTTATATTGGGATCTTAGTCCTTAAAACAGTTTGGTTTGGTTAACGATTATATTGGTTCCTCTTTCGTTTAAAATGCATAATTTTGGTAAACGAGTCGTTTTCATGATTGAAGCATATCATCTTGAAAGATTATGATTTTAATTGCATTCTTCCTCTTTTACGATTCATTTATAAATGTTGAAAACTCTTGAGCTCACTAGGCGTGAAGTCTAACATTTTTATTTGTCGGCATGTGCATCAGGTTCCAGTTGGGAATTTGGTTCTAGCAGTACTATGAAGAGTTGAGCCTTAGCTTTACACAAGTGTAAGTAGTTGGTGAAGTCTTCCGCAGTTGGAGATAGTGACTGTTATTGGGTTTTAGTAGCACCCGTCCTTATTATAGACTGTATGTATAGAATGATTTGTGTGTACCGAGGTTAAATCTTAAATTGTGATTGTAGATGAATCAGATATCGATGTATTTAGAAAATTTTAAATTAGTTGTTATTTCCAGAATTGAGGGTGTTACATAATATCTAAAAAAATAAGAGGTTGTATTTTATTTTAAGGTTTCCCTTTTCTAAATCGATACCGCTCATCATTTTCTTTCGCTTTAGACCATAATATGTCAACTTCAAATTATTTATGTAAAAATGAACAAATTTAAATTATATAATATTCCTAACAAACGAGAATCGGGTTCAAACGAGAACCGTGACCAAATAAGAGAACACAAAAACAATCAAATCATATGTGATTTTACAGTAAATCACGTGTACGACCTTGGCCCGTTGGTCGTGACCTAGCTCGCGAGTCAAGCTGTCCATATACCCTTGTGTTGACCAGGTTCCGCGTATGTGATTCCAATGCAAACATGTGATATCAGTGCAAAATCACATGTGATTTTAATGTAAAATCACATATGATTTGACCGTCCTCATACTCTTTTGTTTTGACATTGTTCTCTTTTGATCCTCAATTCGACATTGCTAGGTTTGAAGGTAGGCAAGAGTTTCAGTTATTATGGTTCAACCATTAGGGACGTTTCAATATTTTTGGTGGCTTGTCACAACTAAATCTTTTGATTACACTACAAAATGAGATAACATAGTTACATATATGTAAAGCACAGAATAAGGCTAAACTTAAACAATTAACAATCCTTACAATTAATAATTTGAACCTAAACTTAAACATTTAACAATTTGAACCTAAAGAATTAGCAAATAACTATCTGAATCTAGTAATGTGAACCTAATTTACCCAAAAAAAAGTCCTTTAAAAAATCGCAAACAATTTGATGGAAATTAACTAGAGATATTTTAAGAGAAAAATTGAATTTACATGCTCTACTTGTGGAGCTGGAACAAGACTATCAAAAGTATAAGAGAAGAGACAAAATATCTAATCGAATGAACATATGAAATTGTGTACCCGGAACCAAGGTCCAAGTATGCAATTTTGTTGTTTTTTTAGCCTTTGGGGAGTTTAATCGTCGAATCAGAAATGAAGATGATGGAAGAAAGAATGACAAATTAGAGAGGTGATGTTGAGGCATATTACTTTTGGCTTCCGATTGAAGTCAAATAGGAAGAACTAGAAGATTCCACCTCTGCACAACTTAGAGATATGCCGAGTTGGGTTATAACTTTACAAGTGGATGAAAAGCACTAAACGCATGTAAAATTTTCCCCCCATAACTTTAGGTGTCTTGTTCAAAATCTCACATTTAACTTGCTAAGGTACGGCCCTATCAACCAACAACAAAGACATTGGATGTGGTGTAGAGTTTGCAACCATAAGACCTCTCTTTTCGCCTTTATGAAATGCCAAAGTTCACTTCCCCTAATTCTACACCGAGTTGTTTCTTCCATGTTTCAAGATCATTCTGTTTTATCTAGTTAGATAGAAGTTTGTGCATAAATGGTTTACAAACCGACAACTCTCGAGCCGGCCCACAATGTCCCGCCCCAAAAACATCAAGTGACAGACAAACCAGATTTAAAGCAGACCCGGTATTTCGGAGGCCTAAGAACCCAATGCCCATAATAACCCTAATACCTTAAATAATTATAACTGTCATACTTAAACTTTTGTTTGGTTGATCAAACATAACATCCGGGAATCATCTGAAATTGTCACTACAAAAATGGGTAAAAACCAGCTATGACCAACCTCAACAGATTATATCAGAAGACATAAAATGAAATCGTGTAACAACCTCAAATTTGGAAAAATAAATTAATTTAAAATTTTCAATAATACATCAAATGAAAGATAAAATCTCTTTCTACGAATCAATACTTGAAATGCCTCCAAGGGAGTTTTCAACATTTATATGAAATGTAAACTGAAGAATACTCTTTAAATCACGGTTTCTAAAAAGGATTGTATAAATATATGAAAGTAACATCTTTCCCAAAACCCACTATTTTTGAAACCTCAATACAAAACATTCTTTCAAATATGAATTCAAACCCAATACTCACACAAAACGAGAAAAATGATAAATGCTTAAATATTGAAATTCGGATAAAACTTTATTATCCAAACTACCGAAATATGAGCAAGACTCAAGCCCCAAAAATTATAACTTATGGAGAACACTCCACACTCAAAACGTCACAAAAAACATGGATAAAACTAAATACCCAAAACAACACATTTCGGTGACGGGGGAGACTCGATTCCCATGGTTAGCGGACCACAAAAGTAGGCCAATTTTTAAGTTAGTGAGCTTATCATACTAGGATCAGGTCACGAACTCGTCGGCTCGTACTCATATGTGGGGGACAACACCCAATGATTCTAATCATACTCATTCGCTAGGATTACATTACAGTCCATTGCTAGTATCCGATCCCACATAACTGTATCAAGTTGCCTTCCGAGGACCCAATGTCTCAACTAGTTAGAAACGGAAAATAACCATCCCATAAAAAAAATGACTCAGAAATTACATCATAGGGTCAATGGCAGATGTTTGACTTCAAGAACCCGCACCATAAGGCTCTCGATGACCCAATGCTAATCCTGGTTCTTACATGGGAACAACAGTCCCTTTTAAAACGATAAAGACCGACTCTTATGCCTATGGGTCCATTGCATTACAGTCTACAACATTATATGACTCCAACTGAATGACCAAAGCACTCAAAACATGTAGTTCTCAAATGATACGCAATAAACGCAATCATACTCAAAGCTCCACAATGGGTTATTAAAACCGGACAAATGTCCCCAAGACTCATCTTAGTCTAACTGAGTCAAAAGCTAAACAATTTAATTGATCATACAATAAAAGTCAATATAACCAATAAATCATATTCAACCAATGGTTATGCAAACACAACGACCAAAAGTATGATTAACTTGAAAACTCATCTTTGGTTGACACAAACAATTTTCTAAATGAGCTAATATCTTTATATTTTCCAAAATGTCTCATAACACAATAATATGCACTTTCCAACGTTTTATAAGATCAAATACACTAAAAATTCATAAATCGTCAAATAGACTCCATTTGTACAATAAATCACTAAAAGAACACATTTGTGAGATTTACTCGTCAGAATATTCAAAAAATCCAAATATAGGCATTTCATAAGATTTATCAATCCAAATTTATCAAATATGAAAAGTTTGTCAAATGCTCAACACATTGATAAATATCAAGCAAAAACATTATTACATCAAAATACACATTTTGGCATGTACATAGTTTTCATAAAGCAACTTGAACTCACCATGCTAGATTTAGGCTAAATCTAGATATTTACCCCAAACTTGAGTTTTCTTGGAGAACTTAGATCTTCAAGCAAATCTTCCAAACCCTAGATTCACAAGTTTCCAAACATAAACATACATATCCAAGTGCTTAGAATCATTCCCCAAACTTCTTATATCAAAATCTCTATTTTGACCAAAACCCTAATTTTGACCTAACTTTTCCCAAAACCAAAAATTTGAGATATAAAATACTATGAAGTCATAAATGGAACATTTATAACTTAAAATTTAGAAATGAAGAGGATGAACTTACCCCCATAGATCTTGAGTAAAATCCCAAAATTAGGGGTGAGCATCGAGCGGGTTCGGGTGGAGGAGGGCAAAACCCGATCGGGTTTCGGGGAGGAATAATCAAAGCCGAACCACATAAATTCAGGGTAGGGTGTCGTCGGGTTCGGCTGGATTTCGGGTAGGACGGGTTCGGACGGCAAAGTCGGTTTGGATCATAAAATCATAGCATACAAAAAATACATCCCTACACGGCTAACCAAACATGGATTCCTGCTCGATCATAGTCTCACAGTGTGCTGCCTGCTGCGTTGCATTTGCTGATTTGTGTGTCTCATATCCATGGAAAATTGGATATGTATGGAGTTTAATCAATGTCAATGAAAATTAGAAATGAATCATATAATAATATAATCTTGATTCATAACTCCACGTTCATGTCTACGTAGTCCAAATGGTGGTTTTTTAATAATATGATAAGCAATGCTCCACATAAAGGAAAGGATTACATTTACAACTTTATATTATTGAATATATATATATATACACACACATATATATATAATATTGATTATTTCATTATTTAATTTAGTCAGATATTCGGGCACGTTCGGGTGGCCCATATGCAACCCCAACCCGAACCCTATAATCCTACATTAAATATCGGGTTTCGGATGTCGGGTTTCAATGATGATCGGATATCCAGTTATAGGAAGAATTTTGGATCGGGTAGGATGGATTATTCGGGTTGGTTCGGGTTTTGCTCACCCCTACCCAAAATCCTAGAATCTCGAGAAAATGGAGAGAAACTTTGATCTTTGCACCATAAGTTGGGCTCACTAGCATGGATGATGAAAGAACACTTGATTTCTAAGAGAAAAGCCCCAAAATGAGTTAGGATTCATATGAGATGGTGGGAGATCGATTTGTGAGAGAAAGGGAGAAGTTTAGAAGTGAGAAATGAGAAAAATAGCTGAAATCTCAAATTTATCACCCTCTGCTACACCGGTGCTACATTGCCATGCGATTATGACATGGCAATGTCGCCTGTTATAGTCGCTCATAGACTCTAGAGAGTGTTCTCTCCTTTGTTACAATGCCAGGCTACAATGACACCTGTTGCTTGGCATTGTAGTCGAACCCGTACTGAGCCCCAAAACTCGACTTTTCTTGCATGGAACACTCTCGATTGGCCTAGGGACTAAAAATAATACTTCCCTAACACAAAAATCTTTAATCTAGAAACTAGAATCGGACTTTTACTTACCAAAATTTCTGGGTGTTACAAATGGTCACAACGAAGATGAGCAAAAACTAGTTATGGCCACCCTCTTAACCGATTATAACCAATCATGATCTAGAAGGGCTCAAATGGTTACAACAGAGATAGGCAAAAACCAGTTATGACTAGTCTCTTAACCGATTATAACCAATCATGATCCAAAAAGAAATCAACTAGAATGGTCAGAATGGAGATAACCAAAAACCAACCCGTCTCTTAACCGATTATAACCATTCATGATCTAAAAGGAATCAACTGAAATCGTCACAATGGAGATAAGCAAAAACTAGTTATAACCCGTCTATTAACCGATTGTAACCAATCATGATCTAAAAGGGAATCAACTGAAATGGTCACAATAGAGAAAGGCAAAAATCAGTTATGACCCGTCGCTTAACCAATCATGATCTAAAAAGGAATCATCTGAAATGGTCACAATGAAGAACCAGTTATGACCAGCTTGGCTTAGAAAGGCAAAAACCAGTTACAACCCATCGCTTAACCGATTATAACCGATCATGATCTAAAAGGGAATCATCTGAAATGGTCACAATGAAGAACCAGTTATGACCAGCCTCTTAAGCCACACCTGACATATCAAATAGAAAAGCCCAACAAATCAAGAAACCATAAGACACACAATGCAAGAAACAGCAGAAGTGCAAGTCAAGAAACAGAAGTCAGCTACAAATGCATTAATTACCAAAAAAATTAACAAAAACCAGAATCAAAAAAAGGTGCATGTCTTCCCCTTCTATACACTTGGTTCTCATCTTTAAATGCACCCATCCCATTGCCAGCCAATACCAACATGTTAAATTATAGCAAACAAAGAGAGATCATTTCATCTCATTTGCAAAAACCCAACCAAGGAAGGCTACAAGCAAAGTCTTATTCTTTGCTCTTCCCTTTCTTCACCTGTCGAGTGCGAATGGTTTTCCCTCTGTGCTAAACATCTCTTATATGGTACAAACCCTTTTATACACTTATCTTTCTTCTTCCCGCCATTGTTGCCGCCAACACTGCCGCCGCCGTATTGCTTTGTAAACGCCGATCTCTCGCTTCCAATCACCAAAAACGCCTTTTTCTGCTCCTCTTTCGCTCCACCACTTTCACTTTCACTGTTATTTGAACACTCGTTTTGACTTTCTGTTGCTGGATTACACGGTTGCATGAGGGGGTAAGTTATGCCGCCGTAAAGAGACCACCATGGGGCAGCAGCGGCAGCAGCGGTGGACGACCTGAGGACGGTTGAGTCGGAGTTCTCGTCAAGAAACTGCATGTAGTACACAGGTGCTCCACAAGGTAGAGAACTAATAGGCATCAAGTTCTGTGGAATCAAATTTACGATGCTGATGTTGCCTTCAGAAGGATCAACCACATCATTTGGGGAAGATGGTCGATGGTTGGGATCCGTGACCACGACTGTCTTCCCAAAAAGCTTCAAACTTTGGGCGGATCCAGCCTCGGGTGAACTTTCATCAGCACACCCTTTTTCTTTTTCTTCACCGCACAATTCCAGTTTCTAGAAATTTCCGCCAAAAAGATAACAATTATACTTCTACTATGCGAAATGGGATCGTGTAGGAAATCAGAATTTCGTAGGAAGCACTTTTGTTAGCGGATGTTCACATAAGGTTAACACGAAACAAAAAGTAGTACCATTGGAATTGGATCATCATCCTCTTGGACCGTCGGCGAAGACTCGTTCTCTTCCGGTGAGAGATCAGGTTCGAACCGCGACGACCCACCAGGTTTCATACCGTTAGCCGAAGAAACCGGGGAGGATCCCGGGTTCGGTGAACACGAATCACCCAAAGCAAACATGTTCGAACCACCTGCCGACAGAACCGAAGTCGGGGACTGGTTTTCTTGATCCGACCCCGATGAATTGGGAGACGTCGATCTCCCGTGATGACCGCCGGTTTTTAGCGGAGCAGAAAGCTTACGAGGGTAAGGATGCATCGGCTTCCGTTTTGGACGAGGAGGAGGAATCTCGATCGGTTTCACCTCACTCGCATCACCGCTAGTCGATTCACGAACCACCTAAACACATAAAAACACAACAGATAAGTACAATTTCATTGAAAATAGTACAAATGTGTTTCCAAAAAAGGAGATATAAGCAGCAGCAATAGACCTTAGAGAAAAATTTTTGGGCATGACTTCTTATTTGGACTGCGGTTTTCGTACCCACGTGTTCTGCACATAGGGAAGTGTTCGATTTCAGTTTTCATATCCAAACTCAATCTAAACCTACTAAAATGAATCATTAACAAACTAAAATACCTTCAATTCGTCGCCAGGCTCGCCCATATAGCTTTAAAGCTTCAAGAAATTTCTTGTGTTCTTCTTCGGTCCACCTTTCCCTTTGTTTCGTGATCGTATACGGTTTCCTAGCCTATTTGACATCAAAACCAGCATCATAAGCACACAAATCCAACAAAAGGGTACAACATGATTTCCCGATAAACAACCGCTCTGCTCCACTACCCACAAGGGTATAGGACATGTCTGCATGCATCCCACCCCCGTTGAGCGGGAGCGCTCTATTTCCCACGAGGGTAGAGACACTGCTTTTGAGCGGGATATACTGGGTTTATTTAGTTTGGTGTATAGTCATGAAAAGAAAGAAACCTTGGGGGCATAGTCATCCGCCGACATGAATTGGTCGTTCTTGACCGTATTTGAAACGGAGCCTTCACTACGATCCTACATTCATCAAGAAAACAAGGCAACAAGATTAGGGTCATATTAAGAAATGCAACTAAATTTCAAATCAAGAAACAAGACATCAAGTTTTTTTCCTTTTATACAACCACAAATCTATCCATCTAAACTTCCCATTCTACCCCCAATTGTACATCCAGATACACTCAATGTACAATGAATTGATGCACATCTTTGGCAAGATATCTTCCCCATTCATATTTATGAAACCCCAAAATCAAGAACTTTATATCAAATGCTCTGCCAAAATCTTGAATTTATTCACACCATAAACATCATCAATCCACAAAATGAACACTTGATCATAATGGCAATATTGGATTAACCTACAGATTTGGATTCTTATTTCAGCTTAAATATGACTAATCCTCAAATTACCAAAATAACCTCCATGAATTCCCAGTATTATTATAAGCAATTATCAACCGCTAATCAAGATTTATTAACCAGGAAAACAAGAACATATGGGGAAATGATCCAAATCTTTGGGGGTTTTTTTTTAATCTTTTTTACTTATATTTGGTCTCAGTCAAAGATCATTTATAATTACTGTCCTTTTTTGTGGATTAGCACAACCATGATCATACAAAACCCTCTTTTTTTATCACAAAAATATCATGGGAAATTAAATCGATAAAAAAAACCTAAATTAAATTCTGAATAAACAAAAAAATAATCCAATAATTTGCAGAATTGAACTGTGAATTGAAGATTTAGGAAGATTTAATGGTCATATACATACCTCAGCCATGCTTTCACACACCATCGAAAAATTCTTCAAATTATTCAACAGCTTCCTTCACCAAACCTCAATCAAAACGAATACACACCATAAAATCACAGAGCCATCTCCGGATCTAAACGAATCGTCAAAGAAATCAAACTCGTATATCGATTTCACAACCCAACCCGACCCGTAACAACCAACCGACTAAGAAACCCACCGGACCCGGATTGGAAACCTAGATGAAATTCACAACCAAATTACACAACAAAAGATCCGAACCTCCGACTCTCGAAAACACCTATCTGCCTCAGAAAAAAAGCGCAAAAGAGGATATTAGGGCTCTGAAAATGATTTATCTGGAAGAAAAAACGGTTTCCGATGACCGGAGACGGCTGGTGTAGGCCAGCGATCTCCAAAAAAACAATCGGAAAACCTAAACAAAGCTAGAGAGAGAGAAAGCAAAGAGGAGAAGTGTGTGTGGTTTGTTTTGTGTTCTTGAAATCAAAGATACCAAGGAAGAGTAGTTTTGTATTCGGAGGAAAAGGGAGAAAGCGAAGAAGGGGGTGCCACGTCAGATAATAATTCTTTGTCTCTTCTTTTTTTTTTTTTTTTTTTTTTTAGAACGATCGAGAAATTGGTGGAGTTTTGTGGCTCACGTTCAAAGAGGGACCTGAACACGTGGCTGTCGTCTGTCACTCACCGAAACGACACCGCTTTTCTTGCTCTCACATCCTCTTTATTTCCGGTGCGAAAATAACGCTCATTTTACAAAAAAAAAAAAGAATAAAATTAAATTTTAATATTTTCTGCATGTCGTACAAGTCGTTAGAGCGTATTTATTTTGGTGAATAATTATAATATAAATAAAATCATTTTTTTTAATAATTTGTTTAAATATGGAAAAAGTGGCGCGTGCAGATGGAGATAAGTAGTGAGCTGTAGTCGCGAAATGTTGTGGGGTTACGTGTCAAGATTCTTGTGGTTTGTATTAATTTCTACAAAAATCTAAAAACATATTGCTTTTTGGATTGTTTTTTAATTAAATTCACGTGTGATTTTTATTTCACCAAAATTAAAGTGGATTTTTTATATTAATAGTTAAAATAAAAGGAAAATTACATTAAATTAAAATAAAATAAAAATGTATTTGACTAGTTGATAAAACATTAGGTTTGTTTTTCAAAATTAGTGTCCTTTCATAACAACAAGATGATTTGACTAGTTGTTAACTCCAGGTCCTCATAGGATTAACCGATCATGTATAAGTTGACTCAGACACTTACTTTTATTAGGATCGCCCAGAAACTCGATCAAACTGTTCAACTCAACTTATAAATAACGCAATTAAACTCAACTCGTCAAACCGTCAATTAATACCTAACATGTCAAACCGACACTACTATTTAGAACACGAATAATATATAAGACAAAGGATCGTGTGAGAAGAAGACTTAAGTGAGAAAAGAAAGGATTTGGATCCTTAATCACTTTTAATCTCACTCCCACCCCATAAATCACGCTTGATATGGGAATTGATTCACTGCATCTCATCCTAATATGCATCCGAAGATAGAGATCTTTCTTACCATTCTCATCAGAACCCAACCTAATATATAAATTATATAATTATATACACATATAGCATGTGGCATCCAAATCTTAATCATGTAATCCCCTCAAAGGGCAACGCTCATATATATAAATTATATATATTTACATATATATATATATATATATAGGGTGCGTTTTTTTTGCAAACCAACCAATTTGTACAAACTATGCAAACCACTATATTAGGAAACAATAGATATATTTATGGATAATGATTATGATTCATTAATAATGATTGTGATATATATGGAAAATGTTAAGTTTATTCATTATAATCATGATTTTAAATTAGGAAACATAATAAAATCATATATTCATTAGACTTGATGAACGGCTAAGATTGGTTTGCATAGTTTGTACAAATTGTTTGGTTTGCAAAAGAAACGCACCCTAGAGAGAGAGAGAGAGAGAGAGGGGAAGGATCATGCAATAAGTTAAATAATTTGCGAGAAGGCGAGAAGTGTTTAATCATATATGATTACACGGCCTGTAGATGTGTTTAATAATATATGATTAAACGTATATGTATGGCCAATATAACATGTGTTTAATCATATATGATTAAGCTTGTGTATCATATGTGATTAAACACTTATCGTCTTATCGCAAAATGTTTAGTTTATCGTTTGAACTTGCCCCTATATATATATATATATAGGGTCATTCAAGGAAGAACTCAGTTGTTTGTGATAACTATGAGATCCAATCTCAACCACAAATTAAATGATAAATTAGGAAATTAATAATTTTGGTAACTTTGACTTAAATTTTTAATTAAAGGGCATTTTAGGTATTTTAAATATCTCCTCTTTCCTCTCTCCTCTCTCCAGGCTCTGGTGAACCTTATTATGGCGAATACAAAATACACTGTGATACCCATTGTGATACAAAATACAACGTGATACCCAAAATACATACAAGACCCATTGTGATACCTATATGATTAGGGGTGAGTAAGGAGTCCCAAATCCCGATACCGAACCGGTACCATACCGATCCAAGACCGTCCCATATATTTCGGTACGGTAATCGGTTCCATGTTTTTCCTATAATCAATATTCGGTAATATCGGTACCGGGTCCCCTATAAATACCGAAAATACCGAACTGGTACTGAAAGTCGAAAAGACACCTTTTTTCACAAATCCCAAACAAATCCATTCCTATTCCTATTTCAAAATTCAAATCCATTCAAAAATATGAAACAGTTCCTTACCATAGTGATGAAATACCAACCTTAAACCTTCAAAATTTTCCAATTTTTGCAATTGATCAACCCCTTCAATGTCTAACTTGAAGAAATCTACCCCTTCTATTGAAGATACACAAGTAAGTTTGTTTGCTTATGAAGTTGTTTGTTTGTTTGATTGTTTTATATTATAAAATATGGATGAGTAAATTTGTTCGAATGTTTGATTGTTTGATTGTCAAGAGGACCCTATATCTAACAGTTTCGGTGTTAGACAAATTGGCGGCTTAGTACAAAGTTTGATCATGCGCTCATCTTGGTAATCATAGTAATGTTTGTAATTTTACTCTATCCTTTGGTACATTTATTGATTCTCTTGACAAGAATAAATGGCTACAATCTCACTAGCAGATGTTGCCATCAAGATCCCTCCACGCCATCTTTTTATCACTACCGAGCGTGTATTAGATCCGTACCGAACAAGCTTGGTATCCCCGATAGTCGAAGCTTTGGTTTGCACCCAAGATTGGGTAAGAAAATCAAGGAATCCGATTGTAGACGATGTTCATGATATTTAAATGATGATGATACCGCAATAAGTAATAAGTTTCAACATTTTTTTTATTTGTAACAATTAATAAATTACATACTAACTTTGTTTGTTTTTTGGCTTTTATATATAGAAATTGAAGAGGCGCTACGCGATCATAATGGAAAAGGAAAAGGGAAGATGTCTGTGGCTATGGATGTTTAAGAGTTCATACGTTGTTTTTGGAATGGAAGAACTTATTGTTTACGTTGTTTGAGAGTTCATACTTTGTTTTTTGGTTTTCTATGGACGTTTAAGAGTTCATACGTTGTTTTGGAATGGAAGAACTTCTTGTTTAGAGTAATTGTAATGTTTGTTTTGAAGGTTGTAAAGTGCAAAATCGGGACTGATGGGGTACTAGTATCGAAATACCGTTACCGGTCTAATCGGTATGGTATTCGGTATCGAGTTTTCCACATTTTCGGTATCTGGAATTTTCGGTACGGTACCGGTACAGTACTAGTCCCATGCTCACCCCTAATTGTGATACAAAATACACTGTGATACCCACTATGATACAAAATACAATGTGATACCCAAATTACATAAAAGACCCATTGTGATACAAAATACAATGAGATACCTAAAATACACAATATGATACCTAAAAATACATACAAGATGCATTTGTGATACCCATTGTGTTACACCCAAACCCTAAAATCAAAATCAACCCCATAATGATACCACTAAGCCCTAATATCAAAATCAAATCCATAATGATACCACTGTGGTACCCATTTTGATACCACTGTGTTACACCTAAACCCTAAAATCAAAATCAAACTTACAAGTGATACAAGTGGGAGGAGTATGAAGTTTGGTTACAAGTTATAGAAAAGAAGCCAAGAATTTTGTTTCAATGGAATGCGGGAGTAGATCTGAGTTGTCCTAACAATGCTGCTAGGAAAAGTTTCAAATCGAAAACCAAGAATTTTGTGGATGTACTGTCGGTTAACGAAGAGCTCTTTAGTTCGAGAACATGCTTTGGTTCGTCAACGAATTTGGTTTCATCACTCCTAATGATGGCGGCGAAGAGCTCTTTGTTCACCGGTCTTCAATCACGGCTGATGGATTCCACAGCCTTGGTGATGGTGAGACGGTGGAGTATGTGATTGAGAACGGGTCTCTGGGTCATACAAAGGTTGCTGATGATACTGGTCTAGAAGCACATGTGCACCGGAGTATTCGTGGTGGAGATGCTGTTAGTGGTGATGGTGGTTTCTCCGATTTGACGGAGATACGGGGAAGAAGGTTTGGAGACGGTTTTCATCGGCCGCTCTCCCCTACCATTAATTTTAGGGTTTTAAACAAATGTTTGCAAATTCATTTTAAGTAATAATATATTTAGATAAATTTAGAATAAATTAGATTAACAACTTATTTTTAGGAGAAAATTTAAAACATTCCATGTAAAGATTACGTGAGTTGTAAAAAAAGAAGATATTACTAAATTACCCTTTCATGTTAATTAAAAAATAAAATTAATTATATTAAATGAGTGGTCCATATTAGATCTAACGGTTATCACAAACTATCAAGTTCTCATTTGATTAGGCCCATATATATGTGTGTGTTGATATATAGAGCGTTGATAATATATAAATTATATTATCATATATACGCTATTCAATGGTCAAATCCAAAACAGTTAAACATATCTTTGAATAAATGTAATATTTTGTTTGGCTAAAGAACTAGTAACGTTTCACTTATTTTTCTTTTGTGAAATTCACGTATAATGTAACATGCTAACCCAACACAACTCAAACCGCAAGGGTTTGAGTTGGGTTGGAATTTTTCCAAACGGTCATAATTAAGTTAGGTTGCTTTAATGTCACAAACCATCTAACTCAATCCATATACACCCTACTTTCAAAAGTTTTATTTTCATATACGTAGACAACATATTTTAAACAATAAAAAATTGATACTAGTAATATTTTTTTCAGAATAATTTTTTTTCTAATTAATTTATAATACATTCCTTTTTTCTTTTTGCAAATTTTTAACATATATTTCCTTAATTGAGTCAAGATATAGTACATTTATGTAATTACATCAAAGATTTGGCATGTTCTCTAAAATGATTTTGTTAAATGAAAATCGAAACAAAATATAAATTACATATAAGAGAAATAATACCAAAGATCACCAAAGTACGCTATGTTTTTTTTTTTTTTTTTTGTATTATTTTCTGTTTTATTCAAAAATATTTATGATTTTATATCAATTAAACGTAAATTAAGTAGGTATTATATCAAATATGACAGTTTTAATAAAATAAAATAAAATAAAAATAGAGGCCAGCATCATTCAAATAAATTAGCAACCAAATAATATTTGATATAGATAAGAAGTAGATAATTTAAAAAATGAATGGAAATAAATAAACTAAATTATTAAATATTGAAAAATTCCACTTGTATTTTTCTAATTTCTTGTAACAGGAGATTTTTTATTCTTTTAATAATCGAAAAGCACTTCATGTGCTTTTTCTGTTAGATTCGGAATTCTTTTAGATATTTAATATAAATATTAATGTCAATAGAAATAAGTTATTAATCAAATATCTCTATGGAAAATGTCATATTGTTTACTTAAATAATTAAAATGGCCTTTAATAAGAATAAATAAATAACTATATTTAGACAAAAAGTAAGGTTGCCCATTTGGGTTATTTTAAGATAATGCATTCTTCTTTTAAATAAGATTTTTTTAAATTTATCAGAAGGTTAATCTTTTAAATAACCTTAATTTGAATGATTATTATCCAAACATGTTTATCAAAGGTAATAAAAATATCAAAAGTATAAAATATAAACATTAAAAATCTTTTTTTTTTAATTACAGTCTTCAGATCTTAAAGAAATGTTTGAATTATTGAAAATCGAAAATAGGGTTGATATAAAAAAGTTAAACGTGATAATGTTGGTTTCATGGTGCATCATCCGTTTATTTTATTAGAAAAATTCATAAATATATGTGTGTTCCAAATTTGAATCTGGTAGTTCACGTGATCTAGTCTTGATTGTTAACAATCTTAATTGTTCATCAATAAGTCAAACGTTGAGTCAATTGCACCTCTTTTGTCCCTGGTATGTACGTACATCACACATAAATACATGCATATAGTATATACACATATAAACATACACACATGTGACTTAAGCAAACATAGATTAAGCCTCCCTCATTTGCCATGTTAGCATTTAAAGCTAAACAAACAAACCTAATATATCTCACACAAAAGTAGAATATTATATGGGTAAGATATATACAAACATTTCTTCCGTCAGAAAAAAGATAGAGATGTTTCCGAGAAGACTGTGTCACATTAGCCTATCATTATGCCAAAGAACATGCGAAAGACGTAAGCTCGCATCTTCTTGTCGTAGTCTCTACAATTATAAAAAGTCTATCCTAGATATATTAAATAAAAAGGCGTTCTTTTAACTTTTAATATGCAGTAGTCGAATGTAATGTTTTTATTTTCCATTTTGGATTGTAGTAAAAACTGCAACATTTTTTTTGTTTTGTTTTGTTGAAGGTTTAACCTAAATTATCTATAGACGAGATATTGTGTGAGAATAGAAGTTTCCATTTTGGATTGTAGTAAAAACTGCAACATTTTTTTTTTGTTTAGTTGAAGGTTTAACCTAAATTATCTATAGACGAAATATTGTGTGAGAATAGAAGTTAAGATGAGAAGTGTAAGAAGATTTGGACCTTTAATCACTTTTAATTAGTATTGATCTAATGGTTCAACTTAAGTCCTAAAATAACCCATGAATTAGCTTAGAAAATAATTTTCAATTGCTCTTTACTTAGGATTGATCCAAGGGTAGAGATCCCTTCTTACCCTCTCACGATAACTATCACTCTTACCGAAAACCAACTCATTATCTATATAGTTATAATATTTATAACGTCGATTTTGGCGCATAAATTTATATTTGTTTTATTAAGTGGCATATTATGTAGCGAGTTATAAAAAAAATGTCTTTCTCTTGGATGGGTAATATTATTACAAACTATAATACAAATATCATAGAGGGGTGAAGATAATAAGCAATGAATCACTTGGAAACACTTGTTTTCGATCTTCACTTGGTATTTATAGTCCGCGGTTATATACTGATGTGTAAAGGCTTTTGGGTTGAGATCAAAAGGTTTGATTTTTTCCGATTCAGGTCAGAAAGTCGGTAGATTTTTTTTGTGGTTGTTTTTACAGTTTTATACCAAAAAACACTTTTTTATCTTTTCCATGTACTCTCTAGACAAGAAGTTGACCTCCAGAATTGTTGTAGAACCTTTTGCATGCGTCTGGCTTCTTTTCACAATGAACATTTATTTATCAAAACGCATTGGTACTTTTTGTCAAGACTTTCGGATGTAATTGCTCTTAAAGGTAATTTATGTCAAGAACCCTTTATCGGCAAAATGATAAGGTGAAGCTCAACTTTAGCTTCATCTGAATTTAGTCTTCGGTGGTAATATCTTCTTCAGGGGTCAGGTTCACTTTGTTCAATTTCAGGTTCAGCGGATGGCTCAACATTAGGGCTACCAGGTCTTCTGTGCCTGATGCTTTCAAATAACAAGTCTTCAGCTTCAATGTTTAACTCTTTAGCTTGGACTTATATGACTCAACGACAAATTTTCAATAGTTAAGTTTTCGTTGAACTATTCATTAGATTTTCAATGTCATTGAGATTCTTCACATCTACCAATCCTTTAATAACAATTTATCAGTATGTATAAATAATCTACATCGACTGCAATGGTAAGTTTTCTATCATCAAATCTAATACATATGTCCTAACATGATTGTTGAAATATATGAAAGAGGTATCATAAGATATTGCATTTTATTTAGGTTGAAGTGATATTTTCATCATTATACGTAAAGTAGCAACATTTAATTTGCGTATATGAACAATGATTTTGTGTATTTTAGTTGTTGAATCACAATTTGACGACATACTAGTTATAATAACCGCGCCTTAGAAGAAAAAGTCAGAATTAAAATTTTACCGGCATGGGTAGAGCCCTCAATGAAATGGGGATGGGGTTGATTTTATTTTATTAAACTTGTACCTAAGTCATTTAAACTTTGAGGGCTTAGCTCAACTAACAATAAGGTGTGGACATTTGGGACTACTTCCCATAGGTAACTAGTTCAAGTCACTCCAAGACTACTGGAGATTTTCATGATTGTTTTACATTGAATTAGTTAGAATACACACAAACTGATAATAAGATTTGGATCTTTAGACCTTTGAGATTCCTTCTTGACTATTCTCCGATACCATAAAATATTAGTCATAGCGTACATAAATTGTTACGAATATTGAAGGGAAAAAAATGTTAACATCGCTTACAACATAAGATTTTTTTTTTGGGTAACTGTGGGTTTCGGGCCAGCTTACGTGCACCGACTAATCCCCGGACGACCACGAATGGCCTGGAGTCATCTTACAACATAAGATTGATACTTCTTAACATAATAAAATCCAAGCCCTCATGTTTTATTTTATTTCTTAATTTATTTTTTATAATATATCATAAAAGAGTAAATTTTAATGGATAATTATGTATTTATATGGAATGGATCATGAAAGGCTAAAAACTGTTTTAAAATTTTGTTTTTATTTATTTATTTATGTGACAGAGAGAAAAAGAAGCTTAAAATATCCTAGCCGCTAAAATACGAGGCGCGTATCGCACACACAAACAAAGCCAAGCCAAGCCAAGCCAAGCCAAGCCATGAATTGTGGATGAAAAATAAAAGGTGGGGTTTGAGCGCGTGGGCGCGTGAAATAACGATAAGGATTAAGATTTTAAGATGAGGGCCACATGATATGAGGCTGCCGGTGACTTTCACTCTTGCACTTTTTCTCCACGTCATATTTCCCACTCGCCGTCCTCCCTTCATTCGCCTCGCCACCTGTACTTTTTTTATTACTAAATTTTTTATTTAATTTTCTTTTTCCAAAAATTATGCTGCACTCACTGACTTTGACTTTTGTTTTAAATAAATTAAAAAGATATAATAATTAATAGAGTTAACTACAACTCTGGTCCATGTGGTTTACACCAATCTCTAAAATTGGTCCCTAGACTTAAATAACTATAATTATCATCCCTATTGTTTACATTTTGCTTTCAAAAATGTCTTTGGTCACTAAGAGGCTGTTTGTTTATCTCTTAATGATTCCATTAAGAGGCAACCTCTGAATCGTTAAAAGGTGAATCCTGTTTGGCAGAAAAAAATGTTGTTTCTTAATGGTTCAAAAACTCCCTGAATCATTTTGTATCATGGGTCTCCCTTAACCATTAAGCGCTCTGATTTCATTCTGAACAATTATCAAACAATCATATTTCATATTGCACTATATCATAAGAGCCTCTTAATCATTCTGACCCCTTAATCATTCTGCATCAAACCATTCAACAATGGTCAAACAACCCCTAAGTCCATTAAATTGGTCTTTTAAGTGAGAGTTTGTCTTTTTATCCTTTTCTTTTTTTGTCTTATCTCAGGGAGCAAAATTGTATGTTACCTTTTTCCTTCTATCTTTTTTTTTATTTATATATAACCACACACATACACACAAACAATCGGACAATTGTCCCCGAGACTCTTTTAAGTCGACACCGAGCTAGAGCGCTCAAAATCCTTTTTGACCAACGATTAACAATCCCCAAATAATAAACGCACACGACCCATGTCATGCAAACACATGCTCTAAAATACTTGTATAGACTCTAATACAGTTTAGATTGAGACAAATGGTTTTCCAAATGGATTTATACTCTTTATCCTTTCAAAACGTCTCATAACACGAAACCAAACCTTTTACCCAAACAAACACCAAGAGTGTCTTTTTACCAAATAATTTCCATTTATGCAATAAATCATCAAACACTTTAAAATGACTTATTTTTCAAGATATCCCAAAAATCCCAAATGTTGGGGGGGGGGGGGTTTACAAGATTTTTAAAGCCAAAAATCTCAAATGATCAAAACCCACCAAATAACTCAACAAGTAATAATTTCAGGATAAACACATAAATGTTTTAAAATGAACATTTTGGCATGTACAACGTTTTCACAAATCAACTTGAACTCACATTGCTAGATTTAGGCTAAATCTAGGCTTTTACCCCCAAAACTTGAATCTCCTTTGATGAAAGTTTGATATCTCCAAGCAATCTCCCTAGATCTTAGATCCAACACATCTACAAGGTTTCCTTCACCACACAAGTCATCAAAATCACACCAAAGTTGAAGGATGAAAGGGAAAATGATGAAACCATCAAATCCTAGCTTAACATTGAGAGGGATGAGGAACTTACCATCACAAAATACTCTTGGATCTTCCAATAGACTTCCATTATCTTGTTCTAGTCTTTAAAAACTCTTAAAAACGAGTTCATAGCAAAAATAATCACTAAAATCAGAGTTGGGATGAAGAAGTTATGAAGAAATGAAGTTTTGGGGCTGAAAATCGAGTTTTATGCTCGACAGGGCTCCGCGCGGGTTACCACGCAACCTAACCCGCGCCAAAACCCGTCCACTTGCCCCTAAGTCATGCAGGTGGCTCTAAGTTGCACCGCAAGTCGCGTCGAGCACTGCTCGCCCGGTTTTCTTCTCGATCACTATTTTGGCCATAACTTCTTCGTTTTACCTCCGATTTTGCTCCGGAAAGAACCGTTGGACTTGTAATTGAATTCTTCATCCAACAAGACTATAAAATCTAGGATTCAAGTCCAAAATCCAATTTCTTCTTTTTCCCTAAATACCAGTTTATGTATTAACTTGAAATTATACCTTCCGAAAATCGGGGTGTTACAAAACGGACCAGTTTAACGGAGTTAGTGACCAAAGACGATTTTTAAAGCAAAATGTTGATCCAAACTCTCTCAGTGATTTGATAACGACCCTCTTCTATACTTAGTGAAAATTACGTTTTAAAATGTATTAGTGTTTCACCATCAGCGATCAAACTGAGTCTGTTCAGTTATCGCTGATAATCTTTCTTATAAATATTTCTATGTATTAGTGTTTCACTATCAGCGATAAGATTGAGTTTGTTCAGTTATCACTGATAGTTTCTGATGTAAACAGTAAACGTAATCCCTGAAGACAAGCCTCGCATCAACAGATGTTCATAGCTGAATCGAAGACGAAGTTGCTGAACAAAGACAAGTCTACTAGTGACCTGATGCGGATATCAGTGAAGCAAAAACGAATCTACTTATACGCGAAGGAACATGAGGAAAAGCTTTAGCGATCGCTGAACTCTTGATATCTCTGAAGAAAGAGATACTCAGCGATCAAATGATCACTTAACTTATGCCTCAAGTTTCCTTTTGTCTCACCTTGCACAACTTAGTACGATATGTCAGAACGGACATGTCTCTGCCACAATTCGTACAACATCTCTGTCAACTACACTGTTCATTGTTCGGCCGAAAGCATGTCTCCCAAAAGTCAGACTCCCAAAGCCAATAAGTGAACGCCACGTGTAAAGTGCCCTGCCATGCATTTAATGCAGAGGGTATAAATAGGAAGATCACCCCTTCATCTGAAGTGTGCTTAATCCTTGAACCCCGAAATAGAAACCTTTGTTTTCTATATCTCTTAATCCCCCTTTCTCTGAATTTCTTGTGCAACCATCTTAGTGTTTCTTAAGTTTGTTTAGATTGAGTCTGTCTTAATCTTATTCCGCAACAAACTTGTAAATTGTATTTGATTTATCAATAAACAATTTATTAAACCTTAATTCTTGTGTTTGTATTCAACCCCCCCCCCCCCCTTCTACAAACTTGTTAAGCACCTTCGGGACCAACAAGTGGTATCAGAACAGTTTGTTTAATCTAATAAACACGATCTTGCTTTATTCTCTTCTTTGCTATTCTAAATGGCACTTAACACAAACACAAACTACTATAATAATGGTTCACTTTCTAAACCTCCTCGATTTAGCAGAGATAACTTTTCTCTATGGAAAAATCGAATGATGCTATTTCTTGAAGGAGCGGATCCTACTATACCTGAATATATAGAAAATGGACCCTATGAACCTGTTAGAATTATAGCTGCAGTTCCCGCTACTGCCACCACTGAAGCTGTCCCTGAACGCTATGTCGTTAAGGAAATAAGACAGTGGAGTGATGAAGATAAAAAGAAGGTAGGAATAGATGCAAGAGCAAAGACCATTATTTCAATGGCTCTGCCTGATGAAGTTTTCCATTCCATCATGCATCTGAAAACTTCTAAAGAAATGTGGGAAACCATATGTGTTCAATATGAGGGCACCACTGAAATCCAAGAAACTCGTAAGATTAACTTGGTAAGACAGTATGAAAGTTTCATCGCTGGTAAGAATGAATCTCTCTCTGACGTTCATCAGCGGTTTAACTGCTTAATCATTGACCTAAGAACTGTTGGCAGGACCTATTCTAATTCTGAGGTCCTAACAAAATTCTTAGAATGTCTTCCTGAAAGCTGGGACAGTTATTCAATATGTCTTAAGCTTACAAAAGACTTAAATTCTCTTTCTCTCAACACTCTGTATGGAATATTGCTCAACTATGAGCAATCGAATCTCCTGAAGAAGAATCTTGTAAAAGATTCTAAAGACTCCAAAAGCACTCCTGTTGCTTTAGTCTCTTCAGAGATAATTCCATCTCAGCGATCTACTCTCACCATCACTGAGTTAGATTCTGAATCTGAGGATCTATCAGACCCTGATCTTTCAGAGTTTGATGAGTCCTTAGCACTCTTGACAAACTCTTTTAAGAGATTTGCAAGAAAGAGCAACTTCCGAAAAAGTAAGCCTCTCTCTCTTACTGAAAAGCCAAAATCAACGCCTGTTGATAAGGCTACTGCCACTTGCTATAACTGTGAAAAGATTGGACACTTTGCTAGTGAGTGCAGGTCGAAAAAGGTCTTCAAACCTTCTACCTCAAGAAGATCCAGTGATGACAAATACCTAAAGCTGAAGAACAAATATCAAAAACTGAAAAGCTATAAGCGAAAAGGTAAAGGTCTCATCGCTGAAGAACATGACTGGGCTGAATCAGAAGAATCAAGCTCTGATGAAGAAGCCGTCGCTAATCTTTGCCACATGGCTGAGATTAAAGAAGAAATGGAAGAAGCATCTGAACCTTCCATGAGCTACATATCATCTCAGGTATCTATCTCTACAAATCCCTCTCTGCCTGAAGCTGAGAGAAGTCGTGCTGTTGATGTACTGACGATTGACCTTTATAATGCTCTAAACGACAAAACTCAAGCTGAGAATAAAAATATTCATTTAACTCAAGAGCTAGAGAAATGTCATGAAAAGATCAGAGAACTAACTCTTTTAGAAGAGAAGTTGAAAGATCAAGTCATTATAAATGAAATCATCAGTATTGAACGCGAACAAGTCATCGCTGCTCTAAAAGCAGAAAAGGCTCATGTTGAAAAATGGTGCAAATCATCAACAAAGATCTCTGAGATAATAAATGCTCAAATTCCTGAAAGTGATAGAACTGGTCTTGGTTATTGGAAACACAGGATGTAACTAAAGAAGAAAGTTCCTCGCTTAAGTTTGGAACGTTTGTCACTTCTTTCTTTGACACTTCTTATAATCAATTCTATCCCTGTTCTTCTTCTAATTCTATCCCTGAGGAAATTTCCGAAGACACTAAGTCTGCGGATAAAGGAAAATCCATTCTTCCTCAGAAGGCAACCAGGAAAGCAAAGCTGAAGGTTACTTCTAAACCTTCAGCAAATCAATCCTCTAGCTCTGTGATAGAAATATTTGATCTCTGTCCTCCAAAGCTAAAGATTGATCTTAAATCCACGAGATCTGAAGAAATGAAAATTCCTCCCATATCTCATGAGAAAAGCCTTCTCGGACCTGGACCTGCTCATCTTAAACTTGCAAAACCTTCTACTTCTGGTCCTAAAACCATTTTCAAATACAGAAAATGTTATCACTGTGGTTTTACTGACCATATTGCAAGCAAATGTCCGACTGCCACTAAAGCTGATAAAACAACTAAAGTGAAGATAAATGCCTCTAAGGCTGAGAAGGTCACCAAAGTTGAAAAATCGACCAAGGTGAAGAATACCACTAAGGTTAAGAAATTAACCAAAGTGAAGATCATCACTGAAGCTGAATCCTCATCTGCTGTGAAGACTGCTGAATCTTCCATATCCACTAACTCTAAAGGACCCATTGAAAAGTGGGTACCAAACAACGCTTAATCTTCCTTATGTGTGCAGGGATCAAAGGGCATCTGGTATCTCGATAGTGGATGTTCTCGTCATATGACTGGACAAAAAGACTTGCTCACTGAATACAAGGAAGAGAAAGGTCCCTCTGTGACCTTCAGTGGAAATGGAAAAGGATATACCCGAGGGTTTGGTGTCCTCAACAATGGGACAACTACCTTTCGAAGAGTCGCTTATGTAGATGGACTAAAGCACAACCTTCTGAGCATCAGTCAGCTATGTGACAAAGACTACGAAGTTCGCTTTTCTAAGAAAGCATGTTCAGTGGTGGATGAGAAAGGAAAACTTGCTCTCAGTGGTTATCGCAGAGAAAATGTCTATGTAATAGATATGGACTCTACTATCACTAAAAACTTATGTTTTCTCTCTAAGGCCTCTTCTGATGTAAACTGGCTATGGCACAAAAGGCTCTCTCATCTAAACTTCAAAACCTTGAATTCTCTCTCATCTAAGGAACTGGTTTCTGGTCTTCCTCAGCACTCATATGCTAAAGAATCTCTCTGTTCAGCATGTGAAAAAGGAAAACAAACAAAAGCTAGTTTCAAGTCTAAACAAGTTTCCTCAGTGACAAGTCCTCTTCAGCTCTTGCATATGGATCTGTTTGGCCCTGTCAACATCCAATCAATAGCTGGAAAGAAATATACGCTTGTCATTGTAGATGAATTCTCTCGATATACCTGGGTTATCTTTCTTCGCTATAAGAGTGATACTCCAGAAGAACTAACATCTTTTGTTAAAAAGATGGAAGTGTTGAATAATCTTACTGTTCGTTCAATAAGAAGTGATCATGGAACTGAATTCAAAAACAGTTCCCTGAACAATTTCTTTGAAAACAAGGGAATTTCTCATAACTTCTCTACAGTAAGAACACCTCAGCAAAACGGAGTCGCTGAAAGAAGAAACAGAATGATCATTGAAGCTGCTAGATCAATGCTCAGCGATTCTCATCTTCTTACTCAATTTTGGGCAGAAGCTGTAAACACTGCATGTTTTACTCAAAACAGATCGCTAATAGTAAAGCGATTTGGGAAGACAACTTATGAACTTTTTCATGGAAGGAAGCCTTATATCAGTTTTCTTCATATCTTTGGTTGTCAGTGCTATATCTTAAACAACAGAGATCAACTTGGAAAGTTCGACCCAAAAGCTGATGATGGAATATTTCTAGGATATTCCTCCATCTCCAAAGCCTACAGAGTTTTCAACAAAAGAAGACAATCTGTGGAAGAAACAATTCATGTCACATTCGATGAAACTCGCTCAGCGAACTCTAAACCAATCACTGACAATGAAGAGTTAAATGCTTGGATGTTTTCTCACTACAAAGATGTTGATCCAAACTCTCTCAGTGATTTGATAACGACCCTCTTTTATACTTAGTGAAAATTACGTTATTCTATGTATTAATGTTTCATCATCAGCGATCAGACTGAGTCTGTTCAGTTATCGCTGATGACCTTTCTGTAAACATTAATATGTATGTGTTTCACTTTCAGCGATCAAACTGAGTCTGTTCAGTCATCACTGATCGTTTCCTATGTAACACAGTTAACGTAATCCCTGAAGACAAGTCTCGCGTCAACATAGTTCATAGCTGAATCGAAGACGAAGCCACTGAACAATAGATAAGTCTACTAGTGACCTGATGCGGATATCAGCGAAGACCAGACGAATCTACTTACGCGAAGAAGCCTGAGGAAAAGCTTCAGCGATAGCTGAACTTCTTTATCTCTGGAAGAAGAGATACTCAGCGATCAACGATCACAAAGCTTATGCCTCAAGTTTTCTTTTGTCTTACCTTGCACAACCAGTACAATGTGTCAGAACGGACACGTCTCTGCCACAAATCGTACACCAACTCTGTCAACTACACTGTTCATAAAGCGGCCAAAAGCATGTCTCCAAAAGTGAGACTACCAAAGCCAATCTATGAATGCCACGTGTAAAGTACCCTGCCATGCATTTAATGCATAGGGTATAAATAGGAAGCTCACTCCTTCATCTGAAGGGGTGCTCAATCCTTGAACTCCAAAATAGAAACCCTTGTTTTCTATCTCTCTAAAAATCCCCCATTCTCTGAATTTCTTGTGCAACCATCTTAGTGTTTCTTAAGTTTGTTTAGATTGAGTCTGTCTTAATCTTATTCCGCAACAAACTTGTAAATTGTATTTTGATTTATCAATAAACAATTTATTAAACTTTAATTTCTGTGTTTGTATTCAACCCCCCCCCCCTTCTACAAACTTGTTAAGCACCTTCGGGACCAACAAGTGGTATCAGAGCAGTTTGTTTAATCTAATAAACAAGATCTTGCTGTATACTCTTCCTTGCTATTCTAAAATGGCACTAAACACAAACACAAACTACTATGATAATGGTTCACTTTCTAAACCTCCTCGATTTAGCAGAGATAACTTTTCTCTATGGAAAAATCGAATGATGCTATTTCTTGAAGGTGCGGATCCTACTATACCTGAATATATAGAAAACGGACCCTATGAACCTGTTAGAATTATAGCTGCAGTTCCAGCTACTGCCACTACTGAAGCTGTCCCTGAACGATATGTCGTTAAGAAAATAAGACAGTGGAGTGATGAAGATAAAAAGAAGGTAGGCATAGATGCAAGAGCAAAGACCATTATATCAATGGCTCTGCCTGATGAAGTTTTCCATTCCATCATGCATCTAAAAACTTCTAAAGAAATGTGGGAAACCATATGTGTTCAATATGAGGGCACCACTGAAATCCAAGAGACCCGAAAGATTAACTTGGTAAGACAGTATGAAAGTTTTATCGCTGGTAAGAATGAATCTCTTTCTGACATTCATCAGCGGTTTAACTGCCTGATCATTGACCTAAGAACTGTTGGAAGGACCTATTCTAATTCTGAGGTCCTAACAAAATTCTTGGAAAGTCTTCCTGAAAGCTGGGACAGTTATTCAATATGTCTTAAGGTGACAAAGGACTTACATACTCTCTCTCTAAGCACTCTGTATGGAATATTGCTCAACTATGAGCAATCTAATCTCCTGAAGAAGAATCTTGTAAAAGATTCTAAAGACTCCAAAAGCACTACTGTTGCTTTAGTCTCATCAGAGATAATTCCATCCCAGCGATCTACTCTCACCATCACTGAGTTAGATTCTGAATCTGAGGATTTATCAGACCCTGATCTTTCAGAGTTTAATGAGTCCTTAGCACTCTTGACAAACTCTTTTAAGAGATTTGCAAGAAAGAGTAACTTCCGAAGAAGTAAACCTCTCTCTCTTACTGAAAAGCCAAAATCAACTCCGGTTGATAAGGCTACAGCCACTTGCTATAACTGCGAAAAAATTGGACATTTTGCTAGTGAGTGCAGGTCTAAAAAGGTCTTCAAACCTTCTACCTCAAGAAGATCCAGTGATGACAAATACCATAAGCTGAAAAACAAATATCAAAAGCTGAAAAGCTATCAGCAAAAAGGTAAAGGTCTCATCGCTGAAGAACATGACTGGGCTGAATCAGAAGAATCATCTTCTGATGAAGAAGAAGTCGCTAATCTTTGCCTCATGGCTGAGATTAAAGAAGAAGTAGAAGAACCATCTGAACCTTCTATGAGCTACATATCATCTCAGGTATCTATCTCAACAAATCCCTCTCTGCCTGAAGCTGAGAGAAGTCGCGCTGTTGATGTGCTGACGATTGACCTTTATAATGCTCTAAACGACAAAACTCAAGCTGAAAATAAAAATGTTTATTTAACACAAGAGCTAGAGAAATGTCATGAAAAGATCAGTGAACTAAATCTTTTAGAAGAAAAGCTAAAAGATCAAGTCATTATAAATGAAATCATCAGCATTGAACGCGAACAAGCCATCGCTGCTCTAAAAGCAGAAAAGGCTCATGTTGAAAAATGGTGCAAATCATCAACAAAGATCTCTGAGATAATAAATGCTCAAACTCCTGAAAGTGATAAAACTGGTCTTGGTTTTTGGACACCACAGGATGATCCTAAAGAAGAAAGTTCCTCGCTTAAGTTTGGAACTTTTGTCACATCTTTCTTTGACACTTCTTATAATCAATTCTATCCCTGTTCTTCTTCTAATCCCATCCCTGAGGAGATATCTGCAAAATCTAAGCCTGCAGATAAAGGAAAGTCTATTCTCCCTCAGAAGGCTTCCAAGAAAACCAAACTGAAAGTTCCCTCCAAACCTTCAGTGGATAAACCTTCTAGCTCAGTGACAGAAATCTTTGATATTTGTCCTCCAAAGCTGAAGGTTGATCTAAAGCCCGTGAAATCTGAAGAAATAAAAATTCCTCCCAGATCTCGTGCTAAAGGCATTCTTGGAGCTGGACCTGCTCATCTTAAGTTTTCAAAACCTTTTGGTTATAAAACCACCATCAGATATAGAAAATGTTATCACTGTGGATTCACTGACCATATTGCGAGCAAGTGTCCAAATACCACCGAAGCTGATAAAACAGCCAAAGTGAAGAAAAATGCCTCTAAGGCAAATAAAGTCACCAAAGTGAAAAATACCACTAAGGTTAAGAAATTAACCAAAGTGAAGATTACCACTGAAGCTGAATCTTCATCAGCGGTGAAGACTGCTGAATCTTCCTTATCCACTAACTCTGAAGGACCCATTGAAAAGTGGGTACCAAACAAAGCTTAATCTTCCTTATGTATGCAGGGATCAAAGGGCATCTGGTATCTCGATAGCGGATGTTCTCGTCATATGACTGGACAAAGAGACCTGCTCACTGAATACAAGGAAGAGAAAGGTCCCTCTGTGACCTTTGGTGGAAATGGAAAAGGATTTACCCGTGGGTTTGGTGTCCTCAGCAATGGGACAACTACCTTTCGAAGAGTCGCTTATGTAGATGGACTGAAGCACAATCTTCTAAGCATCAGTCAGCTATGTGACAAAGACTACGAAGTTCGCTTTTCTAAGAAAGCATGTTCAGTGGTAGATGAAAAAGGAAAACTTGCTCTCAGTGGTTATAGAAGAGAAAATGTCTATGTAATAGATATGGACTCTACTATCACTGATAACTTATGTTTTCTCTCTAAGGCCTCTTCTGATGTCAACTGGCTATGGCATAAAAGGCTCTCTCATCTAAACTTCAAAACCCTGAATTCTCTCTCATCTAAGGAACTGGTTTCTGGTCTTCCTCAGCACTCATATGCTAAAGAATCTCTCTGCTCAGCATGTGAAAAAGGAAAACAAACAAAAGCTAGTTTCAAGTCGAAACAAGTTTCCTCAGTAACAAGTCCTCTTCAGCTCTTGCATATGGATCTATTTGGCCCTGTCAATATCCAATCAATAGCTGGAAAGAAATATACGCTTGTCATTGTAGATGAATATTCTCGCTACACCTGGGTTATTTTTCTTCGCTGTAAGAATGATACTCCAGAAGAACTAATATCTTTTGTCAAAAAGATGGAAGTGCTGAATAATCTTACTGTTCGATCAATAAGGAGTGATCATGGAACTGAATTCAAAAATAGTTCCCTGAACAATTTCTTTGAGAACAAGGGAATCTCTCACAACTTCTCCTCAGTAAGAACACCTCAGCAAAATGGAGTCGCTGAAAGAAGAAACAGAACGATCATAGAAGCTGCTAGATCAATGCTCAGCGATTCTCACCTCCCTACTCAATTTTGGGCAGAAGCTGTAAACACTGCATGTTTTACTCAAAACAGATCGCTGATAATAAAGTGATTTGGGAAGACAGCTTATGAACTCTTTCTTGGAAGGAAGCCTTCTATCAGCTTTCTTCATATCTTTGGTTGTCAGTGCTTTATCTTAAACAACAAAGATCAACTTGGAAAGTTCGACCCAAAAGCCGATGATGGAATATTTTTAGGATATTCCTCCATCTCCAAAGCCTACAGAGTTTTCAACAAAAGAAGACAAACCGTAGAAGAAACCATTCATGTCACGTTTGATGAAACGCGCTCAGCGAACTCTAAACCAATCGCTGACAATGAAGAACTGAATACTTGGATGATCTCTCACTATAGAGGAACTGAACCTTTCTTCTCAAACCAACAGCACACTGAAACTCTAGCTGCTGATGAAGAACCAAGTATCATACCTCCCACCGCTGAATCCAACTCATGGATTTCAGCTGAACCTCTAAACACACTTCTACCATCAAATCCATCTACGTCTGAAAACCCTTCTGAAAGCATTGGTGTATCTAATGTACAACAATTACTAGCTGATGAACCTCAAGCATCTTCATCAGCGACTGCTCCTATTGTTGATCCTATCGCTGAAATAAGCAATCTTGCTCCTGCTCAGCGATGGACCAGAGATCACCCCATAGATCAAATTCTTGGTGATCCAGATGCAGGTATTCAGACACGACGAAGCTCAGGTAATATCTGTCTCTTTGTAAACTTTCTCTCCTTAATAGAACCAAAGAAGACTGATGATGCCCTCAGAGATCCAAACTGGGTCAGCGCTATGCAAGAAGAGCTGACTGAATTTTCTCGAAACAAAGTTTGGAATCTCGTTCCTAGACCATCTGATAAAACTGTAATAGGCACCAAATGGGTGTTTAGAAACAAGTTAGATGAACATGGAACTGTAACCCGCAACAAGGCTCGACTTGTTTCTCAGGGATACAGACAAGAGGAAGGCATAGACTATGATGAAACCTTTGCCCCTGTGGCCAGGCTCGAAGCAATTCGACTATTCTTAGCTTATGCAGTCTATAAAGACTTCATCGTTTATCAAATGGACGTAAAATCAGCTTTTCTGAATGGAAAGCTGAATGAAGAAGTTTATGTAGAACAACCACCAGGGTTCTATGACCCTAAGCATCCAAATTATGTTTATAAATTGGATAAGGCTCTCTATGGTCTAAAACAAGCCCCTCGTGCTTGGTATGACACTCTCTCATCTTTTCTTATCTCTGAAAATTTTGAACGTGGCAAGATTGATAACACGTTATTTTTCAGGAAGATAAAAGGTCATATAATTCTTGTACAAATATATGTCGATGACATAATATTTGGTTCTACTAACCCATCTCTATGTACTCGCTTCGCTGAAAGAATGAAGAAAGAATATAAAATGAGTATGATGGGTGAGCTGACATATTTTCTTGGTCTTCAGATTAAACAATCTGACAAAGGTACTTTTATCTGCCAAGGTAAGTATGTTAAAGATATGCTAAAGAAGTTTGATCTCACACAAACTTCAGCGATGAAAACTCCTATGGCACCACCGCTGATACTTAACAAGGATCCATCTGGAAAACCTGTTAATGTCACTGCCTATAGAGGAATGATAGGCTCATTGCTGTATCTTACAGCAAGCCGACCTGACATCATGTACTCTACTTGTTTATGTGCACGCTATCAATCTGAACCCAAGGAATCCCATCTGATCGCTGTAAAGCGAATTTTCAGATATCTGAAAGGAACTCCTAACCTCGGTCTTTGGTATCCCAAAGACTCAGGGTTCGATCTAACTGGTTATTCTGATAGTGATTTTGCAGGCTGTAAACTTGACAGAAAAAGTACCACTGGTGGATGTCAACTCTTGGGAGGAAAGTTGGTAAGCTGGACAAGCAAGAAGCAAAATTCTGTGTCCACTTCCACAGCTGAAGCTGAATACGTAGCCGCTGGAAGCTGTTGTTCACAAATCTTATGGATGAGAAATCAACTATTAGATTATGACCTTCAGCTGTCAAAGATTCCTATCTATTGCGACAACACTAGTGCTATCGCTATAGCAAATAATCCAGTGCTACATTCAAAGACAAAACACATAGAGATCAGATATCACTTTATCAGAGATCATGTGATGAATGGTGATATTGAACTTCACTTTATCCCTACTGACTTTCAACTTGCTGATATATTCACCAAACCTCTTGATGAGACAAGGTTCAACTTTCTCATCAGTGAGCTTGGAATGCTGAACCTCGAAGAATAATTCTTCAGCGTTCATGTATTATGTTAGTAATCAAAAGTTCCCCTCTCATCATTCTCTCTGATAAACATTCTGACTCTCAGGTATGTTTTCTCTTTTCCCTCAAAATTTTTTAAACTTTAATCACTGAACTTTCTTCAAATGATTAAAAGCTTTTTGAAAAATACATTAATCACTGATATTTCTAGTCAGTGATCCTTTAAAAGGAAAAACTATCTCTATCTTTTCTAAAAGGGATACTTTTAAAAAGAAAAATCTATCGCTGACTTTTCTTCAGTGATCATTTCAACGGACAAATGTACAGTCTCTCTTCTCTATGACGTCATTTGAACCGACAATCCACGACATGCCTTTTCTGACACGTTCGTCCGTTGCCCTTCTATCCAATCAACTTCGTGGAACGTGTCAATGTCATGATGATTTTTTTTTCTTTCTTTTCCCGCTTCATTCTCTCTCTTCTCTCTCTTCTATCTCATCGTATAAAAGGTATTATTCTCTCCTTTATACGGTTTACGCTTTCAAAACTTTCAAAGCAAGAAGCATTCTCTCAAGAACACTCAAGCAAGTAAACCCAGAATATTGAATCTGCAACTCTTTTTCTTCAAGATACACAGGTTTATTTCATGTTTATATGCTTTGTTCGTACGTTTTTATTCTTTTTAAAATCCTACTCGATTTCTATGGATTTTATTAAACGTTTTTTTTGTGTAAAAACTAAAGATCATTCTTTCTGATTTTATGTTTTTAAAGTGTTCTTCATTCTTTCTACCCAGAACACTATTTTTCTCCTAAAAATAACTTGATAGTTTTCCAGTTTCCCTTCTTCTATGGAAACTGGTAATCATATTATTTTTAATCTAAATCATTTCTTCTATTATGCCTCTTTCCATAACAGAAATGACACAGTCTTCAATCGTTGCTTCCAAGCATGTACGATTCGCTCTCACTGAAGTTGAGATTACTAAATGTAATCATTTGGCCAGACTCGACTTCAAAGCTGACAAATACCCACATCTGGTGGAAGCTGCTGAATTCCTCAAGCAGTCATGCATAGCTTACGCGATCACTGTGGATCCTAAGCCCTCCAAGACTCTACTTCAGCAGTTCTGGTTCACTGCTGATGCAACTGAACTTACCAACAGGAAAGGCGAACGAGTCCCTGCTATCTCGTTCAGCACGGAATTAGGGCCAGGGAGCATGACCGCTCTTAGCCTCAGGAAATCTTTAAGATTCCCTGACAAACCAAAGAGTGGGTTCGACGCACTCCCCACTGATGATGAGCTGATATCCTTCCTGGACGAAATGGGCTATTGTTGGGAAAACAAACCAAGATCTTCTATTCCCAACAAGAAGCTCACCAAGATCCTAAAAGCTCAGATGCCATCACAACTGAACTTTATCTTCTCGCACATAATTCAGTGCATGAGTGGGAAGAGTGGTTCGCTGGATCAAGCCAGCAAAACACAACTGCAGATGGCTTACTCCGTTATCGCTGGTCAAAACTTTGACTACGCCACAACCATCTTTGAAGATCTGAGGTCGAGATTAGAGAAGCCTGAACGAGATCCCAAGATCTCATACGTACGTTTCATATGTACGTATATCAAGTTCCTCTATCCCAACACCTATCCCACCAAAGATGATGGCACCTTTGCCAGGGTAGGTCAACGATCACTGGAGGTCAAGCCACTCGCCGACGAGGTAAGTATCTCTCTCCTTCGCTCTCGTCTCTCTCTCCATTCTTCTTCATCTTCAGCGACCACGCAGACGGTTCCTTCGTCTGCTATCCCTGTCGCTACCACTACTTCTAAACGACCATCAGCTAGTCCGATTGGTCCTTCCAAAAAGGCCAAAAAGACTAAGGAAAGTACACCCTCTAGTACTATACCTGAGGGAGCTTCTCAACAAGCTACCTTAGATGCATTTGTGGGTCTTTCCTCCACAACTTCAGCAGTCACTCATACTGCCGTGTCAGCGATCTCACTCGCTGTCACATCATCAGTAACCCCACCTACTATCTCATTCCCTGAGATTAACCCCATCCCTACTTCTATCCCCAAAACTCTTCCCTTCTCTCCTCACTTGGTCTCTGAACCCGCCACCTCTTCTTTCCCTATAGGACCTGAGCATCAAACTTTTGAGGAATCTATGCAGTTCTACAAAATGTTTGATACGTCAGGTACACCTATAATCCTAAACACTTCTCTCCCCCCCTCTCCAAATAAGCCCATATCTGAACTAACATTATTTTCAGGTCCTAGCTTGGCGTCTGTTGACACGCATGTCAACAGTCTAGGAGAGAAGGTGGACGCACTCACCAACACCATCAATGAAACCACCAGCGCCGTAAATCAGGCTGGTGAGGAGCTGAAGAAGTTGACCGCCACTTGCTCATCTAAAGCTGAGAACTCTCAACTTTCAGCTGTTGAAGAACAAGTCGTCCAACTCAGAGAGTCCTCTCGACTCTTTCGAGGGCGATTTGAGTCTCTTACCGCTGAAGTTCAGGGTCTCTCTTCAAAGGTTGACCTCTGCACGTCCCTTCTTCAGCAAATTCTACAGAAAGTGAACGCACCAGCTCCAGCGCTGCCTCCCTCCTTCACTGAAGATGATCGTACCAACCTCAACATCGCTGTGGAATTCATTCATGATGCTACATGCGACATCCCTGCGGTTGAAGACCGGGTTAAGCGTCTGGAGGCTGACGTTCAAGTGCTAAAAGCTTCAACAGCTACTCCAGCAGCTGAACAATCCCCTACCGCTGATAATGACAAAGTGGGGGAGAAAACTGAAGAAACTTCTATTGCTGCTGGGGAAGCTAAGACTCCAAAGGAACCTCCCTCTCAATCTGAGGGGGAGAAGGCAAAAGAATCCTCATCAATTCACTCCATTCTCTTTGAAGAGGATGAGGAAGAAGACGATGAAGAGGAAGATGATCTAGATCTTGATGATCAAGAAAAGGATCAGCCCTCCGATGACGACGACGACGATGAAGACCAATCTATGTGGTTCTCTAAGCCGAACGTCGTATCAGGGACAACTTCGCAAGAGGTTGTCAAAACAGGGGTGAGAGGTGATACATCTTCAAGTGTTCCTTCGTAAAGCAAAGACAAGCAACCGATCGCTGAAGAATGCTTGAGGACTGGATCACAATCTGAGGGGGAGCATCCTTCTCAGGTATGTCTTTCAATTGTACCACTCTTCTACTCTTTCCAAACCCCTATTCCTTTCTAGCCTTTATCTCTCTCGTTCTAAAAATACACTTATCCCTTCTTTCCTTCTTTTTCTAACCAGACAGTTCTCACCCCTGCTTAAGGGTTCTGAACTACAAATAATTCCAGCTGCTATCGCTGAAGAAATAATCCCAATCTCTATCGCTGAGATTGATGAAGGAGAAGAAGAAGATTCCTTGGTCCATCCAGGAAGGCCCTCTCGACCATCTCAATGGTCAGAGGAAGTGGTAAAGAAAAGAGTTGAAATGATCGCTCAACTAGAAAGTCAACGGCTGAAAATCCCTCTTCAAACATCCACAGAGCTCGACTTCCTCACTGAAGCTGAAAGAGAAGAATCTGCCAAAGCTGAGAAGCTGATCGCTGAATGCAAACGAGATGCCCAACTCGCTTTAAAGATTCAATCCTCTCAAGTTAAGGACAAAAAGCTGAAAAGCAAACCTGTGGAAGTTCAAGCAGCACTACTGAAAGAAATTGAAGAGGAACGCTTCAAAGAACAAGAGATCAACGATAAGTCTATCGAATGGTGCAAACAAAAGATGGATTATCGTTCTGATCTTCTTCCAATATCAGCCGTGACTATCTCTGGTCACAAGAAGAAAGATCAACTCTCAGTGACCATGGAGATTACCAGAGAGGATGGAACCCAAAAAGCAATGTACGTATCAAAACTTGAAAGCTTCGGATTTACGGAATGGTTAGAGTTCTGGGATGCGCTGAAGAAATCCAAATCTACATACAGAGTCTACGTTGAAGGACTCCTTGAAGCCCTCATAAATAGAGTCGTTTCTGTACTAAAGTTGCCATCTCCTCTTCCTCCCAAATCTTTGAAACTCAAGAGAAAAATTGGGTCCTCCTCCTCTGAAGATGTCGCCATCATCAGGAATGAAACTTCTATCAAATTTTCAAGAGATGCACTGTTTGGTCCTCCTCCTGATCTTTCAGTTCTGGACTTATCTCTGCCTCCTGGTGGTCCTTTCCAAGCTGGTCAAGTAATCGACAATCCTTATGGAATATTCTTCAGAGATGATGATGAGGAACTCAGATTTCAAAGAATCTCTGAGATTCCTATCTGTCCTCTGAATCATCTCAAGGATCTCTTATGCTTATGGTGTGACTTCTTCCCTGCTGCTGAAAAAATTAAAGAAATTATCAGTCAAGAATCTTTGGAACGAAGACAGAAAGGAGAAGAAATACCTGAGTATATGATCAATCCTCCTAAATCTTCTTTTAATAGCTGATAGATTAGTTTTCTTCTCTGTAATCTGTTAGTTGTACTTACAGTAGTTAGTTACTCACTTGTAATGTTTTTCATATCTTGTAATTCCATCCCTGAATTAAATGAAAATAGCAGTGATGTACTTAACCCTATCAGTACTGTAAAAGATCCCTCAAAATAGTAATTGGGACATGCATTCTATGAGTCCTTTTTATTCCTATATTTTGAATCAAAGTAATTTTCTTTTGTTACTTTGTCATTATCAAATAGGGGGAGATTGTTGATCCAAACTCTCTCAGTGATTTGATAACGACCCTCTTTTATACTTAGTGAAAATTACGTTATTCTATGTATTAATGTTTCATCATCAACGATCAGACTGAGTCTGTTCAGTTATCGCTGATGACCTTTCTGTAAACATTAATATGTATGTGTTTCACTTTCAGCGATCAAACTGAGTCTGTTCAGTCATCACTGATCGTTTCCTATGTAACACAGTTAACGTAATCCCTGAAGACAAGTCTCGCGTCAACATAGTTCATAGCTGAATCGAAGACGAAGCCACTGAACAATAGATAAGTCTACTAGTGACCTGATGCGGATATCAGCGAAGACCAGACGAATCTACTTACGCGAAGAAGCCTGAGGAAAAGCTTCAGCGATAGCTGAACTTCTTTATCTCTGGAAGAAGAGATACTCAGCGATCAACGATCACAAAGCTTATGCCTCAAGTTTTCTTTTGTCTTACCTTGCACAACCAGTACAATGTGTCAGAACGGACACGTCTCTGCCACAAATCGTACACCAACTCTGTCAACTACACTGTTCATAAAGCGGCCAAAAGCATGTCTCCAAAAGTGAGACTACCAAAGCCAATCTATGAATGCCACGTGTAAAGTACCCTGCCATGCATTTAATGCATAGGGTATAAATAGGAAGCTCACTCCTTCATCTGAAGGGGTGCTCAATCCTTGAACTCCAAAATAGAAACCCTTGTTTTCTATCTCTCTAAAAATCCCCCATTCTCTGAATTTCTTGTGCAACCATCTTAGTGTTTCTTAAGTTTGTTTAGATTGAGTCTGTCTTAATCTTATTCCGCAACAAACTTGTAAATTGTATTTTGATTTATCAATAAACAATTTATTAAACTTTAATTTCTGTGTTTGTATTCAACCCCCCCCCTTCTACAAACTTGTTAAGCACCTTCGGGACCAACAAGAAACTGAACCCTTCTTCTCAAACCATCAACATTCAGATCCTCCAGCCGCTGATGATGATCCAAACATTATACCTCCTAGCGATGAATCCAACTCATGGGTTTCAGTTGAACCTCTAAACACCTTGCTACCATCAGATCTACCTCTGTCTGAAAACCTCTCTGATAACAACAGTCTGTCCACTACTCAACAGTTAATTGCTGATGAACCTCAAACGTCCTCATCAATAAACATCCCAATTGTTGATTCAACCTCTGAGTTGATAGATCATGCTCCTGCTCAGCGATGGACCAGAGATCATCCAATAGATCAAATTCTTGGTGATCCAGATGCAGGTATTCAGACACGACGAAGCTCAGGTAATATCTGTCTCTTTGTCAACTTTCTTTCTTTAATAGAACCAAAGAAGACTGATGATGCCCTCAGAGATCCAAACTGGGTCAGCGCTATGCAAGAAGAGCTGACTGAATTCTCTCGAAACAAAGTTTGGAATCTCATTCCTAGACCATCTGATAAAACTGTTATAGGCACCAAATGGGTGTTTAGAAACAAGTTAGATGAACATGGAACTGTAACCTGCAACAAGGCTCGACTTGTTGCTCAGGGATACAGACAAGAGGAAGGTATAGACTATGATGAAACCTTTGCTCCTGTGGCTAGGCTCGAAGCAATTCGACTATTCTTAGCTTATGCAGTGTATAAAGATTTCATCGTCTATCAAATGGATGTAAAATCAGCGTTCCTAAACGGAAAGCTGAATGAAGAAGTCTATGTAGAACAACCTCCAGGGTTCTATGACCCTAAGTATCCAAATTATGTTTATAAATTGGATAAGGCTCTCTATGGTCTAAAACAAGCCCCTCGTGCTTGGTATGACACTCTCTCATCATTTCTTATCTCTGAAAATTTTGAACGTGGCAAGATTGATAATACGTTATTTTTCAGAAAGATAAAAGGTCATATAATTCTTGTACAAATATATGTCGATGACATAATATTTGGTTCTACTAACCCATCTCTATGTACTCGCTTCGCTGAAAGAATGAATAAAGAATATAAAATGAGTATGATGGGTGAGCTGACATATTTTCTTGGTCTTCAGATTAAACAATCTGACAAAGGTACTTTTATAAGCCAAGGCAAGTATGTTAAAGATATGCTGAAGAAGTTTGATCTTACTCAAACTTCAGGGATGAAAACTCCTATGGCACCACCCCTGACACTTAACAAAGATCCTTCTGGAAAACCTGTTAATGTCACTGCCTATAGAGGAATGATAGGCTCCCTGTTGTATCTTACAGCGAGCCGACCTGACATTATGTACTCTACTTGTTTATGTGCACGCTATCAATTTGAACCCAAGGAATCCCATCTGATCGTTGTTAAGCGAATTTTCAAATATCTGAAGGGAACTCCTAACCTCGGTCTTTGGTATCCCAAAGACTTAGGGTTCGATCTAACTGGTTATTCTGATAGTGATTTTGCAGGCTGTAAACTTGACAGAAAGAGTACCACTGGTGGATGTCAACTCCTGGGAGGAAAGCTGGTAAATTGGACAAGCAAAAAGCAAAATTCAGTGTCCACTTCCACAGCTGAAGCTGAATACGTAGCCGCTGGAAGCTGTTGTTCTCAAATCTTATGGATGAGAAATCAACTATTAGACTATGACCTTCAGCTGTCAAAGATTCCTATCTATTGCGACAGCACTAGTGCTATCGCTATAGCAAACAATCCAGTGCTACATTCAAAGACGAAACACATAGAGATCAGATATCACTTTATCAGAGATCATGTGATGAATGGTGATATTGAACTTCACTTTATCCCTACTGACTTTCAGCTTGCTGATTTATTCAGCAAACCTCTTGATGAGACAAGGTTCAACTTTCTCATCAGTGAGCTTGGAATGCTGAATCTAGAAGAATAAATCTTCAGCATTCATGCATTGTGTCAGTAATCATAAGTTCCCCTTTTATCATTCTCTCTGATAAACATTCTGACTCTTAGGTATGTTCTCTCAATCCCTAAAACTGAATCTTCATTCAGTTAAGATGTTTTTCAAAATATAAACCTTAATCACTGAACTTTCTTCAAATGATTAAAAGCTTTTTGAAAAATAAATTTATCACTGATATTTCTAGTCAGTGATCCTTGGAAAAGAAAATCTATCCCTATCTTTACCATCAGGGATACTTTCAAAAAGAAAAATCTATCGCTGACTTTTCTTCAACAATAATTTCAAAAAGGACAAATGAACAGTCTTTCTCTTCTATGACGTCATTTGAACCGACAATCTACGACATGCTTTTTTTCTGACACGTTCGTCCGTTGCCCTTCTATCCAATCAACTTCGTGGGACGTGTCCATGTCATGATGAGCATTTGTTTTCCCTCCTCTCACATTCTCTCTCCTTTCTCACATGTATAAAAGGAATGTTTTTCCATTCTTATCATTTTACGCTTTCTGGAAATACTTTCAACGCAAGAATACTCTCTCAAGCATTCTAGCATTCTCAAGCATTTGTATCATCTTCTTCAAAGATCAACAGGTTATTCTTGATCTTTTTCTAATTCTTATCTTAAATCTTTTTACATAAAACTCCATTTATGGGTTTATAAGATTCTAATCACATAAAATCATTTTCATTTTTGATTTTATTCTTTAAAAACCATTTTATTTTGATTTTCTTCATTCAAAATCTTTGGTTTTTCTTCTTGTTCTTGTATATTATATTAAGAACACCTTGTTAATCTTCAAATTTGTTGATTTTCTATGTTTCTTTCCTCAAATAGAAACTAGACAATCTTCTTTATTTTTAGACTAAAACCTTTTCTTCTACTCTTTTATCTACTCATATTCAGAATGGCTCAATCTGCACTTGTCGCTTCTAAGAACGTCAAATTCGCACTCACTGAATCGGAGCTTCCAAAGAACAATCATCTCGCACGTCTCGATTTTGACGGTGTTAAGTACCCGCATCTGAAGGAAGCTGCAATGTTTCTAAAGCAATCCTGCATTGCTTATGCTATCACTGTGGATCCCACACCCTCCAAAGCTCTTCTCCAGCAATTCTGGTTTACTGCTGACGAAACCTTTATCACCAACAAAAAGGGTGAACAGGTTCCTGCTATCTCTTTCAGCACTCAACTTGGCTCAAGGATGATGACTGCCTTAGGCCTGAGGAAAGCTCTACGTTTTCCTGACAAACCCAGGAATGGATTCGACGCCTTGCCAACTGATGCTGAACTCATCCAATTCCTGGATGCCATGGAATACGCTTGGGAACCCAAGCCAAGGATGACGATTCCAAACAAGAAACTGACTCTTGTGAAGAAGGCACTGATGCCTTCTCAGCTTAACTACATCTTCTCACACTTCATTCAGTGTATGAGTGGGAAGAGTGGGTCACTGGACCAAGCAAGCAAGATTCAGGTCCAGATGGCTTACTCAGTGATCGCTGGACGAAACTTCGACTACGCAACAACTATCTTTAACGATCTCAAGTCAAAGATAGAGAAGACCGAAAGGGATCCCAAGGTCCCCTACGTATGCTTTATCTGCGCGTACCTGAAGTTTCTCTACCCTGCCACTTACCCCACTAACTCGGATGCATCTTTTCCGAAAGTGGGTCAGCGCTCCCTGGAGGTCAAGACGCTCCCCAATGAGGTAAGTATCTCTGAACTTCGCTCTCGTCTCTCTCTCCTCACTTCTTCGTCTTCAGCGGCCACGCAGGAGGTTCCTTCTTCTGCTATCCCTGCTGCTACCCCTTCCAAACGACCATCAACTGGCTCCATTGGTCCTTCGAAGAAGGCCAAGGTGACCAAGGAGAAAGCTACCTCTAGCTCTATACCTAAGGATGTTTATAAACAAACTTCCTTGGATGCTTTCGTGGGTCTCTCCTCCACATCCTCAGCGACAACCACTTCAACCGTGCCAGCGATCTCTGTCGCTGTCACAACAACAGTGACGCAACCTACAATCTCAGTTCAACAACAACCTGAGGTAACTACCCCTATCCCTACATCTTCTATCCCCATCTCTAGTCCTTCTATTTCTTTGATCTCTAACCCTCCATCTATTTCTACTCAACCACAGTTTGGACCCATAGGACCTGAACATCAATCTTTTGAGGAATCGTTACAATTCTACAAAATGTTTGATAATTCAGGCATCCCTATAACCTTAAACACTTCTCCCAACTCACCATATAAGCCTGTTTCTCAAAAACTAACTTATATTTCATGTCCTAGTCTGGCGACTGTTGACACCAACGTCAACAGTTTGACTACCAAGGTGGAGGCTCTGACTGCATCTCTCAACACCACCACCAATGTTGTTCAATCAGCTGGTGAAGCTCTGAAGACGTTGACAGCCAACTGCGCCTCCAAAGCTGACATTTCTCAAATCGCTACTCTCCAAGAAGCGATTGTCAAAGTCAGGGAGGACTCACAGCAACAGTTTGCAACTCTGACTACAAAGGTTGATGCCTGTGAGGTCCTTCTTCAGCAGATCCTGTCCCGCCTGAAGGAACCAGCTCCAACTCCTGCTCCTTCATTTACAGAAGACGATCGCACCGTTCTAGACGTAGCTGTGGAGTTTATTCATCAAGCTACGTCTGATATCCCTGTACTAGAAGACAGGCTCAAAGGACTGGAGGCTGAAGTACAGAAGTTGTCCACCGCTGAGACCTCTACTCCTTCCCAAGATCTCTCCCTTCGTGATAATGACAAAGAGGGGGAGAAAGCATCTGAAGAAAATAAGGAGAAAGAAGCTGATGCTGCTGAACAACTGAAGGAAACTCCCTCTCATGTTGAGGGGGAGATAACTGCTGAGAAAGCCCCTCCTACCATAGCTGATCTAGTTGATGATGAGGAAGAGGAAGAAGACGATGATGATGAAGACCTTGATCTTGAAGAACAAGAGGAAGATTCTCATCAAGATGATGATGATGACGATGAAGATCAATCTCTATGGTGTTCTTCAGCCGTCACTTCATCAACGATAGCTTCGAAAGAAGTTATCAAAGCAGGGGGGAGTCAAGAGACACCTTCAGGAACCCCTTCCCAAAGCAAAGGTGCAACTGCTGAGGGAACCCTGAAGATGATTTCACTACCTGAGGAGAATCCTTCTCAGGTATGCCTTACTCTTGTTCCTTTATCCTTCTATAAAAATCCCACCCCTGTTTCTTTCTAGCGTTTATCTCTCTCCTTCCCTAAAAATAAATCTAACCCTTTTCTTTTTCTGACCAGATAGTTCTCTCCCCTGCTTAAGGGTAAAGAGCTTCAAATAATACCAGCTGCTGAAGCTGATGACCAAATAATCCCAATCTCTGTCAGAGAGATTGATGAAGAGGATGAAGAAGAAGAAGAGTCCCTGCAACATCATGGAAGGCCCTCTAGACCATCTCACTGGTCAGAGGAAGAGAGAAAGAAAAGAACAGAGATGATCTCTCATCTGGAGAGTCAAAGACGAAAGGTCCCCTCTCAATCATCAGATCTGGAGTTCCTGACTGAAGCTGAAATTGAAGAATCCGTCAGGGCTGAGAAGCTGATTGCTGACTGTCAAAGAGATGCCTCTCTGGCTCTCAAAATTCAGTCTTCTCAAGTCAAAGACAAGAAGCTGAAAAGCAAACCAGTGGAAGTCCATGCAGCTCTTTTGAAAGAGATTGAAGAGGAACACTCCAAAGAAAAAGCGGTCAACGATAATTCTGTCGATTGGTGCAAGCACAAAATTGACTATCGCTCTGACCCAATGAAGATCGTAGCTGTTGCTATCTCTGGAAGAAAGAAGAAGGAAAAACTCTCTGTCACCATGGAGATTACCAGAGAGGATGGAAGCTGCAAGGCTATGTTCATTTCAAAGCTGGAAGACTTTGGCTACATGGAGTGGCTTGAGTTCAAAGATGCGCTGAAGAAATCAAAGTCTACATACAGAGGCTATGTTGAAAGGGTAAATGATGCCCTCATCAACAGAGTCGCTGCTATACTAAAGGTGCCATCTACTCTTCCTCCAAAGTCCAAGCAAATCAAGAGAAAGCCTATCTCCTCCTCATCTGATAATGTCGCAGTGATCAGGAATGAAACCTCCATCAAATTCTCAAGAGAAGCTCTGTTCGGTCCTCCTCCTGATCTTTCAGTTCTGGATCTATCTCTGCCTCCTGGCGGACCATATGTTGCGGGACAAGTACTTGAAGAACCTTTTGGAATATTCTTTAGAGATGACGAGGAACAACTCATATTTCAAAGGGTCTCTGAAATCCCTATCTGTCCCCTCGCTCTTCTCAAGGATCTCATGTGCCTATGGTGTACTCTCTCTCCTGCTGCTGAGCCAATCATAGCGATCATCTGCAAAGAATCTTTAGAGCGAAGGCAAAAAGGAGAAGAAATACCCGAGTATTTGATCAATCCTCCTAAACCCTCTTTAGATAGCTGATAGATTAGTTTCCTTTCTTGTAATCTATTAGTTTAACTTACAGTAGTTAGTACATCACTTGTACTTGTAATTTTCATACCTTGTAATTCTTTTCTTGGATTAATGAGAATTTCAGTGAAGTACTTAACTCTATCAGTGCTGTAAAAGATCCCTCAAAATAGTAATTGGGACATGTATGTTATGAGTCCTGATTATTCCATCATTTTGAATTATAAAGTAATTTTCTTCAGTTACTTTGTCATTATCAAATAGGGGGAGATTATTGATACAAACTCTCTCAGTGATTTGATAACGACCCTCTTCTATACTTAGTGAAAATTAGGTTTTAAAATGTATTAGTGTTTCACCATCAGCGATCAAACTGAGTCTGTTCAGTTATCGCTGATAATCTTTCTTATAAACATTTCTATGTATTAGTGTTTCACTATCAGCGATAAGACTGAGTTTGTTCAGTTATCACTGATAGTTTCTGATGTAAACAGTAAACGTAATCCCTGAAGACAAGCCTCGCATCAACAGATGTTCATAGCTGAATCGAAGACGAAGCTGCTGAACAAAGACAAGTCTACTAGTGACCTGATGCGGATATCAGTGAAGCAAAGACGAATCTACTTATACGCGAAGGAACATGAGGAAAAGCTTTAGCGATCGTTGAACTCTTGATATCTCTGAAGAAAGAGATACTCAGCGATCAAATGATCACTTAGCTTATGCCTCAAGTTTCCTTTTGTCTCACCTTGCACAACTTAGTACGATATGTCAGAACGGACATGTCTCTGCCACAATTCGTACAACATCTCTGTCAACTACACTATTCATTGTTCGGCCGAAAGCATGTCTCCCAAAAGTCAGACTCCCAAAGCCAATAAGTGAACGCCACGTGTAAAGTGCCCTGCCATGCATTTAATGCAGAGGGTATAAATAGGAAGATCACCCCTTCATCTGAAGTGTGCTTAATCCTTGAACCCCGAAATAGAAACCTTTGTTTTCTATATCTCTTAATCCCCCTTTCTCTGAATTTCTTGTGCAACCATCTTATTGTTTCTTAAGTTTGTTTAGATTGAGTTTGTCTTAATCTTATTCCGCAACAAACTTGTAAATTGTATTTGATTTATCAATAAACAATTTATTAAACTTTAATTCTTGTGTTTGTATTCAACCCCCCCCCCCCCTTCTACAAACTTGTTAAGCACCTTCGGGACCAACACAAAATGTAAACAGTGGGGACGATAATTGTAGTTATTAGATTCTAGGGACCACTTTCGAAGATTGGTGTAAACCATAGGGACCAAAATTGTAGTTTACTTTAATTAATAAGAGTGAAAGTTTGTTTAGGGGTGTGTAGAGAGTCATCCGATCTAATTCAAACCGATCGATCTAATTAGAACCGACCGACAATGATCAGATATCCAATTGCTTAGATCAGATTTAACCCAAATTTTTAATATCAATTATTGGATTGATCAGTTCTAGGATGATAGTCCAGAATCTAACAAAATCAAACCAATCCAATCAAATGATCATTCAATTACCCATTAATAACTATATATAATTATTAACATTTTACATTACTGTTTTTCAGTTGATATATATGCGTAGTGGTTTTTAATAAATTAAAAAATATATAAATAATTGGCTGAAACAATTGATTAATTGGTTGAAATTGCATCAAAATTTTGGATGGATTCAATTCGATTTGATAGACAACCAGTAGTAACATCCATTGGATTGGATCATATGTCCAATGTTAGTTGGATTGGATCAGATGACAAAATCCAATATCAATTGGATGACTGGATCAGATCGGATTCATCTAATCCATTGGATTGCAACGGATGAACACCCCTAGGTTTGTTTACCATTATCTTTAGGGGTGCTCAAAAACCCGACCAACCTAACCCGAAAAACTTGGAAAAAAATCAACCCTGATGTAACCCGACATATAATCGATATAGAGTTAGAGTAACCCAAATCTGTTTGGTTGATATTGGGTTAGGCCCAATGTAACCGACCAACCCGATAACCCGATAAGTTTTATCAACTTCTCTATAATTATTTATATTTCTCTTTAATATGTATAGGTTACCAAAAACAACTCGGCAATAACGAGCAATAGAACTCATAAAAGGACATTATTGGAAAGTTATATGTAATACGTAAATATATGGTGAAGTTATATACTCTTTTGAATAATTGATCGTATTTCAAAGAAAATTTTCCTTATTTTTATGTTTTTAATATTGTTTAAACACAAACCGACCAACCGAACGGGTTGGGTTGCACTTTTGTTTGAGTTGGGTTGGGTTGTAAATTTTCAAACCGCCAGCATTGAGTTGGGTTGTTAATGCCTTCAACCCGATCAACCCAACCCATGAACACCCCTACTTATCTTCATTTCCCTTAACAAGTAAAATTTTCGATCATTAAATTGACATAATAAGATCGTTGGTGAACGTCATTTACTTGGTAAACGTCGGGTAAGAATCGTCATCTTTACTTATTGGGTAAAATTATTGGTTCTTGTCTTGTCTCTTACGTGTAAAATTTTAGGTTATTATCATGCATTCATACTGATATGTTCACTCAATAAGGTAAGTAAGATAAACGATTTATTGGTCTAATAAACAACCCCTAAGTCTAAATAAAGTTGTGTTATCCGTAAAATGAACAACTTTTTTTTTCTTTTACGAATTTACAATTTCTTTTACAAAAAAGTTACAATTTAAACATTCTTTTAACATTCTCAAGATATTGATCGATAGTAAAAAAGGAAAGTCTTAAAACCCTTTTTGGGTATTTGGGAATCTGAATATTTGGTCTTTTATGTTTTATCAAATATCATTTGAACATAACAATGCTTGAGGTTTTGGAATCGTCATTGAGGTCCCTATTCTTTGCCTTCAATAAAGGATAAGAATAAACTTCACTTTTGGTCCCTACCGTTTGTCAATTCTAATGGATATCGTTCCTAAACTTCAAAAACTCGGATTTGGTCTCTGACATTGGTCATTTAACAAAATTTTCATCCCTCCCACTAACGTCCGTTAAAATTTTATGTTAAATCCAATTAAATGAAGGGTATTTTGGTCAATTAACTGGTTTTCCTTATTTTCTGTTAAAATAAAAATAATAATTTATGTCTTTTTTTATTTTAACAGTTTCTTACATAACCATTTTAAATTAGGGGCAAAATGTATATATTAAAGCTTGGAGGGCCAAAGATCAACAAACTCCTCTTTGTCTCCTACCTACCTCCCTTCCGTCGAACCATTCACCTCCTTTCCAGGGAAAAACCTCTTTCCTCCATCTTTCTCGACAACAACGCTGAACACCCATCCCTTTTTCCTACACCACCATGGTACTTGTGCCCCCCCCCCCCCCTATGGTCACCCTCCTCCCCTTATACTTCTATGTTAATCATGACAAACATACATAGGGTTTGGGGATGCAACCACCATAACTGTTGGAATTGAATGTTTTGGGTCACTGAATAAAACCAACAAGATTACCGTAGTGATGGGTCACCAGATAAACTGTAGGTCTGGTCCCTATGGGTAGAGGGTGGTAATGGTTGGGTAGGAAGAGAGTAGTCAAATGGTTATGGAGGTGATAGAGAACGAGAACGGTGGTCGATTGAGCCGAAGAACGATTTGGGTGGAAGTCTTGTGTTGGGGACGATGGATAACATATGTATATGTGTATATAGTATATGTATACATATAGTATATGTGTATATGAGGAGGAATCTTTGGCAAACCACCCCCATTCGTACAAATCGTGCAAATCAAAATAAACCAATCACGTTTTTCCATTCATTTTATTATTTTTCTTAATTATGAGGGCTCAATAGTCATTTTAGTATGCATGACATTATTTATGGTAATTATCATGTTTATTTGTGTTTGGATATGTTCAATCATAACCGTTTATGTTTTGGAAAATCAATTTTTTTTAACAAACTTCTGATTTTGTTGTAACAAATAAATATAATAAAATAATTTATTTATTTATTTTTAACAATCTACTCCAAAATTTCTTTAGTTATGTCTTTAAATATTCATACAATTAGTTGCCTTAATAATTTCATGATATTCATGTATCAGTTTCATGTATCAATTCAAGGGGTTCATGTATCAGTTCATGGAATCATGGTATTTATATATTAGTTTCATTGTTTCATGAATCAATTTTCATTGTTTCATGGGGTTCATTGTTTCATGGTTTGTTTTTCACTGTTTCATGTATTAGTTCCAAGCAAATTTGTTTTATTAATGAAAATAATAATAAAAACCTTTCCATAAATAAATGTTAAAATTAATGGTAATCCCAAAATATTAGGTAGTTCCATTGATCATTCCCACTAAATTTTCACGATATCGTCCGGATTCTGTGATTAGGAGTTCCATTTTTGGACGATTTTGCCCTTTCGGGCTATTTTAATCAATTAAATATACTAATTTTTAATTTCTATTAACATAAATAACTCAATTAGATCTTGACCATACATTGATAAAATATACGGTCGAAAAATGGATTGCATAGTTTGTACTAATGGCTTGGTTTGCAAAGAAAACAACTCTCCCTATGTGTGTGTGTGTGTATATATATATATACACACACAGAGAGAGGGGTGAGTTCATACGTGAATAATATCTATTTAAGAAACACGAGAATGGTTGAGTACATACAAAATCATATGTTAGTGGGGGCGACTTAAGTCGCGGCAAAAGTCGCTTGCGTCCATTTTTTTGACTGTTAATGCCTAGTATGATTTTGCACATGATTTATTGTTTTCTTGTTTTCTTAAATAGTTAGCGTTCTCGTTTGAACCTTATACATATGGGTGGTTTATTTTGCAACCCAGTAAAAGGTTACAACCACGTGCAAACCTCATCTAAATCATTCATTTAACCCATTCATTTTGAATTGATTACTGGATTGCATTAATGATTATTGGTTTCATGCAATAATCTTACCTGCAATACATAGTATTTCATTAAATGCATACACTAACATGGAATGCCTGTTTCATGAAAGTACCACATTCATTCGATACATCGCATGAACCGTTATGTGCATCAACATCTACTGCAGAAATTCGACGAAATCAGATGCAATCAAGTGTCTACATAATGAATGGGCTAAATGACTGGTGTAGATGAGGGTTGCACGGGTTTGTAACCTTTTACTGAGTTGCAAAACAACCGTGACATGTATATATATATATATATATATATATATATATATATGAGTCGGGTTCAAACGAGAACAATACATATTTAAAAGAACACGAGAACTAACAAAATCATTAGTGATTTTACATTAACACATGAAAAAATGACTTTGGCCGCGACTTCAGGTTCGCGTGGTTTTTTTGCACGTTAATGTAAAATCACTAATGATTTTGTTAGTTCTCGTGTTCTTTTAAATAGTTATTGTTCTCGTTTGATCCTCCTTCTCTCTCTCTCTCTCTATATATATATATTAATTACAATATAATGAATAAAGAAAATTACAAAAAAACAAAAAAGTAAAAAAATTAATGCTAAAATGGTTAAAAGAAGTAAATTGGCCAAAATACCCCTCAGTTAATTGGACTTAACGAAAAAAAAACGACCGTTAGTGGGAGGGATGAAAAATGTTGTGAAATGATAAACGTGAGAGACCAAGTCCGAGTTTTTGAAGTTTAAGAATGATATCTGTTGAAAATAACAAACATTTATGGACCACAAGTGAAGTTTAGTCAACGAGAGATATAAAGTACTAGATGATATATTTAATTCACTCCATATATTTACCCTTTGATTGATCATTTGTTTGTAGATTCTAGAGTTCTACTTAAACCTTGATTTGGAACATGTTACAGCTGGAGTTAAGCTCTGGTTAAGATTGAAAATCGAATGCAACATGATCAGTGTTTTAAAAGGCATCACGTGGCGGTTGTTTAAGTCGTGGTGTCACCATGACGTGGCATGGCGCTGCCAATGAATGTTTATTTTGTTTTTTTCGCTAGCAAGATACTTTTTTCAAATGAACGTTTTATGTTGCGAATTAATGGTACCAACGAGTTTCTCTTGCAGTTGTTAACGAGTTTTCCATCCCTTGAAGGGCTAGACTCTAAGAAGGCAACTAACTTAGAGCGAAGGGCACACTGACCGCAATTATAGTTATTTAGATGGTATCTCGAGAATGAAGAGATCGAATTCCTCCAGAGAATGTTTCATCTATTATAATAAATGCAATACTTATACTTGATAAAAGTAGTTTAACAAGTAATCAAAACCCCGAAATAATATCTCATAAGACAAATTAAGATAACTCGTGAATCACAATCCAACTTACTAGAATTCGTTTTAATGAATAAACTGATAAATCTGCATTAGAACCTTTAAAAGTTAAAAAATGTTATATTTCCCAGGTAACTTAAAATAAAAAACTGCTACATTTTTTTTTTTGAAATAAAAAGAATAACGTTAGCGTGAAAAATATAATAAACCCCATCAAACAATACTAATTTGACGTTTGAGTTTAACGTAAAGGGACAAAGTTGAGAATCTTGGATCTTTGGAGCCGTTTTTACAACATTAGTGAAACATTAAGGACCATTTATGGATTTTACTACTAATAAATTAATAAGGAAACATGTTTTTTTTTTTAAATATTTTGAAAACCAAACTATTTTCTTATCTGAAAAGGGTTTAATAATTATTAAAAAAATATTTATTAAATTGATTGCGTATCGTTAAAAGTGATTTAAATATTTAAATACAAAGAAAATATATATTTATCTGGTTTAAAAATTGGAAGGAATATTAAAAATTGGATTGTTGATAAGATTTGGATATTTGTATAAAGAAAAGAAACGAAGAAAGAGAGAGATGTTCGTGGACCACATGATATGTGGGTAGGAATATTCAAAATTAAAATAATAATAGTTGCCCAAATATTTTTGGCCACAAGTTTTTATTTTTCTTTTGAAAAATTAAAAACACAAATTATATATATTTTGATTTGATTTAATTTAATTTAATTTTATATACTTATTCTGATTCATTAGATGATATCTTAAATATTTAGATTAAAAGACGTTATATAAAATAAGAATTAAACTAATTTGCATTTTCATACGTTATTATATAAAAATCAGATATCTAAATGTCAAATATATCATATAATGAAAATAAGATCTATTTGATTAATAAATATAAGTTGGTTTATTTTCTAAGTACATGTTTAAATGAACATAAATTAGCTTGTTGAAATATTATTTTAACAATTAAGAATTTAACAGGTGTCATTAACATTGCCTATTTTTTAATTATAATTTTGATTAATATTAATTATTATTAAAATAAATAAAAAAAAGTGGGTGGGTGCGTGGGTTCTGGAAAAAGGTAAGGGAGATACAGCTTCAGTCAGTTTTCGTCACCCACCTTTCTCTTGCCACGCGCCTTTTCGCTACACACTTGTCGTCTTTAATAAATGAAAACAATAATTCGGGAAATTGCATGTAATAATGTATTTTGTTTTAATTTTAATTTAAATAAATTTAATATATATATATATATATATATATATATTGGAAGGCAATAAATTTAATATATTTATGATTAGATATATTTTTTTCCTTCTAAATCTTATATTCAAATGAGGTATAATGAATATGTTTTAGTTTAATACTTTAGTTTGGTTTACATTTTAAAAATACATATCAAAATACAGATTGTTTTTTTTTTTTTGAAATAATCAAAATACAGATTGTTAAAAAACCATTTTGTGAACTATACATTGTTAAATGTGAATCTTTTTACATTATATACATTAAATTCTTGTTTAATTTTTTGAAAATACGTTCTTTAAAATGACGATAAAAATTAAATACAGTATACTTAGACGTGATTTGCCATATTTAATAACAAATAATAATAATAATAATAATAGTAAAAGGCAATCTAAAAATCAAATGAGCTTTCTGGCTTTCAAAAAAAAAAAAAAAAAAAAATCAAATCAAATGAGCTTTCGAAAGATATGTTCGCACCCTCTGGAACAATGCATTTGTGTGGGTGTGTGTTCTTTCAGTTTGGATATTGAAAAGTCTGTTTGGTCTAATGAAAATAAACTATAAAAAATAAGGTGTTGTTTGCTGTTAAAGATTATTTTACTTTAAGGCGGCGTTTGGTTCGCAGAATGGAATTTGATGGGATTGGAATCCGTCGAAGGAATTTGACTTTGAAGGAATTTGACTTTGAAGGAATTGGAATGTAATTTGATAGAATTTGACCACACGTTTGGTTGGTAGAAATTGGATGGAATTCAATTCTTTCACTTTAGCTATGGAATGATGAATTTCTTGATTTGTGGAATTCAATGGAATTCAAAGGATTCCATCATGATCAATATGTGAACCAAACAAATGAATTGGAATTTGGTCAAAGGAATTATCCATTCCAATTCCTTCAAAATACATGAATCAAACACCCCATTTATCCAGCCATCCAAACTACTTACTGAAGGGCAAGCACCAATGAATTATTCACTTCATTCACAACGCGGGGGAGAGACAGAGAGGGGTCGGTAATAACTCACAGCCGGGGTAAAAAGGTTCTACTTCCTTACTCAAATCATTGCTTTGACCGAACCATAGGCCGAAAAGAAAACATTTTTTAGATACTTGTTACAGGCGTGACCAAGAGCGCAAAAGAGCTTTATTTAGAATTAGAGTAAGGACACGTCATTTGCAATGCCTTTGCAGATTCTGAAGTAATCTGATGGAATTATAATGTTGAATTCTATTGACCAAATTTTATTCCTTTGTTTCATTTTTTTTTCACAGAAGGAATCTCTAAATTCCATCAAATTCTACAAATGAGCGAATTTAACATTCCTTAGCAATTACAAGGTATTTTGATGAAATGAAATTCTTTTTTTTTCTTTCCATAATACCATATATGCTTTTAATCCCATATAACTTAATCACATAAAACCTATCTAATTAAACCACGCCTCCATCAGTTCTTTCTTTAAACCACCACCGACCATCGTCGACCACCATTGATTTGAACCACCGGCGATCTGAACCACCAACGATATGAACTACCGTCGACCACCGGTGATCTGAACCACCGACGATCTAAACCCGCCGCCGACCATCTCCGACCTGAACCACCGCCGACCTGAACAACCGCTTACCACCACCGATCTGAACCACCATCGACTATCTGAACTACCGGCGACCACCATCAATTTGATCAACCGCCGATCTGAACCACCGTCGACCACCGTCGATCTGATCCACCGCCGACCACCGTAGACCACCACCGATCTGAACCACCGCCCACCACCATCGATCTGAACCACCGCCAACCACCACCGATTTGAACCACTGTCGACCACATCCAATCTGAACCACCGTTCTGACCCACCACCGACCACCGTCGAACTGAACGATCTGAACCACCGCCGACCTGAACCATTGTCGACCACCCCTGATCTGAACCACCGCTGACCACTAGGGGTGCTCACGGGTTGGGTTGGCCGAGTTGAAGGCACTTGAATAACCCAACCCAATGTTTGCGGTTTGAAAAATTTCAACCTAACCCAACCTAATCAAAAGTGCAACCCAACCCAATCCAAACCGTACAGGTTGCGTTGGGTTGGTCGAGTTGAAACTTTAATACATCATTTTACAATCTAAGTGATTATGTTTAAAAAACTAAAATCAAAATGGAAATATAAAAAATAAGGCTAATAAAAGAAGAGAAGAGTAGAAGAAGAGTATCTATTGTCTCTTGATTCTATTGATGTTGAAGATTTTTGAAGACTTGAAGGTTAGATTCGTACGATTTTGATCGGCGTGGTCTCGTAGACAGATCTAAACAACGGCTATGATAGGAAGACTTGAGAATTGATAGAAAACCCCCCGCTAAAAGTCTAAAACCATAAAGAAAGTAAAAGCATATAAGTTTTGGTCTAGTTGACGGGTTGGTCGGGTTACTTTGGGACCAACCCATTTCCAACCCAATAGATGTGGTTTGGGCAAAATTTGTATCGATTATTGATCAGGTTACCTCCGTTTGAGTTTTTTTTTTGCGTTTTTTCAGGGTGGGTTGGTCGGAAATTTGAGCACCCAACTGACCACTGTCGATCTGAACCACCGCTGACCACATCCAATCTGAACCACCGCCGACCACATGCGATCTGAACCACCGTTCTGAATCACCACCGACCACCACCAATCTGAACCACCATTACAAATAAAGTATTTTAATGACTATTTTATTAAACCATTTTTTGTTTAAAAAATGAAAATTATCAAAAAGAATATTTTGGTCATTTATCAACATTTCATTCCAATTCCAAAGCTATATTCTATGAACCAAACAGACAAATTCAAATTCTTTTAACAGATTTCATTCCAATTTTGTCAACCAAACAAGTGGTCAAACCTGACAACATTTCATTCAAATTCCTTCAAAGTCAAATTCCTTTGACATATTCCATTCCATCCAAAAACATTATGAGAACCAAACACCACCTAAGTTATGTTTGACGAATTAGATGATAAGTTACGTGATGAACATATTATGATTGGTAAAAACTAACTGATAAGTTAGATGAAAATTGACTAAAAATGACATCTTTAAATTTGTCAATTACAATATTTCATAATATAATTAAAACAAATCCTTAATAACAGAATATATAGTAATTAATACAAACAAGATGGTAAAGAAAAACTAAATAATATAATATGTTAATTAAAAGAATTTCAAATTGATCTCTCTCTCTCTCTCTCTCTCTCTCTCTCTATATATATATATATATATATATATATATATATATATATATATATATATATATATATATATAAGGTTCAAACGAGAACACTAACTATAAGAAAACACGAGAACGATTGATCACGTACAAAATCATATATGTTTTACGTGACTTTACCCTGCAACTTAAGTCGTGGCCAAAGTCGCTTGCGTCCCATTTTTGCCCTTAATGTAAAATCACATATGATTTTGTACACGATTTGTTGTTTTCTTAAATGGTTAGCGTTCTCGTTTGAATCTTCCCCCCCCCCCCTCTCTATATATATAGCGATCAAATGCAAACCACCTCTATTTGTACAAACTTACAAACTAATCTCAGTCGTCCATCTAGTCTAATGAATATCTAATTTTATTTTGTTTCCTTAACCAATGTCATGATCATAATAAATGAACTTTATCCTATTCCATATATATCTCAATCGTATTTAATAAATCATGATTATTATCCATAAATATCTCAATTATTTCCTAATATAATTGAAGGGTTTTAATGAAATTTGTAACCGATAAAACGCAGCGGAAAATTAAATAATTTTGGTTACAACAATTATAGAAAAACTTATCTGAATAAACTTAAAACCCAATCGGATCCAATGATGCATTTAATTAAAATAAACCACGCCATAAGGGGGGTTTAGAATATGTACCTTTCAAGATCTAACGGGATTAAAACTAAAGCACCAAGAAACCAAAGTAGGTTTCCTCTATCGGTAGTCCACACACGAACACGTTTTCCGTCTCCACCAGGTGCTAGCCCAAGAACCCTAGAGCTATATGTGTTTTACAGAAAAGAAAAGATTTTTTTTCTGTATTTCTCTGAAAGGCTAAATCTAATTTCAATCGTCCATCAAATGGTTTAGCCTAACCCCTTATTTATACCAGAAGAATTATAGTTAGACTATAATTCAATTAAGCATTAAATAAGGTTTAGTAATTATCTGTAATATTCAAATTCAAATTCAAATTCAAATTCAAATTCAAATTCAAATATATATATATATATATAATTATCCTTTTAAACTTTAAAATATATATAATTATCCTTTTAAACTTTAAAATATAATTATATAATTACAGATAATTCCCCGTAATTATCGTAATTACGTTTTCACCCTGTAATTATTATAATTACAGTTTAACACATATTTTCATAAAATTCGGGTTTCTACAAATGGAAACAAACACATTCTTTGTGTGCGACACTATAGGTTTACATACTCCTCAGCAGTATCTCTTTGTGACACGTGTCGTGGACATATAATAACTTACATTCTCCCACTTGCACACGATACACAGTAACACAGACGATGGTAAGCGTCTAGCAACACGTCACCGCCCCCAAGGCTATGTAAATGTGTTTTTTACCTTCGAGCAATTTGATTGATCTAATCAATCATATAGCAGAATCATTCATTATCCTTTTGCTTCACAATATTTTATTTTGAACTTTAGGCATAGATCTATCTCATCATTTATAGTTCAAAGATTGTGTTTCTCGATCCCAACATATTTGATTATACAAGTGTCATTAGTCCAACTAATCCACTTGTTCATGCATGTAAATCATAATATGTAATCGAGGGGCCCAGAAATATCTCTCTCATCTTGAGAGGAGCAAATCCCATATTGCATGTACACGACTAACTACACAATTCATGTTATACTTAACATAACCCTTATGATTACCCGATCAAGGGTAACGTTAGATTATATCAAAGTATAACACTCCTTGTGCATTAGATCCCAATGCACATCTTAGGTCTGAGGATAAATAGTGTTGTACTATTTCAAGACTCACCTTATGACACCAATCTATGAGGTGATCTTGACCGTGGGCCTTGTCCAACGCCTTGTATTCCGACAAGTGCATGTGACTCTGGTTGCACCTAGTGCACTTCCAACTTGGACTATGACCAGACTTCACAATGATCTTGATTTATTACTAGTCTCCTAGTAATAAGTGATCAAGGACAGTTCTAAATAATATGATCATCATATTTATTTAAGGATACTTAAACATGCTAATAAAGAACACAGAAATGTTTAATGTATATACTCATATCCAGTATGCTATATCAGATAAAAACATAACTGTTTTAATGTTCCAGAAAGTTTAAAGTTTACTAAAATTATTATTCAATATAAAAATTCTTAAGCCTATAACATGAACATCATGTTTGTTTTGAGACATAGGCTTGACAAGTAGATTTGTATGTAAGCTCTTATAGCTCATAGTACATCTGTTCAATACATATATCCTTATTACAATTTAAGTCATTACGGTTGGTTTGGAAACTAGCATCTATGCATCCTTAAACACACAGATCTCTTTCCTAACCGTTGTACAGTGAGAACATATCTTTAGTTATCCTTAGATACCTCAGAATGTTCTACATTGTTATACAGTGAGCATCACTTGGTTTGACTAATATCTGCTCGTCATACACAGAGTATACGAGACATCCAGTCTTAGTACATTAACATGGCGTACATGTTTGAACAATTGGCTGAAAACACAGGGAACATCCTTTATACGGTTCATGTCCTCTTTAGTGCTAGGACTCTGAGTTCTACTCAGATGTATACTATGTTCTATTGGCAAGTTTCCTTTCTTGGAACCCTTCATCTTGAAGTGTTTCAAGATCTTGTCAATGTATGTACTTTTGCTTAATCTAATTAAGCATTTTGATCTGCTACGATACCAAGGACTTTGTCTCTTCTAGATCCTTCATCGCGAAGTACTATCTTAATCCATGATTTTACACCTTCAAGCATTGGGACGTCGTATAGGATCTAGAATACTGTTATGCTCCCACTGACCTTCTTGTATACAAGATTTCAATTACGAGATGATTGTTCTTGTCCATAAATGGACTTTTGCAACTTGCACTTTTAGGTTTGATGTTTTAAATCCTTATATACGTCCTCGCTCAATATTCCTTTAAAGGAATGAGGCTTTTGACATCAGTCTTCATGGCATCTTGCCATTTATCAGTAATCCGTTCTTCGGATTATTTTGTATCTCGTTTATTATCTTCAACAACTTGTTAAAGCTCAACATCTTGTTGAATGTCAGTTTCAACCATTCGTCCCATCTTTGTGGTTCTTGAATTCCTTCAAGATCTACTGTGTCCCCATTTGTGATTCTTGACAGAAAATCTTTTTTTAAGAACTCACCAGGGTGCGTTAACAAAACTTTTGTTCTCGCTAGACCTGTAGAATTAATATCCAATTGGATATCACATAAAGATGTACTTTTCAGACCTTTGAATCATGTTTTCCAAAAGCTTTATGCTTAGCTTAAGCATTTTAACCCCATATTCTCAAATATGATAACTTTGGGATCTTCCCGCTTTATATTAAGAGAGCGAGTTTTATTGGTCTTTGTTGGTTGATACATAAACTAGTATTTGGGCAACTGTTTTAGGGTATAACCCTAGAAACATTTAGGCAGAGTGATGAGACTCATCATAGAGTGAACCATGTTCAACAGGGTTCTATTTCTCTTATTGGATACACCGTTGTGATGCGGTGTTCCGTGAGGAGTCTACTGGGATAGAATCCCAAAATCTCTAGGATGATCTATTGGCTTAGATATTCATGACCTCGATCTAACCGAAGCATCTTTATCCTTTGCCAAGTATACCCACTACTTCATTCTAAAACTCTTTAAAAAATTTCAAAGCTTTTATATTTGTTCTATTAGGCAAACATACCTATGTCTACTAAAGTCATCAGTAGGATATAATGAAGTAGTGATGACCGTATCTTGTGACATAACTATAAGTCTCACATACATCAGTATGGTCAACCCCTAATAGTTCTTGTGGCCCTTAAAGGTTTACCCTTTGAAGGCTCTTTTGTCATCTTCACTAACAAGATACACATATATCATATGAATCATCATATGATTCCAACTCTCCGTCCGCCTGGAGTTTGACTATGTGCTTTTTGTTTAAATGTCACAAATAGATCAATTTTAAGCCCCGCTTAATTCGTTATAATGATTTATAATTACAATTATTAATTTCATAAAACATTTATTAAGATAAAACGAAAATTTATTTCTAAAACATAAATTCGGTTCGTTGTAATTGAGAAAATGAAACTAAATTCCTAGTAGCACTAGGTACATAAAGACACTTGCTAAGTGTTAATGTAAGACCATCTGGAAAGTTCATATCATATGTCCCTTTGAGCAACAACAGATAGCTTAGCTCCATTTGGTCTGGTTTCATCTTCTCTTCACTTCTTGTTTCCTGAAAGTAGTACTAATATGAGTATCATACTCAATATGTAACACTTAGTCAGAAGTGAATTAAATCAAATTGGTAAACATACCTGAAGGTCTGGCTCTGTTAGCCTTCTGCTTCTTGATTTCTTCCAATCGGGCTGGACAAGTTCTCATTTGGTGCCTATGGTGAAAACAATTATACCATACTGCAACCTCAGGAATTTCTCCTCTGCCCTTATCTATGTTGGAGCTACCAACATGTGTTTTACCCTTGGTTATCTCCCTTTTTTTTCTTTTTGATTATCCCACTGTCAGGTTTGATCATCAAAGCCTGTTTTGGTTTGGTTGAACCCAACTTGGATTTCATGTCTCTCTCAGTAGTTTTAAGTAAGCTGTAAAGCTCTATGAGAGTTTTATTCAAACCTTTCATATTATAGTCCTTAATGAACTGCTTATATGTTATGGGTAGGGAGTTGAGAACCATATCGATTTCCAACTCTTGACCCAGTGGGGAACCAAGACGGGTCAGTTGGTCAAAGTACCCTTTCATTTTCAAAATGTGGGTACTAACTGACGAACGCTCAGTCATTTTGCAAGCACACAATGCTTTAATTGTATCAAATCTCTCCTGTTTTATTTGTAACCGAAACATATACTTCAGTGAAGATATCATATCCCAAGCAGTCATGTTTTCATGATCCCGTAATAATTCGGGAGTCATGGTGGCTAACATTAGACAACCAACAATCAGAGAGTCATCTTGGTACTTATCATAAGCAGTTCTGACTTCAGTTGGAGCATTGTTGACAAGAGCATTTGGAGGGGTTTTTTCAAGAACGTAGAACTTCTTTTCATGCCTAAGTACTGCCCTTAGGAAGCGAAACCATTCGATGAAGTTCGTTTCGTCCAATTTTTCCTTATCTAGGATTGACCGTAGTGTGAATTGGGATATGTTGTTTCAGTTTGAATCTAAGGTAGACATCTACAACAAACATGATTTAATTTTAGTAACTTTAATATCTCAAATAAATGGATTAACCTTTCAAAATCATTTGATTTGAGCTAAGATCCATATTTCACCTACTTCCATAAATGGCCAAGCAACTGTCTATGGAATTAGGCTATCTAGGTAGGTGTAACAACCCGAAAATTTAACAACAAAATATTATAATATCCACAACCCAACAATGGTAGATCCCAATACAAAATTTCTAAAACAGGAATTTTGAACCATCTAGAATCTAGTCTGCTACAACCGAGAAACTAATTAGAACATGCAACTACGCCGCTACTAAGGCCCGCTCTTCAAAACTGCAAACTTTAACATTTCTCTTTTCCCTTTGAGGATCCCGCCACGACTCATTTACCTGAAAATGGATTTTTACAAAAATATTGTGAGGATTAGATCGAAAGGTCTAGTGAATTCCCAACCTCGACCGATTATTACTAAAAGAAGCAGTAAACATTCATAATTTAGATATATTAATTTCACAAACCGCAAGTTATCAGAGTTTACTGAATCCATACCAACGTCCATTATCGCAAATCAGGACTACTCGTCCTCGGGGCCCCCAGTAGATCCCCATACGGCTCCCCAGTAGATGCCGTTCCCATGTGTAAGGAAACGGATTCCAAACACATGGTTTAACCATCCCCGATGGTTATAGATAGCCATGGCCAAATACTCATCCATAATAACACACCAACATACCACCATGCATGTATATAAGTATAGAACAGTACATGGTATAAAGTTTATTATAATAACCGCTTTCCACCGCTAAAACATGATTAATCAAATATTGATAAAATACGACATGATTATTATCAAGTGAGATCCATTTCCAGTTAAAAATAACTACTCATCTATAAAATAAAACAAGGGAACTCACCTGCTTGATGAATCTTGGTAATCACACCCGAATACCCGACTTGCAAAAGGTCAAGTCCTACATTCGAATTTTATAAAGTTAATAAGTTACTCGATCCTATATCCAAAGGTCTCTAGAATAAGGTCTGACTACAAGTGCCTGGGTTCGATCTCATTGCTACCACAGTTCAAAGAACCCCAGACTGTGACACCCCCCGACCCCGGTCGATTAAACCCCGGGCGACTCCGGTCGGTTGGACCCCGGGCGACCCCGGTCGATTGGAGCCCGGGCCACTCCGGTCCGTGCGAACCCAAAAGCGATAACTGTCTTCGAACATGCCCCGATTTAAATCTGAAACGAGAGTTCCCAAATTCCTCACTAAACACGATTCTAAGCAATAAGCATACGTTATCGTATACCGAATCAAGTCCTTAATCCAACCATTAATTTCTACTCTCCCACCTCACGGCGAAACCAGACATGAATCGAAAAAACCCAAAACCCCAAACCAAACTGATAATCGCCCCCCCTTAATAAACCTCAAAATAGAAAGCTTCCACAAAAGAAAAGGGATTTGAGCGCTTACCTCTTGAAGACAAAACCATGAGATGCTCTGATTCCCTTCCTACTCCTTGAATCGTAATGTTTTCCTAGTTTCTCCTCTTCCAAGCGCCGCACACTCCCTTATCGCACACAAGACTGTTTCATTAATGGGTAACCTAGGGTTTTGAGCCCTTTTTGTGGCTTAATTTTCCAATAAGTCCCTAACTTCCTTATTTTTACACTTTTATCCCAAAAGAAAATATAATAATAATAACATCTCACTTAATTCTGAGAAATAATGGCCGTTACAATTTACGATCGTTACAACACTTCTCCCCTTAAAGGGATTCCATCCCCGGAATCTCTTTGTTGAACAAGTCTAGGTATTTGAATTTCATCTCCGATTCTAGTCCCCACGTCGCTTCTCGCCCTTTATGAAACTTCCACTGAACTTTCACAAGGCTAATATCTTTTGTCCTTGGTCGTTTAACTTTATGGTCCACGATGGACTCCGACTCTTCGTTGAAGCTCAACTTCTCATCCACTCGTATATCTTGTAAAGGTACAACCATATTGACCTCTGCAAGACACTTTCTTAGACTTGAGACGTGAAAGGTATTGTGAATACTTCTCAAATCCCCAAGTACTTCCAACTTGTACGCCACTTCCCCGACCCGTTCAACTTGTGAAGGTACACTGCAGATTTCCTCGCAATTTATCCGGTAGGTCAAGATTGCTCAACACTTCTCCACTTTTCTTACACTCGCGAACGGTCCGATGTAACGCAGGCTCAACTTTCCTTTCTTTCCAACTCGCACCACCCCTTTCCAAAGGAATACTTTAAGCAACATACAATTCTGACCCGAAATCCTACGTCTTCCTTCCGTTTAACCGCGTAGCTCTTACGACAAACACGAGTCACCTTCAACCTTTCCTGTCAAAGATAATAAATACCCATCTTGCCATCTTGACACAGGGTCACTCTTGATCTACTCCCCAGGGCTACAGGTGAGAATTCTTGTATTCAACAACATAATACTTAGCAAAGCCCTCCAAAATCGCTCACAACATTACTAACTCTTTTCTTATAACACAACGACGATCACTAATTCTTTGATGGTAACCATTCAATCGCACCATGCACCCATCAACTACAACATCAAACACCCCTATTCCTTTGGATATCCATATATTTATATTTAACCTTACACCATCCTTCGATCTATTGCCAATCTATTCCCTTGTCAAGATGATTCAGTCCCAAGGGCATAAAACAGTACACCACCGAATCTATCAAATCCCATACCTTTATAATCGCTTCAGTGTCCGCTTCTTTAAAGTAAAGCGACACAACCCACGTAATATCCCAATTTCCTCAAAATTAAACACAATACTCCCTGGAGATATACATCGCATTAATACCTACTCCCATCCCCATAATCGATTACTAATACATTCCTGATAACCAATTTATCCATACCATGCACAATTCGACCGAAATATCATTTCCACCTATCCCTTGGCACATTTGCATACACTTGAGAACGTAAGCATTCCACATTTTCACTGCCCCAAATAGTCCACCGAAGACTTTAGCTTCCCCATACATATAACCGGGTATCATCGAACCCACCCGTACTCATAACTCTCTTAGTCTTATTCCGGTTTCACTTGCCCTACAAGAGGAGCAACACTTTCTCACCATACAAGTTTAATTTCCCGACGCCAAACTCAATACTCACTCAGAATGCTTAACGCGCTAACAATTACTCACATCCTCCGGTCTTTCCCTTCGAGCATCTTGAACAATCACTTTACTTGCTTCTATGAAAACATAGATCACTCACTTTCAAAGAAAGGTTTACTCAAGGTGGCAAGTTTTAGACCAAACACACGCGGAAGTAATAATACCCAAACCCATAGCCGAGAGCTTCTTCATATTCTCGCGTGCTGTTCATATACTCGCAAAGTTGACTCTCTTAGCCATACTCCACATTTTTCTGTTCTACTGGGCGAACGTCTCATTTTTAGATTACTTCCATTATGGTGACATACTAGCCTCATTTTCTCACTAACAAATTCGATCTGACTACCGGGATTTACTCATCCCTAAAAATGCTTCACCTCCTCTGTCGAACTTCAATCCACAACAAGGCACTACAACCAACCACATAAAACTTTCTCATCAACGATTTGTCGGAAACCGATGAACTCACCCGGAGTTCACCGTAGCCGAGAAGAATACAAGTTCTTCTTCTAAACAGTCGCCATTTGAATCTTCCTTCTAAATTTTCCAATAAAGATTTACACTTATCCTTGCCATACATTACGATCTAAATTTATTTATTTATTTATTTTTCATAATACAATTATCATGACAGTCCATTATCACGCTGCGGACTTACAGTCTAATCCGGCATAACATATCACCCACTTGATCATGCCATCAACTCATCCTTCGCAACCCTCTTTATATAATCTAGACACCCCTTTCCTGCTAAGCAACATAACACAGTTACACTTGAATATATTGAGAGGCGAGTCCAAGTCCTCCCGGTCATCCGCATACATAATCAAACCTGCCTTCATATACACTTACTCACATTCAATACCCAGTCCATTTCCTGGTTCCATCACTTCTCCAATCCAAATGAATCACGAAGATAAACTCGTAAAATCCAACTCCTATCGACGCCCTTATCTCGGCATATTTTAAACATCTTCTGCTTCCATCGTAAAAATAATAGACATGATCGTACTTCCACTGTATCTCTGGCAATAAGAGTTAATAATGCCATCTTCCTTTCCCAAACATAATGCATTTAATTCTACACTTTCCTATCCTTATCTGAAGGAGGTTCAAGGTCTACATGATGCAAGGTCTAACTTGCAGGGTCATTCCAACCAGCTTGGGCTCAATACTCTTTAATATTTCAAGTTTTATTATTCACTAACATCGGCATTTCGACGATTTCGAGTCTTTCACCCCAAATACGACCATTCACCTACAACAACATTCCAAATTTTCCAAGCAAGATTTCGAACTTCCATAATACCATCAATGTCACAGTCTATTTTCGACATTTTCCATATTCTCCACCTCTTCCTTAAAAAGAACACCGAAGTCATAGATCATTTAACATTAGCTTGACCGACACATTCCCCACGCTCGAACCGCTCCTTGTCCCTAATCCAATAACCTTCACGACTTCATGAGTTCATAGCCTCCATGCATGATGACTCGATAAATAAAATAAATAAAATAAAATAAAAAATCATTCCTCACAATTGAACACTCAAAAGAGCAAAACATTTGAAAACATTCTGAGCACACAAGACTCAACACTCTGATGACTTCAAAGTCATGCAAAACGATCTCAAGAATCGTTTGGTAAAATACCACTTTGATCAACTAAAACGACGTCGCGACAATCGTAGTGCAGAGAGGAAATTTCCTTTTATGACTAGAAAAATTTCTGAACGAAACTGCTTGCACAAAATAAAACAAACGACTCTCACACTCTTTTATAAGATATCGTCTCAGACTCAATTTGGTTATAAAGGTTTGTTGCCAAATGTGTTCATGGGTTTCGCAACACATTTTATCTCAACATGAAAAGAAGTGATATTCTTCACAAATCACTTAGTTTAAGGAGAATTTTATTATTCAACAAAGATAGGTTTGTCTTTTATCTTTAAATACCCACGTGTACGCCTTGGTTTATTTCCAAACATGAAATTAGTTATGTGTGCATCAACCTTTAAATCATGACCGAGCTCTTGAGATACCGTTACAGACACAATGCATGAACTCACTTGCAGTTGAAGGCTATTCACTCACTCGAGGTCACCTGTTACACTCATCCAATCATCATAGCATCTATCCTTTAGCTACCGTTCACTTACTCGTAGCAACAACAACTTGCAATTCACGTGTTAAGTTTCACACTCTAGCTAATTGATTATCCCACCAAGTTCTCGCCTTGAGCCCTGATGTACAATTCGTATGATTTCGAATTTTGACCCCTACAAGCCAATACCCAATCACATTTTCCTCCTCGATCGGTTCCTCCAACAATTTACTTCAATCCCGATTGGTAAGTCATAAGATTCCATCTTTCTCCAAACCTTGAATTTACACCTTTCAGAATTCTAACCCAAACCCTTTTCTCCTGCCCTAACAGATAAACACCCCATCTACCCTCATGGGAACTTACTCGACAATGAAAGTTCCCTCTAGTCAATCCTTCACCCGTTTCGAACACATAAAGTTCTTCCTTGGTCGGTTTGTTCTTGCTTTGAGCAATACTCTTTCTAGAGTATATCATCAATTTCATCACAAGCAACCTCACGCACCGTACCAAACTATTGCCAACAATGCAGGGCTAGAACTTTATTCCCTTCCATCACCCCTTCAAAGACTAACCCCTCAATAACACATTCCGATCACGACGAGGACTAAACTATCCATGCATACTCAACATTCTATTTACTTCCAAGCATAGAGAAGTAATCCGAGTACGTACATGTGCCTGTAAATTCGCAATTACATTGGCCAGTTGTAATTTCAAATTTACCTCACATATTAGTCCCCACTTCTCGAAACATACACTCCTATAGCGGTAAATCCTAGGACATCCTATTTCTCGGTTGTGTCTCATGTCCTACAGTTTAGTTTAGGCCCAACCGGTCGCCTAAATCCCTTAAACTACGGCTCTGATACCAAATGTAACAACCCGAAAATTTAACAACAAAATATTATAATATCCACAACCCAACAATGGTAGATCCCAATACAAAATTTCTAAACCAGGAATTTTGAACCATCTAGAATCTAGTCTGCTACAACCGAGAAACTAATTAGAACATGCAACTACGCCGCTACTAAGGCCCGCTCTTCAAAACTGCTAACTTTAACATTTCTCTTTTCCCTTTGAGGATCTCGCCACGACTCCATTACCTGAAAATGGATTTTTACAAAAATATTGCGAGGATTAGACCGAAAGGTCTAGTGAATTCCCAACCTCGACCGATTATTACTAAAAGAAGCAGTAAACATTCATAATTTAGATATATTAATTTCACAAACCGCAAGTTATCAGAGCTTACTAAATCCATACCAACGTCCATTATCGCAAATCAGGACTACTCGTCCTCGGGGCCCCCAGTAGATCCCCATACGGCCCCCCAGTAGATGTCGTTCCCATGTGTAAGGAAACGGATTCCAAACACATGGTTTAACCATCCCCGATGGTTATAGATAGCTATGGCCAAATACTCATCCATAATAACACACCAACATACCACCATGCATGTATATAAGTATAGAACAGTACATGGTATAAAGTTTATTATAATAACCGCTTTCCACCGCTAAAACATGATTAATCAAATACTGATAAAATACGACATGATTATTATCAAGTGAGATCCATTTCCAGTTAAAAATAACTACTCATTTATAAAATAAAACAAGGGAACTCACCTGCTTGATGAATCTTGGTAACCACACCCGAATACCCGACTTGCAAAAGGTCAAGTCCTACATTCGAATTTTATAAAGTTAATAAGTTACTCGATCCTATATCCAAAGGTCTCTAGAATAAGGTCTGACTACAAGTGTGTGGGTTCAATCTCATTGCTACCAAAGTTCAAAGAACCCCAGATTGTGACACCCCCCGACCCCGGTCGATTGGACCCCGGGCCACTCCGGTCCGTGCGAACCCAAAAGCGATAACTGTCTTCTAACATGCCCCGATTTAAATCCTAAACGAGCGTTCCCAAATTCCTCACTAAACATGATTCTAAGCAATAAGCTTACATTATCGTATACCGAATCAAGTCCTTAATCCAACCATTAATTTATACTCTCCCACCTCACGGCGAAACCAGACATGAATCGAAAAAACCCAAAACCCCAAACCAAACTGATAATCTCGCCCCCCCCTTAATAAACCTCAAAATAGAAAGCTTCCACAAAAGAAAAGGGATTTGAGCGCTTACCTCTTGAAGACAAAACCACGAGATGCTCTGATTCCCTTCCTACTCCTTGAATCGCAATGTTTTCGCAGTTTCTCCTCTTCCAAGCGCTGCACACTCCCTTATCGCACACAAGATTGTTTCATTAATGGGTAACCTAGGGTTTTGAGCCCTTTTTGTGGCTTAATTTCCCAATAAGTCCCTAACTTCCTCATTTTTACACTTTTATCCCAAAAGAAAATATAATAATCATAACATCTCACTTAATTCTGAGAAATAACGGCTGTTACAATTTACGATCGTTACAGTAGGCATCATCCAATTATGTTCAACATAACTCTTAGATATCGTGGGAGCCTATTCAATATATCATATATTGAAATTGGCACGTTTAATCCCACTTCAACGCCTTGAAAATACTCATAAATGGCCAAGCAACTGTCTATGATATTCTCAAGTAAACAAACCATATTACGGTATCGTGATCCCACCTAAATACTAGACTTTAGGGTTTACTAGACCAGTCGTCCAAAATACGACTATTTAAGTGAATGACCAAACAACTGTCCACTTAAATCTCGTTAATTTGGCTCCTTATCTTACACTACATTCAACCAGCATGATTGGCTAAGCACTAACCACACCGGAATCCTGTATGCTCGACAAGTACCTTAAACGGGTGGCGTTACATTTACATTTTGTAAAATGTTTAATTTTAGAAAACATTCTAATTCCTTTTAAAACGTTTGATTTTATTTCTAAAATATTGTTTTAAAAGTTTATCTTATTAAATCGGTATGATTTTGATAAACATATCGATTTTAAAATATCATATTTTATTTACCGATTTAAAATTTGTTTTGCGTTTGATTTTATTTTAAAACGTTTGCAATTATTATAACAATAATATAGTAATAAATAAAAGCAAGCACAAAATAAACAATCACAACAATAATATATGGATTTGCCCCTAATGTGGTGTTGTGAGCCAACACAATAATCACGGTCTATTCTAAGGACGTCTTCAAGCTCCCACTGACCTCGTCATCTTGGTGAACTCCAGGGACTCCGTTTTGATATTTTGAAAACTCCGTCTTCAGATGATTACAAAATAGAAAGATAGCATATCCTAATCTATTTTACATTTGAACCTATCTAGAAAATTAAAATTACATCCCATGCAATTAATACATTTTAATTTTCCAAAAGATAAATATAAATCAACCACGGGTCTTTGGGGCAAACCATATATTATACATTTATTCTAAACATAAAATAAATACAAAATTGGCCAAAATTTAATTAACATAATTAAAAGGGCCAAGTTAATTGGAACAAATTATTATATGGCAAATTTAAAATTATTGACCTAATTTAATTGTTGGTTAACAAACCAAACCCAAAAGAGAGTTAGACCCAATAAAACGGGCCTTGGCCCATCCTACGATCAAGTCGTCTAGGGCACATACCCAACACGAGAAACCAGGGTGAAAGCCCAAAGACAATACTTGGAACTACTAACCCGGACCCAACACCCAAACGGGGCTTCGGCCCAAAAACTAAAATAGATAAATTTGGGTTGGGTTAGCCCTTTCGTTGAAATATAAATAAAAGTTGGATCACCGGTTATAGCTAAAAAAAACGGAATATGACAACCCATTGACTAAAACTTTTAGTCCATGGCTTACAACCCAACACTTTTGGTCACGAAACTGTTGAATTTTGGGAACAAACTAATCGAAACAAAATCAACGATTTATGTCGTAGATTAGGCCGATGAACCAAATGATCCTAGGCCGTGATCCTATCATGTGGCAACAACAACAAAGTAGTGTGACTGATAGCTTAACCATGGATCACGCAATATCCATGGTGAGGGGAAGAAAGAAACCGACGACCAACAACCCTTTAGTTGTGGTTCAATGAACAATGGCAGTAGCCGGTGACGGCAACTTTGGGCCATAGCCCTAGTCCCACCACTGTTCCACTATTAGCACGAACCCAATCGTTCAACAACAACGATTTGACCATAGACCGTTTGTTTGGCTCAATGGCTAGCATCGGAATTTTGAAAACAAAAGGAAAACCAAACTCCACCCGCTTGGAGTGGCGGTGTGGTGAAACAAGAAAACGGCAGCAGCCGTTGAACCTAACCGAAAAACTTCCAATTTGCAAGAAAATCAACCACGGGGTTCATAAAGCAGCCACCAGTTACTTAACAAACGATGTTTATCGAGAAACCCACGACCATGGTCGTGGTTCATGGTGACGGTGGCATTATCAATAGTAATAAGATCGCCAGAGATAAAACAGACGGTCAACCTTGACATCAACAACCGTAGAAACAGGCGGTAGCCTGTGATCTCCGGTGGCGAAACAGCCTTAACCAGCTGTCGATGGCGTGTAATGGGAAAAAAAACGAGGCAAGAACTAGTCCCGTGATGAAGTTCGATCGGCCATTTAGAGCAATAGCCCAACAGCGAGGAACAACAGCCGACGACATAAGCTGCAGTCGGCCGACGATGACCAACGGCAAAGGAGCCGGTGGTGGCTTTTGTTTTGGAGATCGATTAGGGTTTTGCAATGGAGAAAACAACCATCCGGGAGAATAGACAATCGATTGCTAATATAAAAGTCGACAACCATAGTTGACGGCGATCTATGGTTGAGCCCTTTGGAGGCGGCGACGATGAAAATAGGGTTCAAAAATCCTTAAGCCTTCTATTTAACCATGACACCTTTTTCAAGGAAAATGGATCCAAAGAAAATGAGTCTAAAAGGATACTTTGGGTCCAATTAAATTCGGTTCCAGTTAGATTAAAATTTTCCATATAAAATTGCAATTCCCTTTTTTTAATTAAATGACATCAAAGTGGCTCTGATACCACTGAAGGGTTTTAATGAAATTTGTAACCGATAAAACGCAGCGGAAAATTAAATAATTTTGGTTACAACAATTATAGAAAAACTTATCTGAATAAACTTAAAACCCAATCGGATCCAATGATGCATTTAACTAAAATAAACCACGCCATAGGGGGTTTAGAATATGTACCTTTCAAGATCTAACAGGATTAAAACTGAAGCACCAAGAAACCAAAGTAGGTTTCCTCTAACGGTAGTCCACACACGAACACGTTTTCCGTCTCCACCAGGTGCTAGCCCAAGAACCCTAGAGCTATATGTGTTTTACAGAAAAGAAAATGTTTTTTTTCTGTATTTCTCTGAAAGGCTAAATCTAATTTCAATTGTTCATCAAATGGTTTAGCCTAACCCCTTATTTATACCAGAAGAATTATAGTTAGACTATAATTCAATTAATGATTAAATAAGGTTTAGTAATTATCTGTAATATTCAAATTCAAATTCAAATATATATATATATATATATAATTATCCTTTTAAACTTTAAAATATATATAATTATCCTTTTAAACTTTAAAATATAATTATATAATTACAGATAATTCCCCGTAATTATCGTAATTACGTTTTCACCCTGTAATTATCATAATTACAGTTTAACACATATTTTCATAAAATTCGGGTTTCTAGAAATGGAAACAAACACATTCTTTGTGTGCGACACTATAGGTTTACATACTCCTCACCAGTATCTCTGTGTGACACGTGTCGTGGATATATAATAACTTACAATAATGGTTTGTACAAATGTCTTGGTTTGCACTATAACACATCCCTATATATATATATATATATATATATATATATATATAGGCCAAGATTACTTTGCAACCCATGTAAATTTTGCAACCCATACAACCCACATCTTAACCGTTGGATCAATAAAAAGCGGTTATTTATTTTTATTTTTTGTTTTTTTAATTGAAAATATCGGGCCCACATCTACTATAACCGTCGATCATGAATCCAACGGTTAAGATGTGGGTTGCATAAGTTGTAAGATTTACATGAGTTGTAAATTAAACTACCTATATATATAGCCATAAGTTCAAATGAGAAGTGCTAAGTGTGTGAGAAGTAGAAAAATGATCATTGCGCTTCATCTGGTCAACATTTGAGGTTTTGACTGTGAAGCACCGGATAATTCGATCGTATGATATGCGGAAGATAGAGAGGTAGTCTCGAAACTTTTACAAATAGGTGGCAAACGAGTTCATATGTGAACATGTGTGATTCACATATCACCTATATGTGCATATATGAACCATTTAACTGATTCACATATGAACCCTTATGATTAGCATTAGAACCCGTGTGATTAGTCATAATTCACATATGAACTATTTAACTAATCACACGGCTTCATATATGAATCACAACGGTTCATATATGCATAGATAGTTCATATGTGAATCACATAGGTTCACATATGAACCAATTTGCTGTCTATTTATAGAAGTTATGAAACTAACCCTCTATTTTTTTCATAGCCACAAATTTTGACCAGTCAAAGCCGCAAATCTAGACCAGTCAAATCCGCAATTATTGACCAATCTTGACCATATGAAGGGGCTAGGATCATATCTCTACTTTTCACACACTTAACACTTCTCTTGAACCTCTCCGTGTGTGTGTGTATATATATATATATATATATATATATATATATATATATATATATATATATATATATATATATATATAGGGTGCGTTTCTTTTACAACCCAAGCAATTTGTACAAACTATGCAAACCAATCTTAGCCGTTCATCAAGTCTAATGAATATATGATTTTATTTTGTTTTCTAATTTAAAATCATGGTTATAATGAATAAACTTAATATTTCCTAATTTAAAATCATGATTATAATGAATAAACTTAACATTTTTCATATATATATATCACAATCATTTTTAATGAATCATAATCATTATCCATAAATATATCTATTGTTTCCTAATATAGTGGTTTGCATAGTTTGTACAAATTGCTTGGGTTGCAAAAGAAACGCACCATATATATATATATATATATATATATATATATATATATATATATATATTTTGCTAAAACAAATTTTAGAAAAATTTACATTAACTATAACTTTAAATAATTAATAAAATTAAAATTAGTCAAATTAAAACATTTTTAGAATTGTTATATTTGGTTTTTAATAACTATAAATATTAAATAATAATTAAAAAATAATATAAATAATTAATAATTAGTATTAATCTATAATTAAAATTAATTAATAATTTTCAATTACTATTCATTAATATTTATTCATAACCAACATTTATTAATACTAGTAATAATTAATTTTTTCTTAATATTTACTAATAATTAATATTTTTGTAATAATTTAATAATAATAAATAAAATTATTAAGGGTTATAATTGGAAAAAATATTAACAAACTCCTAAAACACTACTCCAACTAGCATTTCAATAAACTAACTTATATCCATCCAAACATGTATTCAAAAAATAAGCTAATTTATGTTTGCCAAACAATGCCTAACATAAATGGGTAATAAATTTAATAAAATAATGCATACTAACTTATTGTTATTTTGTCTTTCTTGATTTTATTTTATGAATTTGTGTGATTTTGGGAGATCAAGATTATCTTCTATTGGTAATCAGTTTTATGAATATTTTGTCGCATTAGTAGGACTAAACACTTATCGTGTATATGAATATCAATTGGTTATGAATTAGTTTTATAAAAACATAATGTATTAATAAGTTATATATACGTAATAATAAAGTGTAAAATGTTGTATAATATAGTATAAATATTGTATGAATATACTTGTGATTGAAATTTTGATAAGTAGGTTAGAAAAATCGAAACACACACAGACACACACATATACGCATATATATATGGGCCGCTTCGGTCACAAATCCATTTTAGATTGTGAACTGGGGGATAAATGAGAGCACATCATGTGTCCCATACATTTAAGGGTTATTCATAATGAATAGTGTATCAATTTATTAAGAATCATAAATGTTGTATTATTCATCATGAATAATTCACGAAAGTTCACATTCATTATTCATTATAAATGTGGACACTCGAGGACACATGTCGCACGCTTCTTTGTTCCCCAGTTCACAACCTAAAACGAGTTTGCGACTACACTTTTCTCTCTCTCTCTCTCTCTCTCTTTATAATATATATATATATATATATATATGAAGAGATTCATTTGAAAAATGCTAAATATATGAGAAATAGAGAAGTAATCCAATCCTTTCATTCGGTCAAGATCGGCTTTGACTGATTAACAATTACGGCTTTGACTGGTCAAAAGTTACGGCTATTCCAAAAATAGAAGGACAATTTCGTAATTTCTACAAATACACGAGACACGTTCATATATGAACTATATGTTCATATGTGAACCAATGTAATTCACATATGAACTATTTTAACTGATTCATATATGAACCAATTAACTGATTCACATATGAACTAATTAACTGTAGGTTCATATGTGAATCAGTTGAATTAATTAACAGATTCATATATGAACCTTTGTGATTCACATATGAACTAGTTAACTGATTCATATATGAATCAGTTAAAAGAGTTCATATCTGAATTACACTTATTTATATATGAACATATAATTCATATGTGAATCATACATGTTCATATATGAACTTGTCTGACGTATTTTACGAAACTACCCCTCTATCTTCTACAGACCACACAAAGAATTATCCTGTGATTTATGGTCAAAGTCGCAAATGTTGACCAGATAAAGGGTTAGGATCATTTATTTATTTTCATATTTTTAGCATTTCTCAAATGAACCTCTCCCTATATATATATATATATATATATATATATATATATATATATATATATATATATATAGAAGTAATCCTAGCCTTTATTCGGTCAAGATTGGCTTTGACTGGTCAAATATTGCGTCTTTGACTGGTCAACAATTACGGTTTTGACTAGTCAAAAGTTGCGGCTATTCTAAAAATAGAAGGACATTTTCGTAATTTTTACAAATACATTGGATGAGTTCATATATGAATCTGTATGATTCACATATGAACTATATGTTCATATATGAACCAGTGTAATTCACATTTGAACTCTTTTAGCTGATTCATATATGAACCAATTAACCGATTCACATATGAACTAATTAACTGTAGGTTCATATGTGAGTCAGTTGAACTAATTAATAGATTCATATATGAACCTTTGTGATTCACATATGAACTAATTAACTGATTCATATATGAACGTATAATTCATATATGAATCACAAAGGTTCATATATGAATTAGTTAAAAGAGTTCATATGTGAATTACACTGGTTCATATATGAACATATAATTCATATGTGAATCATACAAATTCATAGATGAATTCTTCCCGTGTATTTTACGAAACTACACCTCTATCTTCTACAGACAAAACAAGAAATTATCCGGTGCTTAATGGTTAAAGCCACAAATGTTGACCAGATAAAGGGCTAGGATCATTTCTTTATTTCTCATATTTTTAGCATTTCCCAAATGAACCTAATCCTATATATATATATATATATATATATATATATATATATATATATATATATATATAGAGGGAGGTTCAAGGGAAAACCTCAAAAAAACGGAAAACTGAGGAACACCCTGGTAGCCTTTAATCTGGATGGTATTCACTTGTGCATACAAGTAATTTAGAACATGCACATGTGCATATGCACAAGTGCATAATATGCATTTGTGCATAAAAACCCAAAAAACAAATTAATTACTTGTATGCACAAGTGCATACCGTCCAAATTAAAGGCTATCAGGGTGTTCCTCAGTTTTCTGTATTTTTGAGGTTTTCCCTTGAACCTGACCCTATATATATATATATATATAATTTTAAAGGTATTTTTTTTAAATGGAGATAAATTTGTTGGCTTCCAAAACTTGATATATTTATATGAAAAAAACAATATAAGTTTTTATTCTTATTGTTTACAAAAGGAGTAAAATAATAAATATCATAAAAAATAAAAGATTTGTATGTATTAATGTTGTGGAAATCATATATATCCACAAAGTGGAAATATCATCATAAAGGCGGTGCAAGTATAGCTCGGACACTATGATCGTTTTCAAGTAATAAAGTGATAAATATACCAAGATCGTATCCACAAGGATCATATTTCAGAGTTTCGAGTAGTAGGTCGAGAATATAATGATTTCAATTATAGAAGAAGAAAATATATTTGCGCAAGTTTGAGATTTTCACAAGGAAATCTAAACAAGTAATAAAAATAAGTATGAGTGTAAGGGGCCGTTTATTAAACGCTTACCCGGTAAGTGCTTACCAAGGCATTTACCTTACCGGATGGACATGGCAAGAGCATATAATCTTACCCGGTAAGAGCGGTGATAAGAATGGAGAGTCTTACCCGGTAAGTGAGAGTGACAACTCTTACCCGGGTAAGAGCTTGCCGGGTAAATTGTTATATACGATACCATTGTGATGATCACAATTTTACCCGGTAAAGTAAGTTAATTTGTCGAGTTTTATTGGTAAGCGCTTACCGGGTAAGCATTTGGGTAAACGGCCTAAATGTCACCTAAGAGACCAGTAGTAACAATATGGTCAAGGAGACTGGTCACAAAAACATCTATAAAAGTCTCCATCTCTCGTAAGTGAACCTCCATAGAGAGTGGCCACAATCTCCCTATAAAGTCACCAATTTTATGAACCAAAGGTTTGCAACCGAACTAAGTAGATTTCAGGGAATCTTAGTTCTATCAGTATGGAGAGAATGCTCATATCTCTAAGTAACACCACCCTCGATTGACGTTTAAACCTTAGTTACAAAATCATGTAAACACCGGTGTCTCTACGTGATTATGAAAGACTTTCTCAAATCTTCTTGCATCACTGAAACCATATTTCAAAATCCGCCCATCTCTAGGTCTATGACCTAATATTAACACTTCAAGTGATCGGTTTGTCCTTATTGAGTTAAAGCTTCGACTACTTGCCTTCGACATCCCCCTCCTTGCGGTTAAGGTAACAACTTGAATAACCAAGCCTAAAATTTAGTAACAATGGCAACACCTAGGCGTTTCCTACTACTCTTAGGTTTGACTCACACCACACCCACACCCACACCCAAAGGCTCATTGTCTTCTTCATTCACTCTTTCGTGAAAGCTCACACTTTACTTTCCTTCCTTTAAGCCTTTAGGTAGATATTTTTAGGTAAATAAATACTTGCATCGATATATGGGTTTTGCTTTTGTCTTCTCTTCATCTTCCTTTATCTCTAGAGTTTGACTTTCAATAATGTTATAATGCAGCTAAAATAAGCAGACGAATACATACAAAAAGTGATATTTTCCAGCTGTCCTCGAATTTTGTCGCTCACCGACAAAGTGGCCACTTTCCTCTGTCCAATATTTAACCCAAAAATGATCCGTCCAACAATCAAAACACAAAACTTTATCCTCAATAGCTCCAAATGAAAATAAATAAATAAAATGGAGAAATATGAACACATAAAGGGGAAACACACTCTAAAATGAAAGAAAAATACACACAAACAATGTGTAAATAACATTGAAAGTTATCAATTATCCTTTCAAGCTTCCATTCTTATTCCTTTATATATGTACTTTTTGCATGTTGGAATGTTCACTGAAATAATCTTTTTACCTTTTGAGGTAGAGAAAAGTTATATCCTTGATAAAATCAAGGATCTAATTCCTACTAGGGGTTTCTTGGAGTTTAAATTTGGGCATAGAGAGACTAATAACTTAGCTCACTGTAACATTCTCAAATTTGGAAAGAGCGCCAAATTTAAAATTTCCAATAATACATCAAATAAAGGATAAATCCCTTTCTATATAAATCAATACTTGAATTACCTCAAATAAAAAAAAATCTAAATTTAAAATCAACAATTGATAAACCAAGCCTTACATAAAGACTAGGTCAAGGTCGGGTGTTAGTAAGACCCAATAACGGTCGCTATCTCCAAATGAGGAAGACGTCACCGAATAGCTAAATCCTTCTCGTGTCTCTATCTAGCACTCAATTAATCACATGTCGCTAGCACCAAACTCCAACAAGGACCTGATGTACATGCCGAAAAATAAAAAGAGTTAGGCTTAACGCTTAGTGAGTTCAAGCAGTTTTCATCATAATTATAAAACAGTACAACTGAAATATTGCTTATTTAAAACATAATTTCTCAAATGAAATGTATTTCATCGTAAAAACAACATCTTTCCAAAACCCACTATTTTCGTGATGAAAACTCTAAATAAAAAATACCATTAAATTTGAATTCAAAACCCAACACTCATTATAAAACATAAATAAGGTTTAATGTCCAAATATTGTAAATATGGATAAAAACTCTATTATCCAAAAATACTCCAAAACATGGATAAGGTGCAATACCCAAAGCCATAAATAATGGAAAACACTCCATACTCAAAACAACACCGAAAACATAGATAATACACTATCCGAAAATAACAATCTTTGGTGATAGGGGAGATCCGTATCCATCAAATGTGACGAACACAAAAGTAAGCCATAAAGCAACATTAATGAGCCTCAACTATGGATCATACGGTCATCAAGTTCAACCACCCATGCTCTGTAGTTTGAGTCCCCCGCTGATCCTAGTCATGCTCGTTTTTGCTAGAAATGACAGCCACTACAGACTACATGGTCATCAATTTCAACTACTCACGGTCTATAGCTTGAGTCCCCCACTACGGATCATATGGTCATCAAGTCCAACCACCCATGGTCTATAGCTCGAGTCCCCTGTTACATACCAGTTCTAACAAGGATACAAGGACAACAATCCCATTCCAAACCATCTGACTCCTATGCCTATGGATCAATTGTATTACAATATAAACTTACATGACTCCATATGAACGATAACACACTCAAAGCATGTAACATTTCAAATAAATTTTCCATAACTGCGTATAATTCCAAAGCTCGATATAAAACAAATTAAACCGGACAAATGTTCCACGAGACTCATCTGAGTCAAAACCGAGCCAAAATCTCAACTCAATTGACTAATCAATAAAAGCCAATATAAGCAATAAAATGCAAATGTTCAGTAAATAGGTATACTCGTGTTCCAAAAGTATGACTAACTCAAAAACTAATCATTGGTTGGGACCAGGGGCGGAAGGTTATGAAGGCCAAAGGGGGCAGTGGCCCCTTTGACTTTTTTCCTACTAACTAGCAATATATTTATTATTTATATGTATTCTTTATTTTTTTTAATTTGGCCACCTAAAATTCTAAGCCCAAATCTACTTATAACCTTTTAATTTAATTTTTTATTTTACACAAAGCCCAACCCAACTAATCAACTATTAGTCCATAACTCCATGCTCTATATTCCTAATTTCCTACCACTTTACTTATCTTCCTCCCTACGTTATTGTAATCCGTGATTTCATCCAAGAAAAAAAAATCATACTTTTTTAAGTTAAATTTCCATATTCCATCCAGCAAAAAGAACCTCCTGCTTCGATATGCAATTTTCGAGGGAATCGTTTTTCAAGCAAAGTTAGCAAAAACCAATTTCCGTCAACAATCCTCCGTCTCCCAAGGTTAGGTTTCCACATTCTTAATGTTTTATCTTTTATTATTTAATTTTGTGGTTAAAATTTTATGAATTTATAAACTTCTCGTTATATATTGTGAGTGTAAGTTGTATATGTGACAAGGGTTGAGTTCCGGTGAGAAGTGCTAAATTTGGTGAGAAGCGTGAGAAGTGATTATCAACTATTAGATGAGAAATAAACAAACATTATGATGAGATGCATCGAGATTTAGGTATTTATCCATAGTTGATTTAATTTCTTGTGATTTATTGTTACAATGCTACTATGAAATTTAGGAGTTCAGAAATTTAGAGGTTTAGCCATAATCAGATGTATAATGGGCTATTCATGTGATTTGTTACTTTTGTTTTGATATGTAGACCAAGATGAAAAATCAATCTACCATTCATGGGGTTTTTTTAAAAGAAAGCATCCTAGTTCTTCGCAAAATTTTGATTTGTTACTTTTGTTTTGATATGTAGACCAAGATGAAAAATCAATCTACCATTCATGGGGTATTTTAAAAGAAAGCATCCTAGTTCTTCGCAAAATCTTGAAGAGACACCAAATACATCTGGTGTTCCGGTTACTGAAAACCCTTGCAAAAAAGCGCAAACGAAAATTAATGATATTGATCTTAGTACCCTTGAACGAGATCCCGGTTTGCGTCTTCAAATTTATGATTATCCTATTAATCAACAAGATACAGTTCGACGAGCTTATATGAATATTGGTCCCCTTCAACCATTACTTTCCGTATATCCAAGATCTGAACTAGAAACTCACAAATGGAGCTTTCAAGCATCTTGGTTTAGGTTATATCCTTGGATTGAATATTCAATAACTTTAGATGCAACATTTTGTTTCCCGTGTTTTCTTTTTAACAAGCCTTCTGTACCTAGCCAACAAGCATTTGTTAAAGATGGATTTCGAAAGTGGAAGAAAGTTGGTGGAAAAAGATGTGCTTTATTGCAACATATGGGAACTGAGTGTACATCTTCCCACTCAGTTAGAATTAAACTATAAAACGAATAAAGTTAAAACATTATGACTACAGAAATAACGCGATGCCAAAATCATTCAAAGCTAATAATACCTGTCACATATCGTTCGCAATGAAAAATTTGTAGAAAATTTATTAAAAACTAAAACATCAATATCATCTCAATCTACAGCTAACCATTCAACGGTCTCTATTATAAATAAATAAATAAAACAATAAAACTTATCCGAGAAATTCGATTCACTACTTTCAATAACCATCAATACAAAAAACAACTAAATCAAACCTTATTGTAAAACCGAACTAAAATGATCAAATACGATTTGCTAAAAAAATAACAATACCTGAAAGAAACCTCAAACCACCCTTGTAGCAAATTTGGATCTTCAATCCTCAACAATCTTCAATCATCATCAATGAATCAACAATCTTTGATCCTCATTAAATCAAAATCTTTGAAAACTAAAATAGGTTTTTTTTTTGGACAAAGACAGCAGCATAAAGCTGCTCCCTTTCTTTTATAACCCCAAGAATCCCCTCTAATCCCACAAGATTCCTTTTTCTAAACCTACGATTTCCTTTCCTTTTATCTAAATTTTCCTTGTTTTTCTTTTTACATAATTCACGGCCAAGACTTCAGCAAATATCTCTTTTTCTTTTGAAAGTCCAACCCATCAATGACTTGTACATCATTTTCTTTTGCTGACAGCAACACTTTTTCACTTTCGATATCAAATTCGGCTCAGATTCATTCCGAGTTTGCAAAAACTCAAACCTTCAAAGTTGTATCCCCGTCTGTTAGGTTTCCAGATCATTCTGAATCAACTAAAACCGAGCTCGGATGAGTGAGATATGCTCAAAATACCACAGCTTCACAAATCTGTCAACAATCCTCTTTTTATCCCTTTTTCGCTCCACACTTTCCCGAACCTATCAAAACACAAAAACACAGTAATGTAGTTCGGTTTTACCATTTTAACAAATTAATGAGCGACGATTGACAAGAAAATAAAGTAAAACTTAATGACTGATCAAAACACCCCACACTTAATCATTGACCGTCCTCGGGCAATAAAACCGTTTATTTCGGTAATTAAAAAAATAATCAAGTCAGACTCTTTGGAACTCATAGTATATCATGAATATGGGATAAGTCAATCATCAAACCCTTAGCACATGCATACTATTTCGAGAACTAACATGAAATGATCCGGTAAGCTCTCACTAAGTATAAGATTCACTCAATCACTCACGTGTTTGGGTTATAAGGTTCCGCTCCAAACATCCTCACGTGACTAATACTCTACCATAGGCTTGCAAAAATTCTCATTCTCCACCGCTGGAAGTGCATGCAAGATACAAATCAAAATGTAATTTTCAAGGGTTGTAGTGGTGGCAACAGGTAAGGTGGGATAACATATGGTGAAGTGACTTTTAAAACCTTTAAGACTAAGAGACATTATGAGCAATATGTAACACCCTGATTTCGGTATGTCATTAATCTAATCATAAATCTCATTATCGAACCTAATGTTGGAAGTGTGTGTTCTTCGAGTCGAAATCGGGTGAAAACAGGCTTCGGCATGCCCGGGGCGACAGTACCCGCGATTGTGACAGGGGCCACTCTCGCGGGGCACTATCGCGAGGATTGTACCGCGAGGGTGGTGGTGCTGGCGACTGTGACCAGCGATTGTGACAATTGTCACTTTCGCGTGTCACTATCGCCGAAGAGGTACCGCGGGTTCTTGGGAGCGGGCAATTGTGACCAAGCGATTGGTTCTTGGGAGCGGGAAATTGTGACCAAGCGATTATGACAGTGTCATAATCGCGAGGCAAGGTCGTCGCCGACCTCCAGGCCCTTAAATGCTCACCAACCCGTTTTTAAGTCATTTGGTGTTTTTGGGAGCTCTTTGAATGCGATTTAGAAGGACAAAAAGGTATGGTTTTCATATTTCCTCATTAAATGCTAATATAAAGGATCCTCACATATGATGTAACACCCTGATTTCGAGAGGCACCATTTCAAGTTAATACCGAAACCGATATATTAGGGAAAAATAAGATAAATGATTTTGGACTTGAATCCTAGATTTTATAGTCTATATGGATGAATTATTCAATTACGAGTCCAACGGTTCTTTCTGGAGCAAAATCGGAGCTATAACGAAGAAGTTACGGCCAAAACAGTGAATAATGAAGAAACCGGACAAACAGTGCACGGGGCGAGTTGTGGCGCGACCTAGGCCGCCCCGTAACCTTCCCGGAGCCCTGTTCAAGCATAAAACCCATTCGGGCGACTTGTGGCGTGACCTAGGCCGCCCAGTAACCCGTGCGGAGCCCTGTTCGAGCTTAAAACCCGATTTTCAGCCACCAAACTTCATTTCTTCATATCTTCATCATCCAAACTCCGATTTCAGTGATTCAAGTTGCCATGGTTTCATTTTTTAGAGCTCTTCAAGGATTTAGCAAGATATTATAAAGTCTATTGGAGTAGACAAGAGTATTTGTGGTGGTAGTCTCCTCATCCCTCTATCTTCATCTTCTTGATCAAGTTTTCTAGGGTTTCATCCACCCTTGTTCTTCCTTTCATAGATTGGAGGTTTGTAACCCTTTTGGTGAACTAGAGGTGTTTTTGTTGATGGGCTCAAGCTTTGGTAAAGGTAATCTTCTCTTCTCTTCAACTATGGAAATTAGGGTTTTGGTATATATTGAGATCTTCAAGTATAATGTTTAGAGGATGACCTCTTATGGTTGAATCTGGGTATTTATGGTTAGAAATGTATGGATCTAGGTTTTCAGAAGTTTTTGGCTTGAGGATTCAAGTGTTCTTCAAAGGAGCTCAAGTTGGGGTAAAATCTAGACTTAGCCTAAATCTAGCAAGGTGAGTTCAAGTGATTTGTGAAAACGGTGTACATGCCAAAATGCCTATTTTAAAGTGTTTACATGTTTTATATGGAATTGTTAACGGCTAATCATCTGATAAATTTTGGTTATTTGGAACTATTCAACTTTATAAATTTATGAAACACCCACATTTGGGATTTTGTGCATTTTGATAAATAAATCATATATTTTGGGTATCTAAATGCTTTATTTCATGGAGTATATTTTTGAGTATAAATGTATTTTATTGGGTGTAATGGGATGATTTGAAAGGATAAAAGGTATAACCCACTTGGAAATGTTTTGTCCCAATCTAAATTGTGTTGGAGTTATTTGTATGATTTGAAGCATGTGTTGCATTATTTCGGGTCATCTACGTTTGATTTCATTTTATGATTTTCAACGTTGGGTTTTCGGATTTATTGAACTTATGGCTCGGCTTGGATTTTATTGGGTCTTGGGGATACTTGTCCGGTTTTGTTAGCTCAATGTAGAGCGCTTTGGTTATGATTTGCATTTATTGCATCTTATTTGGGAATTACATGTTTTGAATGTGTTGGTTCATTCGTTTTGAGTCATGTAATGTTTCAGCCCCGTCTGCTATGGATCCATTAGCACTTTTGTTATTTTGGGCGATGTTGGGACGACTAGCCTCCTACATCGCGGCACATTAGGCATCGATTTGGGTTGTAAGTCCTTCGTGCGGCACGTTAGGCATCGGTTTGGGTTGTAGGTCCTTCGTGCGGCACGTTTGGCATCGGTTTGGGTTGTTAGTCCTTCGTGCAGTATCTATGGGTGTATGCTGAAAGATGCTGAGCTCGATACTTTTGTTATTTGTCCAATGGTGGAACGCTAGTTAACCCCCATTGTGGTGCTGTTATGCTTCTTCGGTATGGTGTAAGTCCTCCGTGCAAGTATCTATGGGTGTATTCTGAAAGATGTTGAGCCCGATACTTAATACCAGTTTAACGTAATGTGTGACTTACTCTGTGCACGTCACATTATGCGGAATCGGGTTTCCCCCGTCACCGAAAGGTGTTGTCTTTGGGCTGAGTCTTTTATATATTTGTTTTTGGTGACATTTTGCATACATGACTTTATTCCATGTTTTATGGGTTGAGTATTAATCCCCGCCCGTGTTTTGGGGTGTTTTAGAATATGAAGCGTTATTTACATTATTATAAATTGAGAGTCGATTTATATTCTCACTTTGAGCAAGTTTTGGGTTAAATCTAAGTTTACGAAAGAACGATTTATATTGGGATCTCAGTCTTTGAAAACAGTTGGTTTGGTTTATGATTAACTCGATGTCTCTTTCGTTTAAAATGCATAATTATTGATAAACGAGTCGTTTTCATAAGTGAAGCACATCATTTTGAGAGATTATGATTTTAATTGCACCCTTTGTTTTTAAACAATTAATTTACATATGTTGAAAACTTTTGAGCTCACTAGGCGTTAAGCCTAACATTTTTATTTTGTCGGCATGTGCATTAGGTTCTGTTTTGGGTAAGTGCTAGTGATGCTTGGAAGAGACGAGTGTTTGTTGTAAGCTCGAGAAGTGTTTTGCTTGGTGAAGTCTTTCGCGTTGGTTTAGGGAAGAGAAACTTACATTTGGGTTAAGTGACACCCGACTTCGATTCAGTCCCTATATATAAGACTGTAGTTTTATAATTGTTGTGGTTAATTATAGAATTTTAAATTTGAGGTATATGGAGATTGATGTTTAAGTGGGAGTTTTATCTTTTAATTGATATTATATCGAGATTTTTTTTAGTTGCTCTAACCAAATTCGAGGGTGTTACAAGTTGGTATCAGAGCTTAAGTTTGAGAGAATTAGGTATTGATTTTTGGATGCCTAGACTCAAACTAGCGTTCTTATAAGTAATTGTAAGTGCATTTACACCTTAGGTATCTTAAGATACGATATTTTGGGGTTGATCGAGCTGCTAGAAACGGAAAACTTGTCGAGGGTCGCAAGGATGATCATGTACGGTACGTTCATAATGACACCTGGCCAGTGTTATGGTGAACCTACATGCTACATGTGTATACTTGAACTACCTTGGTATGATGACCGTTGGGGTAGTGGGGAAGTTTCTAAGCAAGTAATTTAAGGAAGGATTGATGTTTATAGCAATGTCACTTTGGAGTGATGGTTAAGCGTGTTGAATGCACTAAGTTGACCACTTTGAGTCGAAGCTATTGGTCGGATTAGAACCATAAGCTTGTTAATTGACTCTATTTCGAGAAGAAACTGTAAGGGGAACCGATGAAATTGTCGATGATCGCCTTAAGATGTTTGAACATCCGGATGATATTGGTATGACGGAAAATTGAGGAATGTGATTTCGAGGTATCGAGTGCCGGCCAAATCCATGCACAACATTTATTTCTAAAATGAGTTTGCATTATTTGTTTCTCATGTTTTCAAAGCATAAAGTGAGCTATATTTACGAAATCTTGGTAAAGTGTTTAGCATTCATCAAATTTTAAACCGTGAGTTTAAGCATGCACGAAATTGTTTTGTTGTTCGTGGTTACAAGTATTTTATTTATTGGAAATCTCTTCATCTTCGTTTTGTGTCTAACTCTATTTTTGATATTATAAGATCCATATTTTTTATGTCATTTTGGGTATTGGACAAGTAACTGTAGAATTTTTAACCTTGACATTGGATCTCCTCCACGTATGTTAAGGTTTTAAAGGAAGAGTTGTCCCCATGTTCTTGAGTCGGAATTTTCTGGAGGATTTGGTTTGTGTAAGTCGTGTTTAATTTTATGAGTATAGTTTTGCGGCGTTTTGGAGTGCGTGAGTGTACTTTGAGATGCGTGGGTTTTAAATTTCTTTGCGTGTAAATTTACGCGTTTTTGGGCGTCGTGTCTCATCAAAGTTTTGTTGAAAAAGGTCACCTTGTCTTACGTTGTGGTTTTAGAATTTTGACATTTTAAACTTATTGTCGTCTTATACTTTTATGTTGGGAAATGAAAATTTTGATACCGCTTGATTTTAGCGTTAATGAGTTTTATGAGGATCCAGTCGGGTCTTATGGCGTCTTATGTTATGACAGTTTGAGTCGCGTAATTAAAAAGAAATTTTGGGGAACGTGTAGACTTGCATTATTGTGTGTGTGTCAATTTGTGAGTTTTGTTCAATACTTTGTCTCATGTGAGTCTTGCACAGGTATTTTTGCAACCGTAAGAGGCGTTTTGAAAATCTTAATGTCGCATGACTGCATCTTGAGTTTTACACAAGTATATGTGTACACTGTTTGGGTTGAGTTTGATTTACACTCGCATGAGTAAGTATGTATGTTGTCTCGTATTAAACTTTTAATCTATAACATGTTCAGTTGTTGAATTTACTGTTAGAATTTTTCCGCAGTGCATTAAAGGAGTTATTGGCATTCATGTCGTTGTAGTTCTATTTTGGTCAAATGTGTTTTGTCTGCGCGGCTCAGAGCTTTAAACTCGATTTGAAATTTATTTGCATTCCCATCGTCCTATAGAGTTTTGGGGAATAAACTGATGCATATGGGACTTGTTGAAAATTTTATGCCACAACGTTTTTGGTTAAAGAGGAAAATTTTAAAGATAAAATTGTGAAGTTCCCTTTTGGAGTTGTACAAACACTTATGACACGTGTTGGGGTGCAGGAATTTATCTTCATGTTTATAGTGTAAATTTTGTGACACGCCTTTTGTTACCATTTTATTTATGTAAATATTTATCAAACGAATTTTGGAAATGGTTTTATATGTGTAGCGTCGGTGATCAACTTTCAACCTATCGAGTGATCGGTAGTGGATTTTACCGCACAAGCAATTGTTATAAAGCTTATGTATTTGAAAGTTTCATAAAGGTATAAATTGGCAAATTTGTTGAAAACCTTGAACTCATTAGGCCTATAGATTTAAACCCCTATCGTGAAAGGAGTTGTAACTAAGGAACTAAGGAGTCCTTGGGAAATTAAGCGTCGGATTATCCGATCCGTGGTCAGTCCGAATTTTGGATTTCAATTTATGAATCGGTACACGCACGAATAATTGAAGTAGTAGACTTGTGTATTCTCCTAGATATTTAAGTGGTGATATTTCTGTTTCGGTAAACCTTCGGGATAAATCATTGGGTGGTTGCTTGACTTCGGTAGGATGTGAGCCGATGGGTCGGATGTGTACCATCCGGGCGAGTCTTCAGGAATAAGGAAATTATGATGATTTGATTGTCGGAATTTAGTACCATGATAGGTGTCGACTTTGAATCATCGGTGTAAAATATGGAAGGAAATTTATGGTGGTATATCCACGATTGAGGTGTAAGAGTTTTGAACATAGGTGTCGACATTCGATTTGAGGATAATAACCGTTGGGATGCTTCATTGTACTTCCGATGAAACCGGTGCGTCAGCAATTTAACTGGTAACCTTGAGAATATTAGATGATGGAAATTAGGAATCGATCATTGGTAATTCTGTAATCAACAAGGTTTCACTGATTCGTCAACCAATGCTTGACTGCACTCTAGGAATGGAGTAACCGTGTAGTTAGGGTAATCCGTAGTCTACCGATGGCGTGCCGTGTCAGTTGAGGAACGGATCGAATGTTATGATTGGATCGAACCTAACTGGTGTTAGGAAATGTCGTCAAGGAAGGGGACGATGAATCTTTTATAGTATGGATTATCGAGGAATTGGGTTAGAATGTCGAGGTAAACCTTAAGTAGAAATCGACTATTGAGGAGACCTTGATGGGTCGGAATTAAAATGCCTAAGGGATGAATTCACTTTGGAGCATTCTTGGTGGAACTATTCTTGAGGGGATATGTGCAACCCAAGGTTGGGAGACAACCGAGATCTTAAGGATAAGAAAGTGGTTGATAAGGACTCGATGTTCGTCTCGTCATCGGTAAGATACATCGAACCTTGAAATTGAGTTATGATCGGTTTCGTACATGGGGCAAGGTATCATGCAGGCATTACTTTTTGGGTAGAGAACCGATTGACCTCTCTAAGGGCGACGTTGGGTGTTTGATAGGTGCCAGATTTCGAGGACGAAATCTCTTTCAAGGTTGGGAGGATTTTAACACCCCGATTTCGAGAGGCACCATTTCAAGTTAATACCGAAACCGAAATATTAGAGAAAAATAAGATAAAGGATTTTGGACTTTAATCCTAGATTTTATAGTCTATATGGATGAAGGATTCAATTACGAGTCCAACGGTTCTTTCCGGAGCAAAATCGGAGCTATAACGAAGAAGTTACGGCCAAAACAGTGAATAATGAAGAAACCGGACAAACAGTGCACGGGGCGAGTTGTGGCGCGACCTAGGCCGCCCCGTAACCTGCCCGGAGCCCTGTTCAAGCATAAAACCCATTCGGGCGACTTGTGGCGTGACCTAGGCCGCCCGGTAACCCGTGCGGAGCCCTGTTCGAGCTTAAAACCCGATTTTCAGCCACCAAACTTCATTTCTTCATATCTTCTTCATCCAAACTCCAATTTCAGTGATTCAAGTTGCCATGGTTTCATTTTTTAGAGCTCTTCAAGGATTTAGCAAGATATTAGAAAGTCTATTGGAGTATACAAGAGTATTTGTGGTGGTAATCTCCTCATCCCTCCATCTTCATCTTCTTGATCAAGTTTTCTAGGGTTTCATCCACCCTTGTTCTTCCTTTCATAGATTGGAGGTTTGTAACCATTTTGGTGAACTAGAGGTGTTTTTGTTGATGGGCTCAAGTTTTGGTAAAAGGTAATCTTCTCTTCTCTTCAACTATGGAAATTAGGGTTTTGGTATATATTGAGATCTTCAAGTATAATGTTTAGAGAATGACCTCTTATGGTTGAATATGGGTATTTATGGTTGGAAATGTATGGATCTAGGTTTTCAGAAGTTTTTGGCTTGAGGATTCAAGTGTTCTTCAAAGGAGCTCAAGTTGGGGTAAAATCTAGACTTAGCCTAAATCTAGCAAGGTGAGTTCAAGTGATTTGTGAAAACGGTGTACATGCCAAAATGCCTATTTTAAAGTGTTTACATGTTTTATATGGAATTGTTAACTGCTAATCATCTGATAAGTTTTGGTTATTCGGAAGTATTCAACTTTATAAATTTATAAAACACCAACATTTGGGATTTTGTGCATTTTGATAAATAAATCATATATTTTGGGTATCTAAATGCTTTATTTCATGGAGTATATTTTTGAGTATAACTGCATTTTATTGGGTGTCATGGGATGATATGAAAGGATAAAAGGTATAACCCACTTGGAAATGTTTTATCCCAATCTAAATCGTGTTGGAGTTATTTGTGTGAGTTGAAGCATGGGTTGCATTATTTTGGGTCATCTACGTTTGATTTCATTTTATGATTTTCAACGTTGGGTTTTCGGATTTATTGAACTTATGGCTCGGCTTGGATTTTATTGGGTCTTGGGGATACTTGTCCAGTTTTGTTAGCTCAATGTAGAGCGCTTTGGTTATGATTTGCATTTATTGCATCTTATTTGGGAATTACATGTTTTGAATGTGTTGGTTCATTCGTTTTGAGTCATGTAATGTTTCAGCCCCGTCCTTTTGTTATTTTGGGCGATGTTGGGACGACTAGCCTCCTGCATCACGGCACGTTAGGCATCGGTTTGGGTTGTAAGTCCTTCGTGCGACACGTTAGGCATCAGTTTGGGTTGTAAGTCCTTCGTGCGACACGTTTGGCATCGGTTTGGGTTTGTAAGTCCTTCGTGCAGTATCTATGGGTGTATGCTGAAAGATGCTGAGCTCGATACTTTTGTTATTTGTCCAATGGTGGAACGCTAGTTAACCCCCATTGCGGCGCTGTTAGGCTTCTTCAGTATGGTGTAAGTCCTCCGTGCAAGTATCTATGGGTGTATTCTGAAAGATGTTGAGCCCGATACTTAATACCAGTTTAACGTAATGTGTGACTTACTCTGTGCACGTCACATTATGCGGAATCGGGTTTCCCCCGTCACCGAAAGGTGTTGTCTTTGGGCTGAGTCTTTTATATATTTGTTTTCGGTGACATTTTGCATACATGAATTTATTCCATGTTTTATGGGTTGAGTATTAATCCCTGCCCGTGTTTTGGGGTGTTTTAGAATATGAAGCGTTATTTACATTATTATAAATTGAGAGTCGATTTATATTCTCACTTTGATCAAGTTTTGGGTTAAATCTAAGTTTACGAAAGAACGATTTATATTGGGATCTCAGTCTTTGAAAACAGTTGGTTTAGTTAATGATTAACTCGATGTCTCTTTCGTTTAAAATGCATAATTATTGATAAACGAGTCGTTTTCATAAGTGAAGCACATCATTTTGAGAGATTATGATTTTAATTGCACCCTTTGTTTTTAAACAATTAATTTACATATGTTGAAAACTCTTGAGCTCACTAGGCGTTAAGCCTGACATTTTTATTTTGTCGGCATGTGCATTAGGTTCTGTTTTAGGTAAGTGCTAGCGATGCTTGGAAGAGACGAGTGTTTGTTGTAAGCTCGAGAAGTGTTTTGCTTGGTGAAGTCTTTCGCGTTGGTTTAGGGAAGAGCAACTTACATTTGGGTTAAGTGACACCCGACTTCGATTCAGTCCCTATATATAAGACTGTAGTTTTATAATTGTTGTGGTTAATTATAGAATTTTAAATTTGAGGTATATGGAGATTGATGTTTAAGTGGGAGTTTTATCTTTTAATTGATATTATATCGAGATTTTTTTTAGTTGCTCTAACCAAATTTGAGGGTGTTACATATGATTCATGGGTTTGATTTAGGTTGGTGACTGCGATTAAGAGTTTGTGCTTCAAGTTCAAGTGCCATTTCTCCTCCCCTCTCAAGTATCATTATCTTGGGTTTGTGTATAACCCTTGCAAGGTGAGTTCCTACACCTCCTTAAACTATTGTATATGATTATATTCTTGTATTTTGGTCCTTTACACTCTTCTAACCTAAGTGACGGTTGGTTTGACAAATCTCAACCCAAAAACCTATATTTATGGGGTTCTAGGGTTTGTGGTAACAAATGTGGTTTCTAAAATAGATTCATAAGAATTGGAGATCTACTCATACGCCCAAGTAATTATCGATTTACTCTTGCTTTTATGATGATTAATATACTCCCAACTAAAGTAGGGTTTCATCTTGATTTACTCATTTTGGGTCAAAGTTCTTGAATAATGATTGCTATTGTAATAACAAGTATTATGATAACATTTGGTAGGTTTGATATTAAACGTTTTCCACCAAATAATGGGAGTCAAGTATTTGAAGTAAGACTGGTTATGAATGTAACTAGACATTGAGTCTAAAGTGCGCATTTAATTATTATCATGATTGGTTGTATTTGATTTTAGTATTAGTGCAATGGATCCATAGGTACGGTGTTCCTATGTCCCGCTTTGGGACATTTGGTTCACCACTTTGGCACATAATAGGCATCGGGTTCCATGGTAAGTAAAGTGTGGGCCTATACGGTCGGGCAACGTCCCATGGGCAGTAAGGTGTAATTCCATTGTGCCTGAGTTCTCCTGTTTTGGAACTCTCAAGAATAGACCTGGAGTGGTTGACTTGATGTTTTTGAGCAATAGACTTGGAGTAGTTGAGCTTGCTATGTGATTAGAATTATTTGTAACATGTAATGATTACTAAAGGTTTATTTGATCTGTTTTGATTTAGCTCACGACTAGATCGGCTGTATGACTTCAACGGGTTTATCATTTATATATTATTCAGCTTAATTGTTCTCACTAGGCTTTAGCCTAATGCTTGCTCTTTGGTGGTCATGTATGGCAGGTCATTCTAGCAGTGGGGCTCATCGGGATTGAAAGGACGGCCTTGGGTCGAGAGCAGTCTTTTTGAAGATATAGTGACCAATACATTGAAGAATAGAGATTACACACTTTGGAAGAATAACAACACCCTACCTTAATCTTACTTGACCAAGTTAGATTATTAGGTTGTCGAGTTTATTCTTTATTTGATTTGGGTTTGTAATTGTCATAATTTTATCCCCGTGTAGGGTTGACATACACTTGGGTTAGATTGTCATATCCGTATTATACAGGTTGTTTGGTCTCCCTTTTAGGGTGGACTGGTTTCCTCTACTTTTAGACGTCATATTGCCAAATTTTCAATTTTTAAATTCACCTCAAATTTTAGGATGTTACAAGTTGGTATCAGAGCATTAGTTTAAGTGAGCTAGGTATGAATGTAAGATGCCTAGACTTAAGCTAAGATTATTAAGCTATGACTTGTGAGATGGGGTAGAACTCCTAAGATAGGATGGTCTTAGAGTCAACGAAACTTACACAAATTAAAAGTTGTAGTGATGGTAATGAAAACTCTTACGTATCATGTATTCATAATTTCACTTAGCTAACGTTATTATGAAGATATTTTACGTGAGCATACTTGATCTACTGTTGTTATGATAATTGATAAGTGTAGTAGTATGTTTCCTTGTGTTATTCCTGTAGCCTATTTCTTATTCTATTTCGTGCATGTGTGTGGCAGACTCATGGTTAACACCAGAAATCGGCCGGAAGGTCAAGAGGCCACGACATCCACGACCGACCATCCGCGAGTGACTGTGGCGGATGAACCCTTCCGACTGGTTAATGTATTGGGCGGGGGACCCGAGTACATTCTCCGATGCAAACTAGAAACTGAAAAGCCCATTATGGAAGAAGTTACGGCAGAGACAAGAATGATGGACCGCATGATGCTGACTATGAACAGAGCCATGGCACAACAACAAGAAATGTTCTTAAAACTCATGGAGGACCGAGACACCAACAACAAATGGTTGACGAGAACATAATCGTGGTGGGATCCGGGGGTACCGGACCTGAAATTCCCACTGATGGGAACGCAACCCCGGGAGTCAGGCAAGCGGCGAAGACTTGCACATTCAAGGCCTTTCTTGGTTGCCGACCACCGACATTTAAGGGTTCGGATGATCCGACAGTTTGTGTGGGTTGGATTCGGGAGATGGAACATGCTTTCCGATCGAGCAAGTGTGGAGGACATAAGACAATATTTGGCTCACAGATGTTGAGAAGCGTGACCCTCACTCGGTGGAATATATATTCCGCTTCCCTCGAGGAGACCGTCTTGGACAAGCTGACTTGGGCAACATTCAAAGAGAAATTGCTAGAGGAGTATTGTAACGAGAGATTGATGGACCAGATTGCGGATGAATTCCAGAACTTGAAGAAGGGTAACCTGTTTGTGAAAGAGTATACTCGACTATTTATGGACAAGCTGGGGTTGGTGGGACACCTAGTCCCGACAGAGAAGGGGAAGATCAAAGCCTACATAAAGGGGCTTCCATCTGATATGATGTCAATGATTAGAGTGTCGAAGGCCTCTACTCTTCGAGAGGCGGTAAAGGAGGCACAATTAATGGAAGACGCCTACAACCGGGGAAAAGAGGAAGGTTCTCGTTTGGTAAAATGGGAGGGAAACTCTATGACCTCCAAGAAACCAAGACCTTTCAGCAACAACTACCAACGGGGAGCCGATCCTAGGCGCGAGGCTAGGTGGTGTTCCAAGTGTCGAAGCAAGCATTTCGGCCCATGAAACTTCATTCTCGGAGCTTGTTTCAAATGCGGGAAGCCTGGACATACTTATAAAGATTGTCCCGTCAAGGGACGAATGTGTTTCGAGTGCAAAGAGCCAGGGCATGTTAGAGAAAAATGCCCGAAGTTGAAGGCTGGCGGAACCGACGGGAAGAAGATAGATCATCCAAGAATGGCTGAGAGAGCTTTTCAAATGACTACGGAGGAAGCTAAGGCTTCTACCGATGTAGTGTCGGGTACGTTTCTCCTAAACTCCGTGCCTACACGTGTATTATTTGATTCGGGTGCTAGTTTCTCGTTCATATATGATGTGTTTTGTCAAAAGTTTGCCATGCCTTTGAGTAGTCTAGATGATTCTATAGTGGTATAAATAGCTAATGGTGGTCAAGTAATAATCCGGGATATCATGAGAGATTTCACTCTCGAGTTTGAAGGGAAGAAATTCCCCATAAACTTGATGCCTATGCAAATTGGTGGGTTCGATGTGGTAGTGGGAATGGATTGGTTATTGGGGAACCAAGCCGAGATTTTCTGTTCCAAGAAGATAATTCGACTACCCGTTGTGGATGGAGAGGCGACAATAATCTATGGTGAAAGAAGGAAGGGTGAAGTGGCGATTATCTCCATGATCAAAGCACGTAAATGTTTAGCGAAAGGATGCTCATCCTTCTTGGCGTATGCAATCGACACCAAACTCGAGAAGAGAAAGCTAGAAGATGTTAGAGTGGTACGCAAGTTTCCTGATGTATTTCCAGAAGACTTGCCCGGTTTGCCACCCGATCGCCTAGTGGAATTCCAGATTGATCTCATTCCGGGAGCGGCTCCGATTCCCCGAGCTCCCTACTGGCTGGCTCCTACCGAGATGCAAGAAATGATGACTCAGCTCCAAGACCTTCTTGAGAAGGGTTTCATACGACCGAGTTCGTCACCTTGGGGAGCTCCAGTATTGTTCGTCAGGAAGAAAGACGGCTCAATGAGGATGTGTATCGACTACAGAGAACTGAACAAGGTAACGGTGAAGAACAAGTATCCACTTCCGAGGATCGATGACTTGTTTGCTCAACTTCAAGGTGCGGGTTGCTTCTCAAAGATCGACCTTCGGTCGAGGTATCATCAAGTGAAGGTGACGAAGGGAGACATTCCAAAGATGGCATTTAGGACGCGTTACGGTCATTACGAGTTCCTAGTAATGCCGTTCGGTCTAACCAACGCGCCGGCTATATTAATGGACTTGATGAACCGAGTGTGCCAGCCATTCCTCGACAAGTCGGTAATTGTGTTCATCGACGACATCTTAGTGTAGTTCAAAGACGAAGCGGACCACGAGCAATATCTTCGAGAAGTATTAGAGGTGCTAAGGCGAGAAAAGCTTTACGCAAAGTTTTCAAAGTGTGACTTTTGGCTCCAAGAGGTGCAGTTTTTGGGTCATGTAGTTGCGAAGGAAGGAGTGAAAGTGGACCCCGCGAAGATCGAGGTTATGACGAATTGGGAATCTCCCAAGAGTACGTCATAAATCCGAAATTTTCTAGGATTGGCGGGATATTACCGAAGATTCATCCAAGTTTTTTTCCAAAATAGCTTCTTCATTGACGGCCTTAACTCGAAAGAACGTGAAGTTCGAGTGGACCGGGAGTCAAGAGAAAGAGTTTCGAACTTTACAAAGGAAGCTTTGTGAAGCTCCCATCTTATCTTTACCCGATGGGACGGAAGAATTTATGTGTATAGTGATGCGTAGAAGATGGGTTTGGGTTGTGTTCTAATGCAAAGGGGTAAAGTGATTGCTTACGCGTCAAGGAAACTCAAAGTTCATGAAGTCAACTACCCAACCCACGATTTGGAATTGGCGGTGGTGGTGTTTGCCTTAAAATTATGGCGACACTACGTATACAGCACGAAGTGCACTCTTTACACGGACCACAGGAGTTTGAGGCATATATTTGATCAAAAGGAGCAAAATATGAGGCAACGGAGGTGGTTGGAATTATTAAAGGATTACGATTGCGAGTTGCTTTACCATCCGGGTAAGGCAAACGTCGTCGCCGATGCTTTCAGTCGAAAGGACTATGGGGGGAATTCTAAAGCTACTTTCACGCAGATCGAGTTGACATTAACACTCATTGATCAAATTAAAGCATCGTAAGCCGAAGCCTTGTTAGAAGAGAACCTCAAGGGAGAGGTCATGTCAAAGCAACACCTACTCTTGACGGAAGATAGTTGAGGAGTAAATCTTTTCAACGGGCGAGTTTGGGTGCCTAAGATCGGGGGCAATCGAGAACTTCTTCTTGAGGATGCCCACAAATCAAAGTATTATATCCATCCGGGAAGCACAAAAATGTACCGGGACTTAAAATTACACTATTGGTGGCGGTTATGAAGCTTGATGTGGCGCGCTCTGTAGAGAGATGTGTGACTTGATTGCAAATGAAGGCCGAGCACCAACGACCTTACAGAAGCTTACAATCTTTGGAGATCCCAGAATGGAAATGGGAGCACATCACTATGGACTTTGTGACGAAATTGCCAAAGACCTTGAGAGGTCACGACACCATTTGGGTGATAGTGGACTGCTTGACCAAGAGTGCTCATTTCTTGGCCATGCGAGAGACTTTACCTATGGACAAGCTAGAAAAGTTCTAAATTGATGAAGTGATATCTCGTCATGGCGTGCCACTATATATTGTCTCAAATCACGATAGTCGGTTTACGTCACACTTTTGGGACGGATTGCAAAAAGAATTGGGTACGCGTGTGAAGTTGAGTACGACCTACCATCCCCAAACCAATGGCCAACGCGAGAGGACGATTCAGACACTTGAAGACATGTTGAGGTCTTGTGTACTCGACTTCGGGGGTAGTTGGGACTCGCACCTACCTTTGGTAGAGTTCGCGTACAACAATAGCTATCACTCGAATATAGGGATGGCGCCGTTTGAAGCTTTATATGGTCGCAAGTGCCGAACTCCCGTATGTTGGCTTGAAGCGGAAGAGAAGCAGTTCGCCGGACCTGAAATTGTGCAAGAAACGGCGGACAAGGTTAAAGATATTCGCGAGCGTTTGAAGGCGGCTCAAGACCGGAAGAAAAGTTACGCCGACAAGAAGAGGCGACCGATAGAGTTCCAAGTAGGGGATCGTGTCATGTTGAAGGTGTCCCCTTGGAAAGGAATTATTCGATTTGGAAAGCGCGGGAAGTTGAGTCCCCGTTTCCTTGGGCCATTTACCGTGATTAAGCGGGCTATATATAAATACATATATATAGGGGGGGGGGTGTTCAAAACCAAGCTTCTTTTGCCGTCAAACTTCTATGGTGTAAAACATAAGGGTGTTGATACGGACACCCCACCTCTTAATTATCACCATTCCTTAAAAAAAGGTTTGTTTGAAGAAAAAGTCAAAAGGTCAAAAAAAACTTTTAATTATCTCTATTCCCTAAAAAAAGTTTTTTGACTTTTTAGTAAATTGTGGCAGGATAATTAAAACTATTTCCTAAAAAAAAACTTTTTGACTTTTTAGGAAAATTGTCTATGGAGTTGATAGATTCTTGGAAGACGGGATGTGAAGTTGTGTCTTAGAAACAAATACATTTAACAATTTCTATTTAGAAAAATATATTTTATTTAAACATAATTTTAAAGATAATGTCAAAATGTAAACAACCATCCTCTATACTTTGGTCGTATTTTTGACTTTTTATCATTATTCTACACCGGAGTAAATGCATGACAGCCAACCATCTTTTCTCAACCATGCCTACTTCTTAACCCTAATTTTTTGGGTTCTCAAAAAAAGTAAATTTTTTTAAAGATTGTGTAATTAAAACTAATACATTATGTTATTAGTTGGTGAGTAATTTGGTTATATATTAATACATTGTGTTGTTAGTTGGTGAGTAATTTGGTTATATATTAATACAGTTTGTTGTTAGTTGGTGAGTAATTTGGTTATATATATAACTCTATCAATTAACACATTAACAGTTACCAAATCAACCAAATTGAGGTAAAAAATACAAGTTTATTGCAACACTTGTTTTTAGGTGGAGAGGGAAGTGGGGTAGGGGACGATTGAGTTTTTTTCCCTTTTTTTCTTTGTTAATGTTTGAAATTTCTTTTTATGATCATTTACTAATTTTGTAATACTTTACAAAAAATTTCAGGTATCGTGTTTAAGATGACGAGTACGTCAAAGTTTTCCACTGACCAAGTATAGTATTTAGCATTGTTGTTATGTACAAGATCTATTTTATTTGTTTATATATTCAATCACTGACATAAATAACTTTTTGATTTTAGGTGTTTATGTCTCGAGAGGATTTGATGGTTTGGGTGCAAAATGTGGCAAGATCTCTTGGTTTTGTTATTGTCACAAAACGATCAAAGACTCGACCAAGTGGTTATGTGTCTAAAGTTGTACTCATGTGTGACCGTGGTGGTATATCAAGAAGTAAAATCGATTCTAAAAAAGACATTGGAACAATGAAAACTGATTGTCCATTCGAATTGGTAGCAAAATATTCAAAAATGAATGATTTTTGGACTTTAAGGGTCGTACGTGATGAGCATAATCATGAACCCGCAACGTATATTGAGGGTCATGCATATGCAATGAGATTTTCTAATAACGAATATCGTTTAGTTGCAGATTTGACACAGTTGAATGTGAAACCACGTGATATTTTATCAACATTGAAGGAGCAGAATGAGAATAATGTATCTTCATTAAGGACCGTATACAATGCACGTCGTAAGTATCGTATGTCCGAGCAACAAGGTAGAAATCCAATACAAAATCTTATGTATATTTTGCAGGATAAAGGTTATCACTTTGAGTTCCGTACAAATGATAGTACTAATGAGCTAGAAGAATTATTCTTCGCTCATCCGACATCAATGGAGATGTGGCATGCATTTCCACATGTCGTGCTAATGGATGCCACGTATAATACAAACAAGTATAACCTTCCTTTCCTCGAAATTGTTGGAGTTACTTCTACAAATAAGACATTTTCAATAGCGTTCGTATTTATGCATAAAGAAAAAACAAACAACTATACTTGGGCATTGACGTGCTTGAAAATGACTATGGACGAGTCTTTCTCCCCTCGTGTCATAGTCACAGATAGAGATCTAGCTTTAATGAAAGCATGCGAGAATATTTTTCTGGATAGTAAGAATTTACTCTGCAGATGGCATATTTCAAATGATATCACCAAGCATTGCAGGCAACGTATAAAGTCACATCAAACTTGGAGTCGTCTTCTACCAAGATGGAATTCATTAGTTGAATCCCCAACAGAGACAATATATAAGCAAAACTATGCGTACCTTCAGGCACTATTAGTTGAACACATAGGTATTATTTACATAATTTTTGAAATTCTAATATGCTTAACAAATTTATTCGTTCTAATTTTACATTTATGTTTTTTCACTTGTTAGATGTTCTTGATTATCTGCATAGGGTTTGGTTAGACAAGTACGCAGAAAGGTTTGTTTCTCTTTGGACCGACAAGTATCTTAACTTTGGGAACTCAACAACAAATAGAGTTGAGAGTCAACATGCAAAGTTAAAAAAATACTTGGATATGGCAAAGTGTGATTTAGACAGGTTTGTCTATATCATTGAGGACATTGTACAGTCACAACATACAGCTATCAAAGAAAGTTTTGAAAGAAGTAGAATATTTCGTTGGAAAGAACTTAACGTACCACTGTTCCAAGACTTACAGGGTTCTGTCTCAAAATATGCTATGAAAAAAATATCAGTCGAACTTGATCGGGCTAAAGGCTTTCCGTTAACTCAAGAATTTTGTGGTTGTCAGTTGCGAACATGTTTTGGGTTGCTATATGCTCACGAACTTGTAATGTATATCAGTGCAGGTAAATTTTTCTTGATTCAGTTAATATATGTTTTTTTTCTAATTAAATGAAATTCTAAGCAATTTAGTTGAATACAAGTATGTCTATTCCACTACATTCGATTGATATTTTTTAGAGGAAGCTCAATTTTGTGTCATCCATGCCTGTCAAAGAAAAAAATGTTGATTGTGAGATGTTTGAAAAGAGTTCTCCTCATCAATCAGAATCTAGCAAGTTCAGCTTTTTAAGAAAACTGAAGGAGGTTGTCGAACCCATGGTTAAGAAAAATAACCGTGGGCGTCCCAAAATCAAGCGTGGTCATCTTTCAAATCATGTTCCTCATAGACATAGTTGTGTAAACACAAATTTTTTTTGGGATTTCACCGAGCAACCGGTGAGACACAGTTCATATGATATGGATGTAACCAAGGAACAGTGGGAGCGAGGTTCATACACAATAGACTTGAACAAAGAACCATCAGGTCAAAGTTCACCCCAAATAAACTTGAACGAGGAACCAGTGGGGAATCTGTTAATGAAACAAATCCCGAGTATGTTTCATTATTATGTTACATATATACGAGATGTAAGAGGAGACGGGATCTGTGGATTTCGAGCAATAGCTACTTGTCTTGGTTTTGGTGAAGACCATTGGCTTTACATTCGGCAACAACTTTTAGATGAGTTATTGACTTCATACAATGTTTATGCTAAAGTTTTCACCGATGGTCTAAATGAAATACACACTTCATTGTCTTTCTGGGATTCACCTGCACCACCGCAACATTGGATGGTTATACCAGAGACAAGCATCTTGATTGCTAACAGGTTTGGTGTGACCGTCAACTTTTTAAGCAATGGAGAATGTTCGACTTGCTTCCCTCTATGGAAAGGTTCAGAAGAGTTCCAATCACATCCAATTATTACAATTGCACATGTAAATGGTAATCATTATGTGATGGTAATTTTAGAAGGAGACCATCCAATGCCTCATATTTTACGATATTGGGTGCGCCATAAAGCTTCGTCTGCAGTTACATGGGAAACCATGTATATGAGACGTTTAGAAAATTATAGACAACTCAATCCTCGTTGTTCCGAAAAAGATTTTGTAGACTTATCGTATTTTATGTAATAAATATTAATCTATTGTCCTTTAATTATTTTTATCTCGTATTTTTGTGATGATTAGAAAAAATGTTACTTCAATAAAAAATGTATTTTTATTTATGATTTGGTATTATAAATCACTTAACAAAAAATAAGAAATAAAATAACAAAAAAAAAATATTTAATAGAAGGTAAAAAAAAGTTAATGTATATTTTTATTTATTAAACATTTAACAAATGTATTTTTATTTATATTAACAAAATGTAAGAAAAAAAAACAAAAAAAATAAAAGTAAAAAAGTAATAATGATTATAAAGTGATTAGTACTTTCTTGAATTGACAAGATTAGGGGGGGTGTAATGATCCTTCACTCTAATCTAGATAAAACATTGAAATCGAAGCCTAAGGTGTCATATGCCATGGATGGTGGGGTTAATTTCCAACACTTGTCTCCCTTGCTCCGACTATGGACCGAATATTCGTCAAAGCAATAAAACGATTTCTAGTTTTGGGGAAAAGAAAAAGGATACCGGTTTCAAATTCTCAATTACAGTATAAAATAGTATATCTCTGATTTTATTTTGATTGGGTATATAGTTTTCTGTTTTGGTTGTATACCGGTTTGCTCTAAACGGTCGAATTATAGATTTAAGCATAAATTAAAACGAATCAAAACACAAAACATATATATATATATATATATATATATATATATATATATATATAGGGGTTAAATCTAATGAAAACCAAAAAAAGGTTACAAATTTAAGGACTAATCTAAACCCTTGATTAGAAAAAATCAAGGGTCATTAAGAAAAAAAGCTTATTTGTAATAAAGGGAAAATATAAGGGTAGTTTTGACATTTTTCAATGATTTTTAAGGGTATAATTGAAATTATATTATATTATACACGGATTTCAAATCTAATATAAATGAAATTGTATTATTTATTAAATCCAAATACTTATTTACACATATTTCAAATATAATTCATAATTGATTAATTGCTACTCCAGTTCATTCATCGTCTCCGTCGACTCCAGTTCATTCATCGTCTCCGTCGACTCCAGTTCAATTTCATCTCTGATAAAGATCAATCACTGGAGTTTGATTAACAATCTGTAATCGAATGGCAACTGATAATGTTCATTCACTGCCGAAGATAAGGATCAAAGGTATTGTTCATTACTAAATCTTTAACATTCAAATTTTAGGGTTTTAATAGGAGTTAAAATCGATATCTTGATCTGCAGTTGGTAGAAAGAGCGAGAGGTTGGTAGAGAAAACAAATCAAGATGATAATGCACCTCTTCGAAACATTATAGAAGAAGCTAAGAAACAATCTGATCCAAAGGTGTCGAAAGAAGATATTTTAGTTTTGATTTTTTAGTTATTTACTGTTATTCAAATTTATCTATCAGATTCATAAGGTGAAATTTTTGACTGTTTTTAGTTTTGATTTAGGTTTGATTCATAAGGTGAAACAATCAATTTTGACCTACCTAAACCTATCTATCAGATTCATAAGGTGAAACAATCTAACTATGTTTCATCGAAACGATAAGACTATGTTTCACGAGGTGTTTTTTTAACTATGTTTCATATGGTGAAATAATGTTTCATAAGGTGAAATAATGTTTATGTAACTATGTTTCATAAGGTGAAATAATGTGAAGACAATGAATTTATTGATGTTTTTTAACTATGTTTCATAAGGTGAAGACAATGAATTTATTGATGTTTCATAAGGTGAAATAATGTCATTTTGTTTTATAATGTGAACCTATTTCATAACGTGAATATGTTTATGTTTTCATAAGGTGAATATACTGTCATTTTGTTTCACAATGTGAACCTATTTCACAAGGTGAATATGTTTATTTGTTCATAAGGTGAAGCACTGTTTATTTGCACAGTAAAATGTTATTTGCACAGCAGCTATCGCTTGTTTATGTTTTCATAAGGTGAATATACTGTCATTTTGTTTCACAAATAAACATCACAATAAAATGTTATTTGCACAGCAGCTATCGCTTGTTTATGTTTTCATAAGATGAATATACTGTCATTTTGTTTCACAATGTGAACCTATTTCACAAGGTGAATATGTTTATTTGTTCATAAGGTGAAAAACTGCCATTAACATAAGGTGAATATGTTTATATTTTCATAACGTGAAGCAAATTTTTTCTTAAAGTTATATATAAACATTGCCATTCACCTATATAGTTTTATTTAACATCACAATAAAATGTTATTTGCACAGGGGACAAGGTTGAGGAGCAAATGCAGACTTTTCAAACCAAACAGACAGTTGAAGGCATGGTTCTTAATGCATCTAGGATTGATAAAGGTATGAATTTTTAAACTTTGTAAATGGTAATGATATAGTGATATGGATAATAATTCAAGTTACAATATATTGATCTATGCAGAAAAAGTGAATATGACAAGGGAAATGATCAAGAAAAGAAAGAAAACGGACAAAGTAAGCATTTCAAAGGATTCAAACCCTACAGGTACTTGCATCAATTCACCACATGAATAATTTCACAACATGAATCACTGATTCATATATAAATGACTATTATACGGAATATTTGCACAGGGGATAAGAATGAGGAACAAATGCATATTGTTCAAGCAAAAGAGAGAGGTGCAGGTATAGATCCTAAGGAATCTGTGACTGAAAAAGGTATTGTTCATAATATAAATATAAAATGAATTTGTTTATGTTTATATTTAGATGATCAACCACCGAAGAAAAAAATCAAAGCTACAACAAAGAGTGATAAAAAAGTTGCTATTACTCAAAAAAGCCCTAACACAAGATCTGCTGCAAAGAACAAGTTTGTTGGTAAATCGAAGGGCAATGAAAAGAAAGTGATAAATTCAAGTGTTAGATCACTATCACTAACAAAGGGCAACAAGAAGGTTGTAAGAAAGAATAAGGAAAAGGTTGTTATGAATCAGGACTATAATACAATAAAGATAAGGACATCTCCAAAGTCACTGTATTTGGCAATGTAAAGCCTGACCATTGAACAAAAGGAATGGGTGATTAGGATGGGTTTTGAATCAATTCTGAAAATGAAGATAGATTCAATACCATCAAAGATGGCTTTCTATATTGTTGACAATCTTGATACTGATAACATGAGGTTAAATCTTAGGGAAGCTTCAATAGAAATAACACCAGACAGTGTGCATCAAATGTTAGGAGTGCCTATTGGAGGATTATATTTGAATTCACTGGATTGTGCACAAGAAGAAGAAGACATTAATAGCGAATGGAGACAAAAATTTGAGAATCCGAAAGTTCGACCAATGGAAATCATGAAGAAGATCAAGAATTCAAAGGTTACTGATTTCAATTTCAAGATCAACTTCATAACTTTGTTTGTGAATACAATGGCAGATTGCAATAAGATGGGTTGTTGCAATTTGGGGTTCCTATCACACCTGCGTAAAGACATGGACTTAGGAAACATTGACTGATGCAAGTTCATATTTGATTTTCTTAAGACTAGTAAGCAGGGATGGAAGAGAGCCAGTGAATTAAGTTTCTATTCTGGGCCAATAACTTTCTTGACGGTACGTCTTATAATAATATTTATATAAAGTCATAGTCTATCAAATGGAACATTGACTTTACATTAAACATTTTCATGTAGTTGTTATATGTTGATTCCACCATATGTTCAACTCCGGATGTTGTGAGGCGACGACCTTCAATAGGGTCATGGGACACAGACCTTCTAAAGCGGCGTGAAACAGCAGAGATTGATAGAGGGGGTTTTGGACTAGGAAAAGTTGTTGAAAAACAAACAGAAGAGGATATAATGGAGGTACTTTAATTCTTGTAGATTTATAGAATTTGTTTCATGATATGGATATAATTGTACATTACATACCTTATCAAATATATTCATATAAATCAATAGTAGTTTCATGAGGTGAAATTTTCAATAGTAGTTTCATGATGTTGTGAGGCGATGACCTTCAATAGTAGTTTCATGAGGTGAAATTTTCATTTGAATATTATAATTTTGCAGGGATACATAAATAGACTCCATGAAAAGCTATCATGGATGATTGCTGGAAAGATAACAATAGAAGCAACACTAAATGAGGCACTTTCAAAGTTTCCAGATGCAGAATACTTTGTGGAGTTCAAAGAGAAGTTAGAAAGCTTGTTCATCGTCGGTCAAAAAAACATGGATGATGAGGTTGAAAGGAGTTTGAATAAGAGGACACCCGATGCTACTTGTGATAGTGGAAATGATAACGATGTCAATGCAGAAGAAGTCAGTAATCAAGCAGAGAAGACTAACCCCGAGCCTCCAATAGAGTCTGTGCAACTTCAAAAGGAGATCGGAGTACAACAAGCCGATGCAACAATTGATGATCCATATGCGCCATCGCAATACTGGTACAGTCCACGATTCATTGACTCGTGTGACAAAACCATTGAACGTATAACAAGAGTAGATGCTACTGGTGCACCAAGTTTCAGTCTTGATTTTAGTCCAATGGAAAGAGAAAAAACTCAGATCCAAACAACAAAGACAATAGAAGCTGAAGTTGGGGAGGGTGCAAGGCGAGCACTTAACCTTGGTCAACACCTCCGGTCTCCTTATGTTAAAAGAATAGTTGACATTTCTGCATTACAGAATAAAGATGAGAAAATGGTTTGCAATTGGATTCGTGCCGGTTTAGAACCATCAAAGTAAGTATATTTAACAATTGTTAATCTGATGAATCTTCTGTTTCTCCTATAATTTGTTTGTTAAGAAATTTTGCTAACTTCAATTGTTTTGCTTGAAATTTATGCTCTAGTGAGGTTGTTTTTGAAACAACTTCATTCAAAACATTCAGAGGTGCAATGGAAGCACTTGTAGAAGGACTTCCAATTCCAGTGAATGTCATTGATAGTTGGATATTTGTCTTAAATGATGAGGAGAAGTACAGAAGCGATGAAGCTATGCGAAGAATATTCTTCAATACCAAAGTCATGGTAAGATTCTAACAAATATACAATATAATATATGCAAATTATACTCTTTCTAACATTATAACATTTCAATGAAACAGGTAGGAATTATGAACGAGACATTACAAATGCAAACACGTTTTGATATGTTCACTGCCAACTTAACTGCTGCAGCTCCACTAAAAGAGACCGTTACAATGAGGAATGTTGATCTGGTACTTTTATCTATTTTTTTTGTATTATTAACCATATAACTAAGATAAGTAATTGTTTCATAATATTATTCCTATATGAATAAAATCATACTAATTACTAATTATTCATCATAGTTGTTTTTCCCAATGGTGCATGGATATCACTACTATCTGATGGTGTTCAACCTCAAGAACCCTGCTGTTGTCATTATTGACAACAATGCAAATGATGATGAAGTAGAAAATATATATGGAAGAGTTCCTAGTAATCTGGTACGTATACTACTTCAATCATATTAATAATAACATGTATTATATAATAATATTATATATTTTTTGGATTGCAGCAACACCTAATGTCAAGATATTTTAGGGTTGTCCATCATCCTTCATGTGATGAAATAGCAGAAGCAGAAATTGAAAATCTATCAATGCGGTGGTGTACAACAATGAATGAAAAGGACAATGGAGTGTTCGTTATGCGGCATATGGAGACGTATATGGGAGAACCAGTTCACAAATGGAAATCTGGATTGTACAAGGAGTGTACGCGGCAAAAAAATTAACTGCATAATTTGAGGATGAAATATGCTGCAAAGATACTGCTATCGGATATCAACAATCAGCGCCCAAAAGTCATAGCACATAGCGAGAAGTTTAATGCTTTGAGTGACGGTGAAAAGATTGAACTTTATGAAGTTGCTCAGAAAACAAGGGGAGAAAGATTGAAGTCTTACAAAATATGATGTTGGTTGTTTTGGAAAACATATTGGGATATGGTTAGGAACTAATATGGTTTTGTTAGCTTTTAGTAAAACGATGTTGATATTAGTCTTTTGGAAAAACGGTGTCAAAATTAGGTCTATTGCTTGAATATGGGTTTGTTTTGTTTTGGAAAACATTTAACATGGGATGAAATTTGCTCTTAATGACCAGTTGCTTGTTAATCTGTTGTTCACTTATACTTTTGCATTGATTTTGATCTGTATATTTAGATTACCATTTCTTGGTTTCTTTATTATAGATGGATATTGTTTTGGTGCATTACTTGTTTTTAATTTGAGTCAAAGTTCAAGTTCATTATTGCTTCTGAACTTTATGCACTTTACAATTTTGTCAAGTTTTGATTAGATGAGACAATCATGAGCTTGGTTTCTGGTTTCTGTTTGTAATAACCATGGCTGCTGTATTATAGTCAAAGTTTATGTAAAATTCATTTGGTGTCAGACGTGGTTCTTCATTTGGTGACACGTTTGTCTTTTTTGTTAAATATATGGTCCATTTAGATAGTTTCACATTGTTAAAAGTTTTCTTGGACTACAATAGATAATGGAGTATAGTATTTTCATAAGGTGAAATCTTCTTTAATAAGGCTGGTTATATTACAAAGTAAAACAAAATGTGGCTTGCTATTTTATTACAAAGTAAAACCTGATAGTTTCACAATACGAACATATTTCATAAGGTTAATAAATTTAAGTTTTCATAAGGTGAAATACTATCACATTACACAATATTAGAAAACGCAATCAACTTTATTATGCACCGTAAACACTTCAATGTATCCAACAAGTTCTATATGGTATCTGGTAGAATATGAAAGAAAACAATCAACAATCAAACTACTTTATCCAAAACAGTTATGCTAGTCATGATTCACAAAGCTTCAACAACTTTTGAACATCTCTAATCAACTACTTTGTTGGGACAGTTATGCGAGTTATGGTTCACAAGGTTTCCGCAACTTTTGCACATTCTCTTGTTTCTTGAGCTTTTCACAGAAGCTCTCTCAGCAGCACCAATTAAGCGTTTTCCGGTCTCGCAACCTTTATTCCTAATCCCTGTAGGAGGATGAACTTCAATAGTTTCAGGTTGGGAAACCCCAATCAAATCTTTGATTGTTTCTATCTTTTCATTTACACCAGCATCCATTGGGAACAATTCTTCTATTTTCTCCCTCAACCTGCAAACAGTTTCAGCAAAAGATGACAGCTGCAACTTGTTATTCCTCAATCTCCCAAGACAATAGTCCACTGTCGACAGAATATCATTGAAAAGTTTTTCCTGTTCCTCATCTAAATCTCCGTATCTTAAGCGACTATGTTGCAATTCAACGGGCATTAAATCTCTTTTCCACCTCCGAATGATATACTTTTTTGGGATCTGATCAATATTAGTGTTGATCAAAACCTTAAACACATGTCGACATAAGAACCCGTGTCGAACAAAATGATTACAGCTGCAAACAATCGTTGATTCCTTCTTATTTTGAACAACCTACAAAGAAAATTTTGAATATTAAATTGAATGAAATGGATATTTGTTTATGAATGATATGAATGCATCTAAAGTTCAAGATATTACCTTATGATGTGATTTGACTATTGAGGTTTTGTATTTTTGCAATATCATATATGTATCACAGTCATCTTCTGAAAAAACACTTTCGATTGAACAAAACCAGGCTGCTCTATATATCTCGATCTGCACATCATTGAATATTCCACGAGTATAGACATCACATGCATGCCTTTCAATTCGACAAGGAGTCAACCACTTCGGCAAGGTTGACCTTGTTACATGATCAAGATTTCGTTGTGAAAAACGTTGTTTATACAAAGCAGCATCAAAACAATTGACAAAAAAAACAAGAGTATTGCCAAAATGGGAGAATGCGTTGAAAAACGAGTTGATACTCTCCGAACGAGACGTTGTCTTTATCAAACAGCACAGTGGAATGTCCCTAAAATACGTCGGGATCCAACTTTCACGGATGTTGAACAAATCTTGAAGCCACTTGTTATTAGTAAGGCAAAAATCTTCCAACAAAATACTCCATTTCATCTCAAATTCATTTGGTTCAATGAAAACATTCCACACAATTCTATTCAATTCTTTCCTGAAAGTTGTTTCATTTAGCAATTCTGAGCTAAACTGCAAGACAAAAAAGAATAATTAAAGTTAAAACATTAGGAATTAGATCAAGAATGTATATACAAATAACTTAATGATAAATTGGACTAAAATATTTCATGGGGTGAAACACGCATATCATGACTAAATAGTAGATGGTCTGGTGAAAAAGTTAGGGAGTAAGGGTACTAAATACTAAAGCATTCAAAGAATAATATTATACTGTATATGATTACCTTACTAGGAAGTTTGCTCATGATGTGCCACATACAGAGCCTGTGTTTTGAATCTGGAAAGACAGCAGCTATCGCTTGTTTCATTGCTGCACATTGGTCTGTCAAAACCAATGTAGGTTGTTTTTTATGAGCTTTCAAAAATGCTTCTAAAACCCACTTGAAATTATCGATAGTTTCCTTATTCACAAGCGCAGCGCCAACAACCACAGTCTTTTTGTGGTTGTCCACAACAGTGAAAGGAATGAAGATCATGGCATACCTAAATACAAAACATATACAAATAATATAATTAAAAGTAAAAACATATGATAATGAATGAACACAAACATATAATGAACACTTACCTATTAGTTCGGAACGTCGCATCAAAGGACATAACATCCCCAAACTCTGCATAATTGAACCTTGCTGTCTCATCTGCCCAAAAGGTACAAACCAACTCGCTATCGCAGACTTTATAATCGAAGAAAAAGTTTGGGGCAATCTCTTTCCTTTTACTCATCATGTTTACGAACATTTGTGCATCACCACCAGTAACAACGTATTTATCCATGTCCCTTTTAAAATTTTGGAAGTCTACTGTAGAACAGGAAGCAAATTCATATCCACCTTTCAAATTGGTTCTCATCTTATGGATCCTAGTTGCACCTATGTTCAAACTATTTGCTCGATGTATTAACCTTTGTTCTCCAAAACCAAGTTGCCTACGTTTACGAGAAAAACATATGTCATCTGGATCTATAAGAGGGTGATTATGTTGTTCTATAAAACTATACAACTCATATGTTCCTCTCCCATTCAACAAACGGAAACGAACACCAGCTTTACATCCACACCTCTTCACATTTGAATTCCGAACTTCTCTTTTACCATGAGCAAGATCAAGAGAGTTATAAGACTTCTTTGGTGGTTGTCCATTCCTACTACATACAATGTACCTTATTTGAACAACCCCAAACTTGTTCATCTTTTTTGATGATAACCGAACGTCAAAACCATATTTCTCAGCATAATTCCTATACATCATTACCGCTTCTTCCAGTGTATCAAAACAAGAACGAATAGTAGGTTTCAACGATCCAGTTACAATAGGAATCCAACTTTTAGTTCCTCCTGGAGATTCCAAAACATAGCTAGAATAAAATTCATCAACTGGATGACTTCCATCTTCTGAAATAGATATAATCACACAGTGAAACACAACAAATATGTGATCATTTATATAAATATAAATGATGATTCACCATATGAAAAAGAACAATATAAGTTTTTATAAAATGAACTCCATCGATATAATTTGACTCAAATAAACATAAAAAACCTCATTTAAACATAAACACAAAAAATCAAACATAAATAAAGATCAAAATTCTGAAACTCAAATATTAAACGTATCATAACTCAGATTTAAGATTTATAGAGGAAATGTATACTTTTTCACCATGTGAAGATCTACTATTATCATATGAATAATTAAATGTGAAACAACTAATCAAATAAACCTAAAATCAAAATTCTGAAACTCAACAGATGAAGCGTATCATAACTCAGATTTATGATCTATAGAAAAAATAAATAATGTTTCACCATGTGAAGCTCTACTATTATCATATGAATAATCAAACATGAAACAACTAATCACATAAACCTAAAGTCAAATTTCTGAAACTCAACAGATTAAATCGTATCATAACTCATATTTAGGATCTATATAGGAAACATATGATATTTTACCATATGAACTCTACATATGAAAGAAGAAGAAATAGAACTTTCTTACAATGTTCAAGAACAACACACGTTAGTGGAACTGAAATCAAATTACTGGAATTGAAATCACATTACTGGAACTGAAATCAAATATACAAAGTAAAATTGGAGTCCTATTAGTTAGTTACGACTAAACAAAAGCAAAATCTAAAAAATCATAATCACAACAATAACATAATTGAAAATCTGAAAGAACACAAGAATAATTTATAAAATCGATAAAATAAGAAGAAAGAAAAACCTGTTTCAACCATTCGATCCTTCAGATCGTTATTGATAAAATCTAAAAGTCGATCTTCATCCAAATCTTCATCAGCGAGATTATACTCTGCAGATTCCATTGATCTTGAAGAACAAAGAGACGAGGATTGGGATGAGTACTAAAATCTGGAGCTCAAATTCGTGAATATGAATATGAATTATGAATATATAAAGGAACGATCATATATATATGGAACAGAATTGGCGTAAAAAAGGAAACTGAGTTTTATAAAATAATAAAATAAAAAATATTATTATATTTGTTACCAAAATTACTATTATGCCCATTTTAGTTTAAAATCACCATTTAATTTAAACCATAGGATTAAAATCTATTTTGGGCTTAGATTAGTCCTTAAGTTTGTAATCTTTTTTTGGTTTTTATTTGATTACCGTCCTATATATATATATATATATATATATATATATATATATAGGGGAGCGATCAATTGGAAACTAGTATTACATTGGAAACTTTGGAAACCGAAATCAACCAATCAGTGAATTTATTTTTTTTATTTTTATTTTTAATTGAAAAGATTATTTTTGTCTTTTACATTATTTTATAATATATATGGTAACTGTTATTATTATTATATTAATAATTATTTAATTTTAATTTAGCTTATATATGGTAATAATAATCATTGATTAATTTAAAAATGAGATATTTAATTTAGGTAAATTATTTAATTTTAATTTAGCTTATATATGGTAATAATGAAACAATAATGCTAACACGATGAACCTGATGAATCTATTTTCATTATGAAACAATAATGCTAACACGATGAACCTGATGAATCTATTTTCATATACGGATATGCAACTGAACAGGTAATGAAACAAAAATGAGAAGTTAACAAAAATGACACAAATTCATCATGTTTCATTATGAAACAATAATGCTAACACGATGAACCTGATGAAATCTATTTTCATTATGAAACAATAATGCTAACACGATGAACCTGATGAAATCTATCATCCAATGAAATCTGTAATCCAATGAAATCTGTAATTCACAACTTCATTCTGTTTCATCACAATATGAGATTGCGTGAGAAATTTTATAATAAAATGAAATTAAAAAAAATATTTTCTTACATTTTAAAAGAAAAATAGTTTTTTTGATGAAAAGACAAATGCTCCTCGTTTTCATATTAAAAAAAATAACAAAATTTATATTGCGTGGGAAATTTTATTTTTGGTTTTAAGTAATCTAAATAAAATAAATCTTTTTTGCCATATTTGAGACACAAAATCAAAAGACATATTTACTCTTTTCATCTATTATTTTTATTTATTATTAATAAGTTAATTAATTTCCTACCATATATAATTCAAATGAATCTTAACCATTGATTATAAAGATCAATGGCTGAAATTTGGTTTCCAAAGTTTCCAATGAAACTTGGTTTCCAATTGATACCACCCCTATATATATATATCAAATTGTAGATCAGAGCGATTTGTTTGATCATGAAAAAGCTCATATAAAAATGCATATTCTATATATTAATTAGCCATGCATAGCGAATCAGAAGCAGGAGCAAATATTGTGTAAAAAATATCATGGTATGACTCATGCATGCACTTAAAACAAAATTAGTAAGAGATCAAAATCTTTCAATAATTTTACTTACCAGTTACCTCGATGGTTGTTTCAAAGTAATCCAAAACATGATTTTTTTTTCTGTTGCTTGCAGCGGACGATGATGGTGAGTATAGTTTTTAATTTATGAGCCTTCGTGCTGATAACGTGTTAAAGGAAAAACGAAACGAAACGAATAACAATAGAATAGAGAGAGAGAATCTATAATTCTCATTAATCAAAAACCCTTTAAATAGGGATGAGTTACAAATAGATAGCTATGAGAGTATCAGTCCTAATCTATCTCTAATATATTTATCAGTATCTATATCTCTATCTCTATCGTCACATCCTTTAGACGATGACACACTTATCCTACAACAACTTCTTTTAAATATAATATATTTTACTGACTTAATAGAAATCGTGTCCTAAAATAATTCAATGTTATGATTTTCATACAGAATCGAAAATAAAACAATTATAGATAAGATTATTTTGGTTATAATAATTTTAAGAGTCAATTGTGGATTTGGTTCCTATGTTTTAATATTATGTATGAGTAAGGTCCCTATAGTATGTTTATTGTGGATTTGGTTCTTGTGGTATTCAATTTGTTTTGGTCATGGTTATTCTGACTAACGCCTCCGTTAACTCCGCTAAATCAAGGGCCAATTTAGTATTTTTGCATATTCTTGTCTTTTTCTTATAAAAAATAAAAACAATATTTTTATCCACACAAATATATGTGTGTATATATATATATATATAACATCAAAATAAATACAAACAAGATATGATTTTATTATTTGATTTGTTTAAATTAAAAAATCGATCATATTAAATATGATTTAATTTTATTGTTTTAGTACTTTTGCCTATTTAGGTATGAAAACATTGTTGAAGTTTATAAGAATGGTTTGTTTAATTTTAACTTACGAATATGATATTATGTATGGATCTTTCATTTCGTTAAAATCTAAATAGTTGATTTTGAGTTTTTAACTGAAAAACAATATGAAAGTTGGAACCTCTAATTTTAGGATGATAAAATTAGAGATTATTTCTCAATGGTTTTCAATGATTTTTGGTGTTAAAATATGAATAACAAGCTTGTTTGTTGCAAGATAGTAAAAGAACAATAAAATTAATCGTCTTAAACATAATTAAAAAATATTAATTTAATAAATCAAATCATAAAGCCATATCTTATTTTATTTGCTCTAAATAAAATAAGATATAATTTTTATGATATAATTTATTTATAATGAAATTTTAATTACATTAAAAAAATAAAACCAAATCTTTTTTCACGATTACGATAAAATAATAAAATTAAATCGTATTTAATATAATTAACTTTTTTTAAAAGACTAAACAATCAAATCATACAATAATATTCTATTTTATTTACTTTAATATGGTTATATATATGTGTGTATGTGTGTATAAGAGTATTTTTTTTATTTATCATTAAAAGACAAAAAAATAGGTAAAATGGCTTAAATGGACATTGGTTTAACGGAGTTAACGGAGACGTTAGTCAGAGGGATTATGGTCAAGAGAAATTGAATACTACAAGGACCAAATCCACAATAAACATACCATAGGGACCTTAGTCAAAGAAAATATCAAAACACGGTGACCAAATCCACAATTCACTCTAATTTTAAATATGAGTATTAAAATACACTCTTAGGGGTCGTTTACCAAATTCTTACTCGGTAAACGCTTACTGACGAGAGATTGTTCTTTATTTACCTTATCATATAACATCTTTGTCCATGAAAATAGATTTTTGGTAAACATTTTAAACCCGGTACGCGCTTACCGGGTAAGAGTCGTTTTCCACACTTACCGAGTAAGACTCTTGGTCCTTGCCTTATTTCTTACCGGGTAAGATTCTTGATCCTTTTCTTGCTCCATCAATAAGGTAAATGACATTGGTAAGCATTTCCCGGTAAGCGTTGAGTAAACGACTCCTTAATTTCTTTATAGTTTTGATTTTTAAAGTTTGTTTTTATATATTTTAGAGTAAATTACATATTTGGTGCTGTTGTTTATGTGTTTTAATAGTCTGGGTCCCCACTTTGAAATATCTATGAACTGCATCCTTGTGGTTTGCATTTTATAACACGTTGGGTCCCTAAATCTAACTCCGTTAGATTTTTTCTATTAAGTAAAATAATTATGAGAGCATTTTGGTCATTTTAATCATAGGGACCAAACATGTAATTAAAACCACATGGACCCATAAGCGGTCTTCGTCTTCTCTGGTGATACCTCTGGCAACTATCCCCGATCTCTGCATCACATACATCTAAAAACCTAACTCCATCAACTTCAAAATATCCTATCAAAACCCAATCGTCCCTTTCCCCTTTCTCCGATTAAGAACATCATGTACACAAACCGTTAAATCAAACAAACCCTTAAATCCAAATCAAACAAACCCTTAAATCCAACAAACCCTTAAATCCAAATAAAAAATTTCATTTGCAGTAAATCAAATCAAGAAAGAAAGAAGGTGATGTAAATCGGAAACCACTGTTTCACGGTGATGTAAATCGGAAACCACAGGGACGATGAAAACCACAGGGACGATGAAAACTGAGGGGAAGGCGAAGAAGAAGTGGGTCGGAGGCAAGCGGTGGTGCAGTGAAGGGGTACGCCAGAGGAGGAGGGGGAGTGACGTCGATGGAGGTTGTGGAGATAATTCTCGTTGGAGTCAAGGGGTCGCAGACGTCAAGAGGTTGAGACCTCTGAGTTCACGGCCATTTGGAGGAGGTGGTAGTGGTTGCCGGAGAAGGGAACGTCCCTGTGTTCACCGGAGATGAGAAGGGATATGGTCCCTGTGTCGTGTTTGTAGTTAGATATATACATATATTATCATATTATATAATAGAGTAAATTATATAGTGGCCCCTCTTGTTTTTATTGGAAAATAAAAAAGATAATAGAATAACTAAAATACCCTTGTACTTAAAACCTATTTACCATAATTTTTTTAACGGAGTTAGTTTTAGGGACCTAAGGCGTTATAAAATGCCAACCTCAAGGATGCAATCCATAGGTATTTCAAAGTAAGAGGGACCCAGACTGTTAAACACATAAACCACATGGACCAAATATGTAATTTACTCTCTAATTTATTTAAAATGGTTATTAACCTTCATTTCAACGATTTGGCTGATGTTATTGTTTCATTGCTTTGTGGTCGACCATTCATTGTGGAACCCACATATGATATAAGAAATTTTAAAATTAAAAGTTCTTGTAACATATTTATTTAATTTATTATATTCTTAAAATAACGATTTTTATGTAAATATTATCCGTATGTGTAACTTATATATGTTTTTCTTGTTGGTAGAAATGTCACCAAAACAACATATATCTCAAGACCTAAACAACAATTATTGAGATAAATGTAACAATCCAACAACAATACGAAATATAAATATACTAATGTAATGTGCAACTAATAACATAAACAACATCAGTTAACAACTGAGATATCCAAATCATGTAAATGACACAAGCAACAAGTAGAAAATGCAAAGCACAAATGTCCCAAACCAAATATGAAAATGTGTAAAGATGTAACCTAACAACCGAAACGGAATATGAGGATCCTAAATGTGTTCAAATGTACCAATAAGTAGATACTCAACAATGTAAATGCAATCGAACACAAAGAACACCGAGATTTAACATGATTCCACTATCGTGAGATAGTGTACATCCACAGGGGAGATGGAGCTTGTATATTGATGAACAAAAGGAGGAGATTACAATAGAGTTTACTTTAACAATAAGATCCTATAATCTTGAGGTAGAACTCCCTAACTTGGCTTCCAAGTTTGCCAAAATCACACCAAGAGAAGAAGAAGACACCTGAGTATTTTTCACTCTGCCCTACAATCTCTTCTAAACGAGTTTACTTAAACAAAGGAACGAGCCTATTTGACCATGGGCCAAGTATTGGGCCTTTAACTCATCAGAAAGTTCACACTGCATAAGGCGCACCTACGCCTTATGACAAAACATCTTCTGTCCAGCTTTGCAATACACAAAGCATTTTTCTTGAATAAGGTGTGCCCACACCTTATCACAAGACGACTTCTTCTTAACACACTTACACGTATCACATAATTTAACACTCCACCTTGATACGAGCACCACCCATAAACAAAACACTCGAATGCAACAAATCCTCCCAGAATTGGTAGACAACCCAAATGACTCAGATGTCAACGAGCTTCGGCATGGCCATCACCCGCTAACACCCCTTGTCAATAAACAAAAACCTTACCAGAATTCTTCAAAATTGTTGGGAACTGAAGAAAAACTCAAGTATGGTTAATGCTGCTGGTTCAGAGTTAATACTGCTAGAAGACTTTAAGGTTAATACTGCTGAGTATTACTACTGCTAGTACTATTAATACTGCTAGTCAAAGTTAGTGCTGCTTGAACAAAGTTAGTACTGCTTAGCTAGTTAGTATTGCTAGTAGTTAGTGCTGCTTAGTAGTTAATGCTGCTAGAAGAAGTTAATGCTGCTGATCATGGTTAGTGCTGCTAAAAAGATTCGGATGGAAAGAATGACAGCTGGATAATCTGAAAATTATGGAAGCTTTGAGATATACAAGGAAGATATACTGAAGATTTGTTTAATTATTGTAATTATCTTTTGACTAGTATATGTATAGAATGTATAGAATAGATAGAAAGTGAGAACTTTTGTTTTTCATTCTTTTAGAGAGAAAATCAACCTCAAGACATAGATCCTAATTCTAGAGAAGTAGAATTCGTATTGGTGAGCCTGTTCATCAATATTGAGGTTGAGTGTGTAATCTTGTAACTTCAAAGCATTCAATACAAGTTTACAGTTTGTTGATTATATTCTGTTTTGATTTTCTGTTTGATTAAATATCAAAGTGTTATTCCGCAAACTTCTTTGATATTGTTTCTGAGAATTAATTCTTGTTGAGAATTCGATCCTGACAAGTGGTATCAAAGCCTAACTCTCTCAGAAACAGTTATTCATCATGGAAAATCTTACAGAATCAAGCAGTACTTTGGTTTCTAAGGTTCCAATGCTCAAACCAAGTGAGTTTGACATGTGGAAGATCAGAATCAGACAATATATTCTTCTCACTGACTACTCAATGTGGGATATCATTGAGAATGGTCCTTCTGAAGCTGGAAGGATAGGACCAGATGGGAAAAGACCTCCACCAAAGATAGATGGTGAGAGGAAGATCAGACAGACAGAGATGAAGGCCTTGAGCACTCTGCTCTTGGCCATTCCCAATGAATATCAGCATCAATTTTGCAACTGCACTGATGCTCAGATTCTATGGAATGCTCTAGAGAAAAGATTTGCTGGAACTAAGAGCATCAAAAGAAATCAAAGAGATGTTCTAAAGCAGCAGTATGAGAACTTCACTTCCACAAAGAATGAGTCTATGACTCAAACTTTTGACAGGTTCAATAAACTCATAGGTGAACTGGCTACTGTAGGGGTGAAGATGGAACAAGATGATATCAACAGAAAGTTCCTCAGATCTCTTGGGGATGAATGGACTATGTACACTGTCTCATATAGACAAAGTGACAATCTGGAAGAGAAAGAACTTGATGATCTATACAATGATCTAAGAGTTTTTGAAACTGAGGTAGAAACCAAGAAGAAGCCCTCTGGTTATATTCACAATGTTGCACTTCTTTCAGCATCCACTGATACTACTGCCAACCCTGAAACAGTTAGTACTGCCAGTGGAGTAAGTTCAGAAAAAGGCACTGAAACTATCTTTGAAGCCTTTTTGTCCAGTCATAGCAGCAATTCTCTGATTAATGATGATCTTGATCAAATTCACCCTGATGATCTGGAGGAGATGGATATTAAATGGCAGATGGCCATGTTATCCATGAGGGTGAAAAAGTTCATTAAAAGAACTGGAAGAAATAACTTCTCTCAAAGAAGAGAAGATGGAGCTGGTTTTGACAAAACCAAGGTGGAATGTTATAAGTGTCACAAGAAAGGACACTTTGCTAGAGAATGCAGGAGTGCTGTTCCAAACAACAACCATCAACAAGCTCAGAATGGAGGATACAATCTGAACAAGAATCCTGCTCAAGCCCTTGTTTCTCAACAAGGAATGGGATTTGACTGGAGTGATCAAGCTGAGGAAGCCATTCAGAACCAAGCTCTTATGGCAGAAGTGTCTGATCTCCCCACTGAGGTAAGTTCTAATCTTTGCACTAAATCTTGCATTGACACTGTTACAAGATACAGGGATCACAATCAAAGTATGTGTGATGACCTCAAAAGATTAGAAAAGGACAGAAGAGATTATGTGTTGATAGTAGAGAGATTTGAAGAGCAAATCAAAGGCTTTCAAGCTAATGAACTTCAACACTCTTATGACACAAACTATTGGAAGTGGGAAAAGAATGAGTTAGAAACCAAACTGTCTAAGTCCTTAGAAGAGAATGATAGACTGAAAGAGGAACTGTCAAAAGTTAAGCTTGACATAGACAAGTTTTCTTATGCTTCAAAAGCAATGGACTCTCTTCTAAAGGCTCAGATACATGATAAGATGAAGCCTGGTATTGGATACAACAATACACCCCCTCCTTACAATAACAACTATATATCTCCTACATCAGACTTGTTAGAAACTAAGGAGAAAAAGGACTTGTCTGAAGAAGCTTTTAAGATAGATCCTTTGGATGAGGTAGTAGTTAAGGATTTGACTGAGAAAGGAGCCAGTGAGAACAGGGATAATAATGTGAGTAAAAAGATACCATTAGAAAACAATATTATCACCAATGAGGGATGTGGAAAGACTTGGGTCAAATCTAAGGACATAGAAAAGACAGAGGGAAAGTCTGGTAAGGTCCACTACAAACAGACAACAGTTGTGAATCCTGTCCCTTGTAAACAGTGTGTTTGCAATAAAGCCAAGAGCCTAAATTCTGGTTTAAAAAGAGGAAATCAAAGAAACTGGAATAATCAATGGGCTCAGAAACAAGGAGTTGATCTGAATAAAATCAATAGACCAAAACCTTGTTTTATATGTGGCAAGTTGAATCATTTGGCTAAGTATTGTTACTTTAACCCTATTAACCAACAAATGAACTTTCAAAGATTTGTGCAAAAATCTGTTGGTTATAGGAAGGCTGGAAAGAAACATGTGATAAAGAAATCTATTGAAAGTAAAGGCACTTTAAAGAAAAAGATTTTAAAAGAAAGTGTCAAAATGTGGGTACCTAGAAGTACTAACAGTGTTAGTACTGCTAACAATATTAGTACTGCTAACACAGTTACTACTGCTAACAGTGTTAGTACTGCTGAAAATATTAATGCTGCTAATATTGTTAATACCTCTTCAAAGGTTAATACTGCTAACACAGTTACTACTGCTAACAAGGTTAGTACTGCTAAGCATGCAAGTGCTGCCAAGACAGTTAGTACTTCTAAAACCAGTACTGATTCTAGCAAAAACATTTCCAAGCCTATTATTGTAACAAAGTACTCCAAGAATGAGGAATTAAAGTTCAAAAATCTTGTCAAGAAAGAATGCAAGTATTTTGATGAGAAAGGGGTACCCAAGACCACTTTGGCTTGGGTTCCTATTTCATACTAATTGATTTATCTAATGTGCAGGGCAACCAACAGCTCAAGGGAAAGAGCATTTGGCATGTTGATAGTGGTTGCTCTAGGCACATGACAGGCAACATGTCATGCCTTCAGGATTTCAAGCATATCAATGGAGGACATGTTGCATTTGGAGATAATCTTACTGGTGGTAAGATAAGTGGAAAAGGTAATGTCACCAAAGGTAAGATGACATTTGAGGATGTCTACTATGTTGATCAATTAAAGTACAACCTGTTAAGTGTATCACAGGTTTGTGACAAACAACATAGTATATTATTTACTAATAATGAGTGTATGATCCTTGCTCCAGGGTTCAAGGTAGTTGATGAAAGCATGATACTACTTAGAACTCCAAGAAAGGACAATGTTTACTGTCTTGATATGGACAATGTTGATAGTGATTCATCTCTAAATTGTCTTGTTTCAAAAGCTTCTGTAGATGAATCCTCTCTATGGCACAGAAGGATGTGTCACATGAATTTCAAGACTATGAACAATCTTGTTAAAAACAACCTTGTAAGAGGTTTACCTTCAAAAGTCTTTTCATGTGATGATCATTGTGTTGCTTGTCTTAAAGGCAAACAACACAAAACTTCTCACAAGATCAAAGAGTTAAATTCTGTTTCTTCTTGTCTCCAGTTACTGCATATGGATCTATTTGGTCCTACAAATGTTATGAGTATAGGCAAGAAATCTTACTGCTTGGTTATTGTTGATGATTACTCCAGATTTACTTGGGTATATTTTCTAAGGACTAAGGATGAAACAAGTGGTCTTATCAAATTCTTTATTCTAAGAATTGAAAACCAAACTAATCAAAGAGTAAAAGTCATTAGATCAGATAATGGAACTGAGTTTAAAAATCATGATCTAAACACCTTTTGTGAAGAAAAAGGTATTGAGAGGCAATATAGTGCTCCTAGGACTCCTCAACAGAATGGTGTTGCTGAAAGGAGAAATAGAACACTAATAGAGGCTGCTAGATCTCTGTTGGCTGATTCAAAATTGCCAATTACCTTCTGGGCTGAAGCAGTTAATACTGCTTGTTATGTCCAAAACAGAGTTCTAGTGGTTAAGCAAAAGAACAAGACCCCATATGAGCTTTTAAATCAAAGAAAACCCTTCATTGGTTTCTTCAAACCTTTTGGGTGTCCTTGTACAATTCTCAATACCAAATCTCACTTAGGAAAGTTTGATAGCAAAGCAGATGATGGATTTCTTGTTGGATATTCATCTCAGAGTAAGGCTTACAGAGTTTTTAACTCTTCTTCTAGAATAATTGAAGAAAGTGACAATGTCAAATGCAATGAGAACACACCAAATCCTGTTGGGTCTGGACCTCAGTGGCTATTTGACATTGATTCACTAACTAACTCTTTTGGTTTCAGTAATGAGTATACAGGAACAGGAAGTGGAGGATCAGGGATCACACAAGTTCAAGAAAGTATATCTAAATCTGTGATTTTTCCCATACCCACAGTAAATTCTGTTAAAGACTGTGAAAAGGAATCATTTACTGGACCAAGTCAGAGTGAAGAAGAAACTAGAGATGAGGAGACTCAAGAAAATAATGAAGTGGCATCTGAAAACACTTCAGTTGAGTTGCATGAATCTAATCTCGAGGCTGGACTGAATGAAGAACCTAGTCATAACACCAGAGTTCAAAAGAATCATCCTCCACAGCTGGTAATAGGAGATATCTCTTCTCCTATGATGACTAGACATCAAAGCAGGCTTCAGGAAATGCAAGATCAACAGCATACAGTGCTTTCTTGTTTTCTATCACAGCTTGAGCCTAAAAAGGCACATGATGCTATGAAAGAATCTAGCTGGATAGAAGCAATGCAAGAGGAACTGTTACAGTTCAAGCTACAAGATGTATGGGATCTAGTAGACCTTCCTAAAGGTCACAGAGCAATTGGCACAAAGTGGATTTTCAGAAACAAGAGAGATGAAAGAGGTATTGTCATAAGGAACAAAGCAAGGCTGGTGGCTCAAGGATATACTCAAGAAGAGGGTATAGATTATGAAGAAGTTTTTGCACCTGTGGCTAGGATAGAAGCAATCAGACTATTCCTAGCCTATGCTTCTTACATGAACTTCAAAGTTTATCAAATGGATGTAAAAAGTGCTTTTCTCTATGGATCAATTGAAGAAGAAGTATATGTCTGTCAACCACCAGGGTTTGAAAACCCAAGCTATCCAGACAGGGTATACAAATTAAAGAAAGCACTTTATGGACTACATCAAGCCCCAAGAGCATGGTATGACACTCTGTCATCCTATCTCTTGGAAAATGACTTTGAAAGAGGAGTCATTGATAAGACTCTATTTATCAAAAGAAAGAAGAAGGATATCTTGCTGGTCCAAATCTATGTTGATGACATTATCTTTGGATCTACAAGAAACAACATGTGCAAGGAGTTTGAGGATTTAATGCATCAAAGGTTCAAAATGAGTTCCATGGGGGAACTTACTTTCTTCCTTGGACTCCAAGTTCAACAGAAGTCAGATGGCATTTTCATATGTCAATCCAAGTATGTGCAGGATATTCTAACCAAGTTTGGTTTCTCAGAATCAAAACCTGCCAGCACACCTATGGAAACACACAAGCAGATCACAGCAGATCTTGAGGGGGAGGATATGTGTAACATCCCGCCTGCCTCGACAACAATATTGTCCGCTTTGCCCCTGGATTTAACCAACGTGTAGCGCACGGATTTGTTTCTGGCGACCTGGTGAGAGACTTCCCAGGGGGTCACCCATCCTGGGACTACTCCCACCCAAGCACGCTTAACCTCAGAGTTCCCAGAACCTGACGTGCTTGTGGCCCCAAAACGCGTTGTTGTTAGGAAGGCCAAGATATTACTTATAACACCCAGCATCACTCCTGTCCACGGCCGATATGGGATATGCCTAAGGTGTTACAAACACCCCCCCTTGGGACTCATCGTCCTCGATGAGGTTTGCCCCATATCCCGAACGGCACAGGAGTGACTCTGATACCATCTGTAACATCCCGCCTGCCTCGACAACAATATTGTCCGCTTTGCCCCTGGATTTAACCAACGTGTAGCGCACGGATTTGTTTCTGGCGACCTGGTGAGAAACTTCCCAGGGGGTCACCCATCCTGGGACTACTCCCACCCAAGCACGCTTAACCTCAGAGTTCCCAGAACCTGACGTGCTTGTGGCCCCAAAACGCGTTGTTGTTAGGAAGGCCAAGATATTACTTATAACACCCAGCATCACTCCTATCCACGGCCGATATGGGATATGCCTAAGGTGTTACACTTTGCCCGCCTAAAAGTTCATAACGACTCTTTGCATACTGTTCTCTTGCGCTCAAAACCTTTTCTCTCTCAAGTTCGAAGTCTTCAGGCAAGCTTTTCACTAAGATCAATGGCATCAATGACTTTCATTGACGAGCACAATGAGATTGCGATGCTACAAAAACCAAAGCAAGCTGCAGGATTTCATCAGATTGTGGATTTCCTCAAGTCAAGTCACATTGCTCATGCTCTTATTGTATCCCCTACAATCTATATCGAGCATCAAAGGCAGTTCTGGGCTAATGCAACCATTGTTGTTGAGAATGGTGTGCAGATGATCAAGACAAGAATCTGTGATCAATCACTGACGGTTACTGAAGAGGTTATTCGCATCAGTCTACGTCTAGACGATGCCTCTGGTATAACCTCTATCCCAAATGATGAACTGTTTTCAAATCTTACAAGAATGGGGTATGGAGGCCCATTGGGAGTTTTCAAATTCTCTAAAGCAAAATTTTCACCCCAATGGCGTTTCTTTGTCCATACTCTTATGCATTGTATCTCCAAAAAGACTACTGGATGGAGTGAGTTCAGCAGCACTATTGCTTATGCTTTGGTGTGCTTGGCCACTGCCAGAAAGTATAATTTTTCTAAAATGATTTTCAGTGATCTTGTCTCAAACATGGGAAACAAAAAGAGCTTCTTTATGTATCCCAGGTTTTTTCAAGAAGTCATTACTCATGAATTGACGGATATACCTCAACCTGTTGGGGTATATGTACCTAAACCCCCCAAAGGCAAGGTTTTCTCAAATATGAGAAGATCTGCTGGGGACTCTGAAGGAGTTGACACCCCATTGTTCTCTACAATGATGGTGGTGTCCCAAACCAATGAAGGTATGGCAGCAGGGTCAAGACCCCCATTAGACCAACCCACTGCTAGCCAAGCCCAACCTTCCCTCTCAAAATCAATTCCCCAGTCCCTTCTTGAAAAACCAACCTCTCCTATCACCCAAACTTACAAGAGAAAACAGGTAAAGAAGGCTCCTTCCCTTCTTGTACCATTACCCTCTCAGCCTTTAAGCCCTCTAAGGGAGAATTCTCCCCTAGAGAATATTCAAAGGGAAACCACAAGGGTGTCTCCCAACCCAAAGGAGGTGCTCTCTGAGGAGGAGGTAGAGCATATGGGTGATGAGGCTGCCACTACTCCTGCTAGCACAGAGGAGGAAAGTGGTAACATCAATAAGACCTCCCCCATGGCAACTTTGAATGAGCAATCATTTGAAGGTCCCTGGTGCCAAGAAACCACAGGGGTGGAAAGTGCTTCTGCTAGGCAGAAGACTTCCACTAATAAAAGATCCCATGATCCTTCAATAGGGGGTAACACTCCTAGAGAAGGTGAGGACAGATATACCTATGATGAATTGATGGAGGCAATGGGTAACATCAACCTAGATGTTCTGAAACAAGGAAAAGAAATAGAGGAGATGAAGCTGGTGATCCTGTCACAACAAGTCCAGATTGAAAAATTGAAGAAGATGGTGACTAGGTTGGTTCAAAAGAAAAGAAGGAAACAGTTTGTACTCAAAAAGAGGGACAAAGTTCAAGATGCTTTCAACAAGGGGGAGAAGCATGAAGGGGAAACTGTTGAAAAGAAAGCTGAAGTTGAGGGGGAGACAGAGGAAGAGATGGAAACAGAAACAGTTACTGCTGCTGAAGTAAAAGTAGCAGCAGAAACTGAAGCAGCAGAAATAGGGCTCTCTGTGGAAGAAATGGAGATAGCAGAGACTTTAGTAAAAGCAAAGAATGACACTCCTAAGGCTACTCAAAAGGCCAAAGGAGTGGTCATCAATGTAGGAGAACCTCAAAAGAAGAAAATGAAGGAGGATATAAAAGGAAAATGAAAGATGATTGAACCTGAACAACCTTCAAAGAAGAGTAGTCAGATTGAAATGGATGAGGAGATGGCAAAGCATCTTCAAGAGCAAATGGAAAAAGAGGAGCAATTTCAAACAGAAACTGATAGAGAGCTTGCAAGGATAATGGCCAAGAAGTTAAATGCAGAATACCAAAAGAGTTTGAAAGAAGCAGCTCAGACAGCAACTCAGGCCAAGAAACTCCAAGTTAAGAAGATGCAAATTCAGAAACAAAAGCAGAAAAGACAACCCTCCAAGACATTTTTGGCCAATCAGGAAAGAAGAAAAATGATAAACTTCCTGAAAGGTGCAATTGGTGTTAAGGGGGAGATGTTTACCCACATGGCATTCTCTCAGATTGAAGAGTTGTATAACAAGGAAATGGCCAAGCTTCAAGGGGATTCAGCACAAAGGGAGGAGGCTGAGAGAAGGATGAAAGAGAGACATGATCTCAACATCCAACAACCATTCCCTGAGGAAACCACACCTTCCAAAGAAGAAGCAGAAGAGAAGAAGGAAGAACCTGGAAATGTTGGTATAAAAGCCAAGTCTGGAAAAAGAGTGAAATCAATTGCTCCAAAAAGGCAGTTGAAAAGGCCTAGAGTGGAAGAAACTGAAAAGGAAGCAGAACCTTCAGTCACATCCCCAACAGAGCCAGTACAGAGTCCAGAGCAGGTCACCAAGCAAACAGATGAAAGTATGGATCCGTACATGACAATAGTGGAACCTTTGAAAGCTGTTCCAATCTCTATGCAAGCTCCAGAGATCATCTTCTGGGATATTTTGAGAGACAATGGAAAGAATTTCTTCAGAATCAAGAGAGCTGATGGTTCATTTGAAGCTTATTCAACATGGGGGAAAGTCATCAGAAGTTGTTCAAGAGCTGATATGGAAGAACTATATAAAGTTGGGATGAAACTTTATGAACCTGTGTTGAAAGGTACTGAAGAAAATTTTCTCAAAGTGACATTGGAATACTTGTGCATGATGTTTGAGCCTGAAAGAGTGCACCATAGGATTAAAGATCATATGCATGAGTTCATATTCAAGAAGATTGACAAATGGATACTGTTTGAAAACTGTGGAGTATACATGATTACTATTGACAATTGTTATCATGAATACTACCTGGTGGACAAAATCTATGAGCATAACAAGGAGAAGTTAGAAGGGATGCTTAAAGCTACACTGGTTTGTACAAAGGATTCAGAGATGGCCAAGATTGTGGTGAGAAGAACTGTAAATCAAAGCTTGGGTCTAGATCCAAATTTGGGAAATTGAATCAGAGGTGTTGAAAGCATCTTGAAGATTAATTCTGAAGAACTTGACTTCTTTTCCTAAAAGTCAAGTTAGGGGGAGATTGTTGGGAACTGAAGAAAAACTCAAGTATGGTTAATGCTGCTGGTTCAGAGTTAATACTGCTAGAAGACTTTAAGGTTAATACTGCTGAGTATTACTACTGCTAGTACTATTAATACTGCTAGTCAAAGTTAGTGCTGCTTGAACAAAGTTAGTACTGCTTAGCTAGTTAGTACTGCTAGTAGTTAGTGCTGCTTAGTAGTTAATGCTGCTAGAAGAAGTTAATGCTGCTGATCATGGTTAGTGCTGCTAAAAAGATTCGGATGGAAAGAATGACAGCTGGATAATCTGAAAATTATGGAAGCTTTGAGATATACAAGGAAGATATACTGAAGATTTGTTTAATTATTGTAATTATCTTTTGACTAGTATATGTATAGAATGTATAGAATAGATAGAAAGTGAGAACTTTTGTTTTTCATTCTTTTAGAGAGAAAATCAACCTCAAGACATAGATCCTAATTCTAGAGAAGTAGAATTCGTATCGGTGAGCCTGTTCATCAATATTGAGGTTGAGTGTGTAATCTTGTAACTTCAAAGCATTCAATACAAGTTTACAGTTTGTTGATTATATTCTGTTTTGATTTTCTGTTTGATTAAATATCAAAGTGTTATTCCGCAAACTTCTTTGATATTGTTTCTGAGAATTAATTCTTGTTGAGAATTCGATCCTGACAAAAATCATCAATATAGAATCTCAATCTCTAAATGCACAATGAACCGTCTCTCTTGCACAAACGCCTTTCAGCCAAAATGCCTTACAACATCAACATTTGAGGAGTCGAATGATCTTCGAGCAATGCTCGAATTTTGTAGCACTTAACGAATTTGTGAACATATCCACTGCATTATCATTCGTGTGAATCTTCTTGAGTGAAACAATCTTCTCCTTGTGCATCGCCACAAGGAAAGATTCTCGAACGCGTATATGCTTCGTCCTCGAATTGAAAGCCAAATTTTCGACAAGATGAATTGCGCCTTGGTTATCACAATTCATTTCCACCACCTTTTGATCAAAGCCAAAATCACTCAATAGTTCCTGCAAATGCATCGCCTCTTTCGCTGCCTCAACTGCCACTACTAACTCGACCTCAGTAGTCGAAAGAGCCACAATAGACTGCAACCTCACTCTCCAACTAATGGCTGTCCCATACAAACTGAAAACATAATTGGAGGTTACTTTGCTTGATATTTGTCAATGACATAGTCGGAGTCGCAATAACCAACCAAATCGCACTCCACTTTGTTGCCGCTGAAAATGAGCCCCTTATATAGAGTTTCCTTCAAGTACCTCAAAATGCCTTTGACGACTTTCCAATGTACCTTACTAGGTTTAAACATATACTTGCTAATGACACCAACTACTTGTACCAAATCAGGTCTTGTGCAAACCATAACATACATAATGCTTCCAAATGCATTCGCATATGGTACCTTGCTTATCCGAGCTCGATCTTCTTAAGAGACGGGAATCATGCAGAGATAACTTTGTGTGTAAACACATGGGTGTAGAGAATGCCTTTGCACCTTCCATTTTGAATCGTCTCAAAACCTTATGGATGTACTCCGTTTGGATTAGCTTTAAAGTTTTCAGCTTTTTATCTCGAGTGATCTCAATACCCAAAATCTTCTTTGCTTCTCCAAGATCCTTCATTTTGAAGGTATAGTTCAACTTCTTCTTAGGTTGGTCGATTTCCTGTTTATCTTTGGAAGGAAACAACATATCATCAGCGTACAAGAGTAAATAAATGTAAACACCCTTAACACATTTAACATAAACACGTGCATCTTTTACACTTTTATCATAGCCATTTGAAAGCATAAACGAATCAAACCTCTTGTACCATTGTCGTGGTGACTGTTTCAAGCGATATAATGACTTGTGTAGCTTACAAAACCCAATCGGATTTTCCCAACGCCTCAAAACCTTTCAGTTGCTCCATGTATATTTCTTCTTCTAACTCACCATGGAGGAAAGCGATCTTCACATCAAGTTGCTCCAACTCAAGATCTTGAGCAACAACAATCGACAACAACACACGAATGGAAGTGTGTCTCACGATCGGGGCAAAAATCTCATCATACTGAAACCCCTTTCTTTGTGAAAACCCCTTGGCTACTAGTCTAGCCTTGTATCGCCGTCATCCTTGACTTTGAAAATCCATCTGCAACTGATGGCATAGTTCTTCTTCGATGGTGGAACCAAAGACCAAGCTTGGTTTTTCTCCAACGATTGCATCTCTTCTTTCATAGCTCCAAGCCATGACCCGCTATCACACGCCTTAATAGCATCTTCATAGTCATAAGGATCCTCCGCGATGACACTAAGAGCATAATCAAATTGTTCACTAAGCTCAAGTTAGCATACAACCAATCTCCATATTTCGTAGAAGCATGCTGGATGCGTTGGCTCCTCTGAACATTCTCATCTCCATGAACTTCTTGATTAACAACTCACCTTGATTTAAACTCTCCCCAACCTCAAAATTGTCAACTTGAGTGTTGGGAGATGGCAATGGTGAACCATTGTATTCACTAATGGTTTCAATGGTTGGTTCTCTAACAACATCTATTGGTTGTGGTGTAGGAGAAGAACCGGTAGGGATGCACCCGGTAACAATAGGCCCCTTAATACGGGTAGGTGCGGGAATCACCGGATTCATAACACCCTTGGTATTAGAAGCCTCAACAATCGGGGTATTTGTCTTGAAGAAATGTGACTCCTCGAAAGTCACATGTCGAGAATGAATAATCTTCTTAGTTCCGAGAAACCAAATTCGATACTCCTTGATCCCTTTCGGATAACCAAATAAGACACCCCGGATAGCACGAGGCTCCAACTTGTCATTCCCCTTTTGGCTAGCATAACAGGTGAAGCAAAAACTATGAAATAACTTAAGCATAATTTCTTCTTTCCTCTTCACACATCTTCAGGAATTTTCTTGCCAATTGCCGAGCATGGAATTCGGTTCACTATGTGAACGACGGTGGATAATGCCTCGACCCAAAACCCTTTGGAAAGACCCGTAGTGATGTGCATACATATTACTTTCTCCAACAAGGTACGGTTCATCCTTTTGGCAACCCCATTTGATTACAGGTTGCCTGTAACCCCCTCAAATTCGGAAAGAGCGACTAATTTAAAAATTGTGGTAGTACATAAAATAAGGATAAACATCTTCCTATAATTCAATGTTTCATTTCCTCGAATAGAAAATCTAGATTTAATGCCAACAAAAGATAAACTAAACTTTACATAAAGACTGGGTTAAGGTCGGGTGTTACTAAAACCCAAGAACTATCGCTATCTCCAAGGAGCGGAATATGTCCCCGAATAGCTAAGTCATTCTCGTGCATCTAACTAGCACTCAACTCTATCAACTCTTCACTGTATCACTAGTACCATTCCCCAACAAGGACCTGATGCATATGCCGACAAATAAAAAGGGTTAAGCTTAATGCCTAGTGAGTTCAAGCAGTTTTCATCATTAATATAACATAGTAAAACTGAAAGGCTGCTTATTTAAATCATAGTTTCGCAAATGAAATATCTTTAACGTAAAAACAACATATTCCTAAAACCCACCATTTTCGTAATTAAAACTCGGTGATTGGAGCGCCCATTTAAATATGAAATCAAACTTAATGCTTACCCAAAACACTAAAACAATGGGTAAAACTCCATTTCCTAAAACATCAAAATGTGGGTAAGTTCCAATACCCAAAACCACAAATAATGGATACATTCCAACATATTAAAACCATAAATAATGGATACATTCTATACCCATAATCTACACCCAAAACAGGGATAATACACTATACAGAAAAACACATTTCGGTGACGGGGAAGACCCGTATCCATAGAATGTGGAGAACACAAAAGTAAGCCACATGTCTATGTTAATGAGATCCATTACGAATCACACGATCATCAAGTTCAACCACCCACTGTCTATAACTTGAGTCCTCCGCTGATTTTAGATATACCCGTTCACTAGAAATAATAATCACTATGGCCTAACGGTCATCAAGTTCAACCACCCAAGGTCTATAGCTTGAGTCCTCCTTTACGACTCATGCGGTCATCAAATTCAACCACCCATTGTTTGTACCTTGAGTCCTCCTCTATGGATCACACGGTCAGCAAGTCCAACCACCCACAGTCTGTACGTTGAGTCCTCTGCTGATCCTAAATATTTCTAGCTACATGGCAGGGATAAATATCCCATTTAAAAACCAACAAATTGACTCCTATGCCTATGGATCCATCGCATTACAGTCTAAATTACATGACTCAAATTGAATGACGACGCACTCAAAGCATGTAACGTTTCAAATTAATATGCAATAACTGCATAAAGGCTCGACATACAACAAAATAAAGCGGACAAACGTCCCCAAGGCTCATTTGTATCAAAACCGAGCCAAAAGCTCAACAACTTAATTTACTATAGAATATAAGTCATTATAAACCAATAAAATACAATTACCCAAAGTTTATAAAAGTTATGCTCAAAAGATGTGAATACCCTTATTATCAATTCAAAGGTTGGGCAAAATCCCAAAACACACCATAACTTCAATAAAACATTTCCAAACAAGTAATGACACTCAAAATGTGCCCAACAACTCATCTATTTTTATTTCTCGAATGATTTATAAAATCAAAATACCAAAGGTGTATAAACCACAAATAATCCCATAAGAGGGATAAATCATCAAGAGAACAGTCTTATGATTTATTTATCTAAACTTCGACTGAAGAGGTCTCCCAACATCGATATCATACATTTACTTTTTCTGAAAAACACATGAACCATGAGAGGCGAATGTGATGGTTCAAGAAAGGCACAAAACCGAAGGTGCAAGTTTGATAGATGGTTCGCTAATCAACCTTCGCCAAATGGATAACGACCCGAGAATGCAAACCTCAATTACTCTCAATTTCACCAATAAACTAATTCCTCTTCCAAGGGAGTGTCTCAACATAACATGTCCTCAGACCATGACCTAATTACTTTTTGGTCAACACTACTACGCCGGTCTTCACGATGAATAACACTGAACCCAATATGAACCTTCGATACATAACACCACCACTGAGGTGGACATTGAACCATATTGGAGCAATATTCAACAACAAGATCTCGGTTACCTCCCAACCTTAGGTGGCTCATATTACTTCAAGAGTAGATTATGACCTCAACTGCTCATCCAAAAATGTTTGCCCAAAGTGAATTTACTCTTAAAATTTTCTTACAACCTTTATCAAGTTGATATAGGTTTCTCCCTTGCCTTTAAAACTACGATGATACTTGCCTAAACTGATCTGACCAGAATCGACCATGCTCACTTCAGTTTAGGACACTTTTTACAATGATTACCTTTACCCAGCCGGTAAGGATTCCACATAAAAAATCTCGAACAGTTCATGATTGCCACTATTGTACTAATACATAGCCCCAAAGTGCTATAATCTTCTAAATAATATAAATGAACACTTAAGGTTTGCTTCAGATATTTCCATTCAAACTTGTCATTTCGAATATCCTAATGCTTGAACAAATGATTCCCATGGAAACTGACGGTAGATATGTTTAATTAGCCATAACTTCCCTCAAATGGCATCACCGTAGAAATTTATCTCCATTCATTTGACGAAATTCTTAATGTCAAGATCGGTCTGGCTCAACACGATCCCTGAATCTGAATTCCGAACATCCGCAATGCACATTATCCACAAGAATTCCCAAATCTTCCTTAATCGAACCATTTTAGCCATTGGCCTAATGTTTCATTCAAAAATGTACCAATGCCTTCTACAGAGAGATGTCTATCCCGAACTCAACTTCCATAATACATATAAGCATCGATCATCCAATTGATAAAATATTTACCAATCCAAAAGTCTTTAATCATCAATACCCATTTATCAACATCTAATCTTTTAGAGTTACTATATATACTTCTAACACCTTTTGAAATTCAATCGAATAACGCATTCCAATGGTCATTGACCTCAAATCAAAAGTTGATACCTAACAAAAAAAATGACCATACCGTGAACATGGGTATGGCAACAAGTATTTCATTCCTGGTTTGGACTGTGTCGATTCTCATTATCAACTTAAGGTTGACACCTGATATGGGATTTAGAATCCTAAATCTATACAACTCTAAAGAATGAACCACGACATCTTCTTCATTCACGAACACTCACCAAGATGGTACACCACTAACATACAATATGATGTCAACCGATCAACTCAAATCTAATTATACGTAAGCAACCACATACAACTTCAACTTGAAGGTATCGAGATGATAGAGAGTGCTATTTTAATGACCGGGATGACTCATAAGTCTAATAACCCAAAACTTAAATGTGTGCCGACTTTTCAAGCTGAAACCTAGCAAATCGAAACTAGACACCAATCAGATCATCCGATACTTTGATTCCTAAGGACTTCTCTAATCTTCAAATACAACTCCTTTCACAAAAAAAAAGTTTAAATTTATGGTTCTAATGAGTTTAAAGCTTTTCAAGTATATGACTCAACAAATATGCCAATTCACAATTTTAAATGATTCACTAAACATAAAATCTTTATAACAGTTTTACGCATGCATAAAAATTACTACCGCTACTAGATAGTCGCACAGAGTGGCCACAAATGGCACGCACATAAAACTAAACAATAAAATGAGTTTTCTTTGTCCAAACGAAAATACGCTTAGTAAAAGTCTTCAAACGGACAGTTATAGTTCCATCATACACTTACTCACACCATGTAAATAAGTCAATTCATGCACTAAAAATGTGTAACAAGACGCATTCGTACAAAGCTCAAGGGAAAACTATGCAACAAAACTTCTTCAAAATCTTCACCTCCGATAACAAGATCGCATAGGATAAAATTTCTCAATAAAGCCTTATACGCAAACACATGCAACAAAGCAAACCTATGCATTTCAAATTTCACTCTTGCCACAAAAATGAAATGAAATAAAATTCCAGTAAAACTTTGCATACAAACATATGCAATCGAGTGGTTTTGTGTATTCAAATTTCGACCCAAATCATTTAATTATATACGTTAGATTATAAATCAAAGTGTGCAAAATAACAAGCATGTGTATTTTGAGTAGAAGATGAAATAATTCATGTACGTTTCAAATTCAAAACTATTTAAAAGTACACCTTCGACCTTGACATTTACGATATCGGCAAAATGAACATGGAGATAACTTCCAATTAAGTTTGTATGTAAATGCATAAGAAACAAAATAATATATGAACTTTTTTTAAACATGGGCTACACTCTCGGGTTTGCCAAAACATTCTCCAAAATTCGCAACGTGACAAATATGAATGACCTGGCAAAGCATGAGATAAATTATGTAATTCATTTTAAGAGAATATCGTGCATGCATTTGGTCAAGACCCGAAGTCTCAAAACGAACCTCGTTAAGTCCATTGGTAACACTACCGACATCCAAATGCCCAAACATCTTAAGGCAATAATCATCAACTAAATCAATTAACCTTACAAATTCTTCTCAAAACAATGTCGACTCAATAAGCCTATGGTTCAAATTGAACCAATAACTCTGACCCAAAACGGTTGAATTAACGAAATTACCATATTTAACTGTCATCTAAGTGACACCACTATAATTACCAATTCTTCTAACGATTATTACCGAGAATTCACTCTCTACCCCATCGATCACCACATAAAGGAAATTCATGTACACTTATGTAACTGTAAATTCATAATAACACTAGCCAGGTGTAACCATGAACGTACCATACGTGAGAGTTCTTGCTTCCATCATCATGATTCTCGATTATAGTGTCTCTATCATCCTATCTCAAGTGCATAATCGTACATTTTCACTTTCTTTTACTTAGAAAAATACTAGTTTAAGTCTAGGTATCCTAAATCAATACCAAAATCTCTCAAACTTATCCTCTGATACCAACTTGTAACACCCTTAAATTCGGAGCGACTAATTTAAAAATTGTGGTAATACATCAAGTAAGGATAAACAACTTCATATAATTCAATATTTGATTTCCTCGAATAGAAAATCTAGATTTAATGCCAATAAAAGATAAACTAAACTTTACATAAAGATTGGGTTAAAGTCAGGTGTTACTAAAACCCAAGAATTGTCGCTATCTCCAAGGTGCGGAAGATGTCCCTGAATAGCTAAGTCATCCTCGTGCATCTAACTAGCACTCAACTCTCTCAACTCTTCACGGTATCATTAGTACCAATGTAACACCAGGGTTTTCGATATGTTTATTTCGAGCTCCATATTTATATTTTAACTTAGAATAATCTTGGTATGTGTTTTGATTTGGTTAATGTTTTGGATGAGAAATAAGTTAATTAAATTTTATGGAGAACTTTCACGTCCGGGGCAAAAATTTCACACCCGGGGAGAAATTTTCACGCCCGGGGAGTTTGGGCAAAAATTGGAGCTGGAGGGTCTCCATTAAATCCGATTTTCCTTCCATTGTTACCTCATTTCTTATATCCTAACTCATTTCTCTCTCAATCAAACTTGGTCCAAGCATCTTCATTTGACCCAATCGATTTCTTCAAGAGTTTTTGTGACATCAAGTGCTATGGAATATGATTAAAGCTTATCACCATCTTCATCTTCTCCATTAGTTCTCATACCTACCTCCTAGCTTCTTCATTTGATCTCGATTAGAAGACTTGAAATTGTTTTTATTTCTCATCTCCAAGCATTTAAGAGCTCTCAAACATCAATATTCCAAGTCTATCCAAGATTCAAAGTTCATCTTATCCAATCACTATTTCCACCATTGTTGACCTAGTTTTGGGGTTTCTTCCTAAAAACAAATTGTAAGTCCATCTTAACCTTCTAAACCTTTATTTTTGTTAAAACCTTTCATTTTAACCTCATAGAGCATTTGTTTTGAGGTATCATCCATGTTTGGAAGTTTTCACCAATTTTGGATGATTAGAGGATTTGACTAAATTATGTTATGAATATGAGTTTGAGGTTATTTTTGGTACATCTCTAGGCTTTGGTTGTGACTCAGATAAAGTTTCAAGAGGTGGGTGTTGATGGATCTAAAGCCTTCACCATTTTGGAAGCTTAGGATGGATTTGGAACCTAGGTTTAACCTAACCTAGCAAGGTGAGTTCAAGTTCACGATTTTTTTCCTTCATTCAAACCATAGCCTATTCTCCCGTGACTATTGATACCCTTATGCCACGTTAAAAATGCGTCATTATGTCACATGAAAAAACCGTAGCCATAACCTAAAAACCGTGGCCAAAAAGGTATCCAACTTTTTTTTTTGGTATTGGAGCATTTTCTCTATAACCCTGGCCATAAACTACTTATCGCCATACAAATTCATATTAACCGTGGCCAATTCATTACATATATTTATGCTTAAATTTATATATACGTGGCTATTAACTACCTTTTGGTCACACAAAATAAATAAAACCATGGCAATAAACTACATATGGCCACACAATTTGTTTTTAAGGTGGAAAATAATTACCTTATAACGACGTATATTTGTTTTAATCGTGGCCATAAACTACTTATAGCCACACAAGTTTTATATTAACCCTGACAAATTCATGACATATGGTTACGCTGAATTGTTAGAACCGTGGCTATTGATTGTATTTTGGTCACATGAAATAACTAAAACCATGGCCATAAATTAGTTATCGTCAAGAAAATTTCATACTAAACGTTGTCAATTGTTAACATTTTGTTATGCTAAATTGTTAGGAATGTGGATATTGACTAACTTTTGGTCACATGAAATAACTAAAAACCGTGACGATATACTACTTATAGCCAGATAAGTTTTATATTAATTATGACCAATACATAACATATAGTTACGCTGAATTGTAAGAAGCGTAGCTATTGATTTGTTTTTGGTCATGAAATAACTAAAGTTGTGGCTATAAACAACTTAAAACCATGCAAATTTCATATTAACTGAAGCAAATTCATTATTAAAACTATGGCTATTGAATATATTTTGTCAGACGAAATAACTAAAACCGTAACCACAAACTACTTATAGCTACACATTTCATATTAATATATCCAATTCATAACATTTGATTACACTAATTTGTTAGAAACGTAGCTATTGATTAACTTTTGGTCACACAAAATAACTAAAACCGTGACCATAAAGTACTTATAGCCACACAAACTTTATATTAAACATGGGCAATTCATAACATATGGTTACACTGAGTTTGTAATAACTGTAGCTATTGATTACTTTTTGGATATTGATTACCTTATGGCCACACAAATGAACTAAAAACGTGGCTATTAATTACCTTTTGATCATGTGAAATAATTAAAACCGTGACTACAAACTCTTTACGAGCCCAATTACATTTATCCATTCATTAGCCATCGTAACGAAACCATGGCGATAACTAATCTTGAACAACAGTTTTTATCATGTATGGCAAAATGAAAATAAAAAATTAAAATAATTATAAAATGAGAAACATTATTTTAATATTAATAAGGGTATAATGTAACACCCTCAAATCAGAAAGGAGCAACTAATTTAAATTTTTCAAAAATGCCTCAAAGAAAGACAAAGTATCTTACAACAAGTCTATTCATGAAATACTGTTCTAGATTTAACCATCAACAAATATAAATAAAGCCTTACACATAGACTAATCAAAGGTCGGATGTTACTAAACCCAAATACAAAATGCTATAACCCAAGATAACGGGGGAAGGCTTCACCAACCTACTCACCCTCAAGCATAATCTATTTCTCATATCTTCACAGTGTCGCTAGTACCACACCCAACCGGGACCTGATGCACATGCTGACAAATAAAAATGTTAGGCTAACGCCTAGTGAGTTCAAGAGTTTTCAACATGAATAAATATATCGTTAAAAGGAAAGAATGTAATTTGAATCATAATCTTTCAAAATGATTTATCTTAAATATGAAAAGACACGTTTTCCAATAACATGCATTTTTAAGATCGAACGTCCCAATACAAAACATTATTTATAAAATGATGCCGCCTAAAACCCACTCAAACGTGAATAGAAAACGGACTCCCAATTGTAAAAACGCGGATAAGACTATATATCCCGAAACACCCAAAACACGGGTGGGGCATAATACTCAACTCATAAATCATTGAAAACAATCCATATAATTAATATGCCATCGAAAACGTGGAACTAAGATTCAATACTCACGCGACCATAAAGATGGAATAAAATCCAAATGTTAAGGCATGGACAATTAAATATCCAAAATAATGTTGGCCGACGGCGGGGGAGACCCGTATCCGTTGAGAGTGGAGGAACACAAAAGTATGCCACTCATATAATGTTAATCATATGACACTTCACGACATGCAAGCCCAAATGTCCCTACGACTCCCTTCAAGATACACCCAAAGAGACAGCTGACCTTAGCGAATATTACCATGAATACCGCCAAAGGCTCGGCACAGTCGGGGGTTACAACCATGGCATTGCCTCGACATGGCGGAGGCCCCAAATATAAAATTGTCCCTCTAGCTCATGATAACTCAACTGGACTCAGCCCTACTAGTGTACACTTGAAAGGTTAAGGTCATAAAACATGGGTCCCGGAGTCCAACCCCGTAATACCCAATTGACCATAAAATAAAGACTGACTTACGTGCCTATGGATCCAATGCAACACAGTCTAACATTACATGACTACACATGAATGACCACGCACTCGAGCATGTAATTATCATAATTATGCAATAAGATGCATTAAGGTGTAAATCGTACATGGGCTCTACAAAGAGCCATTAAAACTAGACAAGTGTCCACGCGACTCTTTTAAGTCAAAACCGAGCTAAAATGCTTGAACCCCATTCGACCAACAAACATCGGTCCCCAAATAGAAAAACGCATTCAAACGACGTTTATGCAGACACATACCTCAAAGATGTGATTAACCCAAAACTCGTCTCGGATTGAGACAAAAGGTTTTCCAAATGGGTTCATACCCTTATGTTTTTCCAAAATGTCTCATAACACGGAGACAAACATTTTCCAAATGATTTATAAAATCAAATACACCAAAAAGGCATAAATCATAGATTAGACTTTATGTGTACAAAATCACCAAAAATGCATAAATCATAAAATATACTTCATTTGTACAAAATCACCAAATGCATAAGTCATACTATTTACTTATCAAATATTCAAGTCCCAAATATGGCTTTTCATGAGATTCAAATAACCCAAGTTTAATAAATATGAAAACTTATCAAATACTTTACACATTGACAATTACCAAGTAAAACATATTTTTACTTCAAAATACTCATTTTGGCATGTACATAGTTTTCACAAAGCAACTCGAACTCACCTTGCTAGGTTAAGTTAAACCTAGGTTCCAAAATCAACCATTTGCCTCCAAAAGTGTAGATTCCACCATTTCCAAGTCATCACCAACAATAAGGTAGAGTTTCCAAACAACCCATTCCTTCAAGTCTAGAATAAACCATTAACAAAGAAAACATTTAGATCTACGAAGATCCTTATAATAAAGCTTGGAATATTCAAAGAAACTTACCACTTTAGATATTGAGACTTTCCACCCAAAGCTATTCAAGGAACCCATCCAACTCTTCAACCCAAGCTTCCAAATACCGAACCTTTATACTTCCTTGTGATAAACCTACCATGTATGCTCTAAATCTGAGATAAGAGCTCTCAAAAATCGCACCAATGGAGAGGAGAGAAATGGGGATGGAGGCTAATGAGAGAAAACTCTAAAATTTGGGTTTTAAATCGATCAGACCTTTCCCGCAGCCTTGGCCGCAACCTCAAGTCGCGGGCCAAGCCGCGCATGTCTCTAAGCCACGGACTATAGCGAGTTGCACGGGCTTATCTGCGGCTTAAAGCCATGGGCCAAGCCGCACATGTCCCTGTTGTACCTCCTCACGTGTTATGTTAAACCGCTCCCCGACCGTTTCTCTCGACCGCCCGCTAACCGTTTTCCTTGGTCGGTCGTTAATCGTTTCTTTAGGAAATTACGGGTGTTACAATCCTCCCAACCTTAAAGAGATTTCGTCCACGAACGAAATCTGGCACTGACCAAACAATAAAACGTCACATTTAGCGGGACCTATTGGTTCTCAATCCAAAAAGGGGTGACCCCACGATACCTTGCGTCATATATGAACCCGATTACATCCCGGTTAAGGTTGTCATCATATTTCTCATAACGAGCCACCACACACCCAATATCAGCATTCGTTATACCTTACAAATGACGGAAAGAACATCGAATCCTTATCGAAACATTTCCTATCATTAAGACCTCAGTTGACTCCTAACCTTAGGTTGTTCATATTGCCTCAAGAGTAGCTTACGACCTTCACCAACGATTCCCACTAGGGATGCCTTGGAGCGAACTTCACCCTTAAATACTTCTAATCAACTCTCGACAAACCGCGCTACACCCTTGTTTGCCTTTAAAACCATAACAACCTTTGTAGCAAAAAACTAATTACAGTTGACTAAACTCCTTTCGATTCCGATTATTCGCAACCAATATGACTTTACCCGGGAGATGAGGAACCCGTATATAGAATTGTTGAGTCAATCGCCCGTTGCTGTTATAAAAACGATATTTCTAATTACAATAAATCAAGATATCCTCAATAAACGATTTCTACGTACGTTCTACCTCGACATTTTCACCAAATTCCCAATAATCCATATCATAAAAGATTTAACGTCCCTTCTTTGACGAAGTTCCTAACACTAAATTTGTCTGATCCAAACTACAAAATTAACATCCGCAAACAGAGGACTGCCCGAAACCCCACGGTTACACATCTCCCGATATGCATTCAAACATCGATTGTTAAATCAACGAAAACCTCAATGATTACAGGATTACCAATGATTGATCCCTAGTTGCCAGCATATAATATCCTTAAGGTTACCACCTAACTTGCAGATACACCAATTTCAACAAAAGTGCACTGAAGCACCCAAACAGTCACCGTCTTCAAAGTCGAATGTCGACACTTATCACGGCTCTAAAATTTTGGAGAAATGAATCACCATATTTTTCTTATTTCTGAAGACTCACCTGGACGGCACACACCCAACCCATACATGACGTGGTTCCCAGTCAGTTCATAGCCAACCATAAGCAAGCAACACCTAAGGCTTAACCCGTAGGATTCACCGAAATGAAAGATCACCACATAAATGACTGGGGAGTGCATAATTCTAATACATCAATTATTCATGCGTACACCGATTTGTAAAACTGAAATCCAAAATTCAAAACTAACCATGAATCAGACCCTCCGACACTATGATTCCCAAGGATTCCTCTAGTCCTTAATTACAAATCGTTTCATGATAGGGTTTTAAATCTATAGCCCTAATGAGTTCAAGGTTTTTCAACTGCTATGCCAATTTGAAATTTTATTGAAACTCTCAAATACAATGGTTTTTGCTTTGTGAAAACTATGTACATGCCAAAAATATCAATTTTGAAGTACTAATGTTTTTTACTTGATATTTATCAAATATGTTGGTTATTTGATTATTTTTGCATATTTGGTACTATTTGGTTGATAAATCTTTGATATATGCATGTAATTGGGATATTTGAGTATTTTGATAAATAAATCATAAGAGTGTTCTTTTGATGATTTATTCCTCTTATGGGATTATTTGTGGTTTATACACATTTGGTATTTTGATTTTATAAATCATTCAATAAATAAAAACAGACGAGTTGTTGGGAACATTTTGAGTGTCATTACTTGTTTGGAAATGTTTTATTGAAGTTATGATGTGTTTTGGGATTTTGTCCAACCTTTGAATCGATAATAAGGGTATTCACATCTTTTGAGCATAAGTTTTATAAACTTTGGGTAATTGTATTTTATTGGTTTATAATGACTTTTATTGTATAGTCAATTGAGTTGTTGAGTTTTTGGCTCGGTTTTGATTCAGATGAGCCTTGGGGACGTTTGTCCGCTTTATTTTGCTCTATGTCGAGCCGTTGGTGCTATATGCAGGTATTGCATATTTATTTGAAACATTACATGCTTTGAGTGCATCATCATTCAATTTGAGTCATGTAATTTAGACTGTAATGCGATGGATCCATAGGCATAGGAGTAAGTTTGTTGGTTTTTAAATGAGATCTTTATCCCTGCCATGTAGCTAGAAATATTTAGGATCGGCGGAGAACTCAAGTACAGACCGTGGGTGGTTGAACTTGATGACCGTGTGATCCATAGCGGAGGACTAAAGGTATAAACCATGGGTGGTTGAACTCGATGACCGCATGAGCCGTAACAGAGGACTCAAGCTATAGACCGTGGGTAGTTGAATTTGATGACCGCATGAGCCGTAACGGAGGATTCAAGCTATAGACCATAGGTGGTTGAACTTGATGACCGTTAGGCCATAGTGATTATTATTTGTAGTGAACGAGTATATCTAACATCAGCGGAGGACTCAATCTATAGACCTTGGGTGGTTGACCTTGATGAGAGTGTGATTCGTAATGGATCTCATTAACATAGACACGTGGCTTACTTTTGTGTTCGCCACATTCTATGGATACGGGTCTCCCCGTCACCGAATATGTTTTTCTGTATAGTGTATTATCCCTGTTTTGTGTGTTGATTATGGGTATAGAGTGTATCCATTATTTGTGGTTTTGGGTATTGGACCTTACCCACATTTTGATGTTTTGGATAATGGAGTTTTACCTATTGTTTTAGTAATTGATTATCAAAACTCATTCGTGTTTTGGGTGAGCATTGAGTTTGATTTAATATTTAAATGGGCACTCTAATCACCGAGTTTTAATTAAGAAAATGGTGGGTGTTAGAAATATGTTGTTTTTACGTTAAAGATATTTCATTTGAGAAACTGTGATTTAAATAAGCAGTCTTTCAGTTTTACTATTTTCTATTAATGATGAAACCTATTTGAACTCACTAGGCATTAAGCCTAACCCTTTTTATTTGTTGGCATGTGCATCAGGTCCTTGTTGGGGAATGGTACTAGTAATACGGCGAAGAGTTGTGAGAGTTGAGTGCTAGTTAGATACATGAGAATGACTTAGCTATTCGGGGATGTCTTCCGCACCTTGGAGATTGCGACAGTTCTTAGGTTTTAGTAACACCGGACCTTAACCCAGTCTTTATGTAAAGTTTAGTTGATCTTTTGTTGGCATTAAATCTAGATTTTCTATTCAAGGAAATCAAATATTGAGTTATAGGAAGTTGTTTATCCTTATTTGATGTATTACCACAATTTTAAATTAGTCGTTCTTTCTGAATTTGAGGGTGTTACAAGTTGGTATGCGGAGGACTCAAGGTACATACCATGGGTGGTTGAACTTGATGAACGTGTGATCCATAGAGGAGGACTCAAGCTATAGACCGTGGGTGGTTGAACTTGATGACCATTAGGCCATAGTGATTATTATTTCTAGTGAACTTGTATATCTAAAATCAGCAGATGACTCAAACTATAGACTGGGGGTGGTTGAACTTGATCTCGTGTTAGTGCTTATTTGTCTTGTATCTAGGTATAGGGACTTATTTTGTAATACCGCTTGGGTATAAATAGTCTTTTGCTTTAATAGATTTGGAGCTAGATTTTCATATTGTACCTTTCATGCAAAACATTTTCTTTGTACTCTCTCTATCATATCAATGACAATGAGACTTGTGGCATAATCTTGTGTTCTTAATTATTTCTACTATTTGAAATACTTGTTCTGGGATCACAATTGGTATCAGTGTAAAATATTTCTGCATTGAAATAGTAAATTTCTTGAATTTTTTGTGTTCTTGAAACTCTTGCAAAAAGTCGAATATTAGATCAAAGTTTTGCTGAATTTAGGTGTTCTTGGATAGAATTTTTGGACGAATTGATCTGATTTAGATAGAAAAGAACATTTGTGTAGTTTGATTATGCAAAACTACATATTTAGATCAATTTTTGGACAATTCAAAGGTGTTTGAGTTCGTAGGGGAACCTAATGTATTAGATCAAAGATCATTGATCTTGTTTGTTTTAGGGAAAAGTCCTTTGTTAATTATGTTCAGAACATTCTCCCCAGCAACCCTATCAATTTTCATGTCGATTGGATAAGTTTTAGGCCCAAAGTTGAATTTGGTGTTCTTTTTCAAAGAACATTTTGTCGCCTAAATCTATCTTCAAAGTTATCGCTGAGTACTTAGTTGTAGCCGGATAATGGTATTCAACCTAATTGGCTAAGTTGTGGGCGATAAACTCAAAATTGCCGCCAAAGTCTATGTGTGAACAGTGTTTTGTCGCCTAAAGCATGGGCGATAAGATACTGTTGTCACCTAAAAGGTGAGTGACAAAGTGGTTTTGTCGACCAAGAGGTGTGCAACAAAATTTGGTTAAAGTGATTATCGACCAGAGGTGAGCGACAAAATTTGGGCAAGGTGATTATCGACTAAGGTTTGAGCAATAAAGTTGGTCAAAGAGGTTGTCGACTAAGCATTGAGTGACAAGTTGACTTCTGACTTTTTGGGTTGACTTCTTGGAATCAGTTGACTTTTGACTATTTCAATTTGTAGAAATCTAAGATCAATACAAGTAATTGCATTATGACCTCAAGAGATGCTCTTGCAATTAGTACTGACACAAAGCCTCCTGTTCTATTTAGAGAGGAATACGAACAGTGGAGAGATAGATTCCTTGGTTTTCTGCAACGTCATGACAATCGTCAAAACATCAAAGAATCCTTGGATAATGGCTTGATGGAAAAGATTAAAGTTGTAACTCCTGCTATTCTGGATGAGGGTTTAGATGAGAAAGTTGAAGTAAAAGGATTTAAAAACTACAATACTAAAGAGATGTCAAGGTTCAAAGTTGAACATCAGGCTAAGTATTTGTTGCTTCAAGGTATACCCAATGACATATACATCAAGATAGACAGTTTTAAATCTACCAAAAAGATGATGTGGGATCAAGTTGAGAAAATGATGATGGGTTCAAAAGTGGGGAATCAAATGAAAGTGACCAATTGCATCAACAGTTATGAGGAATTCAGAGCAAAGGAAGGAGAGAGTTTGGAGGAAACATATGATAGGTTTGTGACATTGTTGAATGAGTTGAGCAAGAACAAGATTAAAAAGAAGTTGATTGAAAACAATGTAAAGTTTCTAAGTGTTCTTTAGCCTGAGTGGAAGAAATTTGCAAGACAAATGAAACAGCTGCATGAGGTTTATGGGACATTAAGGCAGAACGAAGAAGAAGTTGAAGAAATGGGAGAAGAGAAGAAAAATACAAAAAAACCAACTGATGATCCTCTAGCATTAGTCGCAGATAGACCTGGCAAACGTGTCGTGTCGTGTCAGTTTCGTGTCGGGTTCAAAGTTAAACGGGTTGAAAGTGTCTAACCCTAACCCGACCCGTTTAATAAACGGGTCAGAAAATCTCAACCCTAACCCGACCCGCCTAACCCGCCACGACCCGCCTAACCCGTTTAACATTTATAAAACTAAAAATTTAAAATCAAAAATTCACAAAAAATACAAATACAAAATTCAAATGAAAGCATAAGAAATCCAAAATTTATAGTTCAAACTTATAAATTATAACCAAATCTAAAACACTAAAAATCCAAAGCATTAAAAAGAAAACTTGTATTATATATATATAAACGGGTTATTCGGGTCATTTTTCGAGTTGAAAGTTTTGACCCTGACCTTACCCGTTTAATTTTCGTGTCGTGTCGTGTCAACCCATTTACTTAAACGGGTTGAAATGTATTACCCAAACCCGTTTATTTCGTGTCGAGTTCGTGTCGGGTTAGCGTGTCGTGTCAGTTTTTGCCAGGTCTAGTCGCAGATAAGAATAAGGAAATATATTCTACAAGAGGAAGATCTGTCAGTTCCCGAAGAGATAGGGAAGCTAGTGAGTCAGACAAGGATGATTTGGAAGAAAGTGATTCGGATGATGATGAGACTCTGAAGCAAGAAATGATTCTGTTAACCAGAGCATTTCAGAATAAATTCTATAAGAAGTCTGTTTCTAATAACTAGAGATATTCATCAGGCTCTCGAAATTATGAGCACAAAGATAAAGTTGAAAGTAAGAGAAGGTTTGAAGTGAAGAAGTTTGTGGATAAGAGAGGTGAAGAAAAGAAGTATGTGAAGAAATATGAAGAGAAAAGGTCAGATGACATAGTCAAATGTTACAACTGTGGAAACCAGGTCACTATGCAAAAGATTGTCGTAAGCCTGTGGTTCGTAATTCTGAATACTATAAGAACAAGATGCTCTTTGCTAAGCAGAAGGAAGCATGTAAGGCTTTCATGGCTGAGGATGATCACTGGTTGGATCTCACAGATGAAGCTAAAAGAGATGAACATGCTCATATGTGTTTAATGGGAAATCATGTTGAGGATGACATGACTGATGATGAGAGTGCTTCTGAATCAGGATCTGAGGTAAATTCTTTATCTGAATCTGATTTCATGAAACAAATGCAATCCATGATGCTTGAACTCCAAGACTTGCAAACAAAACTTAAAAAAGAAAAAACAAGTGTTGAAAGAAAACATCAAGTCATTTTGAGACGAAACAAAGAAGATGCTGAAAAGTGTGACTTGATTGAGTATTTGAATGCTGAAAAAGAAAAGTTTGACAAAGAAAATATATTTTTCAACAAACAATCATCTGAGACGCCTGAGAAGTTTGATACATCATAAATTTAGAAGAAATAGTTTGTTCGTAAATTTAGTTCTATTAAAAATGTGAACAAAAGATTGATTGAAAAACTGAATGATTTGGAAGAAAAACTTTATAAGAGAGGCCAGTCTGATCAAATGATTCATTTAAATAAACCAAAAGATTTCAAATATTATAATTCAAATTAAGGTATTGGTTATGATAATTCTCATTATCTGGAAAAAGTTCTTTCAAAAAGACCAACTCTATATGAGTTTGACTTTTTGGATCATGCAAAAAGAAACCCCAAATACAAGATCAGTTGGACTAAATCATTTGAAGAAGTTGAGGAACAAGAAGATTTGAATAGGAAAAACAAAGTTAAAATGCAACTTCCTTTCTCCTGTGAAAGATTAAATAACAAATTATTCAACTGGTTCAAAATTTCTTTTAAATGACTATTTCAAGAGTTATACAGATGCTGAGATGGAGGAAAAACCAGTTGAAGGAAAAATCTATGTTTCGCCTCTGATCTTAGAAAACAAAATAACTCAGCTTGAAAATGATTTTGAAGATGAAAGAATTATGTTTGAAATGGAGAAAAGTTGTATTGTTAACTGTGCTTAAAAATGTTGAATCAAAATCCGTGTCTAAACTTGAAGATAAATCTGAGTCGGATGGAATGTGTGAAAACAATTCTAATGATTCAGATACATCTTCCTGTAAAGCTTTCATAGAAAATTTGTCTTTTAAAGGAAAGTCAGACTATTTTGATAAAACTGATTATAAAAAAGAATGTGATAAAGTGTATAATGATTTTATGTTTCTTAAATCTTCCTGTAAATCAAAATCATTAGATGAGTCTGTCTTATCTGATATTAATACTGATTTTCTGAACTCTGAGGAATGTTTAGATGATGAAATTTGTAAATTTGATTTTTCGGCGAAACTTCCAGATCATACGGATTTTGTTCCAAAAGTTCATGTGAATGCTTATTATTCCAAAGGTAAATCAAATAAGCCTTCAAAAAAATGAGAAAATCTGGTAAGTCTTAAAAACGACGAACTCGGACTTCTAATATTTCTGACTATCATTCTTCTGGTTTTTCAGATAGTAGTTTGAAAAGGAATGGAATGAAGCAAATATGCAGAGTCAAGAAGTCCACGTCTGAAGTGGAATCAATGAAATCATTTACTTCATTACATAATGATAGGAAGAACAATTTGAACTGTGATGTAATTGAAAAGGTTGCTTCGGTTGAACAAAAACTTGTGTTTCCTTGCCAAATTTACACAATAAAGCAATTGTTTCAACTTGCTCATGATCAAATTTGTTGTTCTATCTGTGGTGTGAATGATTTCATTGACAATCATGTTTCATGTAATTGGTTTCGATCTTATCATATTCCTGGTGTTAATAAAAACATTTTTGTTCAAAGGAAAAGAGGACCTAATTTTAAATGGGTGTCAAAATCTAACATGTATACTAACCCAAAAGGACCCATATTCAGATGGGTACCTAAGGGGGTGTTTACTTTGGGCTTAATGAGCTTAATGACAAAACCGGCTTATTCGCGCAGACGTTTGGAGTGTTTACTTGGGGCTTAATGACAAAACCGGCTTATTCGCGTAGACATTTCTGGCTTATTCACTAAGTAGGGGAAAGATGTGTTGTCCCCATTAAGACACATCTTTGATATTTCTACCCTTTAAAAATAAAGACATCCCTACCCTCCTACTCAATAATCACGCAATAAAAACCTAGCTGCTCGATTTCACCTTCACTGCTTGTTCGATTTCGATTTCACCTTCATCGCTCGTTCGATTTTACTTCTTTGAGTTCATTGCTGGTTCAATTACACTATTTCAATTCACTGCTGGTTCGATTTCAACCCTAGACAATAATTTCCTTTGGTCGATTTCTCCAAAGGTAATGATTTTACCGATTGCTCGATACTTGTTTCTTCTCCATACTCGATTGTTGTTCCATACTTGTTTCTTTAGTCGATTGTTGTTCCATACTTATTTCTTAAGTCGATTGTTGTTCCTTACTTGTTTTTTCAGTCGATTTTTGTTCCATACTTGTTTCTTCTCCATAGCTTCTCGACATTTCTGCAATGTAGATTTTTGTAACCATGATTTCCACAATGTCGATTTCATACTTGCTACTTTTTGTTTGAACTTGGCTACATTGTGTTTGAACTTTGGAAGTTTAAGTACTTAATGAATTTTTGTTTGATTTTTGGATTATATCAATGAATTTAAGAATATATGGCTTAAAAAATAAACAACAATTTATAAAACAACTTAAAATTCATATTCAGGGGTAAATTGGTCATTTATGTTATTCAGACTGTTAATTCAGATAAAAAAGTAAACAACAACATCAATTTATCCAGACATACAAATTTATCCAGACAGACACATTTATCCATACAGGACTTAATGGAAAATTTGGTAAACAACCAATAAATCTGTTTAATTGATTCTTTGTAGACCATTCATATGTGGTATTTAGATTCAGGGTGCTCGAAACATATGACTGGAATAAAGGAGATTCTAACAAATTACACTGAGAAATTTTGTGGAAGGTCAAATGTGGAAATGACCATTTCTCTCCAATCTTGGGTTATAGAGACGTAGTGCATGATAATATCACGATCAAGCAGGTGAATTATGTAAAAGGATTGGGGCACAACTTATTTAGTATCTGACAATTCTACGATAAAGATCTGGAGGTTAATTTTAAGGCTAAGAGATGTTGCGTCAAAACTGGAGATGGAGAAGAGCTCTTAGTTGGGACGAGAAAGTCAAACCTCTATACAATTAATTTGTCTGATGTCAAGTTGGAAAATGTTGTGTCCTTCTTTCAAAAGCCTCTATGCAACAGAGCTGACTATGGCATAAACGACTTTCCCATTTAAATTTTAGATATATTAACAAACTGTTAAGGGAGGGTTAGTAAAGGGCTTGCCAGAGTTAAAGTTTGAAAAAGAACATCTTTGTGGTGTGTGTGAAAAGGGAAAGATGAAAAGAGCACCTTATAAGCCGAAGCCTGAACCGAGTACTAAGAGTCCGTTGGAGTTACTTCATATGGATCTTTGTGGGACGATGTGAACGCAAAGTATCAATGGGAAGAAATATGTCTTGGTAATTTTTGACGATTATTCTAGATACATTTGGGTCAAATTTCTTCGAACGAATGATGAGGCTTCTGAATTGATCATATCATTCATAAAAATGTAGAAGTGAATATGTAGAAATCAGTACAGTTTATCCGCACTGATAATGGCGCAAAGTTCAAGAACAAAATTCTAAGTGAATACTTAGAATCAGTTGGTATTGCACATCAGTTCTCTGCAGCCAGAATGGGGTAGTTGAAAGGCACAATCGGACTTTGGTCGAAGCAGCGCGAACAATGCTTAGTCAATCTGATCTACCTTTATTTATGTGGGCAGAAGCGGTCACCACTGCATGCAATACACAAAAGCATTCAATAATTCATCGTCGGTTTGGTAAAACTTACTATGAAATCATTAATAATAGAATATTGAGCAATAAATACTTCCATGTTTTTGGATGCAGATGTTTTGCTTTAAACGGCAAGGAGACTCTTAATAAGTTCAGTCCGAAAGCTGAAGAGAGGATATTTATCGGATATTCTCTTTCCTCTACAACATATAAAGTGTATCTCGAGAAGACAAAGACTGTCATTGAAAGCATCAACGTCACATTTGATGAGATGGTAGATTTGGCTTCTGAACCAATCCGTTCAGAACCCGTGATTTTTGGAGTGTTAGCTTCTGGAAAACTCAATCCAGAACCTGCAATGAAAACTGCAAATCCAGATCAAGCTTCTACTAAATCTCATTTATCTGATTTGGATATTCTTTTTGAAAATTTTTATGATGAATACTTTGAAACTAACAATTCTTTATCTAATGTTCCAAACAGGGAAGAAGTTGCAAGAGAATTTAAACTAGTGTCCATTTCTGGTCCTTCAGTAGAACAAATATCTTCAGAATCTAATGCAACTACACCTGTTCCATCTGTTTCTCAAGTATTGCCAGACAACATTTCTTCAAGTGAAAGTTCATAGACAGATTATATCCCAACAGAAGTTTCTTTGAATAAGACAAATGCTGAAGTTCCACAAGTTCTGTCAACAACTGTTCCTGAGGATGTTTCTTCTTCAGTATCTTAGTCAGTGGAAAATTCTATGATAGAACCTTTTGTTGAAGAAAATGTTTATGTTGACCCTCAAACAGATCAAGCAACATATAAATCTCTCCCACACTCAACAAAGTGGACTAAGGATCACCTGATTAATCAGATCATTGGAAATCCTTTGTTATCTGTACGAACAAGAGCAACTACTACTAATGAGTGTCAGTATGCTACTTTCCTTAGCAAGATTGAACCATCAAAGGTTTCTGAAGCTATGGAAGATCCAGACTGGGTTTCTGCAATGCAAGAAGAACTCAACCAATTTGAAGTTCTAAAAGTGTGGAGACTTGTACGTAGACCTAAGGAGAAGACCATAATCGGTACAAAGTGGGTATTCAAGAATAAGAAAGATGAAGAAGGGATTGTGGTTCGTAACAAAGCAAGACTTGTGGCCAAGGGATATCGTCAGCAAGAGGAGATTGGTTATGATGAAACATATGCTCCCGTAGCTAGAATAGAAGCCATCAGGATATTTTTAGCATATGTGGCTCATAAAAACTTCGTTGTCTTTTAAATGGATGTGAAGAACCTATTTCTGAATGGTAATCTGAAAGAAGAGGTATATGTTTTAGAACCTGAAGGGTTTGTTGACATGTCAAAGCCAGATCATGTTTATATACTTGACAAAGCCCTTTATGGACTAAACAAACTCCTCGTGCATGGTACATAAACTTGACGTTCTTCCTCATTAGATTCGTTAGTGGCAAAACGATATTTGAGATATCTTGGATGAACCTTCGATAATAGCTGGCTAATCCCAATAAACTTCTAATCTCCATCGGGCTTATCGGGCTTGTCGGTGGTTCCCATTTCATCATGCCTTCAATTTTTGACGGGTCCACCTTAACTCCATCCTTAGTCACCACGTGGCCCAAAAACTGGACTTCTTGGAGCCAAAACTCACATTTGGAAAACTTTGCAAATAACTTCTCCTTTCATAGAACTTCAAGGGCTTATCTAAGATGATTGCTCGTGTTCCACTTCATTCTTTGAGTAGATGAGGATGTCGTCTATGAACACTATTACCGACTTGTCTAAGAAAGGGCGACATACTCTATTCATCAAATCCATAAATACGACCGGAGCTTTGGTTAAGCCAAACGACATCAACAAGAACTCGAAATGTCCATACCTCGTCCGAAAATTCATCTTTGAGACATCTTCATTTCTAACTCTCACTTGATGATATCCAGACTGAAGGTCAATCTTGGAGAAGCACCCTGCTCCTTGCAATTGGTCGAAGAGATCGTCAATTCTGGGAAGCGGGTACTTGTTCTTTACCATAAATTTGTTCAATTCTCGGTAATCTATGTACAACCACATAGAACTGTCCTTCTTCTTCACGAACAGCATCCTGGAGCTCGGTCTCACGAATCCTTTGTCGGGTAACTATTGCAGCTGAGTCGTCATATCCTCCATTTCTAACGGTTCTAGGCGGTAAGGAACATGAGAGATTAGGACCGATCCCGGGACAAGGTCAATACTGAATTCTACTTGACGTTCTGGCGGTAAACCAAGTAGATCACCAGGAAAGACATCTGAATATTCGCGAACCACATCAACATCTTCAATCTTCTTCTTTTCTATCTTTGTATCAAGGACGTACGCTAAACGGATAGGCACTTGCGTGCCTTCAATGACGAGATGATTGGAGTGTCCCTCTACTTCTTTCTCCATAAACAGTTATCGTCTCTCTGCTAGACGAGGGTATTTGATAGTCCAAGATCAATGAATCTGTAGAGAGAGAAAGTAGAGAGAGAGTAACAAGGATGCGCAAAGTAAGATTGTATTGATGTGTACGTGAAGTTCTTACAAGACACAAAGACCAAAGGGACTTAAATACCCTTGGTCAAAACTACACAGTATTAGACACTAGACACAGTATCTGACCAAGCCCTATAAATACAATGATTACCTGATTAGGATCAACTCCTTAACATCTCTTAATTCTCCCCCTCATGACCTTGATGATCAGGATCAACTTGGTCATGCAAATGTTGGAGACGAGACAACTTAAGATCTGCAAAATCAAAGAAACAGAGAAAAACAAGGAAGGATTGCGCATCACGTTGGTTGCGCCAAGTAAGGTTTGTGCGTCACGCTGGATGCGCAAAGTGAGGTTTGCACGTCTCGCTGGATGCGCAAAGTGAGGTTTGCGCATCACGCTGGATGCGCAAAGTGAGGTTTGCACGTCACGTTGGATGCGCAAAGTGAGGTTTACGGGACCAACTGATTGCGCAAATCTGACTTGGAGTCCGAAAAATTTTACCTGATTAGCTCTTTGACTCCCCCTACACAAATGCACTAAATTTGACAATTCAAGTTAGCATTCATATAAAGAATCAGATACTCCCCCTCAACAACAGATATAAACTTTGAAAAATATTCTCTTTGTTCACTCCCCCTTGAATAATGCATAAACCCATTAAAATATATTTATGAGAACACAATGATCAAGTATTAATGTACAAAGAAAAAATATACTGAATATAAATTTTAAAACAACTAAACATATAAAACTTTAAACATTAAACAAATTGAATTCTACTGAGTGAAATATGACAAATTTATCAATTAGTTGAAATCAAATATATGTTGTTGGATAAAGAAACAAGTTTTATTGCATATCAAGTTAAAACATGTTCAGTTTCAAAAACTTCCAGCAATCTATTCAGCGTGCTCACATGTGAATCTTTGATTAGTTTCAAGAAAATGCAATTCTAAAAATATAATAGAGAACTTTGCATGTACTCACACTAATCCATCAAAAATTAAGATTTTCACAAATTATAGGTTTATCGCAACTGAAACATATCACCAAGTATCATGAGATGTGTGCTCATTGGCATCTTTTAGCAATGTGCTCATTGGCATCTTAACATGAGTGTGCTCTTTGGCATCTTTTAAGTTCGTGGACTTTGGCATCTTTTTAATCAAGAAGTTTATTTAGTAAAGAACATGCCATAAACGTAACTTTCTATCTGACCCAGACCAGTTGGCCTTAGGGGACTAGGTGTCAAGCACCCCTTGGAACTTATTCTCCCAGATCAGAAAGGCTACATCAACATATCCTAAACCCATTCATACCAGTAGAACATGACTTTCGATCTGGTTCTATTGAAGGATTTGGGTTCGATCACTCCCAGATTAATTGACCTTAGGGGACCAGATGACGAGCATCCCACAGAACTTACTTTCCCAAACCAGAAAGGTCACAGGTACAAACTTTAAACTAAGAGATTTCTGTATTCTAAGAAATTAATATTCATCTCAATCACTCAGTTTTACATAAAAGTACTTAGCCCATATTTTCATTACAATCAAAATTTTGACTTTTTAGAATTTTCCAAGCATTGTAAACTATAAATATTCCGAATCACACAACTTTAAAGAAGTAATAAAAGTTTCAAACAAGTTGCTGACTTTTCGACTTTTGTAAGACTTGAAATTTGATCATATAAAAACTTTAATATAAACAAAAAACTTGAAAATTTATCCTAGACACATATTTTATTCAAAAGAAAGAAAAAATGTAAAACTTTACTTTATAGAATAAAATTTGTAAAGATTTAAACTTTTAAACTCAATATGCCAATGTTAAAAATTTTCATTAAAGACAAAATGTAAAGAATTCGGCAAATTGATATTTAGTTGGAACAAAATAAAATTCAGTTATTTCATCTTTCACATTATAAAAATAATTTGTGTCTCAAATTAAAAAATTGGGTTATACAAAATTAAGAAATAGTTGAACAAACTCAGATTCTTGAAAAATAATGAGAAAAACTGAAACACATCATAATCAGAGATAAAATGCAGCGGAAATAAAATTGATGTACTCACAGTATCTCATTTAGTCAGAAGCTTAAATCATTGAAGAACGAGTTCTAAACTGATTTGTTTAGAAGTCGTAGTCTATGAAGTACGGATCCTGAGCTGAAGTACTCAGAAGCCAATTTCCCTTACTCCCCCTTAACATGTGATGCCCGCAACTTTAAATCAGATAAAGATTTGGGTACCCACTTAAATTTGGGCCCATGTTTTTTAGTTACAGTTCTTATGGGGAAATAATTGAAAGTATTGAAATTAGAAACACGAGAAAGATAATCAAAATAATATGCACAATCATCAGAAGATAAAGCATAATCATCTGAACTAGAATCAGAAGACGAATATGAGACATTTTTGGAAATCTGAATCATTTGCTTAATAGAGTATTTAGAAATCTTATTACAAGAAGCAAATGAATCACTTTTATAATATTTGTCTACATATAAATCCTCATCAATCATAGAATCAATAGATGTCCGCTTCATTCTCCAGATCTGCTTCTTTGACCGGCTCAAAGTCCTATCTGTAAGAATTGAATCGGAAGAATTAGAACAGTCAGAAATAACTTTATCTTGTTTCTTCGACTTCTTTGACCGTCTTCTTTTACGCTTAGGTTTATAATATTGATCATTGAGCGTAAAAGAATCATCAAGAATTTTAGACTTAATATTTAAATTAGAAGAAATAAATTTATCTAAGCAAACAATCTGATCAACTAATAAATCTGAATGAGCCTCGGAGTCTGAATTATTTTGAGAAAAGATTTTAAAATTAGAAATTTCCTTTTTGTTTTCCTTAGAATCAGAAGAAAGTCTAAAAATAAAATCTGATTTTTGAGAAAATAAATTTTCTTCAAGACTAGAAGTCATGAACGAAAGAATAATATCAGATTCAATGTCTTTTAAAATATTTTGATCTTCTATCTTGTCTTCAAGATCGATGATTTTGCCTTCTAATACTAAAGGAGGAGTATATTTTCTTCGAATCATAAATGATAGGAGAAATATTTTCCTTATCAGAATCAGGGGCATAAGAAGAAACAAAATCATCAGATACTGAAGATTTAATAGAAGATATATCATTTAAAATTCTTCTTCCTCTTCTTGATTTTTCAGGAAAATATTTTGCATTCTCGCTTGTGTAAACAAAAGGAATTTCGATTTTCTTATTATTTGTCCTTTTCTCATTTTCGAGATCTAACACTTGCTTTTCACTAGTCCACTGAAATTTGAACTGAGGAGCATAGTGTGCAAGAGTTAGATAGTCGTATTTATATAAAGTAGGCACTTCGTTTATCACTTTGTTTAAACAATTAGGATTGTCAAAACCAAGTCCCCACCTTTGTTTTAAAGCTTCTTCACTCCTCGGTTTGTTCATAAAAATTGTTTGTTCAGATTGGTTTATTCGATAAAGTTTTTCTTCTAACTTATTTATTTTATCTGAAAATTCATCTTTTAATTTGGTCATAGACGTCAAAGATTCAAGATAAGTTTTATTTGAATTTTTCAAATTATCCAATTTCTTTTGAAAGATGTCTTTAGTATTTTCTAAAATAGATTTTTCATCTTTCAAATAAATTTTCAGTTTGTCAATCAAATCTGACTTTTCAGAATTTAAATTCTTTTCAGATAATAACTTTAAACGTAAATCAGATAAAGCAGTTATCATGATATTCATCTGAGAGGTAATGAAATTATAATCAAATTTAGAATATACCTCGTCTTCATCTGTTTCAGAATCGTCTGACTGATCAACTCCAACCAAGCACATTTGAGCGATCTCGACGTTTGAAGCTTCATCATCGGAATGATCCAACCAGAATTCTTCTTCGGCTAGCAGAGCAGTTCCGTTCTCTCTCTTTTCAGCTAGCTCCATTTTCTTTCTATAATAAGCTGAGTCTCTAACCTTCTTTGCTCGACACTCCTTTGAGTAGTGGCCCGAGTTTCCACAGTTATAACAGGCAGTAGATTTTGGCTCGGGCACTTTGACTGTTGAACCAGTAGTGAAGCGAGAAGAGTTGGAACCCGTTCTTGGTTGGAACTTTTTCTGGTAATGCTGAGAGAGAAGAATCATAGCTTTCTGCAATGCCTCACCATCGTCATCAGTTGACCCGTTGTAAGCGTTAATAGACAACGCTTGTTCAGTTAATTGCTTTGTGAGGAGAGCAACCGGGTCCACTGATTTCTTCTTTTTCTCAAGTTTTGCCTTTTTCTCTATCACCAAGCTCTCATCAGTTAGCAAGATCTCGAACATCCCTTGGATCTGCATTGTAGAGATTCTGACATCGTTCCTCAATCTGTGGCATGACTTATTCCATTCAGGCTGCAATATGTTGAGGAACTTCAGATTTGTCTCAAGCTCAGTCTTTTCAACCTTTATCTTTCGAAGATCATTGATCACAGCATAGAAACGATCAAACACAGTCTTTAGTGGCTCTCCGTCCTTAGCTCTGAATTCCTCAAAATTATTCATGTAGCGCGTATGCCTGAGTTGAGTAGCTACTAAAGAACCAAGCATAATCTTCTCAAGCTGTTGCCACATGAGATTAGGATGAGTTTTGAAACAGTCAATCCTGTTGTATACAGAGTTTGGCAAGGCCAGCATTAGATTTGCTTTAATATCCCGATCAGCTTGATAAGCAGACAACTCTTCATGTGTGTACTCTTTAGTAGGCTTATAAAATCCAGAAGCCAATTTGGATCTTTCGAACGGTCCTTCAGTTAAATGATCATCATGTCATTTCCATTCTTTTGTCGTTCAATGAAGTTCAGGAACCGATCTTGCCACTGTGTAAATTCGTTTTCATCTATCAGCATTGGTGGACGACTTTCTGTACCCAATGACATCATGATGTCATTCTTGTAGACCTGAGCTTGATAAGCAAATTTTGCAGAATCCATATATAACAAAAACAAAAAAATTTCCAGACTCAAAAATATTGTGTAAATTTTGTGTAAATTCGTTTTCATCTAAATTCGTTTTTTTTTTAAGAATAAAAAATATTCTAAGTCTGGAACACACGCAAACAGAAGGTTTGCGTAAGCAGTGAGATCCGCAAACTAAACTTTGCGTATGCTGAAGGGTACGCAAACTGGGTTTTGCGTGCGAAGGCGGATGCGCAAACTTAAGTTTCTCGGATGCAGAAGGAAACGCAAAGTTGAGCTTTGCGTATGCTGAAGGGTACGCAAACTGGGCTTTGCGTATGTAGAAGGATACACAAACTTGACTTTGCGTATTATGCTTGAACCACGAACTAGACTTCCTTGAACTGAAATACGAAAACTAAGCTTCTCGGATTGCACTTGATACGCAAGATGAGCTTTGCGTATCTAACTTGGTGCGAAAACCTGAAATACACGAACAAAATTAGTAGAACACGCAAATCAAACTATGAACTTGCGCAAACTATGAAGAACTTGCGCAAAGTGATATGAATGTTGCGCAAAGTAATAAGAACATGCGCAAACCTAAAGAAACTTGCGCAAACCGAAACAAAATAAGAAAAAAAATCGCAAGATCAAACAAATCTATGAAATTTAAAGCAAGACAATTTCACACTGATGATCGAAAACACCTTTCTAACACATTTCAAACAACAAATTTGATTAAAAAACACTAAATCTCAAATTTGTAAATGTAACAGTACGCAGAACGAGTTTTTCCAGAAAATCCTAAAAACTCAAAATCGATTGTCTAAATCCGTTTTTCTTGCAAAATAGTATGAATCAACAACGATCTCCTATCAAAAACGAAACTAATGACACAAAATTCAAAGCAATTCAATCACAAACACATCCGATTTTGATGAAAAATCAAGAAAACGAGATTTTCTTGAAAAATTCAAGAAAATCGATCAAATTTTCGATTAAATCTACAAATTCAGGAATGAAAAATCAATCTCTCAATTCTCTCAAGATTCAAATGGCTCTGATACCAATTGATAGTCCAAGATCAATGAATCTGTAGAGAGAGAAATTAGAGAGAGAGTAACAAGGATGCGCAAAATAAGATTGTATTGATGTGTGCGTGAAGTTCTTACAAGACACAAAGACCAAAGGGACTTAAATACCCTTGGTCAAAACTACACAGTATTAGACACTAGACACAGTATCTGACAAAGCCCTATAAATACAATGATTACTATAAAATCAGACCTAACAGTATTCGTATCATATTTTTGGATCAAAAGATCTTTGCATGATTTTCAAGTAGCCAGTCCATTCCTATGACAACGTCAAATACACCTATGGACATAGGCAAAAAATACACCAAGAATTGTTTCCAGTCAATTGCTAGTGTGTAATTCTCAAAGCGTTCACGAATCAAAACTTAATCACCATTTGCTACCTCTACCACTAGTTCATCAACTAGGGTACAAACGGGAATAAAAAATTGTTTGCAAAAAAAATTGAATACAAACGAGCGGTTAGCACCTGAATTAAACAAGACATGTACAGGCAAGGAGTTGACTAAGAACGTACGCGATACCATGTCGATGGTCTCCCTTGTCTTTTCAGTAGTCATTTGAAAAGCTCGGCTAGGTGCTCTTAGAGGGTTCTCCTTCTTTGAGCCAGAATTCTCGGCCCAAGAGTCGTGTAGGTGAGGTTCCACTAGCTTAGGGCTTCACCCCTAAACGTCTGTGAGGCGAATTTGACTTTGTGAGTCGTTACATTCACTCGACTCAAAAGCCATCTCTATCTCCGAATACAGTTCATGCAAGCAACTGGGTTGGTCGATCCCGAGAACTCGGGTGGTTTGCTGCATAGAAAGGTCTTGTAGGAACAACCTCTTTTTTTTCTCACCAATGACCACTAGTTCCTCGATGCCATTAACATTCCCGATACCTCCAACCCATTTAAAGCGTTTTCGGCAACCGTCTCGTGCCTCCGGTTGCTAACGTCTCGTTCTTCCAATGTTTTCATGAGTATTTCCTCTCGCTGGTCCATGGCCGCATCCATCATTTGAAGCAAGTTGTCCATCATCACAGATTAATGGTCCACTTCTTGAATAACCGGGTTATCAGTCGTCAACTTCGTTCTTGGTACCATGTCGACCCTTCCACTTAGCATTTGTGGGATTGGAGGGAGTTGTGTGTTACCGGCTTGTTCTGGCTGCTCTAGATCCATAACACTTACCTCTTGACCATCATCTAGTACTACTTGCCGAATCTGAGTGTTCGCCATAATGAACTGTCATACACATGACAATAACCATGCCAATTAATTCTTTATAAGATTAACAAATATTAACGAACTACTACATTCAGCACTCATCATAACAATAATAAGTGAAAGCACACCCATGTATTAATATATTCATAATAGCATGGGCCATATGAGATTTTGAATATACTGCACACAAGAATTCTCGTTATCATCATTACAATTCTCAATTAGTGTAATTATGTAAGTCCTATTGCTCTCCCCACCTATGAGTCCTACCCAAACTTAAGGAAAGAGTCCTTAAAATTTACAGCTTAAGTGTCAGGTCCATGATCATAATTAAATTAATGATAGTGTGACTAACTAGAGATGAAATGGGAGGAATTGAATGTATTATTACAACTCTACAGAGAGCAAAATGTTCCTCTCTCTAGAAACATCCAGTTACATCGGCTACATAATGAAGAAGGATGCTCATTTTCATAACACTCTCCAGAATACTGAATGAGTAAACCCGAATATCCAATCTTCACAAATCAGCTGGATGATTATAGACACTCAAAACTATAGATCACAACCAAAGCACTAGAACAATGATTGCAGTTACTCACACTTCTAATTGATCAGATCAGAAGAATGATTAAGAGCACTCAAAGGTCTAGCATCGTAGAGAAAAACTCCAGACTGATGATTGCAGATACTCAAGCTGCTAATCCAATCTAATCAGAGACTAAATCCAAACACCCAATGTCTGAAAATATTGACTTGCATGAGCTCTCGTGAAAATTTGATCAATTGCTAAAAATATGTGACCAACATATAATAGGAGTGATGTCACATACGCATTATACGGAAAATCTTGGGAACGGGGCAAACTTGTAGCAAATTGGGTTCTGAACAGTAGCTTTTCGCAGATCACATGGCATAATTTTTCGCAGACCAACATTTCGCAGACCACTATACATGAAAGATAACAACTAGCAAGTGGCATAAGGTGAAAACACCACTTTTCGCAGAGGCTTGCATGCGAATTCTTACCTTTCGCAAGAGCCTACGTGCGAATTCTAAGCTTTTCGCAGGGTACTGCTTGCGAATTCTGGCTTTTCGCAGACCCTTTCATGCGAATTCTACACTTAGAAAAAATTCATTATCAAATCTTTTCGCACAACATTTAACGAATTCTATACTTAGCTTTCATCCAGGAAGCCACTTTTCGTAGAGTACCATGTGCGAATTCCTACTTTTGTAGGAGGTGGCTTGCGAATTCCTCACTTTACGCAAGGTGTAGTGTGCGAATTCTTGACTTTTTGCATACAACATTAGCACAGTAGCTTGTGAATTCTATAACTTTTCTCATGTAGCTACTTGTGAATTCCGTACTTAGCAAAAATATTGTATCCATGGATGAAGCTTGCGAGTTCTTGGGATCTTGCGAATTCTTGCGTCCGGAAGCCAAAAAAATTAATCTATCTTCTTCATTTCTTCGAATTTTGAGGTAGAGCTTTGTACACATGTTCGAAATTATCATCTGATCACTATTGTAGATAATGATTTTCAACAAGAACGTCTCTAAATCCAAAATCGATCATCACATAGTAAAACAAGTATTTCGAACCAAATCTTCTCAAAATCGACAAATTCTTCTAATCTGATTGAAATCAACACTTGTAATTGATCTTTTGTGATTCGACTTTGAGCTCTGAATCAATTTTTCAAAATAGCACATCCAAACTAGCATCAAATCGAACAAATCAAAAAATTCTTCAGAATACTGTTCATGCAAAGTCACTGTTCTATTGAAAAAATTATGATCTTGATCGAATCGATGAATAGATCTTCGATTTAGGATCTGATACCACTTGTGAGGTCCATGATCACAATTAAATCAATGATAAAGTGATTAACAAGATATGAATTGGGAGGAATTGAATGTATTATTAGAACTCTAGAGAGAGCAAAATGTTTCGCTCTCTCTAAAAACACACAGTTACATGTACGGAAACATTGTGAATGGAAAATTACAAACAAATTACAAAACAACTCCTATTTATACCCTATCACCCTTGTATACAATTAAGCCCAAACCAAATGCTAATAACAAGGCCCAATAACAAATAATGTGGCCTTTACAAAACTTCCAAACTTAGAACATTTTATGTTCTAACATTAAGTCTAGACATTCTAATATTATACTTAGATCACTTAAACTAAAGCTCTGATACCAATTTGTAACATCCCAGAAATGGGACTACAAATTTTTTTTCGAATAAAACCAGAACATGGTATTTAAATATCAAGATACGAGCTTCCCCCAAAAAAGAGCTTAAAATAGGCCATATAAATTTACAATTTGTAAATAAATAGATTGAGGATAACAACCTCCTAATCTAATTCTATGGAAGAAATAGATTACAATCGGGTGTCTCCTAAACCGTCAAAAGTAACTTTAAAAGTCTGAATCTCAAAATGCTCTCCAAGCTCTCTCTAAAATACTGGTCAAACCTTCTTGGCGACCACACCACTAGAACCTATGTTGAGTCAAGATTGTATTCAAGATTAAATGAGGGGTCAAAGTGTAAAGTTGTAAAAGTAAAAGTAGTTTTGTTGTAAATTGTGTTGTAAGTTAAAGTGATTGGCTTTGACTTTAGCTAGTTGTGAGAGGTCATGTTGACCATATAAATAGAAGAGTCAATGTTCATATTCATAAACACACACGCACATACAAATTAGAGAGAGAGAGAGAATACATTGTGAGAAATAGGTATATGGCACTGTAAGATCTGTGACTCAAGGAATCATTGTAATTGTTGTTTGATTAATCAAAGAATGATTTCTACATAATTAGTGTCTATTCTATAAGCTTGTATTGGACTTTCAATTGGTATCAGAGCCTAATTCGAAGAAAATCAATAGAATCAAGAACTCGCACCCTGCCGACTGTATTTTTGATCAAATTCATATATTTGATGTTGTTTCGTGCAAATTCTTCCTTGTATTGTGATCGATCAATGTTTTAGACATTTTCTGTGTAGTTTGAATACACTTTAACACCGTAATTTGGATTCAATTTTGTGATTTTGAGTTTTTTGAAAGTTCGAAGTTCTACGCACTGTATATTGATCACAATGTATATTTGAGTCAATATGATTGTAATTTCTTGTTTGTAATCTGTTCTAGTTACTTTCGAAATCAAATTGGTGGATTTACAGATTGTCACTCGAAGATTTGAGTGTTTTTTCAATCGATTTAAGTGATTTTTGGCCGAAACTCGAAGAACTCGCATACACCCCAAAGAACTCGGAAGATCTGGAGTTTTCGCATAAGTTTAGCAAGAACTCGCATGGAACATGATTTCTGAAAAAGTCTAAGTGTGGATTTCGCATAGCGTTGTGTACGAGAAGTTTGGAATTCGCATCTGCCTTCATACGAAAAGGAGGATTTCGCATTGCTTGTTATACGAAAAGTTGAATTTTGAAATTCTAAGGGAAGATTTCGCATCTCGAAGGATATGGAAAGTTGAAGAATTCGCATCTCAAACGATACGAATTTGAGGAATTTGCATCTTACATCATACAGATTCTGAAGATTTCGCATGGCAAAGTCGAAAATTTTCTAAGTATAGAATCCGTATCGATACGGAAAGTTTGGGTGTGTGAAATTGACTAAGTATAGATTTCGCATAAGATCTTCGTGCGAAAAGTTTGAAACTTGAAAAAATACAAGCCAATAATTCACATACAGAGACGTGCGAAAAGCAGGAACTCGCATCTCATAGCATGCGGAAAGATAGAATTCGTACATAGAGGCGTGCGGATTTCGTTGGATGTGCGAATTCTGAACCACTTGGCATGCGAAAAGTAACTCATTTTGTGTGCGAATTTTGTGAAGTAAAGTGGTGTGAGAATTTTAGACTTCAAGATGTCTCAGGGATACAATTATGATTTTGGACAGATGAATATTTCTGAAGCTAAAGCGAATGTTAAGCATCTTGCTGGACAATTGTTTATTTACACCAAAATGGCAAATGACTGCTCAAGGGAAAATACAAAGCTTAAATCTTAGAAAGTTGAGTTGCAAACTTAATGTATTCATCGCGCTTAACTATCATTCCAAAGTGACATTACTATGAACATCAACCCTTCTTTAGATCACTCGCTTAGAAACTTTCTCACTACCCCCAACGATCATCATATCAAGGTATTTCAAGTATACACATGTAGCACGTAGGTTCACCATAATACTGGCGAGGTGTCATTATGAAAGTGTCGTACATGATCATCCTTGCGACCCTCGACAAGTCTCCTGTTTCTAGCGACTCGATCAACCCCAAAATATCTTATCTTAAGGTACCTAATATGCAACTTCACTTACAATCACTTATAAGAACGCTAGTTTGAGTCTAGGCATCCAAAAATCAATACCTAATTCTCTTAAACTTAAGCTCTGATACCAACTTGTAACACCCTCATATTTGGTAAGAGTAACTAATTAAAAAATCTCGATATAATATCAATTAGAGGACAAAACTTCCACTTATACATCAATCTCCATATACCTCAATTTAAAATTCTATAATTAACCACAAGAATTATAAAACTACAATCTTATATACAAGGACTAAATCGAAGTCGGGTGTTACTTAACCCAAATGCAAGTTACTCTTCCCAAAACCAATGCAGAAGACTTCACAAACTACTTACCCTCTTGTAAAACTAGGGCTCATCTCTTCATACTACTGCTAGGATCATTTCCCCAACTGGAACCTGATGTACATGCCGACACATAAAAAGGTTAGGTTTAACGCTTAGTGAGCTCAAGAGTTTTCATCAGATATATGTAAAACAATAACTTTAAGAATGTTTATTAAATCATGATTTCCAAAATGATAATACGTTCAATCTGAAAGCAACCCAGACGAAATACATTAATCTGAAAACAATCTCTTTTTCAACATTCACCCTCTTCGTGATTAAAATCACAAAGCAAAACGTTTCTTCGAATATAAATCCAAAACCCAAAACTCGCGTAATACATAACTGACACTTTAATAATCAAATACTGAAAACGTGGATAAACTCTCATCCAAAATATTCCAAAAGCATGGATAAAGTTCAGTATGCAAAAACCCAAGACATGGATAACAACCCATACCCAAACATCATCGAAAACATGGATTATAAAACTCCATAACCAAAATATCACCTCTCGGTGACGGGGGAGACCCGATTACATAGTATGTGACGGAACACAAAAGTGGGTCACATAACTATGTAGGAAACCAAAACATATGGGTTATACCCATAAAACATACCGAGCTCAACTCCTCTAAGTCTATTTCTCGAAAACATCAAGTCAACCCCTCTAGGTCTATTCTTGAGAGTTCCAAAACAGGGAACCCAGTTCCAAAACGGGAACTTATGCACAAAGGGAATTACACCTTACTGCCCATGGGACACTGCCCGACTGTATAGGTCCATACCTTACTTACCATGGTGACCCGATGCCTATTCTGTGCCAAAGTGGTGAACTTGTCCAAAACGGGACATAGGAACACCGTGCCTATGGATCCATTGCACTAACTAAAACGTTACATGACTCAAAACGAATGAACTGACGCATTCAAAACAGGTAACTCTCAAATAAGATGCAGTAAATGCAAATCATAACCAAACGCTCTACATTGAGCTATTAAAAGCGGACCAGTGTCCTCAAAACCCAACAAAATCCAAACCGAGCCATAAGCTCAACAAATCCAAAGACCCAACGTTGAAAATCATAAAATGAAATCAAACGTAAACGACCCGCAATAAATCAACACATGCTTCAAAACACACAAATAACTCCAACATAATTGAGATTGTGACAAAACATTTTCCAAGTGGGTTTATACCTTTTATCCTTTCAAATCATGCCATAATACCCAATAAAATGCATTTATACTAAAAAATATACTCCATGGAATAAATCATTAAGATTCCCAAAATATATGATTTATTTATCAAAATGCCCAAAATCCCAAATGTGGGTGTTTTATAAATTTATAAAGTTTAACACTTCCAAATAACCAAAACTTATCAAGTGATCAACAGTTAACAATTCCAGGTAAAACATATAAACACTTTAAAATAGAAATTTTGGCATGTACACCAACTTGAACTCACCTTGTTAGATTTAGGCTAAATCTAGATTTTACCCCCAACTTGAGCTCCTTTGAAGAAATCCGAATCCACAAGCAAAGCCTTCCAAAAACCTATCATCACAATTTTTCAATCAATAAATACACATCTACAACCATATAGAAACGATCTCCAAACATCTTATATCAAAATCTCTATTTTGGCCAAAAACCCTAATTTGACCTATCTTTCCCAAAATCATCCAACCCAAAGATTGATAAATAAAAACACTAGGAGGTCAGCGATGGAGCATTTGCAACTTGATTAAAGTGTTAGAAAGAAAATGGATGAACTTACACTAGTGGGTTTTGATAGAACTCAAAACCCTAGAATTTTCTTGAAGGAGACGTCAATGGAGATGGTGGAATGGTAGCTTCTTGAATCCTAGACTTCCAAGGCTTAGATGGTGATGGAAATGCTTCAAAATCAAGGTGGATGGCCATAGGAATAGCTAGGGTTTGAACCAAGAAGATGGAAATCGGTTTGGGAGAGAAAGGGTGGTATTTGATAAGTGAGAAATGAGGTGAAAGCTGAAAATGATGACTTAAAAGCCTTCTGCACACCTGGTACGACATTGACCAGCGCCTGGCAATGTCGCCAAACCTCCCCCGGCTTCTGTTTCCCTTCTGCGACTTTACACTGTGCGACTGTGACTCGTCATAGTCGTCGGGCATTGTAGTCGTGCCCGTACTAAGCCCCGAAACTCTAAGGGGCATCACCTAATGCTTTCCCAACAAAATCCCGCCATTTATAACTTACAAAAACATCTGGGTGGCCTTACTTACCGAAAATTACGGGTGTTATAGTGTGCAAATTGAGCTGAAGAAAGTTGAAGAAAATAGAAAAGTTTTGGAAAGGCAGAATACTGAGCTGAAAAAGAAAATTTTGGAATTGGAGGCTAAGATTGTCAAATTCAAGAATGAAGACGAAGAGTGAGGACATTGTCAAAGGTTTAGAATATGGAAATGTAAAGCTACAGAAGAAGTTATCAGTTTTGGAAAAGCAGATCTCTAAAGACAAAGAAGAATTTGATAAGGAAAGATATACTTTTGCTCAAAAGTTTTCTGATTTCTCAAGGAAGTCATTTGAAGAGAAAAAATCTGTTGAACTGAAATGTGCCAAACTTTCTCAGCAAGTGACAGACTTTGAGAAAGTTATCATCATGGAAAGAGACAAATTTGAGAAAGAGAAGAAGAAAATTGAGCAGAAGAATGTCGGTGTCTGTAAAGAAATATCTTATAAGAAAAAGACCGTAGAGAAAGATTTTGAGGAGGAGAGAAAAGTTTTTGAGATGGAGTTAAAGAAGCTTACAAGAAAACAATCTGAGCTGTTAACTACTGTTCTAAAGGAGAAGAATGTGAAGTCTGAATTGCATAAGAAATTTGACCTGATCTCAAAAGAAAAAAACAACTTGTCTACAAAGATAACTGAACTAGAAGAGATCATGTTCAAGGTGAAATTGACCGAACAAAAGAGTCCAGATACAATTGTTCAATCACCGAGAGATGATCTAGCTGATTCAGAATACTCATTCAAGACAGCTCCAAGTTCATATCATACTCATGTTTCTTCAAAGAGATTAGTAAAATCCAAAGATCAGATTCGTTCTTCTAACCTTTTCTATGATCGAAATATTGATGGTTCAGGTAAATCTAAAATGACAAATGTCAAAGAAAAGTGGATTTGTATAAGAAAAGGATCCTCAGATGAGAAGAAGGATCATAAATCATTTGTGCATACACCGAATGCAAAGAAGAACAATGCTCCACAAGGTAAATCTTTTGGCAAACCTGATCTTGTTTATACTATCAATCAATTGATCAGGTTAGTACAAAAGAAAATTAATTGTTCTTATTGTGGTGCAAATGATTTCGTTAGTAAAAATTATGTCAATTACTGGTATGGTTCTTACTATGTTTCTCCTAATAGAACTGCAACTAACAAACCAGGACCCAAATACCAGTGGGTACCAAAAGCTCAATCTGTGTTGTAGGCATCCAAAGTCTAGGGGGAGTAAGAGCATTGGCTTTTGATCAAAGCAGTTCAAGACCCGGTCTTCAATGTTTAAGAACAATGATTTCTGAGTAAAACAACTTAGGACTTGTACTTCAATGTCAAAGGATTGTACTCTGACATATAAAAGATGATCAATCTTCAAGGGGAGTACTTATTATTTCTTCTAATAAATTTGTGAATACAAATTTTCATGGGACGCTTGACTTCTGAATTTACTTCAATCCTAGTAATTCAGAACTCGGTTTATTGATTTAAGGATTATGCAAATGTTAAGGGGGAGTTTATATGTTTTATATTTTTACTGATATAGTTTCTGATTTTTCAGGGGGAGATTAAAAGATAAATTGATTGTTAAATTTAGGGGGAGTTACTATTCTCACTGAAGAATTTGTAACGGTTGCTTCTGGATAATTTTGTTCAGAACCCGTACTTAAGAATTTTCATTCTTAAGGAAGCTGCAACGATACATCTTTTGTTGTTTGTTTTTCATGATATATTTTGAAGGGGGGATAAGAATAAAAAGGAGAAAAGACAATTACATTTAATTGTCATATTCATGTTATTTTTGCCTAATATTTGACTTTTTACAGATATAGCGGGGGAGTATATCTGATGTTTTTTCAAAGGAAGCTTAAAAGAAAAAATATTCATTAAAGGGGGAGAATCCTATGCAGAATGTAAGTATTTCTGATTCTTTAACTTACATATTTTGAAAGACGAACGACTTTCAGCTATGAAAAACAATTTCTTAAAAGTTCAAACCACTTCGTGTTCTCAAAAGGTTTTATGAATTTTGAAGTGTGATTTTAAATGTTTTTCATATCGATACTTTCATGCTTATCTGACCGTGTATTTAAAAAGGTTAATACTTGTGTATTGTCTTTTCATATACTGTCAAGTATTCTTACACACATCAGTTCAGTATTTTTATTGACTTTGTTATTACCATGTCTCAAAAGATACATCTTTCGATGGTAATACTCCCATTTGAATTCTAAACTGTTTGAAATAAGACGTCATTTCTTTATTATGAGCTTTTATTGATATTGTTTTTATATCTTGTTCATATAAACAAATATTCGTTCTTTGATATCCCAATATATTTTTCTTAATGATGTTTGATCTGATCGAATCATTGTCAGATTTTCAAAACATTTAACTTGACTTCATTTCATTTATTCAATTCCTTTGTTTTGAGAGATCTTAAATGTTCAAAATGCTCAAATCTGATTCTTAGTTTTATTGAGCATACATTTTCTGATAATGATATCTTGTGCTTATCTGACAAGATAAACTGTTGAGCAACATTACTTTTAGGACAAAATACATGGGAATCAGTGTGTGCGCTTAAAAGACTTCCATGGATTCACGTTAACCAGTGTTTTTTACCCCAGAAGTAATCCTAAGAGTGATTGAGGGGAGAGGGGTCAAAATTAGAGAGTGGGTGTGTGCTGAGATAAAATGTGAAGAAGAGATTGGTCAGAAGCGAGCTCAAATGTTTAAAAAGAAAGAAAGTGAGAGATCAGAGTAAAAGAAAAATGAAAACTCCGCACCAAATCTTTTCTGAGTCGGGCAACCACATTATCTATTGTTTCACAATTCTTTCGTGAACTTCATTGAAACAGGCAACTAGCCCATGCCAACTCTTGCAAAAACCCCACCTGCTACTCATCTTTTTCTCAACAAAAAGATGTTTCATATTTCTTAGGGGAAGCAGGACATCTACTATCAGATCTTCATTTGGAATATGTTGATATTGAAAAAGAAGGAAAGTTGCCCATCTTCAACCCATTTTCATGCACATTTAGTCTGTGTAATACTTGTTGTTGTCTCAATAGTTTACACTATTTGAGCATGTTCAAGCTTTAATTGCTTCAATCATTCTACACATGCAATAGTACAAAAGGAATATGTTTATTTGTCTTAACATTCATAAAAAAATTCCTTTATGGTTTTTCAGTGATTGAATGGAAGCCTTGGGGGAGTGAACATCAAAAAGCTCATTTCCAATGTACATTCGTTGTACACAGTGGCTCTATGCTACTGACATGCATGATAACTGATTCATATGTTGATTCAGGTTTACCAATCTTAATTTGTCTGAATTTGAAAAGATTCAGATGAATACATTTTATGATTGACGGCAGAATGTTTATATCAGATCAGATGGAGTTCATATTCTTTTTGGGAGAGATTGTTTCTCATGAAGACTGTGCTTATCTTGATATTTGGGGGAGATATTATCAAATCCAGATCTGACGTTGAAATGTTTTGATGATTCTGATTTCTCATCATTCATCAAAAAGGGGGAGAAATTTCAAGAGTTTCAAAGTCAGAATTACACTGATATTATCTGAAAGGGGAGATGATTCAAAGTTAAATTTCTGAAGAAAGTAAAGTCAAGAGAAAGTCGTAAAGTGGAGAGAATTTGTATTTCAATTCCATGATCACTTGTGAGTGATTAACAATAGATGAATTGAATGTATTATTACAACTCTAGAGAGAGCAAAATGTTTATCTCTCTAGAAACACACAGTTACATGTACGGCTACATTGTGAATGGAAAATTACAAACAAATTACAAAACAACTCCTATTTATACCCTATCACCCTTGTATACAATTAAGCACAAACCCAATGCTAATAACAAGGCCCGATAACAAATAATGTGGCCTTTACAAAACTTCCAAACTTAGAACATTTTATGTTCTAACATTAAGTCTAGGCATTCTAAAATTATACCTAGATCACTTAAACTAAAGCTCTGATACCAATTTATAACACCCCAGAAATGGGACTACAAAAAAATTTCCGAATAAAACCGAACATGGTATTTAAATATCAAGATACGAGCTTCCCCCAAAAAGGATCGTAGAAGACGCCATATAATTCACAATTTGTAAATAAATAGATTGACGATAACAACCTCCTAATCTAATTCTATGGAAGAAATAGATTACAATCGGGTGTCTCCTAAATCGTTAAAAGTAACTTTAAAAGTCTGCGTCTCAAAATGCTCCCCAAGCTCTCTCTAAAATACCGGTCAAACCTTCTTGGCGACCACGCCACTAGAACCTATGTTGAGTCAAGATTGTATTCAAGATTAAATGAGGGGTCAAAGTGTAAAGTTGTAACAGTATAAGTAGTTTTGTTGTAAATTGTGTTGTAAGTCAAAATGATTGACTTTGTCTTTAGCTAGTTGTGAGAGGTCATGTTGACCATATAAATAGAAGAGTCAATGTTCATATTCATAAATACACATGCGCATGCAAATTTGAGAGAGAGAATACATTATGAGAAATAGGTATATGGCACTGTGAGATCTGTGACTCAAGGAATCATTGTAATTGTTGTTTGATTAATCAAAAAATGATTTCTACATAATTAGTGTCTATTATATAAGATTGGATTGGACTTTCAACCTAAGATACATACCGACACTAAAACAAGTGTTAGGCCAAAAAGCCTAGTGAGCATGAACATGATGTAGACAAATTCAATATAAGTAGATAACACCTTTTTAAACCAAGTACAACATTTAAGTGGAATCAACGCGGGAGACCCATATCCATTGAGAGTGTCAGGAACACTAATGTATTTCAATCAATAATGTTGTTGCATAACACCTCAAGAAGTATAGTACAAGTGCCCTAACGACCACTTAACAAGTTTCACCTCAAGAGTCGTTTGTACTTAGTGTCTATTCTTGCAAATAACACCTCAAGGCTCGACACACTTAGTGTCTACCTCTAAGGTAACACCTCAAGTGGAGGAGATCTTAGTATCTACCCTAAAGGTACCTCAACTCAACCCTCCTAATGCCTTAATGGAAAGGCCATTTAGTCGTGAATCCCAAGTGGAAAAATGTCGAACAATTCCATAACGAGATAACTTCCATAAGTCATGTTTAAAAACTACAACATAACTCTATAAATACACTTATAAAAATGAAATTAGCACATATAGCCAAAACTCCCAAGTTAGGTGAATAAACCTATAAAATGTGATTTTGCATAAATATGTCAAAATATGAACATTGTTCCATATAATCATCCCAAATATAATCTAAGAAGAAAAATATGTTCATTCTAACTCCAATATAACGGTTCACTCCAAAAACGTCCAAAAATATCCAATAGTTCATGAAAATGGGTAAATATGGTCAAGTCACCAAATGAGAATAAATAACTAAAATGAAACATGTAATCGGGTTAGATAAACACATTAAGGCATGTATTTAGTTTTACAAAGCATTTAAAACTCACCTTGTAGGGTAAAAACCCAAAATTGCAAAGGACCACTTGAATGTTGATAAAATACATGAAACCTTGATGATTGGAGGCTTTAATTGTTTGGGGATGGTGGGGAAATCAAGTTATAGGTGTTCTCCAAAGAGAGTAAATGAGGAGAGAAAAGATTTGCAAGTGAAAGTATGAGAAAAATGAGAAATTTTCAGTTTTCAAACACAACCAGGCCGTACACGACCTGACATATGTGACCTGAGATTGCTCGACTTTTGGTCACCCGACGTCCAACTCCAACAATCAAAGGTTGCCCCCACCCCTTATTCACAAGCAGGGGGATTTCTTCACGGGCGGAGACCGATCTTTACTAGCCCAAGAAAAAGGAAGATAAACCATGGGTTATGAAATGTGGCCCATATTAAATGTTTTTTTAATCTCATTTCTTGGCCTACAATAAGTAAAATCAAATAACTCATTAATTATTGTGGGGGCGTTTGGTTCGCAGAATGTTTTTGGATGGAATGGAATATGTTAAAGGAATTTGACTTTGAACGAATTGGAATGGAATGTTATCAAGTTTGACCACCTGTTTGGTTGACAGACACTAGAATGGAATCTATTAAAGGAATTAGAATCTGTTTGTTTGGTTCACATAATGTAGCTCTGGAATTGGAATGAAATATTAGTAAATGACCAAAATACTCTTTTTGAAATATTTGAAATTGAAATCCAACTACTGTGGTTCAGATCGGTGGTGGTGGTTCAGAACAGTGGTGACCTGTGGTAGTTCAAATCGATGTTGGTCGGCGGTGGTTTAGATCGGTGTTGGTCAACGATGGTTTAGATTGGTGGTGGTCGCTGATGGTTCAGAATCGGTGATGGCCTACGGCGGTTTAGATTAGTGGTAGTCGGCGGTGGAGATTGATGGTGGTCGACGGTGGTTCAGATTGGTGGCAATCGGCGGTAGTTTAGAACGGTGGTGGCCGGCGACGGTTCAAAACGGTGGTGGTCGGCGGCGATTCAGATCGGTGGTGGTCGGTGGCGATTCAGATCGGTGGTGGTCGGCGGCGATTCAGATCAGTGGTGGGCGACGATGGTTCACATTGGTGGTGGTCGATGGTGGATCAGATCGGTGGTGGTTGCCAGTCGTTCAGAACGGTGGTCGGCGGTGGTTCAGATTGCTGGTAGTCAACGGTTCATCAGAACGGTGGTGGTCGACGGTGGCTGTTCAGATCGGTGGTGGTTGGCAGCGGTTCAGATCGGTGGTGGTTCAGAACGTTGGTCGACAGTGGTTCAGACCGGTGGTGGTCAGCGTTGGTTTGTGGTAGTTTGGATCGGTGGTGGTCGGCGTTGGTTCAGATCGGTGGTGGTCGGCGCCGGTTCAAATCTATAGTGGTCGGCGGAGGTTCATATGGGTCTGGGTAAATCAAATAGGGAAGATGGGGTTAGTTTAGTCTTTTTAAGAAAATGGGATGAAATGGAATTGAATTTCTTCTCAATTATGATGGAATGACCAAATCCATGAATGATGGAATGTGTGGAATTCAATTCCATTTCGTAGGTAAACCAAACGCCTGAATGGAATTTGGTCAATGGAATTGATCATTCCAATTCTTTCAGATTCCTTCGGAATCCTGCGAACCAAACGCCGCCTTAGAATTTTACTTACCAAAAAATTTCGGGTGTTACACAATACTAGATTTTGCACAGAAAACCTAGAAATCGAGCAATCCTTTGAGAGTGGAGAAGAGAAGACGGATTCCTAGTCTTTGTCTCTAAACCCTATCTTTGATGATACACCAAATCTTGAAATGCAGTTGAGATGGAGTCTTGAAACAGAACTGAATGAAGAGAGATGAGAGAAAAGGGAAGGGGTGAGAAGTTGGGGAATTTAATTGTAAGAAAAGGCTGAAAAAATCTCACATTATCATCTGGACCCCGACGGGGACCTTGGGCATAGTCGCCTGGCATAGTCGTGCCCACGGTACCGTGGCTTCCCTCAGTGATAGTGACCAGCAACTGTGCCCAAGGTACTGTCTCCTAGAACAATCGCCCCAATGGTACCGAGGCTTGGTCCCCCTCCCGCGATAGTGACCAGCGATTGTGCCATATGACACTATCACTTGGCACAATCGCTCCACTTGTACCAAACGCTTTCCATGCATTTTTCCCATTTCGACCACTTCCTTCTTGAAGGTGATATCTCAAGAGTCCTAAACTCTAAATTTCGATTTAACAAGGAGAACACACCTAAACACAAGGTAAACATATCGGATTAAACTTACTAAGTTTTCTGGGCGTTTCAAGTTGTTAGAACGAAGATGGAAAACTTAATATGATTCAAGAAATTATTAATCTTCATGTATGATACTTTTGAAAGTGTTTTATATCACTTCTTTAAAAAGATTTCATCGATCATTTTTTTTTAAATGTTCATTAAAAATACTAATATGACGATTTACAACTTGAGTCTATTAGGAGGTTGCTTAACTTTGTCATAACTAATGATATAACTTACTTGGTTGCCTAACTTCATTATAATAACTTATTATGACGTCTTCGTATAAGATGCACAATTACTAGTTCTATGAATTTAAAAGTCTCATTGAGTATTCTATTAAAACGGTTGAGTATCATAACTAGAGGAAAAATTCGACCTTGAAACCTGGCCCAACTAAAAAAAGTGTTGGCCTAGCAAGCTCGGGCCCAGGTACATGCCAGACCTTAAAGTTCGAATAGGCCTATTTTCTTGAAAAACCTCGTATAGGCCCAGGCCTTAAAAGTCCGACCGGAAAAAACACAATTAGACTTGAAAAACCCCAGTCGGGCCTATTTTTACACCCAATGCCCCAGGCTCAACCTGACACAAGCCTATAAAACGCCGATTTTTGCTTACTGAATAAGGGCTTGAAAAGGCCCGGAACCAAATCCAAAAAAAATCGGGACTTTTACATCTCTCATCATAACAAACCTATTTTATTGTAATAAATCTTTGTCATATTGGAAAAGCAAAATATATATAGAAAATATTTACGAATTATGTGTAGCTTACGAGTTAGACATTTGAATTTTGGATTTAATTGGTTTATTTGGACAATGAATTATGGTGCCTGAATGAACAAATTTTTGCTATATAACTTTAAATCAGATTTTAATTAAATCAATGACTTTCTCATGAGTATAAAGTCATTTTTTCATTAATAGACTAGCAAGTCATGAATTTATTTAAAAACTCGTTTAATGTCATATACCTAAATGACCCAAACTGGACTCATTTTATAGATTTTAGATTAAACTACAACTTTGGTCCATGTGGTTTGTCGAAATAACACTTTTTATTCCTATAGTTTTGAAATTACAAGATGACCATCGTGGTTTGCAAAAAAACATCCGGATTTTGTCCCTTTCTTTGTTGACTGTTAAAAAATTCCGTTAAATGAGAGACATTTTAGTCCTTTTATCAATTTTTTTTGTCTTTTCTCCAATCAAAATCGATTTTATGATTTCGGTACCTATGGTTTTTGATTGCGTAAAACACAAAAAATCAATAAAATGATGAAAATGACACTCATTTAACGGAATTTTTTATGGCCGTTAGAGAGAGGGACCAAATCCAGACGTTTTTACAAAACTACGATAACACTCTTGTAATTCGAAACTACAAGAACTAAAAGTGTTATTTTTGACAAACCACAGGGACCAAATTTGTAGTTTGCTCTAGATTTTAATTCAATCTCTTATGGGGATTTGGTTCTTTGTTTGTCTAACAAATGAAAAAGGATCACTTAGAAGGAGAACGTTGACGTGGTATTAAATGTTTAAATCATGCAAGATAAAAGATATAACTTATTAAAAAAAAAACAATATTACATTGGTTTATATTTTAGGAAACTAATTTTCACAAATTTTAGTTTTAAAGAAATAAAATGAAACCAATTTTGTTTCTTTTTCTATTTTAGGGAACATGAATTTTGTGTTATGTGGGTAAAAAGTATAACTTAAGTGCATTTTATGATTAATTTCGATGGCAATCTTTTGAGTTGTGTGAGTAGAAAATATATATACCGAATGTGTCAAATTATTATGGATGAAAACCAAGAGAAAACTAAATAATTAAATGGTTGTGTATATGTGGAATCAAATGTAAAATGCTCATTGGTCAAGTAAGACTTGATGAATATGTGTTCTTCACTACTCCATAATCATTTTTTCTCAAACAATGTTTATTCAGATTAAATTACGTGTATCTCGACTAATTTTATGGGATGCTAAAGTTAACATCCAGACAAACCATTCGCTAGCTCTGAAATGACTTGAACTGATGACCTCTAGAGAGGAAACCCAATGTGCTACCAATTAAAGTATCCTTAAGGTATCATTTGGTATGTATACAAGGTTGGACCCTATTAGACGAAGTTGGACATGAAAGACTAGAGTATAGGCATGGTTGTGGTGGAAGTGGACGAGGTGAACACGATGGTGGTGATTGACATTGATGGAGATGGAGGTGGAGGTGGTGGTGTAAGTATAGGTGGTTGTTGTGGATGAGGCGGATGATGTGGTGGTGGTAGAGGTGGTCGATGGCTGACGTTGGTAGAGATAGAGGTGGAGGTGGTGGTAGGCGATGGTCAACGGTGGTGAAGATGAAGAAGGAGGTGGTTGTTGTGGTGGAAAATAGTAGTGGCGAAGATGGAGGTGGTTGTTGTGGTGGCACACGGTAGTGGTGAAGATGCCTTAGCGTCGAGGAAAATGTACTAGGGTGTATGTGTGACTCGTTCAGATCATGAACTATAACAAAGGGAAGATAACAATGTCCGAATATCAATGATCAAATAGGATAGAACGGAAAAATGAACTACATTTCCTATCTAAAAATAAGAAAAGGGATCATATCCCTTTTATTGTGTATGAAATTTATGGTTTCTGTTGGTGTAAATCTGGTGGCGATAGGAAGTGGTGGAAATGGATACCGAGGTGGAGGTGCCAGTTGTGAAGGTAGTGGTGGACAGTGGCACTGGTAGCCGATGGTGGTGGTGGTGAAGGTGTCGACGGTGGTGGTGGTGGTGATGGTAGTGGTTGGGCATTGGTGACCATTAAACTATATATCATAATAGGGTTATATCAAATTGGGGTATAATAATAATTTTTTTAGTTTTATCTCATTCTTGTGATTATTTTTCGGCCTCTTTTGCAGAACAATGAAAAGCTTTCTTTTTTTGTCCCACTCAGTCCCCGTCCCCATCTCGTGTCAAACGTACAACAATGAATTTTTAACCTGTTTCATGTCCCACCAAACATGGAACAGTGAGGTCTTGTCTTGTACAATCCCACATACCAAACACAACCTATGGGTTATTTTGATCCCGTTGGTTAATTCTTTTGCATATAATGATTACATTATTCAAAATGAATTCATGCCTAAGTATAAGCTTGTAATGCATGTCAAAATGAGTTAATGCATGCATATAGATTGATGTTTAGAGATAATTATCACTCACTGAAGTGGATGAATATGTATCAATAGAAGTTTGAATAAAATATGGTACTAATTTTGTTGTGTATTGGTACAAGTGAGTGATGCATATATGTAATTAGTAGTACATGTATCGCAAATTTGCAAGTATACACAAGAAAATAAGACAAGTTACCAAGATCTTTAAGTGAGAAACGAGAGGAGAATTGAGAGATAAATGTGTTTAAGAGAGTAGAATTAGAGCAGTGATAATGATATCATCTACATAAAAAAGTAGGTAGAATTGATAATGATTTTGATGTAGAGTAAATAAAGATGAGTTAGAGACGGAATTTTTGAAACCAAGAAAGAAGATATGTTTTGAGTTGGTTATACCAAGCTCGTGGATCTTGTTTGAGACCATAGAAAGGTTGACGGAGTTTGCAAACATGAGTAGGATGAGATTGACTAAAAATCCAGGGGGTTGAGCCATAAACACATCCTCCATTAGAGAACCTTGGATAAAGGCGTTATTAATGTCAACTTGAGGAGAGAAAATCCATAGGTTATGGCTATGTAAAGAACAGTGCGAATTGTGGCAGGTTTAACTACAGGACTGAAAGTTTATGTATAGTCTAGACAGGATGTTAGTTGAACCCTTTAGCTACGAGGCGAGCCTTGTAACGATCTATGGATCCATTTGGGTTAAACTTCGTTGTTAGATCCTATTTCAAGCAAACAATTGAAGAACTCCATAGAAAATGTAGAAATAAGATAGACATGAAAAACAATAGTAATCAAAATCTTATCTCATATGCTTTGATTGATAATCATGGAGGGGAATTAGAGAGAACACCATACTATGAATTGAACGACTCTCATGAGGCTCACTTAGTCTATGTATGAAAGGTGTATTCTCTCCAAAGTCACAAATGAGAAAATGAACCATAGGCACCTAAGGGACCATTTACAAAACAATTAGCCCAAGCCCATAAACGTCCTAAAAGCCCAAAATACAATTTCTTTATAAAACTTTCATCTAATTAGGGGCTAATTAGGTCTAATAATCTCCCCCTAAAGTTTTATAAAGAAAACATCATCAGATAAAATCCCCCTTGCTTTCTTTAGAAAGTTTGGTTTGCACGCTTCAAGTCTTCAAAACATTACAAGCTCACCCTCAAATGTAGGCCCATAATCTTGAAAAATTGAGACAAATAAACTTTATGTCCAGCTTTCATGACTCAACTTCATCATTGTTTTTTACCATCAAGGAACCCGATTGAGAGAAAACATAAAACATGCACATTGAACTCCAGCCTCTTATGTTTTCAAGAAGCTTTTATTCATCCATTTTGGATGAAAATTGAGTGAGTTGTGCACGTTTTCCCTCAGTTGCGCAAAACAATCGTCAAAACATAAAATTTGTCTTTGCAATCCTCGTTGAGTAAACGTTAAGCTCCGAACTTGAATCTTGAAGATCAGAGGAGGGAGTGGAATACAATATGTCAAATTTTTTTGATTGAATCCATGCAGAACAGACGAGTGAACACCGTTCTGAAATCGGGAAGAGTATGAGTGAAGTACAATGCTTTCTGTCAAGCACCCTTCTGCAGACTTTGACAGTGAATTAGGCATATCAGCACATGGAATATAAGAAAACTCAAAGATTTAAATTCGTGAATCTATGTTCTAGATTTTCAACGCAACTGGACTCATGTAATTTGGAGCTTCGAGGAGAAAGTTGTATGCGTTTTTCTGAGACAATGCAAAGCTGTCTGAAAATCTGAAAAAATCGGCTATGGGCTCTAATTCATTGCGACCTCTGGACCACCGACCTCTGATCCACCCTCTGGTCCATCTTCTGGTCCACCCTCTGGTCACTCAACCTCTGATAGATTCCCTCTGGTCGGTCGAGGTTTTGATCCAGAGAGCCTTTTGATGTTCATGTCTTCTGAACTCTCTAGTTCTGCGTTGTCCTTGACTAGAGCTTCTAGACTATACAACCAGATCCTCTACACATATCTCTGGATGTTCATGCTCTGATACCATTTGTTAGATCCCATTTCAAGCAAACAATTGAAGAACTCCATAGAAAAAGATAGACATGAAGAATAATAGTAATCAAAATCTTATCTCATATGCTTTGATTGATACTCATGGAGGGGAATTAGAGAGAACACCACACTATGAATTAAACGACTCTCATGAGGCTCACTTGGTCTATGTGTGTGAAAGGTGTATTTTCTCCAAAGTCACAAATGAGAAAATGAACCATAGTCACCTATTTATAGGGCCCATTTACAAAACAATTAGCCCAAGCGCATAAACCTCCCAAAAGCCCAAAATAAAATTTATTTATAAAACTTTCATCTAATTAGGGTCTAATTAGGTCCAACATTATTCCTAAATACTTATTTACAACCAATTAGATTTTGCGATGGAGAGGGGGGAACAAGATCCCATGTTTTATTTTTGAGTAAGGCGTTGTATTCACTTTGCATAACATCATGCTATATTGGGCTTTTCAATGCTTGAGTAATGGTGGTAGGTTCGGAAACATATGGTTGAAGATAGGCATAGAGATTCATTTTAGTAATGGGTTTGCGAATATTGTTTTGTAGAAGAGTGATTGAGGTGATGGAGGTGGGGTGGGGGTCAGGGATCGGAGATAGTAATAATTTGTAACGCACACCATTCGTTGGTATCGATAAATGTGTGTGGTGGGGAATTTGTAGCGGAAGATGAAAAAGGAAATTCATGTTCGATAAATTTAACATGTCGAGAAACATATATTTTGTGAGAGTCCGGAGAAGACAAGAGTAGGCATTTTGCGTTGCAGAATAAGCAACAAAAACACAAGGTGTGGATTGTGGCTCAAGTTTGTTTGACATATAGAGGCATAGCCATGGATAACGAAGACATTCAAATCTACAAAGTTTTTGATAATTAGGCACGTGTCCATGAAGTTTAGAGTAAGGTGATTGGAGATGAAGAGTACGAGTTGGCATTCGATTAATTAAGTAGCAAGCAGTAGCAAAAGCAAGAGGCCAATATTTGCGTGGCATGGAAGAATGTGTGAGTAGGGAGAGGCCGGTTTCAACAATGTAGACGCTCCGAATAGCTATTGTGTTCGGGCGTATGAGGAGGAGAAGTGAGATGAGTTATTCCATGAGATTCAAGGAGAGGATTTAGACCAATGTATTCACCACCATTATCACTAAAGATTGTAAGTATGGGGTGACCAAAGAATTTTTCGACCAAAGGTTTGAACTTATTGAATGTGTTAGTGACATCACTTTTATTTTTTAGAGGGTAAAACCCCACGTATTTAGAATGATGATCAACAAATATAATATAATATTTGTAACCATCATAAGAAAGTGTGGGGGATGTCTAAACGTCACTATAAAGAACATCTAGAGGGCCTTGAGATTGAACGGTATTTTGGTAGAATGGCAATTATGGGCGTCTTATTACAATCACATGAATTACAATGAAAAAAATTCGACTTTGGAATACTTAAATGAAAAATGTTGCTAATATGATGTAAAATAGAATAAGGGGGATGGCCTAATCTATGATGCCAATCAGTAGTAGATGGTAGGTTAACAGAGTGAACGGTCGGGCGAGTAGGATGAAATTCGTAGATTCCGGATTTAGTTGGGCCTTGAAGAAGAAGTATCCCCGTGCGAAGATCTTTCGCAAGATAAGAATTTGGTAATTAAGAAGGTTATAGAAGAATTGTTATCACGACAAAATTTAAAAATAGAGATATTATAATGTGAAACACTAGGCACATGAAGAACATTATTAATTTAGAATTTTAGCAGTAGATGTAAGAAGAGAAGTGGAACCCATGTTTGAGATGGATAGGCCTGAACCATCTCCGATAATTAGTTCTTCGGTACCATCGTATAGAGAATGAAGAGAAAGATTGTCAAGATCGTGGGTCACATGATGAGTATCCCCACTATAAAGGAGCCAAGAATTAGAGGGATCATTAGTGGTGGTGGTGGTATAGGCATGAGGAATCAGAGATTGCTATACTTTTTTAATAAGCCGAGATCGAGCATGGGAAGTAAACATTGGTGGGTGTGAAGGTTGGAAGGAAAGTGTGGTATTTGGGAATTGGGAATGAAAAGTAGGACATTGGGAGACATAATGACCATAATTACGACACCATTGACACCTTCCTTTGAAGGGCAATGAAGTACGAATAGTGGGCGAAAAAGTGAATTGGTTTGGCGTAGGTAGAAGACCAGGGTTGGGGGGACGTTGTTGGTGGTTTTCATTTTGGTTTTTGACAGCATGTTTCACGGTTGATGAGTTTTTCATGTAGCTCATCAAACGTAATGGGATTCTCCTGGATTTGAACAGCGTTAATAACACTATCATAGTCGGGATCATTGAGTTAGTCAAGTACTTTGTCAACGATGTCTTCGGGGTCGAGAGGTATGTAACACTCGGAATTTCAGGTAAGTATAAAGTTTTGATAATCTTATGAGTATGCGTTTATCGAGGTGGGAATTACATGCTTAACTGCTAGTTTTTTAAATATGATTAATTGGTTTGGAAGCTTTAGAATCACCCAGGGAAAACAGTAACTCACGCGACTTACGTTGCGGGTTGAAGCCGCGGCACAAGCCGCGTAGGCCACTGGATTGCACGTCCCTGAGGAAGCACGCGACTTACGCCGCAGGTGGGAGTCACGGCACAAGCCGCGTAACCCACTGGAGTTCGCATTGTTAAGCAAGTGGGCGACTTATGCCGTGGGTGCAAGTCGTGGGGCGACCTGCACACCCCCAAAACCACCTTTTCATCCGATTTTCTATCATAACTTTCTCATCCCTCTCTCACTTGGCGATTTCAAGAGCTCTCAAATCAGTTCCCTTTCCCACCTAACCCTAATCCTCATAAATACAACTCTTCTTGGTGGTTGGATCTTAACTCTTGCAATAACTCCTCTCAAAGATATCCTCTAGGGTTCATAAAGCTCAACTTCTCATCTTCTCAAGCTAGGGTTTCATCTTTGCTAAACCTAGATTGTGAGTTTACTAAACTTTTGTCAAAACTAGATACACATCATTATCTTCCATTGTTAATATTTATCTCTATATGTGCAAGTATGTGGGATTTCTTTATGAAGATATGTTGGAAATGTGGTTATAGGTGAAATGCCATGATTTACTCTATATGTGCAATTATTTGGGGCTTTTCCCTTGGATACATAATGTGGGTACTTTGATATGATAAATGTATACATGTCTCGGTATTAAGATGAATTCTAGTTGGAATACCATTTTGGTGATACATTCATATGCATGATGAGCATGATTGTCATTTGGGTCTCTTGTTAGACTTCATGTGATTGGGATGGTCATATTGTACCTTTAGTTGGTATTGAAATATGTTGGGTTGAAATATACCTCAAGGACCTCCTATATGTGTTATGTTGGACGAACCAAGTCAGTAGACACTAGGAGGATGTAGTCTTGGGCGCCACCGTGATGGTATGTGTCTAGACCTCCACCATTCGGGGAATTTCCTTAGTTGTAGTCCTCGGGTGTGTCGAGACTTTCGGGTGTTCCTTGTTAGAGGGCATCAAGGTATATCGACTCTTTGGGTGGAACTTGATTGGTGCTATGGATCTCCCCTATTGACTCCACATATGTTGAACTTTGGTTAACTGCTGATAAGAATTGTAACTGTTCATGCATGCTTATTAATGTTCAACTCACTAGGATTTTTGGCCTAACACTTGTTTGGTGTCGATGTGTATCTCAGGTTCTAGCGGCGCCGGTTCTATGCTGGCATAGTTTCTTGGGTGAGAGCTTGGGGAATACTTGCAAATGGACTTACATTGGATAGAAGAACTTTTGGAACTATAGATGACAACCCTTTTGTAATCTCTTTTCTAGATGTAGAAATTAGATTAGTTGGTTGTTAATTTATTGTCCGTTGAAATTACAATTGTGATTAAACAGGTCTGTATTATTTCCCCATTTTTGGGCGGCTCTTGCTATGGCAATTTTATATACCACATGTCCGTTCCTTTCGGATTTTTTTATCCCTATTTTTAGGGTGTTACAAGGTAGGCCAAGAGAAGCCAGTTGATCGGTAGAACACTTAATGTCTTGCATGTATTCAGAAATCGAAAGGGTATCTTTAGTGATATTACGGGGATGATCCTTTATTTGTTTAAGATGGACTTTGGAGTGATTAGCATAGGTTTTGGCAAGAGTTTTCCACGCATCATAGGTGGTAGCACATTGCGAGACGAGAGGGACGAGAGGACCGGAAAGAGTGCCTGCAACAACCCTAAGAATGAGCTTATCTTGTTGGAACCATGTTGTATATGAGGGATTGGTGATGGTGGTATTATTAGATTCGATGGTTTTAGAGGGTGCAAGGTAAGAGCCATATATGAACTTATGAAGATCATAGCCGAGAAGAGTGGCTTCAAGTTGAGTTTTCCAAGAGATATAAGTTGTTGGAGTAAGTTTGAGGATATAGGAAAGGGAAACAATGATAAAAGGTTTGATAGGTTCAAAATTGTTGGGTATAACAGAGGGTTTGTTGGATGCCATTGATGATGTTTGGAAGGAAGAAGATATCCCCATTTGTTCGTTTGACGTAAGATTTCGAGGACAAAATCATTTCTTAGGAGGGGAGGATTGTAACATCCTGAATTTTGGTAAGTAATCCTATTTAATCTAAGTGTGTCAAACATCTCCTATAACTCTTTTTAGTCACTTTTGGTTAATGTACGTGTTTATGTTTATAAGTGGATATCTATCGATGTTTTTTTTTTGGTAACCGTGGGTTTCCGGGCCAGCTTAATCGCACCGACTAATCCCCGAGCGACCACGAATGGTCTGGAGTCATCGCAGGTGAATCTCCATGGCCACAAGAGCTTTGGTAGCGCCTGGATTTGAACCCTGGGTAGATGAGATCTTCTACTACATCCCCAAGGGCTTTACCAGTGCGCCACTATCGATGTTTGAGAACTTGATTTATGGTTTAGACCTTGGAATTTTTGGCGGAATCAGGTTCAATTGGAAAAAATTAGGGTTCGGTACAGTTTACGCGAGTATGTCGGCGACCTTGCCAGGGGCATACTCGTATGGGGCATAGTCGTGGGGTTTAAACCCATTCGGTACAAGGTGAGCAAGAATGTCGGAGATTGTGACAGTGTCACTCTCGCCATGGCACTGTCGCAGGAAGAAGTGAGGTCGCGGTACAATCTGTGCAATTGTGCTTGACGATTATGATAAGGGCACTATCGCCCTGTCACTATCGCCCACGGACCAGACCGCTTTAAATCCCATCTCGTTTTATTTCTCATTTATCACAAACACAACTCAGCTTTCGTGAACCGATTTCCTCTCCATCGAGGTGCAATTTTTCACCTCTTCACCCTCTTTCCTTTGCATTTATTGCAACCTAATCCATCTTATGTTTAATAAATGTTAATCTAGGGTTGCATTTAAAGCTCAAGATTTCATGCCTACCTATTTCTATAGTTCCATAAATTCTAGGGCTTTCTAATATAAACCCCTAGATGAGTTCTTAACCTACAAAACCACATTAAATGTTATTATTTGTTTTAAATACAAATTTTATGGTTATTTGGGATTTTGACCTAAATCTAGGGTTTTATGAGTTATGGTTGAATGGGGTTTTACTAATTGTTATTTGCAATTAATAGCTTTGCATAAGTTTATAACTCAAAGAAGTAAAGGTTGGATATGTGAAAATGAGGAACTCTTGTCATGCTTCATTTTTATTAGATAAGATGTTAAACCCAAGGGAACCATATTTATAGCTAGACCTTATTATTATCAAGCTACTTTAATGGCTTCTTGGAATTAGAAACATGTTAGGCTTTAATATGAGCATGGAATGTGCAATGACATGAGCTTGTAAACTTTATATGGAAAATATTATGTTTATGGGTTTGATAGTGTAATGTGCTTTGGTATTGTTATCTAAACTTGCTTATATTCATATTGTGAAATTTTGATGCCCATCTCCTTGTGCACGAGGATTTAGACCGTATGGATTATATGTTCATATTGATTGGACACCTTGGGCCACTAGCGAGTAGGCAATAAAGTACATAGAAGTCCTTGAGGTGTAACTCGTCTAGATTAGGTAAGCAATAATGTCCTGTAAGTCCTTGAGGTGTAACTTGACGGAGTAGGCAATAATGGCATGAGATGGTTTGAGGTTGAGATGCCTTAATGGCATGGGAACTAAAAGTGGGACATGAGGTGTAACCCAATAACATTTTGGGTGACTACACTCATGTGTTCTCGTCACCTAGATGGAAACGTGTCTCTCCATATTTCAAAAGATATCTCTTTCGTGTTTATGTTTAGGTGTGGAACATCGTTTGCAAAGTTGAGAATTGGTATTTATACGATCAAAGTGGAGTCGATAACATTTAATTTATAATTTTATTATCTCACTCGTGAACTGTTTATCTTATAAGAGCTCACTAGGCTTTTAGCCTAACACTTGTTGTGGTGTTTGTTGGTTCACAGGCCCTACTAGTGGTGGTTCTAGGAGGGGTTGAGTTACCGGTTGGTGCGGTTAGGAGCACTCGAGGAACCGGATATTTTGGGCGTTTGTGGAAGAGAGATTTTTGGAGATATATTGACACCGCTATTAATATAGTTTGTAATACGTCTAGATTAAGCATGCTGTTATGTTTATGTCTCAATATTCAATATTATGGACTTGTACGAACTATCCCGAATTTTATGGGTTTTAGTTGTCGTATTTTAGAAGTTTCATTTCTACCCATTTCCCGATTTGCCCTTGTTGTTAAAATTTAGGGTGTTGCAAGTTGGTATTAGAGCCCTAGTTTAAGTGAACTAGGTATGTAGGTTTGATGCCTAGATTTAAGCTGAGACGATTAAATTCTGAATTGTGAGAATTGGATAGAACTTTTACAATGGGATGGTCTTAGAGTCGACGGAAACTACACCATTGAGAATTATGAAAGTGGTAGCGAGAATTCTTATGTGTAGTATGTTCTCGATTTCAATTAGCTACTGCTATTATAAATCTATTGATACATGGGCGTGCTTGAATTACTATGATTATGATGATCGACGAAATGTATTAATACGTATCTTTAATTAATAATCTCGTATAGCCTATATCTTACCTCCATTCTCGATTGTGTGACAGACTAAGATGGTAAATACTCGGTAACTCGGAGCCAACTCCAATCCTCACCGGATGGCAACGCCGTGACTGAATCCACGATCGACCAACTAAATGAATTTGTGACAGTCGTGCCTCCTCCCCTTCCACCTCTCTTGGTGGGAGAGTGTAACACGTGCCACGGACCGATCTTGCCTTCATCGACCCCCTTTTGACGGAGGTAACTCCTCAAACGCAGATGTTGGACATGATGAGGGCCATGAACGAGACCATGGTAAAGCAACAAGAATTGTTCATGAAGCTACTGGAAGATAGGTACGTTAACCACCGCCGTCATGAGACGATTAAGGAGAATGTGGTACTAACGTGGTCCGTGGGTACCGGGGATGAGAACCGCACTAATGGGTTAGTGACCATGGACACGAGGAAAGTGGGGAGAACCTGTTCTTACAAAACTTTCCTTTGTTGCAAACCACCAGAGTTTGCCGGTTCTGATAACCCGATGGTGTGTATGATTTGGGTCAGAGAGATTGAGCAAGCCTTTAGAGCTTGCGACTGTGAGGAGGGCCAGAAGGTGAAGTATGGTTCTCAGATGCTCAGAGGTTCCACTCTGACATGGTGGAATGTTTTTACCTCAACTTTAGAGGTTTCAATGTTGGCCAAGATGACTTGGGCCGTATTCAAGAAGAAGATTCTCGAAGATTAATACAGTAATGAACAATAGATGGATTTGATCGAAGAAGTGTTCAAATCGATTAAGAAAGAAAACTTGTCAGTGAGGGAGTACACTCGACTTTTCATGGAGAAACTAAACCTTATGGGGCATGTGACCCCAACTGAGAAGGAAAAGGTAAAGGCGTACCCGAAAGGTTTGCCCGCAGATATGATGGCAATGGTCCCAACTCCAAAGATACTAACCTTCGAGAGACGATAGAAGAGTCCAAGGTTATGAAAAGGGTCTATGCGATATACAAAGAGGAGAAGACTAAAGTCGGAGAGAAGAGAAAGTGGGAGAACCCACAAAATTCGTTCAAGAAGTCAAGATTCCAACCGGGTAATAGGGGGATAGACAACCGTCGAGAGGCGAGATGGTGTCAGAGATGCAAGAGCAAACACTCTGGTTATTGTAACCCCAATCCGGTTACATGCTTAAAGTGCAGTAAATCGGGACACACTAGCTCGGATTGCTCTATAAGAGGAAAGGGTTGTTATGAATGTAAGGAGGTAGGGCACATGAGAAGGGAGTGTCCTAAATTAAGAGAAAGCACGAAGGGAGAGAGCATGGGAGTCAACCAAGGAAGGAGGCTATTCCTAGGCCTCAAGGAAGAGCCTTCAAAATGACGGTGGAGGAAGCAAAAGAGACCGCATATGTGGTGTCGGGTAAGTTCCTACTCAATTCCATTATCGCTAGAGTATTATTTGATTTCGGTGCCAATTTATCTTTTGTGTCAAATGAGTTTAGCAAAGCGTTGAATGTGTCTACTAGTACTCTTAGTGATGCCTTAGTAATAGAGGTAGCAAATGGGGAGCAAGTGATCTTGCAAGAAGTCTTAGAAAAATGTCGCCTAGAAATTAGTGGCGAATTCTTTGAAGTAGATTTGCTTCCCATGGCGATTGAGAGTTTTGACATGGTGATTGGGATGGATTGGTTGGCAAAACACCAAGCGGAAATTTTGTGTTCAAAGAAACTCATAAAAGTACCATTACCGAGCGGAGATTTTGTATTAGTTTATGGGGAAAAGCGAAGGGGTAAAGTGGCCATCATTTCTTCCATAAAGGCAAGAAAGTGTTTAATAGATAACTACCCATCATTCCTAGCCTATGTAGTGGATGCCAAAGTCGAGAAGAATAAGGTGGAGGACGTAAGAATTGTCAACGAGTATCCGGACGTATTTCCCAATGATCTACCGGGTTTGCCTCCCGATCGGCAAGTGGAGTTCAAAATTGATTTAGTTCCAGGAGCGGCACCAATAGCCCAGGCACCATACCGTCTTGCATCGACCGAGATGCAAGAAATGATTACACAACTGCAAGAATTGCTTGACAAGGGATTCGTGAGACCGAGTTCGTCGCCTTGGGGGGCTCCGATGCTATTCGTCAAGAAGAAGGACGTGTCAATGCGTATGTGCATTGACTACCGTGAGTTGAATAAGGTGACCGTGAAGAACAAGTATCCACTTCCTCGAATAGACGACCTCTTTGATCAACTTTAGGGAGCTGGATATTTTTCCAAGATTGATCTTCGCTCGAGTTACCATCAAGTGAGGGTCAAAGAGGAAGATGTACCCAAGACGGCATTTAGGACCTGTTATGGGCACTCCGAATTCCTAGTCATGTCGTTTGGATTGACTAATGCGCCGGTTGTATTTATGGATTTGATGAATCAGGTATGCCGTTCATTTCTGGATAAATCGGTCATCGTGTTTATCGATGACATTCTTGTGTACTCGAAAGACGAGGTAAAGCATGAATGACATCTTAGAGATAGAAGTGCTAAGGGAAGAAAAATTGTATGTAAGTTCTCTAAGTGCGAATTCTGGTTGCGGGAAGTTCAATTTTTGGGACATGTAGTGACCGGAGAGGGAGTGAAGGTGGACCCATCTAAAATCGAGGCAATGATGAGTTGGGAGCCTCTAAAGAGTCCTACTAAAATCAGAAGTTTCTTGGGGTTAGCCGTGTACTACCAAATGTTTATTCAAGACTTTTCCAAGATTGCCTCTTCTTTGACGATATTGACTCGGAAGAATGTGAAATTTGTATGGACCGACGCGCAAGAGAAAACATTTCGTACTTTACAAAGGAAACTTTGTGAAGCCCCAATATTATCCCTGCCGGAGGGAACGGAGGACTTCGTAGTCTATAGCGATGCATCCAAGATAGGCTTTGGGTGTGTCTTGATGCAAAGGGGAAAGGTGATAGCCTATGCCTCAAGAAAACTCAAGGAGCACGAGAAAAATTACCCAACCCACGACCTTGAACTAGTAGAGGTAGTATTCCCCTTAAAGTTATGGTGCCACTATTTATGGTACAAAATGCACGCTTTACACCGACGATAATAGTTTGAAGTACGTGTTCGACCAAAAGGAATTGAACATGCGACAATGAAGGTGGTTAGAGTTGCTTAAAGACTATGACTGTGAACTCCTTTACCATCCTGGCAAGGCTAATGTCGTAGCGGACGCTTTGAGCCGAAAGGAATATAGCGGAAGTGTCCGAACAACATTCGCGAGAATTGAAGTAGTCTCAAGTCTACTTTATAGGGTCAAGACATCACAGACTGAAGCATTGCTCGAGGCAAATCTCAAGGGTGAAACCATGATGAAGCAACATCTTCAGTTGACAGAATATAGCAGGGGTTTGAAACTTTTCGAAGGGCAAATCTGGGTGCCCAAGATCGGAGAATGTCGAGAATTATTATTGAAAGATGTGCATAAGTCAAAGTACTCAATTCATCCCGGGAGCACAAAAATGTATCGGGACTTAAAGCTGAATTATTGGTGGCTGGTGATGAAGCTGGATGTAGCTAGACCTGGCAAACGTGTCGTGTCAGGTCAGATTCGTGTTGGGTTCAAAGTTAAACGGGTTGAGAATGTCTAACCCTAACCCGACCCGTTTAATAAACGGGTCAGAAAATCTCAACCCTAACCCGACCCGCCTAACCCGACACGACCCTCCTAACCCGTTTAACCCGTTTAACATTTATAAAACTAAAAATCAAAATTTCACAAAAAAATACAAATCAAAATTTTAAAATGAAAGCATTAGAAAATCCAAATTTTATAGTTCAAACTTATAAGTTCTAACCAAATCTAAAACATTTAAAAATCCAAAACATTAAAAATAAAACTTATAATATATATATATATATATATATTATAAGTAAAGGCCGAGCACCAACGTAGAGGCCGAGCACCAACGTGGAGAGATGCATCACTTGTTTACATGTAAAGGTCGAGCACCAACGACCCTATGGTAGTTTGCAATCCCTAGAAATACCGGAGTGGAAGTGGGAACACATCACTATGGACTTCATGACCAAGCTACCAAGTACTTTGAGGGGTCACGATACGATATGGGTGGTGGTGTAACGTTTGACCAATAGTGAGCATTTCCTAGCTATGCAGGAAACTTTACTGATGGATAGATTGACGAAGTTGTACATTGATGAAGTGATCTTGAGGCACGGGGTACCACTATCTATTGTGTATGACCATGATAGTCATTTCACCTCACACTTCTGGGATGGACTACAAAGGAGTTAGGTACTAAGGTGAAGATGAGTACCGCACATCATCCCCAAACGGATGGCCAGAGTGAAAGGACCATCCAAACACTACAAGACATGTTGAGGTCATGTGTTATCAACTTTGGGTGAAGTTGGGACTCTCACCTTCCGTTGGTGGAATTCGTCTACAACAACAGTTACCATTTGAGTATCGGTATGGCACCGTTCGAGGCCTGTATGGGAGAGAGTGTAGGACGTCCGTGTGTTGGTTAGAGGCGGGAGAAAAATAGTTTGCTGGACTGGAGGTCGTACAAGAAATGGCCAACAAGGTGAAAAATATTAGAGAGTGGCTAAAGGCAGCCTAGGACAGACAAAAGAGTTATGCGGATAAAAAGAGAAGACCGGTCGAGTTCCAAGTGGGTGAACGGGTGATGCTAAAGGTATCACTGTGGAAGGGAATTATTATATTCGAAAAACTCTAACCTCTCACCATCATTGAACGAATCGGGTTCTAAGCCTACAAGTTAGAACTACCACCCGAGATGGACGAAATTCACCCTACTTTCCATGTGTGCTACTTACGAAAGTGCTTGTCGGAAGAGGAAAGCATCATCCCTTTGTCAGAAATCTGCGTAGACAATAATCGATGTGTGAAACAACCCGAGACCATGTTGGTAAGGAAGTCAGAGACTTCGCCACAAAGAAGTTGTCATGGTGAAGGTTCAATGGAAACATCATCGGGGAGTGAACGTGACTTCGGAAGCGGAAGAGGATATGAAGAAACGATATCCCCATTTGTTCGTTTGACATAAGATTTCGAGAACAAAATCATTTCTTAGGGGAGGAGGATTGTAACACTCCGAATTTTGGTAAGTAATCCTATTTAATCTAAGTGTGTCAAGCGTCTCCTTTAACTCTTTTTAGTCCCTTTTGCTTAATGTACGTGTTTATGTTTATAAGTAGATATCTATCAATGTTTGAGAACTTGATTTATGGTTTAGACCTTGGAATTTTTGGTGGAATCAGGTTCAATTGCAAAAAATTAGGGTTCGGTACAGTTTACGCGAGTATGTCGGTGACCTTGCCAGGGTCATACTCGCATGGGGCATAGTCGCGGGGTTTTAACCCTTTCGGTACAAGGTGAGAAAGAATGTCGACAATTATGACAGTGTCACTCTCATCGTGGCACTGTCATAGGAAGAAGGGAACCCGCGGTACAATCTATGCGATTGTGCCCGGTGATTGTGACAAGGGCACTATCGCCCTGTCACTATCACCCGCGGACCAGACCGCTTTAAATCGCATCTGCTTTTATTTCTCATTTATCACAAACATAACTCGACTTTTGGGAACCGATTTCCTCTCCATCTAGGTATGATTTTTCACCTCTTCTCCCTCTCTCTTTTGCATTTATGGCAACCTAATCCGTCTTGTGTTTAATAAATGTTAATCTAGGGTTACTACCACTTCTTGTGTCAAGATCCAAGCTCCATTTAAAACTCAAGATTTCATCCCTACCTATTTCTAGAGTTTCATAAATTATAGGGTTTTCTCATATAAACCCCTAGGTGAGTTCTTAACCTACAAAACTACATTAAATGTTATTATTTGCTTTAAATACAAATTTTATGGTTATTTGGGATTTTGACCTAAATCTAGGGTTTTATGAGTTATGGTTGAAAAAGGGTTTTACTCATTGTTATTTGCAATTAATAGCTTTACATAAATTTATAACTCAAAGAAGTAAAGGTTGGAAATGTGAAAATGAGGAACTCTTGTCATGCTTCATTTTTTTAAGAAAAAATGTTAAACCTAAGGGAACCATATTTGTAGCTAGACCTTATTATTATCAAGCTACTTTAAATGCTTCTTGGAATTGGAAACATGTTAGCTTTAATATGAGCATGGAATGTACAATTACCTGAGCTTGGAAACTTTATATGGCAAATATTATGTTTATGGTTTGATAGTGTAATATGCTTTGGTATTGTTATCTAAACTTGCTTATGTTCATATTTTGAAATTTTGATGTACAAAGATGTACCGGGACTTGAAGTTGCATTATTGGTGGCCGGCAATGAAACTGGATGTGGCACGTTACATAGAGCGTTGTGTGACGTGCTTACAAGTGAAAACCGAACATCAACGACCGTATGGGAGTCTTCAGTCCTTAGAAATTCCCTAGTGGAAGTGGGAACATATTACCATGGACTTCGTGACGAAGTTGCCTAAAACTCTTCGAGGTCACGATACCATTTGGGTAATAGTCGATAGATTGACTAAGAGCGCTCACTTTTTGGCTATGCGCGAGACCTTACCGATGGATAAGTTAGCGAAACTTTACATCGATGAAGTAGTCTCGAGGCATGGTGTACCCTTGTCGATCGTTTTGGATCGCGATAGTCGGTTCACTTTGAACTTTTGAGATGGTTTTCAGAAGGAGCTAGGTACGTGAGTGAAGTTGAGTATAGCTTACCATCCACAAACCGACGGTCAAAGCGAGAGAACGATCAAAACGTTGGAAGACATGTTGAGGTCTTGTGTCATCGATTTCGGGGGTAGTTGGGACTCTCACCTACCTTTGGTGCAGTTTGCTTACAACAATAGCTACCACTCGAGTATTGGGATGGCACCATTTGAGGCGTTGTACGGTCGGAAGTGCCGAACTCCTGTGTGTTGGCTTGAAGCGGGAGAGAAGCAAATCGCCGGGCTTGAAATCGTGAAAGAGACGGCCGATAAGGTCAAAAGTATTCGAGAAAGATTGAAAGCGGCCCAAGATCAGCAGAAGAGCTATGCCGATAAGAAGAGGCGGCCAATGGAGTTTCAAGTGGGTGACCGTGTGATGCTTAAGGTTTCGCCATGGAAGGGGATTATCAGGTTCGGAAAACGTGGGAAGCTGAGTCCCCGTTTCCTTGGACCTTTCAAAGTGCTTAAGTGAGTGGGTTTGCAAGCCTACCAATTGGAACTGTCGCCGGAGTTGAGCAGAATCCACAACACGTTCCATGTATGCTACCTTCGGAAGTGTTTGGCGGAGGAAGAAAGTTCATACCTCTCTCCGAGCTAAGAGTGGACGAGGGTAACCGATGTGTAGAAGAGCTCGACGCTATCTTAGAGAATAAGTCTAAGAAATTGCGTCACAAGGAGGACACTATGGTCAAGGTTCAGTGGAAGCATCATCGGGCAGCCAATGTGACGTGGGAAGTTGAGGAGGATATGAAGCGAAGATATCCTCATCTTTTCGAGTAGTTGGGATTTCGGGGACGAAATCATTCCCAAGTTGGGGAGTATTGTAACACCCCGAATTTTCGGTACGTAAATTCTAGCGTTTAGACTTCTAACCTTGGTTATCCTTAAATCTGGTATTCTTGTGTCTAGCTTTTGTCGTTAGCACCGCGTTTTGTAGAAAGTTCGAGTATTTGGATTTTGGTAGTGTTGGTAAGTCACAGGGACTTACGCGAGTTACACCGTGGCTTGCAAGCCGCGTAATCCACTGTCCGTTTCCATTTCAGGAACACGGGCGACTTATGTCGCGACTTAAGGTCGCGGCATAACCCGCAAGATCCCCTGGACGCCCAAATATGGGTTTCCTCTTCTGGTTCTCATTTAATTTCTTCAACTACCTTCCCCCACTCTCTCTCAACCCTCATAACTTCCCCATCCGAAAATTTGGGTTTCCTCACCCAAATCTTCATCATTTATTGCTAAGAAGTTGGAGTTTCAACCAAGGATTCAAGTTTTGGACTTTAAACCAAACCTCCATTGTCATCTTTTCCAAGGGTTTCAAGCTAGGGTTTGGGTTTTCTTCAAAAACCCACTTGGTGAGTTCCTACTATCATTTTTCTAAACTTTATACATATCAAAGCTTACATTTTTGAACTACTACATATCTCCTTGGCTTTGGATTTAAGTTTATTGCATTTTGACCTAACTTGAGTTTTTGGGAGATTTTAGGGTTCCCAATCATTTTCAACGAGAACAAAGGGTTCCATCTTATTTGAAGTAAAATGACGTTTTACTTGCACATTTATGTGAGTTACTTGAAAGAATATATATAAACTTATTCTATGATTTTCATTCTTATCAGCAGTTAAACATGGAAATACATTTTGGAAATAAATGTTATTGAAAGCTATATGTTTATCTTTGGTTAGTCACAAATGAAATTGTGACAAGTCTAGACTATTACTAGTGGATCCCTAGGTATTGAGTCGGCTTATATTATTGGGATTTATATTCCCCTTTTTGTAGCTATGGATGTATTTGACCCTCAGGGGCCTTTGGTACGGTTATGTGAGACCGGTTACTGGCCATGGATCATAATGTAGTCCTAGTGAACGAGTATGACTTGGTTTCCTCGGGGGCCCTCCCTCACATCTTAGTACGGACCGAAGTTGTTCGTGGCCATGGATTCCAAGTATTTAGCTCACAACTCGGATTGTGTCCTACTTTTGTGTTCTGCCACATTCCTTGGTAAATCGGGTATCCCCCGGCGTCGCAAGATGAATTTTCGGACCGAACGGTCCTTATATGACAAAGATTTCATTTGTAAACTAGACCTTTTAAGAAGATTTACTTTCGATACAATTGTTTATATCTCTTGAAATTATAAACTATATGTTCTCACTAGGCTTTAAGCCTAACACTTTTTCTCAAATGATATGTATAACAGGTTCCCTTAGCGGTGGGTTGCCAAGGTCGTGAGTGACGAGCATGGTCTTAGAGGCATTTTTTAGATGACTAGTATTTGATGTTGGGCATTTGTTTAAGTCCCATATTTTGGTGATTTTGGGTTGACAACCGATGTAATCTAGATAGTCATGTTTAGATTAGTTTGTTGTTGATTTCCATATCCGTTCTCAGGTTTTTTGTAAAGGCTTAGTATTTTTCCCCTTTTTGGGAGGTTTATACCAAATACAATTGTCATATTACCAAATTTCCGAATTTTATATTACTCTAATTTTTAGGGCGTTATAAGTTGGTATCAGAGCTCTAGTTTAAGTGAATTAGGTATGAATGTAAGATGTCTAGACTTAGACTGAGTATCTTAAGCATTGATTCGTGAGTTTGGGTAGAACTTTTAAAATGGGTTAGTTTTAGAGTCTGTTAGAGCATAAATATGTTGGATACAAGATCAAGAAGACTGAATGTCAAAGTTCAAGAAAGTCAAAGCTGAGAAAGTCAACTCTCATTAAATTCAAAGTTCTTTTGTAATAAAAGTCAAAGTCTTTGTATTTGTATTTGTATTTTGTATTAGTTTTGTTTCCTTGTTGTTTTAGTTGTAGGTATAAATAGTTTTGTTTTTCTGTTTTTTGTGTGGTAACTAACAGAATTGAATTCAGAGAGAGAGAATACGTTTAGAGAGAGAAATCTGTAGAGAGAGAGAGTTCTAGAGAGAGAAAGATTGTAATTGTTGAATTTGAAAGTGAAATCAAACAGGTAATTGATTCTTGTTTGTGTTTGTTTTGATTAATTGCATTTAGGAACTAGAATCTGGGAATAACAATTGGTATCAGAGTAAATCGAAATCAGATCAAGAATTCAAGAAAAGTTCGTTGACACTGTTCATCGTTACTGTTCATCGAAGATCAAATCGATTTCTGAGTTTTTGTGCGAATTAGGAGTTGAAATCGATTAGGTTTTGTTCGTATAGTATAATCGATCGAGTATGTCTGGAAAGATTTGTTAATTGCACTGTAATCGAGTATGAATTTCTAATTTTTGTTAAGTTCAAGTTCACGAGTTCTAGACACTGTGTTCTAATCAATTTTGTATTGATTTGTGTTTTTGATCGAAATTCTTTGTTAGATTTGAGTTCTAGATGTTTAGACTAGCAAATTGTCAAAGTTTCGAGTTAGAATTCGAGGTCTATATGTGTTTTTGGTGCGAATTTGTTCGATTTTAGAGGTTTGCGCGAGTTCGTCAAAGTTTGCGCGGGTTCATCAGTGGTTTGCTCCAGTTCATCGAGAGAATTACCAAATATTTGTTCAAAGGTTTGCGTCTTCAATGAGAAACGCAAAGTGATGTTTGCGTCTTCAACGAGAAACGAGAAGTGAGATTTGCGTATTCAACGAGAAACGAAAAGTGAACTTTGCGCCATACATGTTTAACGCAAAGTTGGTGTTTGCGTTATCAGTGGTTAACGAGAAGTTGGGTTTACGTCAGCTTCGTGTAACACAAAGTGTATATTGCGCGAGTAACTTGTAACGCGAAGTTCATCGTTTGCGCCTTATACACAACACGCAAAGTGTGGTTTGCGTCAGTCTTGTGTCGCGCAAAGCTTGGTTTGCGTTAGCCTCTCGTCACGCAAAGTTTGGTTTGCGCCAGCTTCTCGTCGCGCAAACTTTTCTATACTAAGACAAAATTTTCAAAATAGTATTATGCTCTTTAAGTGTGAAAATTTTTTCTCTAGGGGCGCTGCCCCTCGACCCCGCAAGGGCGTTGTCCCTTGACCCCACCCGCGTGCTAAGTCTGCGAAGGGGGACATATTTCTTATTGTGATCAAAATTTCTGATTTTATATTTCAAGTTTTCTGTATTTTCTTGATTGTTTCATTTGGACTAACGATCAGTTCTAGTTTCTTATTGCAAATATTTTTCAAACAGGTTTAATCAAGATGACTTCTAAAGATGCTCTTTCCATTGGCACTGATGTCAAGCCTCCTGTACTGTTCAAAGGAGAATACGAACAATGGAAAGACAGATTCCTTGATTTTGTGGACTGGCACACAAATGGAGAAAATATTCTTCTGTCTATCATGGAAGGTCCTATGGTACCGATCACAGTTCAAATCCCTGATGATGACTCATCTGATAGTGAAGATGATACTGAGGAAAGAGAACAGAAGATGAAAACAGTTCCAGTAGAGTATAGTCAATATTCAGAGGAACAGAAAAGCCGATATAAAGCAGACAAGCAAGCAAGATCCCTTCTTCTTCAAAGTATCCCGAATGACATCTACGTCAAGATAGACAGCTACAAGGGAAATGCTAAGAAGATGTGGGATCAGTTGCAGAAAATGATGATGGGTTCAAAGGTCGGTAATCAAATGAAAGTAGCAAATTGCATCAATAGCTATGAGGAATTCAAAGCCAAAGAGAATGAGAGCTTAGAAGATACTTATGAACGGTTTGTCTTGCTTCTGCATGAGTTGTCCAAGAATAAGGTGAAAAAGAAGCAACTTGAGAACAATGTCAAATTCCTGAGCATCCTACAACCAGAGTGGAAGAAGCATACACGTAGGATGAAACAAATGAAGGATCTCAATGACATTCGGTTACATGAGGTTTATGAGACTCTGAGGCAAAATGAGGAAGAAGTTGAAGAGAAAAGAGCTGAGAAAAAGAAGGCAGAGACAGTTCCTGAACCTATTGCATTGGTAGCTGGAGAGAAGAAGAAAGAAAAGAAAGAGAAGAAGAAAAAGAAGAAAGTGATTACAAGTTCTGAATCAGATGGAGATGATGGAGAAAGCCTCAAACAAGCTATGCTATTATTGACCCGAGCTTTCCAAAAGAAATTCTACAAAAAGCCGGGATCAAATTCTCAGAGATACTCTTCATCCAGTTCCAAGAATCATGAGCACCGAGAAAGAGTTGAAGGAAAGCGACATGAAGAGAACCGTTATATGGAAAGGAAGCCGGAAGAGAAGAAGAAGTTTCTGAATGATTACACAGTTGCTGTAAAGCCTGCAAATGATTCAATTAAATGCTACAACTGTGGCAAGATTGGACATTTTGCTAAAGATTGTCGAAAGCCAAAGGTTCAAAACTCCCAGTATTATCAGAACAAACTGATATTGGCCAAACAGCAAGAAGCAGGCATAGCATTAATGGCTGAGGACGAATTTTGGTTGGATCATTCTGATCAAGAGGATGACAAAGAGAAAGAAGAAACTGCTCATCTCTGTCTAATGGGAAAAGAGGTCAAGTATGATGAGTTAGATGATGAGACAGCTGATGAGGTATTAAACTTAACTGAAAAAGATTTTATAACCAAAATGGAAGCTATGATGGTTGAGCTTAATGATCTTCAAGTAAAACTAAAGAAAGAAAAGGACAGAGTTGCTAAAAGAAACAACAAGATCTTTGAGCTTAATAAGTCTGTTATTGGGAACAAAGATCTAATTGATTCTTTACGCAAGTCTGCTTCTGATTCTAAACTTCAAGTAGATTGTTTTGAAAAGAAGATTTCTGATTTTGAAGTTAAAATTTCTAAGTATGAGTTTGAGAAGAAAGAATCTGCACTAACTGTTCATAAACTGCAGGTTGAAAACAAGCTTTTGAATAAGAAGGTAAATGGTCTGGAAGCCAAACTCTATGCAAGAGGCCAAACAGATCAAACCATTTTTCTGAATGCACCTAACGAAGAGGTTGATGTTAAGGAAAAATGGGGACTTGTTTTCAAAACCCCCATTACTTAAAGAAAGCCATCAGAAAACAACCGGCACTTTATAATTTTGATTTTCTTGCTTGTGCTGGTAAACATACTCATTTAAAACCCAAATTTGTTACCAAATTATCAGAAGAAGATGAGGCCAAAGAAACTGAAAATAAAAGAATGTAAAGAAAATGCAACTACCATTTAACTATGCAAAGTTAAATGATAGTTATCTTTCAGAAACACCAAAAGTTCTTTCAAACGATTATTTTGCTAGTTATTCTGTTTCTGAGATGAAGGCAAAACCTGCTATTGCAAAGGTTTATGTTCCTCCACTCATTCTTGAAAGCAAAATAATTGAGCTTGAAAATGTTTTATCTGATGAAAAACTTTTGGTAGATATTGAACAAAGTGTGTTTTCTACAGTTTTAAAGAACACTGTTTTTAGATCTAAATCTACAAAGTCTTCTACAGTTTCAAAGGCACCTCAAACTTCAACTGATAACTTTGATGACTTATTTGCGTCTGCAAATGATTTTTTAAACTCTGATGGTGGGTGCATAGAAGAAATTGATATGTTTGACTTCAATGCTTCTCTTCCTGATCATTCTACTTGTCTTATACCTGAAAAAGTGTTACCAAGTGTTCTTAAAACTGATGAATCATCTACAGTTTCTGTGACTGCTGAATATTATTCTAAAGGTAAGAATCATAAGAAACAGCAATCACATAAACGGATTAACACTGGTAAATCAAAGAAAACTCATTTTCAGAAATCTGATTTTTCTAATAAATCTAAATCTTTTGTTTCATATATAAGGAAGAAAAGGTCGAAAGCAAGAACCGAATGGCAACCAAAAAGGAAGGATGATGAGATAGCTGAATCAGTTTCTGATAACTCTTGTAATAGATCAGTTAGTAGTGATAATGATGTAGTTGATCAACTTGTTTGTCATAAACAAAACCTTGTAACTTCTTACAAGCGGTATTCAATAAAGCAATTGATTCAATTATCTCCTATTACTACTAAATCTTATCATTATCGGAGAAATGATTTTGCTTATTCTCATAATTCTTCTGATTGGTTTGGATCTTATCATGTCTATTCTTCAAGATCAAATGTTTTTAAAAGTTTTCAAAGAAAAGGAGGATCCATATTCAAATGGATACCAAAATCTTGTGCTAATCTGTTAGGACCCGTTTTTAAATGGGTACCTAAATCTATTGTTTCCTGATTTCTCTTGCAGACCCGGCATATGTGGTACTTGGACAGTGGATGTTCCAAGCATATGACTGGGCAAAAAGCTTTATTGTCTAATTATACAGAGAAATTCAGTGGAAATGTCAGATTTGGAAACGATCAGCTTTCACCAATCTTAGGATATGTTGACATCATTCAAGACAACATAACGATTAAGAAGGTGAGTTATGTCGAAGGTCTAGGGCACAACTTGTTCAGCATCGGTAAATTCTGCGACAAAGGGTTAGAGGTCAACTTCAAAGCTAAGAGATGTTCGGTTCGTTCTGAAGATGGCACAGAACTCTTAGCAGGCAAGCGAAACACAAATCTCTACACCATCAATCTTTCAAAGGTTTAGAATGACAGTCATGTTTGCTTATTATCAAAAGCTTCGGTGCAACAAAGTTGGCTTTGGCAACGACGACTATCACATCTGAATTTTCGTTACATCAACAGGCTGGTTAGTGGAAATTTGGTAAAAGGACTTCCTGAGCTAAAATATGAGAAAGAACACTTATGTGTTGCATGTGAGAAGGGTAAGATGAAGAGAGCCGCACATAAACCGAAGCCTGAACCAAGCACCAGTTCTCCACTAGAGTTACTGCATATAGATTTGTGTGGTCCGATGAGAACACAAAGCTTGGGTGCAAAGAAATACGTTTTGGTTATTGTGGACGATTACTCAAGATATACGTGGGTCAAATTTCTTCGATCAAAAGATGAGACGTCCGAAGTTCTCATTACTTTCTTAAAGACGACCCAGGTGAAAATGCAGTGACAAGTCAAGTTTCTTCGAACGGACAACGGCACAGAGTTCAAAAACAGGATTGTTGAAGAATATCTCGAATCGGTCGGGATATCACATCAGTACTCTGCTGCTCGTACGCCTGAACAAAATGGAGTAGTCGAAAGGCGAAATCGGACGCTAGTCGAGGCCGCTCGTACTATGCTCAGCCAATCCGATCTATCTCTATTCTTGTGGGCAGAAGTTGTGTCAACTGCATGTCATACTCAAAATCGGTTCATAATACACCGTCGTTTTCAAAAGACTCCATATGAGCTGATCAACAACAGAACACCAACAATCAAGTATTTTCACATATTTGGGTGTAAGTGTTTCGTGCTTAACGACAGAGAGAATCTGAACAAATTCAGTGTTAAGGCGGATGAAGGTATATTCATTGGTTATTCTTCAACATCTGCAGCATACCGTGTCTATCTGAAGAAGTCTAAGACAGTCATCGAGAGCGTCAATGTAACATTCGATGAAGAAATGGCTTCAGAACAACTCAGTTCAGAACCCGTTATCACTGGAGTATTAGCTTCTGGACAGATCAGTCCAGAACCTGTTTCTACAGCGAATAATTCGAATAACGCTTCTACTTCAGTTTCTCATTTATCTGATTTAGATTTGTTATTTGAATTCTTTTATGATGAGTTTTTAGGATCTAATGTACCTAAATCTGCTGTGACTGACAGGTCTGAAGACACAAGTTGTAATCATCCAGTCACTTCAGAAGTTTTAAGTGAACTTGTATCCCCCGTTCAGTCAGAAACTCACATTCCATCGTCTACTCCTACAGTTGAAGATGTACAAGTAGCTGTTGAGCCAGAAGTAACAGTTTCAGTTGGGTGTAATACATTGTCTATTCAACAGCCAAAGTCTGCTGTTCCAACTGATGCTTCTGCACCTGAAACTTCAACTGCAAAACCCTCTCCTATTATTCAATCTGAAGAGCCTGATAGTGGATTTTTAGATGATGATTATGTTCAAACTTCATCTACTCCACTCCCTCATGAGCATCGCTGGACCAAAGAGCATCCATTACATCAAGTAATTGGAGATCTCAACAAGCCTGTACAAACTAGGTCAGCTACTCTTAATCAATGTATGCATGACTCATTCCTCAGTAAGATAGAGCCCACGTGAGTATCAGAGGCTCTTGCTGATTCGGATTGGGTATCTGCTATGCAACAAGAGATCAATCAGTTTGAAGCCCTAAAGGTTTGGAGATTAGTTCCAAAACCAGAAGGTAAAACCGTGATAGGCACTAAATGGGTATTCAAAAATAAAAAGAATGAAGATGGTATAGTCATAAGGAACAAAGCTAGACTTGTTGCCAAAGGTTACCGGCAAGAGGAAGGCATAGACTATGATGAGACGTATGCTCCAGTAGCGCGTATAGAGGCAATCCGCATGTTTCTAGCCTACACAGCTCATAAGAATTTCACAGTCTTTCAAATGGATGTGAAAACAGCCTTTCTGAACGGTATTCTTAAGGAGGAAGTATACGTGTCTCAACCAGAAGGGTTCGTCAATCCAGATAAGCCAGATCATGTCTACATCTTGGACAAAGCCCTGTATGGTTTGAAACAAGCCCCTCGAGCATGGTATGATGTTCTATCTAAATTTTTGGTCAAGTCCGGTTTTTCTAAAGGTAAGGTTGATACCACTTTGTTCATTAAAAAGGAAAAAGCTGATATTATTCTTATTCAAATATATGTTGATGATATAATATTTGGTTCTACTAATCCTAAATTTTGCAAAAACTTTTCTAACCTTATGGTGTCACGTTTTCAAATGAGTATGATGGGAGAGATGAATTTCTTTTTCGGATTACAAGTTAAACAGTTTTCAACGGGGATTTTCATTAATCAATCTAAGTACATTTTGGATATTCTTCGGAAGTTCAATATGGAAAATTGTAAACCAATTGGAACCCCGATGGCACCAGGTACTAAGATTAGCACTGATCCTTCGGGTAAAAGTGTTGATGTTAGAACTTATAGAGGTATGATAGGATCGTTAATGTATCTTACATCTAGTAGACCAGATATTATGTTTTCAACATGTTTATGTTCTAGATATCAGGCTTCTCCCAAAGAATCCCATTTGGCTGCTGTCAAACGGATTTTTAGATATCTGAAGGGGACTGCAGATCTTGGTCTGTGGTATCCTAAGGATACTGGGTTTCAACTGACTGCTTATTCAGATGCAGATCATGCAGGTTGCATGTTGGACAGAAAGAGTACTTCAGGTCACATTCAATTCCTTGGAGACAAGCTCGTTAGCTGGGCATCAAAGAAACAATTATGCGTTTCGACATCGACTGCTGAAGCAGAGTATGTAGCTCCTGCCAGTTGCTGCTCTCAAGTGTTGTGGATGCGAACACAGCTGCGAGACTATGGATTCAAGTTTGATAAAATTCCTATATATTGTGACTCGAAGAGTGCAATCGCGATATCTGCTAATCCTTTCCAGCATACGAAAACCAAACACATTGATGTCAGGTATCATTTTATTAAGGATAATGTCGAAAAAGGAACAATTGAAGTTTATTTTGTAAAAACAGATTATCAACTTGCAGATTTATTTACCAAACCCTTAGATGAAAAGAGATTTAATTTTCTTGTTTCTAAGCTTGGTATGTTAAATCTTAAGACGTAATCGGTTGTTACCTAATAAAGTTACGTATTGTTATTGTTAAAGCACATATTTATTGGATTCAAGATCATAATTATCTGAAGATGGAAAACTGAAGTCAAAGATGATAAAGTCGTCTCAACAAATAGTCTAGGGTCCTTTTGTAATAAATAGTCAAAGTATGTTTCCGTATTTTCATTTATTGTCTTTTAATATAGTTATTTGTTTTAGTTGTTGGGCCCTTGTCAAGCCAAGCCCATTTGGTTAATTAAGGCCTTAGTATAAATTAGTTATGTTTAGGTTAATTAGGTTAAGAGATCTTAATTAGAAAATAATTATTGAGAGAGTTTGGTACTGTGTGTGTTGGTGCGCCGTGAACATAAAGAGGAAGGGAGAAAGAGTTTGATCAAAAACCTTGTAATCCTTTGAATCAATTGAATAATCATATCAGGTTTGCATTATCGTTATTGTTTATTTGTTTTTCTTGATTGAATGATTATATATTGGGACACACAATTGGTATCAGAGCACGTTACAGATTGAATTGAAATTTTTTTTGGTTCTGTTTTCTATCAAAGATTCATAATTTTTTATTGTGTGATTATTCATTTAAGTTGTTATTGATTGGATTGTGTTTGTTTAGCATATTATCGTAATTGGGTATTGGTTGATTTGAATATTACATCGATTTTGATTATCAATTTGGTGTTTTTGGAAATTTTGGGTTCGTTCTCGTGAAGCCAATGTTTCATAAATCAAAATTCATTGTTAATGGTTTTTGTTGAAATTAACTGATTGCAATCAGTTCTAGTTGGTAATTTGATCGTATTGGCAAAGTTTGGTTGTTTAATTCGAGTAATCGAGTGTTTTCTGGGTTGATTTTGGTTTCTGGGTCGATAAGTATCAAGAACATATCGGTCTAAGCCTATATCGGTCGAACAATATTGGTCGAACTTTATCAGTCGAATATCTCTCCTATTATCGGTCTTTCACTATCGGTCGACCGATACACACACAGTCCACCCCGGTCGAATACCTTAAAGTCTATCGGTCAAGGCTAATATCGGTCGAAGACCTCTATCGGTCCAAGTTATTATCGGTCAAAGTCTATACCGATCAAAACCTTATACCGGTTGAAGCCAATACCGGTCCATAATCTATCGGTCGAACATCACACTATCGGTCTAAGCACACCCCGGTCTAAGCATTCTATCGGTCAAAGCACACCCCGGTCTAAGCATTCTATCGGTCAAAGCACACCCCGGTCTAAGCACTTTATCGGTCTAATCAAGTGTCCGGTCAAACCTCACTTTGCGCGACTCTCTTCTCACGCAAAGCAAGCTTTGCGCCACTCAAGTGAAACGTAAACCTCTATTTGCAACACCCACGATTCACACAAAACTCTCCTTTGCGCGACCTGCTTGTCACGCGAACCCCTGCTTTGCGCCACCCGTTACTAGCGAGAACCTCACACTTTGCGCCAACAGTTGCCCGCGCAAAGCTCTTCTTTGCGCGACCTGCCTCTCGCGTAAACTGCCATTTCTTTTCCCTAAATTTTTTTCTCTAGGGGCGCTGCCCCCATACCCCCTCAAGGGCGTTGCCCCTTGACTCCACTCGCTAACCGGGTAGCGGGACCCCCGTGCTAAGTCTGCGAAGGGGGACAAAGTTCTGTTCGTGATCAGATTTTTTTCTGAATTTCATTCTAAGATTTTCAGTATTGTGTGATTTTATCTTGATTTCTAACGATCTCATCCAGTTGATTGTATTAAATCGTATCAGATAAGTTAGACTACTAATCGTATCAGTAAGAATGTCTTGGGAAGCCCTTGCTATTGGAACAGATGTGAAGCCACTAGTACTCTTCAAGGGGGAGTACGAGCAATGGAAGGATAGATTCTTGGACTTCATCGATCGACATGATTTGGGAGATTATATCAGAAAATCTCTGAAAGAAGAAATCATGACACCTCCGACCAAGGTTCTCACTGTAGCTGGAGAAAATGGTGAAGAAGAAGAGACAGAGTATAAATTACCTATTGGTGAATATTCTGAAGATCAGCTGAAGAGACACAAGGGTGACAAGCTGGCAAGATCATTTATTCTCCAAGGCATACTGAATGAAATATATGTCAAGATTGACAGCTACAACGCTACCGGTAAGCAAATGTGGGATCAGTTGGAGAAGATGATGATCGGATCTAAAGTCGGCAATCAACTCAAAGTCTCCAACTACTTGAATAATTATGAAGAATTCAAAGCCAAAGTTGGAGAATCACTTGAAGCCACTTATGACAGATTTTTCACATTGCTGAACGAGCTCAGCAAGAACAAGATCAACAAATCTCAAGTTGAGCTGAATGCGAAATTCCTCAGCAACCTTCAGCCCGAGTGGAAGAGATTCGCTAGACAGATGAGGCAGTTGAAAGATCTGAACGACATTCCACTTCATGAAGTTTATGAAATCCTCAAACAAAATGAGGAAGAGGTGGATGAAATCAAGGCTGAAATGAAGAAGGCTGCTAAAGCAGTTGTTGATCCAGTTGCTCTTGTGGTCAAGAAGTCTAAGAAGAAGAAAGTTATAGAATCTGAATCAGAAGAGGCTGATAGCGAGGCAAAGTCTGACTCTGACGATTGTGAACAACTGATGGAAACCATGCTAATGTTAACCAAGGCATTCCAAAAGAAGTTTTATAAAAAGCCAAACTCCAATAGTCAGAGATACTCGTCTGGTCCTAATAACTACAAGCATAAGGAGAAAGTTGAAGACAAGAGACCAGAAGAAAAGAAGAAGGATGGAGCCGAAGAGACCAAGAAGGAAGAACCAATGAAGTGCTACAACTGTGGCAGATTCGGTCATTTTGCCAAGGACTGCCGAAAATCTAAAGTCCGAAACTCCGAATATTACAAGAATAAGATGCTTCTATCCAAGCAACAAGAGGCTGGAAAAGCATTAATGGCGGAGGATGAATACTGGCTCGACCATTCGGATCAAGAGTCTGAAGAAGGAGAGAAGGATGAGACAGCACATCTGTGCTTGATGGGGAAGAACCAGTCAGAAGCTGAAGTTGATTCTGATGATGGAGACAATGATGAGGTATGTAACTTAACTAAATCTGATTTTCTGAACCAAATGCATGCCATGATGTCTAAACTCCAAGAATTAGAGTCTAAACTGAAGTGTGAGAAAGGTGTCATAAATGAGAAAAATCAATCTATACATAAACTTAGTAATGATATTGCTGAGAAAAATGTATTAATTGAAACTTTGCATAAAAATATAGACACCTGCGCTAAAGAAAAGACTATAATTCATAAAGAGTTGTCTGAAACTGTTTCTAAGTATAGAGAATGTGAGTTTAAGTCTATAGAGATTTCTAAAAGGTATTTTTCTACTTCAAAAGAAAAGAATTCTTTAATAGACAAGGTGAATGCTTTGGAAGAGAAATTACATTCTTTAGGTCAAACTGAACACACTATTCATTTGAACAAACCTAAAGAGAAACCTGATACTTGGGGACTTGGTTACAAGAACCCACATCATCTCAAAAATGGTATATCTGAAGTGCCTGCACTTTATGACTTTGGGTTTATGTTGTTGGCTCCTCAACATCAGGAACTCAAACCCTTTTGGACTAGTCTGTCTGAAAAGGATAAAGCCAAGGAAAATCATAAAAGAAAGAACACAGCTAAAGTTCAACTTCCATTTCGCTATGAGAAGTTGAATAACAGTTATAGTTCTACTAAATCAAAATTTCTTTCAAATGAGTATTTTGAGAGTTATTTTGTAAAAGAGTTGGAGGCTAAACCCATCGAAGGTAAGCTTTACGTACCTCCTCTAGTTTTGGAAAGTAAAATTTCTGAACTCGAGAATACTCTTATAGAAGAAAGAGTTTTGATGGACTTAGAACAAACAGTATTTTCAACAGTGTTCAAAACTTCTAATTTTCCTAAAATCTCCAAGGCTTTAAATTCGGATGACAGATCTGGTTCACTTGATAATGAGCTTAATTTCTTAAACTCTGAAGGTGTTTTAAATGATTGTGTTTCTCAGTTTGATTTTTCTTCTAAACTTCCTGATCATTCATCTTGTGTTGTTCATTCCTTTGGATTACCCAGTGTTTTTGACAAAGGTGAAACATCAACGAAAGTTGATAAATCAGTTTCTGTGAAATCAAAGAAAGCAAAAGGTAAGAAACAAAAATCTCAGCTTTCACAGAAACCGATCCTCACTAGTAAGCCTAAGAAGAAGCATTCTCTTAATTCTCATCATTCTAACTATAAAGTTTCAAATGTTTCAGATTTGAGAAAGCAAAGGGTTGGAGTTAAGACTGCATGGATACCGAAACAGAAGATAGACGAGAAAGCTAAATCTAGTTCTAGTTTTGTTTTGAATAAAAAGACTTCTAGTAAAGATGGTTTGAGTGTGAATGTTGCTACTTTCAAAAATAATCTTGTTGATTCTCGCAAGAAATACTCTATAAAGCAATTATTTCAATTAGCTCCATCTAGTACTAAAAAGTTTTTAAATTATGGTGAATGTGATTATGCTTCTCATAAATATTCTGATGTTTGGTATGGTTCATATAATGTTTCATCTTATCATTATCATGCGTCTTATCATGCTTATGGTTTTCAAAGAAAAAGCGGGCCCAATTTTAAATGGGTGCCAAAATCAAGTACTAACAGTGGAGGTCCCATTTTTAAATGGGTTCCTAAACCTCTTTTTTCTTGATTTGTGTTGTGAAGACCCGTCATATGTGGTATTTGGATAGCGGGTGTTCCAAACATATGACAGGGCAGAAGAGTATGTTGTCTAATTATACGGACAAATACTGCGGCACAGTTCGTTTTGGGAATGATCAGTTTTCACCAATTCTGGGGTATGGTGATGTTGTACACGAAAATCTCACGATCAATAAGGTGAGCTACGTTGAAGGTTTAGGGCACAACCTATTCAGTATTGGCCAGTTCTGCGACAAAGACTTAGAGGTTAATTTTAAGGCCAATACATGTTCAGTACGCATTGAAGAAGGAAAAGAACTCTTGGTCGGCACTCGCAAGTCAAACCTCTACACCATCAACTTGTCAAAGGTCCAGGCTGACAATCAGGTCTGTCTACTATCAAAGGCCTCGATACAACAAAGCTGGTTATGGCATCGACGGCTTTCTCACCTCAACTTTCGGTACATCAACAAGCTGGTCAGTGGAAAGCTAGTGAAAGGACTTCCAGAGCTAAAGTATGAAAAGGAACATCTGTGTGCAGCGTGTGAAAAGGGAAAGATGAAGAGAGCTCCACACAAACCAAAGCCTGAACCAAGTACCAGTTCTCCACTAGAGTTGTTGCATATGGATTTATGTGGTCCTATGCGAACGCAAAGTTTAGGAGGAAAGAAGTATGTGCTAGTTATTGTGGATGACTATACGCGATACACTTGGGTCAAGTTTCTATGTTCTAAAGATGAGACACCCGAAGTTCTCGTTACATTTCTGAAGACGACCCAAGTCAATCTGCAGAAACAAGTCAAGATTCTGAGAATGGATAACGGCACAGAGTTCAAGAACAAGATAGTTGAAGAATATCTCGAATCGGTCGGAATATCACATCAATACTCTGTTGCTCGCACGCCTCAACAGAACGGAGTCGTCGAAAGGTGAAATCGTACACTTGTCAAGGCCGCTCGGACAATGCTCAGCCAATCTGAATTACCTTTATTTTTGTGGGTTGAAGCTGTATCGACTGCGTGTCACACTCAGAATCGCTCCATGATACACCGCAGATTTCAGAAGACTCCGTATGCGTTGATCCACAACCAAACACCAACCATTAAATATTTTCATGTTTTTGGTTGTACATGTTATGTTCTAAACGACCGAGAGAATCTGAACAAGTTCAGTGCTAAGGCGGATGAAGGCATCTTCGTTGGTTATTCACCTACATCGTTTGCATATCGTGTTTATTTGAAGAAGTCGAAGACTGTGATCGAGAGCGTCAATGTTACATTTGATGAGGACATGGCTTCTGAGCACATCAGTTCAGAACCCGTCATTACTGGAGTACTAGCTTCTGGACCAACCAGTCCAGGACCTGCACCTCAAGAGAACAAATCAGATGGCGCTTCGTCGTATATTTCTAATTTATCTGATTTAGATTTATTATTTGAACTGTTCTATGATGAATTTCTTGGATCTAAGTTGCCTAACTCTGTTGTGGTTCACAGGATAGAAGACTCGATGACTACTCATCCGACCACTTCGGATATCTCTACTGAATCAAATTCCCCGATTCGGCAAGAAGTTCCAGTTCAAAAGCCTACTCCGACAGTTGAAGTTGTGACCAACAACGTCGAGACAGAAGTAGCTGACTCGGTAGGATGTACTGTAAGGACTGATCAACAGATTGACCAAGTTGTACCTACTGCAACTTCTGCAACAACTACTTCAACTGCAACCCCCGTTAATTCTGAACCATCTGAAGAAGATACCAGTGGATTCCTAGATACGGACAATGCTCAATCTACATCTAATCCACTCCCTCATGAACATAAGTGGACCAAAGAGCATCCGGTACATCAAATTATTGGAGATCCTTCTGCACCGGTGCAAACTAGGTCTGCAACATCAAATCTATGTATCTATGAATCCTTTCTGAGCAAGATCGAGCCTACTCGCGTATCTGAGGCCCTTGCCGATTCAGATTGGGTAACTGCGATGCAAGATGAGCTGAATCAGTTTGAAGCACTGAAAGTCTGGAGACTCGTACCCAAACCGCAAGGTAAAACCATCATTGGTACGAAATGGGTGTTCAAAAACAAGAAAGATGAATATGGTACCGTTATCCGAAACAAAGCATGACTTGTTGCCAAGGGATATAGGCAAGAGGAAGGGATAGACTACGATGAGACTTATGCTCCAGTGGCACGTATAGAGGCGATTCGGATGTTCTTAGCCTACGCAGCCCACAAGAACTTCACTGTCTATCAAATGGATGTGAAGACAGCTTTTCTGAATGGAGTACTCAAGGAAGAAGTCTACGTATCACAGCCAAAAGGGTTTGTAAATCCAGATAAGCCGAACCCTGTCTACATCTTGGATAAATATCTTTATGGACTGAAACAAGCTCCTCGCGCCTGGTATGATATCTTATCTCAATTCTTGGTCAAGTCAGGTTTTACTAAAGGTATGGTCGATACCACTCTTTTTATTAAAAAGGATAAAGGCGATATCATTCTTATTCAAATATATGTGGATGATATTATTTTTGGTTCTACAAATCCTAAGTACTGTAAGAACTTTGCAAACCTCATGGTGTCACGTTTTCAGATGAGCATGATGGGAGAGATGAACTTCTTTCTCGGATTGCAAGTCAAACAATTTTGAACGGGAATTTTTATCAATCAATCCAAATACATTCTGGATATTCTTCGGAAATTCAAAATGAAAAATTGTAAACCGATTGGTACCCCAATGGCACCTGGTACTAAGATTGGCACCGATCTTTCGGGAAAGGCTGTTGATGTTAGAATTTATAGAGGGATGATAGGTTTCTTAATGTATCTTACTTCTAGTAGGTCGGATATAATGTTTTCTACATGCTTATGTGCTAGATATCAGGCCAATCCTAAAGAATCCCATTTGTCTGTTGTTAAGCAGATTTTTAGGTATCTGAAAGGGACTGCAGATCTTGGTCTGTGGTATCCTAAGGCTACAAGCTTTGAACTAACATCTTATTCAGATGCAGATCATGTTGGTTGCATGTTAGACAGGAAGAGCACCTCGGGTCATATCCAATTTCTCGGAGATAAACTCGTCAGTTGGGCTTCAAAGAAGCAATTATGTGTCTCCACATCAACGGCAGAAGCGGAATATGTAGCTACTGCTAGCTGCTGTTCTCAAGTCTTGTGGATGAGAACACAACTGCGAGACTATGGATTTCATTTCAATATAATACCGATCTATTGTGATTCGAAGAGGGCTATTGCGATTACCGCTAACCCTGTTCAGCATACTAAGACCAAACACATAGATGTCCGGTATCATTTTATAAAAGATAATGTAGAAAAGGGAACAATTGAACTTTACTTTGTAAAAATCGATTATCAGCTTGCAGATTTGTTTACCAAACCTTTAGACGAAAAGAGATTTAATTTTCTTGTCTCAAGACTTGGTATGCTAAATCTTAAGACCTAATCGTTGGTTACCTATTAAAGTTTCTTATTGTGTCTCTATATCATATCTTTATTATTATTTCCACATGATACCTGCTCTTTAATAGTTTTTTCATGATCTCAGGGGGAGTGTGAGAAGTATCTTATAGATGGTCAATGTTATTTTGAGGGGGAGCAAAACTGAATGCATTGTACTTACTGATAATTTGTTAGTAATGCATGATTTTAGGGGGAGCATACAAGTAAAGAGTATGGCTATGACTTCTGATTATTTCTGATCAGAACTCGTACACTAATTGTTTTACTGCTTTATGTCATTTCAATTTCAGTGAATAAAGTTACTTTGACTAGACTTTTAGACTTTTGTAGGTTGAGAGATGCTTCAAAGAGCATATCTTTATGACTTTAAGCTTGACTTCGTGAGATGTAAGACTGCACTTTACAAGGTATAATTCTCTATCTTCATCTCATTCATGGTTGAAAGAAGGACAACTTTCAATCATAAGAAAACATGTTCTTCAATGTTCAAACCACTTCCCGATTCTCAAACAGATTTCTTGAATTGGAAGTGTGATTTTAAATGTTTTCTGATTCTTCATTGAGTTTTAACTGACAAAGTTAAACCATCTGAGCATCATGTGCTTCATAGGAAAACATGGGATCAGTGTGCTAGGACTTAAAAGAAACTTCTATGGATTCACGTTAACCAGTGTTTCCTACCCAAGAAGTTAATCCTTTAGTGATTGAATGTGAAGAGTCAAAAAGTAATGAGTGTGGGATGTGTGATGAGAGAAAATGTAAAAGAGATTTTGGTTAGCTGTGAGCTTAAAGATTAAAAGAAAGAGGGTGAGAGATCAGAGTAAACGAATAACAAACTCTGCACCAACTACTTTCTAAGTCGGGCAGCCACATTTCTAATGTTTCACAATTCTTGGTAAACATTATTGAAACAGGCAACTAGCCCATGCCAACTCTTGACATTACCCCACCTACCACTCATTTTCTTCTCAACAAGAAAATCTTTCATTTTCAAAGGGGACGCAGCACATATGCTATCTTATTTTCATTTGGAAAATCTGGATATTGAAAAGAAGGAAGTCTGCCCCACCTCACACTTCACTAATGCACATTGAGTCTGTGTTTAACTAACTGTTGTCTCAGTGGTTTACACATTTTGAGCCTTATAAGCAATCATCATATGCTTAATTTATTCTATCACTTGCACGAACACACAAAGAATTTGTTTCTTTGTCATAACGTTCATAGAAATTACCTTTGTGGTTTTTCGATGATTGAATGGAAGCCCTGGGGGAGTGAACATCATAAAAGCTCCTTTATATTGTGTATTCGTTACACACAGTGACCTTGTGTCACTGACAGGTAATTTTAACTGATTCATTTGTTGATTCAGGTGTTACACTTCATTTTCTAATTTGTCTAGATTTGCAAAGATCTGGATGAACATCTTAATGAATTGCCGGATAGTCAGTGGTTCTATTTTCAAGATCAATGGTGGAAGACATTTCTTGAAGAAACGTTTTGATGAACTCTTTGCTCTTTTCATCAAAAAGGGGGAGAAGCGTCAATCAAGAAATTGAAGATATTCTGAAGATATGCTGAAATGAAGAAAATTTTCTTTGAAGATGATTTGCTGAAGCATTCTGAGCTGAAACTGGAGATAATTTCTTTTCAAAAGATATTCTCATCGTTTGAGGTGATTGCTACATTCTGAAGATAAAGAGGAAGGTTGAATTTTCCGAGCTTTAAGAATGATCTTGATCCAAAGGGGGAGATTGTTAAAGCACATATTTATTGGATTCAAGATCATAATTATCTGAAGATGGAAAACTGAAGTCAAAGCTGATAAAGTCGTCTCAACAAATAGTCTAGGGTCCTTTTGTAATAAATAGTCAAAGTATGTTTTCATATTTTCATTTATTGTCTTTTAATATAGTTATTTGTTTTAGTTGTTGGGCCCTTGTCAAGCCAAGCCCATTTGGTTAATTAAGGCCTTAGTATAAATTAGTTATGTTTAGGTTAATTAGGTTAAGAGATCTTAATTAGAAAATAATTATTGAGAGAGTTTGGTGTTGTGTGTGTTGGTGCGTCGTGAACATCAAGAGGAAGGGAGAAAGAGTTTGATCAAAAACCTTGTAATCCTTTGAATCAATTGAATAATCATATCAGGTTTGCATTATCGTTATTGTTTATTTGTTTTGCTTGATTGAATGATTATATATTGGGACACAGTTATTTTTCATCATTTTCTTTATCTTTATGTATAAAGGATATCTGCACTTTAATTGTTTGCTCATGATCTCAGGGGTAGTAAGAGAAGATTTTAGATGATCTACATTATTTTGAGGGGGAGCATAACTAATTTCTGCATTTTACTTAAATGACAAATTTTTTGTAATGCATGATTTTAGGGGGAGCTTTTATGTCATACCAAAAGGAGTAAGACTATGATTTCTGATTATTTCAAATCAGAACTCGTACTTTAATCGTTTTATTGCTTTATGTCTTTTACATTCGAATAAATTTGTGAATAAATTTGATTTGACTAGACTTTGAGACTTGTGCAGAATGAGAGGAAGCTATCAAGATCATATCCTTATGATTTTTTAGCTGACTTTCTGAGAAATAAGATTAAGCGAAAAGGTAAATTTCTTATCTTAATCTCAAATATATCTGAAAGAAGGACAACTTTCAGATATAGAAAACATGTTCTGAAATGTTCAAACCACTTCCTGATTTTTAAACAGATTTTATAATTTGGAAGTGTGATTTTAAATGTTTTCATTTTATTTTTGTACTTAATTGATAAATAAACCGTGTGTTTTCAAAGATAAATACTTGCGTATTGTCTTTTCTACATACTTTCAAGTATTCACACACATCGGTTTAATTTTTGATCAAATTGTTCTTACCATGTCTCATATTGAAACATATTTTCGATGGTAAGACACCCCGCTTGTACTTTAAAGAATTTTGAGTGATATTTCATTTCGAAACGTCATTTCGAGAATGTCTATATTTTTGTTTCGTATAGACAATATCCGTTATTTTTTACCATAAGCTTTAATTGCTATATCATTTCATTTCTGATCATTTTCATACAATGTCAGATTTTCAAACAAGTCTTTTGCATTCATGTTCATTCATTCAGTATACTTGTTTGAAAATACTTCAATGTCTAAAAATGCTCAAATCTTCATGATTATATCTCTGAGCATATTCATATCTGACATTTGTATATAAGCTTTAACTGATAAAGTTAAATCATCTGAGCAACATATGCTTTCATAGGATTATATGGGTTTTTTTTGTGCTACGACTTACATAAACTTCTATGAAATCACGTTAACCAGTGATTTCTACCCAAGAAGTTAATCCAATAGTGATTGAGTGTGAGGAGTCTAAAAGAAATGAGTGTGGGTGTGATGAGGTAAAATGGAAAAGAGAGTTTGGTTAGTAGTGAGCTTAATGATTAAAAGAAAGAGGGTATGAGATCAGAGTAAAAGAATATCAAACTCTGCACCAACTACTTTCTGAGCCGGGCAGCCACATTACTAGCGTTTCACAATTCTTTGGTGAACGTTATTGAAACAGGCAAATAGCCCATGCCAACTCTTGACTATACCCCCACTAGCTACTCATTTTCTTCTCAAAAAGAAAATGTTTCACATTTTCTGGGGACGCAACATATAATCTATCTGGTTTTCATTTGGAAAATCTGGATATTGAAAAAGAAGGAAGTTTGCCCCACCTTCGCACTTCAATCATGCACATTGAGTCTGTGTTTATATTGTGTATTCGTTACACACAGTGACTTCGTGTTACTGACAGGCATTTTAACTGATTCATTTGTTGATTCAGGAGTTACATGTTCTTATTTTGTCTGGATTTGCAAAGATCTAGATGAATACTTGGTTATGGATCAACGAATCAGAGGCTCAGTTTGACAAATCGGAATGGTTAAAGACATTTCTTGGAAGAAAAGTTTTGATGATATAGATGCTCAAATCATCAAAAAGGGGGAGATAGTATCAAGAAATGATAAAGTTTTGCGAGATGATTTTTAAAGAAATGTCCAAGTCAGAAGATTCAAAGTAAAGATTTGAAGAAGATCAAAGTATTTCTGAAGATGTACTGATTTTTGAGGAAATTTTCTTTGAAGATTATCTGCTAAAGCAATTTGAGCTGATTCTGAAGATAACTTCTTTCCAAAGTCTGAAAGTATCTTGTGAAAGTTTTGGGGTGATTGTTAATCGTCTGAAGACAGTTTTGGAAAGAATACAATCAAAAGAAAAGAGGAGATTGTACTGACAGAGCTTAAAAGTGAAGACTGAATTGCTAAATCTTTCAACAGTGATCTTGAATCCAACGGGGGAGATTGTTAGAGCATAAATATGTTGGATACAAAATCAAGAAGACTGAATGTCAAAGTTCAAGAAAGTCAAAGCTGAGAAAGTCAACTCTCATTAAATTCAAAGTTCTTTTGTAATAAAAGTCAAAGTCTTTGTATTTGTATTTTGTATTAGTTTTGTTTCCTTGTTGTTTTAGTTGTACGTATAAATAGTTTTGTTTTTCTGTTTTTAGTGTGGTAACTAAGAGAATTGAATTCAGAGAGAGAGAATACGTTTAGAGAGAGAAATCTGTAGAGAGAGAGAGAGAGAGAAAGATTGTAATTGTTGAATTTGAAAGTGAAATCAAACAGGTAATTGATTCTTGTTTGTGTTTGTTTTGATTAATTGCATTTAGGAACTAGAATCTGGGAATAACAGAGTCGACGGAAATTATGGTTATCAAGCATTGTGGTGATGGTAACGAGAACCTTTATGTATTATATGTTCATAATCTCACTTAGCTAATGTTATTATGAGGATGTTTTACGTGAATGTGCTTGAAATGTCGTTACTATGACAATTGGTGACATGGTAGTATGTTTTCCTTCGTCTGTTATTCTATCTCTCTCTTACTCTTTCTCGTGCTTGTGTTGCAGCCATTATTCTAATATGGTGAACACACGAAGTCGTCAGTTAGGCGACGGAGACCTTCGCGATGTTAGTTCGCCCGGTCAAAACCCGGTGGTAAGGGCACCGGTTGTCGTTCCTCCCGATATGCCACCGATATTCACTGGGGAAGTGCAGCAAGTGCCTCGAGTGGAGTTGGCATCCACCAACCCAGTGATTCAAGAGGCAAACCCTCAAGTTGACATGATAGCAGGCATCATGCAAATGGTGTCGTCGGCCATGGAGAAGCAGCAAGAGGCGTTCTTGAAGTTGTTAGAGGATCGCGATGCTAGCCTCAAGAGAAATGAGGCGGTTGCTGAAAACATTGTGGTTGGTTCTAGAGGCACCGGTAATGGGATCAGAACTGAGGAGCACAGGGTTGTTGGTGCTCCGAGAAGTGGGAAAAGTTGTTCCTACAAATCTTTTCTGGGTTTTAGACCACCAGAATTCTCTGGTTCCAAAGACCCGGTTGCGTGTGTAAAGTGGATTCGGTACTCAACTGCTCAGGGATACGGTGCTGACATGGTGGAATGTCATCCAGTCCACCCTCTCTCCTACTGTTTTGGCCCAACTGACTTGGGGAGAATTCAAGGTGAAGTTATTGGAAGAATACTGCAACGAGAGGGCTATGGATTGGATCGAGGAGGAGTTTCGGTCACTTGAGAAAGGGAACTTGATGGTGAGGGAGTATTCCCGTAATTCATGGAAAAGTTGGGGTTAGTGGGGCATGTGGCCTCAACAGAGAAGGAGAAGATTAAGGCCTATCTTAAGGGTCTACCGTCGGACATGATGACCATGGTCCGAAATTCGAAGGCTTCCAACCTTCGTGAGACTATTGAGGAGGCACAGTTTATGGAGGAGGTTTACGCGAAGAGTAAACCAGAGAAAGCTGTGATGGTTGTGGAAAAGAGGAAGTGGGAGAGCAATTCTGCTCCTCCCAAGAGGACTCGACCTTTTATCGGGAACCGAAACTTCAACAACAACCAAGAAGCTAGGTGGTGCCAATGGTGCCGAATCAAGCATCATGGTAACTATAACCCCACTCCGCGATTTTGCGGCAAGTGTGGTAAGAATGATCACATCGCCCGCGACTGCACGATCTCAGGGATGGTCTGCTTCGAGTGCAAGGCACCGGGGCATATGAAAAGAGATTGCCCGAAGCTCAAGTCGGGTAGCGCACCGGAAAATAGAGAGAACCCATCTAGGGTTCCGGGTCGAGCGTTCCAGATGACGGCCGATGAGGCCAAGGCATCTGCTGATGTGGTATCGGGTACGTTTCTTTTGAATTCTGTACCTGCTCGTGTACTGTTCGATTCGGGTGCCAGTTTCTCTTTTATATCTGATTTGTTTCGTCAAAAGATTGCTATGCCCACTAATAGTCTAGAGAATGCGTTAGTGGTAGAGATAGCAGATGGTAGTCAAGTTCTGATCCGCGATGTTCTGAGGAAGTGTACTCTCGGAATTGAAGGGGGAGAGTTTCCAATCGATTTGATGCCGATGATTATTGGGGGTTTTGATGTAGTGGTCGTCATGGATTGGTTAGCGAACAATCATGCCGAGATCGTATGTTCCAAGAAATTAATTCGACTTCCCAATCCCAATGGTGAAGTTGTTGTGATCTATGGTGAGAAGAGGACAGGGGAAGTAGCAATAATCACCATGGCAAAGGCGCACAAATGCTTGGTGAAAGGATGCTCGTCTTTACTAGCCTACGTGATCGACTTCAAGCTCGAGAAGTTAAAGCTTGAAGATATGAAGATTGTGCGTGAGTTTCCCGATGACTTTCCGGATGACTTTCCCGGGTTACCACCCGATCGTCAAATGGAGTTTCGGATTGATCTCGTGCCGGGAGCGGCTCTTATTGCTAGAGCTCCTTACCGGTTGGAGCCATCGGAGATGCAAGAGATGATGGCACAACTCCAAGAGCTTTTGAAGAAGGGTTTCATAAGACCGAGCTCGTCGCCTTGGGGAGCTTCGGTCTTGTTTGTCAAGAAGAAGGATGGCACAATGAGAATGTGCATCGACTACCGGGAGTTGAATAAAGCAACGGTGAAAAATAAGTACCCGCTTCCAAGGATATACGACTTGTTCGATCAACTCCAAGGGGCGGGGTGTTTTTCCAAGATCGACTTACGTTCGGGTTACCACCAGGTGAAGGTGAGAGAAAAAGACGTCTCGAAGACGGCTTTTAGAACGCGTTACGTCCATTACGAATTTCTTGTAATCCCGTTTGGCCTAACGAACGCACCGACAGTGTTTATCGACTTGATGAATAGAGTGTGTCGACCATTCCTCGACAAGTCATCATTGTATTTATCGATGACATACTCGTGTACTCCAAGAGCGAGTTAGAGCACGAGCAACATCTTCGTGAAGTTCTCGACGTGTTGAGAAAAGAAAGATTGTATGCAAAATTCTCCAAGTGTGATTTTTGGCTTGAAGAGGTGCAGTTCTTGGGTCACGTTGTCACTCGAGACGGAGTGAAAGTGGACCCCTCCAAAATTAAATCCATGATGAATTGGGAGCCTCCCAAGAGTCCGTCTGAGATCCGAAGTTTCTTGGGTCTGGCGGGGTATTACCGGAGATTTAATCAAGACTTTTCGAAGATCGCTTCTTCCTTGATTGCTTTAACTCGAAAGAATGTGAAGTTCGATTGGACCGAAACGCAAGAGAAGGCATTCCGGATTCTACAAAAGAAGTTGTGTGAAGCTCCAATCTTGTCGCTACCCGAAGGGTCGGAAGACTTCGTGGTCTATAGCGACGCTTCGAAAATGGGATTAGGATGCGTGTTGATGCAAAGAGGCAAGGTGATCGCTTACGCCTCGAGGAAACTTAAAATTCACAAGAATAATTATCCCACCCACGATTTGGAGTTAGCGGCGGTGGTGTTCGCCTTGAAGCTTTGGCGACATTACCTCTATGGCACGAAATATACACTTTACAAAGATCATAAGAGCCTGAAGTATGTCTTTGATCAAAAAGAGTTAAACATGAGGCAACGACGGTGGCTCAAGTTACTCAAGGATTACGATTGTGAGTTGCTTTACCATCCCGGTAAGGCGAATGTAGTGGCCGATGCATTAAGTCGGAAGGACTATAGCGGAAGTATTTGGGCTGCCCTTTCGAGAATCGAGTTAGTGTCAAGTCTTGTCAAGAAGATCAAGACATCTCAAGTGGAAGCATAGTTGGAAGAGAACCTCAAGGATGAAGTCATGACAAAGCAATGTTTGCTCTTAACGGAAGATAGTCATGGAGTCAAACTGTTCAACGGTCGAGTATGGGTGCCCAAAGTTGGGGGTAATCGCGAGTTACTTCTTGAATATGCCCCTAAGTCCAAATATTCCATTCATCCGGGAAGTACAAAGATGTACCGGGACTTGAAATTGCATTATTGGTGGCCGGCAATGAAACTAGATGTGGCACGTTACATGGAGCATTGTGTGACGTGCTTACAAGTGAAAGCCGAACATCAACGACCGTATGGGAGTCTTCAGTCCTTAGAAATTCCCAAGTGGAAGTGGGAACATATTACCATGGACTTCATGACGAAGTTGCCTAAAACTCTTCGAGGTCACGATACCATTTGGGTAATAGTCGATAGATTGACTAAGAGTGCTCACTTTTTGTCTATGTGCGAGACCTTACCGATGGACAAGTTAGCGAAACTTTACATCGATGAAGTAGTCTCGAGGCATGGTGTACCCTTGTCGATCGTGTCGGATCGCGATAGTCGGTTCACTTTGAACTTTTGGGATGGTTTTTAGAAGGAGCTAGGTACGCGAGTGAAGTTGAGTACGGCTTACCATCCATAAACCGACAGTCAAAGCGAGAGAACGATCCAAACGTTGGAAGACATGTTGAGGTCTTGTGTCATCGATTTCGGGGGTAGTTGGGACTCTCACCTACCTTTGGTGGAGTTTGCTTACAACAATAGCTACCACTCGAGTATTAGGATGGCATCATTTGAGGCGTTGTACGGTCGGAAGTGTCGAACTCCTGTGTGTTGGCTTGAAGCGGGAGAGAAGCAATTCGCCGGGCCTGAAATCGTGCAAGAGACGGCCGATAAGGTCAAAAGTATTCGAGAAAGATTGAAAGCGGCCCAAGATCGGCAGAAGACCTATGCCGATAAGAAGAGGCGGCCAATGGAGTTTCAAGTGGGCGACCGTGTGATGCTTAAGGTGTCGTCATGGAAGGGGATTATCAGGTTCGGAAAACGTGGGAAGTTGAGTCCCCGTTTCCTTGGACCTTTCAAAGTGCTTAAGCGAGTGGGTTTGCAAGCCTACCAATTGGAACTGCCGCCGGAGTTGAGCAGAATCCACAACACGTTCCATATATGATATATGTTACCTTCGGAAGTGTTTGGCGGAGGAATAAAGTGTCATACCTCTCACCGAGCTAAGAGTGAACGAGGGTAACCGATGTGTAGAAGAGCTCGACGCTATCTTAGAGAAGAAGTCTAAGAAATTGCGTCACAAAGAGGTCACTATGGTCAAGGTGCAGTGGAAGCATCATCGGGGAGCCAATGTGACGTGGGAAGTTGAGGAGGATATGAAGCAAAGATATCCTCATCTTTTCGAGTAGTTGGGATTTCGGGGACGAAATCATTCCCAAGTTGGGGAGGATTGTAACACCCCGAATTTTCGGTACGTACATTCTAGCGTTTAGACTTCTAACCTTGGTTATCCTTAAATCTGGTATTCTTGTGTCTAGCTTTTGTCGTTAGCACCGCGTTTTGTAGAAAGTTCGAGTATTTGGATTTTGGTAGTGTTGTTAAGTCACAGGGACTTACGCGAGTTACACCGCGGCTTGCAAGCCGCGGCACAAGCCGCGTAATCCACTGTCCGTTTCCATTTCAGGAACACGGGCGACTTATGCCGCGACTTAAGGCCGCGGCATAACCCGCGAGATCCCCTGGACGCCCAAATACGGGTTTCCTCTTTTGTTGGATCCCAGATTTAATCTCACAACAATAATATAAACAATAAGAGTAATAACAGCGAAAGCAATATAGTTTAATATCAAAGGAGATTCAAATATCACAGTTCATAAAGCAGATAATAGATAAACAAGATATTCTTTGAATAAAATATTCAACTTATATTATCAGTTATAAGACTTCTTAAGCACACTTTGAACAATAAGGTGATGGTCCTATTTATAGGACCATAAAGTAAATAGTGTACTTATTTGACAAATAGAAGCATGCTTGAACAGTGTCTTACCTAAAAGGTAAGATCAAGACATGCTTGAACAGTGACCTACTCTAGAAAGTAAATCTTATCACTAGGTGACGTGTCATCTGTTCTTCTTTGTCAAGAAATTCAGAGTGAACATCTTTAGAGCTCTGAAATAGGATCTCTGATGAGGAGCTCTCTGATGTCGAGACAAACTTTCTTTCTTCAGAGTAACTCTGATATGACTTCAGAGACATACTTACTTTCTCCGCTGATGTCCCTTGAAAGTCTTTTGATGAAGACTGGGTTATTTTCAATACTTTCATTGGTTCAGATTTGGGGCTAACAACTCTCTCAACCCTCATAACTTCCCCATCCGAAAATTAGGGTTTCCTCACCCAAATCTTCATCATTTATTGCTAAGAAGTTGGAGTTTCAACCAAGGATTCAAGTTGTGGACTTTGAACCAAACCTCCATTGTCATCTTCTCCAAGGGTTTCAAGCTAGGGTTTGGGTTTTCTTCAAAAACCCACTTGGTGAGTTCCTACTATCATTTTTCTAAACTTTATACATATCAAAGCTTACATTTTTGAACTCCTACATATCTCCTTGGGTTTGGATTTAAGTTTATTGCATTTTGACCTAACTTGAGTTTTTGGGAGATTTTAGGGTTCCCAATCATTTTCAACAAGAACAAAGGGTTCCATCTTATTTGAAGTAAAATGACGTTTTACTTGCACATTTATGTGAGTTACTTGAAAGAATATATATAAACTTATTTTATGATTTTCATTCTTATCAGCAGTTAAACTTGGAAATACATTTTGGAAATAAATGTTATTGAAAGCTATATGTTTATCTTTGGTTAGTCACAAATGAAATTGTGACAAGTCTAGACTATTACTAGTGGATCCCTAGGTATTGAGTCGGCTTATATTATTGGGATGTCTATTCCCCTTTTTGTAGCTATGGATGCATTTGACCCACGGGGGCCTTTGGTACGGTTATGTGAGACCGGTTACTAGCCATGGATCATAATGTAGTCCTAGTGAACGAGTATGACTTGGTTTCCTCGGGGGCCCTCCCTCACATCTTAGTAAGGACCGAAGTTGTTCGTGGCCATGGATTCCAAGTATTTAGCTCACAACTCGGATTGTGGCCTACTTTTGTGTTCTGCCACAATCCTTGGTAAATCGGGCATCCCCCATCGTCGCAAGATGAATTTTCGGACCGAACGGTCCTTATGTGACAAAGATTCATTTGTAAACTAAACCTTTTGAGAAGATTTACTTTCGATACAATTGTTTATATCTCTTGAAATTATAAACTGTATGTTCTCACTAGGCTTTAAGCCTAACACTTTTTCTCAAATGATATGTATAACAGGTTCCCTTAGCGGTGGGTTGCCAAGGTCATGAGTGACAAGCATGGTCTTAGAGGCATTTTTTAGATGACTAGTATTTGATGTTGGGCATTTGTTTAAGTCCTATCTTTTGGTGATTTTGGGTTGACAACCGATGTAATCTAGATAGTCATGTTTAGATTAGTTTGTTGTTGATTTCCATATCCGTTCTCAGGTTTTTTATAAAGGCTTAGTATTTTCCCCTTTTTGGGAGGTTTATACCAAATACAAATGTCATATTGCCAAATTTCCGAATTTTAAATTACTCTAATTTTTAGGGCGTTACAATTCTTGTAAAAATTTAGGGTGTTACATTTATACTTTAAAACATTCCTCGTTGGTTACAAGTAGTTTTCTTCTTTTTTTTGTTAAAAAGATGTCGGTAAATAATTTGCAAAAGTTCGATTGTTTATTTTATTAAAAAAATTAAGGACTTGATTGATCAAAATGAGAAAGTTCAATGATTTTTGTAACACCCTTAGAACCGTTATATTCTGAATCATAATCGTGGAATTCTCTTACAAGTCAGTTTTAAGATAACCTTTTGTTGTATATGAGCAATCTAAATGAAGAAACAAGGAAAAAGAAGTTTTAGAAGGGGTAAATAGTGAGTAAAGTGGGTTCTCAGCAGGTTTAGCCGTGTGGGAGTCGCTTTAGGAACTGTGGTGTGCAGCTTCAAAGTATTCGGACAACCTTGGTGCGAGTTTAGCCGTGTGGGAGTCGCTTTAGGCACTATGGTGTGCAACTTTGAAGTATTCGGGCATACTTGGTGCGGGTTTAGCCGCGTGGGAGGCTCTTTAGGCGTTGTTGTGTGCATCCTGAGTTAGGTGCAGGCGACTTTGGCACGGGTTTAGCCGTGAGAAAGTCGCATTCGTAGTGCAAGTCTGTTTTTAGGACGAAAATGCCATAGGTTGGGGAATTTACTCATCTATTCTTGCTCTCTCTTCATTAATCCAATTTGGGCAAACCTTAGGTTGGTACTTTGAGCATTCAAGGAGCATTTATTCATCTTAAGCCTCAAGGTTCAACGATTTTAGTTGGAGAAATCAAGATCTTCAACCTTTTCTCATCATTTTCTTTGGTTTTCTAGGTTTTCTTCAAAAACCTATGGTGTGAGTCATTCTTTTTTACTAAAATTCTATATGTGCCAAAATGAGTTGTTAACTTCTTAAATGTTCTTATTTTATACATTGTGGACTTTGAAGGGTTTGAACCATCTAGGTCAAAATGTGGCCTTTTGGATACTTGAGCATATTATAACCAAAATGGAAGTTTTATGTGCAATCAATGTTTTTGGGGGTTAAAACTAATTTGTACAGTGTTGGAAATCTAACACCAAGGGTTTTTAAAGAATGATTTGTTTTGTATGACAAACGTGGCAATTTTACTTATGAGGTGATATATTGACAGAAAGATGTATGTTTTGGATATGAATGAACATATCTAGATGAATTGTTTAACTGGACTAAATGCAATCGATCCATAGTCATATGAGTCGGTTTATGTGTGGAATGAATATTCCCGTAATGTAACGAGAAATAGGCATGGGGTCCAAGTGGGTAATAGTTGTGGGCTCTTTGTGGAATGAATATTCCCGTAATATTTCTGCACGATACGTTTCTCAAAAATAATTTTCACGAACAAAAATTAGCATCATATATCCGGACTTCCAACTTTTTGACGTATTATGAGTACAATAATATTTTTTAATACATAATTGAAAACGTTAGTTGATATGCCAGATCGAATTGTTTGTCCATATCAAAAATCATGAAATTGTCAAAACATGAAATCATATTTTTTTTATTTCTTACTGTGTAGTAGAAGACACGATTAATTGTTAAAACTATCAAAGAAATGCATAAATTTGGATTGAATTAGCGTCGACAAAAAGGAAGGTGTATAACCGGAGGAGGACCACTAAATAATTATTCTAACAAATTAACGAACAATTTGGTTCAATAATTTCATATATTAAAGTGTTATAAATATGTGACCGTTTGGGTGTAATAGTAATAAATCTTATTTATTACTATAAATAATTAACAGTATCCAACAACACATCATTACCATTACTATGCAAGTTATATTCATTAATTAATTCAAGCATTCATTAATTCGTATTGTTATTTCTATGCACAAGTTATGTCCCTTTATTATGAATGTCCAAATTGAAGTCATCTATGTCACGTTTAATGTCCAGTTTCTTGATCTCCAAGTGGATTTAATAAAAAAAAACATATCTCAATATCACATTTTGACTATCTGAGCATGTATGCAGGGTCGTGATGTGGCCTGTTAAATAGGTTCACTAGAACTGGGCCCCCAAAACACATGGGGCCCCATATTTATCTTGTTTAGCAGTTCACTAGAGGTGGTGTAAGTTGTAGCCCAAAGCCCCAAGCCCAAATAATTATTACCTCACCGCCTAAAATCTAATTTTCGGTCCAATTTTCGATAGCGACCATCATTATCAGTCTCCTTCTCGTCTCGGTCGGCGCCTCTCCCTTAGATAGCGACCATCTACAGATCTACTACTGTATCTACTATTGTCTATTCCCAACTAATAATCGACGATTGAAAGTCCCTAAGATGGACGATTCGGTTCTTCAACGGCAAAGACAACGGGTAATGGCAAACGGCTCCCTCTTCTTCCTCTGTATAATAATACGACAGGTTCAATCTCCACCTTCATCTGTAAATTACAATCGATGAATGTGAATCTAAGAATCTTCATTCTTCATTCTTCAATCTCCTTCATCTTATTTCTGAACATCAATAACCGATTTGCAGATTTGGACATTGAACTTTTGGTGCTTGATAAATCATTCATTGGACAGACAGGACAGTGAACAACATAATAGGTAAATTCAGTTCTAATATCTTAAATGTGATTTTTTTTGTCTCTCTAGTTGTTATTTTTGTGTAAATTAGTCAATTAGATTTTGTCATTTTGGTTTTAACTTGTTTAGGTTAATTGATTTAGAAATTAAGATACTAGTAATGTTCATATTGTATAGGTTAGGATATCAAAATTAACTTACTGATTATGACTAATGACATTATTCTCATAAATCAGAAATTTGATGTTGTTTATCTAATTTTGCAGACTGCAGTACATTCAAAAGCTTTGGGACTTTGACACTTGGCACTTAGGACTTACTGTTTTGGACTTTATTCTCAATCCTCAAGCCAGGTTGTTTTGTTCCTTTATACCATTTTGCTTATTTCAGTCTCATTATGTCTTCTAGGGTTAAAAAGTATGATTCTGGATGTGAAAAACGTAAAAAGAAAAAAAAATTGAAGAAATAATAAAGTCTCAAAGAGGATCTCTTGATAAGTTTGTCACTAAAGAATCACAATCTTCTCTTGATAATCAACATGCTGATACTTGTGATGAAAATCCTAATTTGGAGAATTTTGTTGGCAATCAAAATGACTCGAATGATGATATTAATGTTGATGATCCTACTAATGTTAATGAAAATGCTTCTAATGATGTTCTTGATGATACTAATGTTGATGATGCCACTAATGTTAATGCTTCTAATGATGTTCTTGATGATACCAATGTTAATGCTAATGCTTCTAATGATGTTCTTGATGATACTAATATTGATGATACTACTAATGTTAATGATGCGTTTAATAATATTGATATATTTGATCCAAGAAATTGGGATCTTTTGGATTATAAAATGATTGATGTGCTAGTTGCAAAAGGTCCTAAAAGAGACTTGTCTGTTAAAAAAGGTCCTAAAGACAAATTTTCTAAACGATTTTCTGCCACGTGGTACACTAGAATTTTATCAAATGGGGAGAAGTGTGATAGAGATTGGCTTGTCTATTCGGTAGAGCTCGATAAGGTATTTTGTTTTTGTTGTAAATTTTTTAAGAAAAGGCATGTAAAAGATCAACTAACAAATGATGGATTTGGCGATTGGTCACACCTTAGCACTAGACTTAAGAACATGAAACAAGTATAGATCATGTAATGAATATGAAAACTTGGTATGATTTTCGCCTAAGACTTCAAAAGAATCAAACCATTGACAAAGTTGCTCAAAGCCAAATTGAGAAAGAAAAAAGTCATTGGAAAAAAATCTTGGCAAGAATTGTTGCTATTGTGAAGTTTCTTGCAAAACATAACCTTGCATTTCGTGGCACTAATTCAAGATTGTATGAGAACGGAAATGGTAACTTTTAGGCTTGATTGAAATGTTGGCCGAATTTGACCCAATTGTTCAAGATCATGTTCAACGTATATCTAACGATGATATGCATTTTCATTATCTTGGCAATAAAATTCAATATGAGTTAATAGATTTGCTTGCTAGGAGAATCAAATCTGAAATTGTTAAAAAAGTAAAAGAGGCAAAGTATTTCTCCGTTATACTTGATTGCACTCCCGATATAAGTCATCAAGAACAAATGTCTTTAATATTAAGGTATGTAGATGTCTCTTCTAAAAATGTTAGCATTGAGGAGTCTTTTCTAGGATTTTTGGAGATTAATAATACAGCAGGCCAAGGTTTGTTTGACGTCTTACAAAATGAACTAAAGTGTCTTGGTCTAGATATAGATGATGTGCGAGGGCAAGGTTACGATAATGGTTCGAATATGAAGGGAAAACATCAAGGAGTGCAAAAGAAGTTATTAGATATAAATCCTAGAGCTTTTTACACCTCTTGTGCTTCTCACAGTCTTAATTTGACTTTGTGTGACATAGCCAACACTTGTGGTAAAGCTAGAGATTTTTTTGGAATTATTCAGCGTATTTATACAATATTTGCTAATTCTACTAAGATATGGCAAGTGTTTAAAGATAATGTGAAGGGGTGGACAGTCAAGTCATTGTCAAAGACACGTTGGGAGAGTCGTATTGATAGTGTAAAAGCTATAAGATTTCAAGTGTTAGATATAAGAGAAGCTTTACTTCAAGTAGCTGAAACCAATAACGATTCAAATATAAGAAGTGAAGCAAAATCTTTAGCACACAACGAGCTTGGTGATTTTGAGTTTATAGTGTCGATAGTGATTTGGTATGAAATATTATATGCCGTAAATTTGGTTAGTAAGCATTTACAGTCAAAAATATGTTAATTGATGTTGCTATCGAACAAGTCAAGGGGTTGATTTCTTTTTTTGAGAAATATAGAGAAACGGGTTTTTTAGATGCTATAGAATCCGCAAAGGAAATTGCTATCGAATTGAATATTGATCCATTGTTTCCTCAAAGACGTGAAATTCGAAGAAAAAGACATTTTGATGAAAATCCGAGTGATGCATCTGAAATTACTTCACAATCTGCAAAGGAGTCATTTAGAGTTAATTATTTCTTATGTGTTGTTGATCATGCAATTGCTTCACTGAATAGGAGATTTGAACAATATCAAGAATATGAAAGTGTGTTTGGGTTTTTATTTACTTCCGATAAGTTGTGTTCTTTAGATAATGCGTGTTTGAAGTCTTCTTGTACAAATTTTGAAATTGCACTTAAGAAACAAGATCAATCTGATGTTGATGGGAAGGACTTGTATGTGGAATTGAAGTTACTTCAAGATTATTTAGCAAATCAAAAGATGGGACCTGTTGATATTTTAGAGTATTTGAAACATGTTGGATGCTTTCCTAATGCTATTATTGCTTATAGAGTTTTGTTGACTATTCCTGTAACTGTTGCATCTGCAGAAAGAAGTTTCTCGAAGTTGAAGTTGTTGAAGTCGTATTTGCGTTCCACGATGACACAAGAAAGACTTAACGGACTTGCCATGATAGCTATTGAAAGTAGACTCTTGGAGAACGTTGATTATGAAGATTTGATTGAAGACTTCATTTCGAAAAATACTAGAAGAATAATCTTGTTTAAGTGAATTTCGCATGTTACTATATTACTTTAAACATTTTTTTTGTCCTTTAAATTTGTAAGACCGTCCAATGTGTAACAGGGCCCCCAAAAAGTTAGGAACGACCCTGCACGTATGCATATCTTTAATCTCATTTTATCAAGGGGCAAGCTGCATCACTTTCATTATACAAGAGGGACACATATATCTGATAGTTATGACTCAAACATAGCATACTTCAAGATTATCCAACCAAAGTATTTTATATATAATGTTCACATAAGAAACACTCTTGACATTTATATGACTATTAATGAAGTGTTAAGTTAATCAACTTGTATCTATATGTAACTTTATATGAACTAAATGTGTTCCTAAATATGATAGTCTTAATCGTGCTACTTTAACCCTTCTAATGTCTTTATACTCACTTAAAATTTTGTATACAGAAGGACTAAGTTAAAAGTTACATAAATGTATGTTCCCTCTTGACCCTAGTAGTGTGTTTCAAGGTTGTTGCTCACTTAAAGATCTATTTATTACATTTAGAATTTGGACCAAAATTTCAATGGTAAGCTGGATATGCACACACCTACTCACATACGCATGTGTCAAGAACAACTTCAACCTAAAACTTAACCGACTTAGATGATTGTATTGACACCACTCATGGTTCACGTTATGTTATTACATGTTAAATGTTTTTACAATTTAATACCCTGTAAGACACTATCATCAGTCAACTCAAACAATACACACACAAATACAAATTTAACGTTTCAATAGATGCAAATTATACTATTGCATATACAATTTTTGCTTATTGTGAATATGAATTTTATTATACTCAAAACATGTAACATTATATAACCAAAAAAAATCAATATTCTTATTCATATTATATGAACATGATACTAAAAACATATGCATCAAAGTTTATCATTTTCCCTTAAAAAGAGTCATTATAAATGTATTAAATTATGATAAGTTTAATAATGTAAGTAAAGATTTATATAATTATTCATTTATGAATTTGGTTTATCTTTCTAACCTTGGTGGGCTCCATGAACGTGGGTTTTGCACTTTGGTTGGGATGGGTGGAGGAGTTGGGTCTATCATGTATATGCTAAGATTTAGGATGACACACAAAATCTTTATATTTTATATATATATTTATTGGTTTTCCACTTTTTTAAACATAATTAATATTTAATTAATTAAGTTTAGAGTTTAAATCTATCACCACATTATATACTATAACATTTATCAGAATACTGTTCATGAACAGTGTTTTTTTTTTTCATACAGTAACTTACAAATTTGGTCCTTCAGGCTTTTAGTAAATTACAGATTTGGTCCTTGAGGTTTTGAAGTGGAAAAAAAACATTATTAATACAAAAATGATGTCACTTATAATAAGATGAAATAATATTAAAATGGTTAAATTTGATAATTGTTTTATAATTAAAATATAATTGTTGGTTTTAGTAATTTGATCATATAAACATACTATTTGTCTCACATAGACCAAATACCAAATTATTGTTTGCCTTATATTATGTTTCTCATATATCTCAACAAATTTGTGAGGTTCGAGCTATTGCAAATTTGAACATATTGTTGAATCATCTCCAATTCAACGGTACAACGGACAAATTTATGTCTAAGGACGTTGCATAACGCAAGCCTCAATCCAATCATCAATCTCTATCAAGTTTATTGCTATTGTCGAGTTAGTCATCTAATCTTTCTTATAGTTTGTACTTGTATAGACATAAACATACATATTTCTAAGTAGGGGCTTACTCATTTGAGAACTCTAAAATTTGTGAGATCTGTGAGGTCCATTCTAAGCCACCAATTTAAGATAATTAATGTTATTAATTAATGAGATAATTAAAGGGATAATTATCATTGTTTATTAAATAAAAATTAATGCATTTAAAAAAAATCATACATATCTCTTATTTTTCTCTCTATAACATACAAAGACACAATATTAAATGTATACATAAAATGAATGCATAGTAAACATAATATAAATAAGCTTAAGATTTTTTTACTAGTGTGTTCATAATTTATTTACAAAGTTCACATGGTGCTCACAAGTAATAGATTTAGTTTGTATTGATGTAGTTGTTGTTCACAATATCTTCACAAGCTATATCAAATCTAGATTTATAGTGTGTTTACAATGTGTTCACAAACTATAATAATAATTTGAAGAAAGTGTTCACAATATGTTCACTAATTGTGATATTCATTTATGTGTTTGCATATTTGTTACGGAGAGAGGAGAAAGAAAAATAGGTGAGAGAAGATAGGAGAGATGAGAGAAAAAAGTGGAGATAAGAGAGAGAGAGAGAGAGAGAGATTAAATTTTATTTTTCAACTAATTTTTTGTGGCTTAAACTAGATTTCACGGATCTCACAAATTGTATAGATCTCAAAAGAAGGCCCCCTTTCGAAGTACGTGTATATATACATACATACAAGGGGGCATTCAAGGGAGAACTCAGTAATTTGTGATAACTGTGAGATCCAATCTCAACCTCTCATTATTAACAATCAATGGTTAATATTAATAATGTTAATTTTGGTAATTATCCATTAGTTTTCAGAATAAAAATAAAAAAACTTATGGATAATATTTAAAGGTAGATTAGTCTTTTTATAAATCTCTCCTCTCTCCTCCAATGTTACCAGTTTCAAACCCATATCCCTTGTGATACCCATTGTGATACACATATATACGTTGTGATACCCACTATGATACACATATATACGTTGTGATACCCACTGTGATACCTATTATGATACCCATTGTGATACCCACTATGATACTCAGTGTGATAAAGAAAACACACATTGTGTTGTACTTTGTAAAACAACGCTACCAGAAAATACACATTGTGATACATTTCGTAAAACAGAAAAACCAGAAAATATACAATCTGATACACTTCATAAAACATAAAATACACATCGTGAAACATTTATCATAGACAAAAACCAAACAAACAAAAAAAACTGGCCAAGTTTTTGTGACAGATTGGGTTTTGGCTCGAAGAGACGACTCTCCAATTCTTTATACAGTGAGTGAAGCTGATGGTGTGGTCATCGCCCATCAGCACCACCATTTCTTGGGGGTGTAGCAGTGGGATTCGAAGATGCTGGTGAATTTGTCCATCGTCATATTCGGCCAGCCGAGCTGACCCTTCACGTTTGAGGCTTTGACTCCAACCCATCTTTCTGTCCTAACTTCACTTCATAAAATGGACCGTCAACCTGAATAATAAGGCCTCTGACGGTGATGGAGGGGATATCAAAACACGAATTGAAACGACATTGAGACATTCAACCTCAAGAATGGTTTTGACACGAGTTACGACGTTAAACCCATCTCCGACGAACGATGACTCATTTATGTCTTGATCTTTCTCGGTTGCGTCGTAGCCACCCACCATGTAATCATGGAAGAAGAGGCAGATGAGGTTGGTTGGTTGTTTAGGTAAGACGATCTATTGAACGTTTTCATGGAATCTTGGGTAAGATTTAACGTAGTGGTTGAGGTTGAAGCCAAATGGTGGCAGAATGTAGGGGCTTTTGGGCTTTTGGCGGTCATGGCAGACGATAAACATGAATGAAGAAGGATAAATGAAAGGAATGATGACGCTATGGTGGGTAAAAGAGATATAGGAGGAGAGATTATAGGTTGAAGAAAGATATAGTGAACTAATGATACGCCATTAATGGCAAGGAGCCATCCACGGAAATGGTTCGAGGTTGGATTTTAGAAGGAATTCCCCATTTTTCGTAACTGAAATACACATGTATATTTAAGTGTATATGTATGTATATGGATAAATAAAACATTTATTAATTTGTTGAGTTATTAATATAAAAATAAAATTACTAATTTACCCTTTGATTATTGTTTATAAAATAAAACTAATTATCTTAAATGAGTGGCTCACATTGGATCTCACGGTTATCACAAGTTACAGAGTTATCATTTGATTATGCCCCTATACATACATATATATATAGGGGAGAGATCAAATGGAAACCACTCTAATTTTGCAAACCGTGGAAACCGTCGATTTCATTGGTTAAGTTAATGAAATTGGTTCATGAAATTGTTTAGTTTGATAAAATTGTGTCATGTAATTCTTTTGTTGATGAAATTGTTTCATATATTTGTGTTTTTTTATGTAAAAATGAAGTTGTTTTCATGTATTTTGTTGATGAAATTGTAGAATTCATCTTAAAACATATCGGACAATATTCTTGCGGAGCATACATCTCGTTGGCAATGTTATCATATTATGAGATTTAATGTTTGTTGGGTCTGAAATATGCCAAGGATGGTTACTACTTCTAGTTCAACATGGTTAATACTTCTGAAGTTAATATTCAACACGGTTACTACTTCTGTGGTTAATGTTGCTAGTTCTAGTTAATGCTGCTAGAAGAAAACAGTTAATACTTCTAGTTGTTAATACTTCTAGTTAATACTTCTAGTTAATGCTGCTAGAAGAAAACAGTTAATACTTCTAGTTGTTAATACTTCTAGTTAGTACTTCTGTTATTAATGCTGCTAGTTGATGGTTAATGTTGCTCAACAAGATTAGTACTGCTAGTTCAAAGCTGCTAGTTGATGGTTAATGTTGCTCAACAAGATTAGTACTGCTAGTTCAAAGTTAGTACTGCTTGAAGAGATTAATGCTGCTGAGCATGGTTAGTACTGCTAGAGTTAATACTGCTCAGAGTATTAATGCTGCTTATGATTAATACTGCTTATAAGATGGAGATCTGCATGAAAGGATAACAGCTGGATAATCTAAAGATATACATGGAAGCTTAGAGATATACATGGAAGCTTGAAGATAATGATGGAAGATAAACTGAAGATTATGGAAAGCTTGGAGATAATGATGGAAGATATTCTGAAGATATTATTAATTGTAATTATCTTTGTATTCAGTATATATATATAGTATTGTTTAGAATAGGAGAATAACGTTTTACTTTAGTTTTCATTCTTATAGAGAAAAACAACCTCAAGGCATAGATCCTAATTCTAGAGAAGTAGAATTCGTATTGGTGAGCCTGTTCATCAATATTGAGGTTGAGTGTGTAATCTTGTAGTTTTAAGCATTTAATACAAGTTTACTGTTTGATAATTATATACTGTTTTTGATTACTGTTTTATCAAATATCAAAGTGTTTTTCCGCAACTTCTTTGATATTAGTTTCTGAGTATTAATTCTTGTTAAGAATTCGATCCTGACAAGTGGTATCAGAGCGAGTATTCTCAGAAACCTACATTCAAAATCACATCATCATGGCTAAAGGTTCAGAGTCTTCAAGCTCAGAAATTCCTACAGAGGTAACATCTAATCTTTGTTCCAAATCCTGTATTGAAACTGTTAAAAGGTACAGGGATCACAACCAGAAAATGAGTGATGACCTGAAGAGATTAGAAAAGGACATAAAAGACTATGTTAGGATTGTTGAGAGGTTTGAAGAGCAGATTAAGAGCTTTCAAGCCAATGAGCTTCAACATTCTTATGACACAAACTACTGGAAGTGGGAGAAAGATCAGTATGAATTTAAGCTAAAACAGAAAGAAGAGGAGAATGAGAAGATAAAGAGGGAGTTTGAGAAAGCCAAGCTGGATATTGAGAAATTTTCCAATGCTTCTAAAGCAATGGACTCTTTGCTCCAAACTCAAATCCATGACAAACTTAGAAGAGGAATAGGCTATAACACCACACCACCACCATACAACAACAATTACATTCCTCCTATATCAAACTTACTAGAGACAAAGGATAGGAAGGAATTGCCTGTTGGAGCCACTAAGGTAGATCCTTTAGACAAAGTGGTGGTTGAAACAGACTCTGAAGTAGAGAACTCTAGTGAAAAGAGTAATGAGAACACTGTGAGTGGTGAGATTCCTCTAGAAAATAACATTATCACCAATGAGGGATGTGGAAAGGCTTGGATCAAGTCTAAGGACATAGAAAAGACTGAGGGAAAGTCTGAGAAGGTCCATTATAAGCAAACCACAGTTGTGAATCCTGTCCCTTGTAAACAGTGTTCTTGCAATAAATCTGAGCCCCAAAAACATGATAAATCAAGGGGAAATCAGAGAAACTGGAATAATCAGTGGGCACAAAAACAAGGAGTTGATTTGAGTAAAATCAATAGACCAAAACCTTGTTTTATCTGTGGCAAATTGAATCATCTTGCCAAACACTGTTATTTCAACCCTATCAACCAAAGAGTCACTTTTCAAAGAAAACCACAAAACTCTTTTGGTTATAGGAATCAGAGAAGGAATCATATGGCTGAGAACAGAGCACCTATAAGATCACATGCTCAGAACAAGTTTGCTAAACCAAAGAAAAATACTCCAAATAAGCCAAGGAGTAATTTAAAGACAAAGAAAGCAAACAACTTTGTTCAAGTTTGGGTTCCAATTGCAAAGAAACCTGTTAGTACTGCTATCCCAGATAGTACTGCTAACAAAAATAGTGCTGCTAACTTGATTAGTACTGCTAACCAAGTTAGTACTGCTAACAAAGCTAGTGCTGCTTCTAGTAGTAATGCAGCCAAGCCTATAATCTTGACAAAGTACTCCAGTCATGAGATTCCTAAACAACTCATTCAGACCAAACTGACAGATTATATTAATGAGAAAGGTCAACCCAAGACCACTTTGGCTTGGGTTCCCTCAAAGACTAACTGATTTATCAAGTGTGCAGGGCAATCAAAAGCTCAAGAGGAAGAGCATTTGGAATGAAGATAATGATTGCTCTTGGCACATAACAAGGAACATGGATTGCCTTCAAATTCTTTAAAAGATTTGATGGAGGAAATGTTACTTATGATCCAGCAGAAGGTAAGAAAAGTGAAAAAGGTTGCTAATACTGAAAGGTAGTTAGTACTTCTAGTTCAGTGAATACTGTCAGACTGTGTTAATACTGCTGGTATGTGTTACTACTGCCAGTCTGTGTTAATGCTGCTGATAAGTGCTACTACTGCTAATGTAAGTTTTCTATACCTAAAAATGATCTTCATTGATTTTATGTCAAACCTGGATCTCAATCAAAAAGCTTTTATCTGTACCCAAAGTTTGTACAAGAAGTACTTAATAATGAATTGACGGACATACTTCACTTTGATGAGGTATATGTACCTAAACCCCCTAAAGGCAAGGTTTTCTCAAACATGAGAAGATCTGCTAGGGACTCTGAAGGAGTTGACACCCCATTGTTCTCTACAATGATGGTGGTGTCCCACACTGAAAAAGGTATGGCAGCAGGGTCAAGGCCCTCATTAGACATTCCCACTGCTAGCCAATCCCAACCTTCCCACTCTATATCTATCCCACAGTCTCTACTTCATAAGCCAAGTTCACCAATAAAACAGATAAAGAAAACAGGTAAAGAAGGCTCCTTCCCTTCTTGTACCTTCACCCACTAAGCCTTTCAGCCCTCTAAGGGAGGATTCTCCTTTAGAGAATATCCAAAGGGAAACCATAGAGGTGTCTCCCAACCTCAAGAAGGTGCTCAATAAGGAGATGCAAGAGCATATGGGTTGTAAGGCTCACACTACTGACTTTGCACAAAGTGCAGGACAGGACAGTGTGAACATATCTAAGACCTTCCCCATGGCAACTTTAGATGAGTAATTATCTAAAGGTCCCAGGTGCCAAGAAACCAAGGGAGTAGAAGGTGCTTCTGCTAGGCAGAATATCTCTACTAAAAGATCCAAGGATCCTTCAAAGGTGGTAAACACACCTAAAGGAGGTGAGGACAGATTTAACTACAAAGAATTGATGGATTCACTTGGTACAATTTGTCTGAAAGTTCACAATCAAATTATGGAGATAAAAGAGATGAAAAGATCATGATTATTTAAAAAAAAAAAAAAAAAAAAAAAGGAGATTTAAACATCTGAACTTGAGAAGAATTGAGAAGGAGAATCAAGATGATATGAAATCTTATTTTGAGGGGGAGATAAGTGAAGAAGCTGAAACAAAGCAGTAACTACAACAGAAACAGAAAAGAAGATAACAGCAGAAACTGAATCAAGAAGAACTAGTAATTGCAGAAAGTTTTGAAATTATCATAATGTTCAAGTTAAGCTGTTGAAGAAAACAACTTTTTAGGACAAAATTTTCATGGGATTCGTGTGTGAGCTTAAAAGAACTTCTTATGGATTCATATTAACTAGTTTTTCCTACCCAATAAATTATCCTTGAGTGATTGAGGGGTGAGGGGTCTTAAATCAAAGAGTGGGGGAGATAATTCAAAGGGTTGAGTTTTTCTCATTGTGTTGAGCAGTAAAATGTAAAAGAGAGTTTGGTTAGATGTGAGGAGATTAAAAAAAACAAAAAGGGTGTGAGATCAGAGTTAAAAGAATATGAGAACTTTGCACCAAACTTTTTTTGAGTCGGGCAACCATATTATTTTTGTTTCACAATTCTTTCGTGAACTTCATTGAAACAGGCAGTGAGCTCATGCCAACTCTTGCTTTAACCCCACCAGCCACTCGTTTCTTTCTTAATAAAGAAATGTTTCAATTTTTCTTGGGAATGCAGCACATACTCTATCTATTCTTCACTCAGAAGATTTGGATATTGAAAAAGAAGGAAATTTGCCCCACCTTCGCACTTCAATCATGCACATTGAGTATGTGGAAAACGTGTTGTTATCTCAACAGTTTACACATTTTGAGTTTGTTAAAGCATAAGTTGTTCAAACATTTCTACACATGCATGTACACACAAGTAATATGTTTTCTTGTCATAATGTTCATAGAAATTCCTTTGTGTTTTTCAATGATTGAATGGAATCCCTGAGGGAGTGAACATCAAAAAGCTCCTTTCCAAAGTGCATTCGTTGTACTAAGTGGCTCTGTGTTGCATACAGACATACTAACTGATTCATATGTTGATTCAGGGTTACAACTTTCATTGTGTCTGAATTTGAAAAGATTCGGATAAACATATTTGAAATGACGGTTATTCAGATCAGAAGGACGAGTTTGTTCCTCTATTCCAAAAGGGAGATTTTTTTCAAAAACTGTACTGACATTAAAAAGAGTTTTGATTATTTTGATGCTCACAATTCATCAAAAAGGGGGAGATGTTTTTAATGTTTCAAGTCAAGTGAGAAATAGCAGTTTTTAAATGTGAAGAAGAAAATAGGGGATATTGTATTCTAAAGACATAAAGTATATACTGATGCGAAGAAAAGAAAAGGAGAGAAATAGAAGTTTTTGAAGAAAAGCAAATAAAGGAGGAGATTTATAAAGTTCAAAGTTCTGATGAAGAAAAGTTTGTTATGTTAGAGTTTCTTCAAAGTTGAATTCAAGACGAAGTTCAAAGAGATTATGTTCAAGAGGTGAAAAGTTCAAGCTTTAAAGTTATGAAAGCTTCAAAGATAAAGTTTGTCAATAGCAAAAGAGCTGAAGATTGTTGTCATTTTTTTTAATCTTGAATCCAAAGGGGGGAGATTGTTGAGCTTAAATGTTGTATTCAAGATTTAAAGGGGTCTTTGTGTAATTCTTGTAAAGTGTTGTAAAGGTCAACTATATTGACTTAGTATAAATACCTTGTAATTGTAACTAGCTGTGTAATACTTGATAGAGAGAGTGACATTCATACAAGTTAGACTTGTGACTTGTAGAGAGAGAGTCAAGAGCTTTAGAGAGAGAAACTCATTGTAAACATCTTATAATCAATATATATGACTTGTGATTGAAGATCTGTTTTTGTATGGATTGAACTTGATACTGGAACAACAAATTGGATGCCACCAATTGTTAACAAAATAGAAATGAAAGACCCTAATTTAGAGGAGAAAACAAAATGAGTGTGGGAGATGTGAGAAGCAAGGAGGGTGTATGTGGAATAAATAGCTGAGCATATAACTCTTGGTATTTTTGAAAAATTAATGGGTCGTTTACTAAAACGCTTAGTAAGTGCTTATCAGATCAATTTACCTTTCGGATAAACATGGCAAGAGTCGAGAATCTTACCTGGTAAGAGTGATGATAAGGATGTAGAGTATTACTTGGTAAGTGAGAATGACACTCGCTTACCGGGTAAATTTTTGCATACGATACCGTTTTGATGGACTACAATCTTATCCGATAAAGTAAGTTAGAGTGCTAAATGTCATTTGTAAGCGCTTATTGGTTAAAAGTTTGGGTAAACGGCCAAAGTCACCAATAAACCTTTTGGTGGATTGAGTAACGAGTTAAAATGGATAAATACATGATAAATCAAGTTGGGTTGACCCACCAACACTTTTCAATTTATTTAAATTTGTAAACAATTAATATTAAATATGATTATAAATCCAAAGGAGCGTTCGCCTAACAGTATCCATGTTACGGGCAGTGTCCACTGTCCAACCTTCATGAGATCAATTATTCAAATCTCAATAAAAGTGACGAGGGTGTGTGAATATTTGTTGATTATATATACTTCAAAACCAAACAGTTTCTTTTATATATAATCATTTCTTTTGAAGTAAATGTGACGAGAATGATGAAAAACATAATCTAAGTGGGTTATGAATAATCAAGAGGGAAAGTGAGGAATTATTAAAAAAAATTGAAAGTTATTTTATTTATTTCTGCTACATAATCAAAATGATGTGTCATTCTGATAATCTTATTTAAGTCATGTAAGCAAAAAAAAAAAAAAAGAGGGTTAACCAGTTTAAAAGGTAACAGGTTATTCATTACTATAATGGATAGATTTTTCAAAGTACAATGACCTAATAAAAAATAATTTACAAGAATATTATTGTAATAAGAAAAAATGAAATTACAATGCTATAATAAAGAAATTTATAAAACCATGTTAATATTTCATGCATTTAGCCTTAAGTAAATGGGTTAAGTAATCACATCTCAATTTTATTTTTATGTTTTATGTGGTTTTTTAGAGCAAATGAGTATTCTGTCAATTATCAAGTTTATATAGTATTTTAATATATTATTAGCACTCAAAACTTATCTTGTATTACATATTTATCAGCTTTAAGAAACTGTACGTAGTAATAAGTTGTAAATTTGAATTTTAAGATATTTTAAAAACATCAGGTAAATGTTTTATAATATAGTAAAAATATTAGTACAATATTTACTTACATATGAATATCTTCGTGATCGAAACTTTGAATATACGGTTAAGATAATTTATATAACTTGTTTCATAAAAACTAATTACATTTAAGATAATTTAGAATGAAAGGGGGTTAGCTCAGTTGGATAGGTAACATCCTGGGGGGTGTGGGGTGAAAGCCACACTACCCGGGTTCGATTCCCACGAGCGACACTTTTCTGAGATATCCAGACTCTGGGTCTGGTCCTTCGGGGCCGGGGCCGGGACCGGTTCGGGTGGGTCCAGTCTATGGGACCCTCTACCCTGCCGGTCGGGTTCAGCCAAAGGATGGGCCGGGTCGCAGCGGATTAGTGGGATTGTCCGTAATGGAGGTCCGATACCGCTGGAACGTGTGTGTGCGTTAACTTGTCGTTCAAAAAAAAAATTAAGATAATTTAGATTTAAAAAATAAGGTAAATCAATAAAGTTTTTAGATATTTGGGAAGGATGATATGAGTCTTTACAAACCCTTCAAACTTCCAATCTTATTGTCAACAAAAATAAAAATATTATGAAATATGAAAAATTGTGTATACGTTATTAATTTAGACTTGTTTTAATAATTATATTCTTGATTAATTAAGAGTTTTTAAAACAAAAACTTAAAATATTTTATAATATAATATAGATAATAATTAATAAATATTTTCATTTAATATATAATTCAATAATTTCTTCATATCTCATCTATTTCATTAGGAAACTAACAAAGAAGTACAAATGGATTTGTTGGGCCGTTATTGCAACTAAAACCTTTTGGTTGTAGTTGGCCAAAATTAGCCCAGTTGTTTTGGGTTTGGAACGTTAGAAACTTAGAATTTGTATCATTTGAAAAATGAATTTTTGTATATCACTAACTATACTTTTACGGTCTTAAATGAATTATTTGACTTGATACATAATTTAGTAGAAGTTTTTGACTAATAGTTTGATATCTCCATCTGTCGTCTGTTAACACCGTCATCCTGCATTGGAGTTCTTAAATCTCTGTATTGTTTTCTCCAATCCTCTTGCTTGTCAAGCTTTCATTTTCATCATTTTTAAGGTTGATTCAATTTATCAATTGTTAGGGTTCACTTAGGGGGTGTTTGGTTCGCAGAATGTTTTTGGATGGAATGGAATCTGTCAATGAAATGTTGTCAGGTTTGACCACCTGTTTGGTTGACAGAATTGGAATGGAATCTGTTAAATGAATTGGAATTTTTTTGTTTGGTTCACAGATTGTAGCTTCGGAATTGGAATAGAATTTTGGTAAATGACCAAAATACTCTTTTTGATTATTTTAATTTTTTAAACAAAAATTACTTTAATAAAATAGTCATTAAATAGTTTAATTTTTAACAAAAGTTGTTTTTATTATTTTAGCACATGAATGATGCAGAGAGAGTGAGGAGAGAGAGGGAGAGGGGGAGAGAGAGGAGAGGAGGAGAGAGGGAGAGGAGGATAGAGGGAGAGAGAGAGAGAGGAGAGAGTGGAGGAGAGAGAGAGGAGAGATAAAGAGAGAGGGAAGAGAGAGAGGAGAGATAAAGAGAGAGGGAAGAGAGAGAGAGGAGAGAGAGGAGGTGAGAGAGAGGAGAGAGAGAGGAGAGAAAGGGAGAGAGAGAGAGAGGAGAGAGTGGAGGAGAGAGAGAGGAGAGAGAGGAGAGATAAAGAGAGAAGGAAGAGAGAGAGGAGAGAGAGGGAAGAGAGGAAAGAGAGAGAGAAAGAGAGAGGAGAGATAAAGAGAGAGGGAAGAGAGAGAGGAGAGAGTGGAGGTGAGAGAGAGGAGAGAGAGAGAGGAGAGATAAAGAGGGAGGAGAGAGAGATAGCGAGAGGAGAGAGAGGGAGATAGAGATGAGAGAGATAGTTGGTGTTTGCTGATAATCAATATTAATAGGGTTTAGTTTGGAGTAAAGGGTAAATTTGGAATTATCAAAATATAAGATTCCATTCCATTGAAATCCTTGGGTTTTAGGATGGTATGTTCAAATCCTTCATTTGTGGAATTTGGTGGAATTCACACATTCCTTCCATAGAAAAGAATGAACCAAACAAGGGAATTGAATTTGGTCAAAAGAATTGGACATTCCAATTCCATCAGATTCTGCGAACCAAACGCCCCCCTTAGGGTTTAATAATGGTGTCAAGGTGAGCTTTGTACTGGTTTTAAAGGAAACATGTTGGTTTGAAGTTACATTGTAGATGGAATGATGGTGGTTTTCAATTTTGATCTGCTTGGTTGTTGGCTCAGTTCCCAATAAACTAGGAATTGTGTAGTTTATTCGATCCATCATTGTAAAATAGGAAAATTCCCAATAAGCATAAAAAATTACGTTTTACATATAAATTCCCAATTCATCTAAAGAAAGATGTACTTTTTGCTTTTTATGTATTGTAGCTCAAAAGAAAGAAAAACTATTTTTTGTATGAAAAGAAATACCACCAACATTGGTTTTCAAGATAGCATTTAATTTGTATATAAAATTATTATTATTGCTCGTATTATCAAACAAACCATACATATACTTTATCTTTTAAATATTCACTGATACATTGCATAATAAATATCATAAAGATACTTACCATCTACGATATATTGGTCACATGACCAGGTTAAGGAGCCGTTTATTAAATACTTATCATATAATTATTTATTGTGTAAATGTTTATCAGATGTCACTTATCTTACACGATAAGTATTTATCGAATATAATTTACCTTTCCAAGTGAGCATGACAGAGACTGAAAGTTTTACCCGGTAAGTGAGGGGGAAAACTATTCCTTAGTAAACGCTTGTCGGGTTAAAGTCATTTACCAACAATCCATTTTGATGGGAGGGTAAGTGAAGATGTGGATTCTTGTCAGTAAACGCTTGCACAATAATCATTTAGGGGGTGTTTGAGATTGCTTATTTAAAGGGTTTATTAACTTATTCCGTTTTGTCACTGCTGATAAGCAGTTTTCAGTATTTGGATGGGAGAAAAAAAACTGCTTATACCGTCTTGTCACCGCTGATAAGAAGTTTTTGGTTATTTTACATGTATAAGCAATCAAACGCCCCCTAAATAACAACTTATTAACTTAGTACGTTTTGGTACCACTATAAGCTAATCCAAACACTTTTTATAAAACTCCGATTTAACACCACATAAGTTAATAAACACTTTTATTTAAAAACATTAGTTGTTTTAAATAAGCAATCCCAAACACCCAGCAACATATCAATACGTTGGACTGGTCTCCGATAAATCAACCCTGGTTAAGCCAAATGGGCTAGGGGAGGAGGAATTACAAATCACATATCCTCAAACTCCATATTTCATGATACATTGTTATTTTATTTAATTTATTTGTTTTATGTCAACTGTAAAGAGTGGGGGTGTTCACGGGTTCAATTGATCGGATTGAAAACATTTTAACAATCCAACCCAATGTTGGAGTTTGGGAATCTTCAACCCAACTCAACCCAAACAAAAGTGTTACCCAACCAAACCAACCCGTTCGGGTTGGTTGGTTTGGTGGCGTTGTGTTTAAACAATGTAAAAACATAAAAATAAAAAAAAATTCTTTGAAATGCGATCCATCATTCAAAAAAATATACGAGTTCATCAAATATTTAGGTATTACATATAACTTTCCAATAATATTCTCTTATGAGTTCCATTGCTCGTTATTATCGAGTTGTTTTTGGTAACTTGTACATATGAAAGAGAAATATAAATAATTTTAGATAAATCGCTAAACCGTTTATCGGGTTGGTCGGGTTACTTTGAGTCTAACCCAATATCAACCTAATAGATTCGGGTTGTCCTAATTTTGTATCGATTATATGTTTGGTTACCTTGGGTACCGGGTTGGTCGAGTTAGGTTGATCGAGTTGGTCGGATTTTTGAAAAAAAAGGTTATTTGTATTTGTTGGAGACAAGGGTAAACTCGTAATTTCAACATTAGAGAATAAAACCAAAGTTGCACTAAACAAAAGCATTCCCACTTCCGCCACCGTCACTTTGAAAACCATGAGAAAGCACCCCACACCAGAGCTTCAACTTCTCCCCTCTCTCTCTCTCCTCAACTTTCTCTCTCTCTCTTGAACCAGAAGATGCTCTCATGGACACCATTTTTCCTAACATTTTCTAACTCTCTACTCCTAGTTTTTGCTCACTATCACTACTCCACAACCTCACCATCACCGTCGTCGCCGTTGCCGGAGTGGAAATCGGCGAGGGCCACGTATTACGCGGCAGCTGATCCACGTGACGCGGTGGGTGGCGCGTGTGGATATGGCGACCTGGAGAAGGGTGGGTATGGGAAGGCGACTGCGGGATTGAGCACTGTGTTGTTCGAGAAAGGACAAATCTGTGGCGCCTGTTTTGAGGTCAGGTGTGTGGACGATCTCCGGTGGTGCATCCCAGGGACTTCGATTATTGTTACGGCAACTAATTTTTGTGCTCCAAATTATGGATTTCCGGCGGATGGAGGCGGCAAGTGTAACCCTCCAAATTCTCATTTTGTTCTACCGATTGAGATTTTTGAGAAGATCGCGATTTGGAAGGCTTCGAACATGCCAATTCAGTATCGCAGGTACACACACACTCATGCACAGAAGTTTAGGTTTAATTTGGAGATGAATTGGGGCGAAATTGAGTATTATGATTATGTTTTTTGAGTAAATGTTTCAGGTTCCTCCATTAGTATGAGATGTCTCACAGCTTGGTTGTTTTGATTAGAGTTAGTACATTGACACATTGAGATTAGGGTTTTGGAAACAGTATTCTCCATTGTTGAGTGAGAAATCACAGAACCATATCAATTTTGTTAGAGAACACATGATTTTTGTTTACTGTTGGACCCACATGACAGCATACTAGATGCCCAAATTCTCTGGCCGAAGTATGACTTATTTGGCAATGGGGTTTGAATCTTTTGTCATCAATGTGAATAAGATTATTGTGTCCTTGATTGTCTGTATTTGCTCATATAATTGATTGCTACCTTCATTCAAGAAAAGGCCACTATTTTTACCTTTTATATTGATGCTAGTACTTCTCAAATACATAACTGTACGGAGTTTCAGAAAAGATTAAAAGAATTTACTTAAACCCCATTAAAGTTTAGGTCAAGTGCCGAAATAGAAGGATTTTGATGTTAAATTTTTAGCAAAATTCACATCAATTTTGCGTTGATTGATTAGAATTAACTTAGGAGCAAAGGAACAAGTTCTCGTAATGCAGTAACTAAACAACAATATCAATAAGAAAAATAGAGGATAGTTGTGGAAAACAGAACATCAAAACTCTTAACTGTTTGCGGAGTGAAAGTGGGAGTATTTTATGTTTTGAAACTATATAAGTAGGATGTCCATGTGTTTGGAGAATTTGCATTGAAACATTTGTTCCCTTTTTAGATGAAAAGAACTTGGAAGCATTGAAACCGAAATTTGGAATGATAAAAGTGGACAACCCCTTTCTGAAGGAAAGCTATTTCATGTTCGACCTGCATCCGATTAAGCAAAGCCATATCAAACTTACCTTTTTAACTTGAATCAATAGTGCCTGGTGTGTATCTGGCCGCTCCAAAGTCTTTCCCTCAGTCAATTGGCACCCAGTGCAGAGTGGCACTCCAACTTAAGTATCTATGCTTCATAGACTATGTAGCACTTCGGGGGAGGGTCAAATTTGCTTTAAGGAATCTATGTTTCTTCACATGGTAAATGTCAGGCTGTTAACACTTGACGGGGAGTTATAGGCTTCAAACACACCCTTTCTTTTGTGCCATTATCTTATTTTATACTCACTTGTAATAGTCTCTAAATCCTTAGTGATTTATCATAGGCTAGAATTCTAAAGCAATCAATGGAGGTAGGATGCCATAGCCAAACGCATCCACTCGATCCTCATGTATTTATAGAGCCAACTTTAAGTAGAATAATTGTCGAGTCAACAAGTTCAGCTAAATTCTTCTTCACTTTCCATCCACTTTACAGTATCATACATAATTTTTTAAAGGACCATGCATGAAGAGTTGATTGTTGCTGTTCTCATGAGCAGGAAGGAGCATGTATAAGAAGTTAATAGTTCACAGTACAAGAAACTTTGTTATGAGAATGTAGCATAGTGTGGCTTACGAAAACCGAAACAGGAAAACAGGAATTGTAACCTCTCGGCCGGCTGTAGTCAGCTTCACTATGTGCCTGCCTTGACTACTCTGCCTGCTTAATATAAGATTTTAACCTTCACGGACTTGCTACCAAGCAAACTCCAGCTTGAAAACAAGAAACGAGGGGTTAGCTTTAGAAAGCCGTTGTTCAACTTCAACACCTTCTAAGCCTCGAGTAATTCTTTACCAAAAGAGAGCATGTATGGACAGGCATACAACAGTTGGATGTCTTTGTCTAATAATGGAGTAATCAACAAATAAGTCTTCATAGCGGCAGGTCCAACCCTCAACGGCTTTGTGATAGATTTACTGTGAGCGTATGCAAGTTTCATGGAAGTAAAGTGTACTTGGGGGCTGTTCTGTTTTCAAAATGTGACTTTCTTTGGTGAACGATGGGTGTACTCATTTAGCCGCATGATTGATGATTAGTCTACTTGTACTTGCCAAATGTTGCTTGCATACATATGTGAAGTTAGGTGGCCTTTCACTTTGTAAGGGAAAATAGCCAATAGGAAAGGAGAACAACTAGATCAGATCTCGCTTAGTGTGCCTTCCAGAGGGGTCATTTGGTTAAATGACCTTCTGGCAGTTTTTTTTTTAATAAAATCGATGACCTTCTGACAGGTGTGAGAATGCCACCAAGTAACAGAACCATAAACAAGAATGCCTAGAAACTTGTTAGAAAGTCATGGATTTAAGGAACACTTTTCAGGAGATCATTTAAATGGAAGATGAACCTCACATTTAAATCTTTGAATGCATGGTGTTCAGCTAAGACTTTTTAGCAAGGGTGAGAATTATGCATCTTCTGGACAGGGTAGCAAACTATTTCTATGTAAATTATCCGACTATTTCTATATACATATCTCATTCAACAACTATTTCTACTCATCCTGCTGAGGCTTCAACTTACTTTGTCTTCTGTTCAAGTTATGATTTTGTGAAACTATAACCAGAGTCTGAATCCAACTTAGTTTCCTAAGCATTCTGTTTCTTGACAGGATCAAGTGCAGAAAGGAAGGAGGAACGCGTTTTACCATCGATGGGAGTGGGATATTCTTGTCGGTTCTTATCAGCAATGTGGCTGGTGCAGGAGACATAGTGGCTGTCAAGATTAAAGGTTCAAGAACCGGATGGCTTCCAATGAACAGAAACTGGGGACAAAACTGGCATTTAAATGCTGATCTGAAAAATCAACCACTCTCCTTCGAGATCACTAATAGTGATGGCCTAACTCTTACATCTTACAATGTTGCTCCAAAAGACTGGAATTTTGGACAAAGTTTTGACGGCAAGCAGTTCCAATCTTGATAACTGGTTCAACACTTTCATTTAGGTAACACGTGTGTTTGTGGTTGTGGTTTTGCCATCAAGTATTTAGCTTGGTGGTACTTGGCCCTTTCTCCTTCTAGGTGGTAATACCTTCGGGGACGTGGGTTCAAATCCTTCTTCATTCTCTTTCTCCAGAAGACATGTTTGTGCTCAGAGTCGACTTCTTTCCTCTGGTAAGATCATATGTTGCTCTCCAACTTATGATTAAGCTGTACAAGTTTGGTTAACAAAAGAATCAAATGGTCAAGATTTTTGCCTATTAGTCAAATGCTGTTACTTTTCTCTTAATTCTTTGTAGAACTACAAGGTTTTTTATTTTTTGGAAGACTCAAAACTCTATTGGGCTTACAGATACTCCAGACATGACAAAAACTCATTGTACATTTGGCACAATGTAGAGATGGAACAAAAATCATAAGGATGGGACAAAACTAAAAAAATACTAATCTACCCTCGTTTGATGAATGTAATATATATACACACACACGCACACACACACATCCTATATATACACAAACATTATATATACAGAGATTGCAGACTTGATATCTAGAAGGAGAAGCAGATCCATGATAGGGCCTTCATAACCAGTGACCCCACTGGTTACATTAGTTATGATTGGGCCTAGATTTTTCCATCCATAACCAGTTATAACCGGGATCGGCCTTAACGGTTACGTCTGTCGGTGACCATAACCGGACCGGCCGTAACCGGTTACAGACCCGACCAGTTACACCACCCTTTACTCATCTCTAGCCCACACCACAACCACCACCATTGCCAACCACCACCACCGCCGACCACCTCCATGGGTGCGAGTTTGGAGACTGTTGTGTGGGATGCTGTGGGTGGGTTGATGGCGGTTGTTGTGGATTCTTGCGGCCATTGGGTAAAAAACAAATCCAACCCAATGTCAACATCACAGATGATACCTATGCTGTGAACTCAACAATGCTTCATATAATCCAAAGCAAACAAAGGTTAAAACCTCTCCCACACTCCCTCTCACACAACAATACATGAAAGAAATGAAGGGTTCTTACCATCCACTTCTCCTGCTTCTGTTTCTGCCTTTTGTTTTCGGGTCTTTTGCATCAGCAGCCGATGGTTCGACCTATGAGACCTTTCTCCGGTGTATGTCCAACGGAAACTCATCCGGTCAGGTCTCATCTCTAGTCTTTTATCCCAACAATTCTTCATACACTTCCACTTTACAGGCTTACATCAGAAACCGAAGGTTCAATACTTCCACTACTCCAAAACCGTTGATCATCGTGACCCCATTACACGAAACCCATGTCCAGTCTACAGTTGTTTGCTCCAGGAACCTGGGAATGAACCTCAGAACCCGAAGCGGGGGCCATGATTTCGAAGGATTGTCGTATGTCTCCTACGCTAACTTTGTTCTACTCGATATGTCTAATCTTCGGTCGATTGATGTCGATATCGAAGTTGAAACTGCAATGGTTCAAGTAGGTGCCACCATCGGAGAACTTTATTACAGAATATGGGAGAAGAGTCAAGTTCATGCTTTCCCGGCCGGAGTTTGCCCAACGGTTGGAGTTGGCGGTCATATAAGTGGAGGTGGATACGGTGTTTTGTTGCGGAAATACGGACTAACCGTGGATAATGTCGTTGATGCATTGATTGTCGATGTTGAAGGCAGGGTTTTGGATCGAAAGTCGATGGGCGAAGATCTTTTTTGGGCGATCCGAGGAGGCGGAGGTGCAAGCTTTGGAGTCATACTCTCGTATAAAGTACAGCTTGTTCGAGTTCCAAAAACAGTTACCGTCTTCCGAGTATCAAAAACGTTGGAAGAAAATGCAACCGACATCGTTAATCGGTGGCAATACGTAGCTGACAAGATCGACAACGGTCTATTCATAAGATTAAACTTAAAACCGGACAATGCCAAGAAGACGATTAGAGCAGGTTTCACGGCACTCTTCCTAGGAGATTCTAATCGCCTCGTTTCTGTAATGAACAACGAATTTCCCGAGTTGGGTATCCAGAAACAAGATTGCAAGGAAATGAGTTGGATAGAATCCGAGCTTTTTTGGTCGAGCAACATTAACGCACCCGTGAAAAGTCTTCTAGATAGAACCCATTATTCTCCAAAATTTGCAAAACGAAAGTCGGACTACCTACAGATCCCGATTCCTAGAATCGGGATCGAATCTTTATGGCAAAAAATGATCGAATTAAGCGTTGTGGAACTAACTTTCAACCCGTATGGTGGACGAATGAGCGAAATCCCGGATTGGGAGACCCCGTTTCCGCATCGAGCCGGAAATATTTTCAAAATCGAGTATGGTGTTAATTGGGCCGAAGAAGGGCCGAAAGTGGAGGCTTATTATGTTAACCAAACAAGACTTTTGTACGATTTCATGACTCCTTTTGTGTCGAAGTCCCCAAGAGGAGCGTATTTGAACTACAGAGACCTCGATATCGGTACGAGTAGCGTCGGGAATAATAGCTATACCGACGGTAAAGTTTATGGAGGAAAATATTTCAAGGGCAATTTCGACAGATTGGTGAAAGTGAAGACGATGGTTGACGGAAGTAACTTCTTTACAAACGAACAAAGCATCCCACCTTTGAAAACTAGAAGAAAGAATAGTAGGAAGTAAGCACATAATAATTTATTGTACTTTAGAGTCTTATTAGACAAAGAATGTATTAAAATGGAACCAATTTTGTTTTCATTTTTATTTTTGGGAACAAACTTTCAAGACTTTTATTTCATGGAACGGACTTTTAAAACCTTTTAGCTAAGTGACTAGGTGATCAAATTCATGTTATCGAAATAAGAGAATAAAAGTTATGGTTAGAACAAAACCATCGTCTATCTTCATTGATCTAAATGGCTAAATCTATAATCATGATTGAGACTTTAACAAATTAATGCATGTGAATGCAATTGAAGGTATGTAAAAGTTCATGAAGGTTAATGAAAATAAAAGATTAAGGTTAGATGAAAATAGTTGAAGGTTTGTGTTTTGGATCAACCATCAATTGAAATTGAAGGTAAATAGGGAATTGAAGGTCTCTGACTTTTGTAGCCGTTAGATCAAAAAGTCATCTCATCCAACGGTTTAGACGTATTCTCAGCATAACTCTTATTTTCATTAGAACCCAATCCTATATTATTTCTAGGCACATTTGCATTTGTACTTGGTGAACCGTAACCGTAACATTAGAGAGATTTTCACTTTCCTAAGGTTTGGTGATGAGTGTCCCTGTGATTCACGTTCCAATCAAGCAAAACAATCAAACAATAATGAATAAGCAAACCTGATATTGAATTAGCAATCGATTCAAATGGTTACAAGGCTTGAATATGAATATCTTGATAAGCTCTCTCTGTTTTTCTCTTTAGCCGCAACTCTCTCTCTCTCTCTCTCTTAATCTTAGAATGTACGGCTGCTAACACTAATCAGATACAAAACAAAAACTTAAAAACCTAATTTAAACCACAAACCTATTTTTAAGGGAAAAGGACTAAAAACGAAAATACAAAAATAAACTTTGACTATTTATTAACAAATGACCTAGACTATTTGATGAGAGTCGACTTTTCCAGTTTTGACTTCAGATTTCCATCTTCAGAAATTGATGATCTTGAATCCAATAAATCTGTGCTCTAACAATCTCCCCCTTTGGATCAAGATCATTACTAAAAAAAAATTAGCAATTCAATCGTTCTCTTTAATGCCCAGAAGATGCAATCTCCCTCTTTGTCTTCAAAAGTATAGCAATCTCCCCAAAAAAACGAAAAGTAAAATCTCTTTCAGATGATGGAAAGAAATTCTCTCCAGATTTAGCTCAGAATGCTTTAGCAAATCATCTTCAAGGAAATTTTCTTCAATACAACATATCTTCATAAATTCTTTCAAAAACTTGTGTTCTCCCCATTTCTTGGTTGACGCTTCTCCCCCTTTTTGATGAAAAGAGCAACGAGTTCATCAAAACTCTTCTTCAAGAAATGTCTTCCACCACTGAGTTTGCATACAGAACCTCGGATTATCCGTCAATTCATAAAGATGTGCATCCAGATCTTGGCAAATCCAGACAAACTAGAAATGTAACACCTGAATCAACAAATGAACCAGTTAAGATGTCTGTCAGTAACACGAAGTCACTGTGTGTAACGAATACACATTGGAAAGGAGCTTTTTGATGTTCACTCCCCCAGGGATTCCATTCAATCATCGAAACACCACAAAGGCAATTTCTATGAACGTTATGACAAAGAAACAAATTCCTTGTGTGTTCGTGCATGTGATAGAAAGAATTAAACACGCGATGATTGCTTATAAGGCTCAAAATGTGTAAACCACTGAGACAACAGTTAGTTAAACACAGACTCAATGTGCATTAGTGAAGTGTGAAGGTGGGGCAGACTTCTTTCTTTTCAATATCCAGATTTTCCAAATGAAAACCAGATAGTATATGTGTTGCTTCCCCTTTGAAAATGAAACATTTTCCTTTTAAGAAGAAAATGAGGGGCTGGTGGGGTTTTTGTCAAGAGTTGGCATGGGCTAGTTGTCTGTTTCAATAATGATCACCAAAGAAATGTGAAACATTAGAAATGTGCCTGCCCGGCTCAGAATGTAGTTGGTACAAAGTCTAATATTCTTTTACTCTGTTCGCACACCCTCTTTCTTTTTATCATTAAGCTCACATCTAACCAAACTCTCTTTTCATTTTACCTCAACACACATCCCACACTCATTTCTTTTGGACTCCTCACACTTAATCACTAAAGGATTAACTTATTGGGTAGGAAACACTAGTTAACGTGAATCCATAGAAGTTCAGTTAAGTCCTAGCACAAAGAAATCCCATGTTTTTCCTATAAAGCATGTGTTGCTCAAATGATTTAACTTCTTCAGTTAAAGCTCAAAATAGATCTTGAAAACATTTAAAATCACACTTCCAATTCATAAAATCTGTTGAAGAATCGGGAAGTGGTTTGAACATTTAAGAAACATGTTTTATATGATTGAAAGTTGTCCTTCTTAGAATCATATAGGAGATTAAGATAAAGGAATATACCTGTACGAGCGATCTTACATCTCATGAAGTCAAGCTTAAAGTCATAAAGATATGATCTTGTAAGCATCTCTCAAACTGCAAAAGTCTAAAGGTCATAGTCAAAGCAACTTTATTCACAGAAATTAAAATGACAGAAAGCAGTAAAACAATTAAAGTACGAGTTCTGATCTGAAATAATCAGAAGTCATAGGTCTTTTACTCCCCCTGAAATTATGCATCAGAAAAATTATCAGTGTAAAAGATATGCATTAACTCCCCCTCAAATGGTGATCATCATATCTGTCGGATGCATAAAATTTCAGACAAATATGTACTCCCCCTTGAATGTTGATCTTCTCAGATTGGAGTATTGGAGTACAATCTCTTATCAACACAAGAGTAATGTCTTTTGATCACTGAAGTACGAGTCCTAAACTGTTGTGTTTAGAAGTCAATCTTCGTTGAAGTACGGGTCCTAAGCTGATTTACTTAGAAACCTTAGTTCTCTTACTTCCCTTTGACAGAAGGTGCCTGCAATACAGATTCATCCCTTTTCTTTGGTACCTACTGGTATTTGGGTCCAACTGTGTTAACACATGATTTTGGCACCCATTTAAATTTGGGTCCGCTTTTCCTTTGAAAACCATAGGAAGAATTAGAACGATAAGAATATACATGATATGTGCCAAACCAAACATCAGAATATTTTCGAGAAGCATAATCATTTCTACCATAATTTGAAAACTTTCTAGTAGATGGAGCTAACTGGAATAATTGATGTATGGAATATTTCTTGCGAGAATCGACAAGTTTTGGTTTAGAAAAAGCAACATTCGCAATTAAATCATCTTTACTAGTAGTCTTCTTATTACAATCAGCACTAGAAAATGATGTAGCATTCTCATTTTTCTTCTGCTTTGGTTGCCATTCAGACTTAACTTCATGCATTTTCTTTCTCAGATCTGAAACATTTGAAATTTTAGAGTTAGAATGGTGAGAATCAAACAAATGCTTCTTCTTTGACTTACCAGTGTTGATCTGTTTCTGTGAATGCCCAGATTTCTTCTTTTTACCTTTGGCAACTTTCTTTTTCACAGGAACTGATTTATCAACTTTCGTTGATGTTTCACCTTTTACGTACACACTTGGTAATCCAAAAGAATTAACAACAAAAGATGAATGATCAGGAAGTTTAGAATTAAAGTCAAAATCACCAACCCAGTCATCTACAAAACCATCAGAGTTTAGAAAATCAAACTCATTGTCAAGAAAACCAGACCTATCATCAGATTTTAAAGCCTTGGAAGATTTAGAAAACTCAGTATATTTGAACACAGTAGAAAAAATAGTTTGTTCTAAGTCCATCAAAATCATTTCTTCTGTGAGAGTATTCTTGAGTTCAGAAATTTTAGTTTCCAAAATGAGAGGAGGAACTTAAAGCTTACCTTCGATGGGCTTAGCCTCCATTTCTTTTACAGAATAACTCTCAAAATAGTCATTTGAAAGAGATTTTGATTTATCAGAACTATAACTATTATTCAACCTCTCATAACGAAATGGAAGTTGAACTTTAGTTGTGTTCTTTCTTTTAGCATATTCCTTGGCTTTGTCCTCTTCAGACAGACTAGTCCAGAAAACTTTGAGTTCAGGGTATTGAGGTGCCAATTTCATAAATCCAAAATCATAAAGAGAAGGCACTTTAGATATACCCTTTTTGAGGTGGTGTGGGTTCTTGTAACCAAGTCCCCAACACTCAGGATTCTCTTTAAGTTTGTTCAGATGAATGGTTTGTTCTGTTTGACCCAAAGTATATATTTTTCCTTCCAAAGCATTCAACTTTTCAATTAAAGATTTCTTTTCTTTTGAAAGCGAAGAATACAGTTTTGAAAGCTCCTTTGATTCAAACTCACACATTCTATATTTTGAAGTTGTTTCAGCTAACTCTTTAAGAATGAGAGTCTTTTCTTTAGCGCTGGTATCAATATTTTTATGTAAAGTCTCAATCAATAATTTATTCTCAGCAATATTCTCGCTAAGTTTCTGTATTGATTGGTTTTTGTCTTTATTGATACCTCTTTCACGCTTAAGCTTTGACTCTAACTTTTGAAGTCTAATCATCATGACATTTATTTGATTTACATAATCAGATTCAGTCATGTCACATACCTCTTCATTCTCTTCTTCATCTGACTCAGCTTCATCCACCATCTTTCCCATTAAGCACAGGTGTGTTGTCTCTTCCTTCTCAATATGTTCCCATAACAGCTTTCCTGTAGCCTTTTTGCATTCTAACTTGATAGAAATCTTCTTTAAAATCTCCTCGGAAATTCCTTGCAATATAAAAGATCTGGATAAACAGTCAGCTTGATGTCTTTTTCTTTGCTCGTCTGAGTACATATCAAGTGGTAATGGAAGTTCTTGTTTTTCTCTTTCTCCATTCTTTTTTATAACAGTAAAGACTCTCCTTGGAGTTGTCATACTCCCTTCTCTTAGAGATATTCTAATAAGATCCCTTAATTCATGTTTATCAATGAAATCTATGAATTGATATTTCCATTTCTCATACTCTCATTTGAAGAGTATTGGTGGCTTTGTGTCAGTTCTGATGGCGAGAGCTTCTCTGAAAGTCATCCTGTTTCTGTTTTAGATATGCAATAAGAAACTCGAAATTGATCGTTAGTCCAGATAAAATCAAACAATACTGAAAATCTTAGAATGAAATTCAGAAAAATTTGATCACGAACAGAACTTTGTCCCCCTCCGCAGACTTAGCACGGGGGTCCCGCTACCCGGTTAGCGGGTGGGGTCAAGGGGCAACGCCCTTGTGGGGGTAAGGGGGCAGCGCCCCTAGAGAATTTTTTTTTGACATTTAGAGGCCATATTACAGTTTGCAAAAAATTGTCTAAGTATAAATTTCGCAAGCTATACAGAATTAGCACAAAATTCGCAAAACCCCGAAATGCGCTAAGGCAGAATTGCGCCAAAGGCTGTAGCGCAAACGAAGTTTTGCGCTAGAAGAGTCTGGCGCAAAAGTCAGGTTTGCGCTAATGGAGTCTGGCGCAAAAGTCAGGTTTGCGCGATCTGGAGTTTTGCACGAGATGAAGGTCGTGCGAGAAGGACTTTACGCTAGACGTGGGTGGCGCAAGAAAGACTTTGCGCGATGAACTGATAGCGAGAAACTTGTGTGAAACTTTGCGCGAAGAGCTGGTGGCGCAAACTAATCTTTGCGCGAGAAACAGATGGCGCTAAAGGAAACTTTGCGCTATGGGAAGTTGGCGCAAAATATCAACTTTGCGCTTTGTACTTGAAAATCTGAATCTGGCGCAAACCCACTATGAACTGGCGCAAACTCGATGTTCTTCACTTTTCCTTCGAAAAACGGCTCTGAAAATTCCACAAACTAATCTAGACTTCGATTTACAACTCGAAACTTTGCCAATTCGATTGCCTAATCATCTAGAACAAATTACAACCAAGTCAAACACTCTAAACAAGGATTCGATTAATGAACCAGTGTACTGACTCGTGAAAAGCAAAAACATAAAAATCATCAAATTGATGATCGATTACAATGCAATACTCAACAAAATCAATACAAACTCACTCTAATACTGATTTCGAACAAAACCCAGAAGATTTCTAATCGAAAAACACATAAAAACTCAATAATCGAATCTGACTTTGATGAACAGTGCTGAACAGAACCTTTTTCTGAAAAAGTTTGATTTTAATCTGGAATCTGCTCTGATACCAATTGAGTGTCCCTGTGATTCACGTTCCAATCAAGCAAAACAATCAAACAATAATGAATAAGCAAACCTGATATTGAATTAGCAATCGATTCAAATGGTTACAAGGCTTGAATATGAATATCTCGATAAGCTCTCTCTGTTTTTCTCTTTAGCCGCAACTCTCTCTCTCTCTCTCTCAATCTTTAGAATGTACGGCTGCTAACACTAATCAAATACAAAACAAAAACCTAAAAACCTAATTTAAACCATAAACCTATTTTTAAAGGAAAAGGACTAAAAACGAAAATACAAAAATAAACTTTGACTATTTATTAACAAATGACCTAGACTATTTGATGAGAGTCGACTTTTCCAGTTTTGACTTCAGATTTCCATCTTCAGAAATTGATGATCTTGAATCCAATAAATATGTGCTCTAACAGGTGATTTCGTTGAAAGTGGAAGTTGTAGTCTCTGAGGTTTGGATTTTGCTTTGAAAAAGGGACCTGACCACTAACTACGTTAAGAAACTCAGTTAGAGTCGGGACAAAATCGTCCAACCATGTTTTTGTCCTTTTTTGTAATTTTTTTTATTTCTTCTTTTAATTGTAAAACCATTGAATTTTTAAGGAACCAATGTTGTAATTAACCATGAAAAACCAGAGTCCGATCATCTTCTCCAGGAGCCTTCGGTCATTTTCTCCGGCAAAGGTTTTTGGTCATCACAAATGAAGACTTCCACAAAGACCATCGTCCCCACCGAGGCCACGACCCAACGAGATAAGTTTCCTCCATATGGTTTTGTCCCTGTGATTTGGTCTTTTGATTTCACACCATATTTATCTACACACAAACCTCCAAAACCACCGCCACTACCATTCTCTCTTTCTTCCTCCATCCACCACCACCAACATAACCTCCAAAACCACCACCACCACCATCCAAAAACCCACATCACAAACCCTACCTTCACTCACCCTCCTCCACCGTCCAACAAAACTCACCTCCCACCGGAAAATCCCTCTCCACCTCCGACCACCTAAACCACCATTCCTTTACACCTTCAAAGTATATATATATATATATATATATATATATATATATATATATATATATATATATCATAGTGAAGATGTGGCTTATGGTCCTTGTGTTTATATATACATAAACAATCTCCATCTCCAATCTTTGCCATCGTCCGAACTCCATCTCTAATCTCAGCCACAACCATAGATCTCTCATCCTTCGTTTCACCGGAGGTGGTGGTCCTATGGAGGTGGTGGACATAGGACGCAGTGGCCTCACTTCCAGATGGAGGTCGTGGGTTTTTCGTTCCTATGATATATATATATATATATATACACACACGAAAGATCGTATAGAAGTTGATGTTATATATATATATATAGTTAATTACATAGTTGGTCCCTGAAATTTGATGTTTTTTTTACAAAATCAAGAAAAAACAAAAAAAAAATACGAAAAGAGAGAGAAAACATGGTTGAACGAAAATACCCCTAGCTCTAACGACCATTTTAATGGAGTTAGTGGCCAGATCCCTCTTTCAAAGCAAAATCCAAACCTCAGTGACTACAACTTGACTTATTAAAGCACAGGTCCCACTTTCAAAAAATGGCCAAACATTAGGGACCAAAAGTGAAATTCTCTCGTAACATTATTTTAAGAAGGATAAAAAGGTCATTTCAACCTTCTTTATGGAAATTAAGTTTCTATATTTGCATGATAAAATATATGCTAACTATTACATTTATAAGGAGAAAATTAACCAACAACTACTTAACAATTAAATGTTAATTTGTATTATGCTTTTTAGTAACAGTTGTTAACTAATGACTTGTTAGTGAATCAAGTGTTGTAGTCATAATTTACCTAAGAGGTTGTTTACCAAATTTTCTATTAAGTTATGTATGGACAAATTTATTTGTTTGTGTAAATTTGTCTGTCTAGATAAATTGATATTGTTGTTTACATTTTATCTAAATTGATAGTCTCAATGACAAAATTGACCGATTTACACTTAATATTAATTATAAATTATTTGATAAATTGTTGTTTATTTTTTTAATCTTCCTTTTTTTCAAAATGAATCAAATCATGTTTCACAAAAAAATTGAATCTCTAATTACTTCAAATCCCACAAAGGATGAATCACAAAACAAAGAATCGTAAGCAAAATTCGTCTCTAAATCAACATCGCAACAAACTTCATCTTCTTTGTAACTCTGAATCACATCAATCCTTTCCACCTACCTTCGAGAACACAAAATTCCTCGATTCTACCTAAAAACCTAGATTGGAAGATGAGCAATTCTCACACAAATCATGGGATTCTACTAACCTTTGGTAAATCGAACAAAACCCCATATGAGAAACCATGGTGTAGGCACTTTTTTGATGAATCGAACATGATTGTTGAAAACTTGTTTGCAGCCATGGCAACCTATACTTTTTTTTTCATGTATATTTACAGAAATAGAAGGGAGAATGCCAAGAAATGGTTAAATTGGAACAAGTGAAGAAAAGGGTTTTAGAAGTTCCCAAAATCTAGACAGGAAATTGGGTGTTTGATTAAAAACACACCCAAATTCTAGAGAGAGAAAGGAGAGAGATGTTGAAGTATTTGACAAATGAGGACGTGTTTTATGTCTGGAAGGGATTATTAATAAACAGGGGTAGGGGAGACATTTTTTTGGCTGAATGGGGACAACACACCAAACCCATTTGTGCGATTAAGTCATGTGATGTACGAATAAGCCGCAAGTAAACAACCTAAAGAGTTGTGCGAATAAGCCAGATAGATCAATAAGCCCAATTAAGCTCTAAGTAAACAACCCCTAACTATAAGTTAAATACAGATCTAAGACTCCAATGTATATGGATGGAGCATTATCCTTTGAAGAACATTGAATAATCAACATCGGATTGATAAAATCCTTAAGGCAATATGAAAGTAGAAAATTTGGTGTACCATTATCTTGAGGCTCGTCATACTCCATATAAAGATATGTGTAACTTGCATACAAGTCTGAGTTTGGATATCATCTTTCTTTAATGTGATTCATACACGCTTCTTCACTCAACTTTGCATTTAGAAATGCATTGTTTTCATCTAGTTGAATTAGGGGTCAAGAGTGTAAAATTTTGAACAGTTAAAGGCAAGTTAAACTTTAATTGTGACTAGTTTTGCCACTGGGGAACATGTGCTTATAATACCATTAGCTTCGTGTTTTACCTTATATATCCACATGAGACCTATTGCCTATTTGTCTTATGGGAAGGCTACAATACTTTAGGTGTAATTAATTACCATGGTCTCATATAATCGGTAATCTCGGAGATTTGAAGATGGGCAAAAAATATATTCTAATCATAATTATTATTGCAGTAGGTTGATGAACATAAATCATGACTTGAGTTATCACTAAGAATAACTCTAGAAAAAACCCATGAATCTTTCTTGGAAAATATCCTTGGAATTGAATGATGAAAATGGAATCCATCAAGAATGCTGATGCAAAATCCTTTTCTCATTGAAGAACCAATGGGATGTGTGTTGTAACACCCCTAATTGTAGAAAATAGCAGAAAATAAACTTTTAAAACTCCTTCAATACGAAATACCTTTAATATAAAATTACAAAATGTTTACTCGAAAGGAGAACAAGGTACGTATCAGAGTACTAAACGGACTATCAATTCCCAACGGAAATCGGATTAAGTCGAGTGTTACTAAAACCACCAAATCTACTATCTTCAAATCGGATGACGTCTCTAAGCCATCGTACCAAAAAACTCTATAAAGCTCTATACGCTACTCAAATCCCACTAAGAACTGATATACATGTCGATAAGAAAAATTGTTAGACTTAACGACTAGTGAGTTAAAATAGTTTTATCCCACAAACATTAAACCATAAAAACTATTATGTTTCCCCGTTCCGATAATTCCGCTTTTTTAAAATAGCATTTAGATTCAAAGGAATATAATTACAAAACCCACCGTTTCCAAAATGAGATTCAATAACTAAGTACTGCTTTTAAAATCAAAACCGTCATTCAAACTCATCCTTGAGAAATAGTGAATAAGATTTAACCCGCAAAACATCCAAAATAAGATAATAAAATATATCCCAAAATCACCGAAAGTACAGATATACTCAATACCCAAATAACACCTTTCGGTGACGGGAGAGACCCGTTTCCGTCTAATATCGAGTAGCGCCTCTGAATTAAGAATTCTCACAACAACAAGGTCTACTCGACATGAACGTCCACTGAATAAAAACATTAAACTAAAAGCCCATACAAAATGAGCACCTAGGAAAAAAAGTCCATATGCAGATAATGAAGATCCATAAGACTGAATTACCTGGGATGCTTGTGCCCATGATCACGGTCCCAATGTCTAACCCGTCACGATTTTCCACCGCAATACCTAAGGTCCCGGAGCCCGACCCTACTAGTTCATCTCTGCAATACCCCAACCTTAATGCCTACTTATACACCATTGAGTTACACCTACAGGCCAATGGGCTTGGGTCTCGACTCCACACGAGTTCATCCCCAAAATACCCCCGATGACTTAGTGTCAACTCTAGGCTACAATCTCTACACATGAGTCCCTCACGAATTCATCACCGTAATAACCGGGGTCCCGTAGTCCGACTCGACAAGATATCACCTCCGTAATACTCATAGTCCCGGAGTCTAACCCAATAACACCCTCAAATTTGGAAAGAACGACTAATTTAAAATTTTCAACAATACCTCGAAGTAGAATAAAATCTCTTACGACAAGTAAATACTTGAAATACAATTCTAGATTGAACCATCAACAAAATAAATAAAGTCTTACAAGACTAACTAAAGTCGAGTGTTACTAAAAACCCAAAAACAGTCGCTATCTCCAAAATGCGGAAGACTTCACCAAGCTACTCTCTCTCGTGCATATGACTAGTACTCATCCCTTCACAATATCACTAGTATCATTACCCAACCGGATCCTGATGTACATGCCGACAAATAAAAAGGTTAGGCTAACGCCAAGAGAGTTCAAGAGTTTTCAACATGAGTAATTATATCAGTAAAAAGAAAGAATGCAACTTAAATCATAATCTTTCAAAATGATTTGCTTTAAATATGATAATGACCCATTTTCCAATAACACACATTTTAAAGACGAACGCCTCAATGCAAAATATTCTTTCATGAAGTAGTTCAAGCCAACACTCACTCAAAACGTGAATAATGGTGAATATTCAAACGTTGAAATTTGAATAAAACTTTATAAACCAAACGACCGAAATATGAGTAAACTCAAGCCCCCAAAATTATAACATATAGAAAACACCCCAAACTCAAAACATCATCGTGAAACGAGGATAAAACTAAATACCAAAAACAACACCTATCGGTGACGGGGAGACCCGATTTCCATGGTTAGTGGCAGAACACAAAAGTAGGCCACTTACCAAGTTATTGAGCTCACCATAATAGGACCCATGACCACGAGATCGCTCACTCGTACTAAGATGTGGATGAGGGCATCCGAGGATCCTAATCATGCTCATCCACTAGGATTAAATTTACAGCCCATGGCTAGTATCCGACTCCACATAACCGTACCAAGTTTCCCCCGAGGACCCAAAGTCTCAACTAGTTACAAAAGGGAAATAACCATCTCATAAAAACCGACTCAGAAACTACATCACAGGGTCAATGGCAGGTGCTTGACTCAACGAGTTGACACCATAAGGCCCTCGACGATCCCATGACTAATCCTGGTCCCAACAAGGAAACAACTGTCCCATTTAAAATAATAAAGACGCATATGCCTATGGATCAATTATATTACATTCTATAACATTAAATGACTCCAATTGAATGACCAAAGCACTGAAAACATGCAATTCACAAATGATACGCAATAAACACAATCATACTCAAAACTCCACAAAGGCTATTAAAACCGGACAAATGTCCCCAAGACTCATCTTAGTCAGAACCGAGCCAAAATATTAACGATTTACTTTAACGTACAATAAAATTCTGTATAAACAATAAAACGCATTTATCCGATGGTAAAAGTCAGTATACTCAAAACTGCTTGCTAGATTTAGGCTAAATCTAAATTTTCCCCCAACTTGAGCCCCTTTGAAGAAATTTGAATCCTCAAGCCAAATCTTCCAAAAACCTAGATCCATAAGTTTCCAACCATCAATAAACATATCAAAGCTCTTAGAATCATTCCCTAAACATCTTATATCAAAATCTCTATTTTGGTCAAAACCCTAATTTGACCTAACTTTTCTCAAAATCTTCCAAACCGAAATTGGAGAAATAAAATACTAGGGAGTCATAAATAGAGAATTTATAACTCATAAAGTAGTTTGTAAATAGAAGGGATGAATTTACCACTTAGGTTTTGGTGAAACCTACAAAACCCCAAAATTCTTGAAAATGGAGGTGATGATGATGAGCTCTTGATCTTTGCTTCTAATACACCACCAAATACTCTTATATACTCCCAAAAATAACAATATACCATTGAAAAGCTCTATAAAACGAAACCATAGCAACTTGGATCGCAAAAAACGGAGTAGAAATGAGAGAGATATGAAGAAATGAAGAATGGGGCTAAAAATCGCGACTTTATGCACACCGGTACCTCCACACGATTGTGCCATGCTATAGTGACAATGTCACAATCGCGGGCACAATCTCTCAGATTGTACCGAGAGTTTTTGGTCTTCAGCGATTGTGACAGTGTCACAATCGCTGGCACTATAGCCGAGCATGTACCAAACACTGTTTTGGTTATAACTTCTTCGTTTTAGCTCCGATTTTGCTCCGAAAAGAACCGTTGGTCTCGTAATTGAATTCCTCATCTATCAAGACTATAAAATATATCATTTAATCTCAAAATCCCATTTCCTCTATTTCTCACATAAGATCGATTTCTATACTAACTTGAAATAGTACTTACCCAATAATCAAGGGTGTCACACCATTGTCATAACTACATGTCACATTCGTTGGGATGACCAACCACTTGGTAATCGCTGTTGGTATTGTGACATATATCACAACTGCATGGAACTATAGCCGGGACTACCACACTTTCAGTACCATTGGTGCTATTGTGACAGATGTTATAACCACATGTCACTATAGCCGAGACGACCATACTCTCAGTACCATTGGTGCTATTTTGACAAGTGTCACAATCACATGGTACTATAGCCGAGACGATCATACTCTCAGTACCGTTGGTGCTATTGTCACAAATGTCACAACCACATGACACTATAGCCGTACTCCATATGTGGTTCTTCCTTTACCGATTCACCCAGTTCAACACTCTTCTTCAACTGGGATAAAAATTCAGGGTGTTACAATCCTCCCAACCTTAAAAGAGATTTCGTCCTCGAAATCTAGTTCATACATAAAACATTTATTGCTACACAATACTGAGCATCAGTCCGATAAAACCTTTACATATCAAGAAAACCTTAGTCATCAATACTTAATTACTAACATCTAATCTCCTTAAAGTCCTACCACTGAAAGACAACCACTTCTTATGATCCAACGGAAGTACTTCCATACATTACAAAGATCATTGACCTCAAAGGAACAAGTTGATGCCTAAAATCAAAATGGCCATATCGAAAACATGGGTACGCCAAGAAGCATTTCATTCTTGGTTGTACTATGTCGATTCCTAACAAAGGCTTAAGGTTGACACCTGATATGTAAATAAAATCCCAAATCTTACAGATTTAACGATCGAACCACAACATCACCTTTATTCACTAAGACCCAATAAGATGGTACACCACCAACACATAACATGCTGTCAAACATCAACCCATCAATTCAAAACAAACTGCACGCAAGCAACCACACAAGACTCAAATAAAAGATTTACTGAAAAGGAAACATCACCACTTATATATAGGGGATAACATATAAATCTAATACCTCAATTATTCACACGTGAACCTACTCATAAGGCTGAACTCCACAATCCAAAACTGGCCACAAGTCGGATCATCTGACGCTTCCATTCCCAAGGACTTCTCTAGTCCCTAATTACAACTCCTTTCACAATAGGGGTTTAAATCTATAACTCTAATGAGTTCAAAGTTTTTCAAACTAATATGCCAATTTAAAATTTTATAAGGATTTCAAACACAAAAGCTTTATAACAATTAATCGTACCGTTTACTCGATAGTTGTGCAAAGTGGTCACAAACGCCACACATATAAAATCATTTCGAAAAACATTTAATCATTACTCTCGCTAATAATGACAATAACAAAAGAGGCGCAACAACTTTTTAAATGGACCACTATGGTCCCAACATGCATCAATTTATGCCGTATATGCGAATTAATTTTCTGCACTAAAACAATGTGCAACAAATGTTTGTACATCTTCCAAAAGAAGAAACATGGCAATTTCAAGTTCTAAAATTCTCTTTTTTACCCATAAAATGGTATGGAATAAAATTTCCAACAAGACTCACACACACCAGTTTATTTCCCAAATTTAGTAAAACGATAGGTGTATGCAATCTGGTCAAATGTAAAATAATTTAAATCGATTTCAAACTTTAGGCCACACAAATAAAATGTTCTTGTCCAAAAATAGTGGCTACAAAGTCTTGCATATCAGCAATCAATATAATGCATTGCATGAAATAATAACGGTAAATCAACAACCGAACGATGTTCAAAGCAACAGTTCCACACGAACCATCATAGGTCCTTTGTATGCTTACTCACACTAAAAGTATAAATCAATTCAAATACTAAGTAGTATACCACGAAATATACTCGTATAAAACTCAAAAGAGAAAAACGATATTAAAACTCCAAAATATCATATGGGATAACATCCATCAACAAAACTCTCATGAAATAAGTTTCTCAATAAACCATAAACTTAACACACACGATGAATCTAGCCTACACATTTCAAAGTTCATTCATGCATCACAACACGTCGTAAAAATAGTACTACATAAAACTCGCACGAAATAAAATTCCCAATAAAATCCAAACACCGAAAATAATGGAAGGTAACCCTTCATCCAAAACCTTAACATATGCAGAGGAGATCCAAAGTTAAAGTCATAAATTCACAGTTACTTGTCCAAGACCCTAAACAAAATCAAAACATGGACATCACACTATCTGAAAATAGTGTCGGACAACAACGAGAATAAAGAAAGTCTCAACAAAGTTTGCAACTATATATAATAAAACAATTTTATGCATGTTTAATTTCATGGTTTAAAATCTCGTGCGTGTTAAACGTCTTTCCAAGAATTCAATCTCACTTTCATCACTTAGAAGAACACTAGTTTGAGTCTAGGTTTCCGAAATTAACACCTAAATCTCTCAAACTTAAGCTCTGATACTAATTTGTAACACCCTCAAATTTGGAAACAACGACTAATTTAAAACTTTCAACAATACCTCGAAGTAGAATAAAATCTCTTACGACAAGTCCATACTTGAAATACAATTCTAGGTTGAACCATCAACAAAATAAATAAAGTCTTACATAAAGACTAACTAAAGTCAGGTGTTACTAAAAACCCAATAACAGTCGCAATCTCCAAAATGCGGAAGACTTCACCAAGCTACTCTCTCGTGCATATGACTAGTACTCATCCCTTCACAGTATCACTAGTATCATTACCCAACCGGAACCTGATGTACATGTCGACAAATAAAAAGGTTAGGCTAACGCCTAGTGAGTTCAAGAGTTTTCAACATGAGTAATTATATCAGTAAAAAGAAAGAATGCAACTTAAATCATAATATTTCAAAATGATTTGCTTTAAATATGATAATGACCCACTTTCCAATAACACGCATTTTAAAGGCGAATGCCTCAATGCAAAATATTCTTTCATGAAGTAGTTCAAGCCAACACTCACTCAAAACGTGAATAATGGTGAATACTCAAACGTTGAAATTTGAATAAAACTTTATAAACCAAACGACCGAAATATGAGTAAACTCAAGCCCCCAAAATTATAACATATAGAGAACACCCCAAACTCAAAACATCATCGTGAAACGAGGATAAAACTAAATACCAAAAACAACATCTATCGGTGACGGGGGAGACCCGATTTCCATGGTTAGTGGCAGAACACAAAAGTAGGCCACTTACCAAGTTATTGAGCTCACCATAATAGGACCCATGACCACGAGATCGCTCACTCGTACTAAGATGTGGATGAGGGCATCCGAGGATCCTAATCATGCTCATCCACTAGGATTAAATTTACAGCCCATGGCTAGTATCCGACTCCACATAACCGTACCAAGTTTCCCCCGAGGACCCAAAGTCTCAACTAGTTACAAAAGGGAAATAACCATCTCATAAAAACCGACTCAGAAACTACATCACAGGTTCAATGGAAGGTGCTTGACTCCACGAGTTCACACCATAAGGCCCTCGACGATCCCATGACTAATCCTGATCCCAACAAGGAAACAACCGTCCCATTTAAAATAATAAAGACTCATATGCCTATGGATCCATTATATTACAGTCTATACCATTAAATGACTCCAATTGAATGACCAAAACACTCAAAACATGCAATTCTCAAATGATACGCAATAAACGCAATCATACTCAAAACTCCACAAAGGCTATTAAAACCGGACAAATTTCCCCAAAACTCATCTTAGTCAAAACTGAGCCAAAAGCTTAACAATTTACTTTAACGTACAATAAAAGTCCGTATAAACAATAAAACGCATTTACCCGACGGTTATGCAAACACAATGACCAAAAGTATGATTAACCCAAAACTCATCATTGGTTGACACAAGCTATTTTCCAAATGAACTCATACCCTTATATTTCCAAAATGTCTCGTAACACAATAATATGCATTTTCCGAACGGTTTATAAAATCAAATACTCTAAAAGGATATTTTCAAATGACATCCATTTATATATTAAATCATCAAAAAAACATATCAACATGATTTATTTATCAAAATGTCCAAAAATCCCAAATGCGGGTGTTTCAAAAGATTTATAAAAACCAAATAAACCAAATGAGTAAAACTCTTCAAATATTTCAACTTTTAATAAAAATTATGTAAACACATAATCACCTTAAAATAGACATTTTTGGCATGTAAAATGTTTTCACAAATCAATTTGAACTCACCTTGCTAGATTTAGGCTAAATCTAGATTTTTTCCCAACTTGAACTCATTTGAATCCTCAAGCCAAATTTTCCAAAAACCTAGATCTATAAGTTTCCATCCATCAATACACATATCCAAGCACTTAGAATCATTCCTCAAACATCTTATATCAAATCTCCATTTTGGCCAAAACCCTAATTTGACCTAACATTTCTCAAAATCTTCCAAACCGAAATTGGAGAAATAAAACACTAGGGAGTCATCAATAGAAAATTTATAACTCATAAAGGAGTTTGAAAATGGAAGGGATGAATTTACCACTTAGGTTTTGGTGAAAACCTAGAAAACCCCAAAATTAATGAAAATGGAGGTGATGATGATGAGCTCTTGATCTTTGCTTCCAATCCACCACCAAATACTCTTATATACTCCCAAAACTAACAATCTACCCTTGAAAAGCTCTCAAAAACGAAACCATAGCAACTTAAATCGCCAAAAACGGAGTAGAAATGAAAGAGATATGAAGAAATATAGAATTAGGCTAAAAATCGCGACTTTATGCACACTGGTACCTCCACGCGATTATGCCATGCTATAGTGACAATGTCATAATCACGGGCACAATCGCTCAAATCGTACTGAGAGTTTTTGGCCTTTAGCGATTGTGACATGCTATAGTGACAGTGTTACAATCGTTGGCACTATAGCCAATCATGCACCAAACACTATTTTGGCCACAACTTCTTCGTTTTAGCTCCGATTTTGCTCCGGAAAGAACCGTTGGTCTCGTAATTGAATTCCTCATCTAGAAAGAATATAAAATCTATCATTTAATCTCAAGATCCCATTTCCTCTATTTTTCTCAAAAGATCGATTTATATACTAACTTGAAATAGTATTTACCTAAAAATTAAGGGTGTTACACCATTGTCATAAATACATGGCACATTCGTTGGGACGACCAACCACTTGGTAATCGCCGTTGCTATTGTGACATATTTCACAAATGCATGGTACTATAGCCGGGACTACCACACTTTCAGTACCATTGGTGCTATTGTGACAGATTTCATAACCACATGTCACTATAGCCGAGACGACCATACTCAGTACCATTGGTGCTATTTTGACAAGTGTCACAATCACATTACACTATAGTCGAGACGACTATACTCTCAGTATCGTTGGTGTTATTGTGACAAATGTCACAACCACATGGCACTATTGTCGTACTCCATATGTTGTTCTTCCTTTACTGATTCACCCAGTTCAACACTCTTCTTCAATTGGGATAAAAGTTCAGGGTGTTACAAACCCAAACAGGTTCGTCTCTGCAATACCGACCACCAAGATGCCTTTGTGGCATTTATCTTAAAACGAGGACGTCAAGACTCCTCAAATGTCAATGTGACTAAATCATATGCCTATTAATCCAATGCATTTACAGTCTAAATTACATGACTCTAAATGAATGACCAATGCACCCAAAAAAATGTAATGCTCATCAATTATGCAATAAATGCAATATGTGTTTTAAGCTCCGCATTTGACTGTAAAACCGGAAAAATGTCCACAAAACTTGTATGACTTAAAATCAAACCAATATGTCCATAATGCACTTGACTAGTTAAATAAAGTCTATATAAACCATATGAGTTGAAAAGGCGTATTTTCTCCTTCTTAATCAACAAACGGTACTTATAATCACGATTAGATCCATGAACCGACATTATTGAGACACAAAGGCTAAAGGCCCAAACCGTATGGTTTTCTTTCCCAAAATCCTTAGAAGTCATAGAGAGACAATTTTAGCAGATTTATACGTTTATGATCAAAAGAGACTAGTGTGCCAACATCCAAGGTTCATGTGTTGGGTGAGATCCCAAAACAACATTTATCCCAAAACAAGGGTAACAAAACTCATATATCTTGTTCAACAACCCAAATAAGATCATCACAAGTATGGGTTATTTATTTTAAGAGTCAAACAATATTTTGCCCAAAAACATCCAAAATATTCAAGAAATTGTATTTGATGAGATCCATAAATTTTGGGGTCTCCAAAACACCTAATAAGTTATCTCAAATTACTTTTCAAGATTTTATAACCCAAATATACTCAAGATGCTCAAAATCTTAAAACTCATCAAGTATGAATCATACTCATAAAAATGTATTCAAATCCCAAAATAGAGATATTTTGACATGTATATAGTTTTGCAAAACAACTAGAATTCACCTTGCTAGATTTGTGCCAAATCTAGGTTTTTACCCCAAACTTGAGTTTTCAAAGTGAAAACTTGAATCTACAAACAAAACCTCCTAGTTATTAAATCCAACACTTGCAAAGAGTCTCATTCACTTTCAAAGATCCAAACCCTAAAGCAAAATGGAAAGGAGAGAAGAGGGAATGAAGAACATATCAAACTCTAGCTTAAAATTGAGAGAGATGAGAAGATTACCAATACAAAGTAATACTGAATCCTCCAATAAACTTCAAGTATTTTAACCTAGCTTCGAAAAGTTTCAAAAACCAAGAGTATAACAACAAGAACCATCCAAAACGGAGTTGGGATGAAGAAGATATAAAGAAATGAAGAGAACTCGAAAAATTGGATTTTATGCAAACAACCTTTTGCGTGACCTTGCCAGCAACTTAGGTCGTGAGGCAAGATGCGCACGTCTTACTTCCTCCAGTCCAGAAAGTTACGCGACCTCGGCGGCAACCCAGGCTGCGAGAGTCATTTTTTGTCATTTATTCTCCGATTTCGATCCCGATTTGAACCTCGACTTTTCCATCATTAATTTTAACTTAAACCTTTATAAATTACTATGTTGAATATTTCTGGGTTGGTGATTTAACGCCCAATACCCGAAATTTACGGTGTTACGTGTGTGTTTGAAGGACTACCATGATAACAAAAAGGTCTTGTCCGCTTTGCAGAATTGGATTGGATTTTGAGGGTTTTGTAATTGAATTTCATTTCACTCTCATGTTTGGTTTGAAGAATTTACAGGATTTCAGATTATTGGGATTTAAGTGAAATCCCACAAACATAAGATCTTGAAATCCCACGGGGTTGTTGGTATTTCACGAAATTTCAAAGATTTTTACTTTGCAAATAATAATGTTTTAAAATATATTAAAACATTTGATTTATAATAATCAATTAATAAAAAGTTAATTTAATTATTTTTATAATTATTTATAATTTATTTATAAAGAATGAAATTCAATTTCATTTCATATCCCACAAACCAAACACACCTAAGCTTCCAAATCCATATCCTTCCAATTCCAAATCCTTTCAAAAAATCCAAATATCTCAAAACCATTGTACTAAACCAAACGCCCCCTAAGAGAATTCAAGATAAAGAATCGTTGGAAGATGGTCTCATTGAAATCAAAGAGAACGTATTGGAGGAAGAAGAAACATTCACAATTCCAAACACCATCGATGAAGAGTTAGAAATTATGTCAGGAAGATGGAGGCAAAACTAAGAATAGTCAATAGGGAAGAAACTATTGTAAATATTATATATATATATATATATGTATATATATATATATATATATATTGTGAAGTATGAGACTTAACTTGTGGATGCAAATTTCAACTCTCATGTCGAATCCACAATCAAGTTGTTCAATAATTACCCATATAAACCATGTAGATGAATAGGAGATTATGTAGTATAAATATCCCCTTACGTAAATGTAAAAACACACATCAATATACTTGCATAAGTATTTCATTCTCTCCAACTTTCTTACTTTCTTTCTCTATTTATATCTCTTAATTCATTATTAATCTAGTGATAATATTGGTTATTTATAACACGTTATCAGCACGAGAGTACCAATCAAGGTATGTATTTCCTTAATACTATATGTTAAGAAGGTAAAATACCAAAATAAACAATATGAAAGTTGATGACTTCTTATACTTCTTATTATAGACTACTAATATTCTAACTTTTATTTATGCATATACTAATCTTATTTATGTTTCCATGCTTATAGTAACTTTTATTTATGCGTACTTAATTTTATGGGCATACTAATCTTTCAACATTTATTTATGCATATGTTTATTATCTTGCTAATTTTATCTAAACATACTAACATTTATTTATTTTCCTATATCACTGATTATATCTTATATCTACCATCACTAATATTATAATCTTTATTGATTTTATATATTAATTATTATTTTTATTTACAAAATCATTTGCAACGGCTATATATATAACGGTAACAAACATTTACAATGGCTATATTTTACACTATAAATTAACCATTAAGTTCTTTCTCAACATATTTACTCTTCTTTCTCTAGTTCATCTAATCAAGAAATTTTTTTTCAAAGATATTGCATCCAACTCTAATTCTCGTCATTGTAATGCTTATATTACTAGTCATTCCTTTCAGTAATCTCCCACCTGATGAGTTTTAATTTTTCTTAAACATGTCTGTACTTATGGTTCTCCCACTTCTTTGTATTGCAATATTTATCGACATAAATGGATTCTAATTTTTTTCTCGTTGTTTGATAGTTACAATATGTCAAACCTTGCAAAGATTGAGTTTATGGCTCTTGATGTAAATGGAAAGAACTATATGTCCTGGATTATGGATGTCAAAATGCACCTTGAGTCTATGGGCATTTTAGACACTTTAAATGAAAACAATCAATGCTCATCACAAGACAAAGCAAAGGCTAACATTTTTCTTCAGAAACATGTTGACGACATGTTAAAATTTGAATATCTGAATACCAGTGTTCCAAGCATTCTATGGAAAGACCTAAAAGATAGGTTTGATCACCAAAAGAAAGTTTTACTTCCAGCAGCCAGAGATGAGTGGAGAACTTTGAGGTTTCAAGATTTTAAAAAAGTGAAAGACTATAGCTCTACATTGTTTAGAGTATGTTCACAACTTGGGTTTTGTGGAAAAAGTGTTACTGATGCGGATATGTTGGAGAAAACATATTCTACTTTCCATGCATCAAACATTACTTTGCAACAACAATATTGAATGCAGAAATTTACAAGATATCCTGAGCTTAATTCATGTTTACTTGTTGCAGAACAAAATAATGAGCTCTTGATGAAAAATCATCAATCACGTCTGACAGGTTCAGTAGCATTTCCTGAAGCAAATGCTATAAATAATGATAGTCCTAGAAATAATTTTCGTGGACGAGGATATGGACGTGGTCGTGGACGAGGTTGTGGTCATTTTGGCCAAAACCATTTTTTGGTCGAAACTACAATTTTGATCGAGGCCACCCTTACGGTCGGGGTCGTAGTTTTAATCGTGGTCGTGGGCAAAGAGCAAATAATCATCATGCTCCACAAGGCTATAAGACCCAACCACAAAATAAGCTCAAAATTTCGAAACATGAAGAAGGAACGAGTCATTCTCAGAATCTTGAAGGTTCTTGTTATAGATGTGGTAGCACAGACCATTGGTCAAGGACATGCCATACCTCTACATCTCTGTCAGCTCTATAAAGAATCTCTCAAAGGAAAAGAGAAAGAAGTAAACCTTATGGATAACCTGGAGTTGTCAAACATTGAGCTAAATGTTTCTGATTTCCTTAATGATATCGGCCTTTGATTTATATGAATGTTGTCGATCTTTTTATTCTAATAAATATGTATTTCCATTTTCATAACTATGTATTCTCTTTTTATGTTATATGAATTTGATGGTCTTCTTATTCTAATAACTATGTATTCCATTTTTCATAACTATTTATTCCCTTTTTTCATATAAAATATTTCTATAATAACGTTGTCCTATTATTACATTCTTATTGTTATTGTTATAAACTTACAGTTTGTTTCATATTTGAAGTTTGATATGAATTCCATTGGAGCATGTAATACCCTCAAATTTGGTAAGAGAAACTAATAAAATTTTCGATATAACATCGAATAAAAGACAACACCTCTTCCTACAAATCAAAACTCAATATGCCTCAGTTATAAAATCCGATAAATAACCTCAACAGATACAAACCCCAATGATATACAAGGACTAAACTGAAGTCGGATGTTACTCAACCCAAAATCAAATTGCTCTCCCCAACCTAATGCGGAATACATCACTAAGATATCCACTTCTCGAGCACACAACTAGCACTCCTCTCTTCATAGTGTTACTAGAACTATTCCCAACCGGAACCTGTTGCATATGCTGACAAATAAAAAGATTAGGCTAACGCCTAGTGAGTTCAAGAGTTTTCAACATGAATAAATATATCACAAAAGGAAAGAATGCAACTTAAATCATAATCTTTCAAGGCGATTTACTTTAAATATGAAAACGACTCATTTCCAATAATACGCATGTTTTAAAGATGAATGCCCCAATGTGAAGACATTCTTTGGGGAGGTGATGAAACCCAAAACTCACTCAAAATATGAATAGAAATCGAACTCTGAAATTACGACACAACATGAATAACACTTCATATCCTGAAACACCCAAACACATGTGGGGCATAATACTCTACATATAAAATCATAGACAATAATCCACACAAATAAGACGTCACCGAAAACATCAATACTAAAATCCAAGGCCAAAAACAACACCTTTCAGTGACGGGAGAGACCCGATTCCATATAATGTGGCAAACACAAAGTAAGCCACACACTATGTTAGTAATGCCAAACGCATAATAGCAAGCATGACTTATACCAAATCTGATGCCTGGTAGGACTTATACCACATCCGATGCCTAGTAGGACTTATACCACATCCGATGCCTAACCATGCCTAGTAGGACTTATACCACATCCGATGCCTAAGATTGACTGTTAGGACTTATACCACATCCGATGCCTAACAATGCCTATTAGGACTTATACCACATCCGATGCCTAATAGTTCCAAAACAGGGATAAAGATCCCAATTAAACCAACTGACTGACTCATATGCCTATGGATCCAATACATTACAGTCGAAAACATTACATGACTCAAATGAATGACAACGCCCTCAAAACATGTAATTTCCATCAAAACGCAATTAAATGTATCGTAAAACCAAAGCTCTTCATTGAGCCAATAAAACTGGGCAAATGCCCCCAAGATCATTTGAGTCACAACTCAACCAAAGCTCCATAAATCAATTGACCAACATTTATGCAAACACATGTTCCAAAATGCATGAATAAGCTCCAACACAACTTAGATTGAGACATATCATTTTCCAAACAAGTTTATACCATTGACTCTTTCAAAACGTCTCATAACACAATGTTTCACATTTCTCCAAAACACACACTAAAAGTGTATTTACACTCCTAAAATAAATCATTAAAATGTCGATACCTAAGATTTACTCATTGAAATACTTGAAATATATCTTTTCTCAAAACCAAAAAGGTTTACAGTTTCTGAAATATTCACAAGGTCGGGAATGACCAAACCCAATGACCCACACGCTAGTATTTTCAAAACATCCCATAACACAAACTATGCATATTTTCAACAAACACGACAATGCGTCTTTACCAAAATAATATTCATTTATACAATAAATAACCAAAACACTTTCTCTTATGACTTATTTATCAAAACACCCAAGGATCCCCAAATGTGGTTGTTTTACAAGGTTTATAAAGTTAAACACTTCAAATAATCCATACCCACCAAATCACCCACCAAATGGTAATTTCATGCAAAACACATAAACACTTTAAAATAGATATTTTAGCATGTACAACGTTTTCACAAATCAACTTGAACTCACCTTGCTAGATTTAGGCTAAATCTAGATTTTACCCCACTTAGAGCTTCCTTGAAGAAACTTGAATCTTCAAAGTCAAAACTTCCAAAACCTTTGCCATAGCTTAAATCCATCACCCACACTCTTCTAGATCTCCACAATAAACCACAAACTCCCAATCTTCAAAATGGGGAAAAAGGGTTGGGGTGAAACCCTAAGAAGCTTGGTGAGGAAGATGAAGATGGAGGGATTATAGTTCTAGCTTCCAAAAATTGTTAGATGATGAAGAATCATCTGATTTTAGGAGGAAAACCCCCAAAAATGGGTTAAGGTTCATTTGGGGGGAATGAGGTTCGTTTTGGGAGAGAAAGGGGAGGAGTTTTGAGGGTTTTTGAGAGAAAATGGGGTGGAGGTCGGCTTATCTCTTTTATAAAGGCACAGTGGAAGCATGCAGGCCCTAGGGCGGATGGAATCGCGCAGAGGGTCACTTGGACCTCTGGAGTTTAGACCCTCATGCGAGTCACGTGGGGTGTCGCACGGGACACTGCTTCCGTTTTCGCCTTCTCTTCTGTCAAAGTTTTTGGGGTGTTATAGAGCACAATATCAAGAAAATGTTGGAGACTTGTGTATACCGGATAGTGGTACCACACAAGCCATCCTGAAAGTTAAGAACTATTTTTCTAAATTAAAACCATCAAAAGGAACCATACATACTATATCAGGTCCTGCATACATGATAGAAGGAATAGGAATAGCTCATTTTCTACTACTGAATGGTACAAAGTTCCTTATAAATAATGCTTTATTTTCTCCAAAATCAAAAAGAAATCTATTAAGTTTCAATGACGTTTATCTTAATGGATATGATACTCGAACGGTGACCTCAGGATATGAGAAATATATGTATATTACTGATAAGGACAATGTATTAGAGAAACTACCAATGGTTTACATTATACATATATAAATCTGGTTGAAACAAATATGGTAGTGAAAGAAAAATATTGTGATCCTACGATATTTAGTTTATAGCATGACAGGTTAGGCCATCCAGGATCAACATTGATGTGAAGGATAATTGGAAGTACACATGGATGTCAATTGAAGAACCGTAAGCTCCCTTAAACAGGTAAAGTTACTCCATGTACATCTTGTTCACTTGGAAAATTAATTGTGAGACCTTCACCATCTAATATTGAAAAGGAATCACCTACATTTCTTGAAAGAATTCAAGGTGATATATGTGGACTCGAGTTGTTCATGGGCGGTACGACCTGCTAGTCCCAACCCGTTCGGCTCGTTCGAAAAGCGGGCTTGGACAATCATTCTCGAAAAAATGGGCGGGCTCGGGCTGGACTGCTAAAATTAGTGGGTGGATTCGGGCAATGAGAAAAAGAATTCGGACAAGCCCGCCTGACTCGTTATATTATTATAATTGATTAAATTTTATATGTAATTAATAATTTATTGTTTTTTATCAAAAGGATTTAAAAGTCGCTTTAGGTCCCACTACTAAGTACCAACCGTCACCCATATATATATATATATATATATATATATATATATATACTAGAAGCGTACTCGTGCAATACAGCGAGATACATCACGATTTTAATGTTTCATTTTATTTTTTGTTTTTTTGTCGATTTACAGTACGATTTTGGATGGTTTTGAGAAAATGATAATGCTTTTTTTATAAATTTGTTTAATTTAGGCTTAATAATATAATGTTTTTTATATTCTGAATTACAAAGTTCAGCTTGAAAGCCAATCGATCAAATTCCTCTACCTATAGCTCAAGATAGCACAAAATTAAGTATTTTGTTAGAATTCAATGATTATCTTATATATTTTAATGACATCTAGAAAAAATAACCAATTACATATTTAATAATACAATTAAAACAAATTTATAGTAATATAATATATTAATTAATAGTGATATATGGAAATGTCTGCATAAAAGAAAGGCCCCGCACATACCAAATTGGTGGGTGTTAGAAGCCTGCAGTAGTAATATGTATCTTGTGTTTTGATACTTGTAAATTAAGAGATTTTTAAAATCTTGCATAAAATTATGGTACCTTGTGCCTAATAATTTGTATTTAAGAGTTTTGTATCCGTCCTTTATAATATAATATAGATATATAATATGTGATGTGTTATATAGTACATCTTGAATCTCGTTCTTGAAGGTGGATAAATTCCGGACTTTGAAAGTTGATAAATCATTAGAGCTAAAATGTCTATGCTCCATATATTGTGAAAATACTTTTTTTCTACGCTATGTACATTGATATATTTTACGTCTTATTTTATGTTCTAAAGAACTTACGTAATTTCAATGATTTTACATAACTTATGATTTTATATAAGATTTTACTTTTTCAAATATAAAAAAATAAGCCTGCTAGCCCGTGGGTAAGCCCGACCCATTTATAAGGCGGGTACGGTTAAGTCCATAAGCCCGTAAAAACAGGCTTGGGTTTGCTATATTAGACCCGTTGGACAAAGAAATTATGTTAGGCCCGGGTCGGGCCCGACCTAAGCCCGCAAATGATCACCTCCAATGTGGACCAATTCATCCACCATGTGGACCATTTAGATACTTCATGGTGTTAATAGATGCATCAAGTATACGGTCTCATGTCTGCCTCTTATCAACTCGTAATGTGGCATTTGCAAAGTTTCTTGCTCAAATTATTAAATTAAGAGTACAATTTTCAGATTATTCTATTAAAAAAGTCAGACTTAATAATGCCGGTGAATTTACATCTCAAGCCTTTAATGACTATTGCATGTCTGTAGGAACTGTTGTTGAACATCCAGTAGCTCATTTTCACACACAAAATGGTTTAGCTGAATCATTAATTAAACGTCTCCAACTAATAGCTAGACCATTAATAATGAGAAAAATACTTCCAATTTCTATATGGGATCATGCAATTTTACATGCTTTTGGTCATGAGCCAAATATTTCCCACCATAGAATTTTTGGATGTGCAGTATATGTCCCTATTGCACCACCATAATGCACAAAAAATGGGTCCTCAAAGAAGGTTGGGAATATATGTTGGATATGAGTCATCTTCTATCATAAGATATCTTGAACCACTAACGGGTGATGTTTTTACAACACGTTTTGCCGATTGCCATTTTAACGAGACAATGATCCCAACATTAGGGGGAGAAAAGAAAATCCAGGAAAAGGATGTTTCATGGTGTAAACCATCATTGTTGTATCTTGATCCTCGTACGAAACAATGTGGAACAGAAGTGCAAAAGATAATGCATTTACAAGAAATTGCAAATCAATTACCTGATGCATTTACTGATACAAAAAGAGTGACCAAATTTTATATACCAGCTGTGAATGCTCCAGCTCGAATTGAAGTCCGAGTTGGACAAACAAATAATAAATTCACTGAAGAGTCTAAAGCACGCCTGAAGCATGGAAGACCATTGGGCTCTAAAGATAAAAATCCCAAAAAAAAACGACATAAATTGCAATTGGGAATGAGGAAAGTATTCCCGAAGAGACAAAATATCAAAAGTTCCCAAGAAGAGGAAATGAATGATATCAATAAAGATTTTGCAATCAATTATGGTATACGAAAAAGTTATGGAACATAAATGAAATGAGAAATATCGATGATATATTTTTGTAACACCCGTAATTTTCGGTAAGTAAAGGTCACCCGGACGTTTTTGGAACTTATAACGATGGGACTTTTGTTGGTAAATCATTATCTAAAGTCCCTTGGAGTATCGGGAGTGTTGGCATTGAAAAAGTTGAGTTTCGGGGCCCCGCTACAAGGACTGTCATAGTCGCACTGTCACAGTCACAGAGAAAGAACAGAGGCTAGGGGAGCTTGGAGACATTGCCTTGGGCAATGTCGCTAGTCAATGTCGCACCAGGGGTCTGTTAAATCGTGAATTTCAGCCTTTTTCTCATTTCTCACTTCTCAAATTCCACCCTTTCTCTCCCAAGCTGATTCCCACCTTCTTGGTTCAAACCCTAACCATTCCTATGGCCATTCACTTTGATTTTGAAGCATTTCCATCACCATCTAAGTCTTGGAAGTCTAGGATTCAAGAAGCTACCATTCCACCATCTCCATTGAAGTCTTCTTCAAGAAAATCTAGGGTTTTGAGTTCTATCAAAACCCACTATTGTAAGTTCATCCATTTTCTTTCTAACACTTTAATCAAGTTACAAATAATCCATCTTTGACCTCATAGTGTTTCTATTTATCAACTTTGGGTTGGTTGATTTTGGGGAGGTTAGGTCAAATTAGGGTTTTTGGCCAAAATAGAGATTTTGATATAAGATGTTTGGATCGATTATATATGGTTGAAGATGCATATTTATGGTTGGAAATTTACGGATCTAGGTTTTTGAAGGATTTTTTTGCTTGTAGACTCGGATTTCTTCAAGGAAGCTTAAAGCGGGGTAAAATCTAGATTTAGCCTAAATCTAGCAATGTGAGTTCAAGTTGATGTATGAAAACAGTGTACATGCCAAAATATTTATTTTAAAGTGTTTGTGTTTTACATTAAATTATTAACTGCTGATAAGTTTTGGTTATTTGAAAATATTTAAATTTATAAGCTTACATAACCCATATCTTTGGGATTTTTGGGTAGTTTGATAAATAAATCATTTTGATATGTTTCTTTGATGATATAATATATGAATGTAGGTTATTTTATATAATTGTCCATTTGGTGCATACGATTTTATAAACCATTGGAAAATACATATCTTTGCGTTAGGAGTTATTTTGGGAAACTTAAAGGGGTGAGTCCTTTTGGAAAACGCTTTGTTTTGACGAATGAGGAGTTTGGGGTTAATCACACTTTTGGTCTTTGTGTTTGCATAACTATAGGTTAAAAGTGTTTTATTGTCTGTACTGACATTTATTGTATAATAAAGGAATTTTGTTGAGCTTTGGCTCGGTTTGACTAAAATGAGTTTTGGGGACATTTGTCTGGCTTTAATAACTTAAAGTGCGGCTTTGGGTATGAGATGCATTTATTGCATTTTACTTTGGAGAATACATGCTTTTGTGTACGTGTGTCATTCATTTGGAGTCATGTATTTTAGACTGTAATGCATTGGATTCATAGGCATGTAAGTCGGTCATATGATAGTGAGAAGTCTTGATTTTCTCACCTTGGGGTTTATGTCGTGTTGACATTGTTGTATCCCGGTTGTTTTGCGGAGAGGGACCTTTATGGGTTGTACTCTGGGACCTTGGGTTTGGTGTTTGATGTTCTAATTCTTGTGCACGAGGGTTAGACATCGAGAGTTATCAAGTAAGGAGTTGAGGCTCCTATCTTGAATGCTAGGGAGTAGGCACTAGGGGTCAAGTGGGTACCCTGAGGATGAAACTCCACTAGAGACCGAACATGAAATAAGATCGTGTATCCTTGAGGTACAGCTCGGCAGAGCAGGCAATAAGGGATACGGTGTTTGGGACTTGAAATAAATTCCGACTGGAGGTGTAGCGCGGCAGAGCAGGCAATACAGTCATGATCTGAGGTGTAGTTCGACAACATGGTTATGTGGCTTAACTTTGTGTTCCGCCACGTACAATGGAATCGGGTCTCCCCCGTCACCAGAAGGTGTTAATTGAGTATTTAATTTTATCATTTTATTGTCCCTATTTTCGGTGACGTTTTACTTGTGGGGAATTGTTTACTCAATATTTATGGGTTGTGTATTATGCCCTGCCCACGTTTGGGGTGTTTCGAGAAGTAAAGTTTTATTTCGTGTTATTATAAATTGGGAGTTTTGCTTACTATTCACGTTTTGGGTGAGTTTGGGATTAAAGTGGTTTTACGAAAGAAGGTTCATGTGGGTTCCTTGTTTTAAAGGTGTACTTTTAGAAAATGGTGTCGTTTGAATTATTTAAGTGATTCAAAGTGAATTGCACCGTTAAATACCCTAAGATATGATATTTTGGAGTTGATCGAGTCGCTAGAAGCGGGAAACTTGTCGTGAATAACTAGGATGATCAGGTACTGTACGTTCATAATGGCACCTGGCCAGTGTTATGGTGAACCTACATGTTACATGTGTATACTTGAATTGCCTTGGCATGATTACCATTGGGGTAGTGGGAAAGTTTCTAAGCGAGTAGTTGATAGAGGAGTTGACATTCATAGCATTGTCACTTTGGAGTAATGGTTAAGCGCGATGAATACATTAAGTTGACCATCTTGAGTCGGAATTATTGGTCGAATTAGAACCATAGGCTTGTTAATTGACTCTATTTCGAGGAGAAATTGTGAGGTGAACCGATGAAATCGTCGATGATCGCCTTAAGATGTTTGAACATCCAGATGACAATAGTATGTCGGGAAATTGGGAAGCGTAGTCCTAAGATGTTGAGTGCCGACCAAATCTATGTACGGAGTTTATTTCTCAAATAAATTTGCACCAATTATTTCTCGTGTTTTCAAAGTATAAAGTGAGTTATGTTACGAAGTCTTGGTAAAGCATTTAGAACTTATCAGATTTTTACCGTGAGTTTAAGCTTACATGAAATTGTTTTGTTGCACGTGATTGCAAATATTTTTATTGAAAATCTTTACATCCCCATTTCGTGTCTAACGATATTTTCAGATGTTGAAATATCCGTGTTTTAATGTGATTTGGGGTATTGGGCAAGTTACTATGAAATTTTAACCTTGACGTTGGACCTCCTCCATGTATGTTAAGGTTTTAAAGGAAAGGTTATTCCCATGTTTTTGCGTCGGAGTTTCCTTGGGAATTTCAGTATGTACGAGTTTTGTCGAATTTTATGGAATATTATTTTGTGAAGTTTTCGGCGTGTGAGTGGACTTTGAAATGCGTGAGTTTTAAATTTTGTTGCATGTAAATTGCAATTTATTAAACGTCGTGTCTCATGCAAACTTTGTTGAAAAGTGTCACTTTACTTTTCATTGCGATAAAAAGGGGAAACTCTTAGAAGTTTAACATTTTAGACATATTGTCGTCTTATGCTTTTATGTTGGTAAATAAAAATATTGGCACCGCTCGTTTTTAGCGTTAATGAGTTTTATGAAAATTCAGTTGAGTTTTATGGCGTTTTAGTTTACGACCGTTTTGCGTCGTGCAGTAGAACTTTGAGAGGTGTATAATTGCATTATTGTGTGCGTTAACTTATTAGCCTTTGTTTAATATTTTTGGCTCGTGCGAGTCTTGCACCGGCATTTTTGCAACCGTAAGAGGCGTCTTGAGAGTTTTGTTAGGATATGTTATCCCCTTGTGTTATTTTGGGAGTATCAACGTCGTATGACTTCTCTTTTGGGTTGTTGTTTAACATTTTGTCTCATGCGAGTTTAGCATGTGACATCTTGCAACCGTACGGAACGTCTTAAGAATCTTAATGTTGTATGATTGCATCTTGAGTTTTACACAAGTATATGTGTACCCTATTTGATGTTGAATTTGGTTTACACTCGTGTGGGTAAGTATATGAAAGATTCATGTTGTCTCGTATTGAACTTTTGATCTAAACATGTTCAATTGTTGATTGTACTGTTATAAATTTTCCGTAATGCATTAAATGAGTTATCAGTATACATGTCATTGTAAATGCTATTTTTTTGTTGGACAAGTGCATTTTATTTGTGCGGCCCGAGGTTTGAACTCAATTTAAAAAAATTTAATTGTATTTGACCAAATCATGCACCCCTATCGTTTTACTAAGTTTTGAGGAATAAACTGATGTATATGAGTCTTGTTGGAAAGTTTTATTCCACGACGCTCTGTGGTTTAAAGGAAGGAATTTTGAGGTAAATTTTGTGAAGGTCCCTTTGGAATTGTACCAAACATCTATTGCATACGTTTTCGTACAGAAAGTTATTTTCACGTTCATAGTGTAATTGATGCATGCTAGGACCATGGCAACCCATTTGAAAACTTTGTTGCACATCTTTTGTTATTGACGTTATTAATGTGAGTATTGATCAAATGAATTTTGAAATAAATTTCTTTGTGTGGCTTTAATGATCACTGTGCACACCTACCGGGTAAACGGTAGTAGATTTTATATGTGCGATCAATTTTTATAAAACCGTTGCGTTTGAAAGTTTTGTAAATTTCAAATTGGCATATTAGCCTGGAAAACTTTGAACTCATTGTGGCTATAGATTTAAACCCTATGTTGAAAAGAGTTGTGATTAGGGACTAGAGGAGTCCTTGGGAATGGAAGCGTCAGATGATCTGACTTGTGCTCAGTCTTGAATTTTGGGTTTCAGTTCTGGATCTATGAGCACGCAAATAATTGAGGCATTAGGTTTACGTCTTTCCAGTTAATTAAGAGGTGATATTTCTGCTTGGGTAAACCTGCGAGATAAGGTCTTGTGTCACTATTTGCGCCTGTTTGGGTTCGATTGATGAGTTACTTGTTCGCTGACGTCAGGTTATAAGTTGACTGTGTGCCGTCTTGATGGGTTTTCATGAACAAAGGATTTATCATGGTCCGTTTGTTAGAGATGTAAGATTGAGAATATTAGTCCTCTGTTAGGAGTCAACCTTATTGTGACTATACTTCTGGAATGAAATATTGGGCGGGATGTCCACGTTTTTAATATCATCATTTTGGTTTTAGGCGTCGACTTGTTTTCTTGAAGTCAAAGAATCTTGGAATGCTTTGAGCTATTCCCGTTAGATCACGAGAAATGATGACCTCTCGGTGGTGAAATTTAAAGAAATATTAGAGGTTAGTAATTAAGTATTGATGCATATAGGTTTTCCCGATGTGGTAAAGATCTTATTAAGGGAAAGTTTTGGAGGTTGAGAGTAGATCGGAGTTGGGTGATGGCTAGATCTGCATTGACCAGCTACCTGGAGAGCATACTGGTACGCCCTTGGAAGAACGACCTTGTCAATATCAAGAATGGATAATTGAGAATTTTGAGAACTCTTTGGGATTTGATGTCGATCATTAATTTTGAGTTCAGAATCATGTGAATCGGAGATAAACTGGCCGGTGAAAAGATGAGATCACCAAACTGCCCTTGAGGTAGTACGTGTCACCCAAGGATGGGAGACTACCGCAGCCTCATGGTTAAAGGCTAAGATTAGTAAGATAAGTGTCCATTCGGATATAAGAGTGTTATGTCCAAGGGGACATTTATCGTGAGGACCAGCATGAGGTTATGGTGGTAGCTCTGGCGAGCGGAGTAGGGACAATCTATCTTGCGGGCAACGTTTCGTGGAAATTTAGATTTCGAGGACGAAATCTCTTTTAAGGTTGGGAGGATTCTAACACCCGTAATTTTCGGTAAGTAAAGGTCACCCGGACGTTTTTGGAACTTATAACGACGGGACTTTTGTGGGGAAATCATTATCTAAAGTCCCTTGGAGTATCGGGAGTGTTGGCATTGAAAAAGTTGAGTTTCGGGGCCCCAGAAAGGTCCCGCTACAATGCCCGGCGACTATGACAGTGTCATAGTCGCACTGTCACAATCGTAGGGAAGGAACAGAGGCCAAGGGAGCTTGGCAACATTGCCAGGCGACATTGCCCAGGGCAATGTCGCTGGTCAATGTCGCACCAGGGTGCAGTGGTCTGTTAAATCGCAAATTTCAGCCTTTTTCTCATTTCTCATTTCTCAAATTCCATCCTTTCTCTCCCAAACCGATTCCCACCTTCTTGGTTCAAACCCTAGCCATTCCTATGGCCATTCACTTTGATTTTGAAACATTTCCATCACCATCTAAGTCATGGAGGTTTAGGATTCAAGAAGCTACCATTCCACCATCTCCATTGAAGTATTCTTCAAGAAAATCTAGGGTTTTGAGTTCTATCAAAACCCACTATTGTAAGTTCATCCATTTTCTTTCTAACACTTTAATCAAGTTACAAATGTTCCATCTTTGACCTCATAGTGTTTCTATTTATCAACTTTGGGTTGGTTGATTTTGGGGAGGTTAGGTCAAATTAGGGTTTTTTTAAGCTAAAATAGAGATTTTGATATAAGATGTTTGGAGATCGATTATATATGGTTGAAGATGCATATTAATGGATGGAAATTTACGGATCTAGGTTTTTGAAGGATTTTTTTGCTTGTGGACTTAGATTTCTTAAAGGAAGCTTAAAGCGGGGTAAAATCTAGATTTAGCCTAAATCTAGCAATGTGAGTTCAAGTTGATGTATGAAAACGGTGTACATGCCAAAATATTTATTTTAAAGTGTTTGTGTTTTACATTAAATTGTTAACTGCTGATAAGTTTTGGTTATTTGGAAATATTTAACTTTATAAGCTTACATAACCCATATCTTTGGGATTTTTGGGTAGTTTGATAAATAAATCATTTTGATATGTTTCTTTGATGATATAATATGAATGTAGGTTATTTTATATAATTGTCCATTTGGTGCATACAATTTTATAAACCGTTGGAAAATGCATATCTTTGCGTTAGGAGTCATTTTGGGAAACATAAAGGGGTGAGTCCTTTTGGAAAACGCTTTGTTTCGACCAATAAGGAGTTTGGGGTTAATCACACTTTTGGTCTTTGTGTTTGCATAACTATGGGTTAACAGTGTTTTATTGTCTGTACTGACATTTATTGTACAATAAAGGAATTTTGTTGAGCTTTGGCTCGTTTGACTAAAATGAGCCTTGGGGACATTTGTCCGGCTTTAATAACTTAAAGTGGGGCTTTGGGTATGAGATGCATTTATTGAATTTCACTTTGGAGAATACATGCTTTTGTGTACGTGTGTCATTCATTTGGAGTCATGTATTTTAGACTGTAATGCATTGGATCCATAGGCATGTAAGTCGGTCATATGATAGTGAGAAGTCTTGATTTTCTCACCTTGGGGTTTATGTCGTGTTGACATTGTTGTATCCCGGTTGTTTTGCGGAGAGGGACCTTTATGGGTGTACTCCGGGACCTTGGGTTTGGTGTTTGATGTTCTAATTCTTGTGCACGAGGGTTAGACATCGAGAGTTATCAAGTAAGGAGTTGAGGCTCCTATCTTGAATGCTAGGGATTAGGCACTAGGGGTCAAGTGGGTACCCTGAGGATGAAACTCCACTAGAGACCGAACATGAAATAAGATCGTGTATCCTTGAGGTAAAGCTCGGCAGAGCAGGCAATAAGGGATACGGTGTTTGGGACTTGAAATAAAGTCCGACTGGAGGTGTAGCTCGGCAGAGCAGGCAATACAGTCACAATCTGAGGTGTAGTTCGACAACATGGTTATGTGGCTTAACTTTGTGTTCCGCCATGTACAATGGAATCGGGTCTCCCCCGTCACCAGAAGGTGTTGGTTGAGTATTTTATTTTATCAATTTATCATCCCTGTTTTCGGTGACGTTTTACTTCTGGGAAATTGTTTACTCAATATTTATGGGTTATGTATTATGCCCTGCCCACGTTTGGGGTGTTTCGAGAAGTAAAGTTTTATTTCGTGTTATTATAAATTGGGAGTTTTGCTTACTATTCACGTTTTGGGTGATTTGGGATTAAAGTGGTTTTACGAATGAAGGTTCATGTGGGTTCCTTGTTTTAAAGGTGTACTTTTAGAAAATTGTGTCGTTTGAATTATTAAAGTAAATCTTTCCGAACGTCTGTGATTTAAACTACTTTCTCTCTCTCTTTAGAAAATGTATTTATTTAATGTTGTAAACTCTTGAACTTACTAGGCGTTAGCCTAACCTTTTATTTGTCGGCATGTGCATCAGATTCCGGTTGGGGGAAGAGGTTCTAGCGTTTTGGTGAAGTGTTGAGTGCTAGGAGTATGTGCAAGGGTGAGTGGCTTGATGAAGTCTTCCGCTTTATTCGTTAAGAAAAGTTACTGTCTCTTTTGGGTTTTAGTAACACCCGATCTTGATTAGTCTTTATTCGAGACTAGACCTTTTATTTGTTGGAGTTAAATCTAGTATTCTTATTGATGTGACTCAAGTGTTGATTTGTATAATAGATTTTATTCTTTTTGTTATATAATTGAAAGTTTTAAATTAGTTGCTCTTTCCAATTTCGAGGGTGTTACAAGTTGGTATCAGAGCTTAAGTTTGAGAGAACTAGGTATTGATTTTTGGATGCCTAGACTCAAACTGGCGTTCTTTTAAGTGATTGAAAGTGAATTGAACCTTTAAATACCCTAAGATATGATATTTTGGAGTTGATCGAGTCGCAAGAAGCGGGAAACTTGTCGTGGATAACGAGGATGATCAGGTACTGTACGTTCATAATAGCACCTGGCCAGTGTTATGGTGAACCTACATGTTACATGTGTATACTTGAATTGCATTGGCATGATTACTGTTGGGGTAGTGGAAAACTTTCTAAGCGAGTAGTTGATAGAGGAGTTGACGTTCATAGCATTGTCACTTTGGAGTAATGGTTAAGCGTGTGAATACATTAAGTTGACCATCTTGAGTCGGAACTATTGGTCGAATTAGAACCATAGGCTTGTTAATTGACTCTATTTCGAGGAGAAATTGTGAGGTGAACTGATGAAATCGTCGATGATCGCCTTAAGATGTTTGAACATCCAGATGATAATAGTATGTCGGGAAATTGGGAAGCGTAGTCCTAAGATGTTGAGTGCCGACCAAATCTTTGCACGAAGTTTATTTCTCAAATAAATTTGCACCAATTATTTCTTGTGTTTTCAAAGTATAAAGTGAGTTATGTTACGAAGTCTTGGTAAAGCATTTAGCACTCATCAGATTTTTAGCGTGAGTTTAAGCTTACATGAAATTGATTTGCTGTACGTGATTGCAAATATTTTTATTGAAAATCTTTTCATCCCCGTTTCATGTCTAACGATATTTTTGGATGTTGAAATATCCATGTTTTAATGTGATTTGGGGTATTGGGCAAGTAACTATGAAATTTTAACCTTGACATTGGACCTCCTTCACGTATGTTAAGGTTTTAAAGGAAAGGTTATTCCCATGTTTTTGCATCGGACTTTTCTTGGGAATTTCAGTCTGTACGAGTTTTGTCAAATTTTATGGAATATTATTTTGTGACGTTTTCGACGCGTGAGTGGACTTTGAAATGCGTGAGCTTCAAATTTTGTTGCGTGTAAATTGCAATTTATTAAACGTTGTGTCCCATGCAAACTTTGTTGAAAAGTGTCACTTTACTTTTCATTGCGGTAAAAAGGGGAAACTCCAAGAAGTTTAACATTTTAGACATATCGTCGTCTTATGATTTTATGTTGGTAAATAAAAATATTGACACCGCTCGTTTTTAGCGTTAATGAGTTTTATGAAAATTCAGTTGAGTTTTATGGCGTTTTAGTTTACAACCGTTTTGCGTCATGCAGTAGAACTTTGAGAGGTGTATAATTGCATTATTGTGTGTGTTAACTTATTAGCCTTTGTTTAATATTTTTGGCTCGTGCGAGTCTTGCACCGGCATTTTTGCAACCGTAAGAGGCGTCTTGAGATGGGTTTTTGTACGGAAAAGAAATGAGAAAAATGAAATTATGAGATACAAAGTCAGACTTGTGGCTCAAGGTTTTTCTCAACGACCAGGAATTGATTATGAAAAAACATAATCTCCTGTTATGGATGCAATCACTTTTAGATATTTGTTGGGTCATCTAAGATTTGAAGATGACCTCCCCTTTTTGGCTTGTAATTGTATATCTATAAAATGTTGTACACTTTCATACTTAGGATATCTTATGGTTCTTTGTAATAATTTAGTTGTGCTTTAAAAGATCGGTGAATCGAAGACCAACCGAAGTCAACATGAAGAAAATCTACTAATGCGGATCAAGATAAACTTCAAGAGAACCAAGCTACATATGCCGAAGATTTGCAACATCTTCGGCATACCTTCTCTCTGTCGATTACTCTCATGTTCGGCAGAGGACATCCCTGCCGATTACTCCTCTATCGGCAATCTATGTCGATCCTTCGGTAGAACTCCATATTGTTGAATATATCTTATTCGGTAATACCTTTATAGCAAATCCTCATGATTTGACTATACTTCCTCATTCCCAAGGTTCTTCTGACAAAAGGAATGGAAACTTCTAATGCACAGAGGATATTCACTTGAGTTCCGATCTGATTGAGACTTTCTTCTTAACAAATCTCAAAAAGATTTGTAACAGGAATATTTTATTAGGATATTGTCTTATCATAGTACAAAAGTCACCTTTTGTATTTTTGATAAGTCACTTCAAATATCTTATAATTTATTGAAGATATCTCAAGGATCCACTCAACGAATGACAAGTGTCCTTTGCATTTAATGCATGAGGTAGTATATAAAGGGTGAAGACCTCTCCATGCAAACCACGCTTTTCAGCTCAAGAATTCTCAATGCATTCAAGCAAGTTGATAGTTACCTCTCTCCTCATAGTTTTTTGTTCTTTAAAGTTGTGTTCTTAAAAGTTTCTAAGTGCTAAATTGTTAGGATGGTTTTAACTATTCTTTTCCACAACAATCTTTTTATAAATTAAGTGTAATTCTTGATATTTCATATCTATAAAAAATTAAAATTAAGTGATATTTTTGTGTATTGTATTCACCCCCCCCCCCCCTTCTACAATCCTTGTTTTGTTTACTTGGGACTAACAAGTGGTATCAGAGCGGTTGGTTTAATCTAATAAACCAGATCCGCAATGGCATCGCCGTTCAATGCTAAAGTTGATTCTTCTTCTCAAAACTCTTTTCATCTTGACAATGGCTCCATAGCAAAGCCACCCAAGTTCAACCCAAACAATTTTTCCCTATAGAAAAGTCGAATGATGTTGTTTCTTGAGGGTGTTGATAATCGTTACCTGACTGTTCTTCGTGAGGGGTCTCTTGTCCCTAAATTCTGGGACAAATTTGTCAAATCTTCCAAAGAAAAAGAAAAAGACAAAGATAAGGATATTGTGTATCAAGATTCCGATGACTCTTCGGATGAGGAAAGAACTTCTGATACTGGAAGGTATATTGTCAAAAAGACCAAATAATACACTGAGGAAGACAAGCGCCTTGTCGGCCTTGATTCTAAAGTCCAAGCAATCATTGCTCTGGCTCTTCCCGATGAAGTGTATCACTCCTTGGTAAACCTCTCTACCGCCAAGGAAATGTGGTTTACTCTGTGTGTTCTGTACGAAGGTACAAATGAAGTAAAGAAAAGCAAAAAGATCTCTCTCGTATGCAAGTACGAACTATTCTCCCATGAAAGGGAGAATCTCTTTCTGACTACTACAACTGTTTCAACAATCTTCTTAATGATCTCAAGTTACTGGGGAGATTGTATGATAATGAGGAAGTCCTATGCAAATTTATGGATGGACTTCCAGACTTTTGGGAGAACATTTGTACTTGCAACAAAACGACCAAGGATCTTGATCATCTTCCCCTTACCGTGCTTTATGGAACTCTCTTTAATTATGAGCAAACCCGAATCCAAAGGAAGGCTATCATAAAAGAGATAAAATTCCCTTCTATGGCTCTTAGCAGCGATAGCTCCAAGAAATCTATGTGTATTCCTCGCATCACCTATCCTTCAGATGAATCTGACCGAGAGAGTCATGATGACTCAGATCACCATTCGGAGGCCTATCTAAGTGAAGCCGATGATGAGGGTGAGGAAACCTCAGTTGACCAGATGACTGAGGAAATGGGTATGCTGGCCAACTTTTGTAAGTTCAGAAACAACCATCCTTCAAACCGTTTTAGAACTAATAGAAAATCTTCTTTCTCCTCTAAGAACTCTAAGAATAAATCCCAAGAGGAATGCTACGCATGTGGCAAGAAAGACCATTTTGCATCTGAGTGAATAAGCAATCCTCCAAGGAAATCCAAATCAAACTCTTCCAACTCTTCCAAAGGGAGAAGATTAAGATCTATCTCCACAGGTCGATCTCACTCTCGAAAATCTTCTTCTTCTTCTTTCAAAGAAAATTTTGATCGAGCTAAAAAGTACAAGGCAAAGTATAAAAGAGAAAAAGAGAGAAATGAAAGCTCACACTGAAGAGGAAAGGGGTTAATGGACGAATCCCATGACTGGGCCGATGAACCCACTTCTAAAAGCGAAAAGGAGATTTCAAGCAAGTATCTTATGTCCAAGCTAGATGATGCAGCCAATGCCAAGGATACTGATACAACAATGAACTTTTCTGCTGAGTGCTCTTCCTCCTCTTCCCAGGTACATCCCCTTCACTCTCTCTCAAATGATGAAAAGATGGAGGCATATGATTCTTTAACTGTTCTTTACCATAATGAAAAAGATGCCAAGAAAAGAGCAAATGCTAAGATCAAGTATCTCTCCTATAACTACAAGTCTATCTGTCTCAGTTAAAACATTTTGACAAAACCAAAGCTGAGTTAGAAGATCTGAAAACCATCAACTTTGTCCTTGCAAAAGAGAAAAATAAATTGTTTAAACGTCTTCAGAAAGAACAAGAAATTATTAGCAAATGGACAACCTCTTCTAAGAATCTTGAAAAGATTTTTCAAGACCAGGTAACTGGTGATGATAAATTTGGTCTCGGTTATGGTAAAATGGATGTTGATTATCCTTCTTCTCAGATTCCCTCTTCTTCTCAGATCCATCATTCTTCTTCTAAACTACCCCCATACTCTCATGAATGTATTGATTCTGACTTAGGAGATTCTGGTTCTATGTATTCAATGGATCTTTGTGATTCTAGAAAATTTGGAATTTTTGTTTCTGCTAAACAAACCAAACCTCAACATGAGGAGGATAAATATTCGAATGATTTTGTTAAACCCGTGAATGATCTTTTCAAAACATTGAATCTTGATGAAGCCTCTTCTTCTTCTTCTTCCTCTAAGAAGCCCACTCCTCTTGATAAAGGAAATCTGTTATCATTGACCTTCCCTTAAAAAGAAAGATGACACCTTTTTCAAAAGGTAAATCTCATGTTCCACCTATTGAGTTTATTCCCAGATCTGTAAATTCGAAGAAGCCAAAATCTAAGGGAATTTCTATCTCTTCTAGAAAGGGAATTCTGGGACCCATGCCTAGTATTCTTCCTAAACCCAACATCAACTTTTTTCATGTTTTCGGTTGTGTGTGCTTCATTCTTAACGCCCGAGAACATCTTGGGAAATTTGATCCCAAGGCTGATGAAGGAATATTTATGGGTCATTCTCTCACTTCCAAAGCCTATAGAGTCTACAACCTCCGGAGAAAATGTATTGATGAATCAATACATGTAAAGTTTGATGATCAAAAGTCATCAACACTTTCTTGTGATGACAATGAATTGTATCAATGGATCACTTCTTGTGTAGGAGAAGATTCACACAGTCAAAATTCGGCAGGACCTTCGTATGTCCCCTTTTCGGAAGATCTCCCTTCACATAATTTCCAACCTTCATCCTTATCCCTTGTTGATCCGAACCATCAGATTGTAGTTTCTGAGATTCCTACCGAACCCTCCTCTTCATATTCTCCAAAACCTCTTCCTGCACCTCTTCCACCAGCTACTAAATGGACCAAAGATCACCCCCATTGAACAGGTCATAGGTGATCAATAGGCAGGTGTTAGAACAAGAAGAGGGATTGGAAATATTTGCCTCTATGTGAACTTTCTCTCTGTCATGGAACCCAAGAAAGTTGAAGAAGCTCTAGTTGATCCATGTTGGATCACTGCTATGCAAGAAGAGCTCTCTCAATTTGAAAGGAACAATATCTGGAGACTTGTTCCCCATCCTTCTGGAAAGACCATCATTGGCACTAAGTAGGTCTTCAGAAACAAGATGGATAAAGAAGGCACTGTCATCAGAAACAAATCTAGGCTTGTTGCTCAAGGCTATAGACAGGAGGAAAGAATCGAGTATGATGAAACCTTTGCTCCTGTTGCTAGACTTGAGGCAATAAGAATCTTTCTAGATCATGTTGCACATAAAAACTTTCGGGGCTTTCAAATGGATGTTAAGAGTGAATTTCTTAATGGAGAACTTGCTGAAGAAGTCTATGTAAAGCAACCTCCTGGTTTTGAAGATCCTGCTCATCCTGACTATGTGTTCAAACTAGATAAAGCTCTCTATGGTCTTAAATAGGCTCCTCGGGCCTGGTATGATACATTATCAGACTTTCTTCTCTCCAACAAATATACCCGCGGTAAGATTGACAACACTCTCTTTCTCAAGAAGACCAAAGGTAATATTATTCTTGTTCAAATCTATGTGGACGATATCATTTTCGGTGCTACTGACGAGTCTCTTTGTCAGGAGTTTGCCTCTCTCATGAAGAGTAAATATGAGATGAGTATGATGGGTGAGCTAACATTTTTTCTTGGTCTTCAAATCAAACAAACTTCTGAAGGGATTTTCATAAACCAAAGTAAATACATTCGTGACCTTCTAAAGAAGTTTAATTTTGAAAATTACTCCCCCATGAAAACTCCCATGGCACCACCTCTTAAAGTTCATGCTGATCCAGCTGGTAAACCAGCTGACATCACTAATTATAGAGGAATGATTGGTTCTCTTCTTTATCTTACTGCTATCAAACCAGATATTATGTATGCTACCTGTCTATGTGCGCGTTATCAAGCCAATCCTAAGGAATCACAATTGGCTGTTGTAAAACGCATCTTTCGGTATCTAAAAGGTACCATGAATCTGGGTCTTTGGTATCCCAAAGACTTAGGTTTTGATCTAATTGGCTATTCAGATTTTGACTTTGCAGGATCGAAAGTAAACAGGAAGAGTACAACTAGAAGCTTCCAATTGCAAGGTGGAAACTTGGTCAGCTGGTCAAGTAAGAAACAACATTCAGTCTCCACTTCTACTGCTGAAGCTGAATATGTTGCAGCTAGAAGTTGTTGTGCTCAGATCTTGTGGATGAAGAATAAACTACAAGACTATGATCAAGTCTACTCCCGAGTCCCCATACTATTGACAATTCAAGTGCAATAGCTATTGCCATCAACCCGGTGCTTCACTCCAGATCAAAGCACATAGATATCTTATATCATTTTATCAGAGATCATATCTCTAAAGGTGATATTGAGCTGTACTTCATCCCTACTGATCCCCAGCTGGCAGATCTCTTTACCAAGTCTCTCGATGAAACAAGATTCAACTTCCTTATTGAATCTCTAGGTATGTTAAATCTTGAGTAAAAAAAATCCTAAGTCCTTTCTACCGAACTCTTGTTTCGGTAAGCCTCTTCTTCGGCAATATTCTCCTCTTACCGAATTTCTTCTTTCGGTAAGACTTGTACCTACCGAATGGTGGATTGATCTCACCATTTCCGTAACACCTCTCCTTACCGAAACTTTTCTAACTTCGGCAAACCTCACCTTTGTCGAAACACTCTCTCACAAGAACTCAAAGTTTGGCAACCTCTCCCCTTTGGTAAGCCTCTTGCATACCGAACACACTCTTGCCGAAACTATTCTACTTTCGGTAAGCCTCAAGCCTACCGAACATAGTCTTCTCATTTTTCGGTAACCCTCACTACTACCAAAACTCTTCCCATATTTCGGCACCTCTCATTCTTACCGAAGTTATTCTGACTTCGACAACCCTGATCTTTGTCGAACTTCTCCTCTTTGTCGAACATCATTCGACATCTTTAATGCTGACATATTTTGTTCTTATCCTCTCCTTGCCGAACTATTTTTGGCACCCCCGACTTCCCAATCACAGAGTGACATGTATCACGATTTGACACGCCATGTCAGGGACACGACGTTTGGTAACCCCCCACGTCCCTAACATAGCCGTTTTCGGCCCTTTCTACTTCCCCACGATCCTAAACCTTAACCACCATCATTGCTTTTTAAAACTTATTTAATTTCATTAAATAATTTTTGAAATCCGGTTTCCCCCCACCTATAAATATTTCCCATCACGTTCTTTTCTGGTTTCACCATCTTCTTCATTCTCTCAAGAACTCTTCACTCTAAAACCTGCAAGTATTATTTCAAGCTTCTCATTCTCCATCAATGGCCTCCTCAAAGTCCTCCAAGACAAGCAAGAACACACCACTCACTAGGGAATCTCTTGTGTTTCCCACATGCAACCACATTGCACATTTTAGTGCAGATATCGATCACCCGGAGTTCAACCAGGTATCAATCTTCCTTCAACGATCCCCTATTTGACATGCTCTTACTGCTTCTACCAAGATGAGCAAAATGCTCCTTGGCAACTTCTAGTTTACGTGCTCCTACGATGAAGAAACCCACAAGGTATCCGCCTCTATTCTCTCTGACTCTGAACATCCCGATCTTACATTCGAGGTTGAAGATGTTCGCTCTATCCTTCAACTTCCGGCCTTTAAACCCTATGCTCCTTTCCCTACTAATCACGAGCAAGAGGAAGTTATCAAGGCCCTTAACTACATCCATGATGGCAAGGGCAAAGGGTCCGAAACTCTACATCGCAAAAACATGGGCAGAGTGTGGAATTTCTTTTTCTCCCATCTTATTTACTGCATTTCTCACAAGACCTCTGGATGGGATCAGTCTCCAGCAACATGACGCGGTTGGCCCTTGCACTGATGTTCATCCGGCCTATCGACTTTGCCCAGGTGATTTTTGACTCCATTGTTGCGATGACCTTTCCTTCTCGCACCTCACATGTGGCTCTTCCATGTTTTCTATCTCTGATTATGAACAACAATCTAAAAGCTTTTCTTGATGCCGATTTTGCCCTACTAGAGCCGACTGTCATATATGACTTGATGCCCAATCATGTAGGCAAGCAAGTGTTGAGCAAAGGTTTGAAGGCTACCGACAACCCCTTGACTCCAGGTATGATTACTTTTGCTACAACTTCCAATCCGATTTTGGGTGCTCTAGTGGGTGTGCAAGCCGAAAGGCCTGAACAAACATTGGGTCACGACATTTCGGTGGCCCCTATTCCCCCTTCTTCTTCCCGGGCCAAATCGGTAGCCCATAAAAAGAAGAAGGCTACTGGTAACGTCACGCTCACTTCCATGACACTGTCTCCGAAAAAGTCTTCGGAGACTACCCATGTCACACCTTCTCCTTCATTAAAGCGGCGAGGCTCTAAATCCCCCCTAAGTCTCGTTATAAGAGGCTTAAAAAGCCACACTTGGTCAAGCCTCACACTCCTTCTACCGATTCTCTAAAATTGGTTGAAGATGAAATTCTCCCAGTTTGACCACGGGAATATATTAAACCCAAGCCTGCCTCCTCCATTCCCTCTCAAAAGGATTTGGTTGTACAAACGGGGACCCCAACTAAACCTTCACCAACATTTCGACTGTTGGATGAAGATGAGTTGGTTTCCTCCCTGGACCAACGTTCCTCTTCCCCACGTCACGGCCTATCACCCAGGTTTATGCCTGATGTTTCTGCACAACTTTTTGGAAATGCTCTTCCATGACACTACCTCATACGATGCCACCTAACAATTCCCTTCTCCCAAGGGAATCGGTTTGGCCGCCATTATCTCTGCCGAAAAATCCCCCTCACCTACCCATTCACTGAAAAAACCCTCCCCCAAAAGGCGTTCACCTAAACAACCTTCCCCCAAGAAACCTTCACCGAAATCCTCACTCAAAAAGCCCACCCCTTCTCTCCAATCCACTCCCAAACACTCACCCCCACACTCTACCTCCTCCTCAACCGATTACCCACCTGATTTCCCGCATAAAAGACAACCTATTGCACCTCACCGAACCTTACCTCATTAACCTCCCTCCCCCACCGCCGAAAGAGCGGGACCATCGGCAACACCACCATATGTTCCAGATTCCACTCACCCTCACCTTCCCATACCTCCAGATGTCCTTGTCGATATTCTTTATACAAATCGGCAGCACGGAATGCTTGGCACTCAATTTTCCAATTTAAGGGCGGAATATGAGCGGTTTCTTGCCTCCACCGGTCATCGTATCAATCTTCTGGAACAGGGTGCTCTTCGACACACGTGACTCGCTGATAATCTGGAGGCCAACACTAAATCTCTCATTATCGTGATCGATCTCCTCAAAGAACAAAGTGTTGAGCTCCTCAAAGTTCAAACTGAGTTCTTCAAATGCATGGATGCTATGGAACAAGCCATTCAGAATCTGGCTAACCTTCTCGGGGATGCTTTGGATGTTGTCCTTAATCATTTGGAGCAGCTCATCAAGGGTCACACCAATCTTGCCATTTTGGTAGCCGCTCTCAAAGTTGTTTCTGATGCTCGGGATCAGGAGCTTGCCTCTCTTCGGTAACGGACCAACAGTCAGGATCAGATAAATGCTCAACTTCTGGAGGCTCTTTCTAAAATCAATGCTAAGCTTGACAGTATGCCTGCCTTTGTTGCTCAGTATTGTGTCGATTCTATGGATCTTGACATCACCGATGCTGCTTTCGGTCATGGTGATCATGTTTGTCTTCGTTGGATCGATCGCCGACTGGGCCGTGTGTCGACCAAGGCTGGAATTTCTTCTCCGGCACACACTGAGGGGGAGAAACCATCTGAGGGGGAGCACAATACCCCTCACATTACTATTACCAGTGCACATCGGGAAGAACCTCACTATCCCCCTCCTCAGCAAATTTTTCGGCAAGAAGGACCTTCAGTTGAGGGGGAGCAACCGAAAGAAAAAGAACCGGAATCTTCGGCTGCTGCCGAAAAGGAAGGAACTGGTGATGCATTCGCTGCCGACGTTACCAAAGGTAAGGGAACCGACCACTTTTCTAATGTGGTCGAAGAGTCTAAGGGGGAGCGTGAACCAAAGAAGGATAAAGGAAATAAGAAACTTACCCCTGAGGAAGAAGCTGTCGAAGCCAAACGTCTTAAAGATGCTAGGAATAAGCAATTTGCCGATGGTGGTGGGTTGAAGCTTGCTCTTCCTCCTAAGACTATTTCCTCTGAACTTAGGCTATCGGCTGATGAGCTTAAGAAGGCTGAGCTAGCTCAAATTGAGCATGATAAAAATAAAGAGCTAGCTCAGAAGTTGGCAGAGGAAGAGGCCGAAAAAGCAAAAGTTTCGGCTGATGCTATTGATGCTCAACTTCTTGAATTGGGTGCCTTGGAAGAGTCAGCCAAGAAAAATAAAAAAATCAAGGCTATGTGCATCCAATGGTATCATAATGCCCTCTCTAACCGAAGATCCTCTCCCAAAATTATTGATGTCAAAATTCTCAAACCTTCTAGAGAATGTGACACTACTCTATTGTATATCATAAGGGAAGATCTATCAAAGTGTGTTGAGAGACTTGATTCTCTCATAAAGTATGGCATTACCGAATGGATGGAGATTATGGACTACATGAACAAGAGTGTAAATGCTCTTAGACCCGAAGTGGAAAAGTTCATTAAAGATCTTCAGAAGAAATTCGGCTTCTACCGAAGGCGATATCAAATTGAGCACACTCCTGCCGAAAAGAAGATCATCGATAAAATCTGATATTCCCATATTCTAGTTTCTAATCAAGATTAATCAAACAAACAAGATTAACAATCAAATTACCTGTTTGATTTCAATTCAATTCCAAGATTACACTTTCTATCTCTACAATCTCTCTCTAACGAACTCTCTCTCTCTCTGATATTTATCTCTATAAAATACAACTGAACTCCACTTCTATTTGTTGCTTACTTACAAAATACAAAGAATACAAGACTATTTATATCAACAACTAATACAAGGAAAAACAAATACAAAATACATTGACTTTTATTACAAAAGACTTTGACTTTAATGAAAGTTGACTTTCTTCAGCTTTGACTTTCTTGAACTTTGACCTTCAGTCTTCTTGATCTTGTATCCAACATATTTATGCTCTAACAATCTCCCCCTTTGGATTCAAGATCACTATTGAAAGATCTAGCAATTCAGTCTTCACTTTAACTCTGTCAAAATAATCTCCTCTTTTCTTTAACGGTATTCTTTCCAAAACTGTCTTCAAATGATTAACAATCTCCCCAAAACTTTCACAATAATACTTTCAGACTTTGGAAAGAAATTATCTTCAGAATCAGCTCGGATTTGCTTTAGCAAAAAAAATCTTCAAAGAAAATTTCCTCAAATCTTCAGAAGTTCTTTGATCTTCTTCAAATCTTTACTTTAAACTTTTCTGACTTGGACATTTCTGAAAATCATCTCTCAAAACTTTATCACTTCTTAATACCATCTCCCCCAAACTACAAAACTTTAACATTTCTTGATATCATCTCCCCCTTTTTGATGATTTGAGTATATATATTATCAAAACTTTTCTCCCAATAAATGTCTTTGACCATTCTAATATGTCCAAGAGCCTCTGATTCTGTGATCCATAACCAAGTAATCATCTAGATCTTTTCAAATCTAGACAAAATAAGAACACGTAACTCCTGAATCAACAAATGAATCAGTTAAAAATTCCTGTCAGTAACACAAAGTCACTGTGTGTAACGAATACACAATATAAAGGAGCTTTTTGATGTTCACTCCCCCAGGGCTTCCATCCAATCATCGAAATACCACAAAGGCAATTTCTATGAATGTTATGACAAAGAAACAAATTCTTTGTGTGTTCGTGCATGTGTAGAAAGAATTAAGCACTTGATGATTGCTTTAAGTAAGGCTCAACATTGTGTAAACCACTGAGACAACAGTAGATAAACACAGACTCAATGTGCATGATTGAAGTGCGAAGGTGGGGCAGACTTCCTTCTTTTTCAATATCCAGATTTTCCAAAAGAAAACCAGATAGATTATGTGCTGCGTCCCCAGAAAAAAGTGAAACATTTTCTTTTGGAGAAGAAAATGAGTGGCTGGTGGGGTATTGTCAAGAGTTGGCATGGGCTAGTTACCTGTTTCAATAATGTTCACCAAAGAATTGTGAAACATTAGTAATGTGGCTGCCCGGCTCAGAAAGTAGTTGGTGCAGAGTTTGATATTCTTTTACTCTGATCTCACACCCTCTTTCTTTTAATCATTAAACTCACTACTAACCAAACTCTCCTTTACATTTTACCTCATCACACCCACACTCATTTCTTTTCGACTCCTCACACTCAATCACTAATGGTTTAACTTCTTGGGTAGAAATCACTGGTTAACGTGATTCCATAGAAGTTCAGTTAATTCCTAGCACAAAGAACCCATATTTCCTATAAAAGCATAATGTTGCTCAGATGATTTAACTATAGCAGTTAAAGCTCATATACAAATGTCAGATGTAAATATGCTCAGAAATATAATCATGAAGATATGAGCATTTTTAAAACATAGAAGTATTTTCAAACAAGTATATTGAATGAATGAACATGAATGCAAAAGACTTGTTTGAAAATCTGACATTGTATGAAAATGATCAGAAATTGTATGAAAATGATCAGAAATGAATGATATAAGAACTAAGGCTTATGGTCAAAAATAACGGTATAGTCTATATGAAACAAAAATATAGACATTCTTGAATGAAACACTTCAAAATGAAATATCGCTCAAAAATCTTTGAAATACAATCGGGGTGTCTTACCATCGAAAAATATGTTTCAATATGAGACATGGTAAGAACATTTAGAACAAAAAAAAAATCAAACCGGTGTGTGTGAATACTTGAAAGTATATAGAAAAGACAATACGGAAGTATTTATCTTTGGAAACACACGGTTTGTTTATCAATTTAGCACAAAAATTAAAAAATTAAAATGAAAACATTTAAAATCACACTTCCAAATTATAAAATCTGTTTAAAAATCGGGAAGTGGTTTGAACATTTAAGAACATGTTTTCTATATCTGAAAGTTGTCCTTCTTTCAGATATATTTGAGATTAAGATAAGAAATTTACCTTTTCACTAAATCTTAATTCTCATGAAGTCATACTTAAGTCAAAATGATATGATCTTGTCATCCTCTCTCATCCTGCACAAGTCTCAAAGTCTAGTCAAAAATTTATTCACAAAATTTATTCGAAAAATAAAAGAACATAAAACAGTAAAACGATTAAAGAACGAGTTCTGATTTGAAATAATCAGAAATCATAATCTTACTCCTTTTGATATTATATACTCCCCCTAAAATCATGCATTACAAAAAAAAATTGTCATTTAAGTAAAATACAGAAATTAGTTATGCTCCCCCTCAAATGAATGTAGATCATGTAAAATCTTCTCTTACTCCCCCTGAGATCATGAGCAAACATGTTAAAGTGCAGATATACTTCAGAAATAAAAATAAAGAAAAATGATGAAAAATAACAATTCGTAACTTTATTAGGTAACAACCGATTATGTCTTAAGATTTAACATACCAAGCTTAGAGACAATAAAATTAAATATCTTTTCATCTAATGGTTTGGTAAATAAATCTGCAAGTTGATAATCTGTTTTTACAAAATAAAGTTCAATTGTTCCTTTTTCTACATTATCTTTTATAAAATGATACATGACATCAATGTGTTTGGTTTTCGTATGCTGAACAGGATTAGCAGATATCGCGATTGCACTCTTCGAGTCACAATATATAGGAATTTTATCGAACTTGAATCCATAGTCTCGCAGCTGTGTTCGCATCCACAAGACTTGAGAGCAGCAACTGGCAGCAGCTACGTACTTTGCTTCAGCAGTCGATGTGGAAACGCATAATTATTTCTTTGATGCCCAGCTTACGAGCTTGTCTCCAAGGAATTGAACATGACCTGAAGTACTCTTTCTGTCCAACATGCAACCTGCATGATCTGCATCTGAATATGCAGTCAGTTGAAACCCAATATCCTTAGGATACCACAGACCAAGGTCTGCAGTCCCCTTCAGATACCTAAAAATCCTTTTGACAGCAGCCAAATGGGATTCTTTGGGAGCAGCCTGATATCTAGAACATAAACATGTTGAAAACATAATATCCAGTCTACTAGATGTAAGATACATTAACGATCCTATCATACCTCTATAAGTTCTAACATCAACACTTTTACCCGAAGGATCAGTGCTAATTTTAGTACCTGGTGCCATCGGGGTTCCAATTGATTTACAATTTTCCATTTTGTACTTCCGAAGAATGTCTAAAATGTACTTAGATTGGTTAATGAAAATCCCCGTAGAAAACTGCTTAACTTGTAATCCGAGAAAGAAATTCATCTCTCCCATCATACTCATTTGAAAACGTGACACCATGAGGTTAGAAAAGTTTTTGCAAAATTTTGGATTTGTAGAACCAAATATTATATCATCAACATAAATCTGAATAAGAATAATATCAGCTTTTTCCTTTTTGATGAATAAAGTGGTATCAACCTTACCTTTAGAAAAACCGGACTTGACCAAGAATTTAGATAAAACGTCATACCATGCTCGAGGGGCTTGTTTTAAACCGTACAGGGCTTTGCCCAAGATGTAGACGTGATCTGGCTTCTCTGGATTGACGAACCCTTCTGGTTGAGACACGTACACTTCCTCTTTAAGAATGCCATTCAGAAAGGCTGTTTTCACATCCATCTGAAAGACTGTGAAATTCTTATGAGCTGCGTAGGCTAGAAACATGCGGATTGCTTCTATACGCGCTACTGGAGCATACGTCTCATCGTAGTCTATGCCTTCCTCTTGCCGGTAACCTTTGGCAACAAGTCTAGCTTTGTTCCTTATGACGATACCATCTTCATCCTTTTTATTCTTGAATACCCATTTAGTTCCTATCACTGTTTTACCTTCTGGTTTTGGAACTAATCTCCAAACCTTTAATGCTTCAAACTGATTGATCTCTTCTTGCATAGCAGATACCCAGTCCGAATCAGCAAGAGCCTCTGATACTCGCGTTGGCTCAATCTTACTGAGAAATGAGTCATGCATACATTGATTAAGAGTCGCTGACCTCGTTTGTACAGGCTTGTCAAAATCTCCAATTACTTGATGTAATAGATGATATTTGGTCCAGCGATGCTCATGAGGGAGTGGAGTAGATACTGATTGAACATGATCATCATCTAGAAATCCACTATCAGAATCTTCAGTTTGAATAACAGGAGGGGGGTTTGCAGTTGAAGTTTCAGGTGCAGAAGCATCAGTTGGAACAACAGACTCTAGCTGTTGAGTAGACATTGTATTACACCCAACTGAAACATTTACTTATGGCTCAGCATTTGCTTGTGCATCTTCAACTGTAGGAGTAACAGTAGGAATGTGAGTTTCTGACTGAACGGGGGATACAAGTTCAGTTATAACTTCTGAAGTGACTGGATTATTGCAACCTGTGTCTTCAGACCTGTCAGTCACAGCAGATTTATGCAAATTAGATCCTAGAAACTCATCATAAAAGAATTCAAATAACAAATCTAAATCAGATAAATGTGAAATAGATGTAGAAGCGTTATTCGAATTATTCGCTGTAGAAACAGGTTCGGGACTGATCTGTCCAGAAGCTAATACTCCAGTGATCACGGGTTCTGAACTGAGTTGTTCAAAAGCCATGTCTTCATCGAATGTTACATTTACGCTCTCGACAACTGTCTTTGACTTCTTCAGATAAACACGATATGCTGCCGATGTTGAAGAATAACCAATGAAGATATCCTCGTCCGCCTTAGCACTGAATTTGTTCAGACTCTCTCTGTCGTTAAGCACAAAACATTTACACCCAAATATGTGAAAATACTTGATTGTTGGTGTTCTGTTGTTGATTAGCTCATATGGAGTCTTTTGAAAACGGCGGTGTATCATGGATCGATTTTGAGTATGGCATGCAGTCGACACAGCTTCTGCCCACAAGAATAGAGGTAAGTCCGATTGGCTAAGCATAGTCCGAGCGGCCACGACTAGCGTCCGATTTCGCCTTTCGACTACTCCATTTTGTTCAGGCGTTCGAGCAGCAGAGTACTGATGTGATATCCCGACCAATTCAAGATATTCTTCAACTATCTTGTTTTTGAACTCTGTGTCGTTGTCCGTTCGAAGAAACTTTACTTGTCGCTGCATTTTCATATGGGTCGTCTTTAAGAAAGTAATGAGAACTTTGGGCGTCTCATCTTTTGATCGAAGAAATTTGACCCATGTATATCTTGAGTAATCGTCCAAAATAACCAACACATATTTCTTTCCACCCAAACTCTGAGTTCTCATTGGACCACACAAATCCATATGTAATAATTCTAACGGAGAACTAGTGCTTGGTTCATGCTTCGGTTTATGCGGAGCTCTCTTCATCTTACCCTTCTCACATGCAGCACATAAGTGTTCTTTCTCGTATTTCAGCTCAGGAAGTCCTTTTACCAATTTCCCACTAACCAGCTTATTGATATAACGAAAGTTCAAATGAGATAAACGTCTGTGCCAGAGCCAACTTTGCTGCAATGAAGCCTTTGTCATCAAGCAAACTTGATTGTCATTCTGTACCTTTGAAAGATTGATGGTATAGAGGTTCGTCTTTTGATTTCCGACTAAGAGTTCATTGCCATCTTCCGTATGAACTGAACATCTCTTAGCTTTGAAGTTGACCTCTAACCCTTTATCACAGAATTGACCAATGCTGAATAAGTTGTGCCCCAAGCCTTCGACATAACTCACTTTACTGATCGTTATGTTGTCTTTAATAATGTCACCATATCCTAAGATAGGTGAAAGCTGATCGTTTCCAAATCTGGCATTTCCACTGAATTTCTCTGTATAGTTAGACAATAAAGCTTTTTGCCCAGTCATATGCTTGGAACATCCACTGTCCAAGTACCACATATGCCGGGTCTGCAAGAGAAATCAGTAAACAATAGATTTAGGTAACCATTTAAAAACGGGTCCTAACAAATTAGCACAAGATTTTGGTATCCATTTGAAAATGGACCCTCTGTTCTTTTGAAAACCTTTAAAAATATTTGATCTTGAAGAATGAACATGATAAGATCCGAACTAATCAGAAGAATTATGAGAGTAAGCAAAATCATTTCTCCGATAATGATAAGATGTAGTAGAAATAGGAGATAATTGAATCAATTGCTTTATTGAATATCGCTTGTAAGAAGTTACAAGGTTTTGTTTATGTGAAGCAAGTTGATCAATTACATCATTATCACTACTAACTGATCTAGTACAAGAATTATCAGAAACTGATTCAGCTATCTCATCATCCTTCCTTTTTGGTCGCCTTTCAGTTCGAGCTTTCGACCTTTTCTTGCTTACATCTGAAACAAAAGATTTAGATTTATTAGGAAAAGCATATTTCTGAGACCGAGTTTTCTTTTGTGTACCAATGTGTTTCTGTTTCTGTAATCGTTGTTTCTTATGTTTCTTACCTTGAGCATAGTAATCAGTAGTTACAGAAACATTATCACCAAACTTAGTTGATGATTCAGCAATATTAACATCACTTGGTAACATTTTTTTATTTATAAGACAAGTAGAATGATCAGGAAGAGAAGCATTGAAGTCAAACATATCAATTTCTTCTATGCACCCATCATCAGAATTAAGAAAATCATTTGCAGACTCAAATAAGTCATCCAAATTATCAGACGAAGTTTGAGGTGCCTTAGAAACTTTAGAACACTTTGTAGATGTAGATTGAAAAATCGTGTTCTTTAATACAGTAGAAAATACACTTTGTTGAATATCAACCAAAAGTTTTTCATCAGATAAAACATTTTCCAACTCAACTATTTTGCTTTCAAGAATGAGTGGAGGAACATAAACCTTTGCAATTGTAGGTTTTGCCTTCATCTCAGAAACAGAATAACTAGCAAAATAATCATTTGAAAGAACTTTTGGTGTTTCTAAAAGATAACTATCATTTAACTTTGCATAGTTAAATGGTAGTTGCATTTTCTTTACATTCTTTCTATTTTCAGTTTATTTGGCCTCAACTTATTCCGGTAATTTGGTAACAAATTTGGGTTTTAAATGAGTATGTTTACCAGCACATGCAAGAAAATCAAAGTTATAAAGTGCCGGTTGTTTTCTGATGGCTTTCTTTAAATAATGGGGGTTTTGAAAACCAAGTCCCCATTTTTCTTTAACATCAGCCTCTTCGTTAGGTGCATTAAGAAAAATGGTTTGATCTGTTTGTCCTCTTGCGTAAAGTTTAGCTTCCAGACCATTTACCTTCTTATTCAAAAGCTTGTTCTCAACCTGCAGTTTATGAACAATTAGTGCAGATTCTTTCTTCTCAAACTCATACTTAGAAACTTTAACTTCAAAATCAGAAATCTTCTTTTCAAAACAATCTACTTGAGATTTAGAATCAGAAGCAGACTTGCGTAAAGAATCAATCAGATCTTTGTTCCCAATAACCGACTTATTGAGTTCAAATATCTTATTGTTTCTTTTCACAACTCTGTCTTTTTCTTTCTTCAGTTTTAATTGAAGATCATTAAGCTCAACCATCATAGCTTCCATTTTGGTTACAAAATCTTTTTCAGTTAAGTTTAATACCTCATCAGTTGTCTCATCATCGGACTCATCATACTTTACTTCCTTGCCCATGAGACAGAGATGAGCAGTTTCTTCCTTCTCTTCCTCTTCACCTTCTGAATGATCTAGCCAAAATTCGTCTTCAGCCATTAAAGCGATGCCTGCTTCTTGTTGTTTGGCTAATAACAGCTTGTTCTGATAATACTGAGAGTTGCGAACTTTAGGCTTTCTACAATCCTTTGCAAAATGACCAATCTTGCCACAGTTGTAGCATTTAACTGGATCACTTGCTGGCTTTTCTGCAACAGTGTAGTCATTCACGAACTTCTTCCTTTCATCAGGTTTCTTCTCAACATATCTGTTCTCTTCATATCTCCTTCCTTCCACCCTTTCTCGGTGCTCATGATTCTTGGAACTTGATGAAGAGTACCTCTGTGAGTTAGATCCCGGGTTCTTGTAAAACTTTTTCTGGAATGCACGGGTCAATAGCAACATAGCCTGTTTGAGGCTTTCTCCATCATCACCATCTGATTCAGATTCAGACTCAGAACTGGTAAGCACTTTCTTCTTTTTCTTTTTCTCTTTCTTTCTTTCTTTTCTTTCTTCTTCTCTCCGACTACCAATGCAATAGGATCAGGAACCTTTTCTGCCTTCTTTTTCTCAGCTCTTTTCTCTTCCACTTCTTCTTCATTTTGGCTCAGAGTCTCATATACCTCATGTAATGGTATGTCATTCAGATCCTTCATCTGTTTCATCCTACGTGTATGCTTCTTCCATTCTGGTTGTAGGATGCTCAGGAATTTAACATTGTTTTCAATTTGCTTCTTCTTCACTTTGTTCTTTGAGAGTTCGTTCAGAAGAAGCACAAACCTCTCATAGGTTTCCTCTAGGCTCTCATTTTCTTTTGCTTTGAATTCCTCGTAGCTATTTATGCAGTTAGCCACTTTCATTTGATTGCCAACTTTGGAACCCATCATCATCTTTTGCAACTGATCCCACATCTTCTTAGCATTTCCCTTGTAGCTGTCTATCTTGATGTAGATGTCATTCGGGATACTTTGAAGAAGTAAGGATCTTGCTTGTTTATCAACTTTGTATCGACTTTTCTGTTCTTCAGAATACTGAGAGATATCCACTGCCACAGTTTTCATCTTTTGTTCTCTTTCCTCAGTACCATCTTCACTATCAGACGAGTCATCATCAGGTATCTGAACCGTGATTGGTACCATAGGACCTTCTGTGATTGACAGCATAATATTCTCTCCATTTGCATGTCTGTCTATAAAATCAAGAAATCTGTCTTTCCACTGTTCGTACTCTCCTTTGAACAGAACAGGAGGTTTGACATCAGTGCCAATGGAAAGAGCATCTTTGGAAGTCATTTTGATAAAACCTGTTTGACAAATATATGCAATAAGAAACTAGAAACTGATCGTTAGTTCAAATGAAACAATCAAGAAAATACAGAAAACTTGAAATATAAAATCATAAATTTTGATCACAACCAGAAATATGTCCCCCTTCGCAGACTTAGCACGGGGGTCCCGCTAACGCCCTTGCGGGGTCGAGGGGCAGCACCCCTAGAGAAAAAAAATTCACTATTAAAGAGCATATTATAGTTTTGAAAATTTTGTCTAAGTCCTCCACACTTTGCGCTTCAAGAGGCAAACGCAAACCTTGACTTTGCGTTTCAAGTGACAAACGCAAACCTTGACTTTGCGTTTCAAGTGACAAACGCAAACCTTACTTTGCGGTTCATGTGGGAAACGCAAACCCTTACTTTGCGGTTCATGTGGGAAGCGCAAACCCTTACTTTGCAGTTCAAGAGGGAAACGCAAACCACTACTTTGCGGTTCAAGAGGGAAACGCAAACCACTACTTTGCGTTTCTCGTTACAAACGCAAGATACACTTTGCGTTTCTAGTTGCAAACGCAAACCACAATTTGTCTCTGATCCCAAACACTTCTACTTTGCGTTTGTCCCTTTGCGTTTGTTTAAAAACGCAATTCTTACTTTTCGATTATTGATTGCAACGCAAAACTGTACTTCTCGTTTCTCAAATGAAACGCAAACTTGAACTTCTCGATTCTCAAATGAAACGCAAACTTGAACTTCTCGATTCTCAACTCTCAATGAAGGAAACGCAAACTTTTATGAACACACGCAATCCTTGATGAACACCCGCAAACCTGATGAATGACCCGCAAACCTCTAAAATCGAACAAAATCGCACCAAAAACTCATTTAGACCTAGAAATTCAACACTATACTTCGACAATTCACTCGTCTAACTAATTCGAACACAAAACTAACACAAAAAATCGATCAAATAAGCAAACGATACAAATTTGATACACATACAGTGTCAATAACTCGTGAACAGAAAAACCACAAAAAATTCGAAAATTTGAATTGATTACAGTACAATTGACAAATCTTTCTATACAAACTCGATCGATTACACTATTCTAACAAAATCTAATCGATTTCAGCACCTAATTTGCACTAAAACTCGAAATTCAATTCTCACTCAAGAATACAGATACGAACTTTTTGAATTTCTTGATTTTCGATTTGGATCTGCTCTGATACCAATTGATATTCCCAGATTCTAGTTTCTAATCAAGATTAATCAAACAAACAAGATTAACAATCAAATTACCTGTTTGATTTCAATTCAATTCCAAGATTACAATTTCTACCTCTACAATCTCTCTCTAACGAACTCTCTCTCTCTCTGATATTTCTCTCTCTAAAATACAACTGAACTCCACTTCTGTTTGTTGCTTACTTACAAAATACAAAGAATACAAGACTATTTATATCAACAACTAATACAAGGAAAAACAAATACAAAATACATTGACTTTTATTACAAAAGACTTTGACTTTAATGAAAGTTGACTTTCTTGAACTTTGACCTTCAGTCTTCTTGATCTTGTATCCAACATATTTATGCTCTAACAAAATCTTGGCCGAAAACCCTCCTCCTTCCTCAAAGTCAAAGTCGAAGTCTTCCAAAAAGGAAGAAGTATTCTCTCAAATGGCCAAGCAAGGGAAAGTTCCAAACGTTTCCAAATTTGACTTATCATTACCGACTTTGGTGCCTCAACCTTCTACCACGGTCCTTCATGAGTCGATCTTTGGGATCTTCTTCAACGATGGCTTGGGCCAGATCCGTTTCTTCAGAGCAAGTCAGATCCCTCTTGCCGATACTATCTTTCTGAGTGGGATTCTTCAAATCATCCTAATGGGCACAATGGATCTCTACAAGGCTGTCACCGATGAACTCAAAAGAAGAGATGCCACTCATCGCCTTCCCTTTGAATAATTCTAGTCTTTGCATATTTACTTTTATTGTACTTGTATTTTGACTTGTATTGTAATCTTCTCACAAGATTAATACAAAGTACAATTTTAGTTTTGAAGTAAATATTTTGTGTTGTTCATTATTTCATTCTCTTATACTTGTAATTGGAGGATACTTTAAAAAATCCAAAAAGAAACAAAAAGAATGGTCTATGTGAAAAAGAATCCAAAAGAGTAAGAACAGGGTCAAAATGTATTATTCATGTATCTCTCTGTTATCTAAGTATGGGATGTCATCATCAAATAGGGGGAGATTGTTGGGTCATCTAAGATTTGAAGATGACCTCCCCTTTTTGGCTTGTAATTGTATATCTATAAAATGTTGTACACTTTCATACTTAGGATATCTTATGGTTCTTTGTAATAGCTTAGTTGTGCTTTAAAAGATCGGTGAACCGAAGACCAACCGAATTCAACATGAAGAAAATCTACTGATGCGGATCAAGATAAACTTCAAGAGAACCAAGCTACATATGCCGAAGAATTGCAACATCTTCGGCATACCTTCTCTCTGTCGATTACTCTCATGTTCGGCAGAGGACATCACTGCCGATTACTCCTCTAGCGGCATCCTATGTCGATCTTTCGGTAGAACTCCATATTGCTGAATATCTCTTATTCAATAATACCTTCATAGAAATCCTCACAATTTGACTATACTTCCTCATTCCCAATGTTCTTCTGACAAAAGGAATGGAAACTTCTAATGCACAGAGGATATTCACTTGAGTTCTGATCTGATTGAGACTTTCTTCTTAAAAGATCTCAAAAAGATTTGTACCAGGAATATTTTATTAGGATATTGTCTTATCATAGTACAAAAGTTACCTTTTGTATTTTTGATAAGTCACTTCAAATATCTTATAATTTATTGAAGATATCTCAAGGATCCACTCAACAAATGACAAGTGTCCTTTGCATTTAATGCATGGGGTAGTATATAAAGAGTGAAGACCTCTCCATGCAAACCACGCTTTTCAGCTCAAGAATTCTCAGTGATTCAAGCAAGTTGATAGTTACCTCTTCCCTCATAGCTTTTTGTTCTTTAAAGTTGTGTTCTTAAAAGTTTCTAAGTGCTAGATTGTTAGGATAGTTTTAACTATTCTTTTCCGCAACAATCTTTTTGTAAACTAAGTGTAATTATTGATATTTCATATCTATAAAGAATTAAAATTAAGTGAAATTTTTGTGTATTGTATTCAACCCCCCCCCCCCTTTCTACAATCCTTGTTTTGTTTACTTAGGACTAACAATATTTAATCAGCTTAGCAGTCTCTGAGAATTTAGAGATGCGTCTTATGGATGTTGTTACAACATACTTGGATGGATCACTTGATAGTGATATCTATATGAAAATTCCCGAAGGATTTAAAATGGCTGAAGCATTAAGTACAAAACCCAAAGAAATGTATTCGATTAAGTTACAAAGATTTTTATATGGGTTAAAGCAATCTGAACGCATGTGGTATAACCGTTTAAGCGATTACTTCTTAAGTAAAGGTTATACAAATAATCTTATTTGCCCATGTGTCTTTATTAAGAAAACAACATCTGGATATGTAATAATAGTTGTTTATGTTGATGATCTGAATATCATTAGGACAAGTAAAGAAATCCATGAAGTGATTGTGTTTTTGAAGTAAGAATTTGAAATAAAAGATATTGGAAAAACCAAATATTGTTTTGGTTTACAGATTGAGCACATGCACAATGGAATATTTGTGCATCAATCAAATTAGGGGTGTTCATCGGTTGACATCCAATGGATGTGAGGGGAACCGAACCGATCCAATCATCCATTGGATGTTGGATTTTTCCAACCGAACCAATCCAATCATCTATTGGATGTTGGATGTTTCCAATCCAATGGATGATTGGATCGGTTATGTTCCATCCATTGGATGTTCTTATTGGATATCCATTGGATATTCATATTGATATCCATTGGATCGGATTGGATCCATCCGACATCCAACGGATGATCAGATCGAATCAGATCCATCCAATGTGTTAATTTAATGCAATTTTCTAACAATAAAACAAATTGATTAATCACTTTTAATTTATGTTAAAACCAACCCAAGTGACACTAAGAATTCAAAAACCAACACAAAACAAATTTAGATTTAAGCAAATTGCAAAAAAAAAATAATAATTAGATGATAGTTGGATGGAAAACTGGATGGTAATCGGATGGTTAATTGGATGTTGGTCGGTTCGGTTCGGTCGATTTTGGTCGGTTCGGTTTGGTCGGTTTTGGTCAGTTCTGGACTGCCATCCAAGAACCGACCGATCCAAATTGAATGTTGAGATTTTCCATCTGATCTGATCCAATTACAATTGGATATCCAATTACAATTGGATATCCAATTATGGTCGGTCGGTTTCTATTGGATCGGTTGACTTTCTGCACACCCCTAAATCAAATTATGTTGAAAGGTCTTAAAACGTTTCAATATGGACAAAGAAAATCCTTTAAGCACTCCAATGGTTGTTAAATCACTCAATATCGAAAATGATCCATTTCGTCCTTACGAAGAAAATGAAGAGGTTCTTGGTCCAGAAGTACCATTCCTTAGCGCAATTGGAGCTCTTATATATCTTACTAATTGTACTAGACATGACATTTCTTTTGCAGTGAATTTGTTAGCAAGATTCAGTGCATCTCCCAGAAAGAGACATTGGGATGGAATTAAACACATATTCCAATACCTTCGAGGAAGTGTTGATTTAGGTCTATTTTATTCTAACAATTCAAAAGAAGGTTTGATTGGTTATACAGATGCAGGTTATTTGTCTGATCCTCATAAAGCTAGATCTCAAACTGGATACATGTTCATGAATGGAGGTACTTCGATTTCCTGGGGCTCTCAAAACAAACACTTGTTGCCACATCTTCAAATCATGCCAAAGTTATTGCACTTCATGAAGCTAGTAGCGAGTGCGTTTGGTTGAGATCAATGACACAACTAGGGGTGTTTGAGGTGCGGTTTGGGGCAAAACCGCAAACCGCACCACATATGCGGTTTGAGCATTTTCCCAAACCGCCCCGCATATACCTCAAACCGTACCAAACCGCTCCGTGCAATGCGGTGCGGTACGGTTTATGCGGTTTGTACCTAACGCACTTTACACCCACAATCTAATAATTATAAGATTAAAACTTCATTTTAAAATCAACGATAACGTAACCGTAGTCCAAAAAATAAAAATATTCAACACGTTCGATTCCTAAATACATATTACATAAATATTGCAATTATTTTATATATACATATATGTGCGTGTAATATATAAAATCATAAATGTATACATATATATAATGTGCGTTGCATTGCGGTTTGAACCGCGGTTTGATAACTCAAAACCGCAAACCGCACCGCATAGTGTGGTTTGGTAAAATTACAAACCGCAAACCACACCGTGGAAGATCTAAACAGCGTTTTGCGGTGTGATGTGGCAGTTTATGCTGTTTGGCGGTTTAGATGAACACCCCTAGACACAACTCATTATGACTTCGTGCGGGATAAAGAAAGACAAAATTCCAACTTTGATCTATGAAGATAACGCCGCATGTGTCACACAAATGAGAGAATGATATATCAAAAGTGATAGGACAAAGCATATCCCTCCAAGGTTCTTTTCATACACTCAAGATCTTATAAAAGATAATCAGATTGAAATGAAATATATTCAATCGAGCAACAACGTTGCAGATCTTTTCACAAAGGCACTACCTACTGCAACTTTCAGAAAAACACATTCACAGTATCTGTATGCGGCACGCGCATAACATGTGATGATTCATGGATGTCAACATCAGGGGGAGTCAACTACCAAATGCACTCTTTTTCCCTTGGCTAAAGTTTTTTCCCAATAGGTTTTCTTTAACAAGGTTTTTTATGAGGCAATATATCAAAGGTTGAACTCCGATTTGAAATTGTCATCCAAGGGGGAGTATTGTAAATATTATATATATATATATATATATTGTGAAGTATGGGACTTAACTTGTGGATGCAAATTTCAACTCTCATGTTTAATCCACAATCAAGTTGTTCAATAATTACCCATATAAACCATGTAGATGAATAGGAGATTATGTAGTATAAATATCCCCTTATGTAAATGTAAAAACACACATCAATTTACTTACTTAAGTATTTCATTCTCTCCAACTTTCTTACTTTCTTTCTCTTTAAATCTCTTAATCCACTATTAATCTAGTGATAATCTTGGTTATTTATAACATAAACAAATAATTGAAGAATTGAAAGACAAAGATTAAAGACTATGTCAGGTCCAACTCAAGCAAATAAAAACAAAGAAAATTGGAATAATTCCAAACCCGACTAAGATTGAAAATCGAAGATCTCAATACCCGGATGATGTCACAAATTTAAATTGTTTGTAATTAAAGTTCAAATGATTTTAATGTTTTAGATGCACTTTTATGTTTTTATAATTTATAGTATTTAAATTTTAATGTTAGTAACTTAGTCAAGTAATATAATTGATGGAGGTATTTTTTTTAGTAGAGTTGATAGAAGTTATGGTGAGAAGGATAAGAAAGGATCCCCACCCTTGTATTTATCCTAATTGAAGATCAACAATAATGAGATGCACCAGATCAAATCATTTCTGAAGCGCAATTCAAGGGTGGGCCTGAAATTAAAAGTGATCAAGGATTAAGATCTCTTATTACGCTTCTTAAATTAACTATTTTTCTCACAAGATTATTCGCCATTTTAGTAACCGCAAAAGTTAGATAATAAAAAAAATTGTCATGCATTGGTTAAAGGATGCAAAATCCCGTCCCATCCATAAGGCCCGAATCAGGCCAGTATTTTACACCAAAGCCCAGTCTCGCAGAAGGATTTTGAAGGTTTAGTAATTTTTTTTTTTACTTAAACTAGGTTTGAAAGGTTCGGACCTAGTGTATTTCTATTCAGAATTAATCAAATCTAGGATCTATTTAATTTCCAAAATTCAAATTCATACCATCTTCTAAACATTTCTGAAAATGTTGTTTTTGATCTCGTTGTAGCAAAAATTCAAGTAGAATGACTTGATATGATTTTCTAGTAGATGTACTACATATTTCAAGAAGTCCTCGTACGTCTTTACGACATAGGATACTACAATAAAATATGTTTTATAGGCATTAAACATGTCTAAAATGTTTTAATAGACTGTTTTATAGGATTTAAGTTTTTAGGACCAAACAGTCGTGCACTCTATATAAAGGTGTTACAATAAATTGATATGATACTTTTAGACATCTAAAACACCTTCTTTTAGGACTCTTGAAATAAAATAACTTCCTAGTATTTTTATATGCCATTATTTCAACAAAAAAAAAATCTTTTAAAAATAAGCGCCCTGAAAAAGATTTATTTATAAGACATTTCTGAAAATGTTCTATAAAAAATCTAATAGACAATTTTATTCTAAAACTGTTCTAAGTACTTGTTAAGACGTCCAAACACATCATATCAACTTACTGTTAGGGGTGGACTTGGTACGTTACCAAACTTTCTGTTTCCAGTACCGTGTAACAATCAATTATAATTGGTATGTAAAATTCTATAAAATATACCAACCAACGGTACTTGGTACCAAATTTGCTTGTATGCAACTGATTTTTTCAAACTAATTAATTGAACTTTAAATAACCATAAGTAAAACCCGTTTATCCAAATATTAAAAACCTATTATTGCGACTTCAAGCTGTAATAATTAGATAATTAGTTTCAAAACACGCATCCAAACATATTTTTAGGTAAATTTATATTAAAATCAATAATCAATTTTCTTATAAACATGTTATTTGTTATTAGAAATATTGTTATTCTGCCTAAAATAATTAAAAAATAAAAAGTAAAAAAATTAGAATAAGTTTTTTGGACTGATTGAATGTGAAAATCAATCATTTGTCTTTGGAGATCCAACATAATTCCCATGGCTCCCAAAAAGATAATGCACGGAGGATACATTTCTTGTTGTAAATACACAATTATGGAAATCTGATAAGACTCGTTATTAACCATCTATTGGAATCTTATTAATTTAAGAGTCGGTGCAAACTCGTTATTAACAATTGTTAACAAGGTAACCACAAGGTTTGTGGTGTAGTGGTAATCACCTGGGAGTTCATAGCGCTCAACCCGGGTTCGATTCCTTGCATTCGCCTTGTGGCCACTGGGTTTAATCTCAGGGCTGCATGCTTTCGCAGTCGGTTGCTTTGCCAGGGATTAGTCTGGACCATAGGCCCAGGATACCCTTTCAAAAAAAACAATTGTTAACAAGGTGCATACGGAAGTGTAACTCTAGTGTCCTTTAAGTCATTAAGAAAGCCACGAACTAAGCCTAAGCGTGATTGTAACTGCAAATATCAATAAATGTCTTGATGATCCCTAACCAAACCAATAGAGATATCTTTAGGGGTTCAAGTTTGATAGATGGTGTTAGGTTTATTTTCTAACATTAATCGGCTGAAAATAAATATTTTATAACTCGGGAGATGGTCATATCACGAACCATATGATTGATTGTATCATGGATACCTTATGTCACTTGTTAGCATATGGTTATAAAAGTTGGTTAAAATATTATGGGCTAGCTAGTTTCATTGGTAGGGTTAACTTAGTCCCTGCTTAATTGTCTTAAGTAAGGACATCATCCACCTTTGAACACCATGATTTTTCTTCCCCATAATGATTGTGGGACTTGTATGGTGTGGATGTTCCAGAGACTGAAGTTGTTACTGGAATTAAACTCTTCAACATTAAGGACTTCCGTTGGCTAATAGATTTTGAAAAATAGAACACAAAGGCTAACAGGGCTGTTTGGTTGTTTTTTTTCATCATGTCTTCTACGAATAAAATTGTCTATATGGATTAATCTGTCTGTATAAATTATAAATGTTATTGTTTGGTAGAGTTTTTTTTAAAGATGAAAGAAACGGGTTTTTTAATTTGGAGGAACAGACTTGGAAAAAACTTGACTTTCAACATAAAACTCCCTTCTAGAAGCATACTGAATAAATTACTTTATATTACTAAATCACTACCAAGTAGTTATGTAAAGCTGACCGAACAAGCTGTGAGTCTCATTGAACTCATTAAACTGCTAATAAATTACTTTATATCACTAAACCACTACCAAGTAGTTATGTAAAGTTGACTGAACAAGCTGTGAGTCTCATTGAAATCATTAAACAGAGAACAAATGTTACACAATTTCATATATCAATGGGTTGATTCGGGCTCAACAATTAAGGGGGTAATACTGTTAATATTTGTATTTAAGAGTGAGAATTGCAACATTGACAAAAGTGGAAGGTTTGAATATGATATATGAGAATTCATGTTACGATTTGCACCCCTGATGAATAATGATTTATAAAAACTTGACGGAATTGATTTGGTGATCGCCGGCGAAACAAGCAATCAGACAACTGAGATGGAAAGGGGAGGAAAAGAAGCTCAACAATACGTGTGGGACGGTGCAATTCCTCTGCAAATTCATCTTCACGACTCCGAAGTCACCACTCTACCGCCGCCGGCACCTGCTCTGGTACTCTCTCTACAGTATTTGTCTATTTTTTAAAGTAATTGTTTGAGGTGATTCGTATATATGCATTTGAATCATTGTATGCATTGAAAACCTAATGAATTTTGTTTAACTTAGTGGTAGTACTTGTGTATAAATGTGTAATGTTGTCAAAGGATTGGTTGCTTAGGATTTGTTCCTGCCTCAAAAAGGGAGCTACACTTTCGAATCGAAGTTCAAATTTAGTACTTTTCTGATGTAATTTGATATGGATTTTAAACATTCTAGAGATTATTTCTGATTTCTGAGTACAAGGTTGTATCACGTCCTGTGCTGTACACACAATACTGTTAGGTGTAAAATTTGCAGCAGAATATAACTATTCTTGCATTTCAAAAAAGAATTACATTGGTGGTTTTTAGTCTAAGTATGGATCTACTTTTAGAACATGAAATTGCTTTTGTTTGTAAACTTGATAATAAATTTATGGGGATGGTTAGTAATGGTAATACTGATGATATACATTGCTCCATGTTGATATTCTTAACTTCAAATCATCTCTATAATGGAAAAAATAAGGTTGAAAATAATTTACTGGTAAATGTAAACAAATAGTATTTAGCTGACGAAGGGTTTTTGGAGAGGTATAAGGAGCCCATGAAGATGACACATTTCTGCTTGGGTGGGATATATTGAGGGAATGTGGGATATGATTTGCAACCAAAAATTATCCTCTTTAGTTCATGTACTGGCTGGGGAATTGCATTTACCTTTTAAAGAGCATAAGAAATTAAGATTACTACATCAGACTTCAACTACATGGCAACAGAAGATTCTGGATCTCATCAGCTGGAAGTTAAGCTTCTGATACAGTAAGCTTATGGTGTCATTGACTGATAAATTATTTTGTGGATGTCATGTGCTTCTCTTTTATTTTTTTATAAAGTTATTCCGAAATGTTACACAAAGCCATGAACATCACCTATAGATTGACAGGCCAAGCCCGAGTCCTTTGTCCGTTGTAGCACTATTTGGTACCCTAAACGTTGAGGATCTTGCATATTCTTTGACACGTAGGTGTTGATCAGTGGAAGATTTTGGCTTATGGGTTTCTGAAACAAGAAACTGTGCCTAAAAGATTGTACATTGATATTTCTAGTTTCAAGAAGAATTATGTGAAATTGTTGGTTGCTTCTTTTTTTTCTTCATTTTTCTTCCTCTGGAGATCATCCTGATGTTCCTATTATGTATTTAGAAGTTGATACAAATAGAGATGAACATTGCGTGGAGGCAGTTTTTTGTGCCCACTGTATAGAGTAAATGACACTACTTGATTTTTCTGATTGATGTTCATTTTTATGATATAAGAGTTCAAATGAGCTTGCAAGAAATCTTTAGCTAAATAAACTGCTATTTCCTTCAGTACCATATGTAAATAGGAATATTGAGTGGGGTTAGATGATATTTCTTATGTAAAACCAATAATTAACCAGAGGTGATGTCTAGGGCTTTGTACTTCTGTTAGTGGATGATAATTTGATCAATAATAATACTTGGAGTTGGATTTGATTTTGAGATTCACATGCACATTCTCTTTCATGTTTTACACTGTATCTTATTTCTACTGTCAAGGAACATATTGTTATATCACGGTTGAGTGTATCATGTTTTGAGTACCTTGAGGGGTATGGAGGTTGGACCAATTAGGTACCATGGGAGAACAGTTGCTTAACCTGCTGAACACCAAGTGACTTGACAGATTGAGAGAACGCAAGGGCATGAATCTATGTATGGTGTGACACCTTTGACAAATGTTATAGCACTTGTCATTACTAGTGTGGTCATAAGCTCTTCTTACGAGTATGAAATATTGAGGTGTATTTAGCCACAGAAGGATGAATATGTTATAAATGAGGATATTTATGAAAAGGTTGGGGTGGCACTGATTGAGGAGAAAAGGAGGCAATCCTGCCTGATATTATTTGGTCAGTATCATGTAGACCTTTGGATGCAATGATGATAAAGGAGACACGCAAAATTAGGGTGGTGTTAGTGGGCATAGAGATACACCAAGATCGAGGGGAAGTAGTCAAGAGAAGTTTGTGTAGGGACCAACTAACTTGGCATTAAGATTACGGAGAGGCAGGTCCTAGGATTGGTTCACCTCCTTTTAAAATGTTAATGGGACCTACACTATAGTTGGCTTCTTTTAACTAGCTTTGGATGAAGGGTTTGTTAGTGTTGCTGGTGTGTGTATGTATTGTTTTTTATCTCCTTTCAGGAGGTGAGGTGAGGTGAGGTGGGGTTGAGTGTCCCTTCTTATGTCATTGGAATTGTCATGCACTTGGCCATGATATCACTCACTTTTCGTGAAAGTAGCCTGTTGATAGGGTAATACCTCTCTGTTTCTCTCTGTCCCTTCCACCCTCTCACACTCGCTCTATCTCTTGTGTATGTGTATCCATGTTTGACAGTTTCCCTAGAACATTTCTCTTCATGTTCTTACATATTGTATCAGTCTACCTATTTGATTCAAACATTAGAAGGGTGTTGTTAAGCATGTTATTGTTGAATGTGCAAGTGAAGCTAAGATGTGTTGAAGATCTAACAATAAATTCTTATGTTTCTGTAAGTTCAGATCTTAGCTCCTCGAATAGGGTACCTACCTTTGTTATCTCCACAAGTCAAGCCATTCTTCCGTGGTGCACTTCCTCCTGGAGTAGATACTGTCTGGTTTGACTACAAAGGATTGCCCCTTAAATGGTATAGTATTCTCTTTATGATATTGAGGTATAATCATGTTTTAAGTTGTTGATATGGATTTTCTTTCACCCCATTTTCAAAATTCAACAACTTATACCATGATGAACCGTGCTGGTCAAGCAAGTTGAAGATCATGACCAGGAGCAAAACAAGGATTATTGACATGTGGTGTCACCTTATTTTGAAACTTTCATTTGAACATTACACTTTTTATATCATGAAAATTGTAATGCTTCTTTATGTGGGTATCCTAGAAAATTTGCAACATTTTTGTGAAAATTTCCATCTTCTAATTTATCTCTTTATAATTTACTTAAGTTACGTTTCAAATCTAAAATTGAAATTTTATTGGGAAATAAGGAGTACATGATTGACCATTAGCATTTTTAAAATAAGCTGATGAAACCACTCCCACAAATAAAACACTTCATAAGCAACCAAATTGTATAATTGGTGGAGTTTTGATTTCAAAATTGAAAGCAAACAATTTTATCTTCAACAGTGTGCAAAGTATAAAACAAAGCGTTACATAAGCTATAAATTTAAATATCAAACTTATTAAAGAATAAAGGTTAAAAAAATTTAATTTCATCAAACTAGAGGTTCCCCCCAATTAATTATGTCCCAAATATTGTTGAACTTGATGTAAAATGTTCTTGTGCATTCAAGTAGGTTTGCTTCTAAACATAATTAACTGCTTGAGGTAAACATTTGATAGTGTATGAAAGGCTATTGTTTATTTGGTGTGTTTCATAATGAAGTATACAGTTTCTGTTAAAATAACACTGAAGCAATAGTCAACCAGACTTGTAGAATAATTAACAACAATTGATCTTAATGTTCATTGATTTTTTTAAATTAGTATAAGGATTGAAAAATCTGTAAAAAAGTTGTTGAATTTGAGGTTTCAATGAAAGATTATTAAATACAACGGACTAAATGACTAATAGAAATATTCAAAACAGTTAAGTTTAAGTCCAATTAAAATTCTTAATTAATACAATGGAGAAAGGAAATATTTAAGTTGTCGAGTATTTGCTTAGTTAAGAGATATGGTCAAAGATGTTAATATTATGCTCACAAAGTGTGCTTGTAAAGACTAGACAGAACTTTAACTGTTTCTTTCAACAGTCCTGTCACTGAGCAAACCCTACTTTAATTATAACAACTGTGGATTCACTTTCTCATACAAGCATTTTATGTTTTCCAATACAAGTACTAAAATTTTTTGAATGCGACAGTGACCAAGAGGATACACAATATGGGCGGAGGGAGTGTCACTTTGGTTCTCTTTGTTTATATAAACTGTTAGCAAATTCATTCACTATATTATATATGCACTGAACTCTTGCTTTAACTCAGAAATGCCTTGCCAAACATATTATTATTTGCTGTCTTATGTGTTGCTGACTTGCTGTTCTATTTAGGCTCAGTACCCATCATCGGTTTTTGAATGTACATAATTTGACAATTGCGGCTAGTTTAGCTGGAGGCAATATATTTGATAACGTAATATAGGTTCTTATTTATCATGGGATGAAAGTCTCAATTTTTCAGACCTTTTTTCATGACGGTGTTTTATACATCTCCGCATAGGGCCTTTTATACCTAGGAGTTAAGCACCCCTCACTGCTTCAATTAGTTAGAGACGTTTAACTGGACACATAGGAGTTAGTTGTCCCCCACTACTCCAATTGGCAACTAATTGTTGACATACGTGTTTTAAAAAATATTCAGGGATTAATTGATTTTTTTCAACTCGTGTTCATCAATTGACTTTTCTACATTTGGAGGGAATCTTATCGATCTTTCCTAAGTAATCGTATCAATGAAACTAGTAATTTAGAAACGTAATTTAATCGAAAGTAATGTAATATTAAAATTTTGATCCTCATGTTCACATAATCTAAAAATAATTACATTTTGTATGTTTGAATGAGCAACTTATGCTTCCACTTAATCCCTGCTTAAGCGATTAAGCGCTAGAAGGTTGCTGGACCACCTAGCTTCACTTGATGCTTACTAGAATGCTGCTTCATGAGAAACGCTCTCAAATCCCATAAAATTAAGCTTACCATGTATTTATATGAATGAAGACATCCATTCACAATATATCATGTAGGGTAGAACTAGGACACATAATCAGGAACATAAATAGGATTCAAGAATTACCTCCTAAACACTAGGGAACTCAGGATAAATATATAATAGTCCTGATACAAATAAATCATATCTAAGTAATATATAAAATTAGTCAATCCTCCATATATTAATATCCTTGCCTATAAATGGGATCTTAAGGGGCAGGCGGAGCAACACATAAGACGAGTTATGGAAACAGCCTCTTTCCAAAGTGCAAGAGCAGGACTACGTACAAAGACTCCCTCCCTAACCCTCGCTGTCTTGATGTAAGACAAAATAAATAAACACCTACACAAATTCCACACTAAATTAAAAATTAATAACTGAATAAACAACAATGACAACAATCCATTATTATCTATCTTGTGTTACATAAGGCTCTCCTTGTGCAATTTATGTGTGTTCCCACTTGGGCAAAAACAATCAATAGCTACCATCAAGAGTCACAATTTGCCCATTAAAAACATTCTAAATCACCTTGGCAGCCTATTAGACAAACCTTACTTCTACCTCTACGCCAAACCCTAGTCACGCGATTTGGATATCCAATGACGCCTACGTCCGTATGCTACTCATGTCAACCATCTCGGAGGCATCTTTTCAACATGTTCAAGGTACGACTTCTCGTGATCTCTGGTTGGCTCTTGAACGTGCTTACGCACCTCATACCTCTTCAAGAGAGTTCACGTTGAAAACTCAGTTGTTAAAAATACAAATGAAGGGTGACGAGACCTCTTCAGCCTATCTTGCTAGGGCACAGGAGTATGCCACTGCTCTTGCTAATATCGGACAGCCTATGTCAGAAAAAGACATTGTTATGCTAGTGGTTGCAGGTCTTCGGGATGAATATAACGGAGTCAAACAAAGTCTCCTTGCAAGACAATTCACGACTGTATTTTCAGAACTTCCTGGACTTCTGGCCGATCATGAGTTTTTGATACGGAAACCGGTTCCAGACGTTACCCCGGTTCAAGCATTCACGGCTGCTACAGCAGCCGGTTCCTCTCTCCAAACTGATACAGTTCAAGCCTTGCAACAACTTGTTTCACGCCTTGGCTTCCAACTACAGCCGGTTTCCAATATATCATCCACATCGACTTCTCAGGCCTTTTAACCAAACCGATCTGGTCCCTCTAATAGCAGCCGTGGTCGCGGTCGTGGAGGTCGTAGTAACAACTTTAATCGAAACCGATCAGGAGGAGGAAATCGCAATCCAGGTCAGTTTAATTGGGCTTCTAACCAAAACACAGTTTATGGCACATGTAACAGGTGTGGAATTGGACATGTTCCATCACAATGCCCGAACCGCGACCCATCTACCTTTCGGACGAGACAACCGACCGCCAATTACGCTGATTATCGCTCACAAGCGTCCACCTCTTGGCTTCCGGACACAGGTTCAAACAACCATGTTGCACCGGATATGACGGGTTTTGATTCTGCCGAATCCTACTACGGGGATGACAGTCTGCATGTTGGTAATGGTAAGGCCCTTCCTATCCTACATATTGGTTCCTCACGCCTTTATTCACCAAACAAAACCTTTTACCTAAACAATGTTCTTCACGTCCCTGAAATCAAGAAACACCTTTTGTCTGTCCAAAAATTCTGTCACGATAATCATGTCTATTTTGAATTTCACTCTGCTTTTTTTTGCTGTTAAGGACAAGTCAACACACACTACCCTCCTCATGGGTCCAAGTGACGGTGGACTCTACTCAATCAACCTTCCAACAAATCAACCCCTTCCAAAAGTTGCTTTCTCAACAGCCCGAGCCACCACAACCACCTGGCACCAAAGACTCGGACATCCACATTCTCAGCTGTTTCAGACTATGCTTTCCAAATATTGTTTACCTATTTCCAATAAGACTTTTGATTTTGATTGTAATTCCTGTTTGATTGGGAAATTTTCCAAACTCAATTTATTGTCTTCTGATTATAAAAGTTCTCATGTTCTAGATTTAATCTTTTGTGATGTTTGGGGTCCCGCACCGGTAACCTCGTTTGATGGTCATAACTACTTTCTCTTATGTGTTGATCATTTTTCCAAATTCATGTGGTTATTTCCTTTAAAACGAAAATCGGATGTGTTTGATGTGTTTAAATGTTTTGTCACCATGGTTGAACGTCAATTCTCCACCACAATTAAAACAGTCCAAACCGATTGGGGGGGTGAATTTCGAAATTTATCACAATTCTTCTCCTCTATTGGCATTATTCACCGTCTCTCTTGCCCTCACACCAGCGAACAAAATGGGGTTGTCGAGAGACGTCATCGTCATGTTGTCGAAACCGGACTCACTCTCATGGCTCAATCTCATGTCCCAAACCGTTTTTGGCACTTTGCCTTCGAAACCGCGGTTTATCTTATAAACCGAATGCCGTCACGAACAAACTCAACCATTTCTCCCTTTGAACATCTCTTTAAACACAAACCCGACTTCTCGTTTCTTCGAGTCTTTGGATGCCAATGTTACCATCATCTTCGCCCATATAATCACCACAAGATGGATCTACGATCCACTTCTTGTATTTTTCTTGGCTATAGCACCGCACATCATGGATATCGATGTTTTGACCCCGACACCGAACGCATTTACATTGCCCGTCACGTTCGGTTCAACGAAAACTCTTTCCCTTTTTCTAGACCTCCTACCACAACCTCCACATTCTCTCCTAACAACCCCTATATTTCCTCCTATCCTACGTCCATACCTGCCACACAAACAACCACACCTACTCCTACAACTTCCTCACCAAACTCCTCTTCTCAACCAAACATCCTTCTACATACTACTCCTCCACAACCGACCAGCCCCTTACCAACTCACACCTACTCCCGTCGCACCCCCACCGACCCTCATACCACCACAACTCCTGCCTTTGACAAGTACACCACCACTCCAGCAGCCCCTACCCCTCCAATCCCTCCTCTAACACCTACCCATCCAATACCAGACCAACAACCACAACCCCCCACCTCGACCACCAGCCCTCAAGACCAGCCCATCTTCGGCAAAATCCAAAAAAGACAAAACCATACGACCCATCAGCCTTTCACACATCCACCAATACCTCATTCCAAGAACCAACCACCTTTGCCGTTGTCAACAAAGATCAGAACTGGCGTAAAGCTATGGCGGATGAATACTCGACTTTAATCCGAAATGGCACTTGGACGTTTATTCCTCGTGTTCCCAAAGCCAATGTGATCGCTTGCAAATGGGTTTATAAAATCAAGAGAGATCAGCATGGGGCGATTCAACGCTATAAAGCGCGTCTTGTTGCAAAAGGTTTTAACCAGCAACCGGACATTGACTATACAGAAACCTTCAGTCCAGTGGTAAAGTCCACCACTATTCGAGTTGTTCTTTCACTCGCGGTTACCAACCAATGGTCTCTCAGACAGCTTGATGTCCAAAATGCCTTTTTACATGGTGATCTGAAGGAAACTGTGTATCTGCAACAACCCCAAGGTTTCGTTGATCCGCGCAAACCGGATCATGTGTGTCTACTTCACAAGTCTCTATACGGTCTTAAACAGGCACCGAGAGCTTGGTTTCAACGACTTTCTTCTGCTTTGATCTCTCTTGGTTTTCGGGGTTCCAAAACGGATCCTTCATTATTTATTTACTCGGCTCATGGTACACTTATGTATATGCTTGTGTATGTCAATGACATTATTTTGACAGGAAACAACAACAAAGCCATCGACCACATCGTTCATAGCCTGAGCAAGTCATTTGCAGTCCAAGACATGGGGCCCTTATCATACTTCTTGGGCATTGAGGTTGCACGCCGAGACTCTGATCTCATTCTCTCTCAACGGAAATACATAAACGAGTTGTTAGCTCGAGCAAACCTCTTACAATCAAAACCCGTTCCGTCGCCGTGTACCACCAGCGCAAACTTGTCTCTTGGTGATAGCGCTCCTTTTGATGATCCGGTGAAATATAGACAGATGGTGGGTGCCTTGCAGTATGTTACGCTATCGAGGCCTGACATTACCTTTGCAGTCAACAAAGTATGTCAATTTATGCACTCACCCACTGCGAATCATTGGTCTGCGGTCAAACGTATCTTACGATACCTTCACGGTACGGCGAGCCATGGCCTCTTAATCTCTCGTTCATCGTCCTCCGTGTTGCATGCTTACACTGATGCTGCGTTCAACTCCTTGAGTGCCTTTTCTGATGCGGATTGGGCTGGCTGCCCAGATGACCGTCGATCCACGGGCGGATATGCGATATATCTTGGATCTAATCTTGTTTCGTGGGATGCTAGAAAACAAAAGACTGTATCTCGGTCATCCACAAAATCGGAATACAAGGCATTAGCAGATACGGTGGCTGAATTAACTTGGCTTGAAACCTTGTTACGAGAACTTCGCGTTCCAATGAAATCGGTTCCAACTCTATGGTGTGATAACTTGGGAGCCACATATCTGTCTGCGAATCCTGTCTTTCACTCGCGAACAAAGCACGCAGAACTTGATTTTCACTTCGTTCGAGAAAAAGTTGCACAAGGAAAACTGTCGGTTCAATTCATTTCAACACATGATCAAATAGCCGACGTCTTCACAAAGCCATTGTCATCTGAGCGTTTTCTTTTTTTGAAGTCCAAGCTAAAAGTCGATTCCCGGCCTTAGCTTGAGGGGGAATATTAGACAAACTTTGTATACTTAGAGGGTGTAGTCTGTAAATATTTCTCCTATAAATACTTTTGTATTCTACCAATTACAATCATAATATACAAGACATCTTTACCAAGTCTATCTCAGCCTGCTGTGGAGATGACAAGTGAGTGAGGGCATCGAGTGTTAGGCATGATAACTTGAAGGTGGGGAGTGGCTAGATGATGGACTAGAGTGTGCAATGAGATGAATGATAGGCCGTTATAAGCGGTGAGATCTTTTACAAATTCAACACACAACCAATATTGGTTTTCCTGAATATTCATATCGTATACCCTAGCACTAGCCTCCATTCAAGTTATGGCAAGTCATAATCTTAGAATCTACCTTCTCCGTACGAGATGGGAAACTCTCGGTGGAATGCATATTACACATCGGTTAAATTTAGTAATGAGAAGTCATTTTATAACTCCACCAACAAGTCAACATAACCTTCTTAGACTACTTAAGGACTCATTAACACCACTAGGAAATAGCATCTTTATGGTTTATATGGACATACTATAACTTAAAACTTCTTGAAGTACTACAAATAAACAATCTTATCCTTCTTAAGGCTCTTCTGGCATTCCTTTCTCGTATGTTGTGTAGGTTCTTGGGTTGCTCTATCAAGGTTCAAATATCTTTCACGTAACCTTCTCGAGGCTCTCCAGGCCTAGGCATTGTCAACAATCAACATAACCATTTTCAATTTTTTTTGGAATGTGCAAGTCTTTAACTTCCCCAAATTTGTTGATGTATTTATCAGTGATCATGCTCTCTTGATGTAATCTATACAAATATAGGTCAGTTGATCATAGGATCGTAGTGGAATAAAATCCTATATATTGGCTCTCCATATCCAAAGAGGTGGCTTTAGCGATTATTTGAGTACTGATATCACTTTCATGATGAAGCTACTTTCAAAAGCGATGCTTTGGGGTCCCTCTTACTAACCAGAGTAAAAGAATTAGATGATCTGTTCTGCAAAGAGGTAAAGGGTTTGAGTAATGAATTCCTACTTTTTATGAAGAGTGATTTTACCAAAGGATCATAGGTTCGATCTCCCATGGGTCGGAGCAAAGGATCTAGAGTGTTGTGTACATACAGTAAGTGCAGCTTATTATGGAAATTCTTACATATGTTAGGTAAGTGTAAGAGGAGAGATATATGAGTAATTGGAAAATTATTAATTTGTTCATCTGTATCTACATAATATATACGTATATTGGTGCTTTGTGAGTTTGTCTGTTAAAACAGTGTGGCAGAAATGGGTTAGGAGTGCTAAGATAGTGTCTTAAACTGAGGCAGGCCAAGTTAGGTACTTATAGATGATAAACATGTCACCTGGGACATTTTGTATGAGATACACTAAAATGAATGTAAATGGTAGGGAAAACACATATTTTTACATGAAAGCTTTTGCAGGGATGGACAAGAAGTGAAGAAATTCAGTAGAATTGAACCACTGATGAGTGAAAAAGACATGGAGAATGCTCAACCTAACACCCATTACACCCAACCTCACAACCTCATAAAAGTAGCCAACAGAAAAAAGTGCAATACGAACAGAAATAAGTTGTCACAAGGGAAAGGGGACTTGGAACAAGAATGATGCTTCAGTCATCAGTTAACAAGACTCTCTTGGTAGTTTGCATCGGTTTCACATCTAAAGTGCTAACAACCTCACAACCTCATAAAGTGGCCAACAGAAAAAAGTGCAGCAAGAACAGAAGTAAATTGTAATAAGGGAAAGGGAACTTAGAAGAAAAATGATGCTTCAGCAATCAGGCAACAAGACTCTCTGGTAGTTTGCATCTGTTTCGCATCTAAAGGTGCTCAAGGAGTGGGGGGAGTAGATAATTATTTGAGTATTCTTGCTGCATTTTGTAAGAACCCTTCTCTGGCAAGTATATCCTTCTGTATGTAACTTAAGGGAGGCCAAATATGGGCAAAAGGCAAGGTCTTCTGAGTGACGGGATTCCTTATTTTCTTCATTATTCCCTTGTGCAACCACAAATGAACAAGGCATTGACCTAATCGATCAAGTACTACATTGATGATTGACCATCCAAATCAGAATGATACTAATTTTTTACCAGTATCTTGTACAGTTAGCATGGAGTCTTAATGTTCTGAATATCATTTTCATAATATTAATAGATATGATCGGGAAGGATACAGGTTGAGGTTTAGTGGTGCTAATGGAGCGCTTGGGCCTTAGGACCTTTTTACTTTCTCAGACCTACAATGTTTCTTGCAGGGGCAGTGTAGGGTTATGTATTAAGTTCCTTTGATCGTTCCTGTGAGATTGTGATGTTGGGTATATGGAGGCTTCCATTGGACATTTTTCCATCTTATGTGATCCTCCAGATTCCCTTCTAGTGAATTTTTTTGCATCCTGCTTGTGGTTTTCTCTCCAAGGGTTTTCCATGTAAAGCATGTTTCATTTAATCCCATTCATTTTCTATGTTTTCTTTAACATCTCTTTTGTACACAGATTATAACAGGGGGATATATGCTATATAATACTGCTTTGTGCTCTATTTATTAGAGAGAGATTTCAGATGCAACCATAAAAGAGAATTTGTTTTACAGCATTGAATTAAAACCTTATTTTTTTTTTTTGAACGGCAAAAGCATATATTACCAACCAAAGTAATACAAAGAATTCGGGGCAAGGCCCCAATACATTAAAACCTTATTTATGTCAAGATTCTTTTAGCCTCTCTGTTAGATTGGCAGTTGGATTTGTTTTCAAATCCAGTGAGTCTGGCTTATTATCTGACATAATGTTGGTTTTTCAGGCATATACCAACTGGGGTCCTTTTTGATCTTCTTTGTGCTGAACCTGAAAGACCTTGGAATTTGACGGTATATATCTTAATCCTCTCCTCTTCACGTCTTTCTGTTTTGAATTGATTGCGGTGCTGTTTGATTAGTGTGAAATGGTATCATGTTATGTTATAAAGTTTTATCCTTACCGTTGTTAGGATAATTAATAGTTCTATTATTACTATTTAGGACAACGGGACAACTACTGTTTGTTCTATCGTACATATACTGTCGTACTGTCGTAATTCCATATTGAGAGGATGGAGTAATGTGTAGTTTTAACAATATATGTTTCTTTGTTGAGTGAATCAACAGTTTTGTGTAAGCCTCATATTGGGTAAGCTTATAGTCCATAGTTCCTTTGTTTGTATTTTTCCATAGCTTTCATTTTGATTTCTTTTTAGCATCATTTTTGTATAAAAGTCAAGATTATGTATTCACAGTTGATTCACTCAACCAAGAAAACATATATTATTTGAACTCCATATTATTCCATCCTCTTAACATGGAAGTACAACCTTTATATAATGAAACTTACATTCAGCACAGATACCTAACAACATAACAATAAAACTATTAGTAATCCTAAAGATTATAGCAACAAAGATAAATATTGAAATATCTAATGGAGGGGAATGAAAGTCTGGCAACAGACTGACCAGATAAGGTGACTTTTATGCTTAGATTTGTGATTATGTTATCAATGCATAAATGGGCCTAAAAACCGTGATCTATTATTAATCAGATTGGGAATTAATGGAGTACAAGGTGGCCAGGAGGCTATGAATATGGATGAGAAAAACCTATAGGATAATATTATACCTAAACTACATATTTATCATACATCCCAAACATAGAACTTACTGGAAGTTTTCTTTATCATATGTGGAGGTTCAGAATTCAGCAAATGACTTACTCTATTCATAATCTGAGAGGTAGAAGGCCATGAGTTTGGTTCAAGGTGATGCGTTAAAATGCCAAACATAGAGTGTCTGGTCACCTTATAACCATAGGAACGTGAAGTCTAAGTTTCCCTTCCCATAATTTGTATAACCATTTGTATAGAATTGGTTGGGGTACATTTATGCAAGTTGATACTCAGTCATGTTTTCATTTCCTCTACAGGTACATTTTAGAGGATACCCAGGAAATGTCTTGATTCCTTGTGATGGGGAAGATAGTGTGAAATGGAGCTACATTAATTCATTAAAAGAGGTTTGAGAATAACTCTTTCATCTACTATCCATGTCTGTCTTTACTTACATAGTAACTAGTGGAACTATTGATGTATATATATAGAGACTTGGGATCGTGTGACAATAAGAGTTTTGGTGAGACACTTCTGAGCCTTTGGATGAGTTGATTTTTTGATCTAACGGCTAAAAAAACGCAGACCTTCTAGTACCTTCACTTGATAGCTGAAAAAAAACACAGACCTTCATCTACGTTCACCAATCTTCACCTTTATCTCCACTTCCATTCACCTTCATGAACTTTTTCATACCTTTAATCACTTTCACATGCATGAATTTGTTAAAGTTTCAGTCATGGTGATTGAAATAGATAAATCATAAATGAATTAAAGGTAGTTAAAGGTTAATGAAGGTAGATGAAGGTTTTGTTCTCATGTTCTCACCAAAAAAATTGTTCTTAGGGGAACCCAACACCAAGGTTTAAAAAAACGGAAACGAGCCTCGAGGCATTTTTTGAGTTGCTACTCGAGGCGTAAGCCTCAAAAAAATAAAACAAAAAAAATCATAAATTCACAACACTAAAGAAAAAGACATAATTTTATATATCCATACCAAAATATCCAAACCATAGAATCCATAATTCAATAATACTACTAATTATAAGTCTTAAAGCATCAAGTATTTGCATCCTTTCTTTGCTCCATCTCCCGGCACCGCAATTTCCTCACTATATTTCCAAGCGGGATCTCTCTGTGATGCCATTTCAAATTCAAACTACAAAGAACCTAAGTATGTTTTAAGTTTTAACATTAGCCATTAGGTTTCAAACATATTACACCAAAAAAAAAATAAACTCAATATGATGGTAGAAAAACACATACAAACAGTAAAGAAAAACTTTACTGTTTGTATGTGAAATTAACACATTATGGTAGAAAAACTTTCCTGTCTAACTTCAAAGGTGTCTAACTTTAAATGATACACATTAAATATACCATCCATGCAAAATTAACACATGATGGTAGAAAAAAAACATACAAGCAGTAAAGAAAAACACTATGGTAACTTTCCAGGCTGTAAATATATACTATAAAATCTAATGCAAAATTAAAAAAAGTGGCCTGTGGTAACTTTCCAGGCTGTAAAAGCTGTAAACAGGCTTTTTCAGGTTGTGGTTTACAACTATAAACTTAATTCAGGAAAATTTAATAATCTTAGAGGCGTACGCCTCATTGACGCTTCACCGCCTCAACGCCTCACTACCGCCTCATGGTAACAAGGCGTACGACTCGCATCTGGGCAGAGAGGCGGCGCCTCGGAGGCGTTTTTACACCGCCTCGCCTCGAGGCGCGCCTCGAGGCGTGCGCCTCGATCGCTTTTTTAAACCATGCCCAACACCATATATATAGCGAAAGATCATAGGTTTTATGATTCAAAATGGAAAACTCCTAAAACAATGTCTGCAATCTAAGATAAGTCATTTGACTAATCTAAAATCTAGTTCTCTTACTGCCCCTACTAGACTTTTACTCTCCATCAGTCAAATTCCCCATTATTGAGTGCACAAGACTCCTGATTTAATCTTGTTCATCTTTTCTTAAAAGATATACCATCTTCTGTTGTTTCCTAAACTTCGATGGCTTATTGGTAAACCTAAGCTTAAATCCCTTTGGTTATTTCATTTTTATTCTTCCTGTTGCTTTAAAACATCCAGAAAGGTACCATATGCATTCTCTACCGTGACAATAGCATAGGAGCAGAGGCTGCTCTTTTCGGAAGCTGCAAGAGAAGGGATTACAGACATTACTTTGGTGATGGATTGTAAGATCACTTTTGCTGAAGTTGGGCTTGGCTTGATGAAGCCCATAAAAGACAGATTTCGGAAACAGAGATCAACTGTCCTATGGTCCCGTTTCATAAATTGACATATTCTTATTTTATTTTCAACTACTGTTAACAATTATAATTGATTTTCATTTGAAATGACAGAACTAAGCCCCATTATAATATAAAATAATTGTTTTAGAAGAGCCCCATGGTGTGAATGATATGGAATTTTGCTCTTTATGTCGATGTGCCATATACTTATGTGACAGTTATTATCAGGACTGAGGGGGAGGTTATATATAGCTTTCTACGCTCTATGATTCTCTTACTTCTTTCTCTAGTTGTCTTGTGTCACATATGTATTTGGGGTTTGGGCAGGGTGATGGAAGAATTTTTTTTGAATAATTGTGTTAATTTGTTTGATGATGATAACATTCAACATCATATTCTTATAATTACATCATTTTCTTCAGGCCGCATATATAATTCATGGGAGCAGTAAGAATGTTATGAACATGTCTCAGCCTGATCAGGTTGACTTGTGGCGCTCTGTTATGAATGGTATGCTATTAAATGATTTGAAATTTGCAGTGCTTCTCTTCTGTGCACAGTTTTCTATTTCTATTTGCATTGATCTGGAATGATGGTTGACGATTAATATTCTTACCTTTTTTCTTTCTTCCTCGAAAACACTGTGTATAGTAACATATCTAGTGATGTATAAACATGGCAGTATAACATTTCATCAAGTAACGGAGATAACATATTACTTGGAGTTGTTAAGGAAAACCTATGGTGCCCTTCACTTGTATGTTCACAAGCATTGCCTTTATACTTGCCTGTATGCAGTTCAGCATCTCTGTGCACATACAAAATGTACCTGTAATATAGAAAAGTAAGCTCACTCATTTATGCCTTAAGAAAGGAAAAGTATGTTTACGAGGCTTCGACAAAGTTCCTACTTCTTACCATGAGATTTGAGAGGATCCAGTGTTCTTATAATGGTTTGAGTTCATCTATTTTCCTTGAACTCATGGATCTTGCTAGTTTTGTCCAGCCACTATATGCATGTAATCATCAACTATTTATGCTTCAATATCTCTTAGTGTTGTAATACATGTTCAAATACCTGATCAAGGCAGTAAGTTGAAAGAGTGTTTGTACTTGTAGTTGATTATGGCTTGGTGAAGCTAACCAATGAATTCATTTTTATACATCAGTTTCTTGATACATTCTCTCTCTTAACATGAAACTTTTCTTGTGTTCCAACATCAATGCTGACTTGTTATCAGGTAAACTAGAGACCCACACCCGCATTTCATCTAAGCTTAAACTTGGAATAGTTGGAGATGACTTTTCTGCAAAACTGAATCCATCTCCTTTGAAAGCTCAGCACAGTGTTGACGAGACAGAGGCAACTGCAGCATCGAAATCAAGTAAGTGTGTCAATGTAATAAAATATATAAGGAATATGTGTAGCTTGACCTTTAGATATTTTTCTTCAGAACAGTTATTGTTTTTTAAATCTGTGCTTTATTATTATTGCATGACTGGTGGATTCAGGCTCATTTGGATGGTTGCCTAATAACTCCCATATTTTACTTTATAAGTGAAAGGGCACATTTGTTTATTGTAGTTTACTGATGATTATATAGGTTTTGGTTGGAGGATAGCAGATGTGTTTAATTTATAACTGAAATGATTTTAAGTAGAGCTGTTACGGGTGGGGTGACTCGCTAGACCCGACCCATCCAACCCATTAGAAAAAGTGGGTGTGGCAACTATTTTTGAAAAAGTGGGCAGGCCCGGACTGCATTGTTAAAAACTTAAAATTAATGGGCTGGCATGGACAATGCAAAAGAGTTTTTGGACTGACTCGTCAGCCCCTTAATATTTATAGTTAATTTTTTTATTATTAATTAAGTTTTAGTAAATAAAATAAAAAATTATGGACAATTCCCAATACTCACTTAAATATGATGAGTCTGAGAAGAAACTAAAAACATAATTACGATCAATCCCCACTTAATTCTCATTTCCCTCATCCCACTTCCCAATTCCCACTTATCCCACTTATCTTATTATATTTTAGATCGTGAAATATTTGGTTGTTGAATTATTGCAATCTAGAAATTGAAAAATTCTTGAATAGGAAATGTCCATATTTTATATTTTGTGAAACTATTTTTTTTCTTAAGTTATGTACATTTGTTATATTTTTACGTCTTATTTTAAGTTGAAAATATTATTATGTATTTTGCATTACTTTACATAACTTGTGATCTTATAAAAGTTTTGTTTTCTGAAAAATGTAAAAAACAAATTAGGCTTGTTAGCCCATGAGTAAGCCCGATCTGTTTATAGGGTGGGTAAGAGCAAGTTATCAAGCCCGAGAAAATGGTTCGGGTTTGCTATATTAGGCCCGTTGGACAAAAATTATGTTAGGCCTGGCCCAAACCCGCAAATGATCACCTCTAATTTTAAATACTAAAAGGAACTTGCAATCTCTTATATGTGCTACTACTATATTGCCCATTTGTGATCTTCACTATCTACTTGAGTTCTGAACTGGAATTACATGTGCTAAATGATTGAACCTTCCTCATATCCCTCATGTTCTCATGAATTTGTTCAGATTGAATTTATAGCAGAATCAAGTTCTCAACCTTACAAATCGAAACTCGAAGCCGTTGGACTTTGAGGGGCTAACCTTTGCAATTGAGAAATAAGTTCTCATTTATTCTGGCACAAAGAAATGTAGTCACTGGTGTAATGGTTATCAAGGATGGAATGCATATTTGGTAGCTTACTTATTAGAGAATAGGACCTTGCTTGAGGTTTTGGTGAAAATTTAATTACAAATTATTTTAAGCATAAAACATGATTACAGAATTGAACCATCACTTTCCAACTGCAACATTTTGGCAATCGAACTTGTCAATTTAGATTCTCTCTACTCTCTGGATGTTGTTTTGAATTATATGTGAAGCAGTCATGTGCAAAAAAGTATTGCTAATGAAGAAAAAGAGATCAAAGAAACACAGGCTATCATGTGCAAAGCATGTGACCGGTTTTTTAACTGTGTAACTTTTGGCATATTCCACCATCCTTTGTCTTCTTGAGTTATCTCATATGTTAGCTAAAGGGAACAAGATAATCATTTTCTTCGTATGAGAATGTCATCAGGCACTGAACGGAAAGTAAAAGGTTATACCATTAACGATCTGTTTTTGTTGGGACATCCTGTCATCACATGGTATCCTTGTACTCCTATTTTGATTCTACTAATTTTTTGCTGTCAAATGATTACCGATGTCATGCCTATTAACATATTTGAAATTCCTCATGAAAGGATCTGTGGTTTATCATAAAACGCTGTTCTCATTAATTGTTTTATGGGCTATTGTTAGGTAGAATTCCTGTTCGTTTGTATCTCTGGAGTGTTGATGAAGATTTTGACGATTTAGAAGAAGAACCACATTTTGATAGCTGGGACCAAATCTCATACATAAACCGGCCTGTTGAGATTAATGGAAAAGGTATGCTGAAATGTCGATTTTGGTAACCCCCCACCCAAAAAACAAGTCCATGTGTGTGTGTGTGTGGGGGGGGGGGTCTATTCCCACCAACTTTTGCTTCCCCCACACCAGATCGTCCAATAGTTACGACAATTGAAACTTAGCATATATCGTAACTTCAACTTGCAAGTCCAATAACCAAACTCTTGTGTTGTCATCAAGCTCTTTCCTTTAGTTAACATCTTTCATTTGGCCTGCATCCTCTCATTTGTAAGCTTTCTGTTTGTAGACAGCATTTATTTTTCTTTTTCCGAACTGAACAATGAATACGAGTATCATATTAACGCTATGTTTGATAAACTAGTTGTTAGCTGATAAGCTAGTTGTTGGCTACTAAGCTAGTCGGCAACATTTGGTAAAAACAACCACAAGGGTTGTGGCATACTGGTTAAAGCCATGGGGGATGTGGTGGAATATCCTATCTGTCCAGGGTTTGAATCCAGACGTACACACCAGTTGTGGCCATTGAGGGTTAATCAGGGCTGATGTCTTACGGTCATAATTTGCCAAGGGATTAGTCTAGGCATAGCCTAAGACACCCTTCCCCCAAAAAAAACATTTGGTAAAAACTAGTTGATAAGAACAATGTAGAATGACCTAAAAGGAAAATATAAGGGGCATTTATGTAAAACATAAGGGGTATGATTGGGAAAAAAAGTGAAAAAGCCCCAATAAGCTCTCCGAAGTAGCTTTACAAAAAGCTAGCTTACGGCAACCGCGACTTCTTCAATAAACTCAAAAAATAAGCTACCTTATGGTATCAGCTATATAACATTTGCATCACTTTTTTGGTGCAGGAAAGTATTTCACTTTGCTTGATGCAGTAAAATCAATTCTGCCAGAATTTTATCCCAATTCCTTGAACACCATCAAATCAGAATTCAAGAATGAGCCGGGAATTGAACCAGAAGAGGAACGCAGCACAGGACAATCGAACATCATCGAGGAAACATCAGTAAAAAGTATAGAAACCCCATCTCTATCAGGTCAACCAGTGATCAAACTTCTTCGTATTCAAGGGATCGAACCCAAACTAGAAATCCCATTTTCTTGGGTGGTCAAAAACTTGATGAACCCGGATTACTTCCTTCATATCTGTCTATACATCAAGGCTCCCAAACCACTTGATACATGACAAGTGTCGACCTTATCTCCACTGCCCTACGTTCTTGGTGTTTATACGGCTCAGCGGTTGGAAATCATACGTCAAACTGTACAGCATAGTAAAAATGTTGGATGGAGTAATTCTTTCCTCCTCTTAACACATTGGTAAAAAAGTTCTGGTTTTCTTATCATCAAATCTCCTTAAGAAGTAGTTAGAATTCATATTTACTGATTTAGTAGTAGAGGTTTGGTTCTAATGAAATGCTGCTACTTGAATTCTGGTGAAATTGTAATGAATGCAGGTAAAAACATGGAGTGAATGGGAACCCAAGTTGATTTGGTACTCTGTGTACTTTATACAGATATTGACTTTTGTGTTCGTCAACATTTGAATGTTTTGCCATGCTGTCTTAGCTTGTACCATGTGCATCCAAACAAGCTTAAATCCTTCTCTTCAGAGCTTGAATGACCAAATTCATGACTTGTACAGTTGTACCTCATGCAGGAGAGGTCAGGTTGTACCTTGCTCAGGTTTTGACCATTTCAACTTTCTTCATTATGTTTTCTTTTGTACGTGCTTTTGTTTGTATGTTTGCTTTGTTGTTTGTCTGATTTGGTTGTTTGCTTACTTCTCACTTAGGTTTTTAGCCCTGTCTTTCGTATTTTCAACTTCTTAAGTTCTTTCTTCTCAATTTTTTTGAGCAAGTTTTGCCGTTTCTTTTCCCAAACTTTCACAAGCCGGAGGTCTTCACGGAAACAACTACATCTGAGTATTGGATTTGTTTTGTTTGGTTTGGTGTAGGCAAAGGCCTACACTTCCACAAAGGTGAGTGTGATAGCTTTTAACGTGGATAACTCAAGTTTGTGCAAGAAGGGTCGACTTACAAAGTGTCAATTTCGCTCCAAGAGCATCATGTGAGAGACAAATAAGTTGCACAATGGTTTGCTAGGTGGCTGGTTTAAGAACATAGGGCCTGTTTGGTTGGACGGGATGTTTTTGAGAGATTTGAATTTCGTGGAAGGATTTGGAATTAGAAGGATTTGAAATATTTGATGTGTAGGAATTGGAATGGGTTGAATTCCGTTCTTTATAAATAATTTACAAAAACAAATTTATAAGAAGTTAAAAATAATTGAATTATCTTTTTTATTAATTGATTATCACAAAACAAGTGTTTTTAACATATTTTAAAACATTATTACAAACATTTTTTTTATGAAATCCTGTGAAATACCAATTACCCCATAAGATTTCTAAATCCCATGTTTGTGGGATTTCATTGAAATTCTGGAATTTTAATTCCAGACTTTCCTTTAAATCAAAAGCGAACGCAATCCAAATGAATGCTTTAGTGTTGACAAATCGTTAATTCTTAAATTAGAATGCTCATGATCTACTTCTATTGTCTCAAAATAAGTGTTGACATTTAAATTTTAATTTGTCTAAAAATAAGTGTTCGTTTTCAAAGACAAGTGTCTACTTTTCATTTTTACCCTTGACATGAGATGAAGAGATGCATTAACTACCCCTTAATTATAAGGGTAAAATCGTCATTAGTCAATTAAAAAGTGTAATAATTACACAATTTTCATTGCAGACATTTATTTTGGGACGAAAGGAGCATCTACCACTGGCGTGTTTACTTTTCTCTAAACGCAAATCTTCTGTGCCGGCAAATAGCAACGATCGATGTTTGGATATCCCTCGGCCAGGCTCTCTTCAACTTTTTGCCATGAAACAAGTTATATGTGGCAAAACCAAAGCTTTTCTTGTAGGGCTGAATACAATGAAGTCACCTATATAAACACATACCTTCTTTTCTCTCACCATCATCAAAAACACACACAAAAACACACATACATACAAAGATCTGAAATGGGAAAAGATGATGTGAAGCTTTTGAGCATGTGGGCAAGCCCATTTTGCATGAGGGTGAAGGTTGCATTGGCTGAAAAAGAAGTTGCTTATGAAGAGATTTTAGAGAATGATTTGATGGGTGGCAAGACTGAGTTGTTGATCCAATCTAACCCTGTTCATAAACAGGTGCCGGTGTTGTTGCACGATGATAAACCCGTGGTCGAGTCCACCAACATCCTCACCTACATCGATGAGGTTTGGCCTGCAAAACCCTTGTTGCCCACTTGCGCGTATGGGAAATCTCGAGCAAGGTTCTGGGCCGACTACATTGACCGCAAGGTAAGTCCTTTTCTAGATTTGGGCATGCACTTGGAGTGCTACTAGAGTCGGTGAAAAACTGGTCCTGAATCGGTCTTGGGCCGGAGAAGTTGGCTTGTAACCGGGCTGGCCAGTCCAAATCCAAGTCCCAGTCGCAACGAAAAAAATATTAGGATTGATCCTAGGCTCGGCAATTGCTCCCGGGCCGGGCCGATTTTAAAAAAAAAATCACAACTTTTTAAAATCTATTTACACATAAACAAATGTTTATTTATATTTATTTAAAAAAATCTTGAAAATCTTGTATTACAATTAGGAAAAATATTTAAATATTAAATTTACATGAAAAAATTGATCCCTACGCATAAACGGTTCCAGGCCAGGCCTCATTTTTTCAAAGTACTCGTAATTGGTACCGGACCATCGGGTCGTAACCGGTTTCTACCGGTCCCAGATCGGGCCTGGCCTGTTTGGCCATCTCTGCTCACTACTAAAAAACAGTTAGTGGTAATAGTGGAAGTTGGTCGTTGACTCGTTAACCATTATTTCACAAAACAATTAACGAAACTAGGGGCGCCGAAAAAAACCCGAAAACAGAATAAAGCTTGGGTTAAACAAGCCATGTTGGTTTTTAGTTATTTTAGTCCGTTAAACCGAATAAAAAATTATATTATTATCTTTATATTCTAAAGTAATCTTAAAATTAAATTTTTTTAAATATGTCTGACTTCATTTACTACCTACTCGATTCTGATTTCCATGTTTATATATATTTACAACATTACTTATATCTTCGGTCCAAAAAAAAAATATTAATTATATTATACATGTAAATTATCTCAAAATTTGAAAAAACCTTATTAAATAGAACCCTTGTTCGGTTTTCTTAATCACGAACCGAATAACCCAAGAACAAATCGAACCTTGTTCGTTTATCTATTAGTTCGGAAAATGTTGAAAATTGAATAAACCAATTCGAGTAAATCAAAACTTGAATAAACCGGTCGAATAACACCCTTAAAACATTTAGGCGCACGTTCACTAGGCTCTTTCGAAACTCTTGTTTATCGGCCTATCATTTTGGTCGTTTTTGGTATTAGTACTTCGACGAGGTAGACAGAAGGGTTGTTGATATGACCAATTTCACAAGAAGTCGAACGAGCGATTTTCGCACGATATTTAGCGATATGATAACGATTTGACTATCACCTGTCAACAATAGTAACTTAACAACTACGATCTAATTCATTAATACCGTTCTGCTCTATCACATCAAGTAAATAAGACTCAGAATCACGTATTTTAAAATCAAATAAATGGCACCCATTTTTCTCGATTAATGTAATAAAATTTCAAAAGTTTCTATTTAATGTAGCAAAGTTTTAAAACTTTTGATTTTTTTCCCATCGTGATCGGTAACATGTTTTGATTTTTTAAACATTTGATGATGTGGATGTCATGTTTGTTGTCCATTTCCTCATAACCCTTTGTAAGCATTTCGTAAACGTGTACCCACATCATCAAATATAACAATATCAGTACGTTATTGGTTAAAATGATTACAGAATCAAAGCCTTTGAAACTTTATTACATCCATAGGCAAAAAAAATTCTCGATTACACAAAATTGGAACTAAACCGATTTTTTTTCATTTTTTTGTTAAACATACGAAACCCTAATTGTGTTTATCTGTATCCTAGGTGTTTCCGGCAGGTCGTAACATTTGGACTGCGAAAGAAGATGGCCAAGTAGAAAGCGCTAGGAAGGAATTCCTTGATATCTTAATGTACTTGGACGGAACTTTGGGCGACAAAGATTACTTCAACGGCGATAACTTCGGGTTCGTGGACATATTGCTCATAGGTCTAACCTCATGGTTCCCCGCATTCGAGAAGTACGGTGGCTTCAAGGTGGAGGATCACTACCCGAAATTGGCGGCATGGATAACACGATCCTACGCTAGAGAAACTGTTTCCGAATCCTTAACGAACCCGGAGAAGATCACCAACTTCGTAGGGATGATGAGGCAGATGTATGGCATCGAATAGATCAAGAATATTCGATTACGAACATTGGTTTTATGGAAAGAGGACGGTACCTCAGGCAAATTCTGATGTTGGGCATCTCAGATGGAAGAGATGAGAGAATAAAAAGGAGTGGGAATAAGAATGTTTGAAAGCATTGATGTTTTAATTATTTGAGGGGGAAAATGAGTTCAATGTTTGCTTTTTATTTGATGGATTGAATCTAATTGGATATCTTGGTGAATGTTTAATTAATTTTTCGATAAATCAGTAAAATAAACTGGAACCGGTCATATTCAGTTCCATTCTTGGTTTTAGGGTTTCTAAAAAACAGGTTTTCAGTTCAAGAAAAAAAGCGATACTTAGCCTGGTCTCATGGTCTGGTTCATAACCAACTAGGATAACAACGACATTGTAATATAACCATAACACTTACATTTGATGTAAAATGACTTACTTAGAAATGCCACAATAATGGACGAAATATCAGATTTTTTTTCCCAATTTTCCTTCGGGAGCATAGCCTGACTGTTGAGAATATGGGTATCGTGGTTACAATCACTTGGATAAGCTTTTGTATCGTGTATCAGTTTCACTTTCCAAATACTATATTCTGACCCTTTACAACCATGATTTTCATAATATTAGTATTGGGATAATCCAAGAATTCACTCAAGTATTTAAGGTAGAAAAACTCGAGTATCTTACACCCTAGATAAAACGTTTTATATATTGACATAAGAGATCAACGATTACGGGTAGTTATGCAGCAATAACTGCACAGGAGTTAAAACTGCTTGTAGATAAAGGTCGAAAAGGATCAAAGGTAGACTCAGAAGCTCTGAGTCAGAAGGTAACTCAGAGGTTGTCAGAAGCCAACTCAGAAGATCTGAGACATAAGCCTTCACAATCAGATTCACAAATCAAAAGCTTTTGATGCAGACTCAGATGCTTCTGATTCCATACTTAGTCTTCAAAACACTAAGTTTCTGACCAAAGTTAAGAAGAACTCTAACCTTCTGAGTTTCAATCGAAAAGTTCATAACGAACTCTTCATAAAAATGTGTAGACGGATCAGCACTAGGGGCGCTACCCCTTGAACCTCACAAGGGGGCACAACCACTTGACCCTTCACTTATGGCAATCTAAGGAGACAAAGGCAACATTTGTGCACTTCGTATTGCCTAGATCACGTTATGATTGCCTTTCACCTAGTTGATTCCTCGTAAATCACAATTATACCAAAAAAATGCTTTATGACACTAAAATCATTGACACTAACCTTGGCCTAGTAACCAAAGGGTCATCGACTCGACAACATCTAGATTATCGGTAGAGTACATCCTCCCAAGAGATTAAGAATTCAAACATCAACAAAAATATGTAACGTTTGTAAGTATTCATTATATATAGATGTTATATATTTCAAAAACTTTGGCTTTAACATATGGTTATGTTGCCATGTGTGTAGGGTTACAATGATGGGTCATAATCCTATATTTTTTTACATTTCACAACAACAAATTGCTATGTTTTATGTGTATTCGCACCCAAACTTTTTTCTACACGTCGAAAATATGGTCTATTTGTGATCACAATTCAAGTAACAATATATTAAATTATTATGATTTGATACATAAATAATGTATCTATAAGATGAAACTAATTACGTTGCAATAATGATAAAATAAATAGAAGAAAAAAACAACGGTTTAATAGAGACAAAATAATTATAACCCATTTTGTCAATTTAAAAGTTAATATGTAATAATACATACATCAAAAATTATATTAGAGTAAATTGCAAATTTGGTCCATGTGGTTTGTTGTTTATCTTGGTTTGGCTCCCTATAATTTTTTTATTGCAATTGTAAAAGTGCTTGGTTTGGGTCCCTGAGAGTAACAGATGTTAAATTCCAACGAATAAGGGGCTGTTTGGTTGAATCGGTAAGAGGCTAGGAGTGTTTGGCAAAAAAAAAAAAAAAAAAGCCTCTTAACCATGACAATTGCCTCTTAACGATTTTGCATCTAGGGTATTGCAAAATGGTTTAGACATGACTTTATTCCATAACTGCCCCTCTTTCACCTTTTTTACGCCTCATCTAGCTTTCTCCCATTGTCTCCCACGGTTCTCTTCTCCAATATTCTTCTCCAAGTCGCCGGTGCATCCCGTCGACATCCTTCCACGTCGCCGGTTCTCTCTCCCATAGTCTTCTCCACGTCGTCGGTTCTCTGCATCTCGCATCAGGTATACATCTCTTCTTCCCTCTAGTTTATTGTCGAACAACCCCCCTGAAATCAAACAACCCCTGTGAAATCAAACAACCCCTGTTTCTCTCTTCTTTGAACAACCCCTGTGAAATGTGTTCTTCAAGTTTCAAATCGAACAACCCTTGTTTGTCTCTTCAATGGAACAACCTCAGTGAAATATGTTCTTCAATCGAACAACCCCTGTTTCTCTCTTCTTTGAACAACCCCTGTGAAATGTGTTCTTCAAGTTTCAAATCGAACAACCCTTGTTTATCTCTTCAATCGAACAACCTCAGTGAAATATGCTCTTCAATCGAACATCCCCTGTTTATCTCTTCACTTGTTTTTATCAGGATTACATTTTTTTCCTACTGTTATTTTTTGCAAAATGCAAAGTGTAGATGCATCAACCATCAAAAATTGGAGTATTCCTAGTAATCCATGTTTTTTTCCTACTGTTCTTTTTTTTTCCTACTGTTCTTCATTTGTTTTTATCTTTTATGATTTATCTAATGTATTCCTAGTAATCCATGTTGGAGTATCCAAAAAGAGGATTTAAGCTCAAGATTTCTTTCTTTCTTTATTTATTTTTCTCTAGTTTTCTTGCAAAATACAAAGTCTCGATGCTTCAAGAGTGTTGATTGATGCTACTGTTGCTCTTGATTGAATGCTAATTGATGCTACTGTTGATACAAAGATTTCTTCCTTTTTAGAGGGTTAAAATGGTAATTTGTTGTCATTCAGACTGTCCATTCAGAGCAGTTATCAAACAACCATATTTCATTTTGCACTACATCATACAGAGCCTCTTAAGCATTCTGACCTCTTAACTATTCTGCACTAAACTATTCAGCAACTACCAAACAGCCCCTAACTCTCCCATGTGCCTTGCATATGAGGGTAAAAAAGTCATTTTACTCTTAATTTAATTATTAAATTATTATTTATTATTATATAAATATATGTTAATCTCATATATAATATATAATAATAACAATAATAATATTAAAAGTTATATTATATGTATAATATTATCATACACAAGAAGAGAGAGAGAGAGACCTTATTCTTCCTCGGTAGGTTTCACTTCCATGAAACCTTCCCCTTCTTTCTTACCTCACTTCTTGTTTCCCTCTCTCCTATATGTAGTTTTCCGGCAAAGTGTGTAACACCCTCAAATTTGAAAAGAGCAACTAATTTAAAATTTTCAATTATATATCAAATAAGGATAAAATCAATTCTACTAATCATCACTTGAGTCACCTCAATTAGATATCTAGATTAAACTTCAACAAATAATAGGTTAAGTCTTGTATAAAGACTAATCAAATTCGGGTGTTACTAAAATCCAATAACAGTTGCTATCTCCAAAAGTGCGGAAGGCTTCACCAAGTTACTCTCTCTCTCGTGCATAGGACTAGCACTCATCTCACCACGAAGTCGCTAGCAACAATACTCAACCAAACCTGATGCACATGTCGACAAATAAAAAGGTTAGGCTAATGCCTAGTGAGTTCAAGAGTTTTCAACATGAAACAAATATACTTGTTAAAAGGAAAGAATGCAATTTAAATCATAATTTTTCATAAGAATTTAGTTTAAATATTAAATGACTTATTTTCCAATAGCACACACCTTTAAAAACAAGCAACCTGTAACACCTCAAATTTGGTAAGAACAACTAATTAAAAATTTCGATATTACATCAAGTAAAAGTTAACTCTCCAAAATAAAACTTTCTATTTAACCTCAAAGATATAAACTCCAGTCTTATACAAAGACTAGACCAAAGTCGGTGTCACTTAATCTCAACTATAAGCTGCTCTTCCCGAAACAAGTGCGGAAGACTTCACTAAGATAACCACCTCTTGAGCACACAACTAGCACTCCTCTCTGCACAGTGTCACTAGAGTTATTCCCAACCGGAACCTGTTGCACATGCCGATAATTTAAAAGGTTAGGCTAACGCCTAGTGAGTTCAAGAGTTTTCCACATAAGTAAAGATTTCGTTGAAAAGAGGTAATGCAGTTTAAATCATAATCTTTCAAAACGATATGCTTGAATATGAAAATGACTCCTTTTCCAATAATATGCATTTTGGGCAAAAGAACACCAATATAAATGTTTTCAAATCCAATCTACTTCGAGGACAATATCTCAATATAAAACGTTCTTTCGTAAATTAATTTCGACCCAAAACTCACTTAAAACGTGAATAGAAATCGAACTCCCCATTTATGAAAATGCGGTTAAAACTTAATATACCGAAACACCCAAAACACGGGTGGGGCATAATACTCAACCCATAAATCAAGGTTAAAAAATCCATTTATACAAACGTCACCGAAACTTGGATAATAAAACTCAAACCCAAAAACAACACCTTTCGGTGACGGGGAATACCCGAATTCCATCGAAAGTGGCGGGCACACAAAGTTAAGCAACGTATCAATGTTCTCGAGCTTCACATAGAGCCATGGATCCACTAGTAATAGTCTAGACTTGTCACAATTTATTTATGACCAACTATAGTTAGACATATAGTCCTCAATACCATTTATTTTCAAATATGTATTTCCAAGTTTAACTGCTGGTAAGAATGAAAATCATAAAATGAGACTATATACATTTATTTCAAGTACCTCACATAAATGTGCAAGTAGTACTTTATATAAATGTTTTCTTTCAAATACCTCACAAATAAATGTGCATGTAGTACTTTATATAAATGTTTTCTTTCAAGTACCTCACAAATAAATGTGCATGTAGTACTTCATATAAATGTTTTCTTTCAAGTACCTCACAAATAAATGTGCATGTAGTACTTCATATAAATGTTTTCTTTCAAGTACCTCACAAATAAATGTGCATGTAGTACTTCATATAAATGTTTTCTTTCAAGTACCTCACAAATAAATGTGCATGTAGTACTTTATATAAATGTTTTCTTTCAAGTACCTCACAAATAAATATGCATGTAGTACTTTATATAAATGTTTTCTATTTCATGAATGATGCATAAAACCCAACAAACACTAAAAATGCATTTTGACCAATATCCTTTTATGAAATAAATCATCAAAACATATTCATCTATGATACATTTAACAAAATGCCTAAAAATCCTGAATGTGGGTGTTTTACAGAGTTTATAAAGTTAAATACTTTAAATAATCAAACATTACCAAATAACTCAACAGTAGATAATTTCATGTAAAACACATAAACACTTTAAAAATGGACATTTTGGCATGTACAACGTTTTTCACAAATCAACTTGAACTCACCTTGCTAGATTTAGGCTAAATCTAGATTTTACCCCACTTCGAGCTCATTTGAAGAAACTTGAATCTTCAAGGTCAAAACTTCCATAAACCTAGATACATAAATTTTCCACCATAAATATACATCTAAAACCATATAGAATCGATCCCCAAACACTTTATATCAAAACCTCCATTTTGGTCAAAACACTATTTTTTTGACCTAATTCTTCCAAAATCTTCCAAACCGAAATTAGAGAAACCAAACACTAGGAAATCATCAATGAAGCATTTATATCACCTAATAAGGTTTAGAAATGGAGAGGATAAACTTACCACTTAGGTTTTGGTGAAAACCTAGAAAACTCCAAATTTCTTGAAGGTGGAGGTGATGATGATAAGCTCTTGACATTTGCTTCCAATCCACCAACTAATACTCTTAAATCTTCCAAAAACTAACAATCTAACCTTGAAAATCTCTCAAATACGAATCTATAACAAAAAGAATCGTCTCAAACGGAGTTATGGTGAAAGAGATATGAGAAAATGAAGAAAACCCCCAAAAATCGGATTTTTAACCTCCAGACCCGCTCCGCGATAGTGCCTGGCTAAAGTGACATATGTCACTTTCGCTAGGCACTCTCGTACCAGATGTACCGAGAGTTTTATACTCTCAGTGATACTACCAAGCTAAAGTGACACATGTTACTTTCGCTAGGCACTTTAGCCGAACTTGTACCGACCGCTGTTTTGGCCATTAACTTTTTCGTTTTAGCTCCGTTTTTGCTCCGGAAAGAACCGTTGTTCTCGTAACTGAATTCCTCATCTAGCAAGACTATAAAATCTAGAATTTAATCCCAAAATCCCATTTCCTTTATTTCTCTCAAAAGATCGATTCCTGTACTAACTCGAAATAGTACTTACCCAAAAATTACGAGTGTTACACCATTGACATAATTACATGGCACATTCGTTGGGACGACCAACCACTTGGTAATCTCTGTTGCTATTGTGACATATGTCACAACTGCATGGCACTATAGCCGAGACGACCATACTTTTAGTACCATTGGTGCAATTGTGATAATGTCACAACTACATGGCACTATGGCCGAGACAACCATATGTGTTTCTTCCTTTACCGATTCACCCAATTCAACACTCTTCTCCAATTAAGATAAAAATTCAGGGTGTTACACAACCCAACATAAACATTCTTTCGTAAAACAACTTCAACCCTAAACTCCCCCAAAACGTGAATGGAAGATGAACTCCCAATTTATAAAAATGTGGATAAAACTTTATTTCCCAAAACACCAAAAACACGGGCGGGGCATAATACTCAACCCATAAATCTTGAATAAAACCATATATGCTAAACGTCACCGAAAACATGGATAATAAACTAACACAATTTAATACCCAAATAACACCTTCCGGTGACAGAGGAGACCCGATTCCGTTATACGTGGTGGAACACAAAGTTAAGCCACATAACCACGTTGCCGAACTTCACCTCAGATCGTAACTGTATTGCCTGCTCTGCCGAGCTACACCTCCAGTCGGACTTTATTTCAAGTCCTAAAAACACTGTATCCCCCATTGCCTGCTCCATCGAGCTACACCTCAAGGATACGCGACCTTAGTGCTTGTTCGGTCTCTAGTGGAGTTTCTTCCTCAAGGTGCTCATTCGACCCCTAGTACCTACTCCCTAGCATTCAAGATAGGAGCCTCAACTCCTTACTTGATAACTCATGATGTCTAACCCTCGTGCACAAGAATTAGAACATCAAATCACAAAACCCATGGTCCCGAAGTACAACCCATAAAAGGTTCCTCTCCGTAAAACAACCGGGACAACAACAATGCCAACACGACATAATTCCCAAGGTGAGAATTTCAAGACTCCTCACCCGTAAATATGACTGACTTACATGCCTATGGATCCAATGCATTACAGTCTAAACACATAACTCCAAATGAATGACACACGCACTCAAAACATGTATTCTCCAAAATAAAGCGCAATAAATGCAACTCACACCAAAGTGCCACATTAAGTTATTAAAGTCGGACAAGTGTCCTCAAGACCCGACACAGACGAAAACCGAGCTTTAAGCTCAAAATCAAGTGACCATAAGTTAAAATCCCCAAAATCCAACGACCAACATTTATGCAGACACATGCTCCAAAATACACGAATAAACTCCAACAGATTTTAGAGTTAGGCAAATCATTTTCCAAATGAGTTTATACCACTTATCTTTTCAAAATGATCCATAACACAAAATCAAGCATTTCCCCAAAACGCACACTAAAAGTTCTTTTATACTCAAAAGATTTCATTTCATAAAATGGATCATTAAAATAACAATGCTCAAGCTTCATTTATCAAAATGCCCAAAATCCCAAATATGGGTGTTTTACCAGTTTATAAAGTTAGACACTTCAAATAATCAAAACTCATCAAATAACTCAATAATTAATAATTTCATGTAAAACATATAAACATTAAAATATTGACATTTTGGCATGTACATTGTTTTCACAAATCAACTTGAACTCACCTTGCTAGATTTAGGCTAAAACTCCCAAAACCTAGATCCATAAATTTCCAACCATAAATACACGTATCCAAGTGTTTAGAATCATTCCCCAAACATCTTATATCAAAATCTCCATTTTGGCTAAATCCCTTAATTTGACTTAATTTCCCCAAAATCATCAAATCCGAAATTTGAGAAACCAAACACTAGGAAATCATCAATGGAGCACTTATAACTTATAAAGAAGTTTGCAAATGGAGGGGATGAACACCATTTAGGTTTTGATGAAAACCTAGAAAACCCTAGACGAAGCTTTAGGTGGAAGATGAAGATGGAGATGGTGAGTCTTTGAATGCTAGATTCTTTCCTTCAACTAGATGAAGTTGTAGCAACTTAAGACTCAAGGATTTGGGCAATTTATTCCCTAAAATGTCAACAAATGGAGTAGGGTGTTCTTGGGAGGGTTTAGAGAGAGTTGGGAATGAAATGGAAAGTGATAAATGAAGAAGAAATCTTGAATCCTGAATTTAACAGTTCCGTGCCCCCTGGGTGATACATTGCCAAGTGACTAGGACATGGTTACTGTCGCGTGTCATAGTCACACCAAGTGTACCATGGGTGTTCCAACTTGTGCGACTATGAAACTGTCATAGTCGTCGGGCATTGTAGCCGGACCCTTTCCAAGCCCCGAAACCCAACTTTTTCAATGCCAATACTCCCGATACTCTAAGGGACTTTAAGTAATGTTTTCCCCATAAAATCCCACCATTTACAAGTTACAAAAACGTCCGGGTGACCTTTACTGATCGAAAATTACGGGTGTTACAATCCTCCCAACCATAAAAGAGATTTCGTCCTCGAAATCTAGATTACCATTAAACGTTTCCCACATAATAGCTTGTCTCTGATCCACTTGTCAGAACAACCACCATAAACCTTATGTTGATACTCACGACAACTGTCCCCTTGGGCACTTTATACTTATATCTGAGTTAACACTTAACTCACTAAAGTAGCCTTTAACCACAAGACTACGGTTGTCTCCCAACCTTAGGTGACACATACTACCTCAAGGGTAGTTTGTGACCTCAACCTCTCTCTGACAATTCCGTACCAGTTCAACAGGATTCTAGATCCGTAATCCGATGATCAACACCCGAACCAAGGAATCCCCATATTCCTTTATCATTCACCCTTGTTATTGGTAGAGCCGTCCTTCCAGGAGGGACGTGCCAAAACGTTCTCAGCGAGGTCGGTTTATTCAAATTCGACGATTGCGCAACTCCAAACTGTACTTAAACATCAATCCTAATGGTCGATATAAACCTTTACCATATCAAGAATCTTGATTATTGATACTTAATCACAAACATCTAACATCCTTAAAGTTACTGCTTAAATTGTAAACGCACAGGATTCATCGGGTGCGTTCTGAAGCATTCCAACTGACATTGTCCTTGAATCGAATGTCGACACCTATCCTAAAAACGACTATACAGCAAATGTGGGTGTACCGTCAAATATTTCTTTCCGGATTAGCATTATCGAATTTAAAGTTGACACCTAACGTGGCACTAAAGTTCCACACTTACATCTCTAACAGGCGAACCACAATATTTCCTTTATTCACAACGGCTCATTATGGTGATACCCCACCGACACATAACATGATGTCAAGCGAACGAGCAAACCATCAAATTAAATCCAACCATATGCAGAATAATCACACAGGGCATCAACCCGAAATTTACCAAGAAGGGAAGATCACCACTTGCCTAACTGGGATAATAATATAGATCTACTACCTCAAACAATCGTACCTGATCCGTCCTCATGAGGTTGAATTCCCACAATCCAATTCTGCCAACCATTCAGATCATTCGTATTTTCGATTCCCAAGGGCGTCTCTAGTCCCTTATTACAAGTCCTTTCCCAATAGGGGTTTAAATCTATAGCCCTAATGAGTTCAAAGTTTTGGATTAATATGCCAATTTGGAATTTCATAAAACTTTCAAATACAAAAACTTTGTTAACAATTAATCGTACGTGTAAAAATCCACTACCGTTACTCGGTAGTCGTGCAACGTGCCCACAACCGTCACACATATAAAAATATTTCAAAAACCACTTGACTATTATCTGAGTTAGTAATGACAATAACAAAAGATACATACTAAACTTTTCAAATGGACTACTATGGTCTTAATATGCATCACTCTAAGCAAAAGAGGAACCTCATAATTTCAAGATCCAAATTTCCCTTTTTTTAACCATAAAATGACATGGGATAAAATTCTCAACAAGACCCACATGCATTAGTTTATTCCCCAAACTTAGCAAAATGATAGATGCATGTGATTTGGTCAAACGTAAAATAATTTCGTGTGATTTCAAACTTTCGGCCATACGAATAAAATATGTTTGCCCGAAAATAGTGGATACAATCATGCATGCCAGTAATCCAGTATAATGTATTGCGTGAAACCGTAAGGGTAAAAATAACAACTGAAGAAGGTATAAAACAAAAGTTCAATATGAACCATCATAGATCCCCATGCACTTACTCACACCAAAGTATAAATCAATCCAAATACTAAGTAAGGAACAACAAAATATGTTTGTGTAAAACGCATAAGTGCAATTATGCGATATCCAAGCTCTCACGACATCTCTTACGATTGCGAAAAAATTGTGCAAAACTCGCAGGAGACAATAAGGTTTAACAACAACCCGTAGGTTGACGCACACAATAATTCAAGTATACACGTTTCAAAGTTCATCCACACGACCCAAAATGTCGTAAAATAGAATTCCATAAGACCCAGCAAAATTTTCCATAAAACTTAATGAAACCTAACGACACTCAAAATCAAATGATGCCAAAATCTTCGTTCCCAATAATCAAATAACATAAAACAAAGTTATGACTAAAATGTCATAATTCCAAAAATTTCCCTTTTATCGCAATGTGATATAAAGTGACACTTTTCAACAAAATTCGCATGAGACATGACGCTCAATAAACTCATAAATTTACATGCAATATAATTAAAACTTACGCATTTCAAAGTTCACTCACATTTTGTCAAATGTCGTAATATATACCCTATAAAACTCAACAAAACTCCAACGAACTAGAATTCCCAAGAAAACTCAGAAGAAAAAACATGGGAATAACTTTTCTTTTAAAACCTTAACATACGTGGAGGAGATCCAATGTCAAGGTTATAATTTCGCAGTTACTTGCCCAATACCCCAAATAACATTAAAACATGGATACTACAATATTCGAAAATAGCATTCGACAAGAAACAGGGATGAAGAAAATCTCAATAAAAATTTGCAACCACGTGCAACAAAACAATTTCATGCATGTGTAAACTCACGGTTTAAAATCTGGTGCATGCTAAACATTTTTCCAAGATTTCATAATATAACCCACTTTATGATTCGGGAAACATGAGAAATAATTGATGCAAACTTATTTTAGAAATAACTCCCGTGCATAAAATTGGTCAGCACTGACATCTCGAAATCACGCTCCTCAATTCATACTATTGTCATCCGGATGCTCAACATCTTAAAGCAATACCCGAATATTTCATCGGTTCACCTTATAATTTCTCCTCAAATAATGTCAATTCCATAAGTCTAAGGTTCTACTCCGACCAATTGCCCCGACCCAAAATGGTCAACTTAATGCATTCATCATTCTTAACCGTCACTATAAGTGACAGTGCTATAAACATTAACTTCTTCAAGCCACTACTCCTCGGAAACTCATCAACTACCCCATCGATCCTCACAAAAGGGAGGTTCAAGCACACACATGTAACATATAAGTTCACCACGACACTGGCCAGGTGCAATTATGAACGTACCGTACATGATTATCCTTGCTACCCTCATCATGATTCCCGATTCTAGTGACTATCGACCTCAAAATATCTTATCTTAGAGTGTCTAGTAGTGCAATCTCACTTTCACATACATAGAAGAACACTAGTTTGAGTCTAGGTATCCGAAATCAACATCTAATTCTCTCAAACTTATGCTCTGATACCAACTTGTAACACCCTCAAATTTGGAAAGAGAAACTAAATTAAAATTTTCAATTACACATCAAATAAGGATAAAATCTATTCTACTAATCATCACCTCAATTAGAATTCTAGATTAAACTTCAACAAATAATAGTTCAAGTCTTGTATAAAGATTAATCAAAGTCGGGTGTTACTAAAACCCAATAACAGTTGCTATCTCCAAAAGTGCGGAAGGCTTCACCAAGTTACTCTCTCTCGTGCATAGGACTAGCACTCATCTCACCACGAAGTCGCTAGCAATAATCCTCAACCAAACCTGATGCACATGCCGCCAAATAAAAAGGTTAGGCTAATGCCTAGTGAGTTTAAGAGTTTTCAACATGAAGATGGAGTTTAAATCATAATCTTTCAGAAGAATTTACTTTAAATATTAAACGACTCATTTTCCAATAGCACACGCCTTTAAAAACAAGCAACCCAACATAAACATTCTTTCATAAAACAACTTCAACCCCAAACTCCCCAAAAACGTGAATAGAAGATGAACTCCCAATTTATAAAAATGCGGATAAAAATTTATTTTCCGAAACACCCAAAACACGGGCGGGACATAATACTCAACCCATAAATCTTGAATAAAAACCATATATGCAAAACGTCACTGAAAACATGGATAATAAACTAACACAATTTAATACCCAAATAACACCTTCCGGTGACGGGGGAGACCCGATTCCGTTATACGTGGCGGAACACAAAGTTAAGCCACATAACCACGTTGCCGAACTTCACCTCAGATCGTAACTGTATTGCCTGCTCTGCTGAGTTACACCTCCAGTCGGACTTTATTTCAAGTCCTACAAACACCGTATCCCCCATTGCCTGCTCCATCGAGCTACACCTCAAGGATACGCGACCTTAGTGCTTGTTCGGTCTCTAGTGGAGTTTCATCCTCAGGCTCATTCGAACCCTAGTGCCTACTCCCTAGCATTCAAGATAGGAGCCTCAACTCCTTACTTGATAACTCATGGTGTCTAACCCTCGTGCACAAGAGTTAGAACATCAAATCACAAAACCCATGGTCCCGAAGTACAACCCATAAAAGGTTCCTCTCCGCAAAACAACCGGGACAACAACAATGCCAACACGGCATAATTCCCAAGGTGAGAATATCAAGAGTCCTCACTCGTAAATATGAATGACATACATGCCTATGGATCCAATGCATTACAGTCTAAACACATAACTCCAAATGAATGACACACATACTCAAAACATGTATTCTCCAAAATAAAGCGCAATAAATGCAACTCACACCAAAGTGCCAAATTAAGTTATTAAAGTCGTACAAATTTCCTCAAGACCCGACACAGACGAAAAACCGAGCTTTTAGGCCAAAATCAAGTGACCATAAGTTAAAATCCCCAAAATGCAATAAAATGCAACGACCAATGTTTATGTAGACACATGCTCCAAAATGCATGAATAAACTCCAACAGATTTTAGAGTTAGGCAAATCATTTTCCAAATGAGTTTATACCACTTATCTTTTCAAAACGACCCATAACACAAAACTCAAGCATTTCCCCAAAACACACACTAAAAGTGCTTTTATACTCAAAAGATTTCATTTCATAAAATGGATCATTAAATTAACAATGCTCAAGCTTCATTTATCAAAATGCCCAAAATCCCAAATGTGGGTGTTTTACCGGTTTATAAAGTTAGACACTACAAATAATCAAAACTCATCAAATAACTCAATAATTAATAATTTCATGTAAAACATATAAACATTGAAAGATTGACATTTTGGCATGTACATTGTTTTCACAAATCAACTTGAACTCACCTTGTTAGATTTAGGCTAAATCTAGATTTTCCCCAACTTGAGCTCCTTTAAAGAAATTCCAATCTTTAAGCCAAAACTCCCAAAATATAGATCCATAAATTTCCAACCATAAATACACGTATCCAAGTGTTTAGAATCATTCCCCAAACATCTTATATCAAAATCTCCATTTTGACCAAAAACCTTAATTTGACTTAATTTATCCAAAATCATCAAATCCGAAATTTGAGAAACCAAACACTAGGAAATCATCAATGGAGCACTTATAATTTATAAAGAAGTTTGCAAATGGAGGGGATGAACTTACCATTTAGGTTTTGATGAAAACCTAGAAAACCCTAGACGAAGCTTTAGGTGGAAGATGAAGATAGTGAGTCTTTGGATGGTAGTTTCTTTCCTTCAACTAGATGAAGTTGTAACAACTTAAGACTCAAGGATTTGGGCAATTTATCCCCTAGAATCTCAACAAATGGAGTAGGGTGTTCTTGGGTGGGTTTAAGGAGAGTTGAGAATAAAATGGAAAGTGATAAATGAAGAAAAAAACATGAATCCCGAATTTAACAACTTCTTGCCCCCTCTGTGCTACATTGCCACGTGACTATGACATGGTCATTGTCGCATGTCATAGTCGCACCCTGGGTGCTACATTGCCACGCGACTATGACATGGTCATCGTCGCGTGTCATAGTCGCACCAAGTATACCGTGGGTGTTCCAACTTGTGCAACTATGACACTGTCATAGTCGTCGGGCATTGTAGTCAGACCCTTTCCAAGCCCCGAAACACGATTTTTTTAATGTCAGTACTCCCGATACTCTAAGGGACTTTAAGTAATGTTCCCCCATAAAATCCCACCATTTACAAGTTACAAAAACGTCTGGGTGACCTTTACTGACCGAAAATTACGGGTGTTACAAAGTAAGAATCACAGGAACCTAATCTATCAGCCTCTCACTCAAACTTGAGACTATCACTAACCAGTTGTTGACCCTCTGTCGCTGCAAAAGACGATATCTAAAACCACCCGATAGAATCCTGGCCTTGTGATCTGTTAGATCATATGTTGGATACAAGATCATAGAAGACTGAAGATTGAAGTCAAAGCTGAAGTCAACTCTCAAGCATCAAAGTCTAAGTCAAGTGTAATAAATGTCAAAGTCAAAGTCTTTGAATTAGTTTTTAAGCATGTGTTGTTTTTTTGTTTTGCTTTAATAGATAGGTGGTTATTAGTTTTTGTTAGTAGAACTGGTACATTCAGAACTATTGTATTCGCAGAGAGCTAGAGAGAGAAAGTAAACTGAAATTGTTTGTAATTCAAATCTGGTGATTAATCAAACAGGTAGATTGTTTAAATCTTCTTTGTGATTGATTTTAGTAATAAGAACTTGATCATATTGGGACTATCAATTGGTATCAGAGTAGATCCAAAGTGAAATCAATCTTGAAATATGGAGTTCGGCACAGTTCATCGAAGTCTTGATCGAGTTTGAATTTCTGAATGTTTTTCCAGTTGTAATTGATTAGTTTTGATTCAAATTATGTCTTAGATCATTCTTGTATAGATTTTGTATTGAATTGCACTGTATTTGATCATCAAATTCGAATTGTTGTGAGTTTTGAGTTCACGAGTTCTACACACTGTAATGAATCGATTTGTACAATTGATTGTATTTTGTTGAAATTCGTTGATTGAATTTGTTTCTAGGTGTATTAAGGAACAAATTGTCAAAGTTGCAGGATGAAAATCGAAGATTTCGTACGTTTTTTAGCAGATCAGAGGTTATGTTTATTTGAGATCTGAAGAACTCGCAAATTATCTCAAGAACTCGCAGATTGTCTAAGAACTCGTAGAAAGAATTCGTAAATTTGATGGGTTTCGCCGAGTATTAGGATTTGATTCTGAAATATTTCCTAAGTAAAGGATTCGCATATATGTGTTACGAATTGTAAAGGTTTCGTATATGTGTCTTTTGCGAATTTCATAAAATTCGCATATCAGTGTATTAAGGATTCTGCGAAAAGTGTAGAATTCGCAAGTATGTGAGATACGAACCCCACAGAATTCGTATCTAACTTCTTACGAATTCCTTAGAATTTTGTGCGTAAGTGTTGGTTGCGATTTCTAAAATCTTTACTTGCGAATTCTGATTTTACTTTATGTTACTTGCGAATTCTGAAGTAGAATTTGTGAGAATTTGTCGTCTGCGAATTTTTGTCTTGATTTTTCTTGCGAATTCTGATTTTGTTCTATCTGCGAATTCTATTTTGTAGTGTGCGAATTCTTGGTTGTTCTTATCTATGAATTCTGTGTGTGATGTGCGAATTCTTGATTGATTTTTGTTATATGCAAATTCTTGGTATTTCATTGTGTCTTGCGAATTCCAGACTTGGTGAATTTTGAAAATTTTATTTCTGTATTTTTATAAGTTTTTCTGGTTTACTTGATTTCATTTGGACTAAAGATCATTTCCAGTTCTTTTTTAATAACAGATAATTCAAGATGAGTTTTTCTGATGATGAAGAGAAGATTGCCAAGCTCAGAATAGAGAATAAAAATCTTACTTCTTCAGTTGATTACTATTCTAAGAGGTCAAAAAGGTATAATGATGAAAGGAAGATACTAAAAGAAGAAGTTAATGCATTGAAAAGGATCAATGAGGATCTTCTGAAGCAAATCTCTGACTCTCAAATGTTGAAAGATGATGAAAGCATTGAAGAGAAGGAACAGAGTCTGATTACTGTAAACACTAAGTTAAAGAGCAAGATCTCAGACTTAGAAGCTTTAATTGTCAAAATTCAACAAACAGAGTGTGTTAATGAAAAGAAGATCTTTGAGTTAGAATTGCAAATTGTTGAAGAAAGATCAGTTTTTGAGAAAGAAAAGAAAGAGTTTACTAAGAAATTCTCAGACTTTTCCAGGAAGAGTGTTGAAGAGAAAGTGCTGAAAGGTAAACCTGATTTCTCAACAGATTTCAGATTTTGAGAAAGTGATCATTTTGGAAAGGGAAAAGTTTGATAAAGAGAAAAGATCATAGAACAAAAGAATGTTGGATTCTTTAAAGAGATATCTGATGGAAGAAAGAATGTAGAAAAAGACTTTGAAGAAGAAAGACAGATATTTGAAGAAGAGATAAAGCAGCTGAGAGAAAAGTTATCTGAACTATCTGAAAGTGCATAGAAAGAGCAGAAAGCGAAGTCTGAATTCAAGTACAAGATTGACCTGCTCATCAAATAAAGAGATTGTTATTCTTCAAAGATAAAAGAGCTTGAAGACATTATTTCAAAGGTGGTGGTGACTGAGCAAACGACTCCAGAGTCACAAATCCACACACTTAGAAATAGTTCAGTTGGTTCTAACAAGACCGCCTCAAGCTCACATCTGAAAACTGGTTCTTCAAGAAGGCCAGTTAAATCATATGATCAGATTCGTACTACTAACATTTTCTTTGATGAAAATGTAGATGGTTCAAATACATACAGAAGAAGAAGAAGGAGATATGAAGAAGAAAAGCTGGTCTGGAAGGAGAAACCAGCTGATGATGAAAAGAATGATAAGAAGAAAGAAGAAAAGAAAGAAAACAAGTCATATGTACCTGCATCAAATGCAAAGAAGAACAAAGTGCTGAAAGGTAAACCTGATTTTGCTTACTCGAGAGATCAATTGATCAGGTTGTCTAGAAAAAGGTATTGTTCTTACTGTCATACATATGATTTTGTTCATAAAGCTAGTGATCATTACTGGTATGGTTTTTACTCAGTTACTCCTAATAGAACTGCAACTCACAAACATGGACCCAAATACTAGTGGGTACCAAAGCCGAAAGATGATTCTGTGTTGCAGGCACCTCAAGTCAAGGGGGAGTAAGAGAACCGAGGCTTATGAATAAATCAGTTCAGGACCCGTACTTCAATGAAGTTTGACTTCTAAACACAATAGTTTAGGACTCACTCTTCAATCATCAAAAAAGATGATGCTCCCGTGCTGATAAGAGATTGTACTCCGATACTCAAATGAGGAAATCAACCTTCAAGGGGGAGTACATATTTTTCTGTAAATATTCATTCGAAAGATATGATGATCTATATTTCAGGATGAGTTGTAGATCTCTATCATGTGTTTTTCACTGAAAAATTTGATGATGCATAATTTCAGGGGGAGTAAAGATTATGACTTCTGATTATTTCAGATCAGAACTCATTCATTCATTGTTTTACTGCTTTATGTCATTTCTTTTTCAATAAAGTTTTGTGAATAATTTTTGTACTTTGACGGACTTTTTGACTGATGCAGATTGAGAGGATGCTTACATGATCATATCATTATGACTTTAAGTTGACTTCATGAGATTTAAGACAGATTGAAAAGGTTTATTTCTATTCTTAATCTCATATATGGTTGAAAGAAGGACGACTTTCAATCATAGAAAACATATTCTTAAATGTTCAAACCACTTCTGATTATTAAACGATTTCATGAATATAGAAGTGTGATTTTTAAAAGTTTTCATTATTTCTTGTGCTTCAATGATCAACAAACCGTGTGTTTCTAAAGATTAATACTTGTGTATTATCTTGTCTATATACTGTCAAGTATTCACACACACTGGTTTAATTTTTGTTGAATTCGTTCTTACCATGTCTCTAAATTGAAACAATATTTTTCGATGGTAAGACACCCCAATTGTTATTCAACGTTTGAGCATGATTTCATTTCTAAACGTTCTTTCAAGAATGTCTATATTTTTGGTTCATATAGACAATATCAACTTTTGATGACCTAAGCCTTAATCGCTAAATCATTTCTATTTGATCTTTTTCTTACAATGTCAGATTTTCAAACAAGTTTCTTGTATTCATTTCATTCATTCAATTATCTTGTTTGAAATTTCTTCAATGTTTACAAATGCTCAAATCTTAATGAATATATCTCTGAGCATTCATATATCTGACTTGTATTTCATACTCTGTGCTTTAACTAATAAAGTTAAACCATTTTTGAGCAACACTATGCTTTCATAGGAAAATACATGGGTTCATTGTGTAGGACTTAAATGAAACTTCTATGGATTCACATTAGCCAGTGTTTTCTACCCAAGAAGTTAATCCTTAGTGATCGAGTGTGAGGGGTCAAAAAGAAATGAGTGTGGGTTGTGTGAAGAGGTAAAATGTAAATGAGAGTTTGGTTAGAAGCGAGCTCAATGATTAAAAAGAAAGAGGGTGTGAGATCAGAGTAAAAGAATATCAAACTCTACATCAACTTTTTCTGAGCCGGGCAACCACATTACTAGCCCATGCCAACTCTTGCTATAAACCCCACCAGCTACTCATTTTCTTCTTAAAAAGAAAGTGTTTCATATTTCAACGGGACACAACATATAATCTATCTGGTTTTCATTTGGAAAACCTGGATATTGAAAAAGAAGGAAGTCTGCCCCACCTTCGCACTTCGATCATGCACAATTGAGTCTGTGTTATATTATTGTTGTCTTAGTGGTTTACACAATTTTGAGCCTTATATAAGTAATCATCATGTGCTTAATTCTTTCTAACACTTGCACGAACACACAAGGAATTTTTTTTCTTGTCATAACGTTCATAGAAATATCTTTGTGGTGTTTCGATGATTGAATGGAAGTCCTGGGGGAGTGAACATCAAAAAGCTCCTTTCCATTGTGTATTCGTTACACACAGTGACTTTGTGTTACTGACAGGCATATTAACTGATTCATTTGTTGATTCAGGTGTTACACTCTAATTTGTCTGGATTTGAAAAGATCTAGATGATTACCTTATTTTGGATCGACGGAGAATCAGAGGCTCTTGTGTTCAAAAGATCAGTGGTCAGAATTGATAATGACATTTCTTGGAAAAAGTTTTGATGATCTCAATCAATCATCAAAAAGGGGGAGACATAATCAAGAAATGTTTGTTTCAGATATGTTATAGATGGGGGAGAAGATCAAGAAATATTTGTGTTCAAGAGTTATTTGTTTGAAGTTTGGCAAAGATTGAAAGACTGAAAGAGAAAAGTTCAAAGATTTCTGAAGATGTGCTGAATTTACTGAAATTTTCTTTGAAGATTATTTGTTGAAGCAGTCTGAGCAAATTCTGAAGACAATTTCTTTCTGAAGTCTAAAAGAGGTTTGAGATGACCTTGGGGAGATTGTTGAAGAGAATATCTACCATCTTTGGGGTGATTGTTATTTGTTTAAAGACAGACTTTGAGAAGATTCCAGATTGTTGAAGATCAAAGAAAGAAGAGATTGTTTCTGGCATAAATAGAAGACTGTTTTTCAAATGCTAAAGTTGATCAAAAAAAGGAGATTACATTTACTGAGCTTAAAGAGAGAAGATTATAATGCAAAATCTTTTTGAGATGATCTTAAATCCAAAGGGGGAGATTGTTAGAGCATAAATATGTTGGATACAAGATCATAGAAGATTGAAGATTGAAGTCAAAGCTGAAGTCAACTCTCAAGCATCAAAGTCAAAGTCAAGTGTAATAAATGTCAAAGTCAAAGTCTTTGTATTAGTTTTTAAGCATGTGTTGTTTGTTTGTTTTGCTTTAATAGATAGGTGGTTAGTAGTTGTTGTTAGTAGAACTGGTAACATTCAGAACTATTGTATTCGCAGAGAACTAGAGAGAGAAAAGGTTTGTAGAGAGAGAAAGTAAACTGAAATTGTTTATAATTCAAATCTGGTAATTAATCAAACAGGTAGATTGTTTAAATCTTGTTTGTGATTGATTTTAGTAATAAGAACTTGATCAGATTGGGACTATCACGATCCTCTGCCATTCAACAAGCAAAGGTCCACATTCTTGCCGCTAGCCATGCAAGAAGACCCTCTTCCCTTACACGTCTCTAGTTCCTCACCACCATAGATCTCTACCCTTGTCTTCAGTTCCTTTTTTCTCATCTGCAAATCGAACCATCGAGCAACCATGATAATTTGTGGTTATCAACTTATTGGGTGCTTATTTGGGAGAATCATAGCTACCTTTCAAGAAATTGAACTTGTAGGCCTCCAAATGAAGTTGTGTGTGGGTTCAAGTTTGATTTTATTTAGGGTTTGAGTTTGATTTGGATTTAAGATTTAAGTTTGATTTAGGGATTAAGTTTGAGTGCAATTTAGGGTTTAACATGTTTATGTTCAATCATTGTAATTATGTTTTGGATTTTTGGAAGTGAACAACGATTTTTGTGATAATCAATTCATTTTGGTTTGTGTATCTGTTGTATCTGTAACACCCTCAAATCTAGAAATAACAACTTATTTAAAATTTTCTAAATACATCAATAAATGAATCATCTACAACCACGAATTTAGATTTAACTACAATACACGTATACCATCTTATATATATATATATATATACAGACTATAAGGGACGGGTGCTACTAATACCCATGCATAGTCACTATCTCCATAATACGGAAGACTTCACCGAATATTTACTTTCGGATCTAGCTAAGGCTTTACTCTTCACAGGATTGCTAGAACCAACTCTCAACCTTGAAACCTGATGCACATGCCGACAAATAAAAAGGTTAGGCTTAACGCCTAGTGAGCTCAAGAGTTTTAACATAAGTATATATATTTAAAAGAAAAGAATTCAATTTAAAGCAAGGTCCTTCGAAATATTACACTTAAAAATGGAAACGACACATTTTCCCATAATATGCACTTTTAAAGGCAAAGCTCCCAAAACACACATTTCTTATATAATGCGCAACGCATAACTCACCCAAACGGGATCATAGTTCGACACTTAATTGGTAAAAACATGAATAACCATTTATAACCCAAAGTACCCAAAACGCGGGCGGGACAGAATGCTCGACCCATGAATCGTTATCAAAACCACATATATCGTACATCCAAAAACATGGACACTTGGTCCAATACTCACGCGACCGTAAGGAACCAATGACAATAAAATAAGACGTTCTTATATTTAAAATGCTGATAGCCAACAACGGGGGAAACCCGTATCCGTTGAGGGTGGAGGGAACACAAAAGTATACCACCCAAACAACTTTAATCGCATGACACCTCCCGACATCCCAGCCCGGTGTCCCTACGACTTCTTTACAAGTGTCACCCCAAGTCAATTGACCTTGATGGATCATTCCAAGGAACTCCATCCCGAAGGCCCGACACAGTTAAAGACTACCTCTCAGGCATTACTTCAAGCGGCGGAGGTCCTAGCGCCTACTACTCCAGTAGCACTAGCCGACTCAACCCTCCTAGCGATCACTTGTAAAGTTTCCGGTCATAAAACATGGGTACCGAAGTTCAACCCCGCAATACCCAATTGACCATCCCAAAACAAACCGACTTACGTGCCTATGGATCCAATGCAACACAGTCTAACATTACATGTCTAACCCGAAATGACCGACGCATTCGAACATGTAACCAAACTCAATACGCAACACAACGCATTAGTACGTACGTCATAACTGGACTCTACGCCGAGCCATTAAAACCGGACCAATGTCCTCAAGACTCTTTTAAGCCAATACCGAGCTAAAGAGCTCAAAATCCATTTGACCAATAATTACCGGTCTCCAAAATAGTGAAATGTCTTTAAATAATGTTTATGAAGACACGTACTTCAAAGACCAGATTTACCCAAAACTCCATACGAGATGGGACCCAAGATTTCCAACGTGTTTATGAATGCAAATACACCAAATGCATATAACATGAAATAGACTTTATTTTTACAAAATCGTCAGAGACGTATAACTCATAAAATTTACCTTACTCATACAAAATCACCAAGAATGCGTAATTCATGTTATTTAGTTGTTGAAACGTTCGAAACCCAATATAAGCATTTTAAGAGGTTAACACAACCCAAGTTTACTAAGTAAGAAAACTTATCAAAATACTCACACTTTGACAAATAACTAAGTAAAACATATTTTACTTCTAAATACTCAAAACTTATCAGCAATTAACCATTTCATGTAAAACACTTTAAAATACACATTTTGGCATGTACACCATTTTCACAAATCAACTTGAACTCACCTTGCTAGATTTAGGTTAAATCTAGATTTCACCCAACGAGCTCTTTTGAAGGCCACTTGAATCCTCAAGCCGGAAACTTCCAAAACCTAGATCCATACATTCCAACCGTAAATATCCATAATCAACCATAAGGAAACATTCTCCAAACATTAAATACCAAGATCCCAAACAAGATCAAAACCCTAATTTCTCTAAAATCACCAACTCCAAGATTTGAGGTATCAAACACAAAGGAACCACCAATAGAGCATTTAAAACATTAAAACAAGGAAGCTTACCATTCTAGGTGACGAGACTTTCCGAGGACACCCAATCCAACTCTTCAACCCGAGCTTCCACACGTTGAACTTGGTGAGGAAGATGAAGATGGGGGTTTTGTGGTTCAAGATCCCAACTAGCTAGATGGTTAAGAATCAAGTGGTTTGGGGAGGAAAACCCCCTAAAATAGGTTAGGGTTCGGTTTTGGGGTTTGGGAGAGAAAAGGGAAGGAATTAGGAAGTGAGAATGAGGGAAATGGTTGAGAATTGCGACTCTAAAAGGCCCTAGGGTCGACCGCGATTGTGCCCGACGATTGTGCCAAGGCACTATCGCCAGGGCACTATCGTCCAAAATGTACCGCGGGCACACCCCCGCTGGTGATTGTGCCCAGGGCACTCTCGCCAGGGCACTATCGCCTAGAGTGTACCGAAGCTCGTTTCTTCCCATTTACCACAGAGACCACTCATGACGCGATAAGGCTTAATAGGTAAGATATAGGGGATGAAATTCTACGATAAGAAACAAGAATTTCTCAAAGGGTTAACTTCACGAGTAGAGATTTACGAGTGTTACAGTATCATTATTAGGTGATGGTGGTGGTAAACAAAGAAGAGAGATAGAGAGAGAGCGAGAGTGAGAGAAAGAGAAAGAGAAATAAAGAAAGAAAGAAACAGATAGAAAGGGTTAGTGTGTTAAAAGGAGGGAATGAAAAATAAGACAATAATACCCTCATGTGCAAGTCACATGAAGGAGTTTAACAAGAGGGAAGTTAATAGAGTTAGTTTCAAGGCCTAAAACCAAACATTTTTGCATACCACAAGAGTTTTCTTGTATTAAAAACTTTGTAGGGACCCAAACCAAGAAAAACAACAAACCACATGGACCAAATTTGCAATTTACTCATTGTATTATTTGATTATAATATATAAAGAATGAATTACATTTTAGGTCTCTCGTCTATGGTTGTTTTTTGGTTTTCGTCTCTACAATTGGTAAAGTACATTGATGGTCCATTTTTCATATTTCGAAACCCAAACTAGTCCCTGGAGATAACGCTGTTACTAAAGGCTTTCTTAAGTATATCATGTACCCCTCGTGTGAGGGGCATTTTAGTCTTTTCACCTACTTTTGATTTATTTTAGAAAGAGTCAATTACATTTTTGGTCCCTCATGGATACCTGATTTTTGGTTTTCGTCCCTTTAATTCATAAAGTACATTCTTAGTCCAAAAAAACATATTTTGGAGCCCAAACTGGTCCTCCCATAACATCGTTAGATGGATCTCTGTTAACTCTATCATGTGCCCGTCCCTTGAGGGGCATTTTCATATTTTTAACCACTCCTTCCTCCCATCTTCATCTCCATCAATTCAAGAACATTCATACCCATGAGGAATATCCAAAATCAGATCCCACAAGAAAAATCCCAGATGATGAACATTCAAGAAAAACCCAGATAAACACAAATGATGAACATTCAAACACAAAATTGTGATTGAAAATGTCAATCACAAATCCAAACACAAAATCAATATTTTGAAACAAATCTAATAAACATAACCAAAAATAAACTCCAAATTCATACAAGTATGGATCATATGAAGAAACAAGAAAAATCCCTAAACCAGAACTCTATATTAGGAACACCTGAACCTGGATTTTAACAAGAAAAATCAAACATGAATATATGGCTCGAAATCGTTTGCAATCAAAACCCTACATCTGAATCTTCATCTTCGTCTTCGAATTGTCTTTGTAAACCCAAACCTAAATCCTTTTCTCAAGTTTGTCGTAAAATCCAACCTGAATCGTCTTCGTTTTCAAGTTCGTATTATGTTCTGTGTTCCCCTAACCCCCCTTGAAATCTAAACCATCTGAATCTTCGATATTTTTGCAGGTTTAGGGGAAAACCTAAACCTCAAACCTATGGTTCTTCAAGTTGCATAGAAAACTAGAAACGTAAGTTCTGGCGAAGCAACATAGGAGGGAGGCGGTTTCACTGGTGAAACGAGAAGGTTGTGCGGTTCGCCACCTAGGTTCTCCATCGGGCTTCACCTGAGAAAGGAAGTTGAGGAGGTGGAGGGAGGATTTGATGGAGAGGTTATGCTAGTTCGGGGTTAGATGGAGTGTTTCACAGAGAGGATACACATATTACGCGACAATTTCTTAAACGTGATTTTTCAGGTTTGGGTAGGGGTGTGAAACGGGCGGGTCGGGGTGGTTCGGGTGCGCAAACCAAAAACCCGATCGGATTTTGGATATGGAAATCAAGACCCAAATTTTAGGTTTCGGATTTCAGATTGTTTCGGGTTCGGGTTGGTCGGGTTTCGGGTTGATGTCGGTCGGGTTCGGGTATTATACAATGCAAAAATTATATATAAATTCAATCGATTTTGAGGATGAATTCAATCGATTGAGAGATTGATGAAATCAATAGTAAGTTTAAAAATTAGAAACATTTCAACAGACTAGAATTTATGATTTTCAAAAGATAATTAATATATTCATATAATATTTAAATTATATATGTATATTATTTCGGGTTTTTAGACGGGTCGGATGACCAAAGATCAAACCCAATCCGAACCCAAATATCCCCCCAAAAGTCAGGTTTCGGATTATCGGTTTTCAGGGTATTCGGGTTTCACTAAAACACCTTATTTTCGGTTCGGGTTCGAGTTCGAATTTCAGACTATTCTGGTTTTGCACACCCCTAGGTTTGGGTTATGTTGTGTTCATGGAGAGGTTGTGCATCTTTTGGGTTCTGTTAGGTTCATTCATCCCTCTCCTCACCAGACTTTTGATCTGGTTCGAAGAACACCATCACCATCACCAGGGAGAAGGGAAGAAAACACCTATTAACATAGGGTTTTTGTTAAACTTGGTATTGATTTTATAATATTAATTTCATTTTATTTTTTTAGAGAAGAATAAGAAAAGGGTGTATAAAGGCCAAAATGCCCCTCATGTAAGGGGCACATGACATGCCTAACGACAACAATTTTCACGGCGCATGTGGGGGGGACAAGTTTGGCTAAAAAATATGATTTTTGGACCAAAAATGTACTTTACGATTTGGAGGGACGAAAAGCAAAAAGCATCTATTCACGAGGGACCAAAAATATAATTCACTCTTTTAGAAAACATAAAAGCTATATTAATATTTTTAATATAAAATAAGTGAAAAAGAAAATTTCCAATGATGAAACCGTCCCCCTACTCTCCATAAACTCTCCATGAAATACTCCCTCTAGACCCCAACCTACATAATCTTTCCGTGAAATCCTCCCCTACGCCATCGACTTGCTTTCTCAAGCGAACCCCATAACCTCCCTGTTTCACCGATGAAACCCCTCCTCCCTCCTATGATGACGATATCTCTCTCATCTTGAACCCATACGTCGCCCTCCTGAACTTACGTTTATGGTTTTCGAAGCAACATGAAGAACCCCTGGTTTTACCGTCATGGTTTTCGAAGCCTCTAGAAATCATATTTTGAAAGCCCGAAACCCGATTCAAGTTTGAATATCCAAGCGATTTTTGAAGATGATGATCCATATGGTTTTCAAAGATGAACATCGAGATAGTTTTCAAGAAGCAAATTTAGGTTCAGGTTGGTAGGATGGTGTCTATGAATGTAGCATTTTTCTTGTTTTTATTTAAATTTATGGTTTCTTGTTTGTATTAGATTTGTAAGAATGTTCTTAAGATTTGTATGAATGTTTTCTTGAGTTTAGATTTATATGAATGATCTTGAGATTTGATAATGTTTGTGAAATTTTTGAACAAAAAATGAAATCACTAAATAAAGATTGGGGTTTGAATTTAAGCATATGATTTTGGGTTTTGATTTTAAGGATTTCATTTTTTTTTATTAATTTTGTGTTTGGGTGTTGTGGTGGGTGGTCAAGGGGCAGTTGGTAGTGGCAGTGAATGGTGTTCTTGACGACGGAAGAAGGAGATGGGAGGAAGAAGAGAATTACAAAAATACCAAAATACCCCTAACGTGAGGGGCGCATGGCACGTCTAACAGCCACAACTCTCACGGCGTTAACGGGAGAGACTACATTGGGTTGTGAAACACAAAAATGGACCCCAATGTACTTTACAAATTGTAGAAACGAAATCCAAAATGCAGCTGTTAGAGCATGAAATAGTTGGATACAAGATCAAGAAGTCAAAAGTCAAAAGTTCAAGAAGTCAAAGCTGAGAAAGTCAAATCTCATTAAAAGTCAAAGTCTTTTGTAATAAAAGTCAAATGTATTTTTGTATTTGTATTTTGTTTCCTTGTTGTTTTAGGAGTTGGTATAAATAGCTTTCTATTTCTGTTTTGTAAAAAAAAAGTTGTCTGGTTGAGAATCTGAGAGAGAAAATTCGTTAGAGAGAGAATTCTATAGAGAGAGAGAGTTCTAGAGAGAGAAAGTGTAAACGTTGAATTTGAAAGAAATCAAACAGGTAATTGATTTGTTAAATATTGTTTGTTTGATTATCTTGTTTTAGAAACTAGAATCTGGAACAAACAATTGGTATCAGAGCAGATCCAAAAGTGAAATCAGATCAAGAAAAGTGTCGACTATGTGTTCTTAAACGAGAGATTTGATTCTAGAGTGTTAGTGTAATTTTGTTGATGAAATTAATTAGGTTTTGTTAGAAAAGTGTAATAGATTGAGTTTGTATAGAAAGATTTGTGAATTGCACTGTAATCAATTTGAATTTTTCGAATTCTTGTGGTTATTATGTTCACGAGTTCTTGACACTGTGTTCAAATCAAATTTGTAATTTTTGAGTTTTAGATCGAAATTCTTGCATTGTAATATGTTCTAGTATTGTAATCGAGCATCCATTCAAAGTTTCAGACCAATTCACAAAGGTTTGATCGCAAAACAGATGGAAAAATCAATTTCTGGGTCGATATTCTGAAGAACGCGCTAGATCTCCAGAACGCGCAAGTTCATCGATCAAACGCGCAAGATTCATCCGCAAGAACGTGCAAGTCGAAGGATTGATTTTGGTCTCAAATGCGCAAGGCATTATCTGCGAGTTCTAGAAACTCGCTGATCGAAGTCTGCGAGTTTGTAAAAGTGAGAAATATTTTCTAAGGACCAGAACGCGCACATAGTGGTTAGCGAGTTCTTTAAACGGCTAATCGAAGGGTGCGAGTTTGAAGAGGAACAGTGGTTTGCGAGTTCATTCGACGTGCGAGTTTGAAATTGCAAGAAAAAGTTCTAAGTGTGTAAACGCGCAAGTATAGCTAGCTAGTTTGTTCAAAACGCGCAAGCTTTGACGAGCGAGTTTTGGAAACACGCACACCTCAGTTAGCGAGTTTCATCGTGAATAGTGGTCTGCGAGTTCTTTCGATCTGTGAGTTTGTTCAAAACGCGCAAGTAGGCACTTGTGAGTTCAGGAAACGCGCACGCTGTTATCTGCGAGTTTCAGCGAGTTCTTTTGATTTGTGAGTTTCACTTTGAATAGTGCTTTGCGAGTTTCAGCGCTTGCGAGTTTTTAAGCTTTAACAGTGACTTGCGAGTTTCTGTACTTAGTAAAAATTTTCAAAACTGTAATATGCCCTTTAAAAGTGAAATTTTTTTCTCTAGGGGCGTTGCCCCTTGACCCCACCCGCTAACCGGGTAGCGGGACCCCCGTGCTAAGTTTGCGGAGGGGAACATAATTCTGATTGTGATCAAAATTCCTGAATTTCTTATTTCAAGATTTCTGTATCTTTATGATTTCATTTGGATTAACGATCATTTTGTCAAGTTCTTGTTGTTTAACAGATATTCAAGATGAGTTTTTCAGCAGAAGAGGTAAAGGATTTTACTGTAAATGATTTCATGACCACAGTGGAAGCTATGATGGTTAAAGTTGAAGATTTTCAAGATAAATTGGTAAAAGAAAAAGAAAGAGTTGCTAGAAGAAATGAAAAGATTTTTGAGCTTAATAAGATTGTCATTGAAAACAAAGATTTGATTGATTGTCTACGAAAGTCTGCTTCAGATTTTAAACATGAAAAGGATTGTTTTGAAAAGAAGATTTTTGATGTTGTATCTAAACTTTCAAAGTCTGATTTAGAAAAGAAGAAATCTGTACTAATTGCTTATAAATTGCAGGTTGAGAACGAGAGCTTAACGAAAAAGGTAAATGATTTGGAAGCTAAACTTCATGTGATTGGTCAAACAGATCATACCATTTTTCTAAATACACCCATTGAAGAGTCTGATGTTAAAGAAAAATGGGGATTAGGTTTTAATAATCCTCATTACTTACAAAAAGCTATCAGAAAACAGCTAGGTCTATATAATGCAAATTATATGTATGCGGCTGATGAATTTCCTCATTTGAAACCCAAATTTATCACCAAAGCATCAAAAGAAGTTGAGGACAAAGAAGATGAGAAAAGAATGAATTTGAAGAAAATGCAACTACCATTCTGTTATGAAAGACTGAATGATAGTTATCTTTCTAAACCATCAAAATTTCTTTCAAATGATTATTTTGCTAGTTATTCTTCGACTGAGATGGAAGCAAAACCTGTTCAAGCTAAAATTTATGTACCTCCACTAGTCTTAGAAAGCAAAATCGTTGAGCTTGAAAATGTTTTATCTGAAGAAAGAATTTTGGTTAATATAGAACAAGCTGTATTTTCTACAGTCTTGAAGAACACAGATTTTCTTTTTAAATCTAAAGAGTGTTCTCCATCTTCTACAAAGCCTCAAACTTCAATTGATGATTTTGATGATTTATTTGAGTCTGAAAATGATTTTCTTAATTCTGATAGTGGGTGTGTTAAGGAAATTGATATGTTTGACTTCAATGCATCACTTCCAGATCATTCTACTTCTGTTCTTTATGATGAAAGCTTTGAAGACAAGGAACAGAGTCTGATAACTGAGAACACTGAGCTTAAGAAGAAGATATCAGGATTGGAGATAAAAATGACTAAAGACAAAGATGAGTTTGAAAAGAAGTTCTCAGAGCTTTCCAGGCAAAGTTGTGAAGAAAAGAAGGTGATTGAGTTTAAATGTTCTAAGCTTTCTCAACAGATTTCTAATTTTGAGAAAGTGATTATTTTGGAAAGAGAAAAGTTTTCCAAGGAAAAGAAGGCTATTGAGCAAAAGAATGTTGGATTCTTTAAGGAGATATCAGATGGAAGAAAAGATTCTGAGAAGGGTTTTGAAGATGAAAGAAGTATTTTTGAAGAGGAGATAAGGAAATTAACTGCAAAGCTATCTGAGCTATCTACAAATGCACTGAAAGAGCAGACAGTGAAGTCTGAGTTCAAAAAGAAGATTGACCTGCTCATTAAAGAAAGAGACAGTTATTCTTTAAAGATTAAACAGCTTGAAAAAGTTATTTCTAAGATGGTGGTGGTGACTGAGTTCAAGATTCCAGAGTCAATTACCCACACACCTAGAGATGATTCAGCTGACTCGGAATGCTCATTCAAGACAGCTGCAAGCTCATTTCATAAGACTGTTTCTTCCAAAAGGTCAGTTAAATCTTATGATCAGATTCGTACAACTAACATTTTCTATGATTGGAAAATAGATGGTTTAGGTACACACAGGAGAAGAAGGAGATATAAAGAAGAGAAACTGGTATGGAGAGTGAAACCAGTTGAAGAAGAGAAGAAATATGGAAAGAAAGATGAGCTGAAAGGTAAAACATGTGTACGTGAGACTAAAGCCAAGAAGAACAATGTGCTGAAATGTAAACTTGATCATATATACACGAGAGATCACTTAGTCAGGATATCAGGTAAAAAATATTACTGTTCTTATTGCTGTACACATGATCATGTTCACAAAACTAGTGGGTACCAAAGCCGAAAAGTGAATCTGTGTTGCAGGCACCTCAAGTCAAGGGGGAGTAAGAGAACCGAGGCTTCTAAGTACGTCAGCTTAAAACCCGTACTTCAACGAAGTTTGACTTATAAACACAACAGTTTAGGACTCGTACTTCAATGTTGAAAAAGATGTTACTCCCGGGCTAATAAGAGATTGTACTCCAACACTCAGATGAGGAAATCAACCTTCAAGGGGGAGTACATATGTTTCTGAAAATATGTATTCGGAAGATATGACGAACTAAAATTCAAAGGGAGTTGTAGATCTCTATCATGTGCCTTTCACTGATAAATTTCAGATGCATATTTTCAGGGGGAATAAAAGGATTTTGATTTCTGATTATTTCAGATCAGAACTCGTACTTTTATCGTTTTATTGCTTTATGTCATTTACATTTGAATAAATTTTGTGAATAAATTTGTTTTGACTAGACTTTGAGACTTATGTAGGATGAGAGAAGATGACACGATCATATCTTGATGACTACAGCTGACTTTATGAGAATTAAGATTGAGCGAAAAAGGTAAATTTTTTATCTTAATCTCAAATGTATTTGAAAGAAGGACAACTTTCAGATATAGAAAACATGTTCTTAAATGTTCAAACCACTTCCCGATTTTTAAACAGATTTTATAATTTGGAAGTGTGATTTTAAATGTTTTCATTTTAATTTTTGTGCTTAATTGATAAACAAACCGTGTGTTTCCAAAGATAAATACTTGCGTATTGTCTTTTCTATATACTTTCAACTATTCACACACACCGGTTTGACTTTTTGTTCTAAATGTTCTTACCATGTCTCATATTGTAACCAATTTTTTCGATGGTAAGACACCCCGCTTGTACTTCAAAGAATTTTGAGCGTTATTTCATTTCTAAACGTTCATTTCAAGAATGTCTATATTTTTGTTTCATATAGACTATACCGTTATTCTTGACCATAAGCCTTAGTTGCTATATCATTCATTTCTGATCATTTTCATACAATGTCAGATTTTCAAACAAGTCTTTTGCATTCATTTTCATTCATTTCAATATACTTGTTTGAAAATACTTCCATGTTTCAAAATGCTCATATATTTATGATTATATCATCTGAGCATACATTTTATCTGACATTTGTATATGAGCTTTAACTGATAAAGTTAAACCATCTTGAGCAACACATGCTTATTAGGATATTATGGGTTCTTTGTGCTAGGACTTAAATAAACTTCTATGGATTCACGTTAACCAGTGTTTCCTACCCAAAAAGTTAATCTTTAGTGATTGAGTGTGAGGAGTCTAAAAGAAATGAGTGTGGGATGTGTGATGAGGTAAAATGGAAATGAGAGTTTGGTTAGATGTGAGCTTATTGAATTAAAAGAAAGAGGGTGTGAGATCAGAGTAAAAGAATATCAAACTCTGCACCAACTACTTTCTGAGCCGGGCAGCCACATTACTAATGCTTCACAATTCTTGGTGAACATTATTGAAACAGGCAAATAGCCCATGCCAACTCTTGCTTAAACCCCACCAACCACTCATTTTCTTCTAAAAAATAAAATATTTCACATTTTTCTGGGGACGCAGCATATAATCTATCTGGTTTTCATTTGGAAAATCTAGATATTGAAAAAGAAGGAAGTTTGCCCCACCTTCGCACTTCAATCATGCACATTGAGTCTGTGTTTATCTACTGTTGTCTCAGTGGTTTACACTATGTTGAGCCTTTATAAAAAGCAATCATTCGTGCTTAATTCTTTCTACACATGCACGAACACACAAATAATTTGTTTCTTTGTCATAACATTCATAGAAATTGCCTTTGTGGTGTTTCGATGATTGGATGGAAGCCCTAGGGGAGTGAACATCAAAAAGCTCCTTTATATTGTGTATTCGTTACACACAGTGACTTTGTGTTACTGACAGACATTTTAACTGATTCATCTGTTGATTCAGGAGTTACATGTTATTATTTTGTCTGGATTTGCAAAGATCTAGATGAATACTTGGTTATGGATCACAGAATCAGAGGCTCAATTTGAAAAATCAGAATGGTTAAAGACATTTCTTGGAAGAAAAGTTTTGATGATATAGATGCTCAAATCATCAAAAAGGGGGAGATGGTATCAAGAAATGATAAAGTTTTGAGAGATGATTTTCAGAATTGTCCAAGTCAGAAAAGTTCAAAGTAAAGATTTGAAGATTTGAAGAAGGTCAAAGAATTTCTGAAGATTTAAGGAAATTTTCTTTGAAGATTATTTGCTAAAGCAATTCGAGCTGATTCTGAAGATAATTTCTTTCCAAAGTCTGAAAGTATTATTGTGAAAGTTTTGAGGAGATTGTTAATCGTTTGAAGAAAGTTTTGGAAAGAATACAGTCAAAGGAAAAGGGGAGATTGTACTGACAGAGCTTAAAGTGAAGACTGAATTGCTAGATTTTTAAACAGTGATATTGAATCCAAAGGGGGAGATTGTTAGAGCATGAAATAGTTGGATACAAGATCAAGAAGTCAAAAGTCAAAAGTTCAAGAAGTCAAAGCTGAGAAAGTCAAATCTCATTAAAAGTCAAAGTCTTTTGTAATAAAAGTCAAATGTATTTTTGTATTTGTATTTTGTTTCCTTGTTGTTTTAGGAGTTGGTATAAATAGCTTTCTATTTCTGTTTTGTAAAAAAAGTTGTCTGGTTGAGAATCTGAGAGAGAAAATTCGTTAGAGAGAGAATTCTGTAGAGAGAGAGATAGTTCTAGAGAGAGAAAGTGTAAACGTTGAATTTGAAAGAAATCAAACAGGTAATTGATTTGTTAAATATTGTTTGTTTGATTATCTTGTTTTAGAAACTAGAATCTAGAACAAACAGCAGCCATAAACGAGGGACCAAAAATATAATTCACTCTAAATAATTAAAAATAAAAGAGTAAATTACAATTTTGATCCATATGGTTCTCGCTCACTATCAATTCTCGTCCCTATTTTGAACTAATTACACTTTTGTTCACTATGGTTGCCATTTTGTTTGGATGTGGTCCCTTTGACTAAGTGCTGTTAACATAATTTGTTAACTCAAGGGTATTTTGGTCTTTCTATCATTTCTTTAATTTTCTATTAAAAGAAACTTTGAATCCTCTTCCGTAGGTTACCTACACCCTTCATGGTGGATCCATCTCCGGCCTCCCCACCCCTTCTTCACTGCATCCTCATCATTGTACCCCTATTCTTCTTCCTAAACCTCACTGTTACTCTCCGTCTTTATTAATTGCCATTTTCTTCTAGAGTTTATCAATTGCCATTTCCATCGAAAAGGAGTATACATTTTTGCAACCCATAAACCTCACAATCTGTTGGGTCATTGACCAGCATCTTCCTAAATCGAAACGTGGCGCTGACTGCTACGCTATAAGGAAATAAAGTTGCGCCTTCTCCATCAGCAATTGCTTTTGGCGTAGTGGTAAGCGCTTGATCCTAACATGTGGTATCAGAGCAGGTCACGTGTTCGAATCCCATGGAGTGCATTTAAATTCCAAAGGCATGCTGTGCAGCCATTGACTTCTAGCGAAGATCTTGTTAGTTCTGGCAGATGCTGGGGGGGGGGGGATTGTTGGGTCATTGACCAGCATCTTCCTAAATTGAAACGTGGCGCTGACTGCTACGCTTTAAGGAAATAAAGTTGCGCCTTCTCCATCAGCAATTGCTTTTGGCGTAGTGGTAAGCGCTTGATCCTAACACAATCATTGAACTTCAACCAAGAGAGAAACACACCTTCGTTTGTCAAATAAACCCCACATATTTGGGTTCTAGGATTTGTGTTTGCCGAACCTACAAATCTGGGTTTTGCTGGTGGGAGAGTCACAGTGTTAACAGAGGTAGATGAATGAAGCAGATCCATGGATATGGGTTTTGTGTTTGCCTAACCCCGTCTTTATCAATCGCCATATTCGGCATTGTTGAAGAAAAAGGAGTAACAATGAGAAAGCTAAAGATTTCTTGATTATCTCCTTTCTTATTTACCGTCCTAAAAAACTCACAACAATGGCCTCTATCTCATCATGTGTTTGGACATTTGGGCCACATGAAACAAAGAGAACTCCCTAGTATTACAACTAGAAATCAAACGATTTGAAACCTTCATTGAGATAACAAACCCCATTTTTATCTTTGCTTGAAGAACTTAAATCTCTCATTGTGGTTGCAAGTATATAGTTTTCAACTACAATTGTGAACATTGGACGACCATTCTTAGTAGTTGTCTTCATTTACATCTCTTTTTGGTCATTAGTTTTGGTTTGAACTGAAAGAATGGTTTGAATTCATAAGAAACTGGATACATGTCATTGATACGATCCATTTAAATTTGATTTGTTTTCTCCTGGGTTTGATTTTGATTTGGTTGGTTTGATTTTGATTTGTTGACCGGAGAAAATGATTTTTGTCGGAGAACATGATATGGGTTATGTTAGGGTTTGGGTATAATAAGTATAATTTTCCAATAGAATAAAATAGGAAGAACAGAAGAATATTAAAAATACGTAGATACCCTTGAGTATATGATTTTTTTAACAGAACTTAGTGCGGCGATCACATTGATCAAAAGTGTAATTATTTTAAAATAAGGACGAGACTTGATTGTGTGTAACAACCACATGAACCAAACATATAGTTTACTCTGTAAAAATAAACCGTTAAACTAAGAAATTAAGACGTGTATAATCAATCGGTCATGATTAGACCATTAGACCATCTCCATCCTTGGCAGTAAAAAAAATACACAAAAACATCAAATCTGGTGGGCACATTAACACCAAAAAAATAAATCAACTCCAACTAGGAAACCACACTCTAAAAACACCAAATTTGTGGACCTCGTAGTAAAATAACATATTTTATTTACTGTTAAACTATTTTTAATAACAATAATTATAATTTATAAATACGTATTATAATAATAAATAATTAGTAATTAATTTATATAATGATGACTTGCTAAAAATAAAGAGGACAAATTTTTGGATAATCAATTTTACATTACAAGAAAAAAAATTACATTAATTCAAATAACATAAATTAAAAATATAATTAAATAACACTAATTCTCCAAGTTAATAAACTTGTCCCATAAATGATCAATTAATGCATTTCAAAGTTCAAAATGAGCGTCTTTATCATTGATCCTTTTATGTTGTGTGAGAACCTGTTCAAGTCCACCATTATGATTGTTCACCATCTCAACTCCCACATCCGACACTTCAAGTCGTTCTTCAGTCTGTGCATTAATATCACGTTCATATTTTATGATCATATCATGCATAATGATGCACACAGTCATTATATCATACAATATTTCATTCCTCCATAAACTTGCAGGTCGTGCTACGATTGCAATACGCCAAAATGCACGCTCTTCGTCTTTTCTACATGCTTCTTGTCTCATTGTAAAAAAAATTAGGCCCACGTAGATCATGAATAGATTGAACAAGAGTAAACCATTTTGAATATATGCCATCAGCTAAATAATAACCCATACGATATGATTTTCCTTTGATGACATAATTTGCAGGGGGCATTACATGCTACAAGATTTGCAAAAAATATAGGAGGACTCCAACACATTAATGTCATTGTTGGATCCTAGTAAAACAAAAAAAATGCATGCCACATCTAAAGATCATAGTCAACTACAACTTCTAGAATAATATTTGGAGATCTGCTACGACCGAAATATTGTTTGTCCCAACCCGTTGGACAATTCTTTCATTTCCAATGCATACGATATAAACTACCAACATTCCTGGAAAACCTCGTTGTACTCAAATTTGGAGTAGTTGTGCCACATCATTAGCATGGGGTGTTCATAGATAGCGGTCTCCAAACACCTCCATGATAGCACGCCAAAATCGCTTCAAAGCTTCTAAACCCGTGTATTTATATATTTTAATGTACTACTCTGTAGAATATGCAGAAACACCATATGCCAACATTCGAAATACAACACTTTCTTTTTGTAAATCGGACAATCCATGTTTGCTGCATTCATCCCTTCATTGGGTAAAATGGTTGTCTTGACTTTGGATAGAGTTAGGACAAAAAATGTCCTATATGTGAAAGTTTTGTAAAGGCCTTTATAATTGTATTGGGACTTGTCATATAGCATATCGGGCTTGGGCTTAAGAGTTGTATAAGAGATGTTGGGTAGTATAAATAAGGATCTTGTTTGTAAGTTTGTAAGTAAGTCATTGTAGAAATGTAGTCGTACATGAGAGAGTGTTTCTAGAGAGAGAAACCTCTTTCTCTCTCTAGATTGTGTGTAATACATATTGTGAATAATACAATCATGATTCCCTCCCAATTCATCTCTTGTTCTATCAACCTACATTGAATTATGTTGTAAGTTGGGCCTAACAAGTCGTATTAGAGCCAAATCGGAAATCAATTTCGATACGATCATCATTTTTACAACATTTTTCAATGTGTACAGTAACTTTCGGTGATGCAGTTTTCATATTTTGAAATTTTGAGCTCAATTGGATGTTCTTTGATGCTAGATTGGATTGATGATCATTGTTGAATCAATTAGAATCAATCACAATATTTGATTCAAAAGTGTATTTCACTATGTTGTGATCGAATTCAGGTTTTTAGTCATTTTTGGACAAGATCATCAACATCAAACCTGTTCAGAATCATTTTTCGAGTATTCTCACCAAGTTTCATCTCAAAATTCGATGTATTGTGAAAGTTATGACGATTTTTCAGTTATAGAGGCCGCTTGAAGCAAGATCTATGGTTGACGCAAGTTCATCAAGGTTGACGCAAGTTCATGTAGTTGACGCAAGATTCAAGTGATAGTTATCGCAAGCAATGGGTTGCGTCAAGTGACTTATTGGGTCAAGGCTATTGCATCAAGTTAAGTTCTCTGATGAAGCGCCATGCGACAAGCAAGGTTGACGCATGAACCGGCTTGTGTCAAGTGAGGTTGACGCATGTAGTTGTTGACGTCAAGTAATTTTTCGGATCATGCCACTTACGTCAAGTGAGTTTCATGGTTTAATGGCTTGTAACAAGTGGGTCTGCGACAAGTGAAGTTGTTTGATATGTGTCAAGTTACTGTACATGGTCAGTTTGCGAGAAGTTTGTCCTATGAGCCTATGAAACTTAAGTGTTAAATTTTTTTCTCTCGTGGCGTTGCCCCCTGACCCCACCCGCTAATTGGATAGTGGGACCCCCGTGCTAAGTCACAGGAGGGGGACAATCTGTTCATGGGTTTTTCACGTAAAGCATATGTGACATCATTCCTATCTTCAGTTTGTCACATATTTCTTAGCAACTAACCAAGATTCACAGAACTCAAGTTTGTCAAGATTTTCAGATATTGAGTGTTTGGATTCAGTCTTTGATTGGATTGGATTAGACGTTTGAGTATCTAAAATCATTATTCTGGAGTTTTCTTGACGATGCTAGACCTTTGAGTGCTCTTAATCATTTTTCTGACCTGATTAATCAGAATTGTGAGTGCTTGCAATCATTGTTCTGGTGCTTTGGTTGTGATCCAAGCTTTTGAGTGCTTATAATCATTCATTTGTTTTATGAAGATTGGAGTTCTGGGTTTCTTCATTTAGTGTTCTGGAAAGTATTTTTGAAATGGGTATATTTCTTCAGTTGTTGAACAATATTATTGGTTATTTAGTGTTTGCTACAAGATGCTTCCTCCTACAAGTTGATCAGAACAAACTCTTAAGCTAAATTCCTATTCAACTCGTGGTTCAAAGACATATTCTTTGTTATAAACTAAAGATGCACTGTAGTTTATCACACAAACTCGCACACTTCTTTCTTGTGGGCGTAACGAATGTGTTGGGTTTCTATAGAAAAAGTTGTCTTTAGTTCACTCAGTCGGGATTATTACACATTGAATTTGTTTTAAAGGTGAAACTATGAAGAATAAGAGCTTTATTCAAGGGGGAGCCTGAATTGTCTTAAAGATGCGCAACACTAAAGTTTTCCAAAGAAATCAAGGGGGAGAAGAGCTTAAACTTAAAGATGATGATTCCTTTACAAAACTTTAGGGGAAGAATGTTAGGACACAAAATGTCCTATAGATGAAAGTTTTGTAAAGGCCTTTATAATTGTATTGGGCCTTGTCATATAGCATATTGGGCTTGGGCTTAAGAGTTGTACAAGAGATGTTGGGTAGTATAAATAAGGATCTTGTTTGTAAATGTAGCCGTACATAAGAGAGTGTTTCTAGAGAGAGAAACCTCTTTCTCTTTTTAGATTGTGTGTAATGCATATAGTGAATAATACAATCATGATTTCCTCCCAATTCATCTCTTGTTCTATCAATCTACATTGAATTATGTTGTAATCTGGGCCTAACAAGAAATTGTTAAAGCACTAATGTTGGAATTCAAGGTTATTTCAAGAAAGTCAACCCAAGTCAACTTCTACTTGTTATTTCATTTTGCTTGTAAATGGTCCAAGGGAATGTCCTTGACCATATAAATAGATTTGTCTTAGTTCATTTGTCTTAACAACTCATTCATGAAGCTTGTGACACTCTTGTAATCTTGTGACTATTGCAATACATATGACAAATAGGCATGGAAATGGGGCGGGGATGGGGCGGGGACCTCAATCCCCATCCCCGTCCCCAATCCCTCATCTTCATCCCCGTCCCCACCGGGGAATATGATCACATCCCCATCCCCATCCCCATCGGGGAAACGGGGATTTTCTTTTCCGTTTATGTAAGCTATTTAGATCAAATATATGAGACACCGCACATGTTTAAATATCACATATTTCCAATAAACCTAAAATCGAAAGAAATTTAATTTAGTATAAAAATATCACAACATCATATAATAATTAATAACTTAAAACCAAAAGAAATTCAACCGAATTCGGAAAAAAAAACTTAACTTCACACGTTCCAAACGATATCGAGTAATATTCAAAACCATATCGAGTAATTGTATTTTGATTGACATCCAAAATACATACTAACATCCAAAAAATAACAATTTTGTATTATAAACCTAATTAGGAAATAGGAAATTATGAATTACCGATTTAGTTTAAATAAATAATATATATTAAATATTAATTAAAATATATAACAGGGACGGGGAGGGGCGGGGAGTGCGATACCCGTCCCCGTCCCCATCCCCGCTTTGAGACAAACGGGGATCCCCGTCCCCATCCCCATCCCCGGTTTAGCGGGGAATCCCCATCCCCGATCGGGGCGGGTGGACCGGGTTCCCCGACGGGTCGGGCCCCATTTCCATGCCTAATGACAAAAGCTTTATCTCCCAAAAAAAAATCAAGGGGGAGAAGAGCTAGAGCTAAAGATGATGATTCATTTACAAAACTTTAGGGGAAGAATGTTAGGACACAAAATGTCCTATATATGAAAGTTTTGTAAAGGGCCTTTATGTTTTGTATTGGGCCTTCTTGTCATTTGCGTATTGGGCTTGAGCTTAATAGTTGTACAATGGGACGTTGGCTAGTATAAATAAGATCTTGTTTGTAGTGTGTGTAAGTAAGCGAGTAACAATGTAGACGTTTATGAGAGTTGTGTTTCTAGAGAGAGAAACTTATTTTTCTCTCTAGGTAGTGTGTAACAATAGATTGTGAATAAAACAAACATGATTTCCTTCCAAATTTCAACTTGTTATATCAATTACTTTGAATTGTTGTAGTCTGGGATCTAACAGATAGCATCGAAAATATAAAAGAATAAAGTACGACTCATTCAGTATTGCCAACAAAACATCAACTTAGGGAATCGAGGATTTTCATAAATTAATCATTGAAGAGATTGTGATAAGCATTTTCCCGATCACGATTGATAACTATACGCTCAGGAATAGAACCTCAATAAGATACCTAGTTGTTTTGAAAATAATTATGGATATAATTATCCAATTCAGACGCTAGATTGACTGCCTTACTCATTAGTTCAACATTAGTATTATCAAAAGACTCATCGTCTAAATACGAATTATCAGCCATTTGAAAGTGAAAGGAAGATTGGTATTTCTCAACTAAAAAAAATTGCAAAGAAAATTAAGATATTTTTCTTCTATAATCGTGATTCAAGTTTTATAGTGAAAAACTAATTCTTATCAGTATGTTGTCAACTCTTATCAGAAGAAGAATTTTATCAGGCTTTTCAGAAGAATCTTATCAGACTTTTTAGACTTTTCAGTATGTTGTCCTTACTTTGTTTTTTTTTTATCAAACTTTTCAGAAGAATCTTATCAGATTTTTCAGATACGTGAAGAGTAAATCTCAACCATTGAAATAATTTGACCAAATCTCAATCGTTGCAGCATGTTGTCCAATATAACTTATTTATCAGATTTTTTTTCCCATTGATATAACGTGAAATTTGTGTATATAAATAGCGAGTAATTCAATAGGCCAAATCACACACATATCATCTTCCACTTAGTTTTCTATCAACCTATTATTTCATAAAAATGTCTTCATCGGTCCGAAGTTCATCCTAAAAAGATAACGAAGATGTACAGTTATGTCATTGTTATCTTGATTTAGCTCAAAATCCAATAATAGGTAGAAACCAAACAAAAGATAAGTTTTGGGAAACACTAGAAGTTCAATATCATGCATGTGAGTCGTTCACAACCAATTGTCGACCAAGAAGATCATTGGAAACGCAAATGTCAGTCATTTCGAAAGCTACCTATAACACCCTAAATTTTAGAGGAATTTAAAATTCGAAAATTCGGAAACATGACTGCTAAAAATGGAGAAAAAAACCTGAATAATTCTATCATGACATTTTACCCAAAATATAACGGCCCGGAAACGGGGAATAGAGTATAGTGTTTACAACCCAAAGAAACAATCAAAGTTTGACTCAACAACCTACTAATCTAGACATGATTAAATCCAGATTAAATTCGGGTGTTGACACTTTACTCCTCCAAAAGTATATCAAGTCTAGGTTGGTTGCGCGTCTCTATAACTTCCAAAAATGTTACTATCCTCCGACCACTCTTCACTCAAGCCCGAGGAGTCCCAGCGCTAGAATGACCTGTCATACATGACATTTTAAGAAAAAGTGTTAGGTTAAAGCCTAGTGAGATCAAGCATTTATATTTAGAAATAATCAATCATAAACGGAAATAAGAGAAGTGGATTTACAATAATAATCATATAACCTTTCACCATAAGCAAATACCTCTTGGGTTAACGGGGGAGACCCACTTACTAACACAAGTGATGGAACACAAGAGTAAGCCACTTGACAAGTTAGTAAAACCAATACACATAAAAATACACGCAAGGGGTGTTAGGCTCGGTAGCTTTAAACGTACACCCGCAGAAAGTCAACTTCAACCACATAGGGTCCTTACCTTGAGATCCTCATCCAATATTGCATATTAGCGCGTAGTACTTATAACCCAATCTGATGCCTAAGCGTGCCTCGATGTGGAAAACTAATGTCCCATCACCAGCCAAATGTTACAAACAATTATGGGGTCATGACGCCCAAATGCAAACAATTATACCAAACTGATGCCAATACGACAGATAAATAATTCCCACCATCATAATACCAACAAGATGCTAAAGCCAAGATCCAAAGTGGTTGCTTACCAAATTTCCAAGAGGTTCCCATATATTACCATTGTCTAGTATTTTCACATTTAAACCTTCTTATTCCAACACTCATTCAACTGATAAACATCAAATTCTCAAAACCCTAGTTTTTTTGGTTTAAAGCACATAACTTTGGGACAAAGGAAAATGTTTATAATACAACAATTCACAAGTGAATCCAAAATATAAGTCCATTTCCTTGAAAACCTTGTTTATTCAAATAAACTCTAAAATCTTCAAAATTAGGGTTTTGGTGAAAAACTCACCCAAATCAAGAATTTGAAGATGGAATTACTTAGTAGGTCAAAACTCATAGATTTACATGTATAAAGTTGTAAGAAAAGATGAACTCACCTTAGTGAATTTTTAAGGAAAAAGCCAAACCCTAGAATGGAGATGATGATTGATGGAAGCTTGAGCACCCTAAGACTTCCTTCTTAAATAACCTAGAACCACATTCAATGATCTCAACAACCAAAAGGTTGGAAGTAAATGAAGAGAGATGGATTTTGGGGGAAGAAAACTTGCCAAAAACGTAGAGAGAAATCGGCTATAAGATATCCCAAAATCTGATAAATGGGTACAATTTTCGGGTTGTCTCATTTAAACCCAGGGACCCGACCGCGATAGTGCCCTAGCGATAGTGACATTTGTCACTATTGCTGGCACAATCGCCAGCTTTGTACCGAGAGTTGTGGTGTTGCCGCGAGAGTGCCTCGGCAAGAGTGACCAAGTCACAATCGCCGGGCACAATCGCCCCATATGTACCATAAGTCCTTCTCTTGCCGCGATTGTGACATGCGATTATGCCCTTTGGCATAATCGTCGGGCATAATCGCAAGATGCCCAAAATCTCGAAATTTCAAACGTTAAAAGTCCATCGATGTTCAAGATTACAAAAATGAAATTAGACATAACACACCGGAGGTCCGAACATAGAAAATGGAATCTTGAGGTTGAATATCAAATTATCATATTTGAAATTTTCCGGGTGTTACACTACCAAAAAATTACGAGGGTGTATCAATTAAGTTCGAAACAAGAATTAGTGGTGCTTCTGAACAAGAATCTTAAGTATTTATTACTATTGTTGAGTTTTAGTTAATCGATATTTTATTAGGTTATATATATATATAACATGTATTTTTCATAGATGAATGAAGCGAAAAGATGTTAAAACTAGACATATCCTACAAGAAGGGGTTTAAGTTTGATCATATTTGGCACACCATGAAAGATTGTGAGAATTTCTCAAATGTTAATGGAACACCTTAATAACAACGATAAAGTCCTTATCAATCACCTTCTCTCAGTCCTGGTTCATCGTTAGGGACAGATGTCTGTTTACCCTCGTTGAATCTTAATGACGAATAAGGTATTACTTTAACTCAAAGACCAATTGGTGTATAAAAAGCAAAATCAAAACTCCAATATGATAAACAGATAGAGACACTAGTCAAGACTAGTAAAAAAATGAGCAACACTATAAACAAAAACAATGAAGCTATCATTTAAACGAATGAAGTTCAAGCAGAGAATAGCAATAGATAAAAGGTTCGCAGATGACAAATTTTATATACTAATCTTATATCTATAACTGACCCCGTTTTTTATGAGTACATAAAAAATGAAAAATAATCGAATGATAAGAAAGAGAACAGAAGAACACCGGGTTGATACGTATAGACAAGGATCAGGATATCAAGGATCTCAATATCGAGCATCTCAACATCAAGGATCTGGAGAATAAGGAGTTCAAGACCAAGTCGATGGATCTCAAAACGTGGTAGGAAACTTTAACCACTATGTGGCTAGTGGAAACCAGGGGACATTTTAATTTATGTCTTAGTTTATAGATTTTTCATTATGAAACTACGTTTATCCAGTATTATATATGTTTAATTTGGTTATTATTTTATTAGTTTTTTGTTAATGCAAATTTTTCTTATCTTATCTAAAATTTATTTTATATATAGAGGGGGGGATATTATGTTAACCCTTCAAAGAGTGTTAACTTTGTGAACTCAAATTGACCAATATGAATGCATCTTCTATTATTGTTGGTGATAGCATGTGCAATTAATACATAAGGGTATGAAGGGAAATTCATGAATTTGACAATATTTAGCCTATTTAAGGAGTTACAAAAGCTAGATGATCCATGAGTTTAGCTATTAATGTGTTTTCAAATTTTAGTCCATATACATTTTGATTATAATATCATCATGAACATAACAATAATCAACTCAATATCACTGAACGACATCATGAATTATGGGCTTATGAATGATGTCGACGAAGGAGTTGTTGTTGGTAATTGTTCATCACTGAGAACAACAACAATGGTTGAAGATCATCAAATGCGACTCAATAACAATGAGGAATATATACCTAAAATGGAAGCAGGGATAAATGCAATGCGGAAATCCAATAACAAACTTTGTATTGGTAACTTTTTTTGTATGTGTTCGAGTTGCTATGATTACTAAATTGTATGTTGTTTCCATTTAAACAAAATATCTTTTAACGTGAACAAACATAAATAAGTGTTCATATGAAACACATTGTATTTCATTTTTAATAACTAGTGTGTCGTAACCAATGTTGGACATTGAACACTTATGAACTTCAACAACCAGTGTGACATGAACATATACGAACAAGAATTAAACGTGTGACATGACGACATGTGAATAGTAATAAAACATGTGAAACAATGTTTGGATGTACATGAACACATATGCAAATGCTATTACCAAAGACCATATGTCAAACTTTCAATTTATATGAACAAATGAATATGCATCTAAAATATGAATGATATACAAACTTATAAGGTGTTTGGTCATTAATAGAACGTGTGACATGAATCAGGGCCGTCCCTGGGGTCGGGTGGGTCGGGTGCATGCCCAGAGCCCAAAGGAAATTGGGGCCCAAAATTTTGAAGTATATAATCTATAGTAGTAAAAAATTAATTAAAAAGACAAAAAAATCAGTATATAATAGCATGCAATTATATTTTTTAGTATTATATTAAGGGCCCAAACATGTATTAATTAATTACATTGGACAATAAATTTTGTAAAAACTATTTTTATCCACTACTTATCTAAAAACTATTTTTGCCTAAAAACTATTTTTGCCTAGAAACCTTGACATATACTCTATTACTCCTCTTCCACATACTATTTTGAATATTCCATCCGCATGAATTTTTTTTGTGTTAGAATATAATAGATTTCTTGTTATTAACTAAAAAAACTCCTACATTTTGAAAACAATTACCAACTATATGAGACGACCCAACTTATATCTATATTTAGGATTTCAAAACTATCCTTCTTTCTTTTTTTTCCAAAAATTATTGACTCCTTATTATCTTATATTAAGTGCATGAATCTTAAGTATTCTCTAATTTCTAAAACAATAATAAGATCTCAAACTATAGCCAACATGAACTTTTGATTATAAGATTGATGGTTCTTAAAATGTTTGTTTCAACTCTAAAAGTTTAAAATGATGATGAAAACTATCAACATCAACATCAACATCAACATCAACATCAACATCAACATCAGGTAACATGTGAAAACTCAACTGACTTATTTTGATTTACTTAAAATGTTACTCCGAATGGTCAACATAGTGACCTCAAATGATTTCAATCTATATATTAAAGGTATATCATAAGGCATGCCTTTTATGGTGGAACGGATCGACGATGTTATGTAAAAATGATATGGTAGATAATACTAATTTAAAAATAATTATTGATTGATCTTGCGCTTGGAATACCAGGAAAAACGATTTTACATAAATTATTAGTATTTCTTAAATTCAATGTTATTTTTGATGATATAAACAATATATTGAAAATAAATTCGTATTTATCGAGGGCCCATTTTTACATCTCGCCCAGGGCCTCAAAAATGTCAGGAACAAATCTGACATGAATATATATATATATATATATATATATATATATATATGTATGGTGCGTTTCTTTTGCAAACCAAACAGTTTGTACAAACTATGCAAACCACTATATTAGGAAACAATAGATATATTTATGGATAATGATTATGATTCATTAATAATTATAACGATTTTGGTTCATAAGGTTAATACAATAATTTGGGTTAACAAAAAAACCCAACCCTATATATATATATATATATATATATATATATATATATATATATATATATAGGAAAGGGTTCAAACGAGAAAGCTGTGATTTACGAAAACGATAGAACAGTTTCTAAGCCAAGTATTGTATTTTAAATAAAAGTTTAGAGGATTTAAAGGATCTTTAAAAATAAAATTACAATTAAAAAGTTTTCAGAAATATTGAAGACGTACGGGGGTAATATTGTAAATTGAAATGTAAATTTTCAAAGAACAAGATCAAGATTATTCCGACCATCGGGGAAGTGATAATCATGTAATCGTCGACGGTGGTTATCACAACAACCCATAGTGAGTAATAATGGGGCGAAAGAAAGCAACCATTCGACTTTGGAGGCATCGAGGAAGACGATTACACGAGATATGTGGTTAATATCACAGCTTTATCACATATTCAACACAATATCGAATACAAATCAGTAAGAAGCAGGGATTTGCCCTTCTGTATCACACTATTATCACAATTATATTATTACATGATTAGGGCAAAGTCGAGAAAATTTTATCCTAATTCACTGAAGCGACGAGACCTTGAAAGCAACTTTTTCAAGTGTCAGTAGTGGAACGTTCTGTCAATCAGGGAAGGTTTTTGGTGACAAGACCTAGAGATATCAGAAGTGAGAATGCTGATATGAGTAACAATAAATCCTGTGAAAAACACGTTCGCCTACCATTGCACGTTTAGCCAGACCGCTCCACTCGTGCTTCTCCTGCAAGAATATCACATGATTTAAGCACTATATGTATCACACAGTTGTGACTGTTTTCAATTATTAGGATGTGAAATCGAGTAGACATTAACCTGAATGTGTATCACACTTTTACCACAATTAACCACATTGATTCTTTATCATATTGTATCACAGTTCGATTGTTTATCACATTGTATCACAATTCCATTGGTATCATACTTTTATCACAATTAACCATATTGATATTAATCACATTGTTATCACTCATGTATCACAGTTCCATTAGTTATCAGACTATTATCATAGTTGGTTTATCACAACCATTGTTTATCACACTATGATCACATTATATCACAACTCCATTGTTATCACATAGTTATAATAGGCTATTATAGGGTAGCACACATCAGCAATATGGCACACACTATGTTCTTGCACAATAAGAGAAATCAATGACTTCCTCTACAGATATTCTGAGTGCACTAGATAAAACAGGGTTGAAATGTTGTTGTAATAACCTTAATCCCTAGTTTGGGGGATTTGTAGAAGTCTAAGGGTACGAATGAAAACCTTTTCCTTTTCAGGGACTTCATTCTAAATAAGAGAAATAAAAAGGGGAAAACCCTCTCATTCATCTCATTTAGATGCAAAATGTATCGGAGAATAGAGAGAAAAGAGGTTGAGAGAAATTGAGTCTCTCATTTGGAGATTTTGGTGAAGAAGCACTGTGCAAGAGATTGGAAGATCTTCATCATCAAGGTAAACCCCATATTCTAATCTTATTGCTTCTAGTATTGAGTTTGTGTTATTGGATGGGGATTCCTAATCCTTGTAGGTATTCTTGATGCAAATCTCAAAATCATGGTGGTTTGGTTTGGTAATTGTTGGTTCTTTTGTTAGCTATGGAGAATAATCACCATTTCAATGGATGATTCAAGAATGTTAAGGGTTTGATTTTTGTGGTTTAAAATGTGATTTAAGTGATGGATTTTGATTTGGTTAAATGATGTTTTGATGTTAGGATATGGTTTAAAAAGTTTAGAACGTTGATTCTATCATTTTTGGTACTTAAAATCGATTTGGGAATAATTGGGCATGAGAGGCCATTGGGGTTTTTGCTGAAAAACTTGTTTTTGTGCAGATCAGGGAAGAAAGCTACTTTGGTCGCATGAAACTCGCATTGGGCACTGGCCATTGTGTTTCGACTTCGCTTCATTTCTCGTTTGGGGCTAGGTTCGAGGCATCAATTTGGGGTTTGTCTTGGGGGTTAAAATGGATGATTTTAAGATGATTTAGATGGTTTAACACCACTCCTATGTCGTCTAATTCAGGTGTTCGGTTTGAACAAATATGATCTTTAGGACGTGTGACAATTTGCCGAAACTCAGGTGAGTTCCCTAAACACTTTTTATGCATATGAAATGATTTGACAAGGTTTTTAATTACTGAATTTGGTATTGATCATTTTAGCATGATTAGCACTTACGGAGATTTTGATCACGTATGACATAAGCTGTTTACTATTGTATATGCAATATTTACGTGTTTTTCATGAATTGATATATTGATTTGGAGTCGGGTTGCACAGTAGGATTAGTGTATCTTGGGATTGTGAATATCCCTTGGGAGTTTACTTCCGTGTGCATGGAATCCGTTTCCTGTACTCGTGTGAATGGCACCCATTGGGAGCCACGCGGGGTCTACTTGGGTTCTAAAGGCGAAAGGGGAGTCTGTGTTGGGCGCCGATCATAGACATCACTGTAAAGTGAGGGAGGGCTATGAACACTGTGCAAATACCCAAATGTGAAGTTGATTTGTTACTTGGTTGTTGATGGGACTTTATGGCGGTTTGCATATTATTGTTGTGAATTGTTGAACTGTTTTTGAGAGAGAATTCACTAGATTTCATGGTCTAACCGTTACTTTCCAAAAACTAAAACCATTTTCAAGTAAGAGAGAAATTTGAGCTTCTTTCAAGGGGAAGGGGAAGACTAGATGAGATAGAGGACGACTTTTGAGATAGTCCGCTTTAGTTTCGCTAGTCTAATTTAGATATCTCAGTTGTGAATGTGTGAGTATCGGCTGCTTTACTTTGAGAATATTGATGTTATGACTTGAATGTTTGGGACCATTTGGTTTTAATATATGATTATGTTATCATGGTTTTTGGGCCATTACAACTGTATTGATAGGAATTTGAGTTGCATTTGGTTGAGGTGGGTGCCAACGATAACAATTTGACAGTATTTCAATGTTCGTAGCGAGAAAAGTTTTCCAATTTGAGATTATTTACTGGAATTTCTTTTCTCTCCTAGTCTTCAATGAAGTAAACTATTGTTTTGTTAATACTTGTTAAAGTGTTGCATATTACTTTCTTGTGAATTCGTTGTTTCTCATTCATGGTCAAAAGCAACCAATTTGAGTTAGTAGACGAATTAAATGTATCACGAACACGATTGTATCTTAGAATCTGTTCGTGAATTATGAGATAATTACCATTAACGAAAATAACATAAAGATTATGAAAAATAGATAATTACATTACTACCCTCAATGATTTCATTTTATTTATTCCAAATTTAATTATTGGTCAAGTAAGTTGGAAGCCCAAAACTGTTCTCGCATTTTCGCAAAAAAAGGTGTGTTATCGTTTGAACTTCCACTATATATGTGTGTGTGTGTGTGTGTGTTTAGCCATAGATTCAAATGAGAAGTGCTAAATATATGAAAAGTAGAGAATTAATTCTAACCCTTCATACGGTCAAGATCGGATTTGACTAGTTAAGAATTGCGGCTTTGATTGGTCAAAATTTGCGACTACGCCAAAAATAGAGGGGTGGTTTCGTAACTCTTACAAAGAGGTGACAAACGAGTTCGTATGTGAACTTGTGTGATTCACATATAAATTATATGTTTATATGTGAACTCATGTAATTCACATATGAATTATTTTAACTTATTCACATGTGAACTAATTAACTGATTCACATATAAACTCATAGATTTATATGTGAATAAGTTAAATAGTTCACATGTGAACTAATCAACAGGTAACTAACTTTTATACCGATTATTAAATCGTTGAAGGCTCAAGTGGACTTAACTTCTCCATTTCTGCCTGGGCCTAACGTTTTGTAACCTAAATATTTTGGGCCTTAAACTATGTAAATAACCCAATATTTAAATCTATATGGGCTCAGCCTTGGATTAGAGAACATATCACAATTACAAATTTTCGATGATCATTGGCATTTGGCTCCGAATTAAAACTAACTACATTACAAAAATATGATTTCAATGTCATAAATATTTTCATGATGATAAATCATCTTTGTAACGAGAAATTTGCTTAGCACTGATAATTCTTATAGAGAGGTGACGATTTTATGACAATATTTTTTAACTCAGTTTAAAGAATAGCCATCAATTAATATTATTTATTCATTAAAAAACAGTAATTGTGTTAAAAAGTTTATCACTAGAGTCAGGGGTGCACCTATTCATGTCCGAGCGGGTTCTATGTACCCGCTCAATTGAATTTCATAAGTAATTTTTTTTTGGGGTATGAAAGGTGCACAAGCAACACTTTGAGCGGTGCTCTGAGATATTAGAAAATATAAGAAACATCAACAAAAAAAACCCCGAAAAAGTCCCTCGAAACCAAGGAAAAAACCGAAAAAGTCTCGAAATCAACAAAAAAAACTTAAAAACCCTCTAGAAACGGTGGAATTCAGCTAAAATACATCGGACGAATTTATGGGCCTTTGATTCACTTTAAAGTTGCACCCGCTCGACAAATTATGGATCCACTACTGATAAGAACATCCATAATAGTTGTTCTTTGAGATTTTTAGAGAGCGATATAGTGGATGGTTTTTAAAGAGTGGCTTGTAAGGACTTGGTTCTTAAATAAGAACCCAAGTTTTTAATTTGGTTTTTTTTTTTCTATTAATATATTGTAATTTATATAAATTTCTAGTATTTTGTTATAATAGGTTTAGTTATAAAAAAATTAATAAAAGTTGATGACATAAAATATATAGGATCTAAAAAAAAGTTGGATGAGTTTCTTATTATAGTGGAGTTTTTTTTTTTTTTTTTTTTTTTTTTTTTTTTTTTTTTTTACTGATATTGCAATAAAAAATGAAGTTTTAAGGTTCTTCCATTGTATATCCTCTTAAGAGTAAACATGTTTTAAAAGTTTCTCATTATAAAAATCAATTGTCATCATAATATGATTTTATTAAAGCTAAGTGAACATCTTTGTTTTATATGCAACTAAAAGCATATACTATAACTTTGTGAACAGTAAAAAGAATATAATATAACTAAGATGTCGTTTGTTTTTTAAGAGGTCTAAAGTCTGAAGTCTTATTTTAGTTATGATTAATAAGAGGTTGTGTGTAAAAATGTCTGAACGATTCAGACTTAAGAGTCAATAAGAGGTTTTTTTAAAAAAACAAACAACCCCTAAGTAAATAAAAAAATTATGCTTTGAAAAGGTTATTAAACTTTGTTTCATTTTGATGGAATTAGGGGTGTAAATGAGACAAGACAACTCGCGAGCTACTCGAGATCGACTCGGTCAACACTCGACTCGAATAGGCTCGACTCGAACTCGAGCTCGACTCGACATACTAACGAGTCGAGTCGAGCGACCTGATACTCGACTCGATAAGCTCGTGAGATACTCGAATATATTATATATACGTTCGTTAATGCTCGTTTACGTTCGTTTACTTATAATAGTAATCTAAAGAACATAACATATATTAAAGAAATAAACATTAAAATAATAATATAATTATTATTATATATATATATATATATTATTATAATTATTATTATTATTAATAAAGAATTACTAGCATTTTCTTAAAAAAAAAGTAATAACACCTTTATATGACTTGTGGGTACCATTATTTAAATAAAGATTGTCCTCCTTTTGCTTAAAAACTCATCCCACATTGGTGGAACAATCCATCCAGAGCTTTTGCATTCAACTATAGATAGGACTTACCCCCTTCCTTTCCCTTGCCATTCCATAACCTTTCTATTGTGCCTAGTGGCTTGAGCCCTTTGGCTTGAAGTTAGGCAAAAAAAAATTATTGGTACTTATGGAAGTGGGTGCAACTAGTTTGTTATGTTTGTTTACAATTTTAATCAAACAAACATAAACAAATATAAACACATTGAATTTTTTAAATGTTTGAATGTTAACTAGTTCAAGTTTGAGCTTAAAATTAGTTTGAGTTTGAGCTTGAAACGAGTTCGAGCTTGAGCGACCTTGAAACGAGTTCGAGCTTGAGCTTTGATTCGATCTTCAAACGAGTTCGAGTTCGAGCTCGAGCTTGGAAATTGGTTATCGAGTCGAGTTCGAGTTTGAGAATTTTTTTTCGAGTTCGAGTCGAGTTTAATGATACTCGAGCTCGACTCACATCATTTACACCCCTAGATGGAATATATTGTCGGTCCACACAATACTTATCAAGTATGATGCGAAACAGTGTGATGCGAAAAGTAGTGTTAGCGTATGCTGTTGGATCCAAGAAGTGAGTTTTGCGGATTGCTTGAGATGCGCAAAGTAGGGTTTGCGTATCAGGCGTGATGCGCAAAGTGAAGTTTGCGTATCACGTTAGATGCGCAAAGTGAGCTTTGCGCGTGTTCGTCATCTGGTTTGCGCAAGTTCGTCCTGTACTTCGAAAATCAACTAAAAACTTGTTCCTTTGTCGATTAGCAGTACCAAATTTTACCAATAAGTCTAAAAACACTTCTATAACAGATTGCTATCACTCGATCGCAATAAAAACCACTTTTTGAAAATAAAATTGATGGCACAGTAACTTTCTGTTCTCGACTTTAGAACACAAAATCACCAAAATGGAACTCGATTAAAGCTTTTTATTGAAATTAAATCAACACAACTCGATCTAGCAACCTAATCAATCACAACCTGATCGATTTTAACACCTAAAACACTCAAAAACTCAAAATTGATTTTCAAACTAGAACACAGAGTCGTTTTTCTTAAAACTTGATTTTGATCTTAATCAGGCTCTGATACCAATTGTCGGTCCACACAATACTTATCAAGTTTATAGATTAACAACATAATAAGATTACCAACCTGTATTGATTATAACAAATGGTTACAGGATTGATCGATTCAAGCTATTTTGTGTTCTCTCTGATTTACACCTTTTAGTGTGTGTTTTGTGTTCTTGATTATGATCTGATCTATGAGAGAGTTGTTGAGATATGATATGATCTTATCTCAAGCTTCTTCAACACACTTCCTAAACAACTTGCAATATTAAACTAATAAACCTACATAATATCTAACATTTAGATATTATATCTAACTAACTTAATATCTAACTAATTAACTAACTAAGTAAGGGGTTGTTTGTTTTTTTAAAAAAATCTCTTAATGGCTCTTAAATCTGAATCATTCAGACATTTTTACACACCACCTCTTATTAATCATAACTAAAATAAGACTTCAGACTTTAGACCTCTTAAAAAACAAACGACACCTAAGTAAACTAATTAACAATAACAAACAATTACATTGACATTTATTACAAATGACATAGACTTTAATATCGACAGTCGACGTTTCGGATTTAGCTTCAGATTGCGATCTTCAGTTTGGATGATCTTGAATCCAATAGATATGTGATCTAACATATATATATTGTAAAAAACTAAAGTGAATATTGGATTTGGTCCATGAATCTTAATGTTTTTTTTTCTAACTAGGATCTCTATGGTATGTTTATTATTGTTTTGGTTCATGTGGTATTCAATTTGACTTGGTCATGGTCCCTCTGACTAACACCGTTAAAATAAATTTGTTAGTTCAGTTAAATCATAGGTCATTTTAGTCTTTTTCCCTTTTTTTGTCTTTTTCGTACTACAAAAGTACAAAAAATATATGTATGTGTGCGCGTGTATATATATATACATAAGTTTGGATTCCGGTGAGAATGAAAGTTATGGTGAGAATGGTAAGTGTTAATGCCAAAAATCGTCCAAAGATGACTTAAGGTCGGTGTGGAGCTTTAACAACTAAAGTAGGTGATCAATCGACAAATCGTACGACGACGAATAAAAATAAACAAGAGACAGAGATTTTGGTGATGCGGAAAACCCCGTCGAGGGTAAAAACCGCGGACGATAGCAGAGAACGTCAAGCGCACTATGGACGTCAAACAGAGACGTCGTCCTTTGGAAGGAGTGATCTAAAGTACAATTGACAATATTACAAGTAAACAAATCGTAAGTTTATGTAGTTTGTCGTGCGACGGAGCACTTCGTCGAGAGTTCTTGACTGAGAATAACTTAAGAGTTGTTAGCTTGCTGGGTTGAGTTCAGATTAGTTGGTCTTCCGAACGGTTCCTCAAGCTTGTATATATAGCTTTGTCCATCATAAATGAGCATTCAATGAGCCAACGGTCCGTGTATTGATGTACTTTGATGAAGGTCGTCCGTTTGTGACCGTTGGTCATAAATGTGCTTTAAACCTGCAATAATGAGTCATAAAAGAAAATGGTCGTAGATAATAAATGACACATAATCGTTAGTTACATTATAAAGGTCGTAAGATATGAGTCTGTCGAGAGGTTCTCTTTGGTCAAGATCGTATGAAACTTGCGACCATTGCCATAAGTGGCGACCATGGATCTCGATGTACGTGGTTTTTAGTAAGGGTTTGCAGAAAGTCAACCGATTCAATTACAACCGACCGATCCAATTACAACCGACCGACAATGATCGGATATCCAATTGTAATTGGATCGGATCGGATGGAAAAATTCAACATCCAATTTGGATCGGTCGGTTCTTTCCATGATTGCTCAAGATGTATTTGCTATTCCCATATCGACAGTTGCATCAGAGTCGGCATTTTCTACCGGTGGCCATGTTATCGATCCATATAGGAGTTGTTTGAATCCTAAAACGGTACAAACATTAATTTGTACCCAAAATTGGATCCGACAAAAAATATCCTTTGATTTTGATGCCACAATTACAAATGAAGAAGTTGAAGCGCTGGAAGCCGGTAAGTAAATATGTGTGTGTATATATATATATCCATTTATTTTATAAGTGTTTAGTCATGCAATATTAATATAATAATTTTGTTTTATACTTTTTAATTTTGTAGAAATGTTGGTTGGAGATGGAGAAATAAGAATGGATTGAGATGTTGCAGTCTTACGGTTGCGGTTGCGGACAACGTTTATTTTCTCTTCTTGCTTGCTTAATGTTTCCACTTTCCAATATGTATGGGTGAAACTTGGTTATTGTATGTTTTTAGATTTTAGTACTAGTTGTTGAACAGATGGAATTAAAAATTATGGAATATTATATGAATTATTGTTATGTTGTAGATTGGATTTAAAACATTGGATGGATCTCATCCGATCATCCATTGGATGTCGGATGGATCCAATCTGATCATCCATTGGATGTCGGATGGATCCAATCCGATCATCCATTGGATGTCGGATGGATCCAATCCGATCATCCATTGGTTGGATCCAATTCGATCCAATGGACATCCAATAAAAATATCCACTGGATGGAACCGAACCGATCCAATCATCCATTGGATTGAAAAAATCCAACATCCAATGGATGATTGGATCGGTTCGGTTGGAAATATCCAACATCCAATGGATGATTGGATCGGTTCGGTTGGGCTCACATCCATTGGATGTCAACCGATGAACACCCCTAGTTTTTATGACCTTATCTTAATACAAGAGTGGTTTTAAGATTGGAGATGTTTGGTTTTCTTGCATCGGTCGTAACTTGAGAAATTTTGCCCAAACAGTTTACCCACAAAATTCGAAAATTAGGTGGCAAACCGACTTTTTGAATTTTTGTAACTGTATCTGACACGTGTCTACGAGTGTAACCAAATCAGTTTCTCGAAATCCGCAGAGTCTGCAAGGGGAAGTATGCAGCCGCATAACGACTGTGACATCACGGTGACGTGGGGCATGTGGTGTCAGGTATAGGGATAGGTGTCGCCCATCCGACGACTGGCGTGCGAAAGGTTGATGGCAGGTGTCGACCATCTATCGACTTAACCTAACACCGAATCGCGTATAAGTAGCGATCTTCGCCGAATCCTTTCCTTTTTACGCGATTTCTGAGTTTTAGAGAGAGAGACCTCTGAATCCTTACCAAAAAACTGCAACACCGAAAATCTTTGCCAAAAGTTGATCGAGGTTACAGCAGTATTTAAGGTACGATCTCCCTACCCTTGTTTATGCGTTTTAAGACCCAAGCTCATAAGCCTAGAAAAAACTGGGACACATTCGAGTTCTTCATAGCGACCATCCACGACCCTAATTTTGATGTATCGCCAGACCCAATCAGTACCCCCACCCCAATGAAGAGGAAGACGTCGAGGCATTCTGGATTTTGGCCGAAATTCCTGCAGATGTGAGGCTTTGTCCTCCGGCATTGCTACGGCCAGAGCAATGCCCGAACGGGTACTTTATTATATACGAGTATCCGTTCAAAATAAGGTTTATGTGGCCCTATTCGCCATTGTCAAGATCATTCCTTACGATCTTCGACTTATCACCGGGGCAGATGATGGCCCAGTTTTGGCGAATCTTTCAAGTTATTGAACGATTGACGGTGGGTTGGGAGATGCCCTTCACCGTTTACGACCTCCTCTTGGCCTATACGGTCAAGGCGGAGGCGAACCACCGGTACAACCTCTTCTCTAAGTATAGAGGGGTTCGTACCCTGGTGCAGGCGACTGCGGTCAACATTCGCAAGTGGAAGATGAGATACGTCTTCGGTCGCATCGCGTCGCTTGGTGACGACGAGCAATGGCTCACCACTGGGTGGAATACCGAGGGTAAGCATTGATTTTTGTTAAATCGTAACTTTTCTTCTTTTAGTCGTAATGTTTCACTAACACGTGTTTTTTTTATTTTGCTAGTGATCGACTTCTCGGTAGCTGCGCCCTCTGTTGATTCAGCTGCGAAGGTCTAAAAGTTCCTCGAATTTAGCGTCGAGGAACGATCCTTCTTCACCCGTCCTACTGCTGACGAGGACGAGGATGACGACATCCAATACGTCGGGTCGTCAATTGCTGTTTTCGTAGAGGAAGAAGGAGAAGAAGTGGAGGAGACCGACGAGGGTACTCCGGAGATGACGGGTAAGTCCTTGTTTTTTACTTTAATCTTTAGAGTTTAAGATATCATTTGTCGGTCGTAAGACCTTACGGGGTCTAGTCGAAGGATGTTACCCATCTGTCGAGGGTTTTTGTGGGTCTAGTCGTAGGACGTCACCATTAGTCATAAGATTTTGTGGGGTCTAGTCGTAAGACGTCATCCACTGGTTGCAGGGCTTTGTGGGGTCTAGTCATAAGACGTCATCCACTGGTCGCAAGATCATGTAGGGTTTTTAGTCGTAAGACGTTACCTACAGATCGCAAGATCTCGTAAGGTCTAGTCTTTCAAGACGTCACTTACTTGTTTTCTATTTTTCGTAAGGTTTTGTCATGGACGTCACTTACGTTTTTTGTTTTTCGTTACTTTCAGGAGGATCGACCCCCGTGGACCCAACAACGGGTCTCTCGAAGAGAGAGGCCCTCGTCCAGCTTGCCCGTAAAGGGCGAGAAATCAAAAGAAAAGCTCCCCCGACATCTGGGTCGGGGGTTAACAAGCCGAAGACGGTCCTGAGGGAACTGTCTTCAAAGAGCAGTGGCCTTGAGGCCACTGTATCAGAGAAGGAGAAGACGCCTCCGGTAGTGGACGCAGAGCCGATTTCGCAGGCTCCCCCGGTGGGGACGTAAGGTCAATCCCCTTTGTCGAAAGACAAGGGGAAGGTTCCTCAAACCAGCGAGGTCCCAGCTCTTATTGTCGTGAGCTTCACCTTTCCGGGCGACTTTATGTCGTCCGTTCAGCTGGGCAGGAGGGCTTTGTTTCCCCATTTGGGGAAATTCCTCCTACCGTCGTTCTTTGACCGATACAAGGATGTATCGGTCGACGACCTGGCTGTAACACCCCAAAAATGAGGTAAGTAATATTGATGAAAATAAAGGGAAATGGAAAATAAATGTTCGGGAAAAGAAAAGGGGAAAGTGTAAGAGAACGAGTTGACAAATATTTAAAGGGGAGAAGTCAGGGACTGAAATGTATGTGGCTAAATCTAGAGGGGCATGTTCTGCCAAGTAGACAAACTTTTGAAATTTTTTGAATGAAATTGTAACTGCCCATTTTAATGACTATTTATGGATAACTAAATAATATTAATGGGGATTTATGACAATTAAAATTCCTTCCATTTTATGAGAATTTTTGGGGTATAAATATGTTGAAGGAGTGTAGAGCTAAACTCATTTTTTGACAAATCAAGTTCGGAACAAGAGAAGCGAAGAACATCGGGTGGAAGTAATATAAGATTCGGCATTTCGCCATTTTGAGGTAGTTTTTCGTAAACTTATTATTGAAGTTAATTTCATGGGGTTGTTTAGTAATTTATGTTTTATGTTCATGATAAGTTCAGGATTTGCGGATGGATGGAAGGTCGTCATTTTGATCAGAAAGTCTTAGTTTCGACAAAAAATTAAGGTAAAATGAGACTTTAAACTCATTTTTGGGAGGGACTTTAGTCGTTAAATTTATAATTTTAATCTTAGTATTGAGTTATATTGTGATGGATTATTTCGTAAAAAGAATCATCAAAAAGGGTAAGAAATCAGAGAAAACAAAGTAAAAACGTGAAGAGGGGTTTAATTCCGTTTTTCTGGCGACCGGCGATTGCCTAGACTGGGACGTGCATTGGGCCGTTGTTGGTCTTGACTGAACGGCTACTGGGCCGAATTTCCTGGTTGGGCCATAAGCATAAAAGAAGTCCATATTATTATTTAATTGTTGGACTTACATAATTTTTGGGGTTTTAGCTAATTGGATATTTAAGATTAATTGGGTGTTTAATTTAAATATTTGGGTTTTAATTAGAGATTTATTCATTTTTATGTGATATTTAATTATGTAATTTAATTTCTAATTTAGTTAATATATTAAATTGAATTCTTCTTTAACTAATATGTTATTTTATTTTAGACAATTACAATTATTTAATTAATTATTTCCTATGGGAGGTTATTAAATTATTTATTTTATATTAAATGATTTAATAACAATATTCATTGACGTAAATTGGAATTCTCGAATTATTCGAGAAGGTTTTAGTTGGGACGATAAGAGTGTCTAGTTATAAAGATTTGATTAGATGTTTACAGGGCGTTATAAATATAATAGTTTGAGGTTGACCAAGGTTAATCGTAAGTTGACTTTGGGGAGTTTAAAACTATTAATTAAATATTATGATATGAATTGTAGGTTTATCGGTCGGGTGTTGACTATAATCGATCTACACGAAAAGGTGAGTCTTCATGAGATTTTAACTGGGATGTATGCTTACGTACTAATTATTTAAGTATTATGCTATTTTTGATGTACATGTTTATGGGCTTGATACATGTATATGAATTATTATTATGGGTTGCATGCTATTTGTTTACGTGTTTTAAACATTAATTGGCATGTTATAAATGGGTTATGATTTTCAATCGGGTATGGGAATAGGTCGATACGTCGTAAGGGATGGAACTTCCAAGGGATGGGTGATCGGACAGGGGAGAGCCGTATAACCCGGGAAAATGCCGACGATGGTAAGGCCTTAACCCGACGGTTCATTTTAAGAGATCTCATTATTATTTAAAGGGTTTTTGAAACAAATTTGCATATAAGTTTATTTAGGTGTTTGTTTGTTATTATGCATGATGGGACATGTATGATTTGTGCACGAAAACCATGAACTCACAGAGCTTTGTAAAGCTGACTATTAGTATACATCTTAGGAGCAAGAGGTTCAAGGATGCACAAGGGAAAGATTCTCTCTTAGATACTGATAGATTTTGGATGTTTAGAGTTTATGTTTGAACTCATTTTGTAACGTAACCCGGTATGAGACAGGTTAGCGTTGGGTTATTAATTATATTTAAATTTAGTAAGACTTCCGTTGTGAAATGGATTTATTAGCCGTTATGTTTTGTGTTATTTATTGTTATTTAGTGAGATTGACATGACACGACTCATGGCGAAAATGAGGGTGTTACACTGGCCGCCCATGTCTCAGGGATTTCTTTCATGGTAAGCTTTCTTATTTGACTTTAAATCGTAAGTTTTTACAAATTGCTTTAAATCGTACGATCTAATCACTTGTCGTACGATTATGCAGACTCTTGAAGCGGGGCTAGTCCTCAACACTCGCATGGATAATGTGAGGAGGTTAGTCTCCACCGCCCTGGCCAAGGAACATGCGGCGTTGGTTAGGGCCACCGTGGATGAGGAGTATTTCGTCCGACTCAATGACGCCCTCAATCATCTTTAGGTTGTTGATCACGAGAAAGAGGAGCTCCAGGGGCAGCTGAGGGAGGCCCTGGGTCGTGCGTCCGTGGCGGAGGTGGAGGGCAACCTCTACCACGAATGAAAAAGAGGTCGAGGCCCTTAGGGCGGAGCTAGGGGCGGAAAAAGAGCAGATCGCCGAACTTAAAGAGAAGGTGAAGTTCGTTGAGGCTTTCACCCGCCTTAAGGTTCGAGCGGCCTTGATTAGACGCCACCTGAGGGGTCAAAATCTCCTGGTGTCGCCAAAAGGTGAAGTAGCCGTTTTCTTGGAGGTTGTCAGGGTCGAGAGAGACCTCGACTCCGAGGACGAGTAAGAGCTCGAGTCGGGGGATGATGCCCCCGAGGACGGAGATGCTGCAGTCGCACCTCAGCAACAACAACAGGAGCAACCGACTCCTTAGATTAGGTCTTTTGTATTTTCCTATTTTTGTATTTTCAATCGGGCGACCATTGGTGGTCGTGCCAATTTTTGTAATCCTTTAATATGAATATATGGATTTTTGGATCAATTAACCTGTCACAATTTTTATAAGAGATTATTTATGGTTAAACTCTTCACAACTTATTAATGGATATTACCCTTTTGGTATGAATAGTTTATCAGTCTGGGCATGGATGTTTTTATTTGGACATCTTGTTTGGGCTATTGGATTTATGTTTTTAATTTCCTGGTGTGGATATTGGCAGGAATTGATTAAAACTTTAGCATGAAGCCTCTACTGGGCGGGCTACTCCAATAATTACTTTTTTCTGGGTTCTTTCATAACATAAAGTCATCTAAACCGTAACATATAGTTTAATGCATTGCATAAGTCACTCACGACAAACATAGAAAGGATAATCTAGTGATAATGGAAATCAAATAGAAATATCTAAGTAACTCACTACATCACACAAGTTAATGAACTCGCAACCAGGCAAAAAAGAAATAATTTGTAAGGCACTCGCGACTGGCACAAATAACAAACCTGTCAATCAATTAGAACTTGCGACTGGGACAAGTTATGAACCTGTTAAATGATGAACTCAAAGTATTCACGATTACGACCAGTAGGATTTGTCGTACGATTAGATCAAATCTTAAGTCACGAGAAATCTTGCGACCAACTGTAAGTAAGAAATGTTTAAATAAAAATAGAGTAGCGGAAGTTGCAACTGAGGCAAGGTTTTGATATTAGGCTATTAGATCGTACAACCCAGTCGTGAGATGATCGTTTGGCCATAGATGAAGTCGAATAATTGACTGTTCCTGCAGTGAAATAACGTCTAGCCAACGACTCTTCGATGCTTAATTCAGTAGTCGTTATAAAGATATAATCACAGGGGAAAAAAGAAATAGGTTTAAAAGAAGTATTTCTTTAAATGTACCTGATTCCAGCTTCGAGGAATGTCACGACCGTCGAGGGCTTGCAATCGGTAGGCTTCTTTTCCGACGACCTTGGTTATACGGTATGGACCTTCCCACCTGGTGGATAGCTTTCTTGAATTTGATTCTTGGGTGTTTTAAAACACTCGTCGCAAGATATAGTCGCCTTCTTGGAAAATCTTGGACTTGACATTCTTGTTGAGATGTCGTTCGACCAATTGCTTCTAAGATGCCATTTTGATTAATGTTGACTCTCTTAGCTCTTTCAATGGGTCTAAGTCGTAACTTAGATCTACTAAGTTATGATCGACCGACGTGTGTCGTGAGGTCGGAAGTTAGGTCTCGACCGGCAAGACCGCTTCGTAACCATAGACCAGAGAGAAAGGGGTTTATCCCATCGATGTATGAGGCATCGTATGATTGGCCCAAAGAACTGTCGAAAGTTCTTCGACCCACTTGCCTTTTGCTGCTTTGAGTCTTTTCTTAATTGAATTGATGATCGTTTTGTTGCTCGACTCGGCAAGTCTGTTTGATTGAGGATAACGGGGCGTCGAAGTCGTAAGTTTGATGTTACGAGCTTCGCAGAACTATTGATTTCTGTCACTTATGAATTGCGACACGTTGTCACATACGATCTCAGATGGGATTCCAAACCTGCAGATGATGTCAGTCTGGATAAAATAGATGACTTATTTGTCCCGGGGGCCTGGGGTAACTTGCCGACAATATCCATTCCCCATCACATGAAGGGCCATGAAGTTAAAGTCGAATGCAATGGTTCAGAAGGTTTGTGGGACGTACCTGAGTGTCGCTGACATGCATCGCAACTTTGGACGTACCTTACAACATCCTGTCGTAGGGTCGGCCAATAATATCCCTGTCGAGAGATACGATTTGCCAAGCTACGACCGCCTGAATGATTGCCGCATTCTCCGTCGTGCATTTCTTGTAAGATGCTCTGGACTTGGTTTTTATTGATAACACAACGAAGGTTCAATCCTGTCGATGACCATCGATAGAGTTGTCCTCTAACCAATGTGTACCTGGATGACTTAAATCTGATCTTTCGGGATTCCATCTTGTCTTCGGGAAGTTGGTCGTTCATTAAGAATTTTCTGATGTCGCTCGACCAGTTATCTTCCTCTTCTACCACGTGGACATGATCTCCATTTTCGATGGACGGTGTCGCCAGATGAATTATCGGGATGACGTCAAATAGGGATTGCCTAAGTACTGACCCAAGATTGGCTAATGCGTTAGCTTAGGTATTCTGGTCCCTTGGGATCTGTGTGATGGTGAAATGCTAAAAAACTTCAGATTTGGCTTTGGCTATTCTGAGATAGGTTGTCATTTTTGAGTCCTTAGCCGTGAATTCTCCATTCATTTGATTGACGACCAAGAGGGAGTCGCTTTTGACGTGAAGTCTTGCTTCCCCCATGTCGTGAGCCATGTCCATTCATGCAATCAGTGTTTCGTATTCAACTTCGTTGTTCATGGCTCTTAAATCGCATCGTATGGTTTACACCATCTTGCCCCCCTGTGGCGACTTGAGGACGACACCCAGACCTGCCCCCCGGGCGTTAGACGATCTGTCGACGTGTAGAGTCCAAGTTGCATCGTCGAGAATTGCCACAAGTTTCATCGGTATATCTAATTCTAGGCTGAAGTAGATGACGAAATCGGACAATGCCTGTGATTTGATCGTTGTCCTGGGTTTGTAGTCGATGTCGTAGCTACTAAGGTAGATACTCCATTTTGCCAATCGACCTGTCAACTCAGATTTCCTTAAGACAGACTTAAGAGGAAAGTTAGTCACGACGGTTATAGGGTGCGATTCGAAATAGTGACGTGACTTTTTTGCTAGTAGAGGTTGCTAGTTTGCTTTTCCATCTTACGACTGCTAGCAAACTGTTGAAAAAACTGGTTAACCAGATCCGTAAAACTGCCGATGCATTTGGGTCATAAATTGATCAACCATTGAAGAGCGACACCCATGAGAGTCGCACCGAAACTTTTGCACATGCATGCCTCCTGATATTGATGGGGTATTGACACAGTCCACATTAACTGTTTGTACTGTGCGATGTGTTCCGTTGGATCACTTACTCCAGAGTACTTTAGGGTAAATGTCGGGATATTGTACTTCTTCGGGACCCGACCTTGGTGATTTCGTCGATAAAAGGCGATGCTTGAAACCTAGTTCGTGGTTCAACATCCACAAGTACAGAAGCTCCTGGAATCTTTGCTAGTAGCGACAACATCTTCTCATTCTGCTCTTCTAGCTGCTTCAATCGTCGCGCAACTGGGTCGTCCAGATTGAATCTATTGCTCGTCGGGATCGGAACTGGTATGAATTTGGAATCTTAGGACGTTACACCTGCAGTTGGAAAAAATCCATTGCGATGCGACGATTCTCCAGCGTCTCCATTGAGTGGCGCCTGCATAGGAGGAACGGACATCACGGGAAACACTGACACTGGCGTCGGCAATGTAGGGTTCGTCGGGATGGAAAAGGTGGTGACCCCTGTACCTTGCGTCGACCTCGGGTACGAAGACAATGGAGGTTGGAAACCTGCAAAATTCATGTTAATAGGTGGCCTCATACCAAATTAAGGTCCAAACTGATTTCCACTATTTTGGTTCCTCAATGACGCAAGTTCTTCGGCTGCTTTGCGATGTTGCTCGTCCAATGCATTGATATGATTGTGGGAAACTTCCACTTCCATGCGCATTTGGGCAATGACATGGGCTTAAGTTCCCTATCCTTCCCTGATCCTGTTAATCAAAAGAGTTGCACTAAAATCGTTAGTAAGCCGCACTTTTTGTCCAATATTTTACTCTAGCTGGAGCCCCACGGTGGGCGCCAAACTGTTAATGCCAAAAATCGTCCAAAGATGACTTAAGGTTGGTGTGGAGCTTTACAACTAAAGTAGGCGATCAATCGACAAATCGTACGACGACGAATAAAAGTAAACAAGAGACAGAGATTTTGGTGACGCGGAAAACCCCGTCGAGGGTAAAAACCACGGACGATACCAGAGATTGTCAAGCGCACTATGGACGTCAAATAGGGACGTCGTCCTTTGGAAGGAGTGATCTAAAGTACAATTGAAAATATTACAAGTAAACAAATCGTAAGTTTATGTAGTTCGTCGTGCGACGGAGCACTTCGTCGAGACATCTTGACTCATAATAACTTGAGAGCTATTAGCTTGCTGGGTTGAGTTCAGATTAGTTGGTCTGCCGAACTGTTCCCCAAACTTGTATATATAGCTTTGTCCATCATAAATGAGCATTCAATGAGCCAACGGTCCGTGTATTTGATGTACTTTGATGAAGGTCGTCCGTTTGTGACCGTTGGTCATAAATGTGCTTTAAACCTGCAATAAAGAGTCATAAAAGAAAACAGTCGTAGATAATAAATGACACATAATCGTTAGTTACGTTATAAAGGTCGTAAGATATGAGTCTGTCGAGAGGTTCTTTTTGGTCGCGATCGTAAGAAACTTGCGACCATTGCCATAAGTGGCAACCATGGCTCTCGATGTGCGTGGTCTTCAGGACCTTATCTTAATACAAGAGTGGTCTTAAGATTGGAGATGTTTGGTTTATTTGCGTCTGTCGTAACTTGAGAAATTTGCCCAAACAGTAAGAAGGGATCTTCACCCTTGGATGCACTCCACCCATGAGATGCACCGAGATGCATCGGATCAATTCCTGTAAGATATGCAATTCACGGGTGAGGGTGAGATTAAAAGCGATCAATGGTCCAATCTATTCTTTCCTTGTCAGCTTAACTTTTAAATCTCACACGATTCTTCTTATATATATATATATATATATATATATATATATATATATATATATATATATCAATAGATGAATGATCGTGTGAAAATAAGAGTTAAGGTGAGAAACGTACGAAAGAATTTGGACATTTGATCACTTTTCATCTCACATCCACCCATGAATTACCCTTATCACGGAAATTGATCTGGTGCATCTCGGTGCATTGCATTAATGTTGATCTTCAATTATGATTGATCCAAAGGTGGAGATTCATTGTTACCTTCCCACCATAACTTCCATTCTCACCGGAACCTAACTATATATATCAATAAGGATATCAAAATAAATAAAATAAAATAATAATTTATGATTTGGTTTGTTTAAATAAAAAAATTAAGAGTAAATTATATTTTTAGTCCCTGTGATTTGTTGAAAAATTCTATTCTCATCCTTGTGGTTTTGAAATTATAAATTTCATCTCTATGGTTTATAATTCATCACCTTTTTAGTCTTTATGATCTAAGTTTTATTGCTTTTTTCATCCCTATGGTTTACAATTCATTTCTATTTTAATTCTTCATGCTTAAAAGTAGTGTTTTGGCCTCAAGGACGAAAATAAAAATGAATTGCAAACCATAGGGACGAAAATTGAAATTTCAAAACCATAGTGATGAAATCCACAATTTTTAACAAACCACAGGGACGAAAAACGTAATTTACTCACAAATTAATTATATTAAAGATGATTTGATTTTTATTGTTTTAGTCTTTTTGTCTATTTCGATACAAAAATTTAATATAATTAATTTTTTAATTTAAACAAATCAAGTCATAAAACAATATTTTATTTTATTTATTTTGATATCCTCTCTATATATGTGTATATATATGCGAAGGATCGTGTGAGAACTTAATGTTGACGTGAGAAACGTGCGAAAATGGATCTGAAACGTTGAACACTTTTCACGATTCTCACATTAACCTCAACTTTTCACCGGAACCCAACCCTATATATATATATATATGTATATATATATATATATGTATATATATATATATATGTATATATATATATGTATATATATATATATGTATGTATGTATGTGGGTGGGTGTGCCGCTGTGCGCACATGCACATAAAATTATTGTTTTTACTTTTTTTAATACAAAAAAAAAAGGTAAAATGACTAAAATGACCCTTGCTTTAGCTGAGTTAAGAGATTTACTTTCACACTGTTAGTCAGATGGACCATAATAAACATATCATATAAATTTTAATCAGAAAAAAACATTATAACACATGAACTAAATCCATAATTCACTCTAAAAATTATGCTTCTGTTTTAAAAATCAAGATATAAACAAATCATGAGTTGAATGTGTCATTATAAACGATATATATGTTTCATAAAGTTGTCATAAATATAAAAAATGGAGCGCTTTACAATGCAATTTTCATGAGAATGAGACTTGTATAAAATCGTTATAAAAACACAAATAAAAATTAGACAAGGTATAAGTTTATCATCCTAAAATCAGTTTTATGTTAAATTTTCTCATCACAAAAATCTAGTCAAATGTTATAAGTATCCATATACACATACATACATACACACACATACGTATATGCATTCATATTTGTCCAACTAGTCCCATCAAGTACCGATCACAATCAAGTACCAATCACAATTCCTCCCTCACTCGTTACCATCACAATAACACAACATCATCCAAACATCCGACCACAAAACACCCATAATGTGCAAATATTTGATGAATCCAAAATTTTGAAACTAGACAAATTTTATTATTATACAATGTTTATAAAATAAAGATTCATTATAAAGTCAAACTTAGAAATTCATGGTCGTCAGTATTTCGACATGACTCTAGTGATCAATGATACAGTTTGGTCCCTCTCATTTTGGCCCCTACAAAAATGTGTATATGTTTAGATAGTTGTTATTACCATCTATATATTTATGCAAGGGCGTGTAGTGGTACGTTTTGAAGATGATTGTGTGATATCAAAACATCCTAATGAAATAATCACTTGTAAGAAAACGTGGTGTTCAATATGCTATTTTAAGTTGTATAATTTATGTTTGATGATGTTGATTTTTTGTCAAATTATAACTATTTTAAGTAAATAATAGATAAAATAAAGGTATAAAAATACGTTTATTCTATCATTTGATAGTCAACTTAGTTTGATTGATGTGAATCATTAAAAATTAAAATTGTATTACTAAGATATGTTTTATCAGATGTTTTAAAAATATAATAATAGAGTTGTTAAATAAACCCTTTTCTAATTAAATCTTTATTCTAAAAATATATAAAAAAAGATGTAATTTTAATATGTATAAAAGAGATTTTCTATTAAAAAATATATTTAACATATAAATAGATTCATTTATAATACCCACTCTATGATAAATAAGATGTAAAAGAAAATATATGTTTTGATGAGGGACGTGTGGGGTGGGGGAGTAAACAAGTTTAGGGCATGTTGTGACCTTATGTTTTGTAGCATCTTCCAAGGGCATGTGAGGCATTAATATGTGGTGTGTGGAGGGGTATGGCTTTCTTTCATGCCTCCATGCATCATATCTATGCCCATACCTACTTGTATGGGGAATCCATGACAACCCTTCACAAGTGTATATATATAGGATTGGTTCCGGTTAGAAATTGGGGTTAATGTGAGAAGTAAGGAGTGGTTATCAACTGTTGGATGAGAATGGATGCACATTAGGATGAGATGCACCAGATCAATTCCCTTCTAGGCGCAATTCATGGGAGGGCATGAGATTAAAAGTGATCAACGGTTAAGATCCACTTCCAACACTTCTCACGTTAACCTCAACTTCTCACACGATCCTAAGCCTATACATATATATATATACACACACACACATATAAACACGAAAGATCGTGTGAGAAGAAGAGTTAAGGTCAGAAGGTAACAAGGGATCTGAACCATTGATCAATTTTAATCTCAAACTCACCCATGAATCAAGCTTGATACGGGGATTAATCCGTTGCATCTCGGTCCATCTCATCTTGGTGCATCACATTCTAATTTGCATCCAAGGGTGGAGATCCCTATTTACCATTCTCACTATAACTTTCATTCTCATCGAAACCCAACCCAACCCTATATATATATATATATATATATATAAGCTAATTTGTGTGTCCCAACAATGTACAATTCACTCAAGATAACAACAAGAAATTGATTCAAATGTCATATTGATTGATTTCAATTCAGAGATTACAAATTTCTCTCTCTACAATGTAATTCTCTCAAGGTGCTCTCTTATTCTACTAACATAAAAAGCTATTTATACCTAGACAAAATACAAAGACAAGAACTAACTAAACTAAACTCTTTGACTTACAAGGACTTTGACTTTTCTCTTTAATAGCTTGACTTTGACTTTTGCTTGAGAGTTTGACTTGGAACATAGTAATGGTGGGCTTAGTTTAGTGTAACTTTATTAATTTAATTAGTTTAGTTAGAAATCTATTAGTTTAGTTTAGTTTAAATTAATATTTTTAAAATAAGACACAAATTTATTATCTCATGTAAGAATTTGGGGGACTAAGTTCGGTTAAAGGATAGATGTCGTTGGATAAGGGTGTTAAGGTCAAACTTTATAAAATAGAAAGAATCGGGTGTTTACCGGTCGATGTTTCCTCTATAGGTCTCGGACCAAATTATAGGAGTAGACGCGAAATTCGAGCTAAGGACGCCAGGTGAGTTTTTCTGAACAAAACATTTGTTTACGAAAGCATGTGAAGTTTAATATATTTAAACTTTGATTTATTATGATGGCATGATTTATGAAATTGTTCAAGTATGTTTTAAATTGTTGAAATTTAAATGTATGCATACATTCTATGTGGAGACTTTGACCTAAGTCGGGGAGTGTGGTCCGCCTACTCGTGCCGGGGAGTGTGGTCTATTTATGCCGTTGGGGTTGTGTCCCAACATTAAGGTAGCGCGAGTTAGACACATCGTCTTTGACGGTCGTGTGGTCATTAGCGTGTTAATTCTCGTGGATTTATTTAAATGTTGATTTAAATTCTGGAAAGTTATATTTTTATTATTGTTATCTGTTAGAGGGAATTCACTAGACCTATGGTCTAACCCTCGCCCTTTCAAAACTAAAAATCTTTTCAGGCCGACGTGAGTTAGGCAGAGCTGATAAAGTCAAGGAGAAGGTATAGCGGGACGAATCGAAGACCAACATTTAGTATATTTTTTTTATTATATCTTAGTTGTGAATATGTTGCCTTTGCAAACCTTGGAATTTTATTGTTCGCTTGGAGCCGTCCTGGCATGGATATTTGTCATTAGTATTAATGATATTAAGATTTGAATTGGTAGATCGTTGTTTCTGGTTGGGTTGTTATACAAAATTAAAGATTGAGATTAGTTTGATATAGGATTTGTAACAATTACACTGTTTGTATTTGAAATTCCATGTATACATACATACACACACATATAGATATATGTGTGTGTATGTGTGCACATAATCAAATGAGAACCTCATATAGTGTAATAAATGTTTCAAGTAGTTGGTGAGCACGAAGCAAACAATAAAGTAATCCGTATTGTATCTTCTGTTAGAATGAAGCACGAGGGTATACTTGTGCAAGATAGGATGAGATAAACAATTTGATACGCAAGATATTGATCTAACAAGGAAGTAGTTGCTGAGGGCTACTTTAGATATTGTTGATAACTTGGATCAGGATCACATTTCTTTTAGATAGGTTTGATCACTGAATACCGATTCAGATCTTATGACTAGTCCATCTTTATCTTCATCTACTTCTTCAACATCGTTGAAGTTCCTTTGATGTGAAAGTTTGTCTTAAGAAAAATATTGTTTAAGTTCTAAATAGTCAAAGTGCTATAACATCTCAGCGATCACTAAACAAAATCAGTTGTTAGATATTAACAATAACAGAACATTAAAGAGTATCACTGAACAAACTCAGTGAAAGGGTCATTATCAAATCACCAAGAGTGTATGGATCAAAAGAGTTTTTATGAATAGTTAGCCCCATAGTTCTCATTCCATTTAAGTGGCGAATACGCCTTTTTAATGCTAGCCAATGATACTCAGTTGGACATTGCATATATTGTGCAAGATTATTGAGCGAGAAGGCAACATCAGGCCGAGTGAAACTGAGATATTAAAGGCTACTAATCAAAGTACGATATTGTATGGGGGTTTTGAAGCAGTCGGCCTTCCGATGTTAACGGTGAATGAGTTGCTAGAGGCGTGGAAATGGCTTTTGCTTTACCCATGTTCTCCTTGCATAATATATGAGAATATATTTCTTTTAGCTTCAGAATAATCAATCAGGATGAGGAAGAACTTCAACCCTTAGAAAATATGAAATTTCACCTAAGTCCTTGAGAGAAAACCGCTTTGATATATTGGTGATGAATTATTCAAGAATAGGTACATTGCTAGTGACAATAATGTCATCCACGTAGATAAACAAATAGATTATTGATCCATTAGAGTGTAGATAAAATAACGAAGAATCCGAGATTGCATTTGTGAAGCCGAAATCAAGTAGAAATTGTCGGAGCTCCTTGTACCACGCCCTTGGAGCATGTTTGAGATTGTACAATGCTTTGTTTGGTTTGCACAAATAAGTCAGATTCTTGGCATCACTGTAACCTGGAGGTTGTATTGTGTATGCTTCATCCGTAAGAGTGTCCAGCAAAAAAGCATTGTTAATGTCAAGTTGGCGCAAAGACCAAGTTTGACTCACCGTAAGAGATAATATAAAGTGAACAGTGGTCAATTTTACAACAGAACTAAAGGTCTCATTATAGTCTAGACCTGGTCGTTGATGAAAACCCTTTGCCACAAGAAGTGTTTTGTATTTCTTACTGGTACCATTAGGATGATGTTTGAAACGGTAGACCCATTTGGACCCAACCACATTTTTAGATGAGGATGGTGGCACAAGAGTCCAAGTTTTATTTCGAATGAGAGATTAAAACTATTGATCCATAGTTTTCCTCCAAACAAGGATCTTAAGAGTTTGAGCAGTTGCTTTGGGCTCGATTTCAATTATAGTAGCTAGAAGGTTAAGTTTGTTAAAAGGCTTTCAAATATTATTTTGAAGCACAGTGGTCATGGTGTGGGTGGGAGGTGGTGGTGGAGTGGGTGATATGGCAGCAGGTGTTGATGAGGACGTGGGAGTTGGTGTAGCTGAAGGAGTAGATGTATTATTGGTATTGGGATCAATAGAGACTATAGGAGGTGAAGGTAGAATATGTGCAGGTGTTGTAGGAGATGTTTATGGGGAGAGAGGGATAATCAGACACTATTCTTCAATTAAGGTGTTTATAGAGTATGTTGGTGTGAGAAGGTCAGAATAAGGAAACTTGGTTTCAACAAAGTGACCATGCCTTGAAGTATAAATCTTGTGTGTTTTGAGGTCTAGACAGTATAGGAACTTTAATTTGAAGAATAATCCGCGAAGATACATGGAGTGGATTTTGACTCAAGTTTATGGTTAGTATAAGGTTTTTGTAACACCCCTATAATTTAAAAATAGCAATAATTTTAAATTTGGTAAAAAACCGGTATTTAATTTCCAAAAATAAAAGTATTTGCCCAACATATGGAAATAAAGTTATAAGATAGCAATTACAAGGTTTTAACATCAAAGTTCTATAGACTTCTAACTAATCCTATTAGGACTAGATTTAAGCCGGGATTTATGCCAACCACCAAAAGTGTTATCTCCAAAAATATAAGCTCTCTCCAAAAATGCTATCCCGCTTATGCCTCTAAATGGCTTTAAGCTCTAGATTACTGGCTCTTGGGTTTGACACCACTATGACATGCTATACATGTCAAAAAGAAGAAGTGTTAGGCTTACGTCTAGTGAGATCAAATAGTTACCCCAAGTTTACAAATAATAAATGAAGAACAAGTTATCAATAAATATTAGCCTCTCTTGGGGAAAAGGTTAATATCCCAAATAATGTATAAAAGTCATCCGAAACCATTTAGACTAGAAGAACGTAATCAATCAATTTATCTTACGATAACGGGGGAGACCCGGTTTCATCAAGTGGCGGAACATAAAGTAAGCCACATCGAGATGTTGACTAGTATAATACCCCTAGCATTCAAGCCTTTGTAATTACTATTATTACGGATAAGATAAGAACATTAAAACTCCTTCTTAGTTAGTCCCCAAGTTACAAGATGAGAACATCAAAACTCCTCACTTGTCTAAAATCAAAGGTTCTAAGGTGAGAACATCAAAACTTCTCCCTCGTCCCAAGCCGATGATATCAAGAAGAGAATCTCAAAACTCCTCTCATGATGGTGTAACACTTATGCAATGGATCCAATGCAATGATATACAAATTTATGCCGTAATCATGTTTGTATGCATAATAATGTTACTTGGTTCAATAATTACCCAATTAAGAGGAATCAACTTCAAGCATCGATTCCAGCCCAAAACAATGAAATAATATATTATGATTTAAGTAAATGTAAATCAAGATCCTCAACAATGGGAGTTCACATGGTTGGTCAATATTTAGCTTATATTCCAAAATGACGACAAACCTCTCATAAATGTATCTTTCATGAAAATCATAAAATAAAATTCCATATTAGTTCATAAATGAAAATAAATGCTTGAACTATCATCAAACTAGATTTTATTCTCTCATATGACTAAAAATCTCATAAAAATAGGAGATCAAAACTTTACCACAAAATCTAGGGAAAATGACCTAGAAAGTCATCCATAGTTCAAATCAATGAGAGATTTCATAGATAGGTGTTAGAAACAAGTAAATAAAGCATTTAACATGCATAAAATTATTAAAATGAAGGATGAACTCATGAATGGGTTTATAGGTGAAACCCTACCAAAATAGGTAAAATGGAATGGAGAAGATGGAAGTGGTGAAAGTGAATCTTGAAGCTTTTATCTCCCACACATGGATCCAAGAATTAAATCTTCTAAATGTTAATAAAGGCTTTGAATTGGTGCCTTATATATATATATATACATATATATGTATATATGAGATGGAGAGGAAAAATATTAAAAAGATAAAGATGGTGGAGGGTTAATGGGGGAATGAAGAAATTGGGGCACCAAGGATTGGAGGTGAATTAGATTTCTAATAAAGTTGGTAGGTGGGGTGGTGTCCAAGGTATTAGGGCCGCAACACTTTTTAAACCACCACACAGACGCGACCTGGTTGCCACGATGCAAGGTCGCATGGCACCAGTCTCCCTCTCCCCCTTAATCCCCACTTTGCCAAGAAAATTTACAAATAACCCTTATAAGTTGAGTTTTAAGTCTAAGGTCCCTGCCAATGTAGAAATCTTCGGGGGCACAAAAGATGCTGATTTTTTTCTTTTTAGATTTCTTTCCTACCTAGCACCCAAATACAAATCATCCCAATATTATTTCTAAGGGTTATTCTAAGGATAGAAATAAATATAAAACTCGAAATTTTACATACCTAAAGTACGGGTGTTACAGTTTTAACCATGGATGACATAAGCAGCCAAAACTCCATAGTTCTTGATAGGTGCGCAATTTCCTGAATAGTTTGAGATAAGGAGAGGCATGTTTTAAAGTTGGTGTAGGAAGACGATTGATGAGATAAATTGTCGTTGAGCATGGATTAGTACAATATTCTAACGACATAGAGGCATGAGTGAGGAGCGAGAGACATGTTTCAACAATGTGTCTATCGTGTCTTTCGAAATGGCCATTATGTTGCGGAGTACGGGGAGGAGTAGTGAGATGTGATATACCATCAATTGATAAATATCCTTTGAGTGCCTCATATTCACCACCATTATCTGAGTATAAATTGATGAGAGGACGTTGGAAATGTTTTTCAACCAAGGCCTTTGCATTGAAGAAAAATATCTTTTGTGTCTGACTATAGTTTTAAGGGATAAAACCATATATACTTGGTGTAACTATCAACAAAAATTAGATAGTATTTATACCAATCATGAGAATGAATAAGGGCGGTTCAAAGGTGGTTATATATGTATTGTAGAGGTGTAGTTGAGGCAATAGAAGAAGTAGAGAAAGGATGTTTATGATTTTTACTGCAAGCACACGAGTTACAATATAAAGTAGAGATGTTGGGAACATTTAAATTATCGATGGAAACGAGGTGCTTAAATATTTTAAGAGATGGATGGCCCAATTTATGATCCCAAGCAAGAGATTTGGTGACGGTGCTTACGAAGACTTGGGGTAGAGTGAATTCGATTTCATAAACGTCCGACTTAACCGGACCCTCAAAAAGAGACGCTCCCGTTTTGAGATCCTTCACATCAAAAGAATTGGGTAAGAATTCAATTAAGGCATTATTGTCAAAGCAAAGTTGAGTAATAGAGATGATGTACGAGACATATAAGGTACGTAAAGCACCTTCATTTTAGAGGGGAGGAGGACAAATATAGAGTAAGAGAACCAATGTGAGATATAGATAAACCTATACCATCACCAATAATAAGTTCCTTAGTACCATTATAGGGTGTGGAGCAAAATCTTTTGAAGGTCGGTTGTAACATGGTGAGATGCACCGCTGTACAACATCCACATTGATGGTGAGGAAGAACCGGGTAGTGTAGCAACATGAACTTGTGGCATATTAGGCTTAAGAGGGATCCTTTGGGTATTGACGAGGTGGGATAGCATTAGGGAACCATTGAGTGAACTGAGGGCATTGTCAGACAAGATGTCCTTGTTCTTGGCACCATTGACATTTACCTAGAAAAGGATGAGATTGCTTACTGTCATTGGTGGGAGGGGTAGGCAAAATATCAGGACCATTGGACCTGTCATAATGTACAAGCCAGATAGGCTGTTGTAGGAAAAGATGAGTCTTGTTGACTTTGATGGATAGTAAGCTCCCTGTATATTAGCTTTTCGTGAAATTCTTCAAAGGAGAGTGGTGTGTCCCTACCATTGAAAATTTCAATGATGGAGTTGTATGGAGTAAAAAGGCCAAGAAGGACACGATCAATGAGATCCTCATGTTCAACAAGCTTACCCAGGGCCGCTACTTGACCTGTGCATGCCTTAATAACCTGCATATAGTCGGTGATGGTTTTATTACCTTTCGAGATGTGGTTGAATTGATCCTTTAGTTGCTTGATATGTCCTCGACTTGGTTTTGCATAAGCTTTCGCAAGAATATCCCATATGTCCTTGGTGGTTTTTTGCTTGAGATACAAGCGAGATGAGAGATTGACAGGGGGGGTGCCAACTAAGGCACCAAACATAAGTTTGTCCTGCCTAATCCATACTGAATAGACATGGTTAGGATTGTTGCCTTTGTCGGTAATGATAGTGGGTAGAGGCGATGAAAGAGATCCATCAACATATTTAAAGAGGTAATGACCCACAAGAATGGCTTCTACTTGCATTTTCCACGACAGATAATTGGTAGGGGTGAGATTGATGATGTTGTGGATGTTAATGAAGGTAAAAAGTTTGTTTGGGTCATTGTCATTAGGGATTTGATATGAAGGCTTGGATTCTGACATAGGTGATACAAGAAAGAAGAAGATGATAGGAGATGGAGAATTCAGGATCAGAGATACCATATTGAGAAAAGGGAAGAATTAATGATGTTTTATTAATAAAGAAGACAACTATTTATAGAGTTACAGTTATCACAATACAAGGTAACAATGATACAAAATAAAATGATTTGAGATGAAAAAGGGAGAATATTGATACAGATACAACTATAAACAGGTGAGTGTTTGGGAAAAACTCCACGACCATGATGAAGAAGCATTTAATGCATATTTCACGCGACTTGTCTTCTATTAAGATAAGGTCCTGTCGACCAAGTATATCTACGACACCCGTCGATACCATCTCGAATGTCGGTCGAACGTCGTACGACCATCGCAAGGATTTACTCTCGACCACGATTGTACTAACGAACGATCCAACGTTCTTCTCTTGTATATTCAATGCAGGTTTAATACTCATAAATGCCAACGACTATAACCGATCAAGGCCATCAAATACATTATGAAGGATTAACCGTTACAAATACACATTTATGAATCAAAGCCCTTGTAGCCCAACGGTCGGCAACATCCTTGGGGGGGACAGTGGATGGCATCCCTATCTACCCGGGTTTGATTCCTAGGGGGAACGGGTGGCGATACCCCTGTCCATGGGTCGGCCTTTGGGTCGGGCATGGGCAAGGCTATGGATCGGTAACGGTCCATGGTCGCAAGGATTAGTCGGGTGCCCGTATGGATCCCGGATACCTCGTCGACTTTGGTCGGGGCGGGTGTGTGCGTTAAGCTGTCGTTCAAAAAAAATACACATTTATGAAGATCCAAGATTATAAATATCGAAGATACACACTTCACTCGGACGTCTGATATCTGAATTCCAAAATTCATAAGTGATACGAAGAACAATCACAATATTTCTTTCGCATTACACGACAACAATACTATATACACGACAGAAGTGATTTCATACACGATCCATGTTTGTTATTAGTTTATACACTTATTTTTAGTATTCATCGTGAAAAACATTGTAATACATAAGGACGTCACCCCTGCTTGGTGATCATAGTGCACGACGACATCTCCCTGTCGTCCGCGGTTTTTTTCTCATTGAGGTTTTTCCGCGTCACCAAATCTCTTGTCTCTTTATTTTGTTTATTATTGCGCATATTGTCGTATGGTTACTTTATTTAGTTGAATAAAGCTCCACTCAAACCTTAAATTATCCTTTGGGTGATTTTTGGCATTAACAGTTTGGCGCCCACCGTGGGGCCCCATCTAAAGAAAATCCTCGACAATCGTGCGTCATACTAACAATTTCTTTGAGTATTCTTTCTTTTACAGGATAATGTCAACTCCTCAAGGAACCCAAGAGCAAATCATGGCTCAAATGAACATGGAGCTGAACTCTGCACGTGCTCGTATTGATACCTTGACAAATCAACATAGGCAAGCAATGGAAGAGATTGCATCTTTGAGAAATAGGGATGCTAGCAACGCAACAGCACCTTCACATGGTCTAGGTGGATTCAACATGCCTTGGTCAAGACCTCCGCTTCCCAATTATCCAAGACCTCTTTTCCCTGGCATTCCCAATCAATCTATTCCAGTGATGCCACCGCCACCTCCACCATTCTTCCACTCGACAACGCTTATTCCCACAATGCCAATGCCGACTTTTCATTATAATGGAGATGCTTCCGACTCGTTGCAGTGGAATGGTTTCCAATATTCAGGACACGTCCCAATGGCTACTCATGGGAATACTTAAGACGACCCTGTCACTCAGCGATTGAAGACGTTGGAAGAGCATAATGAACGCGTGTTGTCGCTACTTGCCAAGCTTCCAGGAGCCGCAGTACCTGTCGACGTCGAGCCTCGCACTTGGTTTCAAGCGTCACCCTTTGTCGACGAGATCGCAATGGTCGACGTCCCGAAGAAATACAATATCCCAACATTCACACCAAAATATTCTGGTATCACGGATCCCACTGAACACGTCGCCCAGTACAAACAGTTGATGTGGACAGTGTCGATCCCACACCAGTATCAAGAGGTGTGTATGTGCAAGAGTTTTGGGGTGACCCTCACAGAAGCAACCCTCCAATGGTTGATTGGCCTTAAACCAAAGTCCATCGGTTCATTTTCCGAATTCGTGAATCAATTCTCCTAACAATTCGCTAGTAGTCGCAAGATGGAGAAGCAGACTAGTGATTTGTACTATATCGTGCAAAAGGTGGGAGAGTCCATCCGAAGTTATTTCAACCGCTTCAATGCAGAAATGATTAGTGTCCGTAACTGCGATATCAAGACCGCGATCGAGGCATACAAATGTGGTCTAGACGAAAGTTCAGGTCTATACACCGATCTGACAAAATACCCCCCAGAGAACTTCGAAGACGTACGAGCAATGACTCTGGCCTATATGAAGGTCGAAGACGACGCTGCCTTTCGACGTAAACACTCTAGAAACAAAAAGTCGTTAAGTGTGAAGAAACCTAAGTTCAAGGCCAAAGAAGCAGTTAAAGCAGAGTCGTCGTGACAAATATCGAACGTTATGTTCGACAAGAAGAAGATCTCGACCACGACCAAGTTTCCTCAATACCCTAAGATTTCCTCCTATGGATTCAGAGGGACTTCTAAAGACTTGGTCGAAGCATTGAGAAATGCTCAAGCGACTATTCGATGGCCAAAGAAAAGTGATAAAGCTGAAGACAAGAAGGACAAGACTAAATGGTGCGACTTCCATGACGACCATGGTCATACAACGGACGACTGCATAGCCCTTAAGAAAGAGCTTGCCTGGCATATTCCGAAGGGCAACCTCAAGAATATTTTTGATGAACCAACAACACTCGATAACGACGTTCGACCATCGTCTCCTGTCCATGAGAAAGTTGTGAATTGTGATACGGGAGGGTCCGACGTCTGTGGTTTGACATACTCTGCAGCGAAAAAGCATGCCAGCCAGGGGGCAAATAACCAACCAATCCCTCGATCCTCACGATCGAAGGAAGAGTTGGATCTAGAGTCTATGAAGATAACGTTCGATCAAGACGACCTGGGTGACATGCATCAAAAACATCACGATGGCTTAATCATTCAGCTCAAAATTGGCAACTGTTTGACCCGAAGAGTGTTGGTCGATGGAGGAAGCTCAACGAATATAATCTTTCTCGACACCACCAAGGCTATGGGACTTGACAAGTCAGAGATTGTTCGGCGTTCGACGACCCTGGTTGGTTTCAGTGGGGACGCGATAAGCACCTTTGGAGAGATCACTCTACTAGTATATGCCAAATGAATCAACAAGAAAACCAGATTCAGCGTTATCAACTATTCATCAGCATACAACATCATCCTTGGTCGACCCTGGATCCACGATATGAAGGTAGTCCCCTCGACGTACCACCAGACGATGAAATTTCCCACGCCATGGGGAATCCAGGAGATCAAGAGTGAAACAAAAGTTTCTCGGGACTGTTACAAGGCAACGATGAAGCCTGAAAAATAGTCCATCTAGTAATTACAGAACCAGAATGCTCCCAATACTATCGATAACTATCGTTTAGAGGAGGTCATCCTAGACCAAAGCAAGCCGAAACAAGTCGTCTTCGTATATTCATCCCTCGATCCCTCCATTAAACAAGAACTAATCTCTTTTTTGCAGGAACATGTTGACTGTTTTGCTTGGACGCATGAAGATATGGTCGGCATTGACCCTGATATCATTTCACACAAATTGAATGTGGACCCATCGTTTAAACCAATAAAGAAAAAAGATCGAAAGTTCGCTCTAGAGCGAAACAAGGTGATCAACGATGAAGTCGACAACCTCCTTAAGACTGGGAAGATCTGAGAAGTAAAGTACCCCGAATGGTTGGCTAATGTCGTGGTCGTACAAAAGAAAAACGGAAAGTGGAGGGTATGCATTGATTTCAGAGACCTGAACAAAGCGTGTCCTAAAGATCTGTTTCCCTTACCCCATGTTGACGCTCTAGTCGACGCAACTGCTGGACATGAACTCTTGACGTTCATGGATGCGTACTCAGGCTACAATCAAATACTTATGCACGTCGATGACCAAGAAAAGACAGCCTTCATGACAGATTGAGGTATTTATTTATATAAGGTTATGCCTTTTGGTTTAAAAATGCAGGTTCCACATACCAGCGATTGGTCAACAAAATGTTCAAGGATCGACTGGGTGATACCATGGAAGTATATATCGACGACATGCTCGTCAAGTCACAACAAGCTATCGACCATGTCAAACATCTGCGACAATCGTTCGACATTCTCAGGAAATACCATATGAAACTTAACCCAACAAAATGTTCCTTCGATGTAAGCGCCGGGAAATTTCTAGGGTACATGGTGACTCGACGAGGCATTGAAGCTAATCCTGATCAGATTAAAACCATAATCGAGATCAAATCGCCAAGGAACATCAAATAGGTGCAATGTATGACTGGTCGAGTGGTATCCTTAAATAGGTTCATATCTCGATCATCATATCAATATCACCTATTCTACAACGTCTTACGAAAAAACAATGGCTTCCATTGGACGGACGACCATGAACATGCATTACAAAAACTAAAAGAATATATGGCGTCTTCTCCATTGTTATCAAAACCTAAGAACAATGAAGTGTTGCAACTATATTTAGCCGTCATCCCTAACGCGGTAAGTGCATTCCTGGTAAGAGAAGAAGACAAACATCAATTGCCTATCTACAATGTAAGTAAGTCTCTACTTGATGCTGAAACCAGGTATTCGTCGATGGAAAAATTACTATTATCATTAGTAACAGCTGCTAAAAAGCTGCGACATTATTTCGAATCACATCCTATAACTGTCGTTGCTAACTTTCCACTTAAGTCTGTCTTGAGAAAACCAGAATTGACAGGTCGACTGGCGAAATGGAGTATAAATCGCAAGTCCTAGCAGACTTTGTCGCCGACTTTAGTCCTGAACTAGAGAAAGAATCACAAGACAAAGTTTGTTCTGTGGCGACCCACGACGACAAACCCTAGACTCTACATGTCGACGGATCGTCCAACGCTAGAGGTACAGGACTGGGCGTCGTCTAAAAGTCGTGACAAGGGGGTAAGAAGGTGTACTCCATACGATGCGATTTCAAGGCAACCAACAACGAAGAAGAATATGAAGCCCTGATCGTAGGAATGAACATGGCACACGACTTGGAGGCAAAAGGGTTGCACGTCAAGAGCGACTCCTTCCTTGTCGTAAACCAAATAAATGGTGAATTCGCGGCTAAAGACTCAAAGATGACATCATGTCTCAGAATAGACAAGGCAAAATCAGAAAATTTTAAGCCTTTCTCGATCGAACAAATCCCAAGAGATTTGAATACTCAAGTTAATGCCTTAGCCAATCTTGGATCGCAACTTAACAAACCATTGTTTGACATGGTACCCATGGTACATCTCACGACGTCATCTATTGATCACAATGACGTTGTCCAAATCGACAGTAAAGAAGAAGATTGGTCGAGAGATATAATGAACTATCTAGCACACGACCAACTTCCTGAAGACAAAATGGAAGCTCGAAAGATTAGATTCAAAGCATCTAGATATGTTGTGATACAAGATAGACTCTATTGACGATCTTCCACCGGACTTAATCTACGATGCATTACTAGTAAAATCGAAGTCCAGAACATCCTACAAGAAATGCATGACGGCGAGTGTGGTAATCACTCAGGCGGTCGTATTCTAGCCAATCGAATATCACGACAAGGCTACTATTGGCCAACACTACGGCAGGACGCCATCAGGTATGTACAAAACTGCGACGCATGCCAGCGACACTATGTACGACACATAAACCCTCTGAACCTTTACACTCGACGTTAGTTCCCTGGCCCTTCATGAGGTGGGGAATGGATATCATCGATAAGTTACCTCATGCCCCTGAGCAAAAGGTATTTTTACTTATTCTTACAGTTTATTTCTCCAAATGGGTAGAGGCGGCCGCTTTTTCCCAAGTTCAGGACAAAGAGGTCATATCCTTTATCCAAACTAACATTATATGCAGGTTTGGGATACCATCCGAAATTGTTTGCGACAATGGATTTTAGTTTATCAGCGATAAAACTCAACAGTTTTGTGAGAATCGCAATATAAAACTCACGACGTCGACACCGTGATACCCTCAATCGAATGGACTTGCAGAATCAAGCAACAAGACTATTATAAACTCGATCAAGAAACGTTTGAAAGCAACGAAGGGAAGATGGGTTGAAGAACTTCCTTCAGTTCTATGGGCAAATCATACGACTCCATAAACGTCCACTAGAAAAACCACTTTCTCCTTAGTCTATGGTTGTGAGGCGGTTCTACCCCTCGAGATCCATTTACCAACAACGAGACATAATTCGGTCGACCATAACTTAGTCGACCTAAAGTACGATATCGACGCCCTTGAAGAAATGAGAGAATCATCATTAATCCAAATGGCATCCCAGAAATAATCAATCGAACGTTATTTCAACAAAAACGTAAAGACCAAAATCTTCCAAGAAGGCGACCACGTCTTACGTCAAATGTTCCAAAACACTTAAGATCCGAACGCAGGTAAACTTTCCATTAAATGGGAAGGTCCATATTGTATTTCTAGAGTCGTGGGAAAAGGTGCCTATAGGCTCCAAACTCTCGACGACCAAGATATCCCACGTAGTTGGAATACAACACATCTCAAGAGGTATTTTTTCTAAGTCCCTTGATTTTTTCCTTAACAATTATTTGTTACGACCAATATTGACTTAAGCATCGGAAGGTCGTTGGTTAGCCAACGACCAACCTCTGACATTGTTTTCTCACAGGATCGCACGACATAAGATAGTAAGTCTTTCGCCTGACTTGGTCTTGCAAGGCTTAAAGAAGTATGACCCAAGTTCTTAACTTAGATAGAATTTTTACTATGAACAAATGCCTTAGTCGCAAGTATATGTTTGGAATGCCTTAGTCGCAAGTTTGTCTGTTTTGATAAATCATGATTGACTATAGATTGAATTGTGTTTTGATTGTTTGGTTGTACAATCCTAAGTATTCTATTTTATTTATGTTCCTATTGTATGATGTCGTGTATGTTTTGCATGATACTCGATGTTAGAGCATATAATTGTTGGATACAAGATCATGAAGATAGAAGACTGAAAGTCAACCAAGTCAAAGCTCAAGTCAACTCTCAAGCATTAAAGTAAAAGTCTCTTTGTAATAAAGTCAAAGTCAAAGTTAATGTATTGTAAATGTTTTGTATGGTAAAGTTGCTTAGTATAAATAGTTCTTTTCGTTCATAGACTCATTAGGCTGCAAGGATATAGTTTTCTAGTGAGAGAAATATTAGAAGAGATCCTGTACAAATTATTTGTAATCGAAATTGAAAAACAAAGTTTGATTGAATTGATTCTCATCTTGTTATTGTAATTGAATTGCAACTAGAACTTGATTCTAGGGACATCTTGATTGGTATCAGAGCAGAGTTCATGTAAAATCAATCAAAAAATATGGTTTTCGGCACTATGTATTGAGTTTGGATCGAATTTCGAATTTTTCTGAGTTTTTGTGAGTCTAATTGATTATATTGAGTTCGTAGAATGTATTAGAACAATCTTGTATAGGTGAATTGAATTCTTGCACTGTAATCTTGGTTAATTCTTTGATTTTACAATTTTTGAGTTCACGAGTTCAAGAAGCACTGTATCAGATCAATTTGTAAGTTTGAGTGATTTTTATTGAAATTCATTGGTAGATTTCGTTTCTAGAAGTGTTTGTGATCATATTGTCGAAGTTACAGATCAAAATTCAAAGGTTTGATGGGTTTTTGAATTGATCAGAGTGGTTTTTCGACGATATCTCAAGAACTCGCATAAGTACATGAAGAACTCGCATATCCTGAAGAACTCGCATAGAATGTCAAGAATTCGCATCTAGAATTCACAGAGCTTTGGATTTCACATAATTGTGCTTTGAATGAAAATCTCATAAGTGTAGAATTCGCATATGTGTGTTATACGAATTGCATAGAATTCGCATGTGTGTGTGATAAGAATTCCTCAGAATTTGTATAGCTTTGTACGCGAATTGTCAGAATTCGCATAATCCTTTGATACGAAAACTTTTCTTGAAAACTTCTTGGGATAGAATTTGTATCAGAGTGTCATGCGAAAAGTAAGGATTTCGCATTTGTGAGTCATACGAATTCTTTGAATTCGTATAAGAGTGTATGCGGATTGCTCAAATTTGAATATTTTTCAAAGTACAAAATTCGTTTGATTCTATTGTGAGAAAAGTTTTATGCGAATTGTATATGCGAAAAGTTCGTTTTTCAAAATATTTCTAAGTCAAGTTTTTGCATAAGTGTTACAAGCGAATTCATCTTGTATGCGAATTCTGAAATTAGTGGTTGTGCGAATTTTGTATGGGAATTCTAAAGTTAGTTGTGTGTGCGAATTCTTTATGCTAATTGTGTGTGTAAAAGTGACGTACGAATTCCATACTTGGTAGATTTTTGGAAATTTATTTTCTAAAAATTCTTTCTAAGATTTTATGTATTCTGATTTCACTTGGACTAACGATCGTTTTCAAATTCTTATTTTTGCAAGTGTAATTCAAGATGAGTTTTTCTGATGATGAAGAAAAGATTGTCAAGCTCATAATAGAGAACAAAAATCTCGCTTCATCAGTTGAATACTACTCAAAGAGATCAAAGAGGTATCACGATGAAAAGCGGATACTGAGAAAAGAAGTCGGTGTATTAAAGACAATAAATGAAGATCTTCTGAAATAGACTTCTAAGTTGAATGGAGAAAAGGTACTGAGTTTGGAAGCTGAGAATACTGAGCTGAAAAGAAAGATCTCAGTCTTGGAAGATCAAATTGTTCAAATCCAGCAAGCAAATTCTGTTGATAAGTATGAGAAGATAGTTAAGAATCTGGAAACTGTTAATGAAGAGCTGAATAAGAAGATTTCTTATTTGGAACATAAGATGGCCAAAGACAGAGATGATTTTGATAAAGAAAAGAAAGAGTTTGCAAAGAAATTCTCAGATTTTTCAAGGAAGAGTTTCGAAGAGAAGAAAACTGATGAGCTTAAATGTTCCAAGCTTTCTCAACAAGTGACTGACTTTGAGAAAGTAATCATAATGGAAAGAGACAAGTTTGCAAAGGAGAAGAAGACCATTGAATAGAAAAATGTTGGAATATTCAAAGAAATGTCTGGTCAGAGAACAAATGTTGAGAATGACTTTCAGGAAGAAAGAAACATTTTTTAGGAAGAAATAAGGAAACTTACTGACAAGTTATCTGAACTATCTACAAGTGCTTTGAAGGATCAGAAAACGAAGTCTAAATTCCCGAAAAAGATTAACCTGCTCGTCAAAGAAAGAGACAGTCTATCTTTAAAGATAAAAGAGCTTGAAGAAATTGTTTCCAAGGTGGTGGTGACTTAGCAAAAGACTCCAGAGTCATTTATCCACACACCTAGAGATGATTCAGTTGATTCTAAAAAGACAGTCGCAAGCTCACATCAAAGAACTGTTTCTTCAAAAAGGTCAGTTAATTCATATGATCAGATTCGTATTACTAACATTTTCTTTGATAGAAATGTAGATGATTCAGATACATTTAGAAGAAGAATAACAACAAGAAAGTATGGAGAAGAAAAGCTGGTCTGGAGAGTGAAACCAGTTGATGATGAGAAGAAGGATGAGAAGAAAGGTAAGAAATCATGTGTACATGCACCAAAATCCAAGAAGAACAATGTGCAAAAAGGTAAACCTGATCATGTTTACTCGAGAGATCAATTAATCAGGTTAGCTCATAAGAAGAATTATTGTTCTTATTGTCGTACATATGATTTTGTTCATAAGACAAGTGATCATTACTGGTATGGTTCTTATTCTATTACTCCTATCAGAACTGCAACTAACAAACATGGACCCAAATACTAGTGGGTACCAAAGCCAAAGGATGAATCTGTGTTGCAAGCACCTCAAGTCAAGGGGGAGTAAAGGAACCAAGGCTTCTGAATACTACAGTTCAGGACCCGTTCTTCAAAGATTAAGAGTTTGACTTCTAAACACAACAGTTTAGGACTCGCTCTTCAATGATCAAAAGAAATGATACTCCCGTGATGATATGAGATTTTACTCCGATACTTAAATGAGAAGTTCAACCTTCAAGGGGGGGTACATATTTTTACTGAAAATTTTTGCATATATTCTATAACTGACAAATTTTATGATGCATAATTTCAGGGGGAGTATGGAATATGACTTCTGATTACAACTGATCAGAACTCGTACATTCAAAGTTTTATTGCTTTATGTCTTTATTTTTCAATAAATTTTGTGAATAAATCGTTGTACTTCGACAGATTTTTTGACTGTTGCAGAATTGAGAGAGAACTTAAATGATCATATCATATATGACTTAGAGCTGACTTGATGAGATTTAAGACTGAGCAAAAGGTTTATTTCTAATCTTAATCTCATACGTGTCTGAAAGAAGGACAACTTTCAGATATGAAAACATGTTCTTAAATGTTCAAATTATTTCTGATTCTTAAAAGATTTCATGAATGTAGAAGTGTGATTTTAAATGTTTTCATGTTTCATGTGCTTTCATGATTAATAAACCGTGTGTTTCCAAAGATAAATACTTGTGTTTTATCTTTTCCATATAGTTTCAAGTATTCACACACACCGGTTTAATTTTTTTGTTGAATATGATATCCCCATGTCTCAAATTGAACATATTTTTTCGATGGTGATACACCCCACTTGATATTCAAATTTTTGAGCGTTGATATCGTTTCAAAACATTTCTTTCAAGAGTGTCTATATTTTGATTCATATAGACAATATCCAATTTTTGTTGACCTAAGTTTTACTTGATAAATCATTCTATTTGATCTTTTTCATACAATGTCATATTTTCAAACAAGTTTCTTGTATTCATTTCATTCATTCAATATACTTGTTTTGAATAATCTTCAATGTTTAAAAATGTTCAAGTTGAGCATACATACATCTGACTTGTATGTATTTTGTGCTTTAACTGCAAAGTTAAACCATTTTGAGCAACATTATTCTTTTAGGAAAACAACATGGGTTCATTGTGTGAGAGCTTAACTGAACTTCTATGGATTCACGTTAACCAGTGTTTCCTATCCACGAAGTTAATCCTTGAGTGATCGAGTATGAGGAGTCTATATATGAGTGTGGGCGTGATGAGGTAAAATGTAAAAGAGAGTTTGGTTAGAAGCGAGCTCAGTGATTAAAAGAAAGAGGGTGAGAGATCAGAGTAAAAGAATATCAAACTCTGCACCAACTTTTTCTGAGTTGGGTAGCCACATTGCTGGTGTTTCACAATTCTTCGTGAACATCATTGAAACAGGCAACTAGCCCATGTCAACTCTTGCTAAAACCCCACCAGCTACTCATCTTTTTCTCCATAAGAAGATGTTTCAATTTTTAAAGGGGACGCAACATATAATCTATCTAATTTTCATTTGGAAAGTCTGGATATTGAAAAAGAAGGAAGTTTGCCCCACCTTCGCACTTCGATCATGCACAATTGAGTCTGTGTTTAACTGTTGTTGTCTCAATGGTTTACACAATTTTAATTCTGATAAAGCAATCATCTGTGCTTAATTCTTTCATACACAAGCACGAGCACACAGAAAATTCGTTTTTCTGTCAAAACGCTCATAGTTTAACCTTGTGTTATTCGATGATTGAATTGAAGACCTGGGGGAGTGAACATCAAAAAGCTCCTTTCCAATGTGTATTCGTTACACACAGTGACTTCGTGTTACTGACAGGCATTTTAACTGATTCATTTGTTGATTCAGGTGTTACACTTATATTTTGTCTGAATTTGAAAAGATTCGGATGAATATCTTTTGGATCGATGAATAGTCAGAGGCTCTATGGTGAAAGATCAGTGGTCAGATCAGAACTGTACAAGACATTTCTTGTGAAAGTTTTGATGATGTCAATTGCCATTTCATCAAAAGGGGGAGAGGTAATCAAGAAATGAATATAGATGGGAGAAATGATCAAGAAATGGTTGTGAAAGAAAGTTGTTAAAGAAGGTTATTGAGAATGTTTGTAAAGGTTTTCTAAGATTGTTGAAAGCTGAAACAGAAAGTTCAAAGATTTTAGAATGGTTGCTGAATTTTACTGAAATTTTCTTTGAAGACAATTTGTTGAAGCCAACTGAGCTAAACCTGAAGATAATTTATTTTCGGTGTCTGAAAGAGGTTTTTACAACCTTGGGGAGATTGTTATTGTTCTTAAAGACAGACTTTGGGGAGATTACAAAAGTTTTTGAAGACATGTTTATCAAAGAAAGAGGAGTTTGCTAAGTAAAAGAGGAGATTTATCTGATGATATTCTAAAAAAGGGGGAGATTGCTCAAAGGATTATTTTTCTAAAGATAATTCTTGTTGAAAGAGTTTTACAAGGAGGAGATTGTATTTTTTGTGCTTAAAAAAGGGAGATTGAATTACAAAATCCTTTTAGAGATGATCTTGAATCCAAAGGGGGAGATTGTTAGAGCATATAATTGTTGGATACGAGATCATGAAGACAGAAGACTGAAAGTCAACCAAGTCAAAGCTCAAGTCAACTCTCAAGCATTAAAGTCAAAGTCCCTTTGTAATAAAGTCAAAGTCAAAGTTAATGTATTGTAAATGTTTTGTATGGTAAAGTTGCTTAGTATAAATACTTCTTTTCGTTCGTAGACTCATTAGGCTGCAAGGATATAGTTTTCTAGTGAGAGAAATATTAGAAGAGATCCTATACGAATTCTTTGTAATAGAAATTGAAAAACAAAGTTTGATTGAATTGATTCTCATCTTGTTATTGTAATTGAATTGCAACTAGAACTTGATTCTAAGGACATATTACTCGACAAACGTGGCATAGAGTAAAAATCATTTGTATTAAAAACCAAAATAAATGGTTACAGTGGAAGGCTCGACAACCAACGGTCGACAAGGGAAAAAGCAAAAATTACAAGTTAAAAACATAAAAAACTTAAGTCGGAGGAGCGTCTTTTGTTGGCTGCGACGTAGAAACATCACCAGCTTGGGTCTCGTCCACCTTAGCCTCCTCTTCATCGACCTCGACCACTTCGACGTCCTTCTCATCTTCGGAGTCCAGATCGTTCTCGTTCCCGATGTCCGCAAGGTAAGTCTTAAGGTCTTCAGCAACATTGGCCAGGGGATTCCTCCCAGCAAGATGGCGCCTCATGATCGTCGCCTTTGTTGTCCACCGAGTGAAAGCCTTAATGGACTTGAGTTCTTCTTCCAGCTCCGCAACTCTAGCCTTTTGTTCGACCTCCCTCGCTCTCATAACCCCATTCTCTTTTTCATTCCCGACCAGGGTTACTCGAGCCAGCTCCAGCTCCTCCCGGGTCCCCTTCAGGATCTCGCACGACACATGAAAACGTGTCTGCAGATCAGCTACCTGGCGATTGGAGACCTCCGTGATCTTGTGAGTCTCTTCGAGCCTCACGGTCAAGGATTCCACTCGAGACGTGGCCTCCTTCTCCCTGGCTAGAGCGGTCTTCTCTCTCTCCAGTGTCTCTTTCTCTCTATCGAGAGATAAGTGGGCAAAAGGCGTCGAATCCTTTCCATCTCCCTGTAGAGACCAAGAGAGGCTTGGAACATCTACAAAAAATGACATACGACGATTAGTACACGATATTAAAAACAAACAATTAAACAAAAAGTATATAAAGCAGGAAAATGTCGACCCTTACCATAAAGGCGAGACCAAAGACGTGGGATCCAACATCGTCAACGGAAATCTCCTTGAACTTCCCCTTGACGTGAGGAAGCAGATACTTCCCCAAGTGGGGAAATATTCTCACTCGATCGAAGACGTCATCCGCCATAAAGTCCAACGGCAACGTAAAGTTGACCGTCTAGACGTCGGCAGGTCCCTTCCCTTTGTCGGACGTGGGGACAGAACTGGAGGCCTGAGTCACCTACTCCGGAGGTGGTTGATCGACGTTCTACACCTCTAGAGGATTCACCATCGGAGGCGCAACACTAATGGGGACCACAGGAATTGGGTCGCCCATCTTCGCCTTCTCGGGGCTAGCGACGCTCGATGCATCCCCACCCCTCGACGACGGTTTCCTCGGAACCGTCATCCGTGTACGTTTGGGCAGGCTCGACCCAACAGTCGTAGCCGCCTTCCTCTTTTCTTTGCTCTTGCGGGCCAACTCCAGCTGGGCCCTCTTCCGGTCGACCGCACTGGTGGTCTTTGCAGGTGATCCGCCTGAAAACGCAGAAACGCACGACAAAGTTAAAATACGAAGAGACAAAGAAAATTAAAGGAAAAGGAGAAACATCGAGCATAATACCTGCCATCTCTTCTTCTTCTTCCTCCTTCTCTTCTACTTCTTCCTTCTCCTCCTCCTCGTCCTCTTCGACCTCAGAAGGCTCGACGATGGTCACATCGTCGTCGCTGCCTGTCGACGAAAGAGGAGAGTACGATCGGTCGACCACACTATAACCCAAAAAACGGGTTATCTTGTACCCCAAATCACTGTTCGGTTTAACCTCGTTGAACTTGATTGTTGAAATCAACAAAAATAAAACATTAGTAAATAAATCAAATAAAATACAAACGACGAAGACAAAAGATTAAAACTCACTCGACGTGTTCCAGTCAGGCTCGAGCCAGTCACTGTTTGGACCCAGTGAGGCCATACGCACAAAGGCGTATCTAGTCTTCCACCCACGGTCGTTAACCGCAGTGTTAAGTACCAGGGTGGGATCACCCCGATATTTAGAGAAAAGACTATAACGGTGAAAATTGTGAGTCTTCACGACGTACGCCGTGAGAAGGTCGTTTACATCAAACGGCGATCCCCACTCCGCAGTTAGTCGCTCAATAATTGAGACGAATCGCCAAAATTGGGGAATAAGTTGCCCTGGTGCAAGGTTGAACGTGAGCATAAACAACCTTGACAGTGGCGAGTAAGGCCACTTGAACCCAATTTTGAAAGTGTATTCGTAAATCACAAAAAACTCCTCCGAGCACATGTCAGGACGAATCTGAATCGGAGAGTTTATGGTGATATCCGCAGGTATTTGCGCTAAGCGCCTAAGGTCATCCAAGTCGTCTTGACTTTAGATTGTGTTAGCTGGTTCATTCGATATCGCTAATCCCGTCAAATGAATTTTTAACTCGTTCAACCCTAGTATGTCCCAATTACGCCTACGCTTCCTAGCTTGAGTCTTAAAACTCATATAAGAATTTGAGAAACGATCGTACCTTAAATAGTTGCTCTAAACCTCGATCGAAATTTAAAACCGACAATGATCGCACGAATTTTTGGTAAGGATTCTCTAAGCAAATCTTTCTCTAAAAAACTTTGAAAACGTAAAAGGAAACCTTCCCTGATTATCCGTATTTATATGCGAAATCCATATCGAGTACAGTCGCTCGATAGTCGACATGTGTCGATCGACTCTTCGTGAGCGTCGTCAGATTCTCGACACATGTCACTCATAGTTGTCACGCGTGTTCCTCACGCCACCATGACATCACGTGTGTCAGTTAGACCATCATTGGTCTAGTTGAAACCGAACCGATTTGGTTCCACCGCGACGAAAGCCTCTCTCCAGTTGACACGTGGCAACCGCCAAAAATTTCGTTAAACTTAAAATTAAAATTTAATTTTGCCGTTTAATTTTAAATTTTGGGGGCAAACTATTTGGGTAAAATTCCACGACCACGACGAAGAAGCATTTAATGCATATTTCACGCGACTTGTCTTGTATTAAGATAAGGTCCTGCCGACCAAGTATATCTACGACACCCGTCGACACCATCTCGAATGTCGGTCGAACGTCGTACGACCATCGCAAGGATTTACTCTCGACCACGATCGTACTAACGAACGACCCAACGTTCTTCTCTTGTTTATTCAATGCAGGTTTAATACTCATAAATGCCAACGGCTATAACCGATCAAAGGCATTATGAAGGATTAACCGTTACAAAGACACATTTATGAAGATCCAAGATTATAAATACCGAAGATACACACTTCACTCGGACATCTGATATCTGAATTCCATAATTCATAAGTGATACGAAGAACAATCACAATCTTTCTTTCGCAATACACGACAACAATACTATACACATGACAGAAGTGATTTCATACACGATTCATATTTGTTCTTAGTTTATACACTTATTCTTAGTATTCATCGTGAAAAACATTGTAATACATAAGTACGTCACCGTGCTTGGTGATCATAGTGCACAACGACATCTCCCTATCGTCCGCGGTTTTTTTCTTCGTTAAGGTTTTTCCGCGTCACCAAATCTCTTGTCTCTTTATTTTGTTTATTAATACGCATATTGTCGTCTGGTTACTTTCTTTAGTTGGATAAAGCTCCACACCGGCCTTAAATTATCCTTTGGGTGATTTTTTGCATTAACAGTGAGCAAATCAGAGAGAATCAGCAAGATTTCATCATATGATTAACCATGCTTTGGTCAATCCTTATCATGAAAATGAAGAAAAACTCAAATAAAAATATATGTTCAAATAATAAAATAGAAGTAATAGAATTCGATCATATAAATTTAGTTTATATAAAATAAAAATGAAATATTTAACCATTACATGATGTTTAACTATTACATGAATATTATGTCGCGTAAACAAAAAAATAACTATTTAACCCAAAATTGGACCAAAATTTGGATCAACATTCAAGTTATCATCTTCTCCTTTGTATAGTCCCTTTCTCTTCTAACTTTTCACATTCACACCAATGTGGAATAATGAAAAGTCACCACAATTTACCATTTGAAAAATATTTCATTCTCATTGTGTTATATCATCAACTTAAAGTCTTCTTTTATATATTTATATTATATTGATTGATTGATGATTGTTACCATACTATTAAATTTTTGGTTATGTAAAAAAATGAAGAAAAATATCAAATAAAAATATATGTTAAAATAATAAAATATAAGTAATAGAATTCGATCATATAAATGTAGTTTATATAAAATAAAAATGAAATACTTAACTATTACATGATATTTAACTATTACATGAAATGTTTTGTCACGTAAGCAAAAAATAACTATTTAACCCAAAATTGGACCAAATTTTGGATCAACATTCAAGTTTTCACCTTCTCCTTTATATAGTCCATTTTCTTCTAACTTTTCACTTTCACACTAATGTAAGACAATGAAGAAGCCATCACAATTCACCATTTGATAAATACTTCTTCATTATGCCATGTCATCAACTTAAAGTCTTCTTTTATATATTTATATTGATGATTGATTGATGCTTTGTTAGGTAGTGTAACCAATCAGTAACTAGTATGCTATGAACACCTACATATTACAATGTACGTACTAAATGCCCACATAATTGCTAAACATTACTGTTAATCTTCTACTAGATACGTACTTAAACTGCTCAAAACAAAAACACCGGGACTGTATCTTGGACGCGAACTCCCCCAAGTCGATTTTGACCTTGCTTTAGATATAGCCTGATTCACTAAGTTGACCTCACCTGCAAGCTCTGTTAGGTCTCAATAATGATACCATAAACACTGAAAAGGGTATAGAGGGGGTGAATACATTTTTCGATAATGTTTGAAAACAATCATTGGAAGATTAAAAATATGGATATGCTAACAATGTTTTAGGGAACATATTACAACTATATGTGCATAATAAAAATAAAAATTTTAATCCTACAGAAGAAAAGTAATTATGACTGAGAATAACAATGTGGTTGGATCTAAAATCCCCATTCAATTGAAATCTCAAATGGTGTTTCACTCACCATATGTAGATTGCTATCTCATATTGTGTTCTTTGTAACAAACAATCTGTATAAATCCTGATGAGTTGTGTAGTATGTGTATGCTTGTGTTAATGATGAACTCATCGCTACTGGTACTTGTAGTGGAATTTGAGCGTCAATCAAATTGTTTAGGCTCATAAAATCTTCACTGCTGACATGTCTTCAAATTTATCAGGAAGATCTCAACATGCGTCTTGAGCTTTGTGATCCATTGGTCCGATTATCCAGTGTCTTGAAATTTTCTATCCTACTAAGAAACTATGCAAAGTAACAAATTCATAAACACTTGCTTGATAAAGCAAGGCTTCTGTGATCTCATTTGAAGAGTCTTCTGAGAAGTCCCATTTGTTATAAACATTCGAGACCCTTTCTGATAAACTTCATCATATACCATCTTCATTAGGAACTCTATTATCATCATCATTAAGCTCTTCAAAAGTTAAGCAATTCTTGATAAATCATTGGATCTCATTAATGTTTGGTTTGACCATGTGTCTTTAGAATGTTGGTCCTTAACTGATATCCTAAGTCAAATCTTCATATGCCTTCTGAACATAACTCAGAAAAGTAAAGGCCTTCTGAACTTACATCATAAAAATTACTAATAGTCCTAAAAATATTGTAAGTATAAAGTTATTTTGTCATCAATCAAATCCATTTGCTAATTATTATCTAATTAACTATTTGAATCCATTAAAAGTTTTGTTATATTTTTTTAGATTCAATTATATTTGGATTAATCAATCTATGCACCTTTTCACGATTTTTTCATGGTTTTTTTCACTATTTTATTAGATCCATTTCTAGTTTTTTTTCCACGAATTTCACCAAATACCACATTTGATACTTGCATTAACTTTAAAACTGATCATTTGTTGGTTTGGGTCGGACCCGGGCTGGACCTAACTTATTTTTTGAGTAAACTACACTTTTGGTCTCTGTGGTTTCCCGAAAGTAACACATTTCGTCCCTACAGTTTCAAAAATACAGTTTCGCCATCGTGGTATGCAAAAACGACCAGATTTGGTCCCTCCCACTAACAGCCGTTAAAAAAATCGTTAAGTCAAGGGTATTTTAGTCTTTTCAACTTTTTTCTAATTTTTCTTTATTAAATAAATAAAAATGTAGAATACAAGGACCAAAAACGTAGCTTACTCTAATTTATAAGCAAAAAAATATAATTTCAATATACAATTATAATATATATATATATATATATATACACACACTTTATACATATTAAACAAATCATGGAGGTCTTCGTCGGCCATAATCCTCCTCTGGCGACCTCAACGCCCTTCGATGCAGATCTCGCCTGAACCTTACCCACAACCTCAACCCCTTCGATACAGACACTCAGCACAACATCTTCCATCTTCTTCCCCGTTCTCGCTTCACCTTATCATCCGATGACCATCAGAACCCCATCTAATCATCGTCATCTTCTCTGGTGCTTTAACACCATCCAATGGCCACTACAGGTGCAGAAGATTTAGCTATTAATCTCGAATCTTACTGCCATATTCAAACCCAGATTCAATGCAACGAAATCGAACCCATATGTAGATTAAACCTTCATATTCCTCGATGTTAAACCTTGAAATAACATGGGTTTCTTTTGATTTTGTTTCTAATCTAGATTTGGGACCATCCATTAAGTTTAGATTAGTGTTCAGTGGAGTGGAGTTCACATAAAATCAACCTCATGAAAGCTAGAAATAAGTGTAGGATTGTGGTTATCATCTGAGAAAACAAATTCTTCAGTATGTTCATCATCCAAAGTAAATCAAATAGGTCTAACTCTGCAGTTTTTTCATTGAAATAAATCGAGAACCCATACTTACAGGGATGGATAAAATCGATGCATTGTTTGAAACCCTAATTCCCTTCTTCAGTGTTAGAACTCGATAAAATCTCCAGCCAAACTTTTGAGGTTTTGGATGAGATGAACTCGAGTTTCACCGTGAAATTACAGATTTTTCTGATGAAACTTTTAGGGGTTTGAGTTTTTATTTGTTATCAATGGTGGATTTGGGGTTTTTCCGGTTGAAATCTTTGAAGATTTTGAATTTTGTGTTGAAATCCACATCGCGAAAGGTTTCGTTTATCGTCCCTCTGCCGTCACCGCCACCACCCCACTCTTGTCGCTCATCGGAATAACGTCACCGACGCCATTAACTCCTTTCTCGCCGAAGATGCAACATCCGGTGTACGAACCACCATCGGATTATGGAGTGAATCTTCCACCGGAGAAGAAGATTGGGAAAGGGTGTCGAGGGTGGGTTAAGGGAATGGGAGGTTAGTATTATATACATACATACATATATATATGTATGTATGTATGTATGTATGTATGTATGTATGTATGTATGTATGTATGTATTAAGTTACAAATTTGGTCCCTCTAATTAACATATTTATTTATTTTGTAAAAAATGTGATTAAAAGTGGAAAAAGATGAAAATACCCCTCATCTAACGAGATTATTTAACGGTCATTAGAGACAGGGACCAAATTCGGTCGTTTTTACATACCACGATGGCGAAACTGTATTTTTGAAACTATAGGGACGAAAGGTGTTACTTTCGGGAAACCACAGGGACCAAAAGTGTAGTTTACTCTTATTTTTTTACCCAACGAGCCTAAAATAGCAAAACCAAGCCTTTTTTTTATGAGTTTGAAAATATCCCTTTACCTGCCCTATAAATAGGTCGGGTTTGCCCACAGGATAATGGGCCTAAATATATTTGTACATTTTTAAGAAAAAAAACTTACATAAAATCAAAAATTATGTAAAATAATTTAAAATACATAACAATTTTCCAACTTAAAATTAGGCATAAATACATAACAATGTACATAATTTGTAAAAAAAATTATTTCACAAAATATGGAGCATCGATAAAGGAAATGACCAACAAGATAATAAGAAATTGATCAATCAAACTGTTTATGTTTTACTTTTTAGATTTCCAAAGAGTGTCATTATCATGAGTCATAATTAAGTGATAATTGATAAGTATCGAGAATTGATCAATTTTACTTGTAAATTTGGTTACAAAAGTTAATTAATTATAAAAATAGTAATGGGTCGAGCAGGCCTACCCAAAAAAATTTGCATCACCCATGCCGATCAGTCCAAACCCACCCATTTAATCGATAATTATAGTCCAAGCCCACTTTTTTAATGAGCCTGACAGAACAGATCTAGCGGGCCGTCCCATTCGTGAACAACTCTAAATTTAAGGTTTTCACTATTTTTTAATCTATGTATGATAACAATTGTGTCTGTCCACAATAGCACATATGGTATTTGTATATTTTAAATCACGTTAATCTATCAACAATGTCACTTGTGACAATATTTTACATGTTAAACAAAAGAAATCACTGCCAACGACACATGTGATGTTTGTTCAATGTAAACACAAGAAAATAAAACAAATATCACATATGATATCATTGATGGTAAATCTAGGTATAAAACAAGCGTGAAGTATCCATAATATCACATATGATATTTGTTAATTATGATCACCTTAAGTTAAAAACAATATTTCATGTGATATTTTATAGAGTGAATTGTGGATTTGGTCCTCGTGTTTTGTTACTTTCTTTGACTACGGTCCCTATAGTATGTTTATTGTGGATTTGGTCCCTGTGGTATTCAATTTATCTTGGTCATGGTCCCTCTAACTAATGCATCCGTTAACTCCATTAAATCAGGGACCATTTTAGTCATTTTTCCTAATTTGTGTCTTATTATGAAAAGAAAAATAAAAAACATATTTTTAACATACACACACACACACATATATATATATATATATATAAATAAATAAAATAGGATGTTATTGTATAACTTGATTCTTTAAATTTTTAAAAAAATTAATTATATTAAATATGATTTAATTTTATTATTTTATTGTAATGGTGGAAAAAAATATGGTTTTATTGTTTTAATGTAATTAAATTTTTAATTTAAACAAATTAGATCATAAAATTATATCTTATTTTATTTAGAATGAATAAAATAAGATATGTTTTTATGATTTGATTTATTAAATTAAAACTTTAATTATGTTAAAGGCGATATAATTTTATTGTTCTTTTACTATCATCACAACAAACAAGCTTATTATCGATATTTTGACACCAAAATCATTGAAAACCTGATAAATGAACTCTAATTTTATCATCTTAAAATTAGAGGTTCCAATTTTCATATTGTTTTTCAGTTAAAAATTAAAAATCAACTGTTTAGATTTTAACGAAATAAAATATTTAAGTTACGAATATTTTAACCCACAATAAAATTAACAAGTGTAATAAACTAATAATTACACATTTCTAAAACCGTGTGCCTTTTTTATTATGAACATTTATTTTGGGACGGAAGGAGTACCGAATAATGATAAGACCATGTCGTATTTTTCTATTGATGGATGTTGTAGCTGATCTTCGCTATTTTATAAATGCTAACATGTTTTCATGTTGGTGTTACTTGACATATGATGCTCTATTTTTGCCTTGTGGCTGTGAGTTAAAATATTTGTAACTTAAATATTTTATTTCGTTAAAATCTAAACGGTTTGTTTTGAGTTTTTTTAATGAAAAACAATATGAAAATTGGAACTTTTAATTTTAAGATGATAAAATTAGAGTTCATTTCTCAATGGTTTTCAATGATTTTTGTGTCAAAATATCGATAATGAGCTTGTTTGTTGGAATGATAGTAAAGAACAATAAAATTGTATCCCCTTTAACATAATTAAAGTTTTAATTTAATAAATCAAATCATAAAAACATATCTTATTTTATTCGTTCTAAATAAAATAAGATATAATTTTATGATCTAGTTTGTTTAAATTAAAATTTAATTACATTAAAACAATAAAACCAAAACTTTTTCCACCATTACATAAAATAATAAAATTAAATCATATTTAATATAATTAATTTTTTTAAAAATTTAAAGAATCAAGTCATACAATAACATCCTATTCCTATTTTATTTATTTTGATATACTAGAAGTGTACTCACGCAATGCAGCTAGATACATCACGATTTTAATGTTTCATTTTATTTTCTGTTTTTTGTTGATTTACATTACGATTTTGGATGGTTGTGAGAGAGTGATAATGTTTTTTTATATAAATTTGTTTAATTTAGACTTAACAATATAATGTAATTTATCTTGGTTTCATAATATAATTTTTTTTATAAAATATTATGTTAGATTTTTTAATTATATTTTATATTTTTTATATTTAAAATTTGATTTTTATTCTATATTTAATTATGTTGAGAGTTATTTTAGGGAAGTTAAAGTGGGAAATTATTTTAGGGGAGTTAAAATGGTTAGAGATAATAATTGAAAATTAATAAATAGCATTAAATGTAGTACATATAGCTTTAATGGTTGTTTTTTAAGTAATTAGCATTAAATGACGGTACATTAAGCTTTAAGACTTGTTTTTAAGAGTTTTGTTATGTCTTCTTTATAATATAGTATATATATATATATATATATATATATATATATATATATGTGTGTGTGTGCGTGTGTGTGTTAAAAATATATTTTTTATTTTTCTTATCATAATAAGACACAAATTAGGCAAAATGACTAAAATGGTCCCTGATTTAATGAAGTTAACGGATGCGTTAGTCAGAGAGACCATGACCAAGATAAATTGAATACCACAGGGACCAAATCCACAATAAACATACTATAGGAACCGTAGTCAAAGAAAGTAACAAAGCACGGGGACCAAATCCACAATTCACTCTATTTTATATGTTAAAACAAAAGAAACTATTAACAATTTAACAAATGGTATTAGAGTATAAACACATGAAGCGTTAACAATATGACATGTGATGATATACAAGGTAAAGCACACGAATCTTTTGTCAATATCACAACTGATAGTATTTGAACAAAACGTTGATTGCTCCAGACCGGCCCCAACGGAACTTGCTCAGTTGGAACCACAAGTGATGATATACAGAGTGAACACAGGAAATCATTAATAATATCACATTAGTTAAGTACATTGTTTAAATCGACGAGTTTAAATCATATAAGATCAAAAGATTTGTGCAAAATCATGTAAAAATCAAAACCCTAAAACTCTAATCCAAACATGGATCAACCCCTAAAATTAACCTAATAAAGGAAATGAAGAACATGAAATCAAACCTTTGAATTAACCCTTATTGAATGTTTTCACACCGCCATGACAATCTCCCATTCAATGTCACTGAATCCATCTTTGCAACCAACCACCGTCATCTCCACCAGTAACAACCCTGAACCTATCTTCGCCGCCAACCACCGTCATCTTCACATCAAGATTATATCAAAAGCATTCATCGTCGTCTTGTATGTGATTGAACCCACATTATCTTCTATGGATTTGATTTCTAATTCACATAAGAATTCGATTGGGAAATTGATCTTTTAATGAGGTTGTTAAAGGCCTTGGAGAGAGACGAAAATGGCCAAGTCGTTTTTAAATCCTTGATATATCTCTCCCACTCGATTAGGAGATTGATCTTTTCAAAATTTCTGTTGAATGTTTTTTAGCTTTTCGATGAGTTGGCATTGATTTTATTATAATTAAAATATTGTCACATTTCTTTTCAACCTCTGATTAAATGAGGTAGAAGGTGGAGATATATTCTCATTTTAATTATTATTAAAATATTCAATACATTTAATATTTTAAAAAATTTAAATAAGTTTTACATAAAATATTAATACAATCAACTTCATCAGTGGAAACAATAATAAAGAACATATATCTCCCTTTAGCATTTAATTTTAGAGAGTTCTCCAAATTTAGAGATTTCATCATCTCTCAGGTCCAAAATTCTCCATTTATGAGAAAGCTTAAAGACTCTGTTTTACCAAAAAAATTATGATATAAACTCCAACGATCTTCATTTTCTTCTTTTTAGAGAATTGGTCTCATATGACTTATATATTTCAACCATAAACTGATAAAAGACAATCATTAATAAATTGATAACATATATTGAATTAAAATTGAAATTTAATATTCTCGGGCTCAAGCCATCAATATAGATAAATGTATATTAAAACCTAAGACCTTGAACTTTGTAAATATTGTACTCGAAAAAGACAAAGATCAGCCATAACCGATTTCCGATTTGGTCCTCATGATCTTGGTCTCAATGGTGTAAACATAATATGGTCCTTAACTGAATCGGTCCTAATTACATTTATTTTTTCAATCTTAAAAAAAGTGTTGTTTTTGGAGAAACAAGTCCTGATGTTCGGACCCTCAAAACCTAATTTTGATCGATCCCTTTTTTAATCAAACATTGGTCCGAAATATATGACAATTATGAATTATGGGTCTTAAGAACCGAACCTGTCATTAACCCGGTTATGTCATATATCTCTACTTTGGTCTAAGGGGGTGTTTGGGATTGCTTATTTGAGGTGTTTTTTAGCTTATTGCGATTTGGCACCAGAGATAAACCCTTTTAAGTGTTTGGATGAGGAAAAATTAAAATGACTTATAGCGGTGTCAAACCTTTGAAAAGCACTTTTTGATAAATCATTTGGTTTTAACTTATCAACTTATTTGAAAAGTACTTATCACTTTTTTGGTTATTTTATATGTATAAGCAATCCCAAACACCTTTAAATAACAACTTATTAGCTTATTACGTTTTGGTACCACAATAAACTAATTCAAACACTTTTTTAAAAACTCCGATTTGACACCCCATAAGTTGATAAACACTTTTTAAAATAAGCATAATTTGTTTTAAATAAGCAATCCCAAACACCCCCTAAATTCGAATTAAGTTTTTGTGACATGGTACGTTGCAAATTTACTCATTCAAAATTATTATGAATCATAATTTGTTTATATATGTCTTAACGTTTGTCTGCTATTTTATGGCGCTGCCAATTATATAATGCTACGTGGCACTTTTCCATTGGTGCTGTTCTTGGAGAAGCATCTAAGTTTTTTATGTAGTTCGGTTCGGTCCCAAAACCTTGGACCAGTTGCAATAAATACATGTATTAATATTTTAGTACCCACAAACATAACTATTATCAGTTGTATTTTGATTAGTAATATACTAGAAGCGTACTCGCACAATGCAGCGAGATACATCACGATTTTAATGTTTATTTTTATTTTTTGTTTTTTATTGATTTACAGTACGATTTTGGATGATTTTTATTGAGTGATAATGGTTTTTTTATATATAAATTTGTTTAATTTAGGCTTAACAATATAATATTTTTTTTATATAAAAAAATTAAATAGTTGTTAAAATTCATTAATTATCTTATATTTTTTAAATTTTTTATATTTAAATTGAGATGTTTATCCTGTTTTGATTATGTTTATCAGAATTCAAATTTCATAATTTTAGGATTTGGGGATTAGAGATAAGGATTTTGGGAGATAAGGATGAAATTTATTAATTAGGGTTAAAAGCATTTAAAAGCAGTACATATTACTTCATTAATTGTTTTTAAGATATTTTAAGTAGATTAGCATTAAATAATAGTACATAATGCTTAATACATCACGATTTTAATGTTTATTTTTATTTTTTGTTTTTTATTGATTTACAGTACGATTTTGGATGGTTTTTATTGAGGGATAATGGTTTTTTATATATAAATTTGTTTAATTTAGGCTTAACAATATAATATTTTTTATATAAAAAATTTTTAAGTAGTTTGTTAAAATTCATTAATTATCTTATATATTTTAAATTTTTTATATTTAAATTGAGATGTTTATCCTGTTTTGATTATGTTTATCAGAATTCAAATTTTATAATTTTAGGGTTTGGAGATTAGAGATAAGAATTTTGGGGGATAAGAATGAAATATATTAATTAGGGTTAAAAGCTTTACAGATAGTACATTAGGCTTTAGTAGTTATTTTTAAGAGATTTTAAGTAGATAGCTTTAAATGATAATACATAAAGCTTAGTGAGTTGTAATTAAGAGTTTTTTATGCCATATTTATAATATAGTATATATATATATATATATATAGGAAATTAGTTCAAATGAGAATTTAGTCAACTTACAAGAAATGTGAGAATGGTCAAATTATATGTAATTTATAATCGGTGGCGGATCCAGAAATTTTTATGGTTGGGGGCCCACTTAAGGACCAAAACGGTTTCGGATTTTCGTTGTCGGGTTAAACGGTTCGGTTACCGAGTAAAGATAACGTTCCATTCGGTTTTCAGTTGATTTTTTACCGAATAAAGATAACAAGTAGTAGGTTTTTCAAGCTTAGGATTGAGCTCGACTCGAGCTCGAATAACTTTTTCATTTATGGCTCAAGCTCGAATATTTTTTGATTTACCAAGCTCGAGCTCAATGTTCCTTTACGAGCTCGTACTCACGATTGATTAACTTGTTTATTGGCTCAAGATTTATAATTTTTATATTTTATATTCCGAACGAGCCGAGTCGAGCGTTGGTTTTATGAAGTTCGACTCGTTAAATTAAACAAGTTTTTTTTTGTATTCGAGATCGACTCAAGCTAAATAATTAATAAGATCGAACTCGATGTAACGAGATCGACTCGTTAAGTTAAACAAGTTTTATTTTGTATTCGAGATCAACTCAAGCTAAATAATTAATAAGATCGAGCTCGATGTTACGAGTTCGAACTCAAATAGGTTTGGGGCCCTTGTTTTCTTCTTGTTGGGGGCCCAATAAAAAAATTTACTAAAAAGAATAATTTTTATAGCCTTTTTGAAGCATTTTGGTGGTTTTGTTGGGGGCCTAGGACCCCTACCGCCAACAAGTGAATCCGCCCCTGTTTCTAACATGTCGAGAAATATTCTATAAACTTATCTTATTATATGACATTTGTGTTTATAGAACATTTTTTCAAATAGTGTCGTATAAAAAAGAAAATAAGGCACTTTGTTTTAAAAACGTCCTACAAAACTTGTTTAAACGCCTAAAAAACATCCTATAAAGCTATTGCAACATTTTTAGATATGACGTTTTTTTATTTGGTTCCTATAAACTTAAGTCTTTTAAACACTTTATTAGGAGACTTAGATATTTTAAGCGTCATATAAAGCCAATATTGTTGTAGTGTTCACTCGTTGTTCCATATTAATGGGAAATGCTTCTATAAAAATTTCTCAAAAAATTATAACTTGTAATGCATTAGTGATTTATATATAATATTGTATAGGTATTGTTGGTATCCTTGAAATTTCTTAGATTTTAGGACTGTTATTTAAATGTTTTATAAGACTAGAAGCGTACTTGCACAATGCAGCGAGATACATTACGATTTTAATGTTTTATTTTATTTTTTGTTTTTTTATCGATTTACACGATTTTGGATGGTTTTGAGAAAGTGATAATGTTTTTTTTTATAAATTTGTTTAATTTAGGCTTAATAATATAATGTTTTTTATATTAAAAAAAAGTATTTTGTTAGAATTCAATGATTATCTTATATATTTTAATGACATCTAGAAAAAAAATAACCAATTACATATTTAATAATATAATTAAAACAAATTTATAGTAATATAATATATTAATTAATAGTGATACATAAAAATGTCTGCACAAAAGGAAAGATCTGCACATACCAAATTGGTGGGTGTTAGAAGCCTACAGTAGTAATATGTATCTTGTGCTTTGATACTTGTAAATTAAGAGATTTTTAAAATATTGCATAAAATGATGGTACCTTATGCCTAATAATTTGTATTTAAGAGTTTTTTATTCGTGCTTTATTTTAAATGTTTTATAAGATAACTAGCGGTGTATCCAATCATTGTGACTAGATTTAAAGTTGTATTGGAAGTTGAGAATAGAAAATTAATACAATTTTTTGTTAAAAAAGAAAATCCAAAACTTATGGAGTACTACGTATGAGTAGAACTCAACACTTATCATTTAATTGCACGTTCGTTAATTAATACAAATCTTCATTAAAAGAATACTAAATTTATGGTGTATTATGATGTACGTATTATTACAACTAACACTTATCCTTTATTTGAACAATTTTTTTTTATAAAGTTCAAACATGAAGTTTTATAGAGTTAAATATATGCAGTAATATGTAATAAGCTTTAAACTTAAATCATAAGAAATTATGTATTAATAAGCAGTAGCTCAGAGTTAATAAGTTGGTTTCCATTAAAATTTAAGACGTTTGATCTAATATATATATATATATATAACTTAATAAAAAAGAATTATCTTTGAGTAAATATTTAACTTCTTTTAGATATATGAAAGATTGAAAAACCGTGCAAGTTCTTTACAAATATGATGCGATGATGTAACTCTAACTTATATTAAAATTTTATATTTTATATTTTATATATTTTAAAATAAATATGATGCAATGATGTAACTCAATAACTTAAATTATAAAATCATATTTCATACCTTTTGATATAAATATAATAAATTTATATTTCACATAGATAATAGAGCATCTATATGAGAGAAGGCAACATATGCAAACGGGGACAAGGAAGGGGTAGGGGAACAAGCAAAGTGCAATGACAAGGGATGGGTGCAGAACCACGGAAGCCAGTGTCGTTGATGAGGAGGGAGGTTTAGAAGTTGTACTATACAAGTTCTTATACATGATATCAAAGTTTAAAGTTCCAAAATAATTTTTAATTAAGTTTTGCAACCAAAAAAATAACCATAAAGTTTAAATTATATTGCCTCTAATAATTTTTTATTAATGATAGTACTATATTTTTTTAAAGCCGTTCATTTTGGATGGATTTGATTTAAATGGCATTGATAATGGAGTTATGTGCCCTTTTATATATTTTATAGTTGGTGGAATATGGATCTGATGTTAGGTATTAAAAAGGGATAATGAGAGGAGGTTGGAAGTGGCAAAAATGGGGATTAGGTGTACCTGTGGCATGCCATGTTGGACATGATACCAAACGAGGTATTTTATACTGAACTAGAAATTGCATATGTTACTGATAAGTTGAGATGAAGAAAAAATTGCACTGTTTTGGGTACTTTCATGGGAGGTAAATGATGATACTGGTGAGAAGGGTATAAAGCGTATCGATCAAGGGGTGAGGAGGAGAGGCATGCCAAGGGCTAAGAGGACATGGAATGGGGCAGCTCAGGCTGGACATAAACGACCTTATTCCTTTGTAAGGACATGAGTTGCTCAAGTTGGATATAACGACCATAGAACTTTCTAAGGACATGACCTCAAATTTGAGCGAGTGTTGAAGACAAAAAAAATTAAGACAACAGACTATGATGGCGTTTGTTTTTCAAGAGGTTTAAAGTCTGAAATCTTATTTCATTTTTGATTAATAAGAGATGGTGCTGAAGTGTGAAATTTGAATCAATAAGATTGTTTGTTTTTGTAACAACTGAAGACATCTTGCGAGAAAGGAGAGCATATGAAGTGAGGCATCGATAAGAGGTTTTAAGAAGTTAGGTCATCACTTCTTATTTCAGATGTATTTAAAAGTTAAGTGGTTCTGAAAACTGAAAAAAAAAAAAACAGTCTGAATGTAAAAATGTTTGAACGATTCTGACTTAAGAACCATTAAGAGATATTAAAAAAAAAAAAACAAACAACCCCTACATAGTAGTTATTGTAAATTAGGTGAGAGGGGATGGAGGAGTATATATAGATTGGGATGGGAGAAATTTCATTGTTTGGTAGATAGCTAGGATGGTCCCTTATGCCTTAAGATGGTTAGAAGGGGCCTTTTTGCCCGGTAGTTAGGAGTATGTGTCTTTTCTATTTGTTATAGTGTTGGGCCCGTGCATTGCATGGGAGGATAAATTTTTTGTTGGAATATTGAACCGAGTTAAAATGAAACGTAATTTCTCTGTTAACAGTTAATGAAATACAATGTGAAAAACGAATGTATTTTCATAAGTGGTTAACTTGCATATATTCTTAATCGTTTGTTGTTATGAGTTTATGCAATAATATTGGTAATAGTTTTGTATTATATTATTTAAAACTCAAACGACATGTCTCACAACATATTTATCTGACTATTGACTTCAAGACCTCATAGTATTAATCGATAAAAATAAAGATATGTACATATATATCTTATTCCCCTACTTCGAAAAATATGATTGTGGGTTTTGAAAAATATAAACAAATCCTCAGTAAATAAAATAAAATATAAAAAAGTAGTTTTTCAAAGAAACAAAAATATAGTGGAATACCTTTTGTTCAGTTGCAGATTCCGCCATTGACACCCGACCGTTCATCTTCTTCTTGTACTCGAATGATACATAAAGAAGCTATATATATTTATAGTGAATGTAGAGAATATTTTAAAATCTTTTATTTTCATTTTCGATTTTACATTTAAATGTAAATATATTAAAAATATGGAAGAATATTTTTATATCTACATCGTTTCTATTTTATTTTCTTTACACTTGGTTAATTTGGAAAGTATTGCGGAATATTTTTATTTTAAAGAATACGATAACTTATTAGTGTATCTCGTTATTTTTTATTTTTAATTCATATCAACCTTCTTTTTTCTTCTTTTAATATTCGTGAAAAAAAAATACTTGTAGATTTTATATTATCAAAAAAAAAAAATACGTGTAAATTTTATATTATGCTAATATAAAATACGTGTACATTTTATAAAATAAAATATATTTTATATCAGCAAAAAAAATACGGAAGAAAAAAGAGTTTATATTACATCTCATTATGTAAAAAGATTTTATAAAATAAAATATGGAAAAAGATTTTATAAAATAAAATATAGAAAAATCATTATGAGATGTAATATAAAAAAATACGGAAAAAAAAGATTTTATATTACATCTCATTAATATAGATATAAATGTAAAATCTACATTTAAAATAGATTATGCTAATATGAAATCTATTTTATAAAATACTCCACCAAAAAAACAAATAGTTATATTAATAAATGAGTATCCATTCCACAAATAGATACATTTAAAATAGATTATGCTAATATAAAATCTATTTTATAAAATCCTCCACCAAAAAAACAAATAGTTATATTAATAAATGAGTATCCATTCCACAAATAGATGATTATGTGAGATACTGTGCTTGGAAAGGTTGTACCAAAGCATTAAGAAATTGTAAATTAGGTAATTGGCTTTAATTAGTTGTAACTTGTGTTTAAAATGTTGTAATTAAGAGTTTTTTATACCGTTTTTATAATATAGTATAAATATTTTCTTTTTGCATTTCATCTCTTGTATTCAAGGTTCTGCCTTTTTTCCGTTAACATTATATACATAGAGAGAGACCAAGATCATTTGTTAACCACCCATTTCTTGTTAACTTTATAAACCTTGTTCAATTAATAGAAATGCAATGTTGGTTGTTATTTAATTTGTGTATATATTTAATGTAAAAGGGTAGAAACGTCATTTTGTAAGTAATCAATATTTCATTAATATTATTGTGGGTTACAAAAATGAAGATTCCATATTTATATTGTATGTTGCAATTGCATTATTTTTTCCATTTTCAACATATTTTTGAAATCATATCAATATTACCAAAGTCTTCCGGTTCATATGTTTGTTAAAGTCGTATAGTCGTTGTTTTCAAAAAAATTATCTGATATTTATTTTAATTCAGAAAACACATGAACATCCCTAAAATGAACGCAACAACGATGGACATCGATAAAGATGAACACAAATGTTCATCAATAGAGATGAACATCCCTGATAGAGATGAATATCCCTGAAATGAACTTATCATCCCTGAAATTTATCTGATATTCATTTTAATTTTATAGAGATCAACACATATGTTCATCTTACAAACATTGATAGATGTGAACATCGATGAACACCTTACAAACATTGCCAACCATCTTACAAACATTGATAGATGGGAACATCGATGAAAACCTTACAAACATAAAACATTGCATAAAACACATATGTTCATCTTTAATTTTGAATTTCTACCCTTCCGCCATGAATATTCATCGGTTACAAATTGTGGTGTAATGAAACATTAATGAGCATTTTTAATGTGTTTTAAAAGAATGAATGTCTTAATCCCCAAACTACCCTTAACCACAAAATGTTCACACATCTATTTAATAAATAAAACCTATTTTATTAATTAAAAATCTAGTTTTAATCTCAACTATCCATTGTTAATATTGATGCTTTAGATTAGTTCATATAGTTAACAACAAAACTAAGGTTAAAAAAAACCTAACCCTATATATATATATAGAGAGAGTAAATTACGTTTTTAGTCCCTGTGGTTTGTTGAATTTTCTCTTTTTGTCATTATGGTTTTAAAATTATGATTTTCATCCCTATGGTTTATAATTTATTACCATTTTCGTCCTTATGACTTATATTTTATTGCTTTTCATCCCTATGGTTTACAATTCATTTATATTTTAGTCCTTCATACTTAAAAGTAGTGTTTTGGTCTCAGGGACTAAAATAAAAATGAATTGCAAACCATAGGGATGAAAACCGAAATTTTGAAACCAAATGGATGAAATTCGCATTTTTTAGCAAACCATAGGGACTAAAAACGTAATTTACTCTCACGCACGTGCGCGCACACACACACACACATATATATATATATATAGAGAGAGAGAGAGAGAGAGAGAATAATTTGCAAAATTTTTAAATAATGTAAACTTACAAACCCATCTAGATCATCCGAATTTTTGATCAACGGTTGAAGATTTTTATGATTTAGATTTATTAAAAAAATATGGAAAGGGTAGTTTGGGAATAGTTTTAACTATTTTAAATTCAAAACATATTAATTAATTTGAATTAATCTAATTATGGTTACATTATCTACTTAATTTTCTCCATCGTTACCTAATCTCTCTCTCTCTCAAAAATCCGGCCACCATTTCTCTCTTTCTCTCTCGAAAATCCGGCCACCATCTTTTTTTCTCTCTCGAAAATCCGGCTACCATCTCTTTCTTTCTCTCTCGAAAATTCGGCCACTATGATGAACAAGAATCCGGCCATCATGGTATGATGAACAAAAATCCGGCCACCATGATGAACAAGAAAGTGAACCCGTCTTTCTCTCTGAAAAATTCCGGCTACCATGATGAACAAGAAAGTGAACCCAAAAGGGATGCCAAACTCCGACGTATCCTTCTAAACTCCGGTGGTTTTTTTGCATTTTCATAAATGGGTTCATATGTTTTTCTCATAAGAAACATGAAATTTTCAAAATAATCATATATTTTTATAATTTCATATATTTTGATAAATAGTTTTCATATTTTTTCATAAATGGTTTTATATATTTTTCTCACATTTAAATAATCGAATTTTTAAGTTTCATATATTTTCTTCTATATGAATATTCAGATTGTAATCATATATTTTCGAAGTTTCATATGTTTTTTATCATATGAATCGTGAAATTTCAAAGTTTCTTATGTTTTTTATCATATGAAACTCGCCGGAAATGTCGTCAGAGTGGGAGGATGTCGTTGTCGGAAGTGAATAGTGACGGTGGATCGTGAGAGAAAGGTATTTATCAAATGAAGTTATAATAACGATTTATACGGTTAAAAAAAGTGAATAATTTCAATAATACTTAAGCTTACAGTTTGATCAATTAAAATAAGAAATAATCTTTCTTCTTTCTCGTATTTCCAAATGAAATCCACGCAGACTGCCTCTCCCTCTCTCTCTCTCTCTCTCTCTCTCTCTATATATATATATATATATATATATATATATATATATATATATATAAGGCTCATCAAATGCAACTCTTTCAAAGGTTACAACCTATGCAACCCTCTAGTTATTAGTCTTAGCCATTGATCTTCCACATAATTAGAGAGATTTTTTCATTTTAATTTTTTAATCGAAAATGTAATATTGTCTTTTGATTTTTCTTAATTAAAAGATAACTCCTAGATATATTCCTACAAATTAGGAAACCTTTTTGGTATTGATTTCAATTAATGTTTTTTATATTTTTGCAAAAGATTTAATTTCAATTAAACTCTAAACAAAGCAATTATATTTTATATTCACATCTTTTTTTGTTTATCAAACTCACGTCGATATTTTGTTTTGGGATTTTTTTTGTATAATTAATTTTTTATGGATATTGACTTTTTGTAAAATAGTCGAAGGGCATCGTTTCTCATATCAAATTGAATGATCATTGTGTTTTAGGTTTTTTTTTTATAATGTGTATTTTTTATGTTTTTTATTCAATTATTCACATATGGTCGTAGGTTCTATATCATTCATTGGTTATTGATTTCGTATATTTTTCATTACTTATGAATTCCATGAATGAAATATATAAAAATACATTTAATATTGTATGAATGTGACTTAATAAAATGTAATTATCATGAAAAATATGAATATACATTTATGAAATATTCGTCAAATAATCATACATGAAACATTACATATACGAAATCAAGGTTGTGGATATGTGCAAATAGCCATATGTGAAAAAAGCATGGTTTTGCATATACGAAATCAAGGTTGTGAATATGTGGAAATAGCCATATGTAAAAGAAAATTAGTTCTGCATATATGAAATTCATTATTCGTTAGATGATGGCAATAAAATAAATCAGGATCGAACGAATTATAAAGAGTTTAAAATAACCAATACTATGAAACTATGAAAATAAAAAACAATCATAATCTAAATCATTTTCAAAGATTTAAAAATAAAAATAAAAAACAATCGTTTAAGATAATAATAATAATCATAATAATTTCCTAATATAAAAAAATTAAAAAATATAAAACAATGAAACGGTCACCTTTTTTGTTTTTAATTAAAAAAGAAAATGTAAGATAGAAAATTACTTTTTTAATCAAAAAGAATAAAATAAACATCTCCTTAAAAAGATGATAGATCAACGGTTAGGATTAATTTAAGATGGGTTGCATTGGTCGCAATAATTTAAGAGGTTGCATTTGATCTGCAATCTCTCTCTCTCTCTCTCTTTATATATAGGAAAGTTGAAATGAAAACTCAAATTTCATTGTGTATGTGAGAACAAATCTCAGTCATTTCATCTCTATTGATCCAACAACTCATATTAAATAAAAATTTTAATTTTAAGATGTTTGGCGGTAAAAATGGAAGATAATTTAAACTCACGCCTATCATATTTGACTTTTTTTTTCTTTTTTAATTAAAATTTTTTACCCAATTAAAGTTTAAAATAAAATATTTTAAAAATTACAAATATTTTAATCAAACAAATTAAATCAAAAAAAGGAGAATTTCGTGCTATTCGATATGACATCTATTTCTTGTTTTAACCGTTTTTTACGTGAAATGTTATATATGTGTTATATTCATTATGAATATTTATGTACGTTCAAGTCTGTACAACACCTCGACACCGTAAGTATGTAACTTGACATCACCTTCTTCAACACTTTCCTCAACGTCGTAAGGCATCGTGTTTCTTCAGCACCGTAACCCAAAACCCATTAAGACGAATCGAGAACCTATCAAGTAATTCTGTTGTGAACCGGGGAACAAAAGAGAGCGCGTCACGTGTCCACATCTTCACCCACTTTGAGTCGGATCCGAGCTAGAGTAGACAGCGAGATAACCATTGTAGTAAACGGGAGCAAAGCAAGGCCAGATCATTCATGTATTATTCATCATTAATAATGTATCATTCAGGATGAATAATACAACATTCAGGGTGAATAATTCATGATTCGTGAATTCGTGTATTACTCATCATTAATGTTGTGTAATTCATCCTGAATACTGTGTTATTCATCATGAATAATGAATAAACGTTCACATTTTGTCAGGATCGAATTCTCAACAAGAATAAAGTCTCAGAAACAATATCAAAGAAGTTGCGGAATAACACTTTGATATTCAATGTAACAGTAGACAAACAGTATTTGATTAACAACTTGCAAACTTGTATTAAAATCACAAGATTACACACACAACCTCAATCTTGAAGAACAAGCTCTTTCAAGACGAATTCTACTTCTCTAGAATTAGGATCTATGCCTTGAGGTTGATTCTCTCTTTTTCAAAAACTTAGAATTAAATCTATTTCTAAACTATTCTGTCAAATCTATACATATACTGAACAAAAAGATAATTACAAAAAAATAGAATATCTTCAGTATATCTTGCATAGTTATCTTCAATCCTTCCATGAATATCTTTATTCTTTACAGCTGTCATCCTCTCTATCCAGATCTCCACTTCATAAGCAGCATTAATCACAAGCAGCATTAACTACTAAGCAGTACTAACCACTAGCAGTACTAACTAGCTAAGCAGTACTAACTTTGTTCAAGCAGCACTAACTTTGACTAGCAGTATTAATTCTACTAGCAGTAGTAATACTCAGCAGTATTAACTTTGAAGTCCTCTAGCAGTAGTAATTCTGAACTAGCAGCATTAACCATACTTGATGAATTCTTCAGTTCCCAACAATCTCCCCCTAACTTGACTTTTAGGAAGAGAAGTCAAGTTCTTCAGATCTGATCTTCAAGATGCTCCCAAAACTCCATTATGGCCTAAATTCCAGTATTTGCATCCAACCCTAAACTCTGATTTATTGTTCTTTGGATCAAATATTTAGCCATTTCTGAATCTGGAATACATCCTAGCTTCTTCTTCAGCATGGCATGAAGCTTTAATCTGCTATGGTTGTACACTCTATCCACTAGAAAGTATTCAGTATGATTCAAATCCAAAGTCACTGCATAGACTCCACTAGTTTCATGTAGAGTCCAATTGCTAACTGATTTGAACACATTCCTGATCACATGCTCTACTTCATCAGGTTTGAACATCATACACAGATACTCCATCACCAGTTTTATAATTGAAATCTCTGGAGCCTTCAGTATATCTGCATACAACTTCATTCCTATCTCAAACATTTCTTCAAGATCTGACCTAGAGCATGTTCTTACAATCTTTGCCCAAGTATTGGACACCTCATACTTTTCATCCTTCCTTTTGAGCCTTATGTATTCCTTTCCATCCACTGTCAATGTATCCCAAAGAATAACCTCAGGAGGCTTAACTCCTACAGGTTCTGCTGAAATTGGTTCAGGCACTTTGTCCATCACTACCATATACATATTTACATCATCTGTACTTGATAGCTTTTTCTGTTTAGATGACTCAGGTGCCCCTTCTTCTTCAGCAACCTTCTCAGCCTCTCCTTCAGCTATTCTAGGCTTCTTGGTTAACTTTCTTCTTGCCATCATCTTGGTTCTCTTTAAAGTCCTTAGACTTTCACCCAGAGTGGCTTCTTTCTTTGGTGGTGTTTCTTGCTCATCTGGAAAAGGTTTTTCTATCATGAAATCATTACTTTCTTTCATTCTCTTCTCCATCTCCACCCTGGCAGTTTCATTCCCTTGAAGCTTGGTCATTTCAGAATTGTACAGCTCCTTGATCTGCTCAAATGTCATCTTAGAGAACATCTCCTTTCTGACTCCTATAGCACCCTTGAGAAAAGTTATCATTTTGTTTCTCTCTTGAGTACCAAGGAAAGTCTTTGAGGGTTGTCTCTTCTTTGCAGCTGTTTTTATCACCACAGATTTCTTCAAAGATGCTGCTTTCTTTTGTGTAAGTTCAGTTGCCAGGCTTTGTTGATAGGCTTCATTCAGTTCAGCAGCTAGAGCCTTTGCCATCTCCCTGTCCTTTTCAACCTGAACTCTTTCTTCCTTTTCAATATCAGCCTGCATCTTCCTGGCCAAAGCTTCATCTGATTCAACCAACCTTTGCTTTTTGACTGATTGATCAGATTCTACCATTTTTGCTTTGCCTTTGTCTTTGTTCACTTTCTTTTCTACATCTGTTTTCTTGATCAATGTTCCTTGTTCTTTGATGACTACTCATTTGGTCTTTGAGGTGACCTTGGGAGTATCATGCTTGGCTTTAAGTAAGGTTTCTGCAATCTCCAGCTTTGTTAAAACTTCTTTCACAGTTTCTGCTGCTTTGCTTATTTCAGCAGTACTAACCATTTATGCTGATTTAATTGAACTAGCAACATTAATGGTTTCTGTTGCTTGCTTTGTTACTGCTGCTTGTTCTTTTATCTCTGCTTGCACTGATTCTCTTTCTGTTTCTGCTTCTTGCTCCCCCTCAACATCAAATCTCTCCCCCTCACCACCATATTTCATCCCATCAAGCTCCCCCTTTTCTGTAGCTTCTTCCATGTTGATCTCCCCCTTTTTGGGAGCATCATTCCCAGATTTCCTTCTCCTTAGCACAAATTGTCTCTTCTTCTTTTTCTGTACTAGCTTCATCACCAATTTCTTGAGTTTGGTAATCTGCACTTGTTGGGACAAGATTACCAGCTTCATCTCTTCAATTTCTTTCCCTTGTTTGAGAACATCTTGGTTGATGTTGCCCATTGTTTCCATCAATTCATAGTAAGTATATTTGTCCTCACCTTCTCCAGAAGTGTTACCCTCTTTTGATGGATCATTGGATCTTTTTGTAGTGGAAGTCTTCTGCCTAGCAGAAGCACTATCCACCCCCTTGGTTTCTTGGCACCAGGGACCTTTGAATGATTGCTCATTCAAAGTTGCCATGGGGGAGGTCTTAGTTATGTTACCACTGTCCTCCTCTGTGTTAGCAGGAGTAGTGGCAGCCTGCTCACCCATATGCTCTTCCTCCTCCTCAGAGAGCACCTTCTTTGGGTTGGGAGACACCCTTGTGGTTTCCCTGTAGATATTCTCTAAGGGAGAATCCTCCCTTAGAGGGCTTAAAGGCTTAGGGGTTGATGGTACAAGAAGGGAAGGAGCCTTCTTTACCTGTTTCTTTTTGTATGTTTAGGTGATTGGTGAAGTTGGTTTATCAAGAAGAGACTGGGGAATTGATTTAGGGTGGGAAGGTTGGGATTGGCTAGCAGTGGGTTGGTCTAATGGGGGCCTTGACCCTGCTGCCATACCTTCATCAGTTTGGGACACCACCATCATTGTAGAGAACAATGGGGTGTCAACTCCTTCCGAGTCCAGAGGGGATCTTTTCATGTTTGAAAAGACCTTACCTTTGGGAATTTTTGGTACATATACCCCATCAAAATGAGGTATATCCGTCAATTCATGGTTAATAACTTCTTGGACAAACCTGGGGTACATATAAAAGCTCTTTTTACTTCCCAGGTTTGAGACAAGATCATTAAAAAGCATTTGGGAAAAATTATACTTTATGGCAGTGACTAAGCATACCAAAGCATAAGCAATGGTGCTACTGAACTCACTCCATCCAGTAGTCTTTTTAGAGATACAATGCATAAGGGTATGGACAAGGAAACGCCATTGGGGTGAAAATTTTGCTTTTGAGAACTTGAACACACCCAATGGGCCTCCATACCCCATTCTTGTAAGAGTAGCAAACAATTCATCATTAGAGATAGAAGTTATACCAGAGGCATCGTCTAGACGTAGACTGATGCGAAGTACCTCTTCAGTAACTGTCAAGGGTTTGTCACACACCCTTGTTTTGATCATTTGCACACCATTCTCAGTAACAATGGTGGCATTTGCCCAGAATTGCCTCTGATGCTCTATGAAGATGGTAGGAGATATAGTGAGAGCATGGGCAATATGGCTGGACTTCAGAAAGTCGACTATCTGGTGAAAACCTTCAGCTTGTTTTGGCTTTTGGAGCATCGCGATTTCATTGTGCTCGTCGATGAACGCCATGGATGCCATTGACCTTGAAGGTTCTTGCCTGAAAACTTGGAACTCGAGAGAGAAAGGGTTTAGAGCGCAAGTGAACAATATGCAAAGAGTCGTTATGAACTTTTAGGCGGGCAAAGGGTATTTATAGTATTCGGGACATAAGCAGTAGTAACCAAGAGCAGTATTAACGACAAGCAGTATTAACCACTAGCAGTATTAACTGAAAGCAGTATTAACTACTAGCAGTATTAACTGAAAGCAGTATTAACTACTAGCAGTATTAACTGAAAGCAGTATTAACCACTAGCAGTATTAACTGAAAGCAGTATTAACCACTAGCAGTATTAACTGAAAGCAGTATTAACTACTAGCAGTATTAACCACTAGCAGTATTAACCACTAGCAGTATTAACTGAAAGCAGTATTAACCACTAGCAGTATTAACTGAAAGCAGTATTAACTACTAGCAGTATTAACCACTAGTAGTATTAACTGAAAGCAGTATTAACCACTAGCAGTATTAACAATGCACTGGCAGTATTAAAATTACTTACACTTTTAAGCTTTGTGAAGAACTGAGTACTGCTCTACTTTTCCTGAAAAAGAAGATTAGGACTACCAAGAATAAACAATATACAGGTATTGAACCACTTTTTAAGTAGGAGCTTATTCAGAGTTGATCATTCCCACACTTGTTACCAAGAAAGTGAATCTACCCACATCAAATGCTTTGGTGAATAGATCAGCAAACTGGTTGTCAGTATGAACTTTTACAACTTGAATAAGTTTCTTTTCATTACAGTCTCTTATGAAGTGATACCTGATCTCAATGTGCTTTGTCCTTGAGTGCTTGACAGGATTATTCACAATGCTAATAGCACTGCTATTATCAATAAAAATTGGAGTGTGTAGAAAGGTTACCCCATAGTCCAACATTTGATTCTGAATCCATAAGACTTGAGAACAGCAACTTGCAGCTGCTATGTACTCTGCCTCTGTTGTAGATGTGGACACTGTTGTTTGTTTCTTGCACTGCCATGAAACTAGTCTTGCACCTAAGAACTGACATCCTCCAGAAGTAGATTTTCTGTCCAAGTTTGCTCCACCTAGATCACTGTCTGAGTATGCAAGTAGGTCAAAGGATGAGTCATGAGGATACCAAAGTCCCAATCTGGGTTGCCCTTTGAGATATCTGAATATCCTCTTAACAGCTTGATAATGAGATTGCTTTGGCCTAACTTGGAATCTTGCACATACACAGACTGGAAACATTATATCTGGCCTAGAGGCTGTAAGATACATGAGAGAGCCAATCATGGATCTATAATGATGAACATCCATATCCTCCCCCTCAAGATCTGCTGTTATCTGCTTGTGTGTCTCCATAGGTGTGCTGACAGGTTTTGAATCTGAGAAACCAAACTTGGTTAGAATGTCCTGCACATACTTGGACTGACAGATAAAAATTCCATCTGACTTCTGTTGAACTTGGAGTCCAAGGAAAAAAGTAAGTTCCCCCATGGAACTCATTTTGAACCTTTGATGCATTAGTTCCTCAAACTCCTTGCACATGTTGTCTCTTGTAGATCCAAAGATGATATCATCAACATAGATTTGGACCAGCAAGATATCCTTCTGCTTTCTCTTGATAAATAGAGTCTTATCAATGATTCCTCTTTCAAATCCATTTTCCAAGAGATAGGATGACAGAGTGTCATACCATGCTCTTGGAGCTTGATGCAGTCCATAAAGTGCTTTCTTCAATTTGTATACCCTGTCTGGATAGCTTGGGTTTTCGAACCCTGGTGGTTGACAGACATATACTTCTTCTTCAATTGAGCCATAAAGAAATGCACTTTTCACATCCATTTGATAGACTTTGAATTTCATATAAGAAGCATAAGCCAGGAATAGTCTAATTGCTTCTATCCTGGCCACAGGTGCAAATACTTCATCATAGTTTATTCCCTCTTCTTGTGTATACCCTTGAGCCACCAGCCTTGCTTTATTTCTTATCACTATACCTCTTTCATCTCTCTTATTCCTGAAGACCCATTTTGTTCCTATTGCTCTTTGGCCTTTAGGAAGGTCTACCAGATCCCAAACATCTTGCAGCTTGAATTGCAGTAGCTCTTCTTGCATTGCTTCTATCCAACTGGACTCTTTCATAGCATCATGTGCCTTCTTAGGCTCAAGCTGGGATAGAAAGCAAGAAAGCACTGTATGCTGTTGATCTTGCATTTCTTGCAGCCTGCTTTGATTTCTAGTCATCATAGGAGAGGATATATCTTCTATTACCAGTTATGGAGGATGATTCTTTTGAATTATGGTATGATGATTAGGTTCTTCATTAAGTCCCACCTCTAGATTGGAGTCATTCAACTCAACTGAGGTGTTTTCAGCAGCTACTTCTGATTCTTTATTGTCTTGAGTCTCCTCATCTCTACTTTCTTCTTCACTTTGACTTGGTCCAGTAGATGGTTCCTTTTCACAGTCTTCAACAGGATCCACTGTGGGTATGGGAAAGATCACAGATTTAGACATACTGTCTTGGACTTGGGTAGTTCTTGATCTTTCTCTCCTTGAATCTGCATAATCATCACTGCTGAAACCAAAAGAGTTAGTTAGTGAATCAATGTCAAATAGCCACTGAGGACCAGACCCAATTGGATTTGGTGTGTTCTCATTGCATTTGACATTGTCACTTTCTTCAATTATTCTAGAAGAAGAGTTAAAAACTCTGTAAGCCTTACTCTGAGATGAGTAACCAACAAGAAATCCATCATCTGCTTTGCTATCAAACTTACCTAAGTGAGATTTAGTATTGAGAATTGTACAAGGGCACCCAAAAGGTTTGAAAAATCCAATAAAGGGTTTTCTTTTATTTAAAAGCTCATATGGGGTCTTGTTCTTTGGCTTGACCACTAGAACTCTGTTTTGGACATAACAGGCAGTATTAACTGCTTCAGCCCAGAAGGTAATTGGCAGTTTTGAATCAGCCAACAAAGATCTAGCAGCCTCTATTAGTGTCCTATTTCTCCTCTCAGCAACTCCATTCTGTTGAGGAGTCCTAGGGGCACTATATTGTCTCTCAATGCCTTTCTCTTCACAAAAGGTGTTTAGATCAAGATTTTTAAATTCAGTCCCATTATCTGATCTAATGACTTTTACTTTTTGATTAGTTTGGTTTTCAATTCTTAGGATAAAGGATTTGATCAGTCCACTTGTCTCATCCTTAGTCCTTAGAAAATATACCCAAGTAAATCTGGAGTAATCATCAACAATAACCAAGCAGTAAGATTTCTTGCCTATACTCATAACATTTGTAGGACCAAACAGATCCATATGTAGTAATTGGAGACAAGAAGAAATAGTGTTTAACTCTTTGGTCTTATGAGAAGTTTTGTGCTGTTTGCCTTTAAGACAAGCAACACAATGATCATCACATGAAAAGACTTTTGATGGTAAACCTCTTACAAGGTTGTTTTTAACAAGTTTGTTCATAGTCTTGAAATTCATGTGACACATCCTTCTGTGCCAAAGAGAGGATTCATCCACAGAAGCTTTTGAAACAAGACAGTTTATGGATGAATCACTATCAACATTGTCCAAATCTAGACAATAAACATTGTCCTTTCTTGGAGTTCGAAGTAGTATCATGCTTTCATCAACTACTTTGAACCCTGGAGCAAGGATCATACACTCTGTGTTTGTAAATAATATGCTATGTTGTTTGTCACAAACCTGTGATACACTTAACAGATTGTACTTCAACTGATCAACATAGTAGACATCCTCAAATGTCATCTTACCTTTTGTAACATTACCTTTGCCACTTATTTTACCACCAGTAAGATTATCTCCAAAAGCAACATGTCCTCCATTGATATGCTTGAAATCCTGAAGACATGACATGTTACCTGTCATGTGCCTAGAGCAACCACTATCAACATGCCATATGCTCTTCCCCTTGAGCTGTTGGTTGCCCTGCACATAAGATAAATCAGTTAGTATGAATTGGGAACCCAAGCCAAAGTGGTCTTGGGTACCCCTTTCTCATCAAAATACTTGCATTCTTTCTTGACAAGATTTTTAAACTTTGACTCCTCATTTCTGGAGTACTTTGTCACAATGATAGGCTTGGAAACACTTTTTCTAGAAGCAGTACTGGTTTTAAAAGTACTAACTGCCTTAGCACCACTTGCATGCTTAGCAGTACTAACCTTGTTAGAAGTAGTAACTGTGTTAGCATCAGTAACTGTGTTGGCAGTATTAACCTTTGAAGAGGTACTAACAGTATTAGCATCATTAATATTTTCAGCAGTACTAACACTGGTAGCAGCAGTAATGCTTCCAGCAGCACTATCCCTGTCAACAGTACTAACAGTTTTAGTGCTTCTAGGCACCCACATTTTAATACTTTCTTTTAAAACCTTTTTCCTCATGGGGCCCTTACTTTCAACAGATTTCTTCATCACATGTTTCTTTCCAGCCTTCCTATAACTAACAAGTTTTTGCACAAATCTTTGAAAGTTCATCTGTTGGTTAATAGGATTAAAGAAACAATGCTTAGCCAAATGGTTTAACTTTCCACATATGAAACAAGGCTTTGGTCTATTGATTTTACTCAGATCAATGCCTTGTTTTTGTGCCCATTGGTTGTTCCAGTTTCTCTGATTTCCCCTTGGTTTATCATGTTTTTGGGGCTTAGAAGTATTGCATGCACACTGCTTGCAAGGGATAGGGTTCACAACAGTGGTCTGCTTATAATAAACCTTCTTGTTCTTTCCCTCAGTCTTCTCTATCTCATTGGACTTGATCCAATGCTTTCCACATCCCTCATTGGTGATTATGTGGTTTTCTATAGGAATCTCACCACTCACAGTGTTGTCTTTATCCTTGACAACTTCTTTCTCAGTTTTATCCTTAACAACTACTTCATCTAAGGGATCTATCTCAGTGGCTCCCTTAGGTAGGTCCTTCCTATCCTTTGTTTCTAACAAATCTGAACTAGGAGGGATGTAGTTGTTGTTATAGGGTGGTGGTGTGGTATTGTAGCCTATTCCTCTTCTCAGTTTATCATGAATCTGAGATTGTAGTAAAGAATCCATAGCTTTAGAGGCATTGGAAAACTTTTCTACATCTAGCTTGACTTTAGCTAGTTCTACTCTTAGCTTTTCACTCTATTCTTTGGATCTGGTCAGTTGAAGTTCTAAGTCATTCTTCTCCCACTTCCAGTAGTTTGTGTCATAAGAGTGTTGAAGCTCATTGGCTTGAAAACCCTTAATCTGCTCTTCAAATTTCTCAACTATCCTCACATAATCTTTTATGTCCTTTTCCAATCTCTTAAGGTCATCACTCATGTTCTGATTGTGATCCCTATACCTTTTAACAGTGTTAATGCAATTTTGAGAACAAAGATTGGAAGTTACCTCTGTTGGGAGATCAGACACCTCTGCCATTAGAGCTTGGTTCTGTATGGCCTCATCAGCTTGATCACTCCAATCAAACCCCATGCCTTGTTGAGAGACAAGGGCTTGTGCAGAGTTTCTGTTATTATTGAAGCTTCCAGATTGAGCTTGTTGATGGTTATTGTTTTGAGGCATTCCACTTCTGCATTCTTTAGCAAAGTGTCCCTTCTGATGGCATTTATAGCATTCCACCTTTGACTTGTCAAAACCTGCTCCATCTTCTCTTCTTTGTGAGAAGTTGTTCCTTCCAGTTCTTTTGATGAACTTCTTGACTCTCATAGAGAGCATGGCCATCTGCCATTTAATGTCCATCTCTTCAAGATCATCTGGATGGAGTTGTTCCAAGTCATCATTAATGAGAGAAGAGTTTCCATGACTTGCTAGAAAGGCTTCAAATACAGTTTCAGTGCCTTTCTCTTGAGTTGCTCCATTGGCAGCACTAACTGATTCAGAGTTGGAAGTAGAATCAGTTGATGCTGAAAGGAGTGCAGCATTGTGAACATATCCAGAAGGCCTCTTCTTAGCCTCTACCTCAGATTCAAAAACTCTTAGATCATTATATAGATCATCAAGTTCCTTTTCTTCCAGTTGATCATTCTGTCTGAAAGACACAGTATACATGGTCCATTCATCACTCAGGGACCTTAGAAACTTTCTGTTCAGATCATCTTGATCAATTTGTACTCCCACTGTAGCAAGTTCACCAATAAGCTTGTTGAACCTGTCAAAAGTTTGAGTCATGGACTCATTCTTGGTTGACATAAAGTTCTCATATTGTTGCTTCAGAATGGCTTTCTGATTTCTCTTGGTACTTTTGGTACCTGAGAATCTCTTCTCTAGAGCATTCCAGAGCATCTCTGCATCAGTGCAGTTGCAGAACTGATGTTGATATTCATTGGGGATAGCCAAGAGCAAAGTGCTCAAGGCTTTCATCTCTGTCTGTCTAGCCTTTCTTTCTGCATCAGTTTTTGGTGGAGTTCTCTTTCCATCTGCACCAATCTTACCTGCTTCAGAAGGACCATTCTCTATGATATCCCACATAGAATAGTCAGTGAGAAGTATGTACTGCTTGATTCTGATCTTCCACATATCGAATTCATTGGGTCTGAGCATTGGTACCTTTGAGACCAGAGTACTGTTTGATTCTGCAAAGTTTTCCATGATGAATGAATAGATGTTTCTGAGAGAACAGGCTCTGATACCACTTGTCAGGATCGAATTCTCAACAAGAATAAAGTCTCAGAAACAATATCAAAGAAGTTGCGGAATAACACTTTGATATTCAATGTAACAGTAAACAAACAGTATTTGATTAACAACTTGCAAACTTGTATTAAAATCACAAGATTACACACACAACCTCAATCTTGAAGAACAAGCTCTTTCAAGACGAATTCTACTTCTCTAGAATTAGGATCTATGCCTTGAGGTTGATTCTCTCTTTTTCAAAAACTTAGAATTAAATCTATTTCTAAACTATTCTGTCAAATCTATACATATACTGAACAAAAAGATAATTACAAAAAAATAGAATATCTTCAGTATATCTTGCATAGTTATCTTCAATCCTTCCATGAATATCTTTATTCTTTACAGCTGTCATCCTCTCTATCCAGATCTCCACTTTATAAGCAGCATTAATCACAAGCAGCATTAACTACTAAGCAATACTAACCACTAGCAGTACTAACTAGCTAAGCAGTACTAACTTTGTTCAAGCAGCACTAACTTTGACTAGCAGTATTAATTCTACTAGCAGTAGTAATACTCAGCAGTATTAACTTTGAAGTCCTCTAGCAGTAGTAATTCTGAACTAGCAGCATTAACCATACTTGATGAATTCTTCAGTTCCCAACACATTTGTTATTCATACTGAATGTGGGACATCCGAGGATGCGCATACATATTCATAATGAATTAAACCAAATTTCGGTTGTGAATTGAAAAACAAAAGAGAGTGCGTCATGTGTCTACACCTCATGGGTCATTCATATATTATTTATCATGAATAATACAACATTCATGGTGAATAATACACGGTTCATGATAAATAATACATGAATCATGAATTCATGTATTATTCATCCTGAATGTTGTATTATTCATCATGAATATTGTATTATTCATCATGAATAGTGAATGCACGTTCATATTTGTTATTCAGACTGAATTTGGACACCAGAGAATGTGCATGCATATTCATAATGAATATAACACATATATAGAATTTCACGTAAAAAACGGTTAAAACGAAAAAAAACTATATCGAGATGGATGTCATATCGAAGAACACGAAATTCTCGTTGAGTTTTTCATTTGAACTCACCCCTATATATATATATATATATAGAGAGAGAGAGAGAGAGAGAGAGGGAGGATCAAACGGGAATCCTAACTATTTAAAAGAATAAGAGAATAATTTTAGACCAATCATTTTATTAAATAATACATTCAATAATTAATTCTAAAAATAAATAAATAAAGGTATAAAAGTAATTTAGTTATATAAAAGTTATTTTAGGTATTTATTTAAATTATACTTTTACCATATTTGTAAATTTAATATGATTTAATTTTTTATTAAATAACTTTTTTTATTTAATTCATTTAAAATAAGCATATACAATTTTCATCTAAAGAATTCCTTTTTTATTTAAAGAAATATTTAAAAAATTAAAATTTTCATAAAAATAACATGTGATTCATAATGATTTTTTTTTTCAAATTTTTTTCCTAGTCATATTTGATTTAAAATTTGAAAAACAATCATTCAAATTACACATTGAAATGAAAAAAACAATGAAAACAGAATAATATGTGATGTGTAGCAAAACACAATTAAAATTAATGTATAAAATCACATGTACTTCAAAACGTATTCATAATTTTTCATTAAAATCACATGTGATTCACAATGAATTAATTTTTTTTCAAAATGTTTTCCTAATCATATGTGATTTAAAATTTGAAAAACAATGATTCAATTAAACATTGAAAAAAAAATAATGAATACAAAATCATATGTGATCTGTAGCAAAACACAATTAAAATTAATGTAAAAGATCACATGTAATTCAAAACGTAATTCATAATTTTCATCAAAATCACATTTGATTCACAGTGAATTAATTTTTTTTTTCAAAATGTTTTCCTAATCATATATGATTTAAAATTTGAAAAACAATGATTCAAATTAAACATTGAAAAAAATAATGAAAACATAATCATATGTGATCTGTAGCAAAACACATTTAAAATGTATAAGATCACATAATGATACATAAAAGAAAATAAGTTAGTCTTTTTTAGGAAAAAAATGTGGATTAATTATGGATATCACATGTGATTTTTGAGAAAAATTGTAAAAAAATCTTAAATAAACTAATTCAATAAAAATAAATATTTAAATTGAAAAACTAAATCACATTTATTTTAATGTAGTAAAAAATTAAAAAAAAATCATGAATAAATACCTTAATTAAATTTGCTACATAATCTATATAAAAATAAATAAGTTTCCATATATAATATATATACAACAAATGACATTTATGTCTTTTTAGGCGATTTTTAAGAAAGTTTTATTTAAGGTATTATTTAATAAAATGATTGGCCAGAATTATTCTCTTATTTTTTTAAATAGGTATCATTCTCGTTTGAACCCGACATATATATATATAGGGTCCCCTTCTTTTGTTAACCATGACATTGGTATTAACCGTGTTAACCAATCTCAACCGTAGATTGTTGAAATCAACGGTTCACAATTAATTGATTTTTCATTATAAATAAAAAATCCCAAACGATTGATAATAAACATTGCATATATGCACAAGGGTATTTTAGTAAAAATATCATCCCATTTATTTAGGCGAACACGTGCATACCAAAAACAAACCCCATCTAATTAGGGATTTATTAAGAAGTCCAAATATATGGTAAACTTTTGAGCCCATGGTGTTTTGGTAATTTAAATTTTCCCTAAAATTCCAGTAATATTCATAACATATTAGGCTCACTTGAATATGTGCATATGTGCATACAATGCATATGTGCACATACGCATATGTGCATACAATGCATATGTGTACACGTGCATATGGATAGTCAGTGCATATGTAACATCCCGCCTGCCTCGACAACAATATTGTCCGCTTTGCCCCTGGATTTAACCAACGTGTAGCGCACGGATTTGTTTCTGGCGACCTGGTGAGAAACTTCCCAGGGGGTCACCCATCCTGGGACTACTCCCACCCAAGCACGCTTAACCTCAGAGTTCCCAGAACCTGACGTGCTTGTGGCCCCAAAACGCGTTGTTGTTAGGAAGGCCAAGATATTACTTATAACACCCAGCATCACTCCTGTCCACGGCCGATATGGGATATGCCTAAGGTGTTACAAACACCCCCCCTTGGGACTCATCGTCCTCGATGAGGTTTGCCCCATATCCCGAACGGCACAGGAGTGGCTCTGATACCATCTGTAACATCCCGCCTGCCTCGACAACAATATTGTCCGCTTTGCCCCTGGATTTAACCAACGTGTAGCGCACGGATTTGTTTCTGGCGACCTGGTGAGAAACTTCCCAGGGGGTCACCCATCCTGGGACTACTCCCACCCAAGCACGCTTAACCTCAGAGTTCCCAGAACCTGACGTGCTTGTGGCCCCAAAACGCGTTGTTGTTAGGAAGGCCAAGATATTACTTATAACACCCAGCATCACTCCTGTCCACGGCCGATATGGGATATGCCTAAGGTGTTACAGCATATGTACACACTTTAAATACAACATCAATAACACTTATGGTGTATATGTGTATACAGTTCATGTTCATATGTGCAGACTTGCATTATTGTGAAATTTGGATTCCATGTTATTCCAACATGTACATATGTGCACATACCAACAATAAACGAGCATACATTATGCACCTCTTTACTTCTTATGATAAACATTGTAAAATGAATAATCCTTATATGCACACTGTAAAAAACAACATACCTATACTTAAAAACACATTCTTACTATATGCATAATGTTGAAAGAAATTACGAATGCTTTTACCGATATTCGATTATGGATATAGTGAACTAGTACATGGGCGATTACCGAAATTGGTTTCGTCGAGTGATATGTCATCAAGTCCGGTAGAATTACCGAACTCTTGGGATAACCCTGTATTCAAAGATTGAACAGTCTCATTATGACGGCGGAACGGGGGATCGTCTTGAGTTTCAAAAATTGATTCCAACAAGCTCTCATTATCGAGAACAGACGTTATTCGACTGTCGCTCATTATGCTAATCACTCGAAACAAGAACGCTCAACGGATTTATTTCACAACGGTTGAGAATCTAAAAAAAAAAGAACCGTGGAAAAAATGTGTAAATGTTTTGAATTTTGCTAAAAATAAGGAAGAAGATGAGTATTATAGATAAGATCTAGTTTTAATTTTAAATTATTCTAATTTTAATTTTAAATAGATAATTACCAAAATAAAGAAATCCATAAAATATGGAAATACATTTATTAGGCGTGTAACAAGAATTCCGGTTTTACTCCTTTGAGAATTAATAGGATAGACACTCTAGGATGATTTTGATTGGTTGAAAATTGGTTAACATGGTTAACACCAATGTGTTGGTTAACAAATGAATGAGCCTCTATATATATAGATAAGGGGGGGGGGGGGTTTCATACGAGAATGCTAACTATTTAAGAAAACAGTAAAAAAACAGTAGATCATGTACAAAAGCATATGTGATTTTACACTAACCCGAAAAAATTGGACGTGGGCGACGTCCAGCGTGACCTAAAGGTCGCATGAATCATATATGAATTTTGTACGTGAATCATATATGATTTTGTATGTACTTGGTTGTTCTCGTTTTTTCTTAAATAGACGTTGTTCTCGTAAGGAATGGTTCAAACGAGAAGCCCTGTGATTTACGAGAACGGGAGAACAATCTCTAAGCCAAGCATTCCATTTTAAATCACAATTTAAGAGAAGTTAAAGGGATTTTTCAAATTTAAATTAGTATTTAAAAGTTTTCAAAAATATTAAAGACGTGAAAGAGTAAAATTGGAAACTGAAATTATAAAATTCAAATAACAGGATCAAGATTACTCTTATCATCAGGGAAGGGATACTCATCATCACATGATTATCACATTTCAATTAGAACTCGATGATTGCCTGTCATCGATTAGGGCTCGATGATTGATGGTGAATCACATTGTTACCACAACCTATATGAATGCAAATCAATGAAATTCGATGGTTTGCCCTTCGTTATCATATAATTATCACAACGGGAGTATCATTGTTGAGATCGCAGTTGAGTAATCGAATAGGGGAAATTATCACAACTCAAGAAATCGATACCATATGTGTTTGATTACAGTTTGTTCGATTAAGAAATTTTGGTTGATAATCACAATGTCCGATCATCAACAAGATGCGATTAGGGCCTGATGCTTGTCTACTATCGATTAGAGACGATTGAATGTATATCACATGATTATCACAGTGGACATATTGATTAGGGATCAGTGATTGAATGTGTATCACATGATTATCATAGTTAACACATTGGTTAGGGATCGACGATTGAATGTGTCTCACATTGGTACCACCTGATTATCACACTTCGATGAAGGGTTGATGTCACAAGAATCACAATTGAATTACCATATTGATTGGTTATCACATTGTGATAACAATTACTGGTTATGTATCATAGTAAGATGAACTATGAGTATCACAAGATTATTACAGTTAACACATCTATTAGGCGTCGATGATTGTATATGTATCATATTTGTATCACGGTTACCACACTTTGATTATGGCTCGAATATTGTCTATTGTATTATCACACCATTGTTATCACAAATGTCACAGTTGGATTACCACAGTGTTATCACAAGTATCATAGTAGGATTAAATATTGATTGGTTATCACATTGTTATCATCATGATTAACACATTTCCATTATGTATCTCTTGGTCGTGAATCACATTGTTATCACGAAATAGGTATCTATTGATGCTTTTGATTAGTAAACGATCGAGACATGATCAGATTTTGATCGATAATCATGGGATATTTACAATTAATTAAAGCAACATTAAAATTATAAAAATAAACAATTACATTACTGTCCTTAATGATTTGTTTTCATTTATTAAAATTTAAATTATTGGTTAATAAATTTGTATGATCACAATTCTTGCGTTTTTGCAAAACAGAGGGGTTCTCGTTTGAACTTCCGCCTATATATATATATATATATATATATATATATATATATATATATATATATAGACGAAGGATCATGTGAAAAGAAGAGTTAAACTGAGAAAGCAAGAAGAGATCTGGACCCTTGATCACATTTCTCAATCTCAAATCCACCCATGAATCACGATTGATACGGGAATTGATCTAGTACATCTCGGTGCATCTCAGCCTAATATGCATCCAAGGGTGGAGACATCTTATTACCCTTCTCACTGTAATTTCCATTCCAACCGGAACCCAACCATATATATATATATATATATATAGAGAGAGAGAGAGTGAGAGAGAGAGAGAGAGGTGTTTCATTTGCAAACCACCCTAATTTCGCAAATCGTGCAAACCGTCAATTTCATTGGTTAGGTTAATGAAATTGTCTAATTTGATGAAATTATTTTATATAGTTCTTTTTTTGATAAAATTGTTTCATATATTTGTATTTTTTATGTAAAAATGAAAAGGTTTCATCAGAATAAGAATCACACGGGTTCACATATTAACTTATTTACCATCTATTTGTAAAAGCTACAAAACTACCCCTCTATCTTCTGTAGACCATGCGAGGGTTTATCCGATACTTCACGGTCAAAGCCGAAAATGTTGACCAGATGAAGGGCTACAATCACTTCTCTACTTCTCATACATTTAGCACCTCTCATTTGAATCTCTCCCTATATATATATATATATATATATATATATATATATATATATAAAAGCCCAATTAAATACAAACCAAGGAAAGTTAGAACAACGGTAAATAGAGAGAATGAAATCTATAATTCTCATTAATCATAAATCATTTAAATAGGGATGAGTTACAAGTAGATAGCTATGAGATATTTCAGTTCTAATCTAACCCCAATATATTTATATTTACCTCTATCTCTATCGTCATATCATTTAGATTAGAACACACTTTTCCTACAACACTCCCTCTTGTGCCAAGTCAAATGAGTGATGGTGCACAATATTTGCCTCGTTAAAACCTTACGCCAACATAAAATATGAGTGGAAAATAGGACGAATGAAAGAGTACAATGCACCAACTTCTTTGCAATACATATATTAGTGTAGTTTTCTCTTAGAACCGTACATTAATCATGAGAATTAGGAAAACATGATGGTATATAAAATGTTGCCTCACTAAAACCTTACACCAAGGAACAAAACCCAATGGGAAAAATAAAACCTTGGGTGAAGGAAAGATCACAACATAAACCAATATTATATATAGTAGACTCTCTCTTTTGTCTACTACTCCCCCTGTTGGGTCTGAAATGTGCTAAGGATGGATACTACTGCTGGGCTTAAAGATTAATACTGCTGAAGATATTAATACTGCTACTTGGAAGAATACTACTGCTAGAAGAATAGTTAGTACTGCTTGGAGAGTTAGTACTGCTAGTAGTTAGTACTGCTAGCATGATTAATACTGCAAGCAAGGTTAGTACTGTTGAGGAAGTTAATACTGCTATGAAGATTAATGCTGCTTCTGATGATCGTGAAGATAAAGATGGATTGATACGAAAGACTAGGAGCTGAAGATAATGATGAAGATAATTATGGAATGGATGCTAAAGATTAATATTTCTTTTGTAATTATCTTGTAATCAGTTCTGTATATATAGTAGACATAGTTTTTGATAGTCTTATTGATACAGAATACGTTTAGAGAGAATTAACCTCAAGGTTCTTTGTAGTCCTTTCAATAGAGAAGTATTGAACGTCTGTTGAGCTTGTTCAACAAATTGAGGTTTTGTTTGTAATCATTAAGTTAAATCAATATAACTTGTGATTTGAGTTTATACACTATTTGATTGATTTACTGTTAAAGTGTTTTTCCGCGACTTCTTTAACATAGTTTCTGAGTGTTTAGTTTAAATTCTTGTTTAGAATTTCGATCCTGACACCCCCTTATTCGTGCATTAATCTAGAGAGTTTGGAAAGCATTTGCATTTTAATACTTTCTACATGTGTTCCCAAATGTGGTATTAAATAATGATTTGGTAAACAATATGTTGTATTCTCCTAGCATCTTACTTGATTCATTTGAATCTTGAGGAGAGTTTGTTATTGTTGATTGTATAAGATTTAAGCAGGATATGCTTTGTGTTATCACCCTTGATGTATCTTACTTTCATTTCTTCGATACATAATTCATTATTTTCATATATGTAAGTAGGATAGTGGTTGAACTCAAAGTTACTAGCTCCTCTAATATGTGTAATGATAGTCCTCAATCATATACATTCTTAAATAGTCTCATGGAGAGTAATATTCTTGAAATTGTTCAAGGAAGTAGTTACAAGTGTTTTTCCAAGAAATGGGTATGTCCCCTATGGTAATTCCTTATCCAATTTGGGAATAACCTTTGTATGGGTTAGGCAGATACCTATTATCAGCAACGACATACCAAGACATTGTTTAGTGTTGTTCTATAAGAGCTAGTACTTTTGTTTCAATTTGATTGCAAACACACTCCATTTTTTAGAGTTACTTGATTTGGGAAATGTAATGTCATTAAGCACTTTTATATATCTCTGAATCTAGATCCCTATAGAGATATGTAGTACCCACATCCATGATATGTATTTCTAGTTCTTTAGAAACTACTAGGCTAAATAATTAGCAGAATTTTATAACTTCTATCACGGGAGAGTAAGGGGGCGTTTGGTTCACAGAATTCCGATGGAATCTGAGGAATTGGAATGATCAATTATGTTGACCAAATTATTTTCAGGCGTTTGGTTTCCCATGGAATGGAATTGAATTCCACACATTCCACCATTCATGGATTTGGTCATTCCATCACATTTGAGAAGGAATTCAATTCCCTTCCATCTCATTTTCTCAAAAAGACAAAACTATCCCCATTTACCTAGATCCATATGAACCTTCGCCGACCACCATTGATCGGAACCACCACCAACCACCGTTCTGAACCACCGCCGACGACCACTGACCACCATTCTGAACCACCGCCGACCACCACCGATCGGAACCACCGTCGACCACCACCGATCGGAACCACCACCGACCACCGTTCTGAACCACCGCCTTCCACCACCGATCGGAACCACCGCCAACCACCGTTCTGTACCACCGCCTTCCACCACCGATCGGAACAACCGCCGACCACCGTTCTGAACCACCGTCGACCACCACCGATCGGAACCACCGTCGGCCACCGTTCTGAACCACCGCCGACCACCACCGATCGGAACCACCGTCGGCCACCGTTCTGAACCACCGCCGACCACCACCGATCGAAACCACCGTCGGCCACCGTTCTGAACCACCTCCGACCACCACCGATCCGAACCACCGTCGGCCACCATTCTGAACCACCTCCGACCACCACCGATCGGAACCACCGTCGGCCACCGTTCTGAACCAGCGCCGACCACCACCGATCGGAACCACCGTCGGCCACCGTTCTGAACCAGCGCCGACCACCACCGATCAGAACCACTGTCGGTCACAATTTTGAACCACCGCCGACCACCACCGATCGGAACCACCATCGACCACCACCGATCGAAACCACTGTCGACCATCGTTCTGAACCACCGCCGACCACCACCGTCGGCCACCGTTCTGAACCAGCGCCCACCACCACCGATCGAAACCACCGCCGACCACCATCGATCGGAACCACTGCTCGACCACCGTTCTGTACCATCGCCGACCACCACCGATCAGAACCACCACCGACCACTGTTCTGAACCACCGTCGACCACCACCGATCCGAACCACCGCCGACCACTGCTCTGAACCACCGTCGACCACCACCGATCGAAACCACCGTCGGCCACTGCTCTGAACCACCGTCGACCACCACCGATCGAAACCACCGTCGACCACCGTTCTGAACCACCGCCGACCACCACTGATCAGAACCACCGTCGGCCACCGTTCTGAACCACCTCCGACCACCACCGATATGAACCACCGTCGGCCACCGTTCTGAAACAGCGCCGACCACCACTGATCGGAACCACCGTCGGCCACCGTTCTGAACCAGCGTCGGCCACCAATGATCGGAACCACCGTTGGCCACCGTTCTGAACCATCGCCGACCACCACCGATCGGAACCACCGTCGGCCACAGTTTTGAACCATCGCCGACCACCACCGATCGGAACCACCGTCAGCCACAGTTTTGAACCACCGTCGACCACCACCATCGGCCATCGTTCTGAACCACCGCCCACCACCACCGATCGAAATCACCGTCGACCACCACCGATCGGAACCACTGCTCGACCACCGTTCTGAACCATCACCGACCACCACCGATCGGAATCACCACCGACCACCGTTCTGAACCACCGTCAACCACCACCGATCGGAACCACCGCTGATCACCGTTCGGAACCACCGTCGGCCACCACCGATCAGAACCACCGTCGACCACTGCTCTGAACCACCGTCGACCACCACCGATCGAAACCACCGTCGGCCACCGTTCTGAACCACCGCCGATCGAAACCACCGTCGACCACTACTCTGAACCATCGTCGACCACCACCGATCGAAACTACCGTCGCCACCGTTCTGAACCACCGCCGACCACTACCGATCAGAACCACCGTCGGCCACCATTCTGAAACACTGCCGACCACCACTGATCGGAACCACCGCCGACCACCGTTCTGAACCACCGCCCACCACCACCGATCGAAACCACCGCCGACCACCATCGATCGGAACCACTGCTCGACCACCGTTCTGTACCATCGCCGACCACCACCGATCAGAACCACCACCGACCACCGTTTTGAACCACCATCGATCGGAACCACCGCCGACCACCGTTTGGAACCACCGTCGGCCACCACCGATCGGAACCACCGTCGGCCACTGCTCTGAACCACCGTCGACCACCACCGATCGAAACCACCGTCGGACACCGCTCTGAACCACCGTCTACCACCACCGATCGAAACCACCGTCGGCCACCGTTCTGAAACACCGCCGACCACCACCGATATGAACCACCGTCGGCCACCGTTCTGAAACACCGCCGACCACCACCGATATGAACCACCGTCAGCCACCATTCTGAAACACCGCTGACCACCACAGATCGGAACCACCGTCGGCCACCGTTCTGAACCAGCGCCGGCCACCACTGATCGGAACCACCGTTTTGAACCATCGCCGACCACCACCGATCGGAACCACCGTCGGCCACAGTTTTGAACCACCGCCGACCACCACCAATCGGAACCACCGTCGACCACCACCGATCGGAACCACCATTAACCATCGTCGATCACCACCATCGGCCACCGTTATGAACCACCGCCTACCACCATCGAAATCACCGTCGACCACCACCGATCGGAACCACTGCTCGACCACCGTTCTGAACCATCGCCGACCACCACAGATCGGAACCACCACCGACCACCGTTCTGAACCACCGTCAACCACCACCGATCGGAACCACCGCCGACCACCGTTCGGAACCACCGTCGGCCACCACCGATCAGAACCACCGCCGACCACTGCTCTGAACAACCGTCGACCACCACTGATCAGAACCACTACCGACCACTGTTCTAAACCACCGTCGACCACCACCGATCTGAACCACCATTGACCACAACCGATCCGAACCACCGCCAACCACCACCAATCTGAACAACCGCCATCTACAACCGATCTGGACAACCGTCAACCACCACCACCTACCACCGATCTGAATCACTGTTGACCACCAATCTAAACCACCATCAATCTGAACCACCGACCTGAACAATGTTAGTTGGATTTTGGTTTCAAAATTTTCAAAAAGGGTATTTTGGTCATTTACTAATATTTCATTCCAATTCCAAAGTTACACTATGTGAACCAAACAGACAAATTCCAATTCCTTTAACAAATTCCATTCCAATGTTTGTCAACCAAACAGGTAGTTAAACCTGATGACATTCCATTCCAATTCCTTCAAAGTCAAATTCCTTTGACAAATTCCATTCCATCCAAAAACATTCTACGAACCAAACACCCCCTAAATCTTCTCGTGGTCAATCCAAGGCGTTGTGAGAAACTTTGCGCCAAATGGGAGCCTCATACATTATGACTTAATTATTATCATTACGCTTTATGACACATGATTTATTTATGTCCTACAGGATTTACACTTGGCAGGTTAGCACTACCAGACCAAATACCCGTTCATTTGTCAAATAATATACTCCTGGATTGCTTCTTTTCATGTAGGATAATTTGATCTTTGTTGACATTCTACAACTGAGCATGGTTCGATGTCAAGGTTCTCTTTCATCTCATGAGCAACAATATATGAAAATATATCATCAATGAGTATGTATAATCTGTTCATAAGCTCATATGCACTCTCATAATTCATTTGAGATTTCTTTGATCTCTAGAATCAATATTAACTTCGGAGAGCCCTCCAATAATGATTCATAGATATAGTTATAATCAGAGACAATCTCATGATAGGTTTATGTATTGATGATAAATAGTTGTGTCTTACTCTTCTCTTCCTTTATATGAGTATCTATCGAACCAAATAGCTTCCCCTATTTTCTTTTGGGAGCTACGACCTCAACCATACCTCCACCATGTATGACTGCAATATACTTTCCAGCGACATTGTACCCTTGTTTTGGGACTTTTGACTTTGCGAGTATATTTGCAGCTAGTATATGTGATCTTGTCACTTCTGGAATAACATTAAACGTATCATGTATCGAGTCTGATTCCTTGGACTTTAACTTTACATTGTGAAGTTTTGGGGATCAAAATGAGATAGAGTGCGAATATTCAATGACACTTCTTGTCGTTCCCATGGAAAATCATTTTGACTATCTCCCTTTAACGACGGGAAGACTGTCTAATCAAAGTGACAACCTGCAAATCTAGCGGTAAAGAGATCACTTGTCAAGGATTCTAATTAGCGGATAATTATTGGGGATTTATATCCAACATATACTGAATCGTTTTTAAGGACCCATTTTGGTGCGCTGTGGGGGTGCAATTGGCACATATACTACACAACCAAACATGCATAAATGAAAAATATCAGACTTATATTCGTAACCAACTGGTACGCATGAGACTTGTTAGCTAGTAGTGGATCTAAAAACGAATAAATAAAGACACATAAAATAATTGCATAATCCTATACATATGTGTGTAAATTGGTGCGCATAACTAATGTCGTAGATACCATCAATATTCTTTTGATAACAACTTCTACGATACCATTTTATATTTACATATGGGGGTATAGGAAGTTCTACATGGATCTCAATGCATATATACAATAATCATCAAATCCTTATGATGTAAATTTTTCAGCATTCCAAGTCATGTAGACTTGATGAGATAATCAGGGTGGGGAGCCATTAAACGTATAGCTAGTTGTGTGTCCCACAATCAATATAGATCAAGATTATAACATGAAATTTCCAATTAAAAACACTCTTGTATTGATTTGAATTCAACGTACACTTGTTACTCTCTCTATCTCAAGAACACTCACAACATTGAATTAGTCATATGTCTAAAAACACGCACAACACAATATATATACTAAAGCTAGAAACGCGCTAAACACTGTTCACGCATACAACTAAAACGCACAAACAACTAAAACATAAAATATACAATGTTGACTTTGACTTTTATTACACTAGACTTTGACTTTGATGCTGAGAGTTGACTTTAGCTTTGACTTCTTGTACTTTGACTTCTGGTCTTCAAGATCTTGTATCCAACATATTTATGCTCTAACAATCTCCCCCTTTGAATTCAAGATCATGTTTGAAAGATTTAGCAGTTCAGTCTTCTCGTTAAGCTCCAAAAGGTACAATCTCCTCCTTTAAAACAAATTTTCTTCAATAAGCACAAACATTGCAATCTTCTCTTTCTTTGACTGTATTCTTCCGAAGTCTGTCTCTTTGAAGAAAATTAACAATATCCCCAAAATAGGGTAGAAACGATGTTCAATAATCTCTTAAAAATTACCACACAACTCTTTCAGACTTCAGAAAGAAATTATCTTCAGATTTAGCTCGACTTGCCTTAGCAAATTATCTTCAAAGAAAATTTCAGAAAATCAGCACATCTTCAAACATCTTTGACTTTGCTTGAACAAACTTTCAAACCTTGAACTTTATCACATCTTCAAATCTTTAACTTTGAAATTTCTGACTCTAACATTTCTTTAAATCATCTCCCCCTTTTTGATGAAACGAGCATCAATATGATCAAAACTTTCATCAAGAAATGTCGTTAACTGTTCTGACCACTGATCTGTCATAATGAACCTCTGATTCTTTGCCAATTCGAACAATGTATTCATCCAGATCTTTGCAAATCTAGACAAAATATATAACACCTGAATCAACAAATGAATCAGTTAATATGCCTGTCAGTAACACAAAGTTACTGTGTGTAACGGATACACATAGGAAAGGAGCTTTTTGATGTTCACTCCCCAGGGCTTCCATCCAATCATCGAAACACCACAAAGGAAATTTCTATGAATGTTATGACAAGAAAACAAATTTCTTGTGTGTTCATGCAAGTGATAGAAAAAATTAAGCATTTGATGATTGCTTATAAAGGCTCAACATTGTGTAAATCACTGAGACAACAGTAGATGAACACAGACTCAATGTGCATGATTGAAGTGCGAAGGTGGGGCAAACTTCCTTCTTTTTCAATATCCAGATTTTCCAAATGAAAATCAGATAGATTATGTGCTGCGTCCCCAGAAAAATATGAAACATTTTCTTTTTAAGAAGAAAATGAGTGGCTGGTGGGGTTATATCAAGAGTTGGCATGAGCTAGTTGCTTGTTTCAATAATGTTCACCAAAAAATGTGAAACATTAGTAATGTGGTTGCCCGACTCAGAAAGTAGTTGGTGCAGAGTTAAATATTCTTTTACTCTGTTCTCTCACCCTCTTTCTTTTAATCATTGAAGCTCACATTTAATCAAACTCTCTTTTCCATTTTACCTCAACACATAACCCACACTCATTTCTTTTTGACTCCTCACACTTAATTACTAAAGATTAACTTCTTGGGTAGGAAACACTGGTAATCGTGAATCCATAGAAGTTCATTTAAGTCCTAGCACAAAGAACCCATATTCCTATAAAGCATATGTTGCTCAAGATGGTTTAACTTGAACAGTTAAAGCACAAATATACAAATGTCAGATGTATATATGCTCAGAATATAATCATGAAGATATGAGCATTTTTAAACATTGAAATATTTTCAAACAAGTATATTAAATGAATGAATATGGATGCAAGGAACTTGTTTGAAAATCTGACATTGTATGAAAAATGATCAGAAATGAATGATATAGCAATTAAGGCTTAAGGTCAAGAATAATGGATATTGTCTATATGAAACAAAATATAGACATTCTTGAATGAAATGCTTCGAAATGAAATAACGCTCAAAATTCATTGAAATACAAGCGGGGTGTCTTACCATCGAAAAATATGTTTCAAATTTGAGACATGGTAAGAACATTTTGAACAAAAATTCAAACCGGTGTGTGTGAACACTTGAAAGTATATAGAAAAGACAATACGCAAGTATTTATCTTTGGAAACACATGGTTTGTAATCATGTAAGCACAAATAAATCTTGAAAAACATTTAAAAATCACACTTCCAAATCTGTTTAAGAATCGGGAAGTGGTTTGAACATTTAAGAACATGTTTTCTATGATTGAAAGTTGTCATTCTTTCAACCATATATGAGATTAAGATAAGAAATTTAACCTTTATCGTATAGTCTTAAATCTCATGAAGTCAACTGAAGTCATAAATATATGATCATGATAGCTTCTCTCATTCTACACAAGTCTCAAATTCATGTCAAAGCAACTTTATTCACAAAAAGTTATTGAAAATGTAAATGACATAAAGAAGTAAGAAAGCAGTAAAACAATGAGTGAACGAGTTCTGATCTGAAATAATCAGAAATCATATCCTTACTCCTTTTTGTTGTACTCATAGACTCCCCCTAAAATCATGCATCACAAAAATTTAACAGTTAAGTAAATACAACAAGTCTATAAACTCTCCCTCAGAATAATGATGATCATCTTAGAATCTTGTCTCACTCCCCCTGAGATCATGAACAAAATGTTAAAGTGCAGATATCCTTTCAGAAATAATGATAAAGAAATGATGAAAAATTACAATAAAAGAAACTTTAATAGGTAATTACTGATTAGATCTTGAGATTTAGCATACCAAGCTCAGACACAAGGAAACTAAATCTCTTTTCATCTAAAGCTTTGGTAAACAAATCTGCAAGTTGATAATCAGTTTTTACAAAGTAAAGTTTTATTGTACCTTTTTCTACATTATCTTTAATAAAATGATACCTGACATCAATGTGCTTTGTTTTAGTGTGCTGCACAGGATTAGCTGATATTGCGATAGCGCTCTTCGAGTCACAATAGATCGGTATTTTGTCAAACTTGAATCCATAGTCTCGAAGCTGTGTCCTCATCCACAAAACCTGAGAGCAGCAACTAGCAGCAACTACATACTCTACTTCTGCAGTCGAAGTGGAAACACAAAGTTGTTTCTTTGACGCCCAACTAACGAGTTTGTCTCCAAGAAATTAAATATGACCCGACGTGCTCTTCCTGTCTAACATACATCCAACATGATCTGGGTCTGAATAAGCAGTCAGTTCAAATCCTGTATCCTTAGGATCAGGGCCAACACCGGCCCACCCTCAACTTCTAAAATTTTTTAGAAAAAAAAAATTTAGGCCCAAATGTTTTAGTAAGTGGAAGTTCCAGGCTTTGAATTCCGGCCCAAATAAAGTTTGTATATGCAAATGGACTCTCTCATCTCTCTCGCTTAGTCGCTCAAAATTAGAATTCCAAGTCTGGACGAATGAGTTTGACGATTCTCGTACGACAGATGATAGAATAGACGACACCAACCATCATCGCTTCATCGACATCGCTTCTCTTCTCCTATGGCTTCTCACCAACGATCGAATGCTTCTCGTATGACTCTCGATTCTCGACTCTTGTTTCTTGATTGTGACTTGTCAGTTTCATTTTTCTAGGGTTTCATTTCACTTTCACATTATGTAATTATGTTCTCAGTTCTGTATAAGTAATAGAAATACATGATGTTTTGTATTGATTTTGTTTATTTAGTTATTCATTTGTATTTGATTATTGAGTTTTTTATTTCTAGGTCACTTTCACAGTTTCAGTGATCACATTCTGTTTGTTACTTTATTATGTAATTTTTGTATCTGATTATGATTCATGAGAAATAGAAATTTGATATTTGATTATTGAGATATCATTGATATATTTCAGAAAATGAAAACCCGTCGAGGTCATTGTTGAATCGGTAAGTTTACTGCACCACCTTTGTTATATATATACATGTGTTTTTTGACTGAACGTTGCTATGAATATAATCTTATTTTATATTTATTTTCTGTTTTATTAATCAGGACCACCCTTAACAAAATTCCTAGATCCGCCCCTGCTTAGGATACCACAGACCAAGATCTGCAGTCCCCTTCAGATATCTAAAAATCCTTTTGACAGCAGCCAAATGGGATTCTTTAGGATCAACATGATATCTTGCACATAAACATGTTGAGAACATAATATCTGGCCTACTTGAAGTAAGATACATTAAAGAAACTATCATTACTCTATAAGTCCTAACATCAACACTTTTACCCGAAGGATCAATGCCGATCTTAGTACCTGGTGCCATTGGGGTTCCAATTGGTTTGCAATTTTCCATTTTGAACTTCCGAAGAATATCACAAATGTACTTTGCTTGATTTATAAAAATCCCCGTTGAAAACTGTTTTACTTGTAATCCGAGAAAGGAATTCATCTCTCCCATCATACTCATTTGAAATCTTGACACCATTAGATTTGAAAAATTCTTACAGTATTTAGGATTTGTAGAGCCAAATATTATATCATCAACATATATTTGAATAAGAATGATATCAGCTTTTTCCTTTTTAATGAATAAAGTGGTATCGACTTTACCTTTTGAAAAACCTGACTTGACCAAGAATTTTGATAATACCTCATACCAGGCTCGAGGCGCTTGTTTTAATCCATAAAGTGCTTTATCCAAGATGTAGACATGATCTGGTTTATCTGGATTCACAAATCCTTCTGGTTGTGATGCGTAGACTTCCTCCTTAAGTATGCCATTCAGAAAGGCAGTCTTCACGTCCATTTGATAGACAGTGAAGTTTTTGTGAGCAACGTAGGATAGAAACATGCAGATTGCCTCTATACGCGCTACTGGAGCATAAGTCTCGTCGTAATCTATGCCTTCCTCTTGCCGGTAACCTTTGGCAACAAGTCTTGCTTTGTTTCAAATGACAATACCATCTTCATCGTTCTTGTTTTTGAATACCTACTTAGTGCCTATCACGGTCTTTCCTTCTGGTTTTGGCACTAGTCTCCAAACTTTCAGGGCTTCAAACTGATTTAACTCTTCTTACATAGCAGGAACCCAATCTGAATCAACAAGATCTTCTGATACTCGAGTAGGCCTCTGGTTTAAAGTTGTTGAACTAGTTTAAAGTTGTTGACCTAGTTTGCACCGGTTTGTTGAGATCGCCAATGACTTGGTGTAAAGGGTGCTCTTTGGTCCAGCGATGTTCATGAGGGAGTGGATTAGATGAAGATTGATCATGATTATCATCCAAAAATCCACTATCAACTTCTTCAGTTTGAGTAATATGAGGGAGAATTTCAGTTGAAGCAATTGGTGCAGAAGTTTCAGTAGGTACAACTTGTTCAGTCTGTTGATCTGTTCTTACATCACACCCTACTGACTCAGGAACTTCTGGATCATCATTAGTAGATACAACTTCAACTATTGGAGTAGGCAACTGAACTGGAATATCTTGCTGAATCGGGGAATTTGATTCAGTGGAAACAACTGAAGTGGTTGGATGATTAGCTGTTGAATCTTCCACCCTGTCAACCACAACAGGTTTATGCACATTAGACCCAAGATATTCATCATAAAACAGTTCAAATAAAAGATCTAGATCAGATAAATGATTAGTAGAAGTTGATGCTTCATCTGATTTGTTCTTTTCAGATACAGGTTCTGAACTGAGTTGTCCAAAAGCTAACACTCCAGTTATCACGGGTTCTGAACTGACTTGTTTAGAATCCATTTCCTCATCTAATGTGATGTTTACGCTTTCGATAACAGTCTTCGACTTCTTCAAGTAAACTATATATGCAGCAGATGTAGAAGAATATCCAATGAAGATGCCCTCATCTGCCTTAGCACTGAACTTGTTGAGAGTCTCTCTGTCGTTTAGCACAAAACACTTACAACCAAAAATATGAAAATATTTGATGGTTGGTGTTCGGTTGTTGGTCAACGCATACGGAGTCTTTTGAAATCTGCGGTGTATCATGGAACGGTTTTGAGTGTAGCACGCAGTCGAAATAACTTCTGCCCATAGAAATAGAGGAAGGTCTGATTGGCTGAGCATAGTGCGAGCTGCCTCGACTAGCGTTCGATTTCGCCTTTCGACTACTCCATTCTGTTCGGGCGTACGAGCAACAGAGTATTGATGTGATATCCCGACCGATTCGAGATATTCTTCAACAATTCTGTTTTTGAACTCTGTGCCGTTATCAGTTCTGAGAAGCTTGACTGGTTTCTGCAAAATTCACCTGGGTCGTCTTCAGAAATGTAATGAGTACTTCGGGTGTCTCATCTTTTGATCGTAGAAATTTGACCCACGTGTATCGCGAATAGTCTTTGTTGGGACTGAAAATGTGTCAAGTATGGATAATGTTGTTGGGCTTAAAGATTAATACTGCTGAAGATATTAATACTGCTACTTGAAGAATTACTACTGCAAGCATGGTTAGTACTGCTGAGGAAGTTAATACTGCTATGGAGATTAATGCTGCTCGTGAAGATAAAGATGGATTGATACGAAAGACTAGGAGCTGAAGATAATGATGAAGATAATTATGGAATGGATACTGAAGATCAATATTTCTTTAGTAATTATCTTGTCATATGTTCTGTATATATAGTCTAGAAGTTTTAACAAAGTTTTTAGTATACGTTTAGAGAGAATTAACCTCAAGATTAGTTTTAATCCTTTCTTTAGAGAAGTATAGAACGTCTGTTGAGTCTGTTCAACAGATTGAGGTTTTGTTTGTAATCATTAAGTTAATTCAATATAACTTGTGATTTGAGTTCATACACTGTTTGATTGATTTATTGTTAAAGTGTTATTCCGCGACTTCTTTAACATAGTTTCTGAGTGTTTAGTTTAAATTTTTGTTTAGAATTTCGATCCTGACAAGTGGTATCAAAGCCTAAGGAACTCAGAAATCAATAATCATCATGGACGGATCACATGCCAGTGTTCTTGTTTCAAAAGTCCCCATGCTCAAACCCAATGAGTTTGACATGTGGAAAATCAGAATCAGGCAGTACATTCTTCTTACAGACTACTCAATGTGGGACATCACTGAGAATGGTCCCTCTGATGGAGGAAATATGGACGCAGATGGCAAGAGACCTCCACCAAAGACTGATGGAGAAAGAAAGATAAGGCAGACTGAGATGAAAGCCTTAAGCACTCTGCTCTTGGCAATTCCTAATGAATACCAACATCAGTTTTGCAACTGTTTTGATGCTCAAATCCTGTGGAATGCATTGGAGAAGAGATTTTCAGGTACTAAAAGAATTAAGAGAAATCAGAAAGCAATTCTCAAACAACAATATGAGAATTTTATGTCTACAAAGAATGAGTCCATGACTCAAACCTTTGATAGATTCAACAAGTTGATTGGAGAGTTGGCCACTGTTGGTGTCAAGATGGACCAAGATGATGTCAACATAAAATTTCTAAGATCTCTTGGTGAAGAATGGGTGATGTACATTGTATCCTTCAGACAGAATGATAATCTGGAGGATAAGGAGCTTGATGATCTCTACAATGATCTAAGGGTGTTTGAAGCAGAAGTTGAATCTAAGAAAAGGCCATCTGGATACTCTCATAATGCTGCCCTCCTATCATCTACTACTGTTTCTACTGCTAATACAAAATCAGTTAGTGCTACATATGGCTCATAACAGGATGGACCTAATGATTCTGTTTTGGAAGCATTCCTTGCTAGTCATGCTAAATCTGCTCTTATCAATGATGATCTGGAGCAGATCAATGTTGATGACCTTGAAGAGATGGATATCAAGTGGCAAATGGCAATGCTCACCATGAGAGTCAAAAGATTCATCAAAAGAACAGGTAGAAACAATTTTGCCATGAGAAGAGAAGATGGTGCTGGATTTGATAAATCCAAAGTGGAATGCTACAAATGCCATAATCTGGGACACTTTGCAAGAGAGTGCAGAGGAGGAATTGCTTAACAACATGGAAGCAATAATCAACAACCAAAGTCCACTAACTATTACAGGAATTCATCTCAAGCTCTTGTCTCACAAGAAGGGATGGGCTTTGATTGGAGTGATCAAGCAGAGGAGGCAATTCAGAACCAAGCATTGATGGCTGAGGTTTCAGAGTCATCAAGCACTGCAATCCCCACTGAGGTAAAATCTAACCTTTGCTCTAAAGCATGTCTTGAAACTGTTAAAAAGTACAGGGATCATAATCAGAGCATGTGTGATGACCTTAAGAGGTTGGAAAAAGATAGAAGAGAGTATAGTTTGATCGTTGAGAATTTTGAAGAACAAATTAAGGCATACCGGGCCAATGAACTTCAACATTCATATGATACAAACTACTGGAAGTGGGAGAAGAATCATTTAGAGATTAAGCTAGAAAAGTCTAAAGAGGAATGTGAGAAAATTAGGAGTGAATTTGAGAAGGCCAAACTAGACATTGAGAAATATTCCAATGCTTCTAAAGCAATGGACTCTTTACTCAAAACTCAAGTTCATGACAAACTGAGAAGAGGTATAGGCTACAACACCACCCCTCCACCTTACAACAACAACAACTATATTCCACCTTCCTCAGACCTCTTAGAAAGACAAGATAAGAAGGAATTACCTGCAGACGCCACCGAAGTAGATCCATTAGACAAAGTAGTGGTTGAGGCAGATTCTAAAGAAGAGAACTCTGAGGGTAAGAATAAGGAAGACCATAAAGATATTCCATTAGAAAACCACATTCTTACAAATGAGAGAGGGGGTAAATCATTTATCAAGAGTGATAAAGTGGAGATGTCCAAGACAGAGAAATAGATTGTTAAGAGTGAGAAAGCTGAGACCTCCAGGAAAGGAAAAGAAAAGGTACAGGGAGTTCACTACATGCAAACCTCTGTTGTAAATCCCTGTACTTGTCAACAGAACAAGCCCCATAAACATGATAAAATAAGGGGAAATCAGAGAAACAGAAATAATCAGTGGGCTCAAAAACAGGGAATTGATCTAAGCAAAGTCAATAGACCAAAGCCTTGTTTTATTTGTGGCAAGTTAAATCATCTAGCCAAACACTGTTATTTCAATACTATTAACCAAAGATTTTCTTTTCAAAGACAAACACAAAATTCAGTTGGTTATAGGAAGCAATCAAGAAATCACATGGCTGCTAATATGAGAACAGTACCAATGAAAACTGGGACTGCAAAATCTCATATTCAGAATAAGTTTGCTAAATCAAAAGAAAATACTGCAAGCAAGCCAAGGAGTAACTCATAGAACAAGAAAGCAAACAACTTTGTCAAGATTTGGGTTCCAAAAGTCAAGAAACTTGTTAGTACTGCTACCTTAAATAGTACTGCTAACAGAAATAGTGTTGCTGATAGCAATACTACTGCTGACCAAGTTAGTACTGCTAACCAAGTTAGTTTTGTTAACCAAGTTAGTACTACTAACCAAGTTAGTACTGCTAACCAAGTTAGTACTACTAACAAAGATAGTGTTGCTACCAGTATTAATGCTGCCAAGCCTATAATTTTGAAAAAGTATTCCAACCATGAGATTCCTAAATCTGACCATCTCATCCAGACTAAGAGTACTGATTATAAATATATTGATGAGAAAGGGCAACCCAAGACCACTTTGGCTTGGGTTCCCTCTAAAAACTAACTGTTTTATCTTATGTGCAGGGCAACCAACAGTTCAAGAAGAAGAGCATTTGGCATGTAGATAGTGGTTGCTCTAGGCACATGACAGGTAACATGGCCTGCCTTCAAAACTTCAAAAAGTTTAATGGAGGACATGTTGCTTTTGGTGACAATCCAGCAGGAGGTAAGATCAGTGGAAAAGGTATGGTTTCAAAAGGTAAGATGTCCTTTGAAGATGTTTACTATGTTGAGCAATTGAGATACAACCTGTTAAGTGTATCACAGGTCTGTGACAAGAAACATAGTATATTATTTACTGAGACTGAATGTATTATCCTTGCTCCAGGATTCAAGGTAGTTGATGAAAATATGATACTACTTAGAACTCCTGGAAAGGATAATGTTTATTGTTTGGACTTAGAGAATGTATCATCTGATTCATCATTAAACTGTCTATTTTCAAAAGCTTCTTTAGATGAATCATCTCTTTGGCACAGAAGGATGTGCCACATGAATTTTAAAACAATGAACATTCTTGTGAAAAACAACCTTGTAAGAGGTTTACCTCAAAAAGTGTTTTCATGTGATGATCATTGTGTTGCTTGTCTTAAAGGCAAGCAGCACAAAACTTCTCATAAGTCCAAAGAAATAAATATAATCTCTTCACCTCTTCAATTATTGCATATGGATCCCTTTGGTCCTACTAATCTGATGAGTATTGGAAAGAAGTCCTATTGCTTAGTCATTGTTGATGACTTCTCTAGATTTACTTGGGTATATTTTCTGAGGACTAAGGATGAGACAAGTGGACTGATCAAATCCTTTGTACTTAGGATTGAAAACCAAATTAATTTAAGGGTTAAAGTCATCAAATCTGATAATGGAACAGAATTTAAAAACAATGACTTAAACAACTTTTGTGAGAATAAAGGAATTGAGAGACAATACAGTGCTCCTAGAACTCCTCAACAAAATGGTGTTGCTGAGAGAAGAAATAGGACGCTAACTAAGGCTGCTAGATCTCTGTTGGCAGATTCAAAGCTACCCATCACTTTTTGGGCAGAAGCAGTTAATACTGCTTGTTATGTCAAAAACAGGGTTCTAGTAGTCAAATCTCAAGGCAAGACACCTTATGAACGTTTTAACAAGAAGAAACCTTTTATTGGATTTTTCAAACCTTTTGGGTGTCCTTGCACAATTCTCAACACCAAATCTCACTTAGGCAAGTTTGAAAGCAAAGCTGAGGATGGATTTCTTGTTGGATACTCCTCTCAGAGTAAGGCATATAGAGTATTTAATAGTTCTTCAAGGATTATAGAGGAAAGTGACAATGTCAAATGCAATGAGAACACACCAAATCAAATTGGTACAGGTCCTGATTGGTTGTTTGACATTGATTCACTAACTAATGCATTGGGTTTTAGTAATGTGCAAAATGCAGGAACAAGCTCAGAAAAGGTACAATCACAGAGTCCAGAGTTTGTGCTGTTTCCAATACCTACAATAGATCCTGTTGAATTTTGCCAGCAAGAAAAGAATGATGATTCAAAATCAGAAAATTCTGATCCAGATCAGGATGAAGATGCTAAAGCAGATGAAGAGGACAAAGGTGATGAAGAGAATAAGAGTGATAAAGAGGATGCTCATAATTTAGGAAACATAGGACCTGAGATGCCCATACTGTCAGAAGATGACACTGATGATGACAATTCTTCAGTGTATGGTGGAAGCACTCTAGAAAAGAATGACTCCAATCTTGAAGCAAATCTTAATGAGGAGGCTGTCAATCATACAAGAACTCAGAAGAATCATCCTCCTCAATTGGTGATTGGTGACATCAATTCCCCAATGATCACAAGGCAACAAAGCAAGTTAGGGGGATTGAAAGACCTACAATCAGGCTTGTTATCTTGTTTTCTATCCCAGATTGAACCCAAAAAGGCTTATGATGCAATGAAAGACCCAAGCTGGATAGAAGCAATGCAAGAGGAGCTGCTGCAGTTTATGCTGCAAGATGTATGGGATCTGGTTGAACTTCCACAAGGACACAGGGCTATAGGGACAAAATGGATCTTCAGGAATAAGGAAGATGAGAGAGGGATAGTAATAAAGAACAAGGCCAGACTTGTGGCACAAGGGTACACACAAGAAGAGGGAATAGATTATGAAGAAGTATTTGCTCCAGTAGCCAGAATTGAGGCAATTAGGCTGTTTCTAGACTATTCTTCTTTCATGAAGTTCAGAGTTTATCAGATGGATGTCAAGAGTGCATTCTTATATGGGACAATTGATGAAGAAGTATATGTTTGTTATCCTCCAGGGTTTGTGTTGGGTCATCTGAAGATTTGAAGATGACCTCCTGATCTTCTATCTTATATCATCCTACTTAGAATATGTTTGAGGTTCTTTTAGCAGCTTGGTTTCTATACAAATGTTCGGTGAAGTCGAAGATCAACCGAAGAAGACAAAGAAGGAGAATATCTCTCAAAGCGGATTGAAGATAGACTCCTCAGCCTAAAGCCAAGTATGCCCACTTGATCAACACCATTGGCCAGGATGGTGCCGATCTCAGTCTTCAGGAGCCGAAGACATCTTCGGAAGCCGAAGATTTCTCAATCTTCGGAAGCCGAAGACTTCTCAGTCTTAGGAGCCGAAGACTTCTCAGTCTTAGGAGCCGAAGACCTCGGAGCCGAAGACCTCTCAGTCTTCAGGAGCCGAAGAACTCTTCGGCAACCGAAGACTCCTTAATCTTCAAGGTCTGAAGATTTCTCCAACACATTGTACTTTTCTGACAAAGTATATTTGTGATATCTTGCATTGACGTGGACCTCATCTGAAGATCAGATAAAGTAAGCTTTGTCTCCTACACTCTTTTAAGGAAAAGTCTCTACCATCCCCTGCAGGTCAACACTTCAAGCCAAAACACCTCAAGACAAAAGGTACATCCTGTACCTTGCTGAAGACCTGTGTCCATCCCTTGCTCAACAGGTGTCCCATGCATTTAATGCATGGGGCACTATAAATATGATGGATGCTTCAACATGCAAGATTACCCAGCAGAACCAACTCTACTACCTTCAAGTTCTCTAAGTGTCTGGCAACTTTCTCTCTACGAAGTTCAATTGATTTCTAAGTGTTTTACAATTGTTCTTTATTCTCTATGTGTAAGATTGTTTGAACATATCTCATATGTTCTCTTCCGCAACAATCAAAGTTTTCTATGTGTAATTCTTGATTTCAAATTAATAAGAATTAAATTAAGTGAAAAACTGTGTGTATTGTATTCAACCCCCCCTTCTACAATACTTTGCTTGTTTATTTACTGCTATTTGGGACCAACAAGTGGTATCAGACCAACAAGTGGTATCTTGCTTGTTTATCCTCCAGGGTTTGAGAATCCTAACTTTCCTGACAGAGTATATAAATTAAAGAAGGCACTCTATGGGCTACATCAAACACCAAGAGCATGGTATGACACTCTGTCTACCTATCTCTTGGAAAATGGTTTTGAAAGGGGAATAATTGACAAGACTCTTTTCATCAAAAGGAAGAAGAAGGACATCCTGCTTGTGCAAATCTATGTGGATGACATCATCCTTGGATCCACAAAAGATTATATGTGCAAGGAGTTTGAGGAGCTGATGCACAAAAGATTCAAGATGAGCTCTATGGGTGAACTTACATTCTTCCTTGGGCTACAGGTTAAACAGAAGAATGATGGTATCTTCATCAGCCAATCCAAGTATGTGCAGGATATACTTACAAAGTTTGGATTTTCAGATTCAAAGTCTGCAAGCACACCTATGGAAACACACAAACAAATTACTGCATATCTTGAGGGGGAGGATGTAGATGTTCATCATTATAGATCTATGATAGGCTCCCTCATGTATCTAACAACTTCAAGGCCAGATATTATGTTTGCTGTCTGTGTGTGTGCCAGATTTCAAGTAAGACCTAAGCAATCTCATTTTCAAGCAGTCAAGAGGATCTTCAGATATCTCAAAGGACAACCTAGGTTGGGTCTTTGGTATCCTCATGACTCACCATTTGATCTACTTGCATATTCTGATAGTGATTTGGGTGGTGCAAACTTGGATAGAAAGTCTACATCAGGAGGATGTCAATTTTTGGGTGCAAGACTAGTTTCATGGCAGTGTAAAAAGCAAACCACAGTGTCCACCTCTACAACAGAAGCAGAGTATATAGCTGCTGCAAGCTGCTGCTCTCAAGTACTATGGATTCAGAATTAGATGTTGGACTATGGTGTTACTTTTCTTCACACTCCAATCTTCATTGACAACAACAGTGCTATCAACATTGTTAATAATCCAGTCAAGCACTCTAAAACCAAGCATATAGAAATAAGGTACCATTTTATTAGAGATTGCAATGAAAAGAAGCTAATTCAAGTTTTGAAGGTACACACAAGTAACCAATTTGCTGATCTATTCACCAAAGCTTTTGATGTGGGTAGATTCACATTCTTGGTCACAAGTGTGGGCATGATAAACACTGAATAAGCCTCTTCTGATTGTCTTTATGTACCATTTCTATATAGATTCCTTCCTGCTTACTTTCTCATATTGCATTGTGCATGGTGCTACTAACTATGTGTGTTTAAGTGTTTCAGATTACCTTGCTGATTAGAAACTTGGTACTTCTAGTTAAGTTAATACTGCTCTCACTATTAATCCTGCTGCCAGTTCAAATATGGTTAAGTATGGTTACTACTGCTTGGTGGTTTATACTGCTAATGCAATGTTACTACTCCTTACCTTATTTATACTGCCAGACAGTGTTACTACTGCTGGTATGTGTTCATATTGCTAATCTGTGTTAATACTGCTAGTATGTGTTACTACTGCTAGTCTCTGTTAATACTGCTAGTCTGTGTTAATGCTGCTAGTATGTGTTACTACTGCTTATATAGGTTAGTACTGCAGGCTTGTTAATGCTGCTAGGGTACTTAGTACTGCTTCTAAATGAAACCTTCCACCTATAAATACCCTTTCTGACCGCCAAAATCCAAACGGCTCTTTGAATTTCCTACGAGTGTTCATCTTCTCTCTCTCTCTCTCTCTATCTCGAATTCTTGCTTCCCAGTTCATAAACCCTAGTAGTGATTCAATCCAAGAACGATGGCAGGACTGGTGTTTGTTGATGATCACAATGAGTTGGCAATGCTACAGAAACCCAAGCAAGCAGAGGGTTTTCATCAAATTGTGGATTTCCTAAAATCCTCCCACATCGCATACGCTTTAACTGTCAATACCACAATCTATGTGGAGCACATGCGTCAGTTCTGGGCCAATGCCTCTATACAGACTATTGATGGCAATCAGGTCATCAAATCAAGGGTTTGTGATAAACCTCTAACCATCACAGAAGGCTGTATTCACATTCATCTGCGACTAGATGATGCCTCAGGTATTACCTCTCTGTCCAAGGAAGATCTCTTCCAATCAATTAGTCGAATGGGGTATGAAGGTCCCACTGAGGTTTACAAGTTCTTCAAGAGCAAATTTTCACCTCAGTGGAGATTCTTTGTTCATACCCTTCAACATTGTATTTTTAGAAAAACAACTGGATGGAGTGAGTTCAGCAGTACCTTAGCTTATGCTCTAGTCTGCTTAGCTACCTCTAGCAAGTTTAATTTTTCTCAAATGATTTTCAATGATTTAATGTCAAACCTGGATACCAAAACCAAAAGCTTTTATATGTATCCCAGGTTTGTACAAGAAGTACTTAACCAAGAATTGACGGATTTACCCTCTTTTCAAGAGGTGTATGTACCAAAACCTCCCAAAGGGAGGGTATTCTCCAACATGAAAAGACCAAGTAAGGACTTTTCTAGACAAGAGACACCATTGTTCTCTACAATGATGGTTATGTCTCATTCCCATGGTGAGGCATCAATGTCAAAGCCCACATATGACCACCCAACTGATGACCTACCCACACCATTAATTTCAATTGATACTCCTCAGATCCCTATTGTCAAGCCAAAATCCCCCATCACCAAAACATATATAAGGAAAAAGGTATAGAAGGTTCCTTCCCTTCTTGTATCTTCACCCCCAAAGCCTACAAGCCCTCTGAGGAAGAATTCTCCATCAGAGAATATCGAAATGGAAACCATAGGGGTGTCTCCCAACCCCAAGAATGTGCTCTATAAGGAGAAGGATGAGCATGTGGGCAGTAAGGCTCACACTACTGATTCTGCACAAGGTGTAGATCAGGACAGTGTGAACATCTCTAAGACCTTCCCCACAGCAACTTTAGATGAGCAATCATCTAAGGGTCCCAAGTGCCAAGAAACCACGGGGGTAGAAGGTGCTTCTGCTAGGCAGAAGGCCTCTACTAAAAGATCCAATGATCCTTCAAGGGTGGTAAAAACACCTAAAGGAGGTGAGGATATATATACTTATGATGAATTGATGGATACTCTTGGTACAATAAGTCTGGAAGTTCACAATCAAAATTTGGAGATAAAAGAGATGAAAAAGGTGATCACTTCTCAACAAGTGCAGATTACCAAACTCAAAAAGATGGTCCTCAATTTGGTACACAAAAACAAAAGAAAGCAGTTTCTCTTGAAGAAAAGCGGGCATGATGCTTCCAAAAAGGGGGAGACTCAGGAAACCGAAGGAGAGAAGGGCATGGAATTCCAGTTTGAGGGGGAGACTGGTGCTGAAAAAGAAAAGGAGGTTGGTGCAGAAGCAGAAACAAGTGTAAAGGCAGCAGTATCTGAAAAAGCAGCAGAAATTGGTAAAGAAGCAGTAAATGAGGTAGAAGCAGAAACTGAACAAAAAGTAGAAACTGCAAAGGAGAAACCAGCAACAGTAACTGAACTGACAATAGAAGAAATAGAAATTGCTGAAACATTGGTGAGGGCAAAGCTTGACACTCCCAAGGCCACTCAAAAGACCAAGGGAGTGGTAATCAAAGAAGGTGAAACAGAGAAGAAAAGAAAAGAATTCAGTGTAGCTGAGGCCAAGAAGAAAGAGAAGGAGAAGATGATTGAGCCTGAGAAGCCATCAAAGAAGCAAACTCAAATAGAACTTGATGAAGAAATGGCCAAAAAGTTGCAAGAAGAGTTGGAAAAGGAGGAAGAGATTCAATCTGCAAAAGACAGAGAGCTTGCATTGGAAATGGCTAAAACGATTAATGAAGAATATCAAAGGAGGTTGAAGACTGCTGCTGCTGCTAAGAAAGTGACATTGAAGCAACTAGACAAAGCCAAAGAAAGCCTTCAAAGACTTTTCTAGCCAATCAAGAAAGAAGGGAAATGATAAACTTTCTGAAAGGAGTTATTGGAGTTCCTGAAGGAATGTTTACCAGCATGTCTTTTGGAAGAATAGAAGAGCTATATAAAAAGGAGATGGCCAAACTAAAAGGGGATTTCACTCAAAGGGTTGAGGTTGAAAAGAAGATAAAAGAGAGGCATGACCTCAACATACAACAACCCTTCCCTGACAGTGAAGAAGGCACTCCTATCAAAGAAAAGGCAGAAGTGAAGCAAAAAGAGACTTTAGCTCAACAGATTGGAGCTATTAAAAGAAAGAAGTCCATTGCTACCAAGCCAAAGGCAAAAAGGCCTAGAACTGAAGAAGGAAAGAAAGAACAGGAAAGTGAGAAAATGGATGCAGAACCATTAGAACAACAGAAACAGGGTGAGCAGGTTGAAACTCAAGAGCAGAATCAAGAGCCAACAACTCAACAATCAGAACAGGAAAGACAACCTGATGAACAGTTTGAGCTGTACATGACAATAACAAATGAAGAACAAGTGAAAGTTGATCCCATCTATGTGGAAGCTCCAGAGATTATCCATTGGGATACTCTAGTGGATAAAAGAACAGAGTATTTCAGAATAAAGAGAATGGGTGATCACTATGAAGTGTATGCTACATGGGGTAAAATAATCAGAAGCTGTACTAGAGTGGATTTGGAAGAAATGTTCAAGGTTGGTTTGAATCTGTATGGTGATTTACTGAAAGGAGCAGGGATGAACATTAAAAAGATGGCAATGGAGTACTTGTGCATGATGTTTGATCCTGAAAGAGTGCAGTATGTTATCAAAGACTTGCATCTTGAGAATGGATTTAAAAGAATAGATAATTGGATGTTGTTTGAAAATTGTGGAGTCTTTGTGCTAACTATTGATAAGAGCTATCATGAATACTACTTGGTGGACAAGGTGTATGACCATAGAAAAGCAAAGCTGCAAGGATTGTTGAGAGCAAAGCTGGTATGTGCTAAGGGTTCAGAAATGGCCAGAATAGTGATCAGAAGAACTATCAATCAAAGTCTGGGCCTGGATCCTAATTTGGGAAATTGAGCTGGAGTTTTGGAATCATCATGAAGATCCTAAACTGAAGAACTTAACTTCTGGATATCAAAAGTTAAGTTAGGGGGAGATTGTTGGGACTGAAAATTTGTCAAGTATGGATAATGCTGCTGGGCTTAAAGATTAATACTGCTGAAGATATTAATACTGCTACTTGAAGAATACTACTGCTTGAAGAATTACTACTGCAAGCATGGTTATTACTGTTGAGGAAGTTTATACTGCTATGGAGATTAATGCTGCTCGTGAAGATAAAGATGGATTGATACGAAAGACTAGGAGCTGAAGATAATGATGAAGATAATTATGGAATGGATGCTGAAGATCAATATTTCTTTAGTAATTATCTTGTCATATGTTCTGTATATATAGTCTAGAAGTTTTAACAAAGTTTTTAATATACGTTTAGAGAGAATTAACCTCAAGATTAGTTTTAATCCTTTCTTTAGAGAAGTATAGAATGTCTGTTGAGTCTTATCAACAGATTGAGCTTTTGTTTGTAATCATTAAGTTAATTCAATATAACTTGTGATTTGAGTTCATACAATGTTTGATTGACTTATTGTTAAAGTGTTATTCCACGACTTCTTTAACATAGTTTCTGAGTGTTTAGTTTAAATTTTTGTTTAGAATTTCGATCCTGACAGTCGTCCACGATAACAATAACATATTTCTTTCCGCCTAAGCTTTGCTGTAGATCCCAGTGCAGTGCAAATCAGAATAAAAGCAATCAAAGATGAACAGATTATAGGCCACAACAACTAGTCATATGATTGATATTACTTCAAAGGGTTTAGGTTTACAGAGAGAATTTCTGATAAGAGTTTGTAAACCTAATGACTAGAAAACTGAATAATGAACTTCTAACCTTACAAATGAAATAGAAAACAACTTTAAATACTTAGGCACGCAGGCCTGACGGGCTTATGGGCTTGGGCCCATCTAATTAATTAACTTTAGAATAATTACATTACGAACCCTTATAAATACTTTATTCCACTTTCAACACACAGGACTTTCAGTCCTAACAATCTCCCCCTAAAGTTGAATAAAGCATTTATCTTCTTGAAATCTTCAAACATTGATCTTCTTTCCCTCTTGAATCTTTGAAGAACTTTGATGTTGCTTGAATTCATGTCTTTCCACGCTCCCCCTTTAATAAAGCTCTTGTTCTTCATAGTATCAACTTTGTAACCAGATTCAATGTACAGTAGCCTCGACTGAACGCACTATCAAGCAGCTTTCAGCTGTAAAAACTCAATCACATCGGATCAGCACACAATAAAGATAATGTGAGAGTTACTTGACATTCCACGATGCATCTTCAGTTTAAAACAAAGAATCTGTCTTTGAACCGCGAGTTGAATAGGCTTTCAGCTTAAGAACTTGTTTCAATCAGCTCGTAGGAGGAATAATGAAGAAACTTGTAGCAGACACCACATGATACGGAAAAGAATCAATACAAACTTTGAAAACTTCACTGTCTTTAGACAAACAAATTTAGCATTAAACTTTGAAATTGAACTTTGAAATTGAACTTTGAATCTTCATCTCTTTGATCTTTAGACCGTCTTCAGAAAAACAAACTTTCTTTCTTCAAAACTTTGAAATTGAACTTTGAAAACTTCTCCCCCTTTTTGATGATTGTGAGCACCATGATCATCAAAACTTCTTCAATTTCAACGCATTCTTTGATCTCCCCTTTATGATAATATGATATTCTTCGTCCTTTGATCTGAGTATCCGTCAATTCATGAAATGTATATATCCGAATCTTTTCAAATTCAGACATAATGGACAATGTAACCCTGATTCAACAGATGAAACAGTTAGTATGCCTGTAAGTAGCACAGAGCCACTTTGTACAACGGATGTACATTGGAAAGGAGTTTTTGTGATGTTCACTCCCCCAAGGCTTCCATTCAATCATTGGAAAACCACAAAGGAATTTTCTATGAATGTTATGACAAGAAAACTCATTCCTTGTGTGCTCGTGAAAGTGTAGAAATGATTGAAGCTACTTAGCTTGATTAGGCTCAAATTGTGTAAACTGTTGAGACAACAACAGATATTACACGGACTCAATGTGTATGAAAGAGGTGCGAAGGTGGGGCAACTTTCCTTCTTTTTCAATATCTAAATATTCCAAATGAAGACTAGATAGCAGATATGCTACGTCCCCAAAGAAAATGAAACATTTCTTTGTTAAGAAAGAAACGAGTGGCTGGTGGGGTTATAGCAAGAGTTAGCATGGGCTCACTGCCTGTTTCAATGATTGTCACCAAAGAATGTGAACCAATCAGAATATGTGGCTGCCCGAATCAGAAAGTGGTTGGTGCAGAGTTCTGATATTCTTTTAACTCTGTTCTCACACCCTCTTTCTTTTTAACATTAAAGCTCACTTCTAACCAAACTCTCTTTTTCATTTTTCCGCTCCACACAATGAGAAAAACTCAATCAGATGAGTTATCTCCCCCACTCTTTGATTTATGACCCCTCACCCCTCAAATCACTCTAGGATAACTTCCGGGGTAGGAAACACTGGTTAACGTGAATCCATGGAAGTTCTGTTTAAGTTCTCACACAAAACCCATGTAAGTCCTAAAAAGAATAGTAGCTCAACAGTTTAACTTGAACATTTAAGCTCAAATAAGATAACACTGTCAGAAAGTATGCTCAGGAGATTTGAGCCATTGAACTTTGAACAGACTGACAATGTACCAATCAGATCAACTAAACAGGTTAGGGTATCAAAGAACTGGATATTTTGTTTATATGAACAAATATAAACAATTTAGCAATGAAAGCACAAAATTAGAAATTATGATTGAAGCTCAACAACATTGAATTTCTAACGGGGGTATTACCATCGAAAAATTGGTTCATTATGAGACATGGTAATAACAAATACAAACGAAGTACTGAACCTGTGTGTGTGAATACGTTGCAGTATAAAGACAAGATAATACGCAAGTATTGATCTTTAGAAACACACAGTTAGTTAAACATTAAAGCTCAAAACTGAAAAACATTTAAAATCACGCTTCTATATTCATAAAATCTTTTGAGAACCAGAAGTGGTTTGAACATTTCAGAAACTGTTTTTCATGCTTGAAAGTTGTTCTTCTTTCAAACAATCAGAGATCTAGGATTAGAAGATATTTACCTTTTAAGCTCCCCCTCAAATCATGATAGAATGATATAAATCTATTAAGCTCCCCCTGGATATTTGCAACATATCCAAGTCTGAACGTTGACGAACGGGTCCTGATCTGTCATATGATCAGAAGCCAAACTTCGTTGAAGTCCGGGTTCTAAGCTAATTTACTTAGAAGCCATTGTTCTTCTACTCCCCCTTGATAGTAGGTGCCTGCAACAAAGAATCGGTTTTCGGCTTTGGTACCCACTGGTATTTGGGTCCATGAATGTTAGTTGCAGTTCTTGTGGGGGATATAGAATAAGAACCATACCAGAAGTGATCTCTGGTTTTGTGAATGTGATCATGTGTACGACAATAAGAACAGTGGTATTTCTTACCTGACAACCTAAGTAGTTGATCTCTCGAGTAGATGTGATCATGTTTACCTTTACTCGCATTGTTCTTCTTGGTATTAAACGCATGTACACACGATTCTCTTTCTTTCAGCTCATCTTTCACTGGTTTCTTCTTCCAGACCAGTTCCTCATCTTTGTATCTCCTCGTTCTTTGAGGTGTACCTGAACCATCTATATTGCTATCATAGAAAAGGTTAGTTTTACGAATCCGATCAAAAGAGTTAACTGACCTTTGTGGAGAGACAGATTTCTGATTTGTACTTGATACAGACTTTTCAAGCACTTTAATCGTTGAAGTAAAGTTATCTCTTTCTTGAATAAGCAGGTCAATCTTCTTCGTGAACTCAGACTTCGTTTTCTGCTCTTTTAGAGCCTTCTCACATAGTTCAGATAACTTGGCAGTAAGCTTTTTTATCTTAGTCTCAAACAAGCTTCTTTCTTCTTCAAATCCCTTCTCAGCATTGTTTCTTTGGCCAGATATTTCTTTGAAGACACCGACATTCTTTTGTTCAATGGACTTCTTCTCTTTGACAAACTTCTCTCTTTCTAGAATGATTACTTTCTGAAAATCAGAAACTTGCTGAGAAAGTTTTATGCATTTCAGCTCAACTTCTTTCTTCTCATCAGCACATTTTCTCGAGAATTCTGAGAACTTCTTTGCGAAAGATTTCTCTTTAGTCTCAAAATCAGATTGGTGTTTAGCAAGCAGTTGCTCCAAATCAGATAAACGCTTTTGAAGATCTGCATTTGCATCTTTCAGTTCAGAAATCTTTTCCACAGAACTTTCAACAGAGACTGTTTGCTGAGTTTTAGCTTCCAAAATAGAGATCTTTCCTTTTAGCTCAGAGTTCTCAGCTTCCAATTCTCTTCCTGTTAATAAACCCTTTGTCCCTAACACCAACCATTCAGTACAATCCCACCGCTCTTTTCCTGTCATGTTGTTAGACTTTATTTGACCAATTATTTCACTAAAAATGTCACTAATAAATTCACACGAAATACTATATGTCATATAATTTCGAGCTACATTGTTAGCCCACTCTCTTTTCTCCTGTTCCACAGGCGAAACTTCTGTCGGAATTTGGGATTGCATCTCTCCTTCAGTCAGTGATAATCTGATATAGGGACCCACCTCATGTTCATCTACAAAACACAAAAAATCAGCTTTCCACTCTTCATATTCTCTTTTGGACCGCAGCCTTGGTAGGTTCATCATTTTGATCGTATCGAATAGACTGTATTCGCTCCGGCTTTGAAGAGAGATGAAACTTGAAAGTGCAGGGACCAAAAGTGACAACGTGTGAAACTTGAAAGTTTAGGGTCACAAATGACACGCTGAGTCCTTGAAGTACGAGGGCTAAAAGAAATGCACTGCAAAATGATCGTGAGACAAAAAATTTGACCCTTTTTTTTTACTCTTTTTTTTTTATTTTTTAAAATAAACCCGGTCGAGCAAGGGTATCGGTCAAAGCAATCTATCGGTCGAACAAAAAGACCGGAATATGCAAGATATCGGTCGAAGGGTAAGACCGGAGTAGCAAGTACCCGGTCGAATGGCAAGACCGGAGTAGCAAGTACCCAGTCGAATGGCAAGACCGGAGTATCAAGTACCCGGTCGAAGGACGAAGACCGAAATAGTCGAGTATCGGTCCAATGCTAGACCGGAAACCACTAAGATCCGGTCGATGCACCTACCCGGTCGAAGGGAAAGACCGGGGAATACTAAGGTCCGGTCGAAGGGAATGACCGGAGATCACAACTACCCGGTCGAAGTAAGGACCGGTGTTTACAAACTCTCGGTCGAAGGCTCGGGTCGAATAACTATCGGTCAAAACAATAATACGATAAACACAAATAACAGATAAGATCGATTATCATAAAGGACCGATAAACACGAAGAATCGACCGAAGAACTCGATGAATTTCTGGGATTCGACCGAAACCAAACTCAGAAATTTCGATCCTTCGATCGAATGAAACACACAATAAATCAATCAAAAATTCGACCGGATGCGATAAAACATAGAACTCATTTAGGCCGAAGGTTTGCAAATAGAAAAATCCAGATTCAATCGATAGCAAAAAGAAATTTTTTTTCCAGAAGAGAACTTTCGATCGAAACACAGACACAAAACAAACCTTAACTTTGCAGATATCAATTAATCATATACACACAGAATGTAAACACTAACAATCAATTAAATCAAGTAAAGCAATTATCACAAGTAATTGATTTTAGGGTTTTAGACAAACCTTTTTACTGGATCAAACCTTTTTGCCTATCTGCTTTGATACCAATTGTAGATCCCAGTGCAGTGCAAATCAGAATAGCAGCAATCAAAGATGAACATATTATAGGCCACACCAACTAGTCATATGATTGATATTACTTCAAAGGGTTTAGGTTTACAGAGAGAATTTCTGATAAGAGTTTGTAAACCTAATGACTAGAAAATTGAATAATGAACTTCTAACCTTACAAATGAAATAGAAAACAACTTTAAATACTTAGGCACGCAGGCCTGACGGGCTTATGGGCTTGGGCCCATCTAATTAATTAACTTTAGAATAATTACATTACGAACCCTTATAAATACTTTATTCCACTTTCAACACACAGGACTTTCAGTCCTAACATTTGCGTTCGCATCGGACCACAAAGATCCATATGCAACAACTCTAATGGAGAACTGGTACTAGGTTCAGGCTTCGGTTTATGTGGAGCTCTCTTCATCTTCCCTTTTTCACACGCTGCACACAAGTGTTCTTTCTCGTATCTCAACTCAGGAAGTCCATTCACCAATCTGCCTTTGACCAGTTTGTTGATATAACAAAAATTCAGGTGTGACAGCCGTTGGTGCCAAAGCCAACTTTGCTGCATCGAGGCTTTTGTCAGTAAGCAAACCTGATTTTCAATCTGGACCTTTGCAAGATTGATGGTATAGAGGTTGGATTTTCGAGTGCCTACTAAGAGTTCTTTGCCGTCTTCAGTTCGCACCGAGCAACTCTTAGCTTTGAAATTTACCTGTAATCCTTTGTTGCAGAACTGGCCAATACTGAATAGGTTGTGCCCTAATCCTTCTACATAGCTCACCTTCATTATCATTACTTTGTCGTGTACCACATCACCATAGCCCAGAATTGGTGAAAATTGATCATTTCCAAAACGTACATTTTCACTGAATTTCTCTATATAATTAGACAATAAAGCTTTCTGCCCAGTCAAATGCTTGGAACAGCTGCTATCCATGTACCACATATGCCGAGTCTGCAAGAAAAATCAGGAAACAATAGATTTAGGTACCCATTTAAAAACGGGTCCTAACAGATTAGCACATGATTTTGGTATCCATTTAAATATGGATCCTCTTTTCCTTTGAAAACTTTTGAAAACATTTGGTTTAGAAGAATAAACATGATAAGATCCAAACCAATCATTAGAATAATGATAACAAGCAAAATCATTCCACCGATAAGTATAAGATTGAGTAGTAGGACGAGATAATTGGAACAATTGCTTTATTGAATATCACTTGTAAAGAATTACAAGGTTTTGTTTATTAATAGCAACTTTACCAACTACATCATTAACACTACTATCAGATCTATCAGTAACTACATCAGGAATTGATTCCGCCTTCTCATCAGTCTTCTTTTTAGGTCACCATTCAGTTCTTTCTTAAGACCTTTTCTTTCTTATATCTGAAACAAAGAATTTAGATTTATTAGGAAAATCAGATTTCTGAGATTGATTTTTCTTGTGTTTACTAGTGTTGATCCGTTTCTGTGAGCGTTGTTTCTTATGTTTCTTACCCTTAGCATAGTAATCAGCATTCACAGAAACTGATTCACCAACCTTAGTTGATGATTCGCGTTTTTCATACACACTAGGTAAAACTTGACCATTAACAACAAAAGTAGAATGATCTGGAAGGTTAGCATTGAAATCAAACATATCAATCTCATTCACACATCAGAATTTAAGAAATCATTTGCAGACTCAAATAAATCATCAAAATCAGATTCAGAAGTATGAGGTGCTTTAGAGGATTTAGAACACTCTTTAGATTCAACTTTAAAAATTGTGTTCTTTATAACTGTTGAAATTACAACTTTTTCAATGTCAGCCAATATTCTTTCATTAGATAACATATTTTCAAGCTCGATTATTTTTCTTTCTAAAATGAGTGGAGGAACATAAATTTTAGCTTCAACAGGTTTTGCCTCCAACTCCTTTGACGAATAACTTTCAAAATACTCATTTGAAAGACATTTTGGCTGATCTAAAATGTAACTATCATTCAACTTTTGATAGCAGAATGGTAGTTGCATTTTCTTTAAGTTCTTTATTTTCTCATCCTCTTTAGCTTCTACTTCGTCAGGTCATTTGGTAATAAATTTGGATTTCAAATGAGGATATTTTCCAGCCACAAAAAGATAATCAAAATTATACAAAGCTGGTTGTTTTCTGATAGCTTTCTTTAGATAGTGTGGGTTTTCCTAACCGAGACCCCACTTCTCTCTAACATCAGCTTCCTCATTCGGAGTGTTAAGAAAAATAGTTTGATCTGTTTGACCTCGTGTATAAAGTTTGGATTCCAAACCATTTACCTTCTTTGCTAAGTTCTTGTTTTTAACCTGCAATTTATAAGCATTTAGAACATATTCTTGCTTTTCAGAAATAGACTTACACAATTTAGATTCAAAATCAGAAATCTTATTTTCAAAACAATCTTTTTCTAGTTTAAAATCAGAAACAGATTTGCGAAGAGAATCAATCAAATCTTTGTTCCCAACAACTTGCTTGTTAAGATCAAAGATCTTTTGATTTTTCTTTTCAACTCTGTTCTTTTCCTTTTTCAGTTTCTTTTGAAGATCTTGAAGTTTGACCATCATAGCTTCCATTTTAACCATAAAATCAGATTTGGAAATATTATTTACCTCATCAGCAGTTTCTTCATCCGAATCATCATACTTCACTGTGTCACCCATCAAACACATGTGAGCTGATTCTTCTTTTACCTCTTCATTTGAATGATCTAGCCAATACTCGTCTTCAGCCATTAATGCCTTGTCAGCTTCTTGTTGCTTGGCCAAGAGAATTTTGTTCTTGTAGTATTCCGAGTTCCGAACCTTTGGCTTCCGACAATATTTAGCATAATGACCGACTTTGCCGCAGTTGTAGCACTTTATCAGACCACCTGTCTTCTTTTCAGCACCAGCATAGTCATTCAGATATTTCTTTTTCTCTTCCGACTTTCTCTCCACATACCGATTCTCTTCATATCTCTTTCCTTCAACTCTTTCCCGATGTTCATGATTCTTTGAACTTGATGAAGAATACCTCTGTGTGTTTGAACCCGGTTTCTTGTAGAATTTCTTTTGGAACGCTCGGGTCAGGAGAAGCATAACTTGTTTGAGATTTTCTCCATCATCACTATCTGAATCTGAATCGGAATCAGAACTGGGAATCACAACTTTCTTCTTCTTTTTCTTCTCTTTCTTTTCTTTCTCTTTCTCTCCAGCTACTAAGGCTATTGGATCAGAAACTTTATCAGATTTCTTCTTTTCAGCTCTTTTCTCTTCCACTTCTTCCTCATTCTGACACAAAGTCTCATAGACTTCATGAAGAGGTATGTCGCTCAAGTCCTTCATTTGTTTCATCCTGCGCGTGTGCTTTTTCCATTCCGGTTGTAGGATGCTTAGAAACTTGACGTTGTTTTCTATCTGCTTCTTCTTCACTTTGTTCTTTGAGAGTTCATTCAGAAGAAGCACAAACCTCTCATAGGTTTCCTCTAGGCTCTCATTTTCTTTTGCTTTAAACTCTTCGTAGCTATTTATGCAGTTAGCCACCTTCATCTGATTGCCTACTTTGGAACCCATCATCATATTTTGTAACTGATCCCACATTTTCTTTGCATTCACCTTGTAGCTATCTATCTTGATATATATCTCATTCGGAATACTCTGGATTAGAAGAGATCTTGCTTGCTTGTTTGCTTTAAATCGGCTTTTCTGCTCCTCAAAATATTGTGCAAAATCCATCGGAACAGTTCTCATCTTTTGCACTCTGTCCTCGTCTCCATCCTCACTGTCTGAGGATTCATCATCAGGTATTTGGACAGTCGGTGGAATCATGGGACCTTCTGTAATTGAAAGCAGAATGTTTTCCCCATTTGCATGCGATCAACAAAATCCAGAAATCTGTCTTTCCATTGCTCATATTCTCCTTTGAAGAGAACAGGAGGCTTGACGTCCGTACCAATAGAAAGAGCATCTTTTGAAGTCATCTTGATCTACACTGTTTACTGATTGTCAAAATTCAAAAAGTAAAGCTGGATCTACAAAAATCAAACTTAGTTAAATTTCAGAAAAATTCAGAAAAATTTTCTAAGTATGAAACTCGCATACCAAATAAACCTAAACAAAACGCGCAAATGCCTTCTTGCGAGTTTGAGAAATGCGCACAAAGAAAGTTGCGTGAAGTCACTTCTCGCATACAATGATGTGCGAGTTTGTGCTTCGTGCACGACACTACTTACGTGAACCAAGGTTCGCACACAATGTACTCTGCGAGTTTCTACTTCTCGCACACCACAATGTGCGAGTTTTGAAACTTCTCGCAAGACATTTGCGAGTTAGACACTTAGAATATTTTCAAAAACCAACTTCACGCTAAATGTAAACGCGCAAGAACAGGAACTTGCGAGTTCTAAACTTAAAAAAAACGCAAGGATACTTCATGCAAACACCAAAACGTGCACGACACTATTTCTCGCAGATGCAACTTCGCGCACAACAAGGAGTTTGAACAGTAGAAACTCGCACCTAGTTATGTGCGAGTTTTAGCTTCTCGCACGACTCTATTAGTGAGTTCTTCACTTCAAATTCAAAATAGTTCTCTGCGAGTTCTTTGAGGCTTGCGAGTTCTTTCTTCTGCAAGTTCTTCGTTAGCACGAATCTCTGATCTAGCGAGTTCTTCACTTGTTGAACTCGAAACTTGATTTTTCCATTGAAATCGATTGAAACTTTTATCAATTGGCTTGAAAATTTGCAGATGGATTCTAATACAAGATTCGAATACAAACCTATCAATCTATTACAACAAGAAACAAAAATTGATACATTTTCGATCCAATTTCAGTGCGTACAGACTCGAGTTCAAAATACGTACAACAAACCAAAATTCACCCTAATCCAATGCGAATTAGCCTAAGTAAATCAAACACAAACTGTTGTAGCTATCAATTCGATTCTATTACAAACAAGTTTGCATTTAAAACAACATAAAATCGATGAAATCAAATCGAACAGTACATCTTGCGAGTTCGTCCATTTACGATCTGAAATTCTTCAAATTTGATCCAACCTTTCTGAATTATTTTGCTCTGATACCAATTGTGTGTCCTACAATCAATATAGATCAAGATTATAACATGAAATTTCCAATTAAAAACACTCTTGTATTGATTTGAATTCAACGTACACTTGTTACTCTCTCTATCTCAAGAACACTCACAACACTGAATTAGTCATATGTCTAAAAACACGCACAACACAATATATATACTAAAGCTAGAAACGCGCTAAACACTGTTCACGCATACAACTAAAACGCGCAAACAACTAAAACAGAAAATATACAATGTTGACTGTGACTTTTATTACACTAGACATTGACTTTGATGCTGAGAGTTGACTTTAGCTTTGACTTCTTGTACTTTGACTTCTGGTCTTCAAGATCTTGTATCCAACATATTTATGCTCTAACACTAGTACTAGGAGTGCAACATTTCATGTGGACAATAATACGAAAAGCGTTCATCATGTCGAAAATTTCAACCAGAACCATAAAGTACATGAATATCTCGCATTCTAGCTCTATAGGTCCACTAAATCACCTTGTATTCCTTGTAAGAATGAATTTTTTTTGTATTATGTCCTTAGCTTTAGGATGGTCTCATTCCTGCCTTGACTAAGGATCAGGGTTTGCAAAAGTTCTAGGTATTCGAGAGAGCACATTATGATGGTGGTGTTACCTCTTGTGTTGCAGAAGTCAACAGTTGCAATTTGGTTAATTGCCTCATTTTGCCTTTCACTCAAAATAGAATGTGTGTATGTGTATTTTGCAACACGCTGATCATTATGTCATGACCATGCTGTCCCACTTGGTCATGCCGAAACATATATGTGTCATTTCCCCAAAGTTCTTTATTGGTGACAAAATTTGTTTTGATGACCCAAATAATTTACTAGTTTGACACATTAGTTCTATGATATATGTTTTTGTTCATATTCATTAGAACTTATGTACATATGCTCATTTCCATTATAATTTCCATTTGATACTAATATCTTAACAAGGTTCCTATTAATATAATATTTTAGTGACTATTAATCTTGTATCATCATGAAAATGACTGTAACACACTAAATTTTAGAGTAATTTAAAATTTTGAAAATTCGGCAATATGACGTTTGAAATTGGAGTAAACCACCCAAACAGGTAAATGTATAATAGCGTTTACAAAACCTGCGCATGAATATGGGAACTAACAACAAACTAATCTAAATACATCCTATCTAGATTACATTGGTTGTCAATCCAAAATTCCAAAATAATAAAGTCGTCTAAACGCAAAGACTCCAAAAATCTATCATCTCAAAAATGCCTCAAGCGTCCACACTCATCACTCAAACCTTTGGCAACCTACCACTAAGGGTACATGTTATACACATCATTTGAGAAAAAGTGTTAGACTTAAATTTTAGTGAGAACGCACAGTTTATATAAAAATTGAGAAATAATTTAAGTGCGACAATAAATAATCTTTTCCAAAGAGTTGAGTTTACAAAAGGAAATAACAACCACATAGTGACCTTTCGGTCCATAATACATTTGCGATGACGGGGGAGACCCGATTTCCAAGGATCGTGGCGAAACACAAAAGTAAGTCACTCTTCGAGTTGTGATCTCAATACTTGGACCCATGGCCACGAACAACACCGGCTCGTACTCAGATGTGGGGGAGGGCACCCGAGGATCCAAGTCATACTAATTCACTAGGATTAAATTTACGGCCCATGGCTAGTAACCGGTCCCACATAACCGTACCAAATTGTCTACGAGGACCCAATGTCTCAACTAGCTACATACGGGAAATCATCCCAAAAATAAACCAATACCTATTCTCATGGATCCAATAGTAATAGTCTAAGGCTCGTCACAATTTCTTTTGTGACTAATTGATATCAATGCACATAGTTATCCTAAGAGAACTTTCTTAACACAATTTCTTTGCAATAGTTTACCCTTAATGCATTTAAACCCTAAAGTAGATTTGTTAGGATTTATTTCCACTTCTCATACAAAATATCTTCAAACAATGCTTTTTCCAATACTTTACAACATTTTAAGATCAAACCATAACCATTTTTAGGTTACCCTCAATTCCAACCAAAATCTCCATTTTAGGAAACCCTAGTTATCTAAAAAATGGTGTTCCATCATGTTTTTACTCATAATTAAATAAATGGATCATGAATAGTATACCAAGTAAGCTTTCTACAATAGTTCTTCCAAAAACAAGGTTAGAACCCTAAAATCTCCAAAACCCATTTTTGGGTTAAAATCTTGCAAACAATAAAATGTAAACATGGAGATGATAATAAGTTCAAAAGTCTAGATTTGATGTGTATAAGGTTTAAAAGAGTTGGGTGTATTCACAATGTGGGTTTTATTGAAAACCTTAGGAAACCCTAGAACTTCGTTGGGCGAGGTTGAGAGGTGAGGAACCCTTGACCCAAACTTCTTGATTACACCTTGAGGAGGAAAAATCCCTTGGAACTTACAAGATTTGGTGTAATGAATGCACCAAAATCAACTTTAATGCTTGAGGTTTGGCTCTAGAGAGAACAAGATGAAGTAGATGCGAAATAAATGAGATTTAGGGCTAAAAATCAAGCATTTAAAATTCCAGTGCCCGTCGGCGATTGTGCCAAGCGAAAGTGACAGAGTCACAATCGCGAGGCAATCTCGCGTGGCTAGTACCGAGAGCTCGGTGACTCGGGAGATTGTGCCAAGCGAAAGTGACTCTTATCACAATCACGAGGCACTCTCACGGATACCGTACCGAGAGCCCTCAGCCCCTTACGCGATTGTGACCTCAGCGATAGTGACCCTATCACTATCACAGGGCACTATCACCCTAAATGTACCGAGGCCCAAAATTTCATATTTTCGTACCCACTCACTTATAAGTCGTTCATCACTTAAGGTAACCCAGTTTTAAATCAAATATTTCAAACAAAGGGTCCTTAATGTAAATGAAGGTACGAGTTCACTTACGGAAAATTTGGGGTGTTACAATCCTCCCCAACTTGGAAGATATTTCGTCCTCGAAATCAACACTTATACGAAAAGATGAGGATATCTCCGTCTCATACCCTCTTCAGCTTCCCAAGTCACATTGGCTACACGGTGATGCTTCCATTGCAATTTGACCATCGTGACCTCTTTGTGATGCAATTTCTTGGACTTCCTTTCTAGGATAGCGTCGGGTTCCTCCACACACCGGTTACCCTCGTCCACTTTGGTCTTAGAAAGAGGAATGTCGCTTTCCTCTTCCGCCAAACACTTCCGAAGGTAACAAATATGGAACGTGTTGTGAATCCCGTTCATCTCTGGTGGAATTTCCAATTGGTAGGCTTGCAAGCCCACATGCTGAAGTACCATGAAGGGTCCAACGAAACGGGGACTCAACTTCCAGTGCCTTCTGAACCGGATAATGCCCTTCCATGGCGACCCCTTACGCATTACACGGTCACCCACTTGAAACTCCATCGGCCTCCTCTTCTTATCGGTATAGCTCTTTTGCCGATCTTGAGACGCTTTCAACCGTTCCCGAATACTCTATAACTTATCGACCGTCTCTTGCATGATTTTGGATCCGGCGAATTGCTTCTTTCTCCACTTCAAGCCAACACACGGGAGTCCTGCACTTCTATAAGGCTTCAAACGGTGCCATCCCAATACTCGAGTGGTAGATATTATTGTACGTGAACCCCACCAAAGGTAGGTGAGAGTCCCAACTACCACCGAAGTCGATGACACAAGACCTTAACATGTCTTTGAGCATTTGGATCGTCCTTTCGCTTTGACCATCAGTTTGAGGGTGGTAAGTCGTACTCAAATTTACTCGCGTACCAAGCTCTTTCTACAAACCATCCCAGAAGTTCAAAGTAAACCGACTATCGTGATCCGACACAATCGACAAGAGCACCCCGTGCCTCGAAACCACTTCATCGATGTAAAGCTTTGCCAACTTGTCCATCGGTAGTGTCTCACGCATGGCCAAGAAGTGAGCGCTCTTGGTCAACCGATCAACTATCACCCATATGGTATCATGACCTCGAAGAGTTTTGGGCAACTTAGTCACAAATTCCATGGTAATATGCTCCCATTTTCATTCGGGGATCTCCAAGGATTGAAGACTCCCATACGGTCGTTGATGCTCGGCTTTCACTTGTAAGCATGTCACACAACGCTCCACGTAACGTGCTACATCAAGTTTCATTACCGGCCACCAATAATGTAGTTTCAAGTCTCTGTCCATCTTTGTACTCACCGAATGAATGAAATATTTAGACTTATGGGCATCCTCGATAAGAAGTTCCCGATTGCCTCCGACCTTGGGCACCCATATACGACCATTGAACAATTTCACCCCACGGCCATCTTCCGTTAAGAGCAAACGTTGCTTCGTCATAACCTCCTCTTTGAGATTTCCCTCCAATAAGGCTTCTACCTAAGATGCCTTAATCCTCTCAATTAGGCTTGACGTGAGTCAATTCTTGAAAGGGTAGCACGAATGCTTCCTCTATAGTCCTTCCGACTTAATGCATCGGCCACAACGTTCGCCTTACCGGGGTGGTAAAGCAACTCACAATCGTAATCCTTGAGTAACTCGAGCCACCGTCTTTGCCTCATGTTCAACTCTTTTTTATCAAAGACGTATTTCAAACTCTTATGATTCGTGTAGAGTGTACATTTCGTGCCATAGAAGTAATGCCGCCAAAGCTTTAACGCGAAAACCACCGCCGCCAACTCCAAATCATGGGTAGGGTAATTCTTCTCGTGAACTTTGAGTTGTCTGGAGGCATAGGCGATCACTTTGCCTCTTTGCATCAACACGCAACCCAACCCCATCTTTGAAGCGTCGCTATAGACCAAGAAGTCTTTCGATCCTTCGGGTAACGACAAAATTGGGGCTTCACACAACTTCTTTTGTAACGTCCGGAACGCCTTCTCTTGCTTTTCGGTCCAAACAAACTTCACATTCTTCCGAGTCAAAGCAGTCAAGGAAGAAGTGATTTTGGGGAAGTCTTGAATGAATCTCTGGTAATATCCCGCCAATACCAAGAAACTCCGGATCTCGGATGGACTCTTGGGAGGTTCCCAATTCATAATGGCTTCAATTTTGGAGGGGTCCACCTTCACTCCATCTCGAGTGACAAAATGACCCAAGAATTGAACCTCTTCAAGCCAAAAGTCGCACTTAGAGAATTTGGCATACAACCTTTCTTTCCTCAACACCTCTAGAAATTCACGAAGGTGTTGCTCGTGTTCCGACTCACTCTTGGAATACACAAGTATGTCATCAAGGAATACGATGACCGACTTGTCTAGGAATGGTCGACACACTCTATTCATCAAATCCATAAACACCGCCGGTGCGTTCGTTAGGCCAAACGGCATCACAAGAAATTCGTAATGGCCATAACGCGTTCTAAAGGTCGTCTTCGGGACGTCTTCTCCCCTCACCTTCACTTGGAGGTATCCCGAACGCAAATCGATCTTTGAGAAACACCCCGGTCCTTGGAGTTGGTCGAACAAGTCATCGATCCTCGGAAGCGGATAACTGTTCTTCACCGTTGCCTTATTCAGTTCACGATAATCGATGCACATTCTCATTATGCCATCCTTATTCTTGACAAACAGGACCGAAGCTCCCCAAGGTGACAAGCTCGGTCTTGTAAAACCCTTCTCTAGAAACTCTTGGAGTTGAGCCATCATTTCTTGCATCTCCGATGGCGCCAACTGGTAAGGGGCCCGAGCAATCGAAGCCGCCCCCGGTATAAGATCAATCTGGAACTCGACTTGACGATCGGGCGGTAAACCGGGCAAGTCATCTGGAAAGACATCGGGAAACTCTCGCACCACCTTCACGTCTTCAAGCTTCTTCTTCTCGATCTTGGCGTCAATCACGTATGCCAAAAAGGACGAACATCTTTTCACCAAGCACTTTCGTGCCTTAGCTATGGTGATAACCGCCACATAGCCCTTTCTCCTTTCGCCATAAACTATTACCATTTCACCATCCGATATAGGGAGTCGGATCAGTTTCTTGGAGCATAGGACATCAACATGATTGCTTGCCAACCAATCCATGTCGACAACCACATCAAACTGCCAACGACCATCAACATCAAGTCGATTGGGAATTCCTTCCCATCAATATCGCGGATTAATACTTGTCTACCGTTCTCTATCTCTACCACTAAAGCATTCTCTAGACTATTAGTGGGCATAGCAAGCTTTTGACGAAACGATTCAGATATGAAAGAGAAACTGGCACCCGAATCGAAAAGTACACGAGCAGGTACGGAGTTTAGGAGAAACGTACATGATACCACGTCGGTGGATGCCTTGTCCTCATCGGTTGTCATCTGAAAAGCTCGACCCGGAATCGTAGATGGGTTTCCCGTCTTCTCTGGTGCGCTACCCGACTTAAGCTTCGGGCAATCTCTCTTCACATGCCCCGATGCCTTGCACTCGAAGCAAATATTTCCTCTCACTGGGCAGTCTCTAGTGGGGTGATTAGCTTTCCCACACTTAGCACAAGGGTGAGGAGTGGTGTTACAGTTTCCATGGTGCTTGCTTCGGCACTTCTGGCACCACCTAGCTTCTTGTCGGTTGTCAAAATTTTGATTCCCAACGAAAGGTCGAGGTCTCTTGGGAGGTCCGAAATTGCTCTCCCACTTCCGTTTCTCTCCCACCACCACAGCTTTCTCCACCTTATCTCTAGCATAGACATCTTCCATGATCTGTGCCTCCTCTATGGTCTCACGAAGATTAGAGGCCTTAGAGTTGCGGACCATCGACATCATGTCCGCCGGTAGGCCCTTGAGGTAGGCCTTTATCTTCTCCTTCTCTGTTGGGGCCACATGCCTTACTAGCCCCAATTTCTCCATGAATCGATGGGTGTACTCCCTCACCGTCATGTTCCCCTTCTTTAGAGACCGGAACTCTTCTTCAATGCGATCTAAGGCCCTCTCATTGCAGTACTCCTCCAGAATTTTCTGCTTGAATCCGGCCCAAGTCAGTTGAGCCAAAACAGTAGAGGTGAGGGTGGACTTGGTGACATTCCACCACGTGAGTGCCATGTCCCAAAGCATTTGGGGACCGAACTTTATCCTCTGATCTTCCCCGCACTCAAATGAGTCGAAGGCCTGTTCGATCCTCTGAATCCACTTCATACAAGCAACAGGGTCTTTAGAACCGGAGAACTCCGGTGGCCTGCAACCTAGGAAGGATTTGTACGTGCAATCTCTCTTGCCTTGCCTTACTTTGGTAATTATTGGTTCGTCAGTCCGGTTCACGTGTCCCGTACCACCGGAACTAATCACCTAAATGTTCTCCACAACTGTTTCATTCCTCCGGTTGCTCATATCACGGTCCTTGAACATTTTCAGAAGGGATTCCTGCTGCTTGGCCATCACATCATTCATCAATTGCATCAGATTGGCCATCATCTCGGATTGGGGAGTTACATCCCGAATAACTGGGTTGGACGAAGCCAGGTCCACCCGTGGAATGATATCAGACCCTCCGCCTAGAAATAGTTGGGTAGATGGGCGTATAGCGACCTCAACCCTCTCTGGTTGATTAGCCGTTAAAGCAGTCGCCTCTCCACCATCCACACGCGTACTAACCATCCTTAATCTGCCACATACACACAAAAAGGGAAGTAAGAATGGGTTAAACGAATTCAACACAATGAAACGTACTAATGCACTTATTAATCATCGTAACAATAGTACATCAAGCATGCTCACGTAACAATATATTCATAATAGCATTAGCTAAGTGAAATTATGAACATGTTTTACACAAGAAGTATCGTTACCATCGTTATGATTTTCAATTAGTACACTTCCGTCGACTTCTAAGACCGTCCTATCTTAGAAACTCTACCCAAACTCACCAATCATCACTTAACGTGCTCAGTCTAAGTCTAGACATCTTACATTCATGCCTAGTTAACTTAAACTAGAACTCTGATACCAACTTGTAACACCCTAAAATTTAAAGTAATTTAAAATTTTGAAAATTCGCCAATATGACGTATGAAATTGGAGTAAACCATCCAAAAGGGTAAATGTATGATAGTGTTTACAAAACGTGCGCAAGAATATGGGAACTAACAACAAACTAATCTAAATACATACTATCTAGATTACATTGGTTGTCAACCCAAAATTCCAAAATAATAAAGTCGTCTAAACGCAAAGACTCCAAAAATCTATCATCTCAAAAATGCCTCAAGCGTCCACGCTCATCACTCAAACCTTTGGCAACTCACCGTTAAGGGTACCTGTTATACACATCATTTGAGAAAAAGTGTTAGGCTTAAAGCCTAGTGAGAACACACAGTTTATATAAAAATTGATAAATAATTTAAGTGCGACAATAAATAATATTTTCCAAAGAGTTGAGTTTACAAAAGGAAACAACAACCACATAGTGACCTTTCGGTCCATAATACATCTTGCGATGACGGGGGAGACCCGATTTCCAAGGATCGTGGCGGAACACAAAAGTAAGCCACTCTCCGAGTTGTGAGCTCAATACTTGGACCCATGGCAACGAACAACGCCAGCTCGTACTCAGATGGGGGGGAGGGCACCCGAGGATCCAAGTTCCCCTTCTTGAGAGACCGAAACTCTTCTTCAATGCGATCTAAGGCCCTCTCATTGCAGTACTCCTCCAGAATTTTCTGCTTGAATCCGGCCCAAGTCAGTTGAGCCAAAACAGTAGAGGTGAGGGTGGACTTGGTGACATTCCACCACGTGAGTGCCATGTCCCAAAGCATTTGGGGACCGAACTTTATCCTCTGATCTTCCCCGCACTCAGATGAGTCGAAAGCCTGTTCGATCCTCTGAATCCACTTCATACAAGCAACAGGGTCTTTAGAACCGGAGAACTCGGTGGCCTGCAACCTAGGAAGGATTTGTACGTGCAATCTCTCTTGCCTTGCCTTACTTCGGTAATTATTGGTTCGTCAGTACGGTTCACGTGTCCCGTACCACTGGAACTAATCACCTCAATGTTCTCCACAACTGTTTCATTCCTCCGGTTGCTCATATCACGGTCCTCGAACATTTTCAGAAGGGATTCCTGCTGCTTGGCCATCACATCATTCATCAATTGCATCAGATTGGACATCATCTCGGATTGGGGAGTTACATCCCGAATAACCGGGTTGGACGAAGCCAGGTCCACCCGTGGAATGATCTCAGACCCTCCTCCTAGAAATAGTTGGGTAGATGGGCGTATATCGACCTCAACCCTCTCTGTTTGATTAGCCGTTAAAGCAGTCGCCTCTCCACCATCCACACGCGTACTAACCATCCTTAATCTGCCACATACGCACAAAAAGGGAAGTAAGAATGGGTTAAACGAATTCAACACAATGAAACGTACTAATGCACTTATTAATCATCGTAACAATAGTACATCAAGCATGCTCACGTAACAATATATTCATAATAGCATTAGCTAAGTGAAATTATGAACATGTTTTACATAAGAAGTCTCGTTACCATCGTTATGATTTTCAATTAGTACACTTCCGTCGACTTCTAAGACCGTCCTATCTTAGAAACTCTACCCAAACTCACCAATCATCACTTAACGTACTCAGTCTAAGTCTAGACATCTTACATTCATGCCTAGTTAACTTAAACTAGAACTCTGATACCAACTTGTAACACCCTAAAATTTAAAGTAATTTAAAATTTTGAAAATTCGCCAATATGACGTATGAAATTGGAGTAAACCATCCAAAAGGGTAAATGTATGATAGCGTTTACAAAACGTGCGCAAGAATATGGGAACTAACAACAAACTAATCTAAATACATACCATCTAGATTACATTGGTTGTCAACCCAAAATTCCAAAATAATAAAGTCGTCTAAACGCAAAGACTCCAAAAATCTATCATCTCAAAAATGCCTCAAGCGTCCACGCTCATCACTCAAACCTTTGGCAACCCACCGTTAAGGGTACCTGTTATACACATCATTTGAGAAAAAGTGTTAGGCTTAAAGCCTAGTGAGAACACACAGTTTATATAAAAATTGATAAATAATTTAAGTGCGACAATAAATAATATTTTCCAAAGAGTTGAGTTTACAAAAGGAAACAACAACCACATAGTGACCTTTCGGTCCATAATACATCTTGCGATGACGGGGGAGACCCGATTTCCAAGGATCGTGGCGGAACACAAAAGTAAGCCACTCTCCGAGTTGTGAGCTCAATACTTGGACCCATGGCAACGAACAACGCCAGCTCGTACTCAGATGTGGGGGAGGGCACCCGAGGATCCAAGTCATACTCATTCACTAGGATTAAATTTACGACCCATGGCTAGTAACTGGTCCCACATAACCGGACCAAATTGCCTACAAGGACCCAATGTCTCAACTAGCTACATACGGGAAATGATCCCAAAAATAAACCAATACCTATTCCTATGGATCCAATAGTAATAGTCTAAGGCTCGTCACAATTTCTTTTGTGACTAATTGATATCAATGCACATAGTTATCATAAGAGTACTTTCTTAACACAATTTCTTTGCAATAGTTTACCTTTAATGCATTTAAACCCGAAAGTAGATTTGTTAGGGTTTATTTCCACTTCTCATACAAAATATCTTCAAACAATGCTTTTTCCAATACTTTACAACATTTTAAGATCAAACCATAACCATTTTTAGGTTACCCTCAATTCCAACCAAAATCTCCATTTTAGGAAACCCTAGTTATATAAAAAACGGTGTTCCATCATGTTTTTACTCATAATTAAATAAATGGATCATGAATAGTATACCAAGTAAGCTTTCTACAATAGTTTTTCCAAAAACAAGGTAAGAACCCGAAAATCTCCAAAACCCATTTTTAGGTTAAAATCTTGCAAACAATAAAATGTAAACATGGTGATGATAATTTGTTCAAAAGTCTAGATTTGATGTGTATAAGGTTTAAAAGAGTTGAGTGTACTCACAATGTGGGTTTTATCGAAAACCTAGGAAACCCTAGAACTTCGTTGGGTGAGGTTGAGAGGTGAGGAACCCTTGAACCAAACTTCTTGATTACACCTTGAGGAGGAAGAATCCCTTGGAACTTACAAGATTTGGTGTAATGAATGCACCAAAATCGCCTTTAATGCTTGAGGTTCGGCTCTAGAGAGAACAAGATGAAATAGATGAAAAATAAATGAGATTTAGGGCTGAAAATCGAGCATTTAAAGTTCCAGTGCCTGTTGGCGATTGTGCCAAGCGAAAGTGACAGAGTCACAATCGCGAGGCACTCTCGCGTGGCTTATACCGAGAGCTCGGTGACTCGGGATATTGTGCCAAGCGAAAGTGACTCTTGTCACAATCGCGAGGCATTCTCGCGGAAACCGTACCGAGAGCCCTCGACCCCTTACGCGATTGTGACCTCAGCGATAGTGACCCTGTCACTATCGCATGGCACTATCGCCCCAAATGTACCGAGGCCCAAAATTTCAGATTTTCGCACCCACTCACTTATAACCCGTTCATCACTTAAGGTAACCCAATTTTAAATCAAATAATTCAAACAAAGGGTCCTTAATATAAATAATGGTACGAGTTCACTTAAGGAAATTTCGGGGTGTTACAATGACAGTCTATTGTCTAAGTATTTTGGAAGGATGAATTATAAAACAAGTATTAGTCTATCTTTTTAGATTGTGTGAAAGGTCCTACAAAAAAAATCAAGTTCTCCTTGATACATTACTACACGAAACGGAGAATATTTAGAGTTATGTATTTGTTTTGATGTATTTCTTTACATCTATAATGGTTACATATTCGATTTTACTGGAGCAAAAGAAATTAATTTTAATATTTAAAATAAATTTCAAAGAAACCTATGCTTAATCAATCTTAAATTAATATGATATAGTTCATATTCTACTTGTTCCCTTTTTAATAAGAGCACTCTTTAGTGCATTTATTATTGATTTTCCATTATCACTGGGCAGTAGTTGTATTCCTACTCCAGGTATTGAAAAATAATTCTCGACTCGTACCATGACCCTGACCATTTCTAAGGTCTCGTCCACATGGTGCATAAATGTCACATGTGTGAAATTGTTTTTAACTCTATCATTTGGAGTTGTTTTCACCTCTAATGCTTTCATTATTGATCTCGGGAACTTTCTTTGTCCCAACATGTCTAGTATTATTCTTTAAGGAGCCTTGTTATCTCTCTCAACCACTTGTAGTAGGTTGATGAGCTTGTCTAAATGTTATATTCCAATTTATACTGTTTCATTAATGATATATGAAAGATGGGAATGATGTTATGAATTATGTCATCTTCTATGACTTCTCTGCCGTAGAGATTGAGATGCGTTTTGGGATACAACATTTAATTGTTGAAATCAGTTTCCTTCTTGTAATTTAGTAAGTGGGTTTTATTCCACTGTACGATTACTTTGGGAAGCACATGTTCATGAATACTTCCGATTCTCCCTTTCGGGGCATCACACGGTTCTTTGGAGGTTTCTAGTGAAGGTGTTCCTATGAAAGTTATGATTTATATGTTGTCTCAAAATATAATGGTATTTGCAAGCACCATACAAATTAATAAATGTTAATTGACCTAAATAATTAAAATAAAATAGCCCGATTAAAATTAAATAAAGTGAAACCAAAACTAAATTAACTAACAGTCTAATTCGTTATTTGAACTAGTTTAAAATGATAGGTTTACATGAACCAAATAAATTAAATGATATTAAACTAAAATAATATCAATATAATAAATGCTTATTAAATAAAAAACCTAATAGATAAATAGTTACCATAGAAAAAAAAATAATAAACTAGAGTAAATTATGAATTTTGTCCTTTGGTGAAATTTTGGATTGGGTCCCTCAAATGAAATAATTACAAAGATGGTCACTGTGGTTTTGTTTTTGTTATGGGTCAGGTCAATCATGTTAACATCCGTTTAAAATCTCTGTTAACTTTGAGGTATTTTCATGTTTTTGCTACTTTATGAAAATTTTGACCATCTCTGTAATTATTTCATTTGAGGATCCAATCCAAAATTTCACCAAACCACATAAACGAAATTCGTAATTTACTCAATAAACTAATAAAAAAATTTGCCATCGGATATTTCAGATTATCCCAAGATCCTCTTCTTTTTAATTGCTTTTTGCACAATAAAAAAAATTAGAACAAAACTATATAATATTTTAACTTAGATAATAATTACATCAAAATAACACTGAAATCCATATAAATTCAAAGACTCATTTTTCTTTTAATTCCTTTTTATGTCAATATTTACTTCTATTAATTTAATTATTTTAACTAAAAATTAAATAATTACGAATTCAATTTAGTTTTAGTTTCTTTTCAATTCTATTGATATCAATAATGAAAATATAACAAAAATATTATATAGGTCAAATCATAAAATATATTTAACTTCTAACATCATCTTAGAATACTCACATATAAATAAGAAGACATACATATACTTACTTAAATTGAAGTGGTGGGAAGCAAGCCATTCAACAGTGTCGGGAAACGGACAAAAATAGCCTTTAGCGGCGACAAACAATAAATATTGAGCTTACGTGCTGATAACATGTTAAAAGAAAAACGAAATTGGAAAAGCGGTAAATAGAGAGAATGAAATATGTAATTCTGATTAATCATAAACTTTTTAAATAGGGATGAGTTACAAGTAAATAACGATTGATAACATGTCCGTGCATTTTATCTCGATGCATCTCATCCTAATGTGCATTCATTTCTCATCCAACGATTGATAACCAATTCTCACCGAAACCAACTCATCTATGGTAAAATCTTTTGCTTTTAGTTTTAAAATTTGAGGAAAAGGTATATACAAAATATTGGATTTGATCCATACTTTTTTTTTTGTACGGCAACTTGGGCTATGCCCACACACACCCGCACCCGCGGTATCCGGGCATCCAATTGGGCAGCACCGACTAATCCGCGGCGACCCGGCCCAGCCAAATCGACTGGACCCGCCCAGGTACGACTAAGCCCGGTCAAAACCGAACCCGCATACCCATAGACTGGTATGCCCGTAAACCTAGACCCGAACTGACCCGAAGGCCGACCCAAGGTCTGGGTATCGCCGAAGTGCATCCCCCAGGATTCGAACCCTGGTAGATAGGCATACCATGCAATATCCCCTCAAGGTCTTACCACTAGGCTAGCACCTCTTTGATTGGATTTGATCCATACTGCATGTTCTCATTTGAATGCACACCGTGTAAGCACATTATCTATGCATAACGAGTTTTATAATAGTCATATTTATCAAAGTGATCATCCATCAAGTGAAATGCACAATCTCTATGCATAATTAATGTGTTATAATTAAGTTCTTCTGCTTGAGTTTTAAAACTTGGCAAAGAGGTAGAAACCAAATTATGTATTTGTAAACATATTATGAATTCAAATTGGTGAAACTTATTTGAAATGGATAAATATGATTATGGTCGATATATGAAATTCGAATTTGGTTAGGATTAATTAAAGTGATTTGGATTGGATGCAACATGTTTTCAAAACAATGTTTGGTTAATGAAAAACTTTTACTTACGAAAGTTTCTTTGGGAAATCTGTCGTTAAATGGGTGGTTCATCACAAAACGTCACAAAAGTTGGTGGGTAATTGTTTATGTAAATTTAAATTAGTGGCAAGTTACCCAGGGATTTCGTGGGTGATCCGACGGGTAAAAGTCATTTATTTTGTTTGATCATGGATTTTTTTTAAACAGAAAAGAAAACCGAATATCAATTTTTGGAAGAGATTATAGGGTTTCTAGAATTGATATTTTAATTAATTGTTTAGTACTCAATTACCAACTTGCGCTAAATAATTATTTTATTTTAATTATATTAATTGGATACAAATAAATGAATGGATTATCATAATATTGCATCTCAAAAATCTATACATATAATAAATAAGTAACTAGAAGGACACGTGTCGCCTTCTGATGAACCCATATTTTCATTTTCCGTCTAAACATGTATTTAGACGCATTTTACATTATAAGTTCATTTAGCACATCCACATTCATTCCTCCTTAAATCTTTCCTTAATTCAATTTTTTTAATTTATACATTACATTTACTACCCTTATAATTAGGTATGTAGTTTATTTTTAATCCCTTTTTTATTTATCATTTTAGACTCTTATCATATAAACATAAATAATGTATATGAACTAAAATGCATTAAAAACATTGTTATTTTTTACATATTATACCATTGTAATCGCTTCGTCAATGCCTTTTAAATTAGTACAATATTGAATATTTTTGAATTTAATTATATTATTAAATATCATAAATATATACGAATTAATGTGTCGTGATTAGTATGAGATTTGATACAAATAATCACTAAATTGTCTTAATTTTCTTTTGGCTATTTCATATCAATTTTTACTTCAAGAATTTTTTATAAAAACGTCATCCTCTTTAAATTTTTGTAAAAGAATTTTGATTTTTATCATGAAGTTTTATAAAATAACATTTTTTAGTTTTTAATTTTATTTTCTTGACATTATGATATTTTAATTTTAAAAATATTAATTATAGATGATGAATGTATAATTATCAATAGAACAAAAAATGTTGTATAAAAAGAAATAATTGATAATTTATGATACGTGATTCTTATTTTATTAATATTTTAACTATACACTTTTCTATAATTTTCTTTACGTTCTATTATAAATTCTTAATATTTATTCATATTTGTAAAAACTGTCTAAAACAAGCACATTTTGTAAACAGTTGTAAAAAGAAAACAATTCTAAAGGGAAAAAAGCTTGAAAAAATAGTATCGTACTTTCGATGATCATTCATATCTGTAAGATAATTTTTTGGCATGATTTAATTTTTTTAAATTACCCCGTGTAATACACGGGGTCGAATCTAGTTATATATATATATATATATATATATATATATATATATATATATATTATAAATAAAGGATCGCTATATATGTGTAATACTATAATTGTATCCAAGGGCGGACCTATAGCCATGGGAGGGGGGTCCCGTGCACCTGCTCACTTGATTGCCATAAAGGAAAAATTATAGACGTCTTGAAGGTGTACCCGCTTGATTTAAGGGTTCCCTGAAATATTTTAAATCTGAATTTATAACACAAATAAGCAATTGGTGGGTTGGTTTGTGGTAACTTAGTTAAATTTCCCCTTAGTGGAGGTTTGGGATTCAATCCCAACACTCTATGTATGTTTCTTTTTTTAGTTACCTCTAAATCTAGTGCAAAGAGGGAGTAAGACACAAATAATAAAAATTAAAAAACAAGAAATACATATTAAATGAAACAAATGTTAAAGGAAAAACTAAATAGAACAACAATAGAATGGAGAAAATTAATCTGTAATTTTCATTAATCAAAAGCCCTTTAAATAGGGATGAGATACAAGTAGATAACTACGAGAGATATCAGTTCTAATCTACCTCTATTTATATCTCTATCTCTATCGTCACATCCTTTAGACGATGTCACACTTATCCTACAACACTCCCCTTTGTGCCGAGTTAAAGGAGTGATGATGCACAATTGTTGTCTCGTTAAAACCTTAGGCCAAAATGAAAACTCTTTTGCAAGGAAAACAAGATAAAAAACTGGAGTCAATTTTTGGATGAAAGTAAAGATTTTAATAGAAAAAAAAATGAATTAATGAAATTAAAGTTATTTTTTTGGCCAATGGGAAAAAAATAAAAGTTTGACGAAGGAAAGAGTACAACGCACCAGCTTCTTTGCAATACATAGAATTTTTCCTTCAGTCAAGTTTTCTCTTAGATTTGTATATTAATCATTAGAGTTACGAAAACATAATGGTATATAAATTGTTGCCTCACTAAAACCTTACACCAAGAAACAAAACCTAATGGGAAAAAATAAAACTTTGGTTGAAGAAAATAGCACAACATACCAATATCACATGTATAGTCGACTCCCCCTTTTGTCTACAACCCCCTCTGATTCGTGCATTAATCTAGGGAGTTTGGAAAACATTTGCATTTTGATACTTTCTACACGTTTCCCAAAATATGGTTTTAAGTAATGATTTGGTAAAATATGTCATTCTTTTGACACCTTACTTGATTCACTCGAACCTAGAGGAAAGTTTGTTATTGTTGATTGTATAGAAACTTAAGCAGAATATGCTTTGGGTTATCACCCTTGATGTATCTTTCTTTCATTCCTTTGATACATGATGCATTATTTTCATATATGCAAGTAGGATACTGGTTGAACCCAAAATTACTAGTTCCTCTAATATGTGTAATAATAGTCCTTAATCATATACATTCTTTAATTATCTCATGAAGAGTAATATTCTTGGAATAGTTCAAGGAGGTTGTTACAAAGGTTTGCTTAGCTTACTTCCAAGAAATCAATGTGTTCCCTATGGTAATTCTTTATCTAGTTTGGGAACAACCTTTGTATGAGTCACACAAATACCTAATATTAGCAAATACATACCAAGACATTATTTGGTTTTTTTCTATAAGAGCTAGTACTTTTGCTGCTTACATTCTAAGTAAGTATTGAAGTTCCATTATCAATCTCATTTTTATTTCTAGAGGGAAAGTATAAGCCCATGTCAATGGTTCCAAAAGATTAACTTGATATCATTCCAATGACGTTGCGTTGGCGCTAAGCTAAATCTAGCTAACAAGTTCACTGAGAAATACAATATACGATCAAGTGTATTGTGCTAAGTACGATAATGCACATGTTGTACTTGTATAGGGAATTCCAGTTCCCAACACTTTTTCATCATCATCCTTTAGACGAAATGGATCATTCCTTATATCCAACACTTTGACAGATCATGGGAGTGTTAACCGGATTCGCTTTGTACATATTAAATTGTCTGATTATTTTCTGGACGTATGCGATTGGTGAATTAATATTTCACAAACTTAGTGTTTAAGCTCAAATAGCTAGATAAAACCAAGTTTTCCCAAGATTGTTCATCTCAAACTTACATTTCAAGTAGCTTGTGGTTTATCTTATTTCATCAAGAGTGCCTATTACGTTCATAACATTGACATATAAAGCTACGATTGAAAATCTGGAACTCATTTTCTTTATAGATATGCATTGGCACAATTCATCGTTCTTTGATCCCTTCCTAATCAAGTATTCACTTAGACGGGTATACCACATCTGCATAGATTGCTTTAATCTATAAAGTGAGTGTTTCAATTTTATTGCAAGCGCATTTCGTGGTTTAAAGTTACTTGATTTTGGTAATGTAATGTCATCAAGCACTTATATATATATATATATATATATATATATATATATATATATATATCTGAATTTAGATCTCCTTGGAGATATGTGGTAACCACATTCATGAGTTGCATTTCCAGTCATTCAGAAACTACTAGGCTAATTAATTAGCAGAACGTATAACGTCTATCACGGGAGAGTAAGTTTTCTCGTGGTCAATCCAGGGCATTGTGAGAAACCTTGCGCCAAAGGAGAGCCTCATATATTTTGACTTAATTTTTCTCATTACGCTTTATGACAAATGATTTATCTATGCCTTACAGGCTTTACACTTCGTGGGTTAGCACTACCAAACCAAATACCCGTTCATATGTTAGATAATATAAATTCCCCGCACTCAGATGAGTCGAAGGCCTGTTCGATCCTCTGAATCCACTTCATACAAGCAATAGGGTCTTTAGAACCGGAGAACTCCGGTGGCCTGCAACCTAGGAAGGATTTGTACGTGCAAGCTCTCTTTCCTTGCCTTACTTCGGTAATTATTGGTTCTTCAGTCCGGTTCACGTGTCCCGTACCACCGGAACTAATCACCTCAATGTTCTCCACAACTGTTTCATTCCTCCGGTTGCTCATATCACGGTCCTCGAACACTTTCAGAAGGGATTCCTGCTGCTTGGCCATCACATCATTCATCAATTGCATCAGATTGGCCATCATCTCGGATTGGGGAGTTACATCCCGAATAACCGGGTTGGACGAAGCCAGGTCCACCCATGGAATGATCTCAGACCCTCCGCCTAGCAATAGTTGGGTAGATGGGCGTATAGCGACCTCAACCCTCTCTGGTTGATTAGCCGTTAAAGCAGTCGCCTCTCCACCATCCACACACGTACTAACCATCCTTAATCTGCCACATACGCACAAAAAGGGAAGTAAGAATGGGTTAAACGAATTCAACACAATGAAACGTACTAATACACTTATTAATCATCGTAACAATAGTACATCAAGCATGCTCACGTAAAAATATATTCATAATAGCATTAGCTAAGTGAAATTATGAACATGTTTTACACAAGAAGTCTCGTTACCATCGTTATGATTTTCAATTAGTACACTTCCGTCGACTTCTAAGACCGTCCTATCTTAGAAACTCTACCCAAACTCACCAATCATCACTTAACGTACTCAGTCTAAGTCTAGACATCTTACATTCATGCCTAGTTAACTTAAACTAGAACTCTGATACCAACTTGTAACACCCTAAAATTTAAAGTAATTTAAAATTTTGAAAATTCGCCAATATGACGTATGAAATTGGAGTAAACCATCCAAAAGGGTAAATAGCGTTTACAAAACGTGCGCAAGAATATGGGAACTAACAACAAACTAATCTAAATACATACTATCTAGATTACATTGATTGTCATGTTTAGATTACATGTTTAGATTACATGTTCATGAAGAGAAGAGTAAGGCACAACTATTTATTATCAATACAGACCATGGTGTCCCATGTGGTCATGTCAAAACATATATGTGTCATTGTCCAAAAATTCTTTATTGGCGACAAAATATGATTTAGTGACCTAGATAATCCACTAATTTGACACGTTAATTTCTCTAATATATGTTCCTTTCATATCATTAGAGTTGATGTACATATACTCATTTCCATTCTTATAATATGATTTCCAGTTGATACGAATATCTTAACAAGGTTCTCATTAATATACTGCTTTAGTGACTATTAATCTTGTACCAACAAAAAAATGACAGTATATCGTCTAAGTATTTTGGTTGGATGACTTCTAAAATAAATTTTAATTTATCTCTTTAGAATGTGTGGAAATATAAAACTCAAGTTCTCCTCGATACATACCTACACGAAACGGAGAATATTGATAGTTTTGTTATTTATTTAGATGTATTTTTTTACATCTATAATGGTTACATATTCGATTTTACATAAGCAAAAGAAATTAATTTTAGTACTTAAAATAAATTTCAAAGATACATATGCTTAATCAATCTTAAATTAATATGATATAGTTCATTTTCAACTTGTTCCCTTTTTTATAGGAGCCTTAGTGCAATTCTTATTTGATTGTCCGTTATCATGTGAGGTAGTAGTTGTATCTCTACTCCAGGTGTTGAAAATTCCTTCCCGACTCTTACCAAGACCCTGACCCTTTCTAGGGTATCGTCCACATGATGCATAAATGTCACATGTGGGAAATTATTTTTAACTCACAATCCTTTGTAGTTGTTTCCACCTCTAATGCTTTCATTATTGATCTCTGGATTTTTCGTTGTCTCGACATATGTGGTGTTGTGTTGGGTTACGGGATCTCAAGCACAACAGAAAATAAAACCGTAACCCTCCAAGGACCCATACGAATCGGAATAAATCAAATGTTTCGTGATTATACCTTACAGTTAACGAGACTTTGAATCACAACAACAAACAAAGCTTAATGCCTACACGGTATCCACGCGAACAATTCGAATCATTTGCCTTCTCGTGATGCTAGTCATGGTTTCAAAACTTAGAAAGAAAAGAGAGCAATAGTTGTAGGTGATTTTGAGAGAGAAGTGTTAAGACACAGTCTCATTGGATTCAAGATCATCCAATCTGAAGATCGCAATCTGAAGCTAAAGCCGAAAAGTCGACTCTCGATATTAAAGTCTATGTCTATTTGTAATAAATGTCAAAGTAATCAATGTAATCCATGTTTATTGTTATTAGTTATATTAGGTAACTTAGTTAGTTATTAGTTTTAATATCTAGTTTGTTTGATATTATCTAGGATAATATCTAGATACTAAAGTATCTAGATATTATGTTAGGTAGTGTGTAAGACACACTAGATTAGTTAATTGTATCTCTAGTATCTCTCTCAATCATTATCAGATAAGAATTAACATATACAAACACACACTTAACGGTGTAATAGAGAGAAAACAGAGAACACAATCCAAGCTTAAATCTGATCAACCTTGTAACCGTTGTTATAATCAATACAGGTTGGTAATCGATTTTGTGTTGTTTAAATCTAAGAACTTGATATAGTATTGTTGTGGACCGACAATTGGTATCAGAGCCTGATAAAGATCAAATCAAGTTTTTCAGAAAAACGTCTCTGTGTTCTTATTGAAAATCGATTTAGTGATTTAAACTGTTTTAGGTGTTAAAATCGATCAGGTTGTGATCGATTAGCATGCTAGATCGATTTGTGTGTGATTAATTTCAGTATAGAGCTTTAATCGAGTTCCATTTTGTGATTTTAGTGAAGAAACAGTCGAAAGCTTTAAGTCACTGTGCTATCAAATTAATTTCGAAAAAGTATGTGTTATTGAGATCGAGTGCTTACAATCAGTTCTAGAAGTGTTTCTAGACATAAGGGTAGTGTTTTGGTACTGCTAATCGTTTCAGGATCAAGTTATAGTCGATTTTCGAAGTTTAAGGACGAACATACGCAAAGCAGAAGAAGAACACACGCAAATTCCAACTTTGCGCGTCTCACATCAAACGCAAAGTCCCACTTTGCGCGTCCCAAGTGAAACACAAAGTCCCACTTTGCGCTCCTCAAGTGAAACGCAAAGTCAAACTTTGCGCTCCTCAAGTGATCCGCAAACCTCACTTTGCGCCTCTCAAGCCACACGCAAAGTCTACTTCTCGGTTCCAAAAAGCATACACAAACCTCGACTTCAGAAACGCAAACCTCAGAACCGCAAACCTTACTTTGCGCGTCCCACGTGAAACGCAAACCTTACTTTGCGCCTCCCACGTGAAACGCAAACTCTACTTTGCGCTTCCCACTTGAAACGCAAACCTCACTTTGCGTACTGTGCTAGACACACAAACCTCTCTGCTCCAATCCAGACTTAGAATATTTTTTTTTCTGAGAATTTTCAAAGCTGTAATAGGGTCTTTAATTGTCATCTTGGCTAGGGGGACAAAATTTCTTGTGTGATCAAATTTTATCTAGACTAACGGTCAAATCCAAGTTCTTTTTGCACATCAAATTATACAGGATGACATCAAGCGAAGCTTCTTCAATATGTATGGATGAGAAACCACCTGTACTCTTCAGAGGAGAGTATGAGCAGTGGAAAGATCAGTTCATGGATTTCATAGATAGACATGAATTGAAGAAACTTATAAGAAGATCTCTAGAGTACGGAATGATGACAGTTCCAAGGAGAGTTTATACTCTAGTGAAGAAGAATGGAGAAAGAGAAGAAAAAGAGCTTCCAGTACCACTTGATATGTACTCAGACGAGCAAAGAAAAAGATATAAAGTTGACATCTTAGCCAAATCTTTTATTCTGCAAGGAATATCAGAGGAGATTTCAAATGTGATCTTCTTTACACTAGAACGTGAAGAGGCTATAGGAAAGCTGTTATGGGAACATATTGCTAAGATTATGATAGAATCATATATGTCATCAAGAATTAAGGTTTTGGAAGCTGAGAACTCCGAGCTTCAAAAGAAAATATCAGATTTTTAAAAGAAGTTCTCAGACCTTTCCAAGAAGAGTATTGAAGAGAAGAAGATACTCGAGCTTAGATGTTTAATGCTTTCTCAAAAAGTTGAAGACTTTGAGAAAGTAATCATATTGGAAAGAGATCAGTTTGCCAAGGAGAGGAAGGCAAATGATCAGAAGGGTGCTAAGAAGGGATTCGAAGAAGAAAGAATCATCCTTGAAGCAAAGCTAAAGAAGCTTACCGAGAAGCTATCTGAATTATCTAAGAGTGTACTGACAGAGAAGAAAAAGAAGTCTGCATTTGAGAAGAAGATTGAGCTCCTTATCAAAGAACAAGATAGTTATTCTTCAAAGGTAAAAGAGCTTCAAGATATTATTTCAAAGACGGTGGTGGTGACTGAGCGAACGACTCCAGAGTCAAAAATCCACTCACCTAGAAATAATTCAGTTGGTTCTAACAAACCAGCCGCAAGTTCACATCAGAAAACTGCTCTATTCAGAAGGTCAGTTAAATCTTCTAATCAGATTCATTCTACTAATCTTTTCTATGACAGGAATAGAGATAGTTCACGTACACATAGAAGGAGGAACAGCTTAAAAGAAGCTGAACTGGTCTGGAACAGGACACCAGTTAAAGAAGAGCTGAAATGTAAAAGCCCATGTGTACATACGCCTAATGCCAAGAAGAACAATGCGCATAAATGTAAACCTGATTTTGTCTACACGAGAGATAAATTAATCAGTTTATCAGGTAAGAAATTTTATTGTTCTTATTGTCGTACACATGATCCTGTTCACAAGACAAGTGATCATTACTGGTACGGTTCTTACTCAATAACCCCCATATGAACTGCAACTAATATTCATGGACCCAAATACCAGTGGGTACCAAAGAAAACTAAACCTGTGTTTCAGGCACCTACTGTCAATGGGGAGTAGGAGAACCGATGGCTTCTAAGTAAATCAACTTAGAACCCGTACTTCAACGAAGTTGACTTCTAAACACAACAGTTTAGGACTCGCACTTCAATCATCAAAAGACCTTACTCCTAAGCTGATAAGGATTGTACTATGATACTCCAACGAGGAAATCAACCTTCAAGGGGGAGTACATATAAATTTCTGAAATGTTTTGCATCCGATAGATATGATGACCTACACTTCAAAAAGGAAGTTGTGGATCTCTATCATGTGCTTTATAACTGACATATTTTAGATGCATAATTTCAGGGGGAGTATAAAAGGTGATGACTTCTGATTATTTCTGATCAGAATTCGTACTTTAAAAAGTTTTACTGCTTTTTGTCTTTTCAATTTAAGTGAATAAATTTTACTTTGACTTGACATAAGACTTTTGCAGAATTTTTGAGAGAAGCTTACAAGTTCATATGTTTATGACTTAAAGCTTAGCTTCATGAGATGAAAGATCACTCGTTAAGGTATAATCCTTTATCTTAATCTCATATATGGTTGATAAGTGGACAACTTTCAATCATAGAAAACATTGTTATCAAATGTTCAAACCACTTCCCGATTCTTAAACCGAATTCATGATTTGGAAGTGTAACTTTAAATGTTTTCATGATCTAAATTGTGCTTTAACTGAAATAGTTAAACCAATTTGAGCATCACATGCATCATAGGAAAACAAGAATCATTGTGCTAGGAATTAACACAACTTCTATGGAATCACCTTAACCAGTGATTTCTACCTAAGAAGTTAATCCTTAGTGATTGAGTGTGAGAAGCGAAAAGAAATGAGTGTGATTAGAGTAAGCAAACTGTTTAAAAGAAAGAGCATGTGAGAACAGAGTTCAAAGAATATCACAACTCTGCACCAAATTTTTCTGAGCCGGGTAGCCACATTACTAGTGTTTCACAATTCTGTGGTGAACATTATTGAAACAGGCAACTAACCCATGCCAACTCTTGATCAAACCTCACTATCTACTCATTTTCTTCTCAACAAGAAAGTGTTTCACATTTTCAAAGGGGACGCAACACATATGCTATCTGATTTTCATTTGGAAAATCTGGATATTGAAAAGAAGGAAGTCTGCCTCACCTTCGCACTTCAATCACGCACATTGAGTCTGTGTTTAACTTACTGTTGTCTCAGTGGTTTACACAATTTTGAGCCTTATAAGCAATCATCTGTGCTTAATTCTTTCTAACACAAGCACAAACACACAAGGAATTAGTTTCTTTGTCATAACGTTTATAGAAATAACCTTTGTGGTGTTTCGATGATTAAATGGAAACCCTGGGGGAGTCAACATCAAACAGCTCCTTTCCAATGTGTATTCGTTACACACAGTGACTTAGTGTTACTGACAGGCATGTTAACTGATTCATTAGTTGATTCAGGTGTTACACGACTATTTTGTCTGGATTTGAAAAGATCTGGATGAATATCTTTTGAATTGACGGATCAGGGGCTCTAACTGCAAGATAGACATTTTTTACAAATAATTTTGATGAAGTCGTTGCACTTAACATCAAAAAGGGGGAGAATGACTACACAAGAAATGGCAAAGATCACATGTTTCAAGAATCACGTCCACTCTTCAAAGGGGGAGATTGTTAGAAAAAGACATGTTGATTTAAGAGCTAGAGAAAGAGATTGCATCTTCTGAGCTGAACAAGAAGACTGAATTGCTAAAATCATTTTCGTAATGATCTTGATCCAAAGGGGGAGATTGTTAAGACACAGTCTCATTGGATTCAAGATCATCCAATCTGAAGATCGCAATCTGAAGCTAAAGCCGAAAAGTTGACTCTCGATATTAAAGTCTATGTCTATTTGTAATAAATGTCAAAATAATCAATGTAATCCATGTTTATTGTTATTAGTTATATTAGGTAACTTAGTTAGTTATTAGTTTTAATATCTAGTTTGTTTGATATTATCTAGGATAATATCTAGATACTAAAGTATCTAGATATTATGTTAGGTAGTGTGTAAGACACACTAGATTAGTTAATTGTATCTCTAGTATCTCTCTCAATCAATATCAGATAAGAATTAACACATACAAACACACACTTAACGGTGTAATAGAGAGAAAACAGAGAACACAATCCAAGCTTAAATCTGATCAACCTTGTAACCGTTGTTATCATCAATACAGGTTGGTAATCGATTTTGTGTTGTTTAAATCTAAGAACTTGATATAGTATTGTTGTGGACCGACAAGAAGTGCAAGACCAAAACTCTTGCATACAAGGTCATACATTATATATGGATATGAGAGGTATGACATAACCACCACCATCCCTACACCATACTTGAGTGTAAGACTTTCCACACACCATCACTCCCTTACAAGGGCCATCCCTAGTCAACTTTATTTATGTCCAACATAAATAATATTTGATTTTATTTAATCAGATTAAATCAATACAAACCAGATTTAATAATTAAACGTTTTAATTATTGAAACTCCTTATTCGAATATGTTCACAGCGTGTGAACCAATGGTTTCTTGACATGTTGGTAATAAACATAAATCTCGTATTTATAGTTATAAACGATGGGCGGTATCTAGCAATACATCACTGTCACCCAAATGACGAGAATTGGTGATACAACAAATTATCAGTTTGTAGTCAATTTTACTTTACAAATTTAATTCTTTTGTCCTTGATGTCTAGATTGAAGACGAGACATTGAATGTGTCATTCTCGTTATGTCCAATCTATAGTTTCTTGATTCCCTAATATACAAATAAAAAAAACAGAAAATGATATCTCATATCATTTATCTGAGCATGCATGCATTTCCTTAGTATATATTTATCAAGGGGCCTAGAGACATCACTCCTGTCATAAAGGAGGGACAAATCCTATCTTAATACATGGTAGTTCTACCATGTGATTTATTACATACCCAACAATAATTCTATTACCCAGTTATGGAATGGTTAGAACAAATGTCAAAATATATTACTCACACATAACAAACTCCATATTTCTCAAGTCAAAGAATTAGAAGTACATTGACCACATAAGAAACACTTATTACACTAACATGACATCCAATGCAGTGTTCTCATAGCAAGTATTGTTCCATACATAAAATCTCCATTTTATACCCATATGCAGATTCGATATCTCTATATGATTCCGTACATATGCTAGTTATTATCATATTACTTCAACCTTAAAACCTACAATAATATTTAACTAGGGGCATTTAGACATTATTCTAAGGTTATTTATTATGAATAATTAAAACACGGAATATAACATAAACATAATAAAATGGGCAATGCCTTTTATTTATTTATTAATTTCATGAAACAAAAATCAAAATTACAATCATTGTATGATTAGCTTTTGGGCATTCACTAACAATCTCCCACTTGCACTAAAAACAATCATCCATACATCGTATACCAATGGATCTACAATGGCCATCATGCTTCTGCTGTGTTGATGGCTTGGTTAGTGGATCAACAACTTTGCTCTCAGTTGACACTCTGCTTATACTGACATCGCATCTTTCAATAATCTCTCTAATGAGATGATATCTTCTAAGAATATGTTTGAATATTTGGTGATATCTAGGTTCCTTGGCCTGTGCTACAGCTTCATTGTTGTTGCATAATAACTCTATGGGTCAATCACTGCTAGGAACAACTCCAAGTTGAGAAATAAATTTCTTGATCCAAACGGCTTCCTTGGCTGCACCTGATGTTGTGATGTACTCAACTTCCGTTGTAGAATCAGCTATTGTTGCTTGCATCGAACTCTTCCAGCTTACAACACCACCAATAATACAAAACACAAAACCCGACTGCGATCGAAAATCATCATTATTCGTTTGGAAACTTGCATCAGTGTAACCCTTTACAATTAACTCTTCTTCACCGCCATATACCAAGAATGATTCCTTTGTTCTTCTTAAGTATTTTAGGATATTCTTGACGGCAATCCAGTGACCATCACCTGGATTGGATTGGTATCTACTTGTCATGCTTAAAGCATATGATACATCAGATCGAGTGCATATCATGGCATACATGATAGATCCAATTGCCGAAGCATATGGAATCTTATTCATTCGTTCACTCTCTTGAGATGTAGTAGGGCACTGCGTCTTAGAAAGTGATATTCCATGAGACATGGGTAAGAACCCTTTCTTGATATCATACATGTTGAACCATTTCAACACTTTGTCTATATATGTACTCTGACTTAAGCCAAGTAATTTCTGCGATCTATCTCTATATATCCGAACGCCTAGTACATAGGCAACTTCACCTAAGTCTTTCATTGAAAAACATTTTTCCTAACCAAGCCTTTACAGACTCAAGCGTCGGAATATCATTTCCAATGAGTAGTATGTCATCTACATACAACAACAGAAATGATACGGTGCTCCCAGCAACCTTTTTGTAGACACAAGGTTCATCCTCATTTTTGGAGAACCCAAACTCTTTGATCGCTTCATCAAAACGATGATTCCAACTCCTTGAAGCTTGCTTTAATCCATAAATAGATTGTTGCAACTTGCATACCTTATGAGATTTTTCAAGAGCGAAAAAACTTTCGGGTTGTATCATATATACGTCCTTAAGTAACTTTCTGTTAAGGAAAGCTGTTTTGACATCCATTTGCAAAATATCATAATCGTGATATGCTGCAATGGCTAGTAAAATTCTAATAGACTAAATCATTACGACAGAAGAGAACGTTTCATCATAATCAACACCTTGAATTTGTTTGAAACCTTTTGCAACCAATCGTGTTTTATAGGTAATCACATTACCATCCATGTCGATCTTTTTCTTAAAAAAAAAACCCATTTGCACCCTATAGGTCGTACCTCGTTAGGTGGGTCAATTAAGTTCCAAACATGGTTTTTATAAATGGAGTCCATTTATATTCTCATAGCATCTAGCCATTTCTCGGAGTCAGTGTTTGCCATAGCATCTTGGTAACTAATAGGCTCATCATCCATGAGCATTGCATCCCCTTTATGAGTGATGAAAAATCCATATCTCTCAGGATCATTTCGTTTTCTACTAGATTTACGAGCACTTTGTGTTACAACAACAAACTGTCTTTCCACATCACTTTGTAGATCCATAATTTCTTGTGGTGTCTATGTTGGTTCCATCTGTATTGACATATTTTGATCTTGAACAACTTCAAGTTCTACATTCCTCCCACTGTTACCTTTGGAAATAAATTCCTTTTCCATGAAGACACCAGTACGCCCAACAAACACTTTATTGTCATGAGGATGATAGAAGAAGTATCCCATAGTTTCTTTGTGATATCCTAAAAATATGCATTTATCATATTTTTGTTCTAATTTAGTTGTGATTAGATGGCTTACGTAAACCTCACAATCCCAAATCTTCATAAAAGATAATTTAGGACTCTTCCCAGTCCATATCACATATGGAGTCTTTTCAACAGATTTTGATGGAACTCGGTTTAGTGTGGAAGTCGTTGTCTCTAGAGCATATCCCCAAAAAGATGTCGGAAGGTCATCTTGACTCATCATAGATCGTACCATGTCCAACAGTGTACGATTCCACCTTTCAGAGACACCATTCCATTGTGGTGTTCCAGGTGGAGTGAGTTATGAAACAATACCACAATTTCTAAGATGATCAAAAAAGCATGGTCTAAGTATTCGCCGCCTCGATCATATCGAAGAATATTAATACTCTTTTCAAGTTGGTTTTGTACTTCATTTTGAAATTCTTTGAACATTTCAAAGGACTCGGACTTATGTCGCATTAAATATACATAGCCGAACCTACTAAGATCATCAGTAAATGTAATGAAGTATCTATAACCACTTCTAGCATGTATGTTCATCGGACCACATATATCACTTGTATGATTCCCAATAAACCACTTGCTCTCTCACCTTGCCCAACAAAAGGAGCCTTTGTCATCTTTCCAATTAAACAAGCTTCACATGTCCCATATGATTCAAAATCTAATTTGTTCAGTAATCCATCTTTATGGAGTTTGGAAATGCGAGTTTCGTTTATATGGCCAAGACGACAATGCCAGATATAGGTTAAATTCGAACTTTTCGATTTGGTCTCCCTTTTATCTATGTTATAAATCGAATTACCCATATTAAGAACATAAAGACCATTAATCAAACTTGAGTCACCATAATATATATTACCAAAGGATAATGAACAACATTTGTTCCCAATATTAAAGATAAAACCTTTCCTAACCAAACAAGATACATAAATCAAATTTCTAGAAATAGATGGTACCAAATAACAGTCATCATTTCTAATAATAATACGGAGGTAAAGTTAACAAAATAGATCCTACGGGTATTGCAACAACCTTTTCCCCATTTCCAACGAGCAGATCAACTTCACCTTTGCTCAACCTTCTAGTCCTTTTTAATTCCTACATGTTTATACAAATATGAGAACCACATCCATTATCTAATACCCATGATGTATAAGAAGTAGAAAGATTAGCTTTTATCACATAAAAACCTGAAGTGGAAGTTACACTTCCTTTCTTCTTTTCCTGAAGGTAGAGAGGACAGTTCCTCCTCCAATGTCCGGGTTTGTTGCAATGAAATCACTCACCCTCATTATGTACAGTTACCTTGGGTTTCTTAATGCATCTTTTGGCTTTAAATATTTAGAAGTGGGTTTGGCAATGGACTTTCCTTTGCCTTTCCCTTTCTTTTCCTTACGGACCATCAAAATGGTGGACTTGTTCTTTGCAAGCTCTTGTTCGGCTGTTCGTAACATATTGAGCAATTTTGGAAGAGATTTTTCAAAGTCATGCATGTTGTAGTTCATCACGAATTGACTATTGCTATTTGGCAACGATTGCAAAACTACATCATGGCTAACTCTTTTCATAAAGAAAAACCTAGTCCTTTGAGATGCTCAATATGCCCAATCATTTTAAGCATATGAGTGCCAACGGGACTACCTTCGGACATTCTACAACGGAACAATTCCTTAGATGTTTCGTACCTCTCAGGTCTAGCTTGCTCTTGATGTTTTCATGTTGTTTCAGAAGATCAGGTTCCATGGTTATTAGCATTAGATATGAGACGTCCAAATCATCCTTATCATGTTTTTTAAAAGTGTCCCTTTCAGTTCTAGGAGCACTGAAATTAGGCTCTTCAGGGATTTGTTGCTCCAAGACATACAGTTTGTTTTAGCTTTGAGGACAATTCTCAAATTACGATACCAATTGATGAAATTTGTTCCATTTACTTTTTCTTTCTCAATAATCGATCGCAAAGTGTTTTTGTTTCCATTGTTGGTTTGTGCCATTGGTAATCTACAATAGAAAAGCAGAGTTCTTTGTGTCATGAAATTTTTATTGTTTAATAAGGACTTTCAATAAACAAGCTCCCACTATTTTATTCAAAACAACAACCCTCTTTTATTGTTTCGGAAAACGTTATAAGCTTTCTAGCGGGCCAAGATCCATATTCTCATTATCGATCAATTTAACTTTAGCTAATCGATCAACCAATAATGTTTTAGGTAAGCAACAACATTGTTAATTACATCTCTATGTAACTCTTGGATAGTTAGGTGAATAACTTTTATTTAAATTCATCATATGAATGTTCCCAACACATGCCTCCAAATCCCTAATCCTATTAGGCTTAATTTGGTTAAGTCTGACCCAAAATGGCTTGTAGGAATCCTATGCTTACCTTATCTTACTAAGATTAAAAAGAGTACCCAACTTTAGCATGACCCACCCTCGATGATCAATGTCTTGACAAGTGCCATGTTTGGAAGGCATCTTAAACTTAATATTTTGGTGAGAGATTTTAGTTAGTTTGATTTTACCATTCTTTCTTTTGTAAAAGATTGTTTCCTCATAGTTTGATTGAAACGGAATCCAGATTGGAGGAGGATCACGAGGATCACTTGAATACCTTCCTTTCTTTGGCGGTTTAGGCCTTTGTGTCGAAACCGGTTGAAATCTTACTATGATGTACTAAGACCTTATCACTCAAGATCAACGGTCCATTTTATATCTTATATAAATACCAAATTTTATTTTATCAAAACTCATCTTAATTTGTATAACTCCTTGTACTTATATATTTTAAAATCATATTTTTTTAAAATGTTGTAACAAGTATCACATACATACAACCACACATAATATATCACAATATATATAAATCGTAAAAAAAAGCGAAAAAATAAATGTGAGATGGTTATAGTCCCCCTATGCGATATTCATAGAGCCAAGTATGAATATCATTACATAAAATAAACTCTTATGTTTCTAAATCTTCTCGTCTTCATAACTTCATAACGTCTTGTAACACCTTGAAATTTCACTTATTAAAATCTACCTTAAGTCTTCTAAATCTCCCTCCTTTTAAGTTGTATTCTTGTCATATTTATCTTGGCTCTTAAACCTCACGAGAAGTCCTTTCTAGGTGAGAAAAATCCTAAATTTCGAAGTTCGGAAGGGTTGGGTGACAGTGCCTGGTGACCTTGCCTTGGGCATTGTCGCCGTGGTCATAATCGCCGACTTGGGATAGGCTTCGGTACATTTTGCGTGGATATGCCCGCGATTGTGACAAGGGCATTGTCGCCCTGTCACTCTCGCGCCATCTGAGTGGGCCGCGGTACCATTTTGGCGAGAATGCCTTATGATAGTAACAATGTCACTATCGCCAGGGCAATATCGCCGGCCGGGGGGGGGGGGAGTATGGGTATAAAAAGAGAGACAACGATTTTTGTTCTCATTTTTCTGATTTTAGGAAGAGCTAGCTCGTTTTCTCTATAGATTTTAGGTAAGATCTATCATCCATCATCTCTCCTCATTAAATCTCTTAAGCTACCTCACTCATGAGCATTTATGATCCTTCTTAGGTGGTTGTGAACATTAAGTGAGGAAAAATCTAGTCTCAAGAAAACTCAAGTGTTCATCTAAGGTTTGGGTTTCTCATAAAACCTAGCAAGGTGAGTTCATTCTTACCTTTCTAAAACCTTATACATGTCAAGAAACACTTTTAGACTTCTAATCAACTCCTTGTTTATATTTTCTTTGTTGAAAACATTTTGACCTAACTTGATATTTTGAAGATTTTTAGGGTTTCTTACCATTTCGAAGTATGATTGAGTATCTTATGTTTTAAACTATAAAATATGATGTGTTTTACACATTTGTAATTAAATACCTAGATAAATGCTTTTTAGTCATATTTATGATTTTCATATATCATGGAATTTTCTTGATAAAAGTGTTGTTGGGAAAAATAGAATCAAATGGGTGGTTGATTGGCTTCAGTGGTGATTATTGTCACATTTGCAACAGTTTGGAAAACCTATTATTGTGACAAGCTTTAGACTAATACTAGTGGATCCATAGGTATAGAGTCGGCTTAATATTTGGGTTGATTCCCGTTTATAGCTAGTTGAGACATTGGGCCCTAGGAAGGCAACTTGGTACGGTTATGTGGAACCGGATATTAGCCATGGTTCGTAAACATAAATCCTAGTGAATGAGTATGACTAGGATCATTGGGTGCCCTCCTCCACATCTGAGTACGAGCCAACGAGTTCATGACCTTCATCCTAGTATGGTGAGCTCAATAACTCGGAAAGTGGCTTACTTTTGTGTTCTTCCACGATCTTTGGAAAACCGGGTCTCGTCATCGCAAGATGTATTTTGGACCGAAGGGTCCTTATGTGATTATTGTAACAATTTATGAATCCAACTCTTTGAAAGATTTCTTATTCGTTCCTTTTAAATAAATTCTAAACATTGTTATAAACTATTTGTTCTCACTCGGCGTTAAGCCTAACACTTTTTCTTAAAATGATGTGTATAACAGGTTCCTTAGCGGTGGGTCGCCCAAGGTCTGAGGGAAGAGTGTTGGGACGTTTTGAGGCAATTTTTGGGTGATAGATACTTTGGAGTTGAAGCGTGCAAAAGTTACATTATTTTGGGGATTTTGGATTGACAACCAATATAATCTAGATGAAAAATGTTTATATTAGTTTGTTATCAGTTATATTTTTCATTCACAGGTTCTTGTAAACGCTATTATACATTTACCCGTTCGGGTGTTTTACTCCATTTATAAACGTCATATTGCCGAATTTTCAAATTTTAAATTCACTCAAATTTTAGGTGTTACAAGTTGGTATTGGATCTCTAGTTTAAGTGAACTAGACATGAACGTAAGATATCAAGACTTAAGCTAAAACGTTAAGCTATGATTGGTGAGATTGGGTAGATTTACTAAGATGGGTCGGTCTTAGAGTCGACGGAAATTACGTTAATTAAGCGTTGTGGTGACGGTAACGAGAATTCTTACGTATTATATATTCATAATTTCACTTAGCTAACGTTATTATGAAGATGTCTTACGTGAGTGTCCTTGGTCTACTATTGTTGTGACAATTGATGAATGTAGTAGTACATTTCATTCGTGTTTAATCTCTCTATCACCCTTATTTCTTGTCGTGCGTGGCAGATCAAAGATGGTTAGTACGTGCGGTAGACCGTGTACACGTGTGGATGGTGGTGAGGCGACCACTTCAACAACTGATCAACCGGAGAGGGTTGAGGCCACTGTACGCCCATCTACCCAACCATTGCTAGGGAGAGGGCCTGAAGTCATTCCACGGGTGGACCTGGCTTCGTCTAACCCGGTTATTCGAGAGGTAACTCCCCAATCCGAGATGATGGCCAGTATGATGTTGATGATGAATGAAGCCATGGCCAAGCAGCAAGAGTTCCTCCTGAAAGTGATCGAGGATCGGGATGTGAGCAACCATAGGAATGAGACGGTTGCGGAGAACATTGAGGTGATTGGATCCGATGTTATGGGTCATGTGAACCGAACTAAGGAACCAATAACTATTGATGTGAGGCAAGCCAAGAGAGTTTTCTAGTATAAGTCCTTCCTATGTTCTAAGCCACTGGAGTTCTCCGGTTCTAAAGACCCAGTTGCTTGAATGAAGTGGGTTCAAGAGATCGAGCAGGCCTTCGACTCATCTGAGTGCGAGGAAGGTCAAAGAGTGAGGTTTGGTTCCCAAATGCCTAGGGGCCCGAAACTCACATGGTGTAATGTCACCAAGTCCACCCTCTCCCCCACCGTTTTGGCTCAATTGTCTTGGGCCAGATTCAAGAAAAAGGTTTTGGAGGAGTACTGTAATGAGAGGGTCATGGATCGTATCGAAAAAGAGTTTCGGGCTCTCAAGAAGGAGAACTTGACGGTAAGAGAGTACACCCGTCAATTCATGGAGAAATTGGGGTTAGTGGTGCATGTAGCCCCGACGGAGAAAGAGAAGATTAAGGCCTACCTCAAAGGCCTACCGGTGGACATGATGTCCATGGTCCGCAACTCTAAAGCCTCTAACCTACGTGAGACAATAAAAGAGGCGCAAATCATGGAAGATGTCTACGCGAGAGACAAAGTGGAGAAGGCATTGGTGGTGGGAGACAAGAATAGATGGGAAAACAACCCCGGATCTCTCAAGAGGTCGAGACCCTTCAACTGGGGAAGATGCTTTGATAATCGTCGAGAGGTGCGGTAGTGCCCAAGACACCTAAGCAAGCACCACGACAACTATAACTCCAACCCCACCTCTTGTGCCAAGTGTGGGAAGCCCGATCATGCTACCAACGATTGCCCGGTTAAGGGAATCGTCTGCTTTGAATGCAAAATGTCGGGACATTTCCGGAAGGATTGTCTGAAATGGAAGACGGGGAGTGCCCCGGAGAAAAAATAGAACCCTCCAAGAATTCCTGGCCGAACTTTCCAAATGACGACCGATGAGGCCAAGGCATCCACCGACGTGGTATCGGGTATGTTTCTCCTAAACTCGGTATCTTTACGTGTGTTATTTGACTCGGGTGCCAGTTTCTCTTTTGTATCTGATGCTTTATGTCATAAACTTTCCATGCCCACTAGAAGTCTAGAAGAGGCTCTAGTGGTAGAAATAGTGAACGGTAGTCAAGTATTGACCCACGACGTCTTGAAGGGTTGCACTCTTGATGTCGAAGGAAAGAAATTCTCGATCAACTTAATGCCTATGGTTATTGGCGGTTTCGATGTGGTAGTCCGTATGGATTGGTTGGCGGAGAACCAAACCGGGATTGTGTGGTCCAAAAAATTAATCCGGTTACCCGTCTCGAGCGGTGAGATGGTAGTGATTTATGGTGAAAGGAGGAAGGGTGATGTAGAAATTATCACCATGGCAAAGGCACGGAAATGCCTATTGAAGGGATGTTCGTCCTTCCTAGCATACGTGATAGATGCTAAGCTGGAGAAGAAGAAACTTGAGGATGTGAAGGTGGTACGCGAGTTCCCCGACGTTTTCCCGGACGACTTTCCCGGTTTACCACTCGATCGTCAAGTAGAGTTTCGAATCGACCTTATACCGGGAGCGGCTCCGATTGCTCGAACCCCTTATCGGTTAACACCATCCGCAATACAAGAAATGATGGCTCAACTCCAAGAGCTTCTAAAGAAGGGTTTTATAAGACAAAGCTCGTCTCCTTGGGGAGCTCCGGTCTTGTTTGTCAAGAAGAAGGATGGTACAATGAGAATGTGTATCGATTACCGTGAACTAAATAAGGTAATAGTGAAGAATAAGTATCCGCTTCCGAGGATCGATGACTTGTTCGATCAACTCCAAGGAGCAGGTTGTTTCTCAAAGATTGACATGCGCTCAGGATATCATCAAGTAAAGGTGAGAGAAGAGGACATCCCGATGACGGCCTTTAGAACGAGTTACGGCCATTACGAATTTCTTGTGATGCTGTTTGGACTAACTACCGCACCGGCGGTGTTATTGTATTTCATGAATAGAGTGTGCCGACCATTCCTCGACAAATCGGTGATTGTATTTATTGATGACATACTTACGTTTTCCAAGAGCGAGTCAGAACATGAGCAACACCTTCATGAAGTTCTAGAGGTGTTGAGAAAGAATAGGTTGTACGCCAAATTCTCTAAGTGCGACTTTTGGCTTGAAGAGGTTCAATTCTTGGGTCACGTTGTCACTCGAGACGGAGTGAAAGTGGACCCCTCCAAAATTGAAGCAATGATTAATTGGGAACCTGCCAAAATTCCATCCGATATACGAAGCTTCTTGGGTTTGGCGGGCTATTACCGGAGATTCATCCAAGACTTCTCCAAGATTGCTTCTTCGTTAACCGCTCTAACCTGAAAGAATGTCAAGTTTGTATGGACCGAAGCGCAAGAGAAGGCGTTCTGGACTTTACAAAAGAAGTTGTGTGAAGCTCCAATCTTGTTGCTACCCGAGGGGTCAGAAGACTTCGTAGTCTATAGTGACGCCTCCAAGATAGGTTTGGGATGCGTATTGATGCAAAGAGGCAAAGTGATCGCCTACGCCTCAAGACAACTCAAAGTTCATTAGAAGAATTACCCTACCCATGATTTGGAGTTGGCGTCAGTGGTGTTCGCTTTGAAGCTTTGGCGACATTACCTTTATGGCACGAAATGTACGCTCTACACGGATCATAAGAGTTTGAAATACGTCTTTGATCAAAAAGAGTTGAACATGAGGCAAAGACGGTGACTCTAGTTACTCAAGGATTATGATTGCGAGTTGCTTTACCACCCCGGTAAGGCGAACGTGGTGACCGATGCGTTAAGTCAGAAGGACTATAAGAGAAGCATTCGGGCTACCTGTTAGGATGTATTTATGTTGAATAGAAGTTCGGGGTACAAGTTGTAATTTGTTTATTCTTATGTTTTTGGTCTTTGGGTTTGGGCCTTTGCATTAGACGTGTGATATATATTGCTTGTTTAACCTAGTTTCTAGGGGTTTAATGGTCATTAGAAGGTTTACACATTCGTATTGATATTCTCTTTGTAAACCCTAAACCTTTTATTGATAAATCTAATCATATGACCAGCATTTGTGATTCAATCAGTATTGTTTATTGATTATTATCTATGATTGCACTGTTTCTGGGATCTACAATTGGTATCAGAGCAAAGAGACAAGATTTTTGATCCAAAAGGTTTGTCTAAATCCCTTCTATCGACTTTTACTGTTAATCGACTTTTGGTTTTACTGTTAATCAACTTTCGGTCTTACTGTGTTCATCTTAATCGATTTTTTTGCCTTATTCCGATAGATTTCTACTTTCATCAAATTCATAGTTCTTGGTTGTGTTTAATTGTGAGTTAATCAAATTCATTATGTTCTTGTAGTTGCTAAGTAAATTACTTGATCAATTTTCAATTTTTTTTTGTGTCGATTTTGTGTCTATTGCCGACTTCTTCCAAGAACATCTAACCCAGAAAATTCGCCAGCGTTTCCCGGTACCAAGGTTTCCCGGGTTCTTGCACTCATTCCACGTATCTTGCTTTCCCAGTACCTTGCTTTCCCGGAACAAAGTTTTCCCAGGTTCAGGCATTCCCGATACCTTGCTTTCTCGGAACAAAGTTTTCCCAGGTTCAAGCTTTTCCCGATGCCACCCTTCCCCGGAACCAAAGTTTTCCGGTTCCTTGCAACTCCGGGTCCTTTCTCTCCCGGGTCCTTGCGTCTCAAATCTGTTCTTTTTCGGTAGTTTTATTAAGACACATTTTCGGATCAAATACTGTCGGTCCCTTATTTTTGATCAAGTTGTTATCAAACAAACACAATCACAAATATATGATAAACCAACCTGTTAGATTACAAACCACAGATTACAGATTTGATGTTTGCGTTTTTCTCTTTGAAGCTCTCTCTGTTTCTCTCTCTAGAATATGTTGGATGATAATGAATAGTGATGATAACTTAAGATATTCTAATAATATCTATTCTACCTAATATATACTAACTTAATATCTAAAACAACATAATATCCTAAAATATCTAATAAATAGATATTTAGGAATAATATAAAATACAAGAATTAAAACAAGAATTAACTTTGACAATTATTACAAACTAACATTAGACTAATATTGAGAGTGACTTTTCAGCTTTAGCTTCAGATTTCAATCTTCAGATTGGATGATCTTGAATCCAATAAATCTGTGATCTAATAATCTCCCCCTTTGGATCAAGATCATTATTAAAAGGATTTTAGCAATTCAGTCTTCTCTTTCAGCTCAAAAGTTGCAATCTCCTTCTTTGTCTTCAATATATAATAATCTCCAGTTTTAGCTCGGAATGCTTTAGCAAAGCATCTTCAAAGATAATTTCTCTCAAATCAGCATGTCTTCAGAATACTTTGTCTTTGAAGAATTCTCTAAACTTTTGATCTCTGCCATTTTTTGGTTAGCTCTTCTCCCCCTTTTTGATGAAAAGAGCAACGATTTCATCAAAACTTTTAGTAAGAAATGTCTTTCATAAGGATTCTCTGATTCGTCAATCCAAAATATATTCATCCAGATCTTTGCAAATCCAAACAAAATAATCGTGTAACACTTGAATCAACAAATGAATCAGTTAACATGCCTGTCAGTAACACAAAGGTACTGTGTGTAATGAATACATAATGGAAAGGAGCTTTTTGATGTTCACTCCCCCAGGGCTTCCATTCAATCATCGAAACACCACAAAGGTAAATTCTATGAACGTTATGACAAAGAAACAAATTCTTTGTGTGTTCATGCATGTGATAGAAATAATTAAGCACGGATGATTGCCTATAGGCTCAAAATTGTGTAAACCACTGAGACAACAGAAAGTATAAACACAGACTCAATGTGCATGATTGAATTGCGAAGTTGGGGCAGACTTCCTTCTTTTCAATATCCAGATTTTCCAAATGAAAATCAGATAGCAATATGCTGCTTCCCCTTTGAAAATGTGAAAGAATTTCCTGTTAAGAAGAAAATGAGTAGCTGGTGTGGTTAATCAAGAGTTGGCATGGGCTAGTTGCCTGTTTCAATAATGTTCACCAAAGAGTTGTGAAACATTAGAATTGTGGCTGCTCGGCTCAGAAAAAGTTGGTGCAAAGTTCTGATATTCTTTTAACTCTGTTCTTACACCCTCTTTCTTTTAAACATTTAGCTCACTTTAACCAGACTCGCTTTTTCTGATTTACCTCATCACACATCCCACACTCATTTCTTTTCGACTCCTTACACTCAATCACTATGGATTAACCTCTTGGGTAGGAAACACTGGTTAACGTGTATCCGTAGAAGTTGTGTTAAGTCCTAGCACAATGAAATCCCATGTTTTCCTATGAAGCATATGATGCTCAAAATGGTTTAACTATATCAGTTAAAGCTCAAAAATGAATTAAGAAAACATTGAAAATTACACTTCCAAATTATAAAATCTGATGAAGAATCGGGAAGTGATTTGAACATTTGAGAACAAGTTTTCAGTGATTGAATGTTGTCCTTCTTTCAACCATATATGAGATTAAGATAAAGAATTATACCTTTATGTGCAATCTTATATCTCATGAAGTCAAGCTTAAAGTCATAAAGATATGATCTTGTAAGCATCTCTCAAACTGCAAAAGTCTTAAGTCATAGTCAAATCAATTTTATTCACTGAAAGTAAAAAGACAAAAAGCAGTAAAACAATGAAAGTACGAGTTCTGATCAGAAATAATTAGAAGTCATAATTCTTTTACTCCCCCTGAAATTATGTATCAGAAAAATATCAGTGTAAAAGATATGCATTAACTCCCCCTCAAATGTAGATCATCATATCTGTTGGATGCATAAAATTTCAGACAAATATGTACTCCCCCTTTATGGTTGATTTTCTCATTCTAGTATTGGAGTACAATCTCTTATCAACACAGGAGTAAGGTCTTTTGATCACTGAAGTACGAGTTCTAAACTGTTGTGTTTAGAAGTCATGCTTCGTTGAAGTATGGGTCCTAAGCTGATTTACTTAGAAGCCTTTGTTCTCTTACTTCCCTTTGACAGAAGGTGCCTGCAACACAGATTCATCCTTTTTCTTTGGTACGCATTTGTACTTGGGTCCAACTATGTTAGCACATGATTTTGGCACCCATTGAAATTTGGGTCAACTTTGCTTTTGAGAACCAAATGAAGAATTAGAATTATAAGAGTGTACATGATATGTGCCAAACCAAAAAGCAGAATCTTTACGAGAAGCATAATCATGTCTATCATAATTTGAAAACTTTCTAGCAGACAGACGTAACTGGAATAATTGCTGCATAGAATATTTCTTGCTAGAAACAACAAGATTTGGTTTAGAAATATCAACATTCGCAATCAAATCATCTTTACTAGTAGTAGTCTTATTACAATCAACACTAGAAAAAGATTTAGCAGTCTCGTCAATCTCCTGTTTTGGTTTCCACTTAGATTTAACTCCAAGCTTTTTCTTGCTCATATCTGAAACATTTGAAACTTTTGAGTTAGAATTGTGAGAATCAAATGAATGCTTATTCTTTGGCTTCTTCACAACAAAAGACGAATGATTAGGAAGTTTGGCACTAAAATCAAATTGATCAATACAATCATCTAAAACACCATCAGAGTTTAGAAAATCAAACCCTCCATCAGTTAAACCAAACAAATCATCAGATTTTGAATCCTTAGTTGATTTAGAAAGAACAGTATTCTTAAGCACAGTTGAAAACACTTTTTGTTCAACATCAATCAAAAGTCATTCTTCTGCTAAAGATTTCTCAAGTTCAGAAATTTTACTTTCCAAAATGAGAGGAGGGACGTAAAGTTTACCTTCAACAGGCTTAGCCTCCATTTCTTTTACAGAATAACTCTCAAAAAAATCATTTGAAAGAGATTTTGATTGAACAGAACTATAAATATGATTCAACTTCCAATAACAAAATGGAAGTTGAAATTTGGATGTGTTCTTTCGTTTTTCTGTTTCCTTGGCTTCATCCTCTTTAGACAGTCCAGTCCAGAAAAATTTAAGGTTAGGGTATCATTGGGAAAGTCTTAAGAATGTAAAATCATAAAGTGCTGGCACTTCATATATACCCTTTTTAAGGTAGTGAGGATTCTCATAACCAAGTCCCCAACTCTCTTTATTCTCTTTGGGTTTGTTTAGATGAATGGTTTGTTCAGTTTGACCCAATGAGTATAACTTCCCTTCCAAAGCTTTTAATTTTGCAAGTAAAGATTTGTTTTCTTCGGAACGTGAAGAATACATTCTCGTAAGCTCTTTGAAATCAAACTCACACATTCTCAATTTAGAATTTGTTTCAGCAATCTCTTTAAGAATTATGGTCTTTTCTTTTGCGCTGGTGTCAATGTTTTTATGTAAAGTCTCAATCAATACTTTCTTCTCAGCAATATCCTCACTAAGTTTCTGTATTGATTGGTTTTTGTCATTAATAACACCCTTTTCACGTTTAAGTTTAGACTCTAATTCTTGGAGTTTTGTCATCATGGAATGCATTTGATTTAAGAAATCTGAATTAGTTAAATCACATACCTCTTCATTATCCTCTTCATCGGAATCAGCTTCAGATCCTATTTCCAGCTTGCCCATGAAGCATAGGTGTGCTGTCTCGTCCTTCTCATCATTTTCATCTTCTTGGTCTGAATGATCTAGCCAGAACTCATCTTCTGCCATCAATGCCTTTCCAGCCTCCTGTTGCTTGGCTAGAAGCATTTTGTTCTTGTAGTAGTCGGAGTTCCGGACTTTGGGTCTTCGGCAGTCTTTGGAAAAATGTTCAAGTCTGCCACAGTTGTAGCATTTTGGAGGTTTTTGCTAATCGGTCTCTTCAGCTTTATACCTTTTCTCTTCTGGCTTCCTTTCCTCTAACCTCTTTCCTTCAAATCTCTCCTTGTGAACATAGTTACTAGGACCAGATGAATACCTCTGACTGTTCAAGCTAGGATTTTTGTAGAACTTCTTTTGAAAATCCTTGGTCAACATAAGTATAGCCTTCTTTAGTTTTTCACAGTCGTCAGAGACAGAGTTCGCTTCACTTTCAACCTCTTCTGATTCAGACACGATCATCATCTTCTTCTTCTTCTTCACAACAAGAGCAATTGAATCAGCAACTGTTTTCTCAGATTGTCTCTTTTCATCTATGATCTCATCCACCTCTTCCTCATTCTGCTTGAGGGTTTCATATACCTCGTGAAGTGGAATATCGTTCAGATATTTTATTTGCTTCATCTGCCTTGTAAACCTTTTCCATTCAGGCTGAAGGATGCTGAGGAATTTGACATTCAGTTCTACTTATGATTTATTGACCTTGTTCTTGCTTAACTCATTCAGCAAGGTCACAAATCTGTCATATGTTTCTGCTAGAGATTCTCCAACTCTGCCTTTGAACTCTTCATAGTTGTTAAGGCAGTTGGATATCTTGAGCTGGTTCCCAACTTTTGAACCAAGCATCATTTTCTCCAGTTGATCCCACATCTGTTTGCCTGTTGCTTTATAGCTGTCAATTTTCACATATATTTCATTAGTAATGCCTTGAAGAATGAAAGACTTTGCTAATCTATCAGCTCTTGCTCTCTTTAGGTCTTCACCATCGAGTTCATCAAACTTAAGTTGATATGGTATCTCCTCAGTCCCAACCGTATGAGTCTTTATAATAGGTGGCATAACTCCTTCTTCTAAAGATTTCCTGATAAATTCGCCCAAATCATGTCTTTCTATGAAGTCCATGAACCGATCTTTGCACTGCTCATACTCTCCCCTGAAGAGTACTGGTGGCTTTGTGTCAGTTCCAATAGCTAGAGCTTCTCTTGATGTCATCCTTTTAGAAAGACTAAGTCAGGAACTGGAGAAAAAGCACAATTTGCGCTAAAGGAGGTTGGCGCAAAAGACAACTTGCGCTAATAGTGGTTGGCGCAAAAACAGACTTTGCGCTAATAAACGTTGGCGCAAAAGTAACATTGCGCTAGACGAAGTTGGCGCGAAATTCACTTTGCGCAATAAGAAGTTGGCGCAAAAACAAGTTTGCGCGAAGTACTTTGACACCTGAGGAGTTTTTGCGCGAGAGGCGGGTCTCGCGAAATGAGGTTTGCGCGAGAAGAAGGTCGAGTGAATAGTTGGTCGCGCGAAGTTGAACTTTGCGTGAGAAGCTGATGACCGGAGTCCTGTGCGACCGGTGGCTTTAATGGCGCAAAAAGAAGATTTGCGCTAGGCGTAGATGGCGCAAAACACAGAAATTATCTAAGTGAAGCTGGCGAGAAACAAACTATGAACTGGCGCAAAACTTGCACTCTCGCGAGTTCATCCCTGCAGCTTCGAAAAATGACTTTGATCCACAAATAAACCTATCTAGACTTCGATTAGCAGTCCCAAATTTTGAAAAATAGACCACTAACACTTCTAGAACAGATTACAAGCTTTTGATCTAAAAAAGAAACACTTTTTGAAAAATCAATCGATGGAACAATGACGTTGAACTCGTGAACAGTTTGACACCAAAATCACAAAATGGGAATCGATTAAAGTGCAATACTGAAATTAAACAATACCCAATCGATCTAGAACACTATTCGATCACAACCTGATCGATTTCAACACCAATAACACACTAACACTCAAAAATGATTATAATTTTAAAGAACATAGAGTCGAGTTTTAAAAACTTGATTTGAATATGGTTTTAAGCTCTGATACCAATTGTCGGTCCCTTATCTTTGAGCAAGTTGTTATCAAACAAACACAATCACAAATATATGATAAACCAACCTGTTAGATTACAAACCACGGATTACAGATTTGATGTTTGCGTTTTTCTCTTTGAAGCTCTCTCTGTTTTTCTCTCTAGAATATGTTGGATGATAATGAAGAGTGATGATAACTTAAGATATTCTAATAATATCTATTCTACCTAATATATACTAACTTAATATCTGAAACAACATAATATCCTAAAATATCTAATAAATTGATATTTAGGAATAATATAAAATACAATAATTAAAACAATAATTAACTTTGACAATTATTACAAACTAACATTAGACTAATATTGAGAGTGACTTTTCAGCTTTAGCTTCAGATTTCAATCTTCAGATTGGATGATCTTGAATCCAATAAATCTGTGATCTAACAAATACATTGTCTCACGATCACAACAGTAAATAAAAGATGAATTCTAGAGACGCTCAAGCCATTGGTTCGGATGTCAAACCTCCCGTACTCTATCGGGGAGAATACCCACAATGACATGATCGATTCATGAATTTCATCGAAGCAAAACCCGACTATGATGAAATACTCTTGTATCTGAAAGAGAGGCCACAAACCTTGGCCAATGAAAATCCTTCCTGGAGACGAAAATGATGGTCGACTGGACCGTCAACTACCAAAGACAATCAATGAGTTTACTGGTCCAGAAAAGAAACGGCATGATGCGAAAAAGCATGCAAAGACCTACATTCTCCAATGCTTGCCTAACGACATATACGCAAGCATCAACAGCTACAAGGCTACTGCGAAAGGAATGTGGGACCAGATTGAGAAAATGATGATGGGAAGCCGAATAAGCACTCAGCTAAAGATCACTAGATGCATTTCCCGATATGATAGCTTCAAGGCGAGAAAAGGCGAGACGCTCACGGAAACATACGAACGGTTCAACCAACTTCTGAACGATCTACATAAAAACAAGATCATGAAGTCCAACACCGAGAACAACATCAAGTTCATGAACAACCTCTAGCCGGAATGGAAGACATTTATCTCTCATATCCGTCATACTTAAACCCTAGAGAAAGTTCCCCTGCACGAACTGTTTGAAATGCTTCTACAAGATGAAGATGAAGTTCTTGAACTGATAGGAAGTCAAAAGACAGACGAAAAGCCTGTGGTTGATCCCTTAGCACTCATCTCAGACAAAAGAGATCGATCTTTCAGTCGCATCCCAGAAAAGGAACCAGTGAAAAGTGATTCTGAACCAGAAGACACTGACAGTGATTCGGATCCCGAATATGCTCAGATCAAGGAAGCCGTGTTGTTCCTATCTCAAGCCTTTCAGAAAAAGAAATTCTTCAACAATCCATCATCAAACAATCAGAGATACTCCACTACTCCTCACAAGCGACATGATCATAAGAAGAAGTATGAAGGTAAGAGACGATTTGATGAAGGAACAAAGGTCGAGAAGAAACATGAAGAAAAAGCAAAGGACGAGCCGATCAAATGTTATAACTGTGGTCGTTTGGGACACTTTGCCAAAGAATGCCACAAGTCAGTCGTTCGTAACTTAGAATACTACAAAGCCAAGATGTTGATGGCCAAACAAAAGGAATTTGGTAAAGCTCTTCTTGTTGAAGATGACCAGTGGCTTAATCTAACTGATGAAGATGAAGATGATGCCAAAGGACACATGCGTTTCATGGGTAAACACTCGACACAGTCTGATACAGATAACGATGATTGCGATTCCACCTGTCATGTATGTGCTCCTATCCATAAAACCTTAATTGATCATATGCAAATCACTGTGAAAAAGTTAGACTCCTACAAGCAAACCATAAGTGAAAAATCTCATCTCATCTCCACTTTGGAAACTCGTGTGTCATCACAATCTGAAAGACTTGAAAAACAAAGTATGTTAGTGTATAAATTGTATCCTAGATTTAATGTGAAAAGTCTAAGTTTGTAAAGTCAACAAAGTCAACTTTAGTGGTATGAGTGTTTCTATATCTTCAGAGAACCTGTGTTGTAAGAGAAGGAGCTAAGTATAAATAGGCTTAGTACTTTGAGTGTTATGTAATCATCCATGTAACCAAGCTTTGTACGTATTCATTGTCACATATCAATATACATATGACTTGAGTGTTTTTCTCTCAACTCTCTCTCTAGATCTTATGATGTCAAATCTTAAATCATGAATTGTGCTTGATTGAATAGGGATCTTACATTTACAATTGGTATTAGAGCCTACTCATTCAATTTCAGAACGGATTAATTGCATCACTTGAATCAAATTCTTGAAATTTTCAAGAACGCGCAGACGTTTTCTAAGTTTACTGTATTGGATCAAATTCACACTTGATTTCTGTGTTTTGAGTATGAAAATGGTGTAGTTGTGATCGTTTTATGTTATAGATCACATTGTATTCATACTTTCTCACGATTTAATCACTAGATTAGAATGAATTTTGGATTTGTATAATTTTCTTGAAAAAAATATTCTCGAACACTGTAAATTCATGGAATGTACTGTAATTTTCTGATTTTGATCATCGTTGTTGTTAAGGATTTGTTCGATTTCTATTTTCGAACTTATTAGATCAGTTTGTGAAGAGTTTTGCAGGTTAATTTGAGTTTTTGGATCGAATTTGTGAATTAGAGGATAAAACACGCTAGATCCAAAGATCGCGCAAAGCAAGAACACGCTAGATGAAGTACTTCTTGTTTTCTAGGAGTTTGGACTAGTTCGCTGGTAGCTAATTATCGTGTACTGCACAGCGAGGGCACAATATTACCCAGTGAGAGCACAAGTATATACCTTCACTAGAATCGCTACAAATAATATAATGGGACAAGTACCGAGTATCGTATCTACAGGGACTGACTTACTGAGAAACAAAGATTTTCATGAACTTGTTGCACAAGTTTCGAGTTGTGAGAAAAATATTTGTTTGGTGGTTGATTTATGCTAAACGTACGGAATAAACTTTATAATTAAAGAATGGGTACGGGTGTAAGCTTTTCTTGAGATGGGCGTAGTAACAATTGGTTAGGTCTTTTGTAGTACGGAAAGTCTATAAAAATCCCGATCTCTCGAAAGTGAATTTTTAAAGACCGGTCCTACAAAATACCCATAAAGTGTCCGTCGTTACCAACTCTTAATCTTACCGATTTAATTACGTTGATAAAAATCAAGTTCTACCGGTGCGGAGATTTACACCGAAATCTCTTTGTGATATAAATCTCCTCCGACGTGTGAACCGTAATAAATCATGCAGAACCCGTATCTCTACGTGATTATCAAAGACTCTCTCAAATCTTTGTGCATCCCTTAAGCCGTATTTCGAATCCGCCCCTCTCGAGGTCTAGATCTAATATTAACACTTCAAAGTGATCGGCTTATCAGCGTTGAGTTTAAGTCTCGACTTAAGTGACCAAACTTAAGAGCTAGTAACGATGGCCACACCCAAGTGTTGCCTACTAGTCTAAAGTTGGCTCACACCCTTACCAAAAAGATGGTTAGTTCATAATAAAATGCATAATAATAAAAGACATAATTATCAAAGACTCTCTTAAAAGTCTTTTCGATTTCAAGATCAAGAGGTACGAGTTCTCCGTGTTGTAGCTGTGGCATACAACACGAAAAAATTGTTTTAAAAATGAAACAAGCGACACAGGCTCAAATGAAAATCAAGATCTCAGGATAAAAATCGTGCCAGTCCCCGGCAACGGCGCCAAAAACTTGGTAGCTAATTATCGTGTACTGCACAGCGACGACACAATATTACCCAGTGAGAGCACAAGTATATACCTTCACTGGAATCCCTACAAGTAATATAATGGTACAAGTACCGAGTATCGTATCCACATGGACTGACTTACTGAGAAACAAAGATTTTCATGAACTTCTTGCACGAGTTTCGAGTTGTGAGAAAAATATTTGTTTGGTGGTTGATTAATGCTAAACGTACGGAATAAACTTTATAATTAAAAAATGGGTACGGGTGTAAGCTTTTCTTGAGATGGGCGTAGTAACAATTGGTTAGGTCTTTTGTAGTACGGAAAGTCTATAAAAATCCCGATCTCTCGAAAGTGAATTTTTAATGACCGGTCCTACAAAATACCCATAAAGTGTCCATTGTTACCAACTCTTAATCTTACCGATTTAATTACGTTGATAAAAATCAAGTTCTACCGGTGCGGAGATTTACACCCAAATCTCTTTGTGATATAAATCTCTTCCGACGTGTGAACCGTAATAAATCATGCAGAACCCGTATCTCTACGTGATTATCAAAGACTCTCTCAAATCTTTGTGCATCCCTTAAGCCGTATTTCGAATCCGCCCCTCTCGAGGTCTAGATCTAATATTAACACTTCAAAGTGATCGGCTTATCAGCGTTGAGTTTAAGTCTCGACTTAAGTGACCAAGCTTAAGAGCTAGTAATGATGGCCACACCCAAGTGTTGCCTACTAGTCTCAAAAGATGGTTAGTTCATAATAAAATGCATAATAATAAAAGACATAATAATAAAATGCATATAAATAAAGAGCATATAAATAAAGAGCATAAAAATAAAGAGCATAAAAATAAAGAGCATAAGAATAATAAAAGACTTGGAAATAATAAAATACGTAAAGAAAGAAAGGAAATACTTGTTACTCTACTTGCATAAAATTAAAGTTAAGCTACAGACATGCCCATAGTGGGAGACCGAGGGTAGAAACGAAAATACAAGAAATTAAATGCTTAAAATAAAAGACAACTTTCTTAGCTATAAAACTCTTCCAAGGAGAGAGTAAATAGAACTGGAGAATGTTGAGGGTGTGTTTAAATGCTGAACTTAACAACCTATTTATACTAAAAAAACTAGGCTTTTACCCAATGGGTAATACCCAAAAGTTAAAGGGTTAATAACCATTGGGTAAAAGAGTACAATGATTGAAGATTCCTCCAGCTAGCATCCACCTTCTTATTTCTAGATATTTTCCAGCCTTGAATACTGCAATACCCCCAGAATACGAATACAAATACACAGTATAAATACCGTATGTATCCTCGGGTGCCCTCAGAGGGCAGACAGTGCCCACAGTCCCATAAAACGAGATTTTCTTGACAAAACCGCTTCCTTTGGTGTTTTCATCATATTTGCAAACTTTAATGACCAAAGGAAAGAGATGGAAGCAAAAGTGGCTAGAAAGGTGAATAAAATGAAGGAAAACAGTAACAAATAACACTAAAAAATGAGGGTTATCACACCCCGAAACTTGAGATGTCACTTGTCCTCAAGTGACGGAAGAAAAGGAAACACGAAGAATGTTACGAGGAGACGAAGAAAACTTACAAATGTATTGATGCATCCGTCTTGATTTTGAAGAGGCACAAACTTTCATTGTGGAAATCAGTGCATTTGCAATTAATCAGTAGGGATTGAGTTGGGTTTGTGTATATGGCTATGATTTGTCTCTCACTCCTCTCTTCCCCCCAAACTTGTGATGAACTACTAAAAATAGGTTTTTGGGCTTTGTTCTTTTTTTTTCAAAATTGGCCCCCCTTTAATAATTTGGGCCATGGAACCCAATATTTTCTTTATATGTAAATATCCTCTTTATTGGGCTCCACATGTCTTCTCACTTGAATACTTATTATATATATGTATTTTTTTTTCTCTTTTTTTCTTTTTTTTTCATTCCTTTTTTTTCTATGATCAAAAATTTTTAAAATGATCATAACTCTCACAAAATCTCCTAATGTTCACCCCCCAAACTTAGAACACATCAATGTCCTCATTGGTGAAGGTAAAAAAAAAGGAATTTATTAGCAAAAGGTTTGGTTACGAAGGGAAGTGTTTCGGCCAAAATTCAATAAAGGCCTACGTCCTTTTAGTTTCCAACTCAATGATTTCTAATGAAAGTTGTACCTGAAAATTAAGATGCATAATACCGAAAGTGACAGAAAAAATTAAGAATTATATTGAAAATCCATCAATGAGTAAGTACAAAAAGGAAAGGATTAGCATAAGTTCCGGATTTTCAACACAATACCTATGGTTAGAATAAACAACAAAAGGAGGTAAAGTTCGCTAAAGATGAATTCCACACCAAAAGACTATTCTGTCAACGGAGGTTGTCCACTGTGGGATAAAGTGGGTACTGTCGATGGTTCACTTGCAGCTGGTTCGGAGGCAGGTTCGGCAGTGGCTTCTGCAGCATGAACATCTACACGTCGTGAAGACGGCATCTTGACTTGCGGAGGGCAGACATCTGATGGGAATCGGGGCAAGTTAGCAGCATGCATAACATTTTCGTCAACAAGTAACTTCCGGTGTACGCGATTCCAGTCCCTTTGGTAGGCCCACATTAACGTCGAGCGACGTTCATGCTCTAGCTGGCGTGCCTCGAGACTGTCCAAACGATCCAGGATCGTGTCGAGCCTTTGATTGATATCGTCATTCGGAGGGCGAGCGTCAAGATGGTCCAGTCGAGTGAGGATGGTGTCAAGCTTCAGATTTAGCTCCTCATTTTGACCTACAAGAACAGTCAACCAAGTTTTGGACCCATAACCGGTGTCCATAGGATGACAAGGGCAAGATGGGCCGGCTGGACTTGCTTTGGACGGTCTAGGGGCAGCAGCCTTCGTGGCATCTTGAGGTAAGGTAGATGGGTGCTGCGCAGGTGCGGAAGGAATAACCTGTGGACCGGTAGTTGGCCTAAGCGCACGCTGACGGCACTCAATGGTACCTGCATCAAGAAGTGAGGTGATAGACACGACCTCGTCTGTCTTGTAGGCCAGGACTTCGGCACGAGTGAGCAGTTTCGTGATGAGCTCCGGGAAAATACGACGGCTAGTAGTACGAGCGGCCGAAGTCCCAATGGCCGCATGAGAAATCGAACCCACATCGACGGGTACTTCTTTGAGAATACAGTACAACAAAATACACCTATCCCTAAAAAGTGTAGCATCATGACCGGTAGGGATAATGTTATGACGTAAGAACTGGAACCATAAAGCTTCTTCCGGTGTCAGATTCCCAGCCAAAATAATTTTTCGACGGTTGTCCAGAGACCAACCTTGGCCGGGAAGTTTCAGAGTACGAGAAATCTCATCCTCAGATAACGGTTGGTGCCTTTGAAAATACTGACTGAAAGAACAGATAAACGGTGCATCCAAACCCAAGACTTTATTGATCATCGCACCGGACCAGTCAACGCTGCAACCCCGAATGGTGAGGGTGCTGCGTTTGCACACACCAACCGCTGCCAAAAACTCTTTGACCCATGTGACATTGGCCACACACGGGGAAGGCACCATATTCATCCACTTCATGTCCAATAAATGATGCTTCATGTGCATTACATCTTCGATCAACGCGGGATCGAAGGCACATTCGACAAGAATATTATTGTGTTCGATTGAAGTATACCTTTTCGAGATTGCAAGGTCGTAATTTTCGAACTTCGCGCGCTTGGATCGACGAGGCTGCGTTGGCTCCACCACCTTGCTTTCTGTGAGTTTAGATTTTCCTTTTCGATCTGACCCCCTCCACACAACAGTAGCCTCCCTCGCCCTTTTTCGTGTCTGCCTTTGCACAGGCCGACTCGAATCAGAAAGTTCCTCCTCGCTAGGAACATAGGTATCATCTTTGTCGGTGCTTTTGTGGATCGTTTCAGCGAGGAAAGGGTCGTTGTCGTGAGATGAGGCAGAATCCTCACCATCACTAGACAAAGGCGAATCAGTGGTGGCTTCCTTGTCCAAAGGTTTGGGTGATTTTTTTTAGGAGAAGAAGGCAAAAAATCGCTCTAGACAGGGGGGCTAGAGTTTTCGAAGTCGAACCGGAGTTCATCTTCGAAAGGGTCAGATTCTAGGGGGTGGATTTCATTGAGGTCGAACGGATGGGGTTGGTCTTTGGAGACTCCGGCAGTAGGGTAGGGTGGTGGTACGGTGGTAGTGGGTGAGCTAGTGGTGGTGGTAAGGGGTAAGGTTGATTTGGGACGAAAAGAGAGGTGAGAGATTTAAGGTTTCGCCGGTGGTTAGTCCGGCGACGGTGGTGTTCGGAGAAGAAGATGGAGGGGGGAGGGGGGAGGATGCGTGTGAGTACCTCGTGAGACTCCACAAAGCTATGGATGAAGGTCGCCTGAGAAGGCGATTCATCATCGGCGGCGCTGGCGACGGAAGACCCATGGCGGCGGTGGCTCCAATGTTGGAAGAGCCCGCCGAAATAGAGGTTGCAGGTACACCAGGGGGCGGTGGAGCTGTGGAATCGATGGGAGGGGCCTCACCGGTGGTCTGGAGTCGTCGACTCCGACGACTTGGAACGACGTTAGGGTTTGGAGTTAATCTCTTTGCTCTGGCCATGGAGTTGAAAGGGTTCTGAACAGTTTCTTGAAAGTGACCATTTGGCTTACTTTTTGGAGAAAAAACAAGGAATAAAATTCCTTTATTTAATCCGGTTTCCCCAAAAGAAACACAGATGAGATTGTGTTGTAGACCCCACTTTTTCAAAAACATAATAAATAAATCAACCTTTTTTCTCCTCCATACAAAATTGCTTTGGGCAATGATGACCAGTACAAAAAAAACTTCTTGGAAGATTTTCCTAGTACCCTAGATAGCCAAGTGTCCTCATTAAAATCTTTTAAAAATTAAGGAAATGATTACCAAAGATAACATCAGATTTTCCCCCAATAATTTCTTTTCAAAACTCCCGCCGAAACTTATCAGCCCTACACTGCCCACAGTGGGCATCTGCTACCCTAAGAGGACACAGACGAGAAAATTTTACAAAAATAATAAAAAAAAACTTACTCCTACCTATACATTATTTACAAGAAGAGTTCCATTGATTCAAGGGTTAAGTACATTGGGTTTAGGCACCCCCTCTGGGAGGTAGTGCTTAACCCGATGTCCATTAACCTTGAAGGTGCTGTTATCCTGCGGATTCAACAAGTCTATTGTGCCAAACTTTCCTACTTCCATGATGGTAAAAGGACCTGACCAACGCGATTTTAGTTTCCCAAGGAACAACTTCAATCTTGAGTTAAAGAGGAGCACTTGTTGTCCTTTTTCAAAAATCCTTTGGTTTATCCTACGATCATGCCACAGTTTTGTCTTTTCTTTATAAATTTTGGCATTTTCGTAGGCATGGTGCCTTATCTCTTCTAACTCAGTTAATTGAAGTTTTCTCTTTTTTCCCGCGACATCTTCACACATATTCAGCTCTTTAATGGCCTAAAAAGCTTTGTATTCGAGTTCCAAAGGTAGATGACATGCTTTTCCAAAGACCAATCTGTACGGTGACATATCTAACGGGGTCTTAAACGTTGTTCTGTATGCCCAAAGTGCGTCATCCAACTTGAGTGACCAATTTTTCCTATCGGGTCTTATGACTTTTTTCTAAAACTGGTTTTATTTCCCGATTTGAAAGTTTCGCAAGACCATTTGTTTGAGGATGGTATGTGGTGGCCACTCGGTGTTGGATATTATATTTGCTTAAAATTGTGCTTAACATTTTGTTTACGAAGTGCGTCCCTTCATCACTAATTAAAGCTCGGGGAGTACCAAATCATACAAAAATATTTTTATGAAGAAAATTAATCACATTTTTAGCATCGTTTCGAGGACACGCAATGGCTTCTACCCATTTAGATACGTAATCAACCGCAACCAGAATGTATTGGTTGTTAAAGGACATAGGAAATGGTCCCATGAAATCTATGCCCCAAACATCAAAAAGTTCGACTTCTAAAATATTATTTAAGGGCATTTCATTCCGTTGGGACAAATTTTCTACTCTTTGACATTGGTCACAACCTTTTACGAACTCAAATGCATCTTTAAATAAAGTGGGCCAAAAGAAACCACTTTGAAGAATTTTTGCTGTCGTACGTTAACCACCAGAATGTCCCCCGTACGGTGAATCATGACAATCATTCAAAACATTTTTCATTTCGAAATTTGGGACGCATTTTCTTAAAACTTGATCTGCACCTAGTTTGTACAAAAATGGGTCGTCCCAAAAATACTGTTTGCAATCATGTATGAATTTCTTGAATTGTTGTCCCCTCATGTTGCATGGCCTGATTCCAGTCGCCAGATAGTTTGCAATATCTGCATACCATGGGGGATCTTTTTCAAAGTGGTGATGGATGGCTAAAATGTGCTCGTCTGGGAAAATTTCCTTTAGGTCATGATTTCCACCACTTGACACGTTATGTTCAATCCTGGAAAGATGATCGGCCACGTGATTATCCACTCCTTTCCTATCAACTATTTCAAGGTCAAATTCTTGTAATAGAAGGACCCACCGAATAAGCCGTGGCTTAGCATCGGTTTTGTTAAAGAGATATTTAATAGCGGAATGGTCGGTGTGAACGATGACTTTTGTGCCGGTCAAATAGGATCGAAAACGGTCAAAGGCAAATACTACAGCAAGTAACTCTTTCTCGGTTGTTGTATAATTTATTTGAGCTTCGATAAGAGTTTTTCTTGCGTAGTAAATGGGGTGGAAAATTTTATCTCTTCTTTGCCCTAAGACAACACCCACAACCCAGTCGCTTGCATCACACATTACCTCAAAAGGCATGGTCCAATTTGGGGCTATCACAATGGGTGCCGAAACAAGGGCGACTTTGATTGTTTCAAAAGCTTTGGTGCATTCTGGAGTAAAGTCGAAAGCTTGGTCGGCATGCAATAAATTACAAAGGGGTTTTGCAATTTTTGAAAAATCTTTTATAAAACGTCTGTAAAACCCCGCATGTCCAAAGAAGCTTCTAATGCCTTTAACTGAACTTGGTTCGGGTAATTGCATTATTACCTCAAGCTTTGCTTTATCCACTTCTAAACCCTTTTTAGAAACCATGTGACCCAACACAATTCCTTCTTGTACCATAAAATGGCATTTTTCCCAATTTAAAATTAAATCGTGTGTTTCACATCTTTCCAAACTCTTTCTCAAATTTACAAGACAATTTTCAAATGATATACCGATAACTGAGAAATCGTCCATAAATGCTTCCATGGAATCTTCAATCATGTCCGAGAAAATAGATATCATACAACGTTGAAACGTTGCGGGTGCATTGCAAAGACCAAATGGCATTCGGCGAAATGCAAAAGTTCCGAAGGGACAAGTGAAGGTGGTCTTCTCTTGATCTTCGGGTGCAATGTGAATTTGATTATAACCCGAATAACCATCCAAAAAGCAATAAATTTCCTTTCCGACCAATCTATCTAGCATTTGGTCTATAAATGGCAAAGGAAAATGGTCTTTTTTTGTGGCTAGATTCAATTGTCTATAGTCCATGCAAATTCTCCACCCGGTGATGGTCCTTATTGGGAGAAGCTCATTTTTCTCATTGGCGATTACCGTGGTACCACCTTTCTTCGGTACACATTGCACCGGACTCACCCAACCACTACTTGAAATGGGGTAAATAATACCCGCATCTAGCCATTTTAAAATTTCTTTCTTAACGACTTCTTTCATGATCGGGTTAAGTCTCCTTTGTGGTTGCACCTTGCCAACTCTATTTCTTCCAAAATTATCTTATGTTGGCAAAGGAACGGACTGATTCCTTTGATGTCAGCTATTGTCCAACCTATGGCCTTCTTGTGGTTTTTCAACAACTCAATCAATTTCACTTCCTGTTCACAACTTAAATTGGAAGAAATAATTACAGGCAATTTTTCCTCTTCCATAAGATAAGCATATTTAAGGTGATTAGGAAGTGGTTTTAGCTCTAGCTCAGGAGCCTTGATTATAGAAGGAACCTGGGTTGGTCTATCATTAAAGTCCAATTGTTCAAATGCATCTATAACCTCTATCAAATCCTCTTCCGAAATATCTTCCCCTATGCAATCAATCAAACTTAACTCAAAAACATCACCTAAGGCATTTAGGTAGGAACAGTCTTCAACCTCACCATTAAACTTAAGGGATTTGAAAACATTGAAAGTGATTTGCTGGTCGTTTACTCTCATAGTCAACTCACCCTTCTGCACATCTATCAAGGTTCTACCAGTTGCCAAAAATGGTCTTCCCAAAATGATTGGGACATCCTTATCTGCCTCATATTTCAATACTAGAAAATCGGCCGAAAAAATGAATTTATCGACTTTCACCAAAATGTCCTCAATTTTCCCTTTCGGATAGGCCAAAGACCTATCAACAAGTTGTAAAGTGACAGTGGTGGGTCTGACTTCTCCAATCCCTAATTTCTTAAAAACCGACAAAGGCATGAGGTTTATGCTTGCTCCCAAATCACATAGGGCATGTCCTACTTCTTGTCCCCCAATTGTACACGGGATAGTAAAACTCCCCGGGTCTTTTATCTTTGGAGGGATTTTGCAAGTAAGAAGTGCACTACATTCTTTGGTCAAGGTAACAGTTTCAAAATCTCCCAGCCTTCGTTTCTTGTTGAGAATATCTTTTAAAAATTTAACATAATTTGGCATTTGCTCGAGAGCCTCTACCAAAGGAATGTTAATGTGAAGTTTTTTGAAAACGTCTAAAAACTTTTTAAATTGTTCATCAACATTTTTGGTTTTTAATCTTTTAGGGAAAGGTAAGTCCCTCAAATCCGGAGCAGATTTGCTTTTGTCGGGAGTGCATGCGGTGAGTGCTTCTGGAGTGGGTGCAGTCTGTGCTGGACAACTTGGGACAATTGGGCCCGATGTCTGGGACACGGATTCTGGTTTTGGTGATTAACTAGAGGATGGGAACAAGTCTGGAAAGTTCGAGGCATCAAACAAATGTGAGTCCTTTTGTATTACAGGTACGGGAGAGGTTTTCTCGACTTTTTTTGACTCACTTATGTTTTCAATATCTCTAATACTTATGGCCTTGACGTGTTCCTTGTGACTGCCTTTGGGATTTTCCGTGTCACTAGGCAAAGTCCCTTGTGGTCTATTCTTGAGCTCGACAGCAAACTGTCCAAGTTGGGTTTCAAAACCCCTCAAAGTTGCATTGGTTTGGTTTATAAAACCTTTAAGCAATGATTCGATTGAACCATTACCGTCCGATGCATTTTGTTGTCTAGGTGCATGTGATTGTGAAGACTGTCCATGTTGATAATTCTGAGGTGGGCCTTGATGAAATCCCGGGGGATTTGGTGGTCGGTTTTGGACTTGACTTGCCCCAGGGGGTTGAAGTCCTTGATTTCCAGTCCAAGAGAAGTTCGGATGATTTCTCCAATTCGGGTTGTATGTTTGGGAAAATGGACTATTTCTAGACTGATTCCCGACATAGTTTACCGAAACAGGGGTACCAGGACAACACTCAAAAGAATGATTTTCACCGCAAAAAGTGCACGTTTCAATTAAAGCTTGATTTATTGTCTGCACATGACCTTTTTCTCCATTAATGTTCAAATTGTTTTTAACCAAATTAGTCAAAGCTACAATTTGTGCATTTAAAGAGGTGATGGCTTCAACCTCACGAACTCCTGATGCAGTTTTAGGAATGACAGCACGAGGGTTCGACCAATCAGTGTTATTATTGGCAACTTTTTCCAAAATTTCATACCCCTCATTGTATGTTTTTGCAGTAAAAGCTCCACCAGCCGTGGCATCGAGGATGATTTTAGCAGCATTAGAAAGACCATTATAAAATGTTTCTAATTGGATGCAGTGAGGGATTCCATGATGAGGGCATTTTCGAATTAAATCCTTGAATCTCTCCCATGCATCCGATACTACTTCATCTTCCTCTTGTCTAAACATTAAAATTTCATTTCTGAATTTCACGTTTCTGGTGGGAGGAAAGTATTTTTTCAAAATATTTTCAGCTAAACTCGTCCAAGTGTCAATTGAATGAGGTGGCTGAGAATTTAGCCAGGCTTTGGCTCTGTATCTCAATGTATAAGAGAAGAGTGTCAACCGTAAGGCTTCAGCGGAAACTCCAGGAATGACAAAATGATTCTTCATTTCTAAAAATGATTTTAAATGAGAGTGCGGATCTTCCGAAGGTAATCCACCAAATTGACCCATCGCTTGGATCATTTGAAACACTACTGGTTTCGGTTCAAAACTTTGTGCAGCAATATTGGGCCTAAGAATACCCGACTTGAGTTGATCAAATTCGGGTGTTGCATAGTCCCGTATTCCCCTTTCTTTGTCATCGGCAATTTTAATCGTTGTTTCCATAAGCGGAGGTGGAGGATTTGCCGCCTCTTCCACCATGGTTTGATTTAAAATTGGATTTTGCCGATTTCCTCTACCTCTTCTTTTTCTTCTTTTAAAAGTCTTTTCGATTTCAAGATCAAGAGGTACGAGTTCTCCGTGTTGTAGCTGTGGCATACAACACGAAAAAATTGTTTTAAAAATGAAACAAGCGACACAGGCTCAAATGAAAATCAAGATCTCAGGATAAAAATCGTGCCAGTCCCCGGCAACGGCGCCAAAAACTTGGTAGCTAATTATCGTGTACTGCACAGCGACGACACAATATTACCCAGTGAGAGCACAAGTATATACCTTCACTGGAATCCCTACAAGTAATATAATGGTACAAGTACCGAGTATCGTATCCACATGGACTGACTTACTGAGAAACAAAGATTTTCATGAACTTCTTGCACGAGTTTCGAGTTGTGAGAAAAATATTTGTTTGGTGGTTGATTAATGCTAAACGTACGGAATAAACTTTATAATTAAAAAATGGGTACGGGTGTAAGCTTTTCTTGAGATGGGCGTAGTAACAATTGGTTAGGTCTTTTGTAGTACGGAAAGTCTATAAAAATCCCGATCTCTCGAAAGTGAATTTTTAATGACCGGTCCTACAAAATACCCATAAAGTGTCCATTGTTACCAACTCTTAATCTTACCGATTTAATTACGTTGATAAAAATCAAGTTCTACCGGTGCGGAGATTTACACCCAAATCTCTTTGTGATATAAATCTCTTCCGACGTGTGAACCGTAATAAATCATGCAGAACCCGTATCTCTACGTGATTATCAAAGACTCTCTCAAATCTTTGTGCATCCCTTAAGCCGTATTTCGAATCCGCCCCTCTCGAGGTCTAGATCTAATATTAACACTTCAAAGTGATCGGCTTATCAGCGTTGAGTTTAAGTCTCGACTTAAGTGACCAAGCTTAAGAGCTAGTAATGATGGCCACACCCAAGTGTTGCCTACTAGTCTCAAAAGATGGTTAGTTCATAATAAAATGCATAATAATAAAAGACATAATAATAAAATGCATAATAATAAAAAGCATATAAATAAAGAGCATAAAAATAAAGAGCATAAAAATAAAGAGCATAAGAATAATAAAAGACTTGGAAATAATAAAATACGTAAAGAAAGAAAGGAAATACTTGTTACTCTACTTGCATAAAATTAAAGTTAAGCTACAGACATGCCCATAGTGGGAGACCGAGGGTAGAAACGAAAATACAAGAAATTAAATGCTTAAAATAAAAGACAACTTTCTTAGCTATAAAACTCTTCCAAGGAGAGAGTAAATAGAACTGGAGAATATTGAGGGTGTGTTTAAATGTTGAACTTAACAACCTATTTATACTAAAAAAAACTAGGCTTTTACCCAATGGGTAATACCCAAAAGTTAAGGGGTTAATAACCATTGGGTAAAAGAGTACAATGATTGAAGATTCCTCCAGCTAGCATCCACCTTCTTATTTCCAGATATTTTCCAGCCTTGAATACTGCAATACCCCCAGAATACGAATACAAATACGCAGTATAAATACCGTATGTATCCTCGGGTGCCCTCGGAGGGCAGACAGTGCCCACAGTCCCATAAAAACGAGATTTTCTTGACAAAACCGCTTCCTTTGGTGTTTTCATCATATTTGCAAACTTTAATGACCAAAGGAAAGAGATGGAAGCAAAAGTGGCTAGAAAGGTGAATAAAATGAAGGAAAACAGTAACAAATAACACTAAAAAATGAGGGTTATCATTCGCGCAAAGCTTAGTCTGCGAGTTTCTCAAACGCGTACAACACATATTGCGAGAAGTGAGATGAACAGTGACATACGAGTTGCTTGGACGTGCGAGTTTCAATTTTAGCGAGTTCTATAATTGTCAAAATTTTCTAAGTATGGAACGCGCAAGGATCTATTGATGTGCGAGTTTGCATTCGTTTGCGATAAGTTCAGAGTTCGAAATTATTCTAAGTCCAATTCGCGCACGAAGCACCTTGCGAGAAGCTACTTCGCGCACAATCTTACGTGCGAATTTGTCATTTCGCGCACGTAATAGTCTGCGAGTTCCTTGTTCACGCACATAACGTCTAGCGAGAAGTTGCATGAACAGTGCTTTGCGAGTTTGTGTGATTTGCGAGTTCTGGACTTGTATATTTTTCTGAAATTTTTTTGTGGTGATCTGAGTTTGACTTTTAGTCAACATTTCTAAATTGTTTGGGAACAATCATTCATATCAAGCCACCTTATTGATCAAGATGCCAACTACAGATGAGAGAGGAAATACTGTACTGTCAGCCAGAGATGTTGCTGTCATGTACTTGCCTGAGATACCAGCAATAGAAGTTGAACGAGATAAACTGAAAAATCAGAATTCAGTTCTTCTTAAACAGATTCAGGAGCTTACATCTAAATTGTCAAATTCTGATAAAACTCCTGATTGTATAAAATGTGCTAATAATGCTAAATCTGATTTTGCAGGTATCATCAGAGAAAGAGAGAAATAAATTAAAGAGAAAGAGAAAAAGATTGCTTTAAAAGAGAATATTATTGTTGCATGTGAGAAAGAAATAAAGTTTAAAGAGAGAAAGATTGTAAATCTTCAAAGCCAACTGAAGACAACTGAACAAAAATCATCAGAACTGCAAGCTGAATCAGTTGAGCTTCAACAAAAGTTTAAGGCGTTTGAAGATAAGATATCTGCTTTGGAGTCACAGAATGCTGATCTGAAGAAAAATCTCCAAGAAGATAAAGAGATAACAAATCTGGAGAAATCTTCTACTCAAAAGCTGTCTGATTTTTCCAAGAAAGCTAACCAAGAGAAAAAGGATTTGGAGCTTAGATGCATTAAACTCTCCAAGCAAGTATCTGAATTCGAAAAGATTTTGATAACAGCAAGGGATACTTTTTCTAAAGAAAGAAAAGTTCTTGAAAACAAAACTGTTGAACTTCCCAAACAGATCTCTGCATTACAAGACTTACTTGAGAAAGAAAGGAAATGTTTTCAAGAGAAGAAAAAGTCTTTTGAGCTTGAAAAGAAAATTGCTGAGAAGAGAAATGTTGGGATTTTCAAAGATATTTCTGATAAAACCAAGAACTTGGGAAAAGATTTCGAGCTAGAACGTTTAACTTTTGAATCTGAAATATCTAAGCTCACATCCAAGATATTTGTTCTATCATCAGATTTTCAAAAAGAACAGATGGCTAGAACTGATTTGAAACAAAAGTTTGACACACTTACTGCTGAAAGAAACATTTTATCCAAAAAGATAAATAACTTGGAAGTTGCAAATGTTAATTTGTCAGAAAATATTTCAGTTGATGTGATTGATCAATCACCTGTTGATAATTCAATAGAATCAGTCTGTTCTTTCAAAACAGCTTCAAGTTCCATTCATGAGAAAAATGTTTTCAAAAAGAAAAGTGTCAAACCAAACATTGTCAAATCAAATCAGATTCGTCCATCTAATCTGTTTTATGACAAATCTGTTGATAGTCCAACGAGCTTTTATGTCAAATCTCTTGGGAAGCAATCTAAGAAAGGACAGATGGTCTGGAGGGTTAAAGATTCTTCAAATGAGAAGAAGAGGGACAAAGCATCTGCATCTACATCCAATGCCAAAAAGAACAGTGCGCATAAAGGTAAATCTTTTGGTAAATCTGTTGGGAACTGAAGAATTCATCAAGTGTGGTTAATGCTGCTGGTTCAATATTAATACTGCTGAGTGTTACTACTGCTAGTGTTAATTAATACTGCTAGTCAAAGTTAGTACTGCTTGAACAAAGTTAGTACTGCTTAGCTAGTTAGTACTGCTAGTGGTTAGTACTGCTTAGTAGTTAATGCTGCTAGAAGGAAGTTAATGCTGCTGAAGATTAATACTGCTTATATGATGAAGATTCGTATGAAAGGATATACATGGAAGCTTAGAGATATACATAGAAGATATACTGAAGATATTTTATTCATTGTAATTATCTTTGTATTCAGTATATATATAGTGTATTGTTTAGAATAGTTAGATAACTTTTAACTTTCAGTTTTCATTCTTTTAGAGAAAATCAACCTCAAGGCATAGATCCTAATTCTAGAGAAGTAGAATTCGTATTGGTGAGCCTGTTCATCAATATTGAGGTTGAGTGAGTAATCTTGTAACTTCAAAGCATCAAATAAAAGCTTACAGTTTGTTATTCATATTTACTGTGTTGATTTACTGTTTCATTGAATATCAAAGTGTTATTCCGCAAACTTCTTTGATATTGTTTCTGAGAATTAATTCTTGTTGAGAATTCGATCCTGACAAGTGGTATCAGAGCATTGATTTCTCGGAAACAAACTATTCATCATGGAAAATCTTACAGAATCAAGCAGTACTTTGGTATCAAAAGTTCCAATGCTCAGATCCAATGAATTTGACATGTGGAAAATCAGAATCAAGCAATATATTCTTCTCACAGATTACTCTATGTGGGACATCATTGAGAATGGCCCATCTGATGCAGGAAAGATTGGTGAAGATGGCAAAAGAACCCCTCCAAAGACAGATGCAGACAGGAAGACAAGGCAGATAGAGATGAAAGCCTTGAGCACACTGCTCTTGGCCATTCCAAATGAGTATCAACACCAATTCTGCAATTGTACTGATGCTCAGATGCTCTGGAATGCTCTAGAGAAGAGATTCTCAGGTACTAAAAGTACCAAGAGAAATCAAAAGGCAATCTTAAAACAACAGTATGAAAACTTCATCTCAACTAAGAATGAGTCAATGACTCAAACTTTTGACAGGTTTAATAAACTAATTGGTGAACTAGCTACTATGGGAGTACAGATTGATCAAGATTATGTGAACAGAAAGTTCTTAAGGTCTCTTGGAGATGAATGGACCATGTACACTGTGTCATTCAGACAGAATGATCAGTTGGAAGAAAAAGAACTTGATGATCTGTACAATGATCTTAGAGTATTTGAAGCTGAGGTGGAGGCAAAGAAGAAGCCTTCTGGATATATTCATAATGCTGCACTCTTATCAGCATCAATTGATTCTACTGCTAACCCTGAATCAGTTAATGCTGCTACTGGAACAAATCAAGATAAAGGCACTGATTCTGTGTTTGAAGCTTTTCTTTCCAATCATGGAAATTCCTCTTTGATTAATGATGACTTAGAACAACTTCATCCAGATGATCTGGAAGAGATGGATATTAAATGGCAGATGGCCATGCTCTCCATGAGGGTTAAGAAGTTTATAAAGAGGACTGGGAGAAACAACTTCTCCCAAAGAAAAGAAGATGGAGCAGGGTTTGATAAATCAAAGGTGGAATGCTACAAATGCCATCTGAAGGGACATTTTGCTAGAGAATGCAGAAGTGAAGTGTCTCACAACAATCACCAACAAACTCAATCTGGAAGCTTCAATAACAACAGAAACTCTGCTCAAGCCCTTGTTTCTCAACAAGGAATGGGGTTTGATTGGAGTGATCAAGCAGAAGAAGCTATTCAGAATCAAGCTCTTATGGCTAAAGTATCTGATCTCCCATCTGAGGTAAGTTCTAATCTCTGTTCTAAAACTTGCATAGACACTGTTAAAAGGTACAGGGATCACAATCAGAAGATGAGTGATGACCTTAAGAGATTAGAAAAAGATATCAAAGACTATATAAGGATTGTAGAGAGATTTGAAGATCAGATCAAAGGTTTTCAAGCCAATGAACTTCAACACTCATATGACACCAATTACTGGCAGTGGGAGAAAAAGGATTTAGAACTTAAACTGATCAAATCTAAAGAGGAGAGTGAAAAACTGAAAGAGGAGTTAACCAAGGTTAAGCTTGATGTAGAAAAGTTTTCCAATGCTTCTAAAGCAATGGACTCCTTACTGCAAAATCAGATACATGATAAGTTGAGAAGAGGAATTGGGTATAATGCTACACCTCCACCATATAACAACAATTACATTTCTCCTACTTCAGACCTGTTAGACACCAAAGATAGGAAGGGCTTGCCTGAGGGAGCCACTGAAATAGATCCCTTAGATGAGGTAATTGTTGAGGATAAGACTGAGAAAGAGGTTGGCAAGAGTAAGGAGAACAAGGTGAGTGGTGAGATTTCTATAGAAAACAACATTATCACCAATGAGGATTGTGGAAGGGCTTGGATCAAATCCAAGAACATAGAGAAGACAGAGGAAAAGTCTGGTAAGGTCCATTATAAACAGACCACAGTTGTGAATCCAGGTCCTTGCAAACAGTGTGCTTGTAAGAAAAATAAGCCCCAAAAACAGGACAAAAAGAGGGGAAATCAAAGAAACTGGAATAATCAATGGGCACATAAACAAGGGGTTGATCTGAGTAAAATCAATAGACCAAAACCTTGTTTTATCTGTGGCAAATTGAATCATCTTGCAAAATTCTGTTATTTCAATCCTATGAACCAAAGAATGAATTTCCAAAGATCCATGCAAAAACCCTTTGGTGATAAGAAAATTGAAAAGAACCATGTGACTAAGAAAACTGTTAAAACTAAAAGCCACATGAAGAAAAAGTATTCTGTTAAAGAAAGTGTCAATATGTGGATTCCTAAAAGCACTAAAACTGTTAGTACTGCTACCACAAATAGTGCTACTGACAATGATAATGCTGCTAGAAGTAATACTACTGCTAACAATGTTAATGCTGCTAACAATGTTAATGCTGCTAACAAGGTTAGTACTGCTAAACCTGTTAGTACTACTAACTCTGTTAGTACTTCTAAGGTTAGTACTGCTTCTAGTGTTGATTCTGCTAAGCCAATCATATTGACAAAGTACTCTAATAAAGAGTGCTCTAAGTTTAAAAACCTCATTAAAAAGGAATGTAAATACTTTGATGAGAAAGGAAGACCCAAGATCACTTTGGCTTGGGTCCCCAATCATACTAATTGATTTATTTAATGTGCAGGGCAACCAACAGCTCAAGGGAAAGAGCATATGGCATGTTGATAGTGGTTGCTCTAGGCACATGACTGGCAACATGTCATGCCTTCAGGATTTCAAGCAAATTAATGGAGGACATGTTGCATTTGGAGACAATCTTACTGGTGGTAAGATAAGTGGAAAAGGTAATGTCACCAAAGGTAAGATGACATTTGAGGATGTCTACTATGTTGATCAATTAAAGTACAACCTGTTAAGTGTATCACAGGTTTGTGACAAACAACATAGTATATTATTTACTAATACTGAGTGTATGATTCTTGCTCCAGGGTTCAAGGTAGTTGATGAAAGCATGATACTACTTAGAACTCCAAGGAAGGACAATGTTTACTGTCTTGATTTGGACAATGTTGATAGTGATTCACATTTAAATTGTCTTGTTTCAAAAGCTTCTATAGATGAATCCTCCCTTTGGCACAGAAGGATGTGTCACATGAATTTCAAGACTATGAACAATCTTGTTAAAAATAACCTTGTAAGAGGTTTACCTTCAAAAGTCTTTTCATGTGATGATCATTGTGTTGCTTGTCTTAAAGGCAAACAACACAAAACTTCTCATAAGACCAAAGAGTTAAATTCTGTTTCTTCTTATCTCCAGTTATTGCATATGGATCTGTTTGGTCCTACAAATGTTATGAGTATAGGCAAGAAATCTTACTGCTTGGTTATTGTTGATGATTACTCCAGATTTACTTGGGTATATTTTCTAAGGACTAAGGATGAAACAAGTGGTCTTATCAAATCCTTTATTCTAAGAATTGAAAACCAAACTAATCAAAGAGTAAAAGTTATTAGATCAGATAATGGAACTGAGTTTAAAAATCATGATCTAAACACCTTTTGTGAAGAGAAAGGTATTGAGAGACAATATAGTGCTCCTAGGACTCCTCAACAGAATGGTGTTGCTGAAAGGAGAAATAGGACACTAATAGAGGCTGCTAGATCTCTGTTGGCTGATTCAAAATTGCCAATTACCTTCTGGGCTGAAGCAGTTAATACTGCTTGTTATGTCCAAAACAGAGTTCTAATAGTCAAGCAAAAGAACAAGACCCCATATGAGCTTTTAAATAAAAGAAAACCTTTTATTGGTTTCTTTAAACCTTTTGGGTGTCCTTGTACAATTCTAAATACCAAATCTCACTTAGGTAAATTTGATAGCAAAGCAGATGATGGATTTCTTGTTGGATATTCATCTCAGAGTAAGGCCTACAGAGTTTTTAACTCTTCTTCTAGAATAATTGAAGAAAGTGACAATGTCAAATGCAATGAGAACACACCAAATCCTGTTGGGTCTGGACCTCAGTGGCTATTTGACATTGATTCACTAACTAACTCTTTTGGTTTCAGTAATGAGTATACAGGAACAGGTGGTGGAGAATCAGAGATCACACAAGTTCAAGAAAGTATATCTAAATCTGTGATTTTTCCCATACCCACAGTAAATTCAGTTGAAGACTGTGAAAAGGAATCATTTTCTGAATCAAGTCAGATTGAAAAAGACACTAGAGATGAGGAGACTCAAGAAAACAATGAAGTAGCACCTGAAAATACTTCAGATGAGTTGCATGAATCTAATCTTGAGGCTGGATTAAATGAAGAACCTAGTCACAACACCAGAGTTCAGAAGAATCATCCTCCACAGTTGATAATAGGAGATATCTCTTCTCCTATGATGACTAGACATCAAAGCAGACTTCAGGAAATGCAAGATCAACAGCATACGGTGCTTTCTTGTTTCCTATCCCAGCTTGAGCCTAAAAAGGCACATGATGCTATGAAAGAATCTAGCTGGATAGAAGCAATGCAAGAAGAATTGTTACAATTCAAGCTACAAGATGTGTGGGATCTAGTAGACCTTCCTAAAGGTCACAGAGCAATTGGCACAAAATGGATCTTCAGAAACAAGAGAGATGAAAGAGGTATTGTTATAAGAAACAAAGCAAGGCTGGTGGCTCAAGGCTATACTCAAGAAGAGGGCATAGATTATGAAGAAGTTTTTGCACCTGTAGCTAGGATAGAAGCAATCAGACTATTCCTAGCCTATGCTTCTTACATGAACTTCAAAGTCTACCAAATGGATGTAAAAAGTGCTTTTCTCTATGGGTCAATTGAAGAAGAAGTATATGTCTGTCAACCACCAGGGTTTGAAAACCCAAGCTATCCAGACAGAGTATACAAATTAAAGAAAGCACTTTATGGACTACATCAAGCCCCAAGAGCATGGTATGACACCCTGTCATCCTATCTCTTAGAAAATGACTTTGAAAGAGGAGTCGTTGATAAGACTCTATTTATCAAAAGAAAGAAGAAGGATATCTTGCTGGTCCAAATATATGTTGATGACATTATTTTTGGTTCTACAAGAAACAACATGTGCAAGGAGTTTGAGGATTTAATGCATCAAAGGTTCAAAATGAGTTCCATGGGGGAACTTACTTTCTTCCTTGGACTTCAAGTTCTACAGAAGTCAGATGGCATTTTCATATGTCAATCCAAGTATGTGCAGGATATTCTAACCAAGTTTGGTTTCTCAGACTCAAAACCTGCCAGCACACCTATGGAAACACACAAGCAGATCACAGCAGATCTTGAGGGGGAGGATATGGATGTGCATCATTATAGATCAATGATTGGCTCTCTCATGTATCTCACAGCATCAAGGCCAGATATTATGTTTCCAGTCTGTGTATGTGCAAGATTTCAAGTTAGGCCAAAGCAATCTCACTTTCAAGCTGTTAAGAGGATATTCAGATATCTCAAAGGGCAACCCAGATTGGGACTTTGGTATCCTCATAACTCACCTTTTGACCTAATAGCATACTCAGATAGTGATCTAGGTGGGGCAAACTTGGACAGAAAATCTACTTCTGGAGGATGTCAGTTTTTGGGTGCAAGACTAGTCTCATGGCAGTGCAAGAAACAAACCACAGTATCCACATCTACAACAGAGGCAGAGTACATAGCAGCTGCAAGTTGCTGTTCTCAAGTCTTATGGATTCAGAATCAAATGTTGGATTATGGGGTAAACTTTCTACACACTCCAATCTTTATTGACAACAGCAGTGCTATCAGCATTGTAAATAATCCAGTCAAGCACTCAAAGACAAAGCACATTGAAATCAGGTATCACTTTATAAGAGATTGTAATGAAAAGAAACTTATTCAAGTTGTCAAAGTTCACACTGATAATCAGTTTGCTGATTTATTCACTAAAGCTTTTGATGTGGGTAGATTCACTTTCTTGGTAACAAGTGTGGGAATGATAAACTCTGAATAATCTTCTTCTCAAAAAGTGGTTTTATACCTGTATTTTGTTATTCTTGGTGTTACTAATCTTCTTTTTCAGGACATGCATAGCAGTTCTCAGTGATTAGCAAGCTTAAAAGGAACAAGTGTAGTTAATACTGCTAGCCGTTAATACTGCTAGTAGTTAATACTGCTTTCAGTTAATACTGCTAGTAGTTAATACTGCTAGTTAGTTAATACTGCTCGCAGTTAATACTGCTCGCAGTTAATACTGCTAGTAGTTAATACTGCTAGTTAGTTAATACTGCTCGCAGTTAATACTGCTAGTAGTTAATACTGCTAGTTAGTTACTACTGCTCGCAGTTAATACTGCTAGTAGTTAATACTGCTATAGATTAATACTGCTTCTATTCCGAATACTATAAATACTCTTTGCCCGCCTAAAAGCTTATAACGACTCTTTGCATACTATTCACTTGCGCTCTAAACCCTTTCTCTCTCAAGTTAGAAGTTTTCAGGCAAGTTTTCACTGAGATAAATGGCATCAATGGCGTTTATTGACGAGCACAATGAAATCGCAATGCTCCAAAAGCCAAAACAAGCAAATGGCTTTCATCAGATAGTCGACTTTCTGAAGACTAGTCACATTGCCCATGCTCTCACTATGTCTCCAACTATCTTCATAGAGCATCAGAGGCAATTCTGGGCACATGCCACCATTGTTAATAAGGATGGTGTGCGAATGATCAAGACGACAGTATGTGGCAATCCATTGACAGTTACTGAAGAGATAGTTCGCATCAGTCTACGTCTAGACGATGCCTCTGGTATAACTTCTATCCCTAATGATGAACTGTTTTCTACTTTGACAAGAATGGGGTATGGAGGCCCACTGGGTATTTTTAAGTTCTCAAAAGCTAAATTTTCACCCCAATGGCGTTTTCTTGTTCATACCTTGATGCACTGCATTTCTAAAAAGACTACTGGATGGAGTGAGTTCAGCAGTACCATTGCTTATGCTTTGGTCTGTTTGGCCACTTCCAGAAGGTACAATTTTTCACAAATGATTTTCAATGATCTTGTCTCAAACATGGGAAACAAAAAGAGCTTTTATATGTATCCCAGGTTTGTTCAAGCAGTTATCAACCATGAATTGACGGATATTCCTCATTCTGATGGAATTTATGTACCAAAACCCCCCAAAGGCAAGGTTTTCTCAAATATGAGAAGATCTGCTGGGGACTCTGAAGGAGTTGACACCCCATTGTTCTCTACAATGATGGTGGTGTCCCAACCCAATGAAGGTATGGCAGCAGGGTCAAGGCCCCCATTAGATCAATCCACTGCGAGCCAAGCCCAACCTTCCCACTCTATATCTATCCCACAGTCCCTACTAAATAAGCCCACTTCTCCAATTACCCAAACTTATCAAAGAAAACAGGTAAAGAAGGCTCCTTCCCTTCTTGTACCATCACCCACTCAGCCTTTAAGCCCTCTAAGGGAGAATTCTCCCCTAGAGAATATCCAAAGGGAAACCACAAGGGTGTCTCCCAACCCAAAGGAGGTGCTCTCTGAGGAGGAGGTAGAGCATATGGGTGATGAGGCTGCCACTACTCCTGCTAGCACAGAGGAGGAAAGTGGTAACATCAATAAGACCTCCCCCATGGCAACTTTGAATGAGCAATCATTTGAAGGACCCTGGTGCCAAGAAACCACAGGGGTGGATAGTGTTTCTGCTAGGCAGAAGACATCTACTAATAAAAGATCCAATGATCCTTCAATAGGGGGTAACACTCCTGGAGAAGGTGAGGACAGATATAACTATGATGAATTGATGGAGACCATGGGAAACATCAACCAGGATGTCATCAAGCAAGGAAAAGAAATAGAGGAGATGAAGCTGATTATTCTATCTCAACAAGTTCAGATCACCAAACTGAAGAAAATGGTGACAAGATTGTTACAGAAAAGGAGAAGGAAGCAGTTTGTGCTAAAGAGGAGGACAAGTGTTGAAGATGATTTCAACAAGGGGGAGAATTCAGAGGCTGAAGCAGAAAAAGAAAGTATTTCTGAGATGGGATTTGATGTTAAGGGGGAGAAAGCTGCAGAAACAGAAGCACAAGAAGTAGAAACAGATAATGTTCAAGCAGCAACAGGGCTATCTGTTGAAGAATTGGAAATAGCTGAAACCTTAGTAAAAGCAAAGAATGACACTCCTAAGGCTACTCAAAAGGCTAAGGGAGTGGTCATCAATGAAGGAGACCTTGAAAAGAAGACACAAGAAAGAAGTGAGGCAGGGTTGAAGGATACAAAGGGTAAGGCTAAGATGATTGAACCTGAACAACCTGCAAAGAAGAAAATTCAGATAGAACTGGATGAAGAAGTGGCAAAGCAGCTTCAGGCAGAAATGGAAAGGGAGGAACAACTTCAATCTGAGAAGGATAGAGAGCTTGCACTGAATATGGCCAGAAAACTAAATGAAGAGTATCAGAAGGGCATGAAAACAGCAGCTCAGGCCAAGCAAGTACAAGTAAAAAGAATGCCATTCAAAAAGCAGAAAAGACAACCCTCCAAGACCTTTTTGGCCAATCAGGAAAGAAGAAAGATGATAAACTTCCTGAAAGGTGCAATTGGTGTTAAGGGGGAGATGTTTACTCATATGGAATACTCTCAGGTTGAAGAGCTATACAGGAAGGAAATGACAAAGCTCCAAGGGGATTCCTCTCAAAGGGAAGAAGCAGAAAGAAGGATGAAAGAGAGACATGATCTCAACATCCAACAACCATTCCCTGAGAAAACCACACCTTCCAAAGAAGAAGCAGAAGAGAAGAAGGAAGAACCTGGAAATGTTGGTAGAGAAGCCAAGTCTGGAAAAAGAGTAAAAACAATTGCTCCAAAAAGGCAGTTGAAAAGGCCTAGGGTGGAAGAACCTGAAAAGGAAGCAGAACCTTCAGTCACATCCCCAACAGAGCCAGTACAGAGTCCAGAGCAGGTCACTAAGCAAACTGATGAAAGTATGGATCCGTATATGACAATAGTGGAACCTTTGAAAGCTGTTCCAATCTCTATGCAAGCTCCAGAGATCATCTTCTGGGATATTCTGAGAGACAATGGAAAGAATTTCTTCAGAATCAAGAGAGCTGATGGTTCATTTGAAGCTTATTCAACATGGGGGAAAGTCATCAGAAGTTGCTCAAGAGCTGATATGGAAGAACTATATAAAGTTGGGATGAAACTTTATGAACCTGTGTTGAAAGGTACTGAAGAGAATCTTCTCAAAGTGACATTGGAATACTTGTGCATGATGTTTGATCCTGCAAGAGTGCACCATAGGATTAAAGATCATATGCATGAGTTCATATTCAAGAAGATTGACAAATGGATACTGTTTGAAAACTGTGGAGTATACATGATTACTATTGACAATTGTTATCATGAATACTACTTGGTGGACAAAATATATGAGCATAGCAAGGAGAAGTTAGAAGGGATGCTTAAAGCTACACTGGTTTGTACAAAGGATTCAGAAATGGCCAAGATTGTGGTGAGAAGAACTGTAAATCAAAGTTTGGGCATAGATCCAAATTTGGGAAATTGAATCAGAGGTGTTGAAATCATCTTGAAAGAGATCTGAAGAACTTGACTTCTTTTCTTAAAAGTCAAGTTAGGGGGAGATTGTTGGGAACTGAAGAATTCATCAAGTGTGGTTAATGCTGCTGGTTCAATATTAATACTGCTGAGTGTTACTACTGCTAGTGTTAATTAATACTGCTAGTCAAAGTTAGTACTGCTTGAACAAAGTTAGTACTGCTTAGCTAGTTAGTACTGCTAGTGGTTAGTACTGCTTAGTAGTTAATGCTGCTAGAAGGAAGTTAATGCTGCTGAAGATTAATACTGCTTATATGATGAAGATTCGTATGAAAGGATATACATGGAAGCTTAGAGATATACATAGAAGATATACTTAAGATATTTTATTCATTGTAATTATCTTTGTATTCAGTATATATATAGTGTATTGTTTAGAATAGTTAGATAACTTTTAACTTTCAGTTTTCATTCTTTTAGAGAAAATCAACCTCAAGGCATAGATCCTAATTCTAGAAAAGTAGAATTCGTATTGGTGAGCCTGTTCATCAATATTGAGGTTGAGTGAGTAATCTTGTAACTTCAAAGCTTCAAATAAAAGCTTACAGTTTGTTATTCATATTTACTGTGTTGATTTACTGTTTCATTGAATATCAAAGTGTTATTCCGCAAACTTCTTTGATATTGTTTCTGAGAATTAATTCTTGTTGAGAATTCGATCCTGACAAAATCTTTTGGTAAGCCTGATATATTTTACTCTACTAATCATTTGATCAGTGTTGCTCAAAAGAAAATATGTTGTTCTTACTATGGAGCACATGATTTTGTAAGTAATAATTTTTTTGATTACTGGTATGGTTCATATTATGTTACCCCCATAAGAACTGCAACTAACACATCAGGACCCAAATACCAGTGGGTACCAAAAGCTAAAAATGTGTTGCAGACACCCAAAGTTTAAGGGGGAAAGAACAAAGGCTTTTGAACAAAGAAGTTCAAAACCCAGACTTCAAAGTCAGAGAACAAAGGCTCTTGAATAACACAGTTCAAGACCCACACTTCAAAGTTAAAGGACTATGACTTCTAAGTAAAACAGCTTAGGACTCGTTCTTTCATGTTTAAGTCAAGGATATTATGCAAATATCCAGGGGGAGCTTATTGGAATATAAATCATTTTATCATGATTTGAGGGGAAGCTAAAAGGTAAGTATCTTTTGATTTTAATCTCTGATTGTTTGAAAGAAGAACAACTTTCAAGCATGAAAAACATTTTTTTTAAATGTTCAAACCACTTCACATTCTTAAAATGTTTTCATGAATTGAGAAGTGTGCTTTTTAAATGTTTTTGGATACTTTAATGCATATCTGACCGTGTTTCTAATGACAAATACTTGTGTAATTGTCATGTCTTTATACTAACAAGTATTCATACACACACCGGTTCAGTACATTTCTTGAAATTGTTATTACCATGTATCAAAAGTTTAATCTTTCTATGGTAATACTCTCGTTTGTTATTCATTGTTGTTTGAATCAGATATCATTTAATCATTACATGTGCTTTCATTGTTAATATGTTTATATATTGTTCATATAAACAACTTACGTCTTTGATTTCCCAAAATATAAATCTTCATGAATTTTGATCTAATCTTAATCATTGTCAGATTCTCAAAACATTTCTATTCTTTCATAATTATTAATTCATACAAAGTTTTGAGAAATCTTAAATGCTTAATATGCTCAAATTCCATTCTTATCTTTAATGAGCATACATACACTGACAAATGATTTTTGTGCTTTAATGTCAAGAAAATCATTGAGATACATTCTTTCTAGGATAAATACATGGGATTCAGTGTGAGAGCTTAACAGAACTTCCATGGATTCACGATAACCAGTGTTTCCTACCCAAGAAGTATTCCCTGAGTGATTGAGGGGAGAGGGGTCAAAAGATTGAGAGTGGTGTGTGAAGAGGTAAAATGTAAATGAGAGATTGGTTAGAAGTGAGCTTTAATGATTAAAAGAAAGAGGGTGAGAGATCAGAGTAAAAGAATATCAGACTCTGCACCAAATTCTTTCTGAGTCGGGCAACCACATAAACTGTTGTTTCACAATTCTTCGTGAACGACATTGAAAAAGGCACCTAGCCCATGCCATCTCTTGTATACAACCTCACCAACTACTCTTTCTTTTCTCAAAAAGAGAATGTTTCACATTTTCTGGGGATGCAACATATACTCTATTGGTTCTTCATTCAGAAGATACTGATATTGAAAAAGAAGGAAAGTTGCCCTACCTTCGACCCTTTATCATGCACATTGAGTCTGTGTATACCATTGTTGTCTCAATGGTTTACATATTTTGAGCCTTATGAAACACAATCATTGTGCTAATTCTTTCATAAAACAAGCACGAGCACACAGAAAATGTGTTTTTCTGTCAGAACATTCATAGAAAATATCTTTGTGTTTTTCAATGATTGAATGAAAGTCCTGGGGATTCAACATCAAACCAGCTCCTTAAATTGTACATTCGTTGTACACAGTAACTTTGTGTTACTGACAGGCATTCCTAACTGTTTCATGTGTTGATTCAGGTTTACCATTTCTAATTTGTTTGAATTTGAAAAGATTTAGATGAATACATTGATGAATTGACGGCTCATTATCAGATCAAATGGGGGAGAATGTTCAAACATTTCCAGAAGAGATCATGAAGACTGTTCAACATTAATCAAATTAGGGAAGAAGTTTCAAAGGTTGAGCTGGCTTTGAAATAAGTTTTGATGATTTTGATTCTCACAATTCATCAAAAAGGGGAAGAAATTTACAAAGTTCAATTTCAAAGTCATAAAGTGAAAAAGACTTGAGGAGATTTTCAGAAAGTTCAAGTCAAATGAAGATTAAGTGACACTTCAAGACAGATGAAAGTTTGAATGAAATTTTGATTCAAAAGATTTTGAAGAAAACAATATGTTTCGAGAAAGTTTTTTTTTTCAAAAGACGATCCAAATATCACAAAGATGAAGATATAAGATCAAAAATTCCTCAATCATTAGTTCAATGTTGTTTCAAAAGTTTCAAAAGTTTCAAGAATTCAGATTCGTGTTCAAGACTTGTTGACTTGTAAGAGTCAACGTTTGAAGAATCAAAGCGCTGAAGACGAATGTCAAATTTTTATTAAATCTTGAATACAAAGGGGGAGAATGTTAGTGTATAAATTGTATCCAAGATTTAATGTGAAAAGTCTAAGTTTGTAAAGTCAACAAAGTCAACTTTAGTGGTATGAGTGTTTCTATATCTTGAGAGAACCTGTGTTGTAAGAGAAGTAGCTAAGTATAAATAGGCTTAGTACTTTGAGTGTTATGTAATCATCCATGTAACCAAGCTTTGTACGTATTCATTGTCACATATCAATATACATATGACTTGAGTGTTTTTCTCTCAACTCTCTCTCTAGATATTATAATGTCAAATCTTGAATCTTGAATTGTGCTTGATTGAATAGGGATCTTACATTTACAAAGTATATAATATGATGGAAACTTGTGCAAAATTTCAAATCTAAAGGAAGAGTGTGAGAGTTTTTCAAAGGAATCTAAAGAGTTAAAGACCAAAGTAGATGAACTTACCTACAAGCTTTGTATGTCAGAAAATGAGAGAATTGAGATTGTTAGTAAAAGGGTTTCTTGTAAAAATGAAAATAAAAGGTTAACTGACAAGTTTAAGGATCTCGAACTGAAACTTTATAAAATTGGTCAAACTGATCAAACAATTCATCTGAACGCACCTAAATAATTCAAGTTCTTTATTCCAGATATGGGTCTTGGTTACGATAACCCACATTATCTGAAAAAGGCCTTGACCAATGTACCCACTTGTTGTGAATAGAGAAGATGGCAATCAATGGCAGTTCTCTGAAGCCGATTTTGTAAGCCTCGAGTTACCAGATGTTCTATTTTTCCTTCGAGACATGAAGACCAGAACTATTCTACCAGGAGAAGTTACTGATGCACTGGAAGCTGTCAAGCGCTATATGAAGTGTGCCATGAAGCTTGCATCTACTGAAGACTTCCAGATTGGGTTAGAAAGTAACCAAGCAAAGATCAATCTGCTCAAGCCTGATCAAAGTCTTCCTCCCAAAGTTCAGAATGTACCTGCCTATACAGTGATCAACTATCCAGAATTCGGCATGACTTAGACAAATGGTAAAGGTGAAATGCGTTTCATTCGATTCAGCTAGATTACCCGATACTACGATGGTACACTAAAATTGCTTCGAGACAAGCTGAGATGTTTCATTAATCAAGACGACAAAGGGGTCCAGTATTTGGATTAGAATTACAGATGCTTTGTCCTCAAAGCTTTGGGTCAGATAAAAGAAGGTTGGAGTACAGAACTTCGCTGAGACACTTCGAGATCAGTTTTGGGTTTCGAAAGACACATGTTCCAAACTGGCAGGATTTTGAACTTCAATTAAAATGGGGAAATTGTTAGGGTGTATTTATGTTGAATAAAAGTTCGGGGTACAAATTGCAATTTGTTTATTCTTATGTTTTTGGTCTTTAGGTTTGGGCCTTTGCATTAGACGTGTGATATATATTGCTTGTTTAACCTAGTTTCTAAGTTTAATGGTCATTAGAAGGTTTACACATTCGTATTGAAATTCTCTCTGTAAACCCTAAACCTTTTATTGATAAATCTAATCATATGACTAGCATTTGTGATTTAATCAGTATTATTTATTGATTATTATCTGTGATTGCACTGTTTCTGGGATCTACACTACCCTTTCAAGGATCGAGCTAGTGTCGAGCCTTATTGAGAGAATCAAGGCATCTCAAGTAGAAGCCATGTTGGAGGAGAATCTCAAAAAGGAAGTTATAACGAAGCAACGTTTTCTCTTAACGGAAGATAGCCGTAAGGTGAAATTGTTCAACGGTCGTTTATGGGAACCCAAAGCTGGAGGCAATCGGGAACTTCTTCTCGAAGATGCCTATAAGTTCAAGTATTCCATCCATCCGGGGAGTACAAAGAGGTATAGGTACTTAAAGCTACACTATTGGTAGCCGGTAATGAAACTTGATTTGGCACGTTACGTGGAGCGTTGTGTGACGTGATTACAAGTGAAAGTCGAGCATCAAAGACCGAATGGAAGCCTTCAATCCTTGGAGATACCCTAATGGAAATGGGAGCATATTACCATGGACTTCGTGACTAAGTTGCCTAAAACTCTTCGAGGTCACGATACCATATGGGTGATAGTTGATTGGTTGACAAGAGTGCTCACTTCTTAGCCATGCGCGACATACTACCGATGGACAAATTGGCAAAGATTTACATCGATGAAGTGGTTTCGAGGCATGGAGTGCTCTTGTCTATCGTTTCGGATCGCGATAGTCGGTTCACTTCGAACTTTTGGGATGGGTTGTAGAAAAAGCTTGGTACGCGAGTGAAATTGAGTACGGCTTACCATCCCCAAACCGACAGTCAAAGCGAGAGATCGATCCAAGCGCTAGAAGACATGCTAAGGTCTTGTGTCATCGACTTCGGAGGTAGTTGGGACTCCCACCTACCTTTGGTGGAGTTCACTTACAATAATAACTATCACTAGAGTATTTGGATGGCACCGTTTGAGGCCTTGTACGGGCGGAAGTGCATAACTCCCGTGTGTTGGCTTGAAGTAGGTGAGAAGTAATTCGCCGGACCCAAAGTTGTTCAATAAACCACCGATAAAGTGAAAGGCATTCGGGAACAGTTGAAAACGGCTCAAGATCGGCAAAATAGCTATGCCGATAAAAAGAGACGACCGATGGAGTTTCAAGTGGGTGACTGCATGATGCTTAAGGTGTCACCTTAGAAAGGCATTATCCGATACGGAAAGCGCGGGAAGTTGAGTCCCCATTTCCTTAGACCGTTCACGGTGCTTAAATGTATAGGATTGCAAGCCTACCACTTGGAACTTCCACCGGAAATGAACGGGATTCACAACACGTTTCATATATGTTATCTCCGAAAGTGTTTGGCGAAAGAGGAGAGCGTCATTCCCCTCTCGGAGATAAAAGTGTAGGAGGCCAACCGTTGCGTAGAAGAACCTAAAGCCATTTTGGAACGCAAGACAAAGAAACTTCACCACAAGGAAGTCACTATGGTCAAAGTGCAATGGAAGCATCATCGTGGATCTAACGTGACGTGGGAAACCATTAGAGAATATCTATAGGAGCATTCTCCATTAGAGAATATCAAAGCCCTCTAATGGAGTATTCTCCATTAGAGAATATCCATAGGGAAACCACTGGGGTGTCTCCCAACCCCAAGGAGGTGCTCACTAAGGAGATGCATGAGCATGTGGGTGAGAAGGCTGCCACTACTCCTGCTAACACAGAGGAGGCCAGTGGTAACATCACTAAGACCTTCCCCATGGCAACTTTGAATGAGCAATCATTCAAAGGTCCCGGGTGCCTAGAAACCAAGGGAATAGGTGGTGCTTCAGTTTGGCTGGAGATACCTATTAAACATTCCAATGATCCCTCAAAAGGGGGTAACACTCCTAGCGAAGGTGAGGATAGATATGACTATCAGGATTTGATTTCTGCCATGTCCAAAATGGCAACTGAACTGAATTCTCAAAAGAAGGTTGTAAATGAACTCAAGAAAGTCATCATCAACCAGCAAGAAGAAATCAGCACCTTAAAGAAGTTGGTTAAGAAGGTGGTTCAAAGAAGGTCAAAGAAAAGATTTGAGCTCAGAAGAAGGAACCCAGTGGATGATGCTCCCAAAAAGGGGGAGTCAGAAGCTGAGGTCAACATGGAGAATGCTAAGAATAAGGGGGAGAAACATGGAGATGAGGGGGAGTTTGCTGTACAAGCAGTAGAAACAGAAACAGTGTTTGAGAAAGCAGCAGAAACAGTTAATGCTGTTGAAGCAAGCAAAGCAACCAAAACAGTTAATGCTGCTGAAATAAATGAAGCAGCAGAAATTTTTTAGAGATATTAACTGACCTCCTTAGCAGCAATTTGGAAGAAATTAAGATAGCTGAAGCATTAATCAAAGCTAAACATGACACTCCTAAGGTCACAAAGACCAAAGGAGTTGTCATCAAAGACAATGTTGAGGTTATCAAGAAAGCTAGTGCTGATAAGGTAGCAAGCAAGGACAAAGGCAAAACCAAGATAGTGGAATCTGACCAACCACTTAAAAAGCAAAAGTTGATTGAGTCAGATGAAGCTTTGGCTAAGAAAATTCAGGCTTTAATGGACCCATTAAGGATATAATGGATCTAAGCAGCCTTAATGGATCCAATTTGGTTGGATTTTAATGGATCCACTTGGGTTTTAATGGATCTAGCCCTATTTCTGCTATATGTATGGTTTAGCTTTCAAATGGCCTAATAGGTGCATTTAGGGCCTCTATGCGCACAAACCCAACCCTATTTGTTTTATATGCATGTTTTGGCTTTCAAATGGTCTAATAGGTGCACTCAGGTCCTTTATGCTCACAAACCCAACCATATTCTATATGCATGGTTTGGCTTTCAAATGGCTTAATTGGTGCACTTAGGGCCTTTATGCGTACAAACCCAACCCTATTTGTTCTATATGCATGGTATGGCTTTCAAATGGCCTAATAAGTGCACTTAGGGTCTTTATGCGTACAAACCCAATCCTATTTGTTCTATATGCATGGATTGGATTTCAAATAGCCTAATAGGTGCACTTAGGGACTAAAGTGACGCATATCTATGGGAGCATTCTCCATTAGAGAATATCAAAGCCCTCTAATGGAGCATTCTCCATTAGAGAATATCCATAGGGAAACCACTGGGGTGTCTCCCAACCCCAAGGAGGTGCTCACTAAGTAGATGCATGAGCATGTGGGTGAGAAGGCTGCCACTACTCCTGCTAACACAGAGGAGGCCAGTGGTAACATCACTAAGACCTTCCCCACAGCAACTTTGAATGAGCAATCATTCAAAGGTCCCGGGTGCCCAGAAATCAAGGGAATAGGTGGTGCTTCAGTTTGGCTGGAGATACCTATTAAACATTCCAATGATCCCTCAAAAGGGGGTAACACTCCTGGAGAAGGTGAGGATAGATATGACTATCAGGAATTGATTTCTGCCATGTCCAAAATGGCAACTGAACTGGATTCTCGAAAGAAGGTTGTAAATGAACTCAAGAAAGTCATCATTAACCAGCAAGAAGAAATCAGCACCTTAAAGAAGTTGGTTAAGAAGGTGGTTCAAAGAAGGTCAAAGAAAAGATTTGAGCTCAGAAGAAGGAACCCAGTCGATGATGCTCCCAAAAAGGGGGAGTCAGAAGCTGAGGTCAACATGGAGAATGTTAAGAATAAGGGGGAGAAACATGGAGATGAGGGGGAGTTTGCTGTACAAGCAGTAGAAAGAGAAACAGTGTTTGAGAAAGCAGCAGAAACAGTTAATGCTGCTGAAGCAAGCAAAGCAACCGAAACAGTTAATGCTGCTGAAATAAATGAAGCAGCAGAAATTTTTTAGAGATATTAACTGACCTCCTTAGCAGCAATTTGGAAGAAATTAAGATAGCTGAAGCATTAATCAAAGCTAAACATGACACTCCTAAGGTCACAAAGACCAAAGGAGTTGTCATCAAAGACAATGTTGAGGTTATCAAGAAAGCTAGTGCTGATAAGGTAGCAAGCAAGGACAAAGGCAAAACCAAGATAGTGGAATCTGACCAACCACTTAAAAAGCAAAAGTTGATTGAGTCAGATGAAGCTTTGGCTAAGAAAATTCAGGCTTTAATGGACCCATTAAGGATATAATGGATCTAAGCAGCCTTAATGGATCCACTTGGGCTTTAATGGATCTAATCGACTTTAAAGGATCCAATTTGGTTGGATTTTAATGGATCCACTTGGGTTTTAATGGATCTAGCCCTATTTCTGCTATATGCATGGTTTAGCTTTCAAATGGCCTAATAGGTGCATTTAGGGCCTCTATGCGCACAAACCCAACCCTATTTGTTTTATATGCATGTTTTGGCTTTCAAATGGTCTAATAGGTGCACTCAGGTCCTTTATGCTCACAAACCCAACCATATTCTATATGCATGGTTTGGCTTTCAAATGGCTTAATTGGTGCACTTAGGGCCTTTATGCGTACAAACCCAACCCTATTTGTTCTATATGCATGGTATGGCTTTCAAATGGCCTAATAAGTGCACTTAGGGTCTTTATGCGTACAAACCCAACCCTATTTGTTCTATATGCATGGATTGGATTTCAAATAGCCTAATAGGTGCACTTAGGGACTAAAGTGACGCATATCTATGGGAGCATTCTCCATTAGAGAATATCAAAGCCCTCTAATGGAGCATTCTCCATTAGAGAATATCCATAGGGAAACCACTGGGGTGTCTCCCAACCCCAAGGAGGTGCTCACTAAGTAGATGCATGAGCATGTGGGTGAGAAGGCTGCCACTACTCCTGCTAACACAGAGGAGGCCAGTGGTAACATCACTAAGACCTTCCCCACAACAACTTTGAATGAGCAATCATTCAAAGGTCCCAGGTGCCCAGAAATCAAGGGAATAGGTGGTGCTTCAGTTTGGCTGGAGATACCTATTAAACATTCCAATGATCCCTCAAAAGGGGGTAACACTCCTAGAGAAGGTGAGGATAGATATGACTATCAGGAATTGATTTCTGCCATGTCCAAAATGGCAACTGAACTGGATTCTCAAAAGAAGGTTGTAAATGAACTCAAGAAAGTCATCATCAACCAGCAAGAAGAAATCAGCACCTTAAAGAAGTTGGTTAAAAAGGTGGTTCAAAGAAGGTCAAAGAAAAGATTTGAGCTCAGAAGAAGGAACCCAGTGGATGATGCTCCCAAAAAGGGGGAGTCAGAAGCTGAGGTCAACATGGAGAATGCTAAGTATAAGGGGGAGAAACATGGAGATGAGGGGGAGTTTGCTGTACAAGCAGTAGAAACAGAAACAGTGTTTGAGAAAGCAGCAGAAACAGTTAATGCTGCTGAAGCAAGCAAAGCAACAGAAACAGTTAATGCTGCTGAAATAAATGAAGAAGCAAAATTTTTTTATAGATATTAACTGACCTCCTTAGCAGCAATTTGGAAGAAATTAAGATAGCTAAAGCATTAATCAAAGCTAAACATGACACTCCTAAGGTCACAAAGACCAAAGGAGTTGTCATCGAAGACATTGTTGAGGTTATCAAGAAAACTAGTGCTGATAAGGTAGCAAGCAAGGACAAAGGCAAAACCAAGATAGTGGAATCTGACCAACCACTTAAAAAGCAAAAGTTGATTGAGTCAGATGAAGCTTTGGCTAAGAAAATTCAGGCAGAACTTGAGCAAGCAGAAAAAGATCAAGTGGAAAAAGATAGGGAGATGGCAAGAGCTCTAGCTACAAAGCTTAATGAAGCATATCAAAAGAGTTTGGCAACAGAGATGGCACAGAAGAAATCTGCAATTCAAAAGAAGCCTGTAATGATCAAAATGGGTGCAAAGAAGAGGCAAACTTCACAGACCTACCTTGGCACTCAAGAGAGAAAGAAGATGATCACTTTCCTCAAAGGTGATGTGGGAGTCAAAAAGGAAATGTTCGCAAAAATGTCATTTTATCAAATCAAAGGTTTGTATGAGGCAGAGATGACTAAGTTACAAAGTGATGACCAAGTAAGAGTTGAAGTGGAAAAGAAGATGAAAGAGAGGCATGACCTTCAAATTCAAAATCAAAGGATTTTCATATACTTAAGAGGGCAACCTAGATTAGGTCTTTGGTATCCTTATGAATCCAACTTTGACTTGATTGCATATTCAGACAGTGACTTGGGTGGTGCTAATATGGATAGAAAGTCTACTTCAGGGGGATGTCAACTTTTGGGTGCAAGAGTAGTATCTTGGCAGTGTAAGAAGCAAACCACAGTGTCCTTATCTACAACAAAAGCTGAGTACATTGCTGCTGCAATTTGCTGCTCTCAGGTTCTATGGATTCAGAATCAGATGTTGGACTATGGGGTAACCTTTCTTCACACTCCAATCTTCATTGACAATAGCAGTGCTATAAGCATTGTTAACAATCCAGTGAAGCACTCCAAAACAAAGCACATTGAGATCAGGTATCACTTTATTAGAGATTGTAATGAAAAGAAGCTTATTCAAGTTGCTAAAGTTCATACTGACAACCAGTTTGCTGATCTATTCACTAAAGCTTTTGATGTGGGTAGATTCACCTTCTTGGTCACAAGTGTGTGCATGATCAACTTTGAATGAGCTCATGTTTAAAAAGTGATTGTATACCTGTTATTTGGTTGTTTTTGGTTGTTACTAATCATCTTTCTCAGGAAGTAAATTGGCTTGTTCAGACCAAATCAAGCTTCAATAGTGTAAGTGTAGTTAATGCTGCCAGAGTTAGTTAATACTGCTAGTGGTTAATACTGCTCTCAGTTACTACTGCTAGTTAGTTAATACTGCTAGTTCGTTAATACTGCTAGTCGTTAATACTGGTCTTAGTTAATACTGCTAGTTAGTTAATACTGCTCTCAGTTAATACTGCTAGTGGTTAATACTTCTCTCAGTTAATACTGCTAGTTAGTTAATACTGCTCTGAGTTAATACTGCTTATGTCCCGAATTGTATAAATACCCTTTTAGCCCGCCTAAAAGTTCATAACGACTCTTTGATTACTATTCATCTGATCTATAACCCTTTTATCTCAAGAACCAAGTGTTTCAGTCCAAAATACTCAAGCTCGATGGCAACTATGGCGTTCATTGATGAACATAATGAGATTGCAATGCTACAAAAGCCGAAGCAGGCTGATGGATTTCACCAGATAGTCGATTTTCTCATGACAAGCCATATTGCGTATGCTCTTACAGTGTCTCCAACAATCTACATAGAGCATCAGAGACAATTCTGGGCAAATGCCACCATTGTTACTGAAAATGATGTGCAAGTTATCAAGACAAGGTTTTGTGACAAACCCTTGTCAGTTTCTGAAGAGGTGATTCGCATCTGTCTACGACTAGACGATGCTGCAGGTATTACCTCTATTCCTAATGAGGACTTGTTCTCCAATCTGTCAAGAATGGGGTATCGAGGTCAATTGGGTGTTTTCAAATTCTCAAAAGCTAAATTTTATACCCAATGGCGTTTTCTTGTTCATACCCTTACGCATTGTATTTCCAAAAAGACTACTGGCTGGAGTGAGTTCAGTAGTACCATTGCTTATGCTTTGGTTTGCTTGGCCACTGCCAGAAAGTATAATTTTTCTATAATGATTTTCAATGACCTTGTGTCAAACTTGGGAAACAAAAAGAGTTTTTATATGTACCCAAGATTTGTACAGGCAGTTATAACCAATGAATTGACAGATATGCCTCAATTTGATGAGGTATATGTACCTAAAATCCCCAAAGGTAAGGTCTTTTCAATTATGAAGAGATCTGCCTTGGACTCGAACGGAGTTGACACGCCATTGTTCTCTACAATGATGGTGGTGTCCTACAATCAAGAAGGTATGGCTTCAGGGTCAAGGCCCTCATTAGACCATCCCACTGAAAGCCAATCCCAACCTTCAATCAGTATATCAATCCCACAGTCTCTTCTTCAAAAACCAACTTCACCTATCACCAATACGTACATAAGGAAAAAGGTAAAGAAGGCTCCTTCCCTTCTTGTACCTTCACCCACAAAGCCTTTAAGACCTCTAATGGAGAATTCTCCATTAGAGAATATCTATAGGGAAACCATAGGGATGTCTCCCAACCCCAAGGAGGTGCTCACTGAGGAGATGAATGAGCATATGGGTGCAAAGGCTGCCACTACTCCTGTTAGCACAGAGGAAGCCAGTGGTAACATCAATAAGACCTTCCCCATGGAAACTTTGGGTGAGCAATCATCCAAAGGTCCCAGGTGCCAAGAAACCAAGGGGGTAGAAGGTTCTTCTGCTAGGCAGAAGACCTCTACTACAAAAAGATCCAATGATCCTCCAAAGGTGGTAAAAACACCCAAAGGAGGTGAGCACATATATGACTATAATGAATTGATGGACACTATGGGCAACATCAATCTGGATGTAATCAAGCAAGGCAAAGACATAGAAGAGATGAAAATGGTAATTCTATCTCAACAAGTACAGATTACCAACTTGAAGAAAATGGTGAAGAGATTGGTTCAGAAAAAGAAAAGGAAACAGTTTGTGCTCAGAAGAAGGAAACCAGTAGATGATGCTCCCAAAAAGGGGGAGTCAGAAGCTGATGTAAACATGGAAGAGGCTAAAGATAAGGGGAGAAATTTGATTTTGAGGGGGAGCAAGCAGTAGAAACAGAATCAGAATTTGTACAAGCAGCAGTAACAGATAATGCTGCTGAAACAAGTAAAGTAGCAGAAACTGTTAATACTGCTAAATTGAATGAAGCAGCAGAAATGGTTCAAGAGGTATTAACAGACCTTCTTAGCAGCAATGTGCAAGAACTTGAGACAGCTGAAGCATTAATCAAAGCTAAACATGATACTCCTAAGGTCACTTCAAAGACCGAAGGAGTTGTCATCAAAGACAATGTTGAAGTTATCAAGAAAGTTAGTGTTGATAAAGTAAACAGCAAGGACAAAGGCAAAGCTAAGATGGTGGAATCTGATCAACCAATTAAAAAGCAAAAGTTGGTTAAGTCAGATGAAGCTTTGGCTAAGAAGATTCAGGCTGAACTTGAGCAAGAAGAAAAGGTTCAAGTGGAAAAAGATAGAGAGATGGCTAAGGCTCTAGCTGCAGAGTTAAATGAAGTTTATCAACAGAGTTTGGCAATTGAGATAGCAAAGAAGAAATCTACAACTCTAAAGAAGCATGGAATGATCAGAATGGGGGCAAAGAAGAGACAACCTTCACAGACCTTCCTTGGCACTCAAGAGAGAAAAAAGATGATTACTTTTCTCAAAGGTGCTGTGGGAGTTAAAAAGGAAATGTTCACAAAGATGTCTTTTGAACAAATCAAAGGTTTGTATGAAGCTGAGATGACCAAGCTACAAGGAAATGACAGAGCAAGAGTTGAAGCAGAAAAGAAGATGAAAGAAAGACATGATCTTCAAATTCAAAAACCTTTCCCTGATGAGCAAGAATCACCAAGGAAGGAAGCTACTCTAGGTGACAGTTTGAGGAAGTTGAAAAGAACTAAAATGATGGCAAGAAGAACACCAGCTAAGAAACCTAGAGTGGAAGAAGATGAGAAAGAACAGAGGGGAGATGAAGAAGAAGGGGCACCTAAGTCTGTTGAACAGGAAGAACCATCAAGTACTGCTGATGTGAATCTATACATGGTAGTGATGGACAAAGTGCCTGAGCCTATATCAGCTGAACCTGTTGGTGTTAAGCCTCCAGAGATCATTTACTGGGATACACTGAAAGTTGATGGAACAGAGTATATTAGGCTCAAGAGGAAAGATGAGAAGTATGAAGTATATCAGACTTGGGCTAAGATTGTCAGAACATGTTCCAGATCTGATCTAGAGGAGATGTTTGAAGTAGGAATGAAATTGTATGTTGATCAACTAAAAGCTCCAGGAATACCAATCACAAAACTTATGATGGAGTATCTATGTATGTTCTTCAAGCCAGTAGAAGTGAAGGATATTATCATAAATGTGTTTCAAAAAGTTAACAACTGGACTCTATATGAAACTAGTGGAGTATATGCACTGACTATGGATACAAATCACATAGAATACTTCCTAGTGGATAGAGTTTACAACCACAGCAGATTAAAGTTGCATGCTATGTTGAAGAAGAAGCTTGGTTGTGCACCAGATTCAGAGATGGCAAGGTATTTGATCCAAAGAACAATTAATCAAAGTTTGGGGTTGAATGCTGATACAGGGATATGAACAATGGAGTTTTGGGAGCATCTGAAGAACTTGAATTCTCTTCCTAAAAGTCAAGTTAGGGGGAGATTGTTGGGAATTCAGAATTTGCACAAGTATGGTTAATGCTGCTAGCACAACATGGTTAGTACTTCTGAGACAGATTAATACTGCTAAACAAGATTGATACTGCTTGATGAAGTTACTACTGCTGAGCATAGTTAGTACTGCTAGTAGTTAATACTGCTAAGGGGTACTACTGCCAACTTCATTAATACTGCTGAACATGGTTAATGCTTCTGAGCATGGTTAGTACTGCTTATGAGATGATGACTTCGTATGGCAATGAAGACAGCTGTATTGATTGAAGATATTCATGGAAAGCTTGGAGATAACTATGGAAGATTATACTGAAGATCTTTTATATTTTGTAATTATCTTTTATCTTTAGTATATGTATAGACTTAGTCAGAATAGTTTAGAATTAATTTTTGATTCTGAGTTTTTGTTTTCATAGAGAGAATTAACCTCAAGGTTTATAATCCTAATTCTAGAGAAGTAGAATTCGTATTGGTGAGCCTGTTCATCAATATTGAGGTTTTGTTGAAATCTTGTAGCTTTAATCATTCAATAAAGTTTACAAGATTGTGATTTCTGATTCACTGTTACATTGAGTATTAAATATTAAAGTGTTATTCCACAACTTCTTTAATATTGTTTCTGAGTTCATTATTCTTGTTAAAATTAGATCCTGACAGTACTTGGATAGCGGATGTTCCAAGCATATGACTGGACAGAAAGGGATGTTGACCAACTTTAAAGAGATACTGTGGAACAGTTAGATTTGGGAATGATCAGTTTTCACCAATACTGGGTTATGGTGATATGGTACATGACAAAGTCACGATCAAGAAGGTGAGCTATGTTGAAGGCTTAGGACACAACCTGTTCAGTATAGGCCAGTTTTGTGACAAAGGCTTAGAGGTCAATTTTAAAGCCAACAGGTGTTCTGTTCGCACTGAAGAAGGCAACGAACTCTTGATCGGCACTCGAAAGTCCGACCTCTACACAATCAATTTGTCAAACGTCCAGACTGACAAGCAGTTTTGTCTACTCTCTAAAGCCTCGATGCAGCAAAGCTGGCTATGGCATCGACGGCTCTCTCACCTCAACTTTAGGTACATCAACAAGCTGGGCAGTGGAAAGTTAGTAAAAGGACTTCCAGAGCTGAAGTATGAAAAAGAACATCTGTGTGCAGCCTGTGAAAAGGGAAAGATGAAGAGAGCTCCACATAAACCAAAGCCTGAACAAAGTACAAGCTCTCCGTTAGAGTTGTTGCATATGGACTTATGCGGTCCGATGCGAACGCAAAGTCTAGGCGGAAAGAAGTACATACTAGTTATCGTGGACGATTACTCGCGATACACTTGGGTCAAATTTCTACGTTCAAAAGATGAGACACCAGATGTTCTCATTACATTCCTGAAGACGACCCAGGTAAATCTGCAGAAACCGGTCAAGCTTCTAAGAACAAACAACGGCACAGAGTTCAAGAACAAAACAGTTCAAGAATATCTCGAATCGGTCGGGATATCACATCAATACTCTGTTGCTCGTACGCATCAACAGAATGGAGTGGTCGAAAGAAGAAATCGTACGCTAGTCGAGGCTACTCGTACTATGCTAAGTCAATTTGACTTACCTCTATTCTTATGGGCAGAAGCTGTATCGACTGCGTGCTACACTCAGAATTGATCCATGATACACCGCAGATTCAAGAAGACTCCTTATGCGTTGATCAACAACCGAACTGTCAGGATCGAATTCTTAACAAGAATAAATTCTCATAAACTAATATCAAAGGAGTTTGCGGAATAACACTTTGATATTCAATGAAACAGTAAACAAACAGTAAATATGATGATTAACTTGTAAACTTGTATTGAATGCTTTAAATCACAAGATTACACACACAACCTCAATCTTGAAGAACAAATTCTTTCAAGACGAATTCTACTTCTCTAGAATTAGGAACTATGCCTTGAGGTTGATTCTCTCTCTTAAACAAAAACTTAGAATGAACTGTTATTTTAACTATTCTAAAGCAATTCTATACATATACTGAACAAAAGATAATTACAATTAATAAAATATCTTCAGAATATCTTCCATGAATATCTTCAATCTATCCAGCTGTCATTCTTGCAATTCGAATCTCCATCTCATAAGCAGTACTAATCACCTTGGAAGTATTAACTCAAACTTGGCAGCATTAACTACTAAGTAGCACTAACCTCTAGCAGTACTAACTAGCTAAGCAGTACTAACTTTGTTCAAGCAGCACTAACTTTGACTAGCAACATTAATTCTACTAGAAGCAATAATACCTAGCAGTATTAAACTTGAATTCCTCTGGCAGTAGTAATTCTGTACTAGCAGCATTAAACACTTAAGCTTTTCTTCAGTTCCCAACAATCTCCCCCTAACTTGAATTTAGGAAAAGAAGTCAAGTTCTTCAGATCTTCTTCAAGATGCTCCCAAAACTCCATCATGACCTAAATTCCAGTATTTGCATCCAATCCCAAACTTTGATTAGTTGTTCTTTGGATCAAATATTTAGCCATTTCTGAATTTTCAACACATCCAAGCTTCTTCTTCAACATTAAATGAAGTTTCAATCTGCTATGGTTGTATACTTTATCCACTAGGAAGTATTCAATGTGATTTCTATCCAAAGTCACAGAATATACTCCACTAGTTTCATACAAAGTCCAATTGGTAACTGCTTGAAAAACACTCCTTATGATCTCCTCCACTTCATCAGGTTTGAACATCATACACAGATACTCCATCACCAGTTTTGTAATTGAAATCCCTGGAGCTTTCAACTGATCTGCATACAACTTCATCCCTATATCAAATATTTCTTCAATATCAGACCTTGAGCATGTTCTGACAATTTTAGCCCAAGTACTGTAGACTTCATACTTTTCATCTTTTCTCTTCAGTCTGATATACTCCTTGCCCTCTACTTCCAAAACATCCCAGTGAATGACTTCAGGAGGTTTAACTCCTACAGGTTCTGCTGCAATTGGTTCAGGCACTTTGTCCATCACAACCATGTACATCTTGACATCCTCAGTACTTGCAGGTTCTTTCATTGTAGATGACTCAGGTGCCTCTTCTTCTTCAGCAACCTTTTCAGCCTCTTCTTCCACTAATCTAGGCTTTTTTGTAGGCTTTCTCCTGGCAATCATCTTTGTTCTTTTTAAAGTCCTTAGACTTTCACCAATTGTTGCTTCCTTCTCTGGAGTTTCTTGCTCATCAGGGAATGGTTTTTGTAAGAAATCATTGCTTTCTTTCATTCTTTTCTCCATTTCAACCCTTGCAAGATCATCCCCTTGAAGCTTTATCATCTCAGCATCATACATCTTCTTGAGCTTCTCAAAAGACATCTTTGAAAACATCTCTACCTTGACACCTACTGCACCCTTGAGGAAAGTAATCATTTTCTTTCTCTCTTGAGCACCCAGGTATGTCTTTGAAGGTTGTCTTTTCCTTGCAGCCATTTTGATCTTAGCAGGCTTCCTCAAAGATGTGGCTTTCTGCTTGGCTTGTTCTGTTGCTAAGCTTTGTTGATAGGCTTTGTTTAACTCTGCAGCTATTGCTTTAGCTATCTCTCTATCCTTTTGCACTTGCATGGTTTCTGCTTCTTCAAGCTCAGTCTGTATCTTCCTAGCTAGAGCTTCATCTGATTCAATCAGCTTCTGCTTTTTCATTGGTTTATCAGATTCAACTAGCTTTGCCTTACCTTTCTCTTTACCCATCACCTTCTCAATGCTAGAGTTCTTTGCTGCATCACCTCTTTCTTTTATGACAACTCCTTTGGCCTTTGAGGTGACCTTGGAAGTATCATGTTTGGCTTTGATGAGTGTTTCTGCAATCTCAAGCTCTGTAAGGACCTCTTTTACTGTTTCTGCTGCTTCTTTCAGCTCAGCAGTATTAACCATTTCTGCTGCTTTACTTGAACTGGCAGTATTAATGGTTTCTGCTGCTGGCTCTGTTTCTGCTGCTTGCTCATTCTCCCCCTCAACATCATGTTTTTCCTCTTGCTCCTCCTTAGCTTTGGCATCAGCTTCTGACTCCCCCTTTTTGGGAGCATCAGTCACTGGTTTCCTCCTTCTGAGCACAAATTGTTTCTTCTTCCTTTGCAGAATCAGTTTCCTTACCATTTGCTTCAATTTGATGATTTGTTCTTGTTGTGACAAAACTATGAGTTTAAGCTCTTCTATATCTTTGCCCTGTTTGAGTACATCCATGTTGATGTTGCCCATGGTTTCCATCAATTCATAATAGTTATATCTGTCCTCACCTTCTCCAGAAGTGTTACCCTCTTTTGAAGGATCATTGGATCTTTTTGTAGTGGAAGTCTTCTGCCTAGCAGAAGCACTATCCACCCCCTTGGGTTCTTGGCACCTGGGACCTTTGGATGATTGCTCACCCAAAGTTGCCATGGGGAAGGTCTTAGAGATGTTACCACTGTCCTTCTCTGTGCTAGCAGAAGTAGTGGCAGCCTTCTCACCCATATGCTCTTCCATCTCCTTAGAGAGCACCTCCTGAGGGTTGGGAGACACCCTATTGGATTCCCTTTGGATATTCTCTATTGGAGAATGCTCTAATAGAGGGCTTAAAGGCTTAGTGGGGGAAGGTACAAGAAGGGAAGGAGCCTTCTTGACCTGTTTCCTTTTGTAAGTTTGGGTAATTGAAGAAGTGGGCTTTTGAAGTAGAGACTGGGGAATAGATATAGAGTGGGAAGGTTGGGATTGGCTAGCAGTGGGATGGTCTGAGGAGGGCTTTGACCCTGCTGCCATACCTTCATCAGTGTGGGACACCACCATCATTGTGGAGAACAATGGGGTGTCTTCTCCTTCCGAGTCCCCAGCAGATCTTCTCATGTTTGAGAAAACCTTGCCTTTAGGGGGTTTAGGTACATATACCCCATCAAAGTGAGGTATATCCGTCAATTCATTAGTGATAACTGCTTGTACAAACCTGGGATACATGAAGAAACTCTTCTTGTTGTCCAGATTTGAGACAAGATCATTGAAGATCATTTGAGAAAAGTTGTATTTTCTAGCAATGGATAAACATACCAATGCATAGGCAACTGGACTGCTAAATTGGCTCCAGCCAGTTGTTTTCTTAGAAATACAATGCATCAAGGTATGAACAAAGAACCTCCATTGGGGTGAAAACTTAGCTTTGAAAAACTTGAAAATCCCCAATGGGCCTTCATACCCCATTCTGGTGAGGTTTGAAAACAAATCCTCATTTGGGATAGAAGAAATACCTGAAGCATCGTCTAGACGTAGACAGATGCGAATAGTCTCCTCAGTAACTGTCAAGGGTTTGTCACACACCCTTGTCTTGATCATTTGGACACCATCTTCAGTAACGATGGTGGCATTGGCCCAGAATTGCCTCTGATGCTCTATGAAGATGGTAGGAGACACAGTGAGAGCATGAGCGATGTGGATGTACTTCAGAAAGTCGACTATCTGGTGAAAACCTTCAGCTTGTTTCGGCTTTTGGAGCATCGCGATTTCATTGTGCCCGTCAATGAAAGCCATGGATGCCATTGAACTTGACTGTTCTTGCCTGAAAACTTGGTACTTGAGAGAAAAAGGTTAGAGCGCAAGTGAACAGTATGCAAAGAGTCGTTATGAACTTTTTAGGCGGGCAAAGGGTATATATAGTATTCGGATTAAAAGAAGTATTAACCTTAAAAAAATAGTGAAAGCAGTATTAACAGAGAGCAGTATTAACCACTAGCAGTATTACCTAACTAGCAGTATTAACTGAGAGCAGTATTAACCACTAGCAGTATTAACTGACTAGCAGTATTAACTGAGAGCAGTATTAACCACTAGCAGTATTAATTGACTAGCAGTATTAACTGAGAGCAGTATTAACCACTAGCAGTATTAACTAACTAGCAGTATTAACTGAGAGCAGTATTAACTGTGTACTTTCAGTATTAATACTGTACTGGCAGTACTAATACTGTACTGGCAGTATTAACCACACTTACACTTTTAAGCTTGTGAAAAACTGAGTATTGCTATACATTTCCTGAGAAAGAAAGTTAGTAACACCAAGAATAAACTATATACAGGTAGTGAACCACTTTTAGGAAGGGGCTTATTCAGAGTTGATCATTCCCACACTTGTTACCAAGAAAGTGAATCTACCCACATCAAAGGCTTTGGTGAATAGATCAGTAAACTGGTTATCAGTATGAACTTTTACAACTTGAATAAGTTTCTTTTCATTGCAGTCTCTTATAAAGTGATACCTGATCTCAATGTGCTTTGTCTTTGAGTGCTTGACAGGATTGTTAACAATGCTAATAGCACTGCTATTATCAATAAAGATTGGAGTGTGTAGAAAGGTTACCCCATATTCCAGCATTTGATTCTGAATCCACAACACTTGAGAACAGCAACTTGCAGCTGCTATGTACTCTGCTTCTGTTGTAGATGTGGACACTGTGGTTTGTTTCTTGCACTGCCATGAAACTAGTCTTGCACCCAAAAACTGGCATCCTCCAGAAGTAGATTTTCTGTCCAAGTTTGCTCCACCTAGGTTACTGTCTGAGTATGCAAGTAGGTCAAATGATGAGTCATGAGGATACCAAAGTCCCAATCTAGGTTGCCCTTTGAGATATCTAAATATCCTCTTAACAGCTTGATAGTGTGATTGCTTTGGCCTAACTTGAAATCTTGCACACACACAGACTGGAAACATTATATCTGGCCTAGAGGCTGTAAGGTACATGAGAGAGCCAATCATGGATCTATAGTGATGCACATCCATATCCTCCCCCTCAAGATCTGCTGTTATCTGCTTGTGTGTCTCAATAGGTGTGCTGGCAGGCTTTGAACCTGAGAATCCAAACTTGGTTAGAATGTCCTGCACATACTTGGACGGACTGATAAAAATACCATCTGACTTCTGTTGGACTTGGAGTCCAAGGAAAAAGGTAAGTTCCCCCATGGAACTCATTTTGAATCTTTGATGCATTAGTTCCTCAAACTCCCTGCACATACTTTCTCTTGTGGATCCAAAGATGATATCATCCACATAGATTTGGACCAGCAAGATGTCCTTCTTCTTTCTCTTGATGAATAGAGTCTTATCAATGACTCCTCTTTCAAAGCCATTTTCCAAAAGATAGGATGACAGAGTGTCATACCATGCCCTTGGTGCTTGATGCAGTCCATAAAGTGCTTTCTTCAGTTTGTATACTCTGTCTGGATAGCTTGGGTTTTCAAACCCTGGTGGTTGACAGACATATACTTCTTCTTCAATTGAGCCATATAGAAATGCACTTTTTACATCCATTTGGTAGACTTTGAACTTCATATAAGAGGCATAGGCCAGGAACAATCTGATTGCTTCTATCCTAGCCACCGGTGCAAATACTTCTTCATAATCTATTCCTTCTTCTTGTGTATACCCTTGTGCTACCAATCTTTCTTTGTTCTTTATTACTATCCCTCTTTCATCTCTCTTATTCCTGAAGACCCATTTTGTGCCTATAGCTCTTTGACCTTTAGGAAGATCTACTAGATCCCAAACATCTTGCAGCTTGAATTGTAGCAGCTCTTCTTGCATAGCTTCTATCCAGCTGGACTCTTTCATAGCATCATGAGCCTTCTTAGGCTCAAGTTGGGATAGAAAACAAGAAAGCACTTTATGTTGTTGATCTTGCATATCTTGCAGCCTGCTTTGATGTCTAGTCATCATAGGAGAAGAGATATCCCCTATTACCAGCTGAGGAGGATGATTCTTTTGTGTTATTGATTAATAACTAGGTTCTTCATTGAGTTCCACCTCTAGATTGGAATCATTCAACTCAACTGAGGTGATTTCAGCAGCTACTTCAGGTTCTTTATTTGCTTGAGTCTCCTCATCTCTCCTTTCTTCTTCACTCTGATTTGATTCAGTAGATGGCTCCTTTTCACAGTCTTCAACAGGATTCACTTTAGGTATGGGAAAAATCACAGACTGAGATATACTTTCTTGAACTTGTGTAGTCCCTGATCCTCCATTTCCTGAACCTGCATACTCATTACTACTTAAACCAAAAGAGTTAGTTAGTGAATCAATGTCAAATAGCCACTGAGAACCAGACCCAATAGGATTTGGTGTGTTCTCATTGCATTTGACATTGTCACTTTCTTCAATTATTCTAGAAGAAGAATTAAAAACTCTGTAGGCCTTACTCTGGGATGAGTAACCAACAAGAAATCCATCATCTGCCTTGCTATCAAACTTACCTAAGTGAGATTTGGTATTGAGAATTGTACAAGGACACCCAAAAGGTTTGAAAAACCCAATAAAGGGTTTTCTTTTATTTAAAAGCTCATATGGGGTCTTGTTCTTTGATTTGACCACTAGTACTCTGTTTTGGACATAACAGGCAGTATTAACTGCTTCAGCCCAGAAAGTAATTGGCAATTTAGAATCAGCCAACAGAGATCTAGCAGCCTCTATTAGTGTCCTATTCCTTCTCTCAGCAACTCCATTTTGTTGTGGAGTCCTAGGAGCACTATATTGTCTCTCAATTCCTTTTTCTTCACAAAAGGTGTTTAGGTCAATATTTTTAAATTCAGTTCCATTATCAGACCTAATGACTTTTACTTTTTGATTAGTCTGGTTTTCAATTCTTAGAATAAAGGATTTGATCAGTCCACTTGTCTCATCCTTAGTCCTTAGAAAATATACCCAAGTAAATCTAGAGTAATCATCAACAATAACTAAGCAGTATGATTTCTTCCCTATGCTCATCACATTTGTAGGGCCAAACAGATCCATATGTAATAACTGGAGGCAAGAAGAAATTGAATTTAACTCTTTGGTCTTATGAGAAGTTTTGTGCTGTTTGCCTTTAAGACAAGCAACACAATGATCATCACATGAAAAGACTTTTGATGGTAAACCTCTTACAAGATTGTTTTTAACAAGTTTGTTCATTGTCTTGAAATTCATGTGGCACATCCTTCTGTGCCAAAGAGAGGATTCATCCACAGAAGCTTTTGAAACAAGGCAGTTCAGGGATGAATCACTTGAAACATTGTCCATATCTAGATAATACACATTGTCCTTTCTTGGAGTTCTAAGTAGTATCATGCTTTCATCAACTACCTTGAACCCTGGAGCAAGGATCATACATTCTGTATTAGTAAATAATATACTATGTTGTTTGTCACAAACCTGTGATACACTTAACAGGTTGTACTTTAGCTGATCAACATAGTAGACATCCTCAAATGTCATCTTACCTTTTGTAACATTACCTTTCCCACTTATTTTACCACCTGTGAGATTATCTCCAAATGAAACATGTCCTCCATTGATAGGCTTGAAATCCTGAAGGCATGACATGTTGCCTGTCATGTGCCTAGAGCAACCACTATCCACATGCCATATGCTCTTCCCCTTGAGTTGTTGGTTGCCCTGCACATATGATAAATCAGTTAGTATGGATTAGGAACCCAAGCCAAAGTGGTCTTGGGTACCCCTTTCTCATCAAAATATTTACATTCTTTCTTGACAAGATTTTTAAACTTTGACTCCTCATTACTGGAGTACTTTGTTACAATAATGGGTTTGAATGCATATTTGCTAGAAGCAGTACTGTTTTTAGAAGAACTAACTGCATTAGCAGCACTTGCATGCTTAGCAGTACTAACCTTGTTAGAAGTATTAACTGTTTTAGCAGCAGTAACTGTGTTAGCAGTAGTAACCTTTGAAGAAGTACTAACAGTGTTAGAAGCATTAAAATTCTCAGCAGTACTAACACTGTTAGCAGCAGTATTGCTACTGGCAGCACTATCCCTGTCAGCAGTACTATTTGATGTAGCAGTACTAACAGTTTTAGTGCTTCTAGGCACCCACATTTTAATACTCTCTTTTAAAACCTTTTTCTTCATTTGGCCTTTGGTTTCAACAGACTTCTTAGCCACATGTTTCTTTCCAGCCTTCCTATAACCAACAGGTTTTTGCACAAATCTTTGAAAGTTCATCCTTTGGTTAATAGGATTAAAGAAACAGTACTTAGCCAAATGATTTAGCTTGCCACATATGAAACAAGGTTTTGGTCTGATTATTTTATTCAGATCAACTCCTTGTTTCTGAGCCCATTGATTATTCCAGTTTCTTTGGTTACCTCTTTTTATACCAGAATTTAGGCTCTCAGATTTATTGCAAGCACACTGTTTACAAGGGCCAGGATTCACAACAATGGTATGTTTGTAATGGACCTTGTTACCCTTTCCTTTGGTCTTCTCTATCTCTTTAGACTTTACCCAGATCCTGCCACCACCCTCATTGGTAACAATGTTGTTTTCTAAGGGTATCTCTTTACTCACATCATTGTTCCTCTTCTTACTGGCTTCTTTCTCAGTCATATCCTTAACAACTACCTTATCCAAAGGATCTATCTCAAAAGCTTTCTCAGACAAGTCCTTTTTCTCCTTGGTCTCTAACAGATCTGATGTAGGAGAGATATAGTTGTTGTTGTAAGGAGGGGGTGTGTTGTTGTATCCAACACCAGACTTCATCTTATCATGAATCTGAGCCTTTAGAAGAGAATCCATTGCTTTTGAAGCATATGAAAACTTTTCTATATCAAGCTTAACCTTATCTAATTCTTCTTTCAACCTATCATTCTCTTCTTTGGACTTAGACAGTTTGGTCTCTAACTCATTCTTTTCCCACTTCCAGTAGTTTGTGTCATAAGAGTGTTGAAGTTCATTGGCTTGAAAGCCTTTGATTTGTTCTTCAAACCTCTCCACTATCAACACATAATCTCTTCTGTCATTTTCTAATCTTTTGAGGTCATCACACATGCTTTGGTTATGATCCCTGTACCTTTTGACAGTGTCTAGGCAAGATTTAGTGCAAAGATTAGAAATTACCTCAGAAGGGAGATCAGACACTTCTGCCATAAGAGCTTGGTTCTGAATGGCTTCCTCAGCCTGGTCACTCCAGTCAAATCCCATTCCTTGTTGAGAAACAAGGGCTTGAGCAGAGTTCTTGTTTTGATTGAAACCACCATTTTGGGCTTGTTGGTGATTGTTGTTTGGCTTACCACTTCTGCACTCTTTAGCAAAGTGTCCCTTCATGTGGCACTTGTAACATTCCACCTTTGTTTTGTCAAAACCAGCTCCATCTTCTCTTATTTGAGAGAAGTTGTTCCTCCCAGTTCTTTTAATAAACTTCTTTACCCTCATAGATAACATGGCCATCTGCCATTTAATGTCCATCTCCTCCAGATCATCAGGGTGAAGTTGTTCCAGATCATCATTAATCAAAGAGTTGTTGCTGTAACTGGACAAAAAGGCTTCAAAGATAGTTTCAGTGCCTTTTTCTGAATTCACTCCACTGGCAGCACTAACTGCTTCAGGGTTGGCAGCAGTATCAGTAGATGCTGATAGAAGTGCAGCATTGTGAATGTACCGAGTGGGCTTTTTCTTGGCTTCTACCTCAGTTTCAAAAACTCTTAGATCATTATATAGATCATCAAGTTCCTTTTCTTCCAGATTGTCACTCTGTCTATATGAGACAGTGTACATAGTCCATTCATCTCCAAGAGATCTGAGGAACTTCCTGTTGATATCATCTTGCTCCATCTTCACTCCAACAGTAGCCAGTTCACCAATAAGCTTGTTGAACTTGTCAAAAGTTTGAGTCATAGACTCATTCTTTGAAGAAGTGAAGTTCTCATACTGCTGCTTCAGAACATCCCTTTGATTTCTTTTGATGCTTTTAGTTCCAGCAAATCTTTTCTCTAGAGCATTCCAGACAATCTGAGCATCAGTGCAGTTGCAAAATTGATGCTGATATTCATTTGGGATGGCCAAGAGCAGAGTGCTTAAGGCCTTCATCTCTGTCTGTCTGATCTTCCTCTCACCATCTGTCTTTGGTGGAGGTCTTTTCCCATCTGGTCCAATCTTTCCTGCTTCAGAGGGTCCATTCTCAATGATGTCCCACATTGAGTAGTCTGTGAGAAGAATGTATTGCATGATTCTGATCTTCCACATGTCAAACTCACTGGGTTTGAGCATTGGGACCTTAGAAACAAGAGTACTGTTTGATTCTGCAAAGTTTTCCATGATGAATGAGTAGATGTTTCTGAGAGAACCGGCTCTGATACCACTTGTCAGGATCGAATTCTTAACAAGAATAAATTCTCAGAAACTAATATCAAAAGAGTTTGCGGAATAACACTTTGATATTCAATGAAACAGTAAACAAACAGTAAATATGATGATTAACTTGTAAACTTGTATTGAATGCTTTAAATCACAAGATTACACACACAACCTCAATCTTGAAGAACAAATTCTTTCAAGACGAATTATACTTCTCTAGAATTAGGAACTATGCCTTGAGGTTGATTCTCTCTCTTAAACAAAAACTTAGAATGAACTGTTATTTTAACTATTCTAAAGCAATTCTATACATATACTGAACAAAAGATAATTACAATTAATAAAATATCTTCAGAATATCTTCCATGAATATCTTCAATCTATCCAGCTGTCATTCTTGCAATTCGAATCTCCATCTTATAAGCAGTACTAATCACCTTGGAAGTATTAACTCAAACTTGGCAGCATTAACTACTAAGCAGCACTAACCTCTAGCAGTACTAACTAGCTAAGCAGTACTAACTTTGTTCAAGCAGCACTAACTTTGACTAGCAGCATTAATTCTACTAGAAGCAGTAATACCTAGCAGTATTAAACTTGAATTCCTCTGGCAGTAGTAATTCTGTACTAGCAGCATTAAACACTTAAGCTTTTCTTCAGTTCCCAACACGAACACCGACAATCAAATATTTCCATATATTTGGGTGTAAGTGTTTTGTTCTAAACGATAGAGAGAGTCTGAAAAAGTTCAGTGCCAAGGCGGACGAAGGCATCTTCATTGGTTATTCCTCTACATCAACTGCATACCCTGTCTACTTGAAGAAGTCAAAGACAGTTATTGAAAGCGTCAACGTTACGTTTGATGAAGAAATGGCTTCTGAACAACACAGTTCAGAACCTGTGATAACCGGAGTACTAGCTTCTGGGCAAATCAGTCTAGAACCTGCGTCTCAAGCAAACAAATCAAATGAAGCATCAATGTCTACTAATCATTTATTTGATTTAGATTTATTATTTGAATTGTTTTATGATGAATTTCTTGGATCTAATGTGAAGAAATATGTTGTGGTTGACAGGATGGAAGACTCAACGACTACTCATCCAACCAGTTCAGATATCTCTACTGAATCCAACTCCTCGATTCAGCAAGAAATTCTAGTTCAAATGCCGACTCCATCAGTTGAAGATGTGATCAATAATGAAGAGACAGAAGTTGATGTATCAGTAGGATGTTCTGTACAGACTAATCTATAGCCGGGCCAAGCTGTACCTACTGAGACTTCTGCACCTACTACATCAACTGTAACCATAATTCCTCCTGAACAACCTGAAGAAGGTACCAGTGGATTATTAGATGATAATATTGATATATATTCATATAATCCACTACCTCATGAACATAAATGGACCAAAGAGCACCCGATAAGCCAGATCATTGGCGATCCAACCAAACCGGTGCAAACTAGGTCAGCTTCAATAAATATGTGTATGCATGAATCCTTTCTGAGCAAGATCGAGCCATCTCGTGTATCACAGGCTCTTGCCGATTCAGACTGGGTGACTGCAATGCAAGAAGAGATGAATCAGTTCAACGCACTTAAAGTCTGGAGACTCGTGCCCAAACCTCAAGGTAAAACCATTATAAGTACGAAATGGGTTTTCAAGATCAAGAAAGATGAAGATGGTACCGTTATCAGAAACAAAGCAAGACTTGTAGCCAAGGGATATATGCAAGAGGAAGGAATAGACTACGACGAGACTTATGCTAATGTGGCGCGTTTAGAGGCAATTCGAATGTTTCTAGCCTACGCTGCTCACAAGAACTTCACTGTCTTTCAAATGGACGTGAAGACCGCCTTTCTGAATGGCATTCTAAAGGAAGAAGTCTACGTCTTACAGCCAGAAGGTTTTGTCAATCAAGAGAAACCGAATCATGTCTACATTCTCGACAAAGCACTCTATGGACTGAAACAAGCTCCTCTCGCCTGGTATGATGTCTTATCTCAATTTTTAGTCAAGTGTGGTTTTACAAAAGGTACGGTAGATACCACTTTGTTTATTAAAAAGGAGAAAGCCGATATCATTCTTATTCAAATCTATGTGGATGATATTATTTTTGGCTCTACAAATCCTAAGTACTGTAAGAATTTTTCAAACCTTATGGTGTCAAGATTTCAGATGAATATGATGGGAGAGATGAATTTCTTTCTCGGATTACAAGTCAAACAATTTTCATCGGGGATTTTTATCAATCAATCAAAATACATTCTTGATATTCTTCGGAAGTTCAAAATGGAAAATTCTAAACCGATTGGTACCCCAATGGCACCAGGTACTAAGATTGGCACCGATCCTTCTGGAAAGGCTGTTGATGTTAGGACTTATAGAGGAATGATAGGTTTTTTGATGTATCTTACTTCTAGTAGGTCATATATAATGTTTTCAACATGTTTATGTGCAAGATATCAGGCTAATCCCAAAGAATCCCATGTGTCTGCAGTTAAGCGTATTTTTAGGTATCTAAAGGGCACTGCAGATCTTGGTCTGTGGTATCCTAAAGATACTAGCTTTGAACTAACAGCATATACAGATGCAGATCATGCTGGTTGCATGTTAGACAGGAAGAGCACATCAGGTCATATACAGTTCCTCGGTGATAAACTCGTAAGTTGGGCATCGAAGAAGCAACTTTATGTATCAACTTCAACGGCTGAAGCAGAATATGTAGCTGCTGCTAGTTGCTGTTCTCAGGTCTTATGGATGACAACACAACTGCGTGACTACGGTTTTCACTTCAACAAAATCCCGATCTACTGTGACTCAAAGAGCGCCATCGCGATAACAGCGAATCCTGTTCAGCACACCAACACCAAACACATAGATGTCAGGTATCATTTTATCAAAGATAATGTCGAAAAATGAACAATTGAACTTTTCTTTGTAAAAACTGATTATCAACTTGCAAATTTGTTTACCAAACCTTTAGACGAAAAGAGGTTCAACTTTCTTGTCTCTAAGCTTGGTATGCTAAATCTTAAGACATAATCAGTAGTTACCTATCAAAGTTTTCTAATTGTATACTTTTTCATCATTTCTTCATTCTTATTTCTGAATGATATTTGTACTTCAAATATTCTGTTCATAATCCAAGGGGGAGTATGAGAAGAAAATTGACAGTTGGTCAATATTATTTTGAGGAGAAGACTCACTAATTTATGCATTTACCTTTTTAATGTCAAATTTTTGTGATGCATGATTTTAGGGGGAGTTTTACAACTCAAAGGAGTTAGGATATGACTTCTGATTATTTCTGATCAGAACTCGTACTTTAATTGTTTTTCTGCTTTTTGTCATTTTAATTTAAGTGAATAAATTTGCTTTGACTATGACATAAGACTTTTGCAGTTTTTAGAGATGCTTACAAGATCATATCTTTATGACTTTAAGCTTGACTTCATGAGATGTAAGATTGCACGTAAAGGTATAATCCTCTATCTTAATCTCATATATGGTTGAAAGGAGGACAATTTTCAATCATAGAAAACATTGTTCTTAAATGTTCAAACCACTTCCTGAGTCTTAAACCGATTTCATGAATTGGAAGTGTGCTTTTAAATGTTTTCAAGATCTACATTGTGCTTTAACTAAAATAGTTAAACCATTTTGAGAATCATATGCTTTCTAGGAAAACATGATTTCATTGTGCTAGGACTTAACACAACTTCTACGGAATCACCTTAACCAGTGATTTCTACCCACGAAGTTAATCCATAGTGATTGAGTGTGAGAAGTCGAAAAGAAATGAGTTGGATTGTGTGATGAGTTATACAGAAAAAGAGAGTAAACTTAATGCTTAAAAGAAAGAGGGTGTGAGAACAGAGTTAAAATAATATCAGAACTCTGAACCAACTTTTTCTGAGCCGGGCAGCCACAATTCTAGTGTTTCACAACTTTTTGGTGAACATTATTGAAACAGGAAACTAGCCGATGCCAACTCTTGATCAAACCTCACCAACTACTCATTTTCTTCTCAAAAGGAAAGTGTTTCATTTTCAAAGGGGAAGCAGCACATTTGCTATCTGATTTTCATTTGGAAAATCTGGATATTGAAAAGAAGGAAGTCTGCCCCACCTTCGAACTTCACTCATGCACATTGAGTCTGTGTTTAACTTACTGTTATCTCAGTGGCTTACACAATATTGAGCCTTAAAAGCAATCATCAAAGTGCTTAATTCTTTCTATCACATGCACGAACACACAAGGAATTTGTTTCTTTGTCATAACGTTTATAGAAATTACCTTTGTGGTGTTTCGATGATTGAATGGAAGCTCTGGGGGAGTGAACATCAAAAAGCTCCTTTCCAATGTGTATTTGTTACATACAGTGACTTAGTGTTACTGACAGGCATTTTAACTGATTCATTTGTTGATTCAGGTGTTACACGACTATTTTGTCTGGATTTGCAAAGATCTGGATGAATATCTTTTGAATTGACGGATCAGAGGATCCAAATGAAAGACATTTCTTACTCAGAGTTTTGATGAAATCGTTTCTCTATTCATCAAAAAAGGGGAGAACATAATGTTTGAAGAAATGTCCATTACATTACAAGACTGGAAAAGAGAAGAGCTAAACAAGAAATGCGAAAGATCAAAGTATTCTGAAGACATGTTGATTTTAGAGAAATTTTCTTTGAAGATACTTTGCTAAAGCATTCTGAGCTAAAAACCTGGAGATTATTACATATGGAAGACAGAGAAGGAGATTGCATCTTCTGAGCTGAAAAAGAAGACTGAATTGCTAAAGTCTTTTTAGTAATGATCTTGATCCAAAAGGGGAGATTGTTAGCGCACAGATCTATTGGATTCAAGATCATCCGATCTGAAGATCGCAATCTGAAGCTAAAGCCGGAAAGTCGACTCTTAATATAAGTCTAATGTCGTTTGTAATAAAATGTCAAAGTTTAGTTTTTAGTATTTTATTATTGTTTCTAAATATCTAAGTTATTAGATATTAGTTAGATATTACTTAGTTTAGATATAATATCTTTCTTTAGATATTATGTAGGAAGTGTTTTAGAGAAGAATGAGATAATATCAGATCACATACAAACACACACTCACGGTGTAAATCAGAGAGAAAGAATTTCAAGAACATCAACCTTGTAATACATTGTTTGTAATCGAAACAGGATGGTAATCTATATCTTTGTGTTGTTTGATTATCTGGTAACGATCGTGTTCAATCACAAGGACCCACAAGTGTTATTTTCCACATTTGGGTATAAAATAAATTTTATATCCGGATATTCATTTTTCACATGCACAACAACTCTCGAGCATATTTTTCTCTCTAATGAACTTCATCTTCTTCACCTTCACCTTTCCAATGGCTAAACCTGCAACTACCACTGAATGGTGCAAACTGATTCCCAAATCAGGGGAATCCTCTCACACTTATCGATTTCCAATCAAGGACAATAACCACATGGTCAGACTTGATTCACCAAAGTTTGAAGAGGCATATCACTTGATCTGTGAGTTTCTCGCAAACTGCGAACTCACTCATGCCCTCACTGCTACAACAACTGATACACCACTCACTTTCGTCCAAGAATGGTTCTCCTCTAGCCACTACAGCGATGCTCATAAAGGCATTGTTGGGGAGTGTGAAGTTTTTCAAGTAGTCAAATGCCAGGTTATCATCACACCATCTGTTCTTCGTGATGTAATCTACCTACTGAAGGTTGAAGAACTCGTAATCCCAGTATTCGAGCAAAGACCCTCTTCTGAAACCCTCATTCTATTCTTAAGGATTCTAGGTTACAACACTGAAATTACTCGCCTGAGTAAGTTTCGAAGGCAACATCTACCCCCAATCTGGAACTTCATGTTTTCAGTTATAAACCGAACCCTCACCTGTAAACTTGGAAGCATGGACCAAACCACTCCTGAAATCCTCACCATTATGTATGCCCTGTTCTTTAGCCGAAACACTGATCTGGCAGGCATCATCTTTGATCAAATCTTAACTACAGTAGAAAAGAAGAACAAATGCATAGCCAAGGATCCTAAGCAACTACAATCCTCCACCATAGTACCCTCAATTTCTTTCCCTCGATTCTTTGCACTGATCATCAAGGCTGCCATCGACAGACTTCATATACTGATTTATGGTGATCAGAGCAAAACTCCTTTCTACATCATGAATAGCTTCAAGCCAACGATTCTTCCAGAAGGATATCCAAGGGTGAGAAGTATTCCTCAACTGATGCTAAAACAGGTAAACCCTAACTCTATAGCCCTAGCTTCTTACCTCCGTGTTGCCCAAGGACTAGAACCAGTTCTGGGAACCCCAACACATTTAGGTCCTACACCAGAAAGGGAGAGTCAGTGTGACTCTGCTTCAGAGGGATCAGAGGACCCTAAAGTACAGAGCACTCCAAGGGGTGAACCAGAGGGTACTCCTATAAGAGAAACCGAAGAAGAGCGAAATGACAGAGCATCTGAAGAGGCTGTCAAAGAGGGAGTTGAGAGTTCTTCAGAGTCTAGTAAAGAGAGTAGCTCTACTAGATCTAAGGAAAGTGAGAAACAATCTTCAGAGACTAGCTTTGAGGATTCAGAGGGGAGTGAGTCCCCTAAGGACAGAGAGAACCTAGAGAGTTCTACCACATCCGCTGAAAAAAATGACCCAAGGCACATTTATTTTAGGACTCCAATGCCCACTCCCAGTGCTTCCACATCTACTATCCAGTATGATCCAGATGCTAAGGCTATTGAATCAGAGGTGCACACCTCGAACCCTAACCTGCAAACCACTTCAGAGGTACTTCCTTCCACCTCTGAAGTACACAAGCCAGAGGTAACCACAATTCTGAACAAGTCCTCCCAAAAGGACTTGGTCATTGAAAATATAAGTACTCAATTGCCTCGGAGTACGTCAGAAATCCCCACACATGATGATGCCTCTGTGGCACATCCCCATCCCTCTCCTAGACCTCTGAAATCCTTTAAAATTTCACATAGCATCTGTCCAACTCAAGGACACTGGTTAAATATCCAGGCACAAGGATTGACATGTCTGGATCACACGGTCAACTCCCACATCCATTTCCCATCCTCTGAATCTGAGGAAGAGGATCTGGAGATGAACAGAACACTCAAAGACGATTCTCTAGAATGTCAAGGACAGAGTGGAAGTCCTTCTAGAGACAACCTCAAACCATCTCTGAAAGAAGGCTCCTCTGAACTCGAGGAAAAATTGGCAACATGTGTTTTTGCCAAGTTACCCATCTCTGATCTTCTCACTAAGTCAGAGTTCGAAAGATTTATCAGAGGCTCCATGAAAGAGCATAAACTTCAACGTATTGATGGCTCAGAGACCTCTGCCTTGTCTCTGAAAATGAAAAACTAAAGGCAGAGGTCACCACACTGAAGACCCAACTCCTCGAATCTACCAATAGGATTCAGGGGTTGGAAAGACAGATATGGGAACAGGGCATTGTTTCCTTACTGGAGATTGTATCACTCAAAGCATAGGTTGTCGACCTCAGAACCCAATCTTCCAGCACTGCATCTCTTTCAGAGCTTCAGAGGGAAGTGCAAAATCTGAAAGAATCCATCACTACATCAACCACCCAATCCACTTCAAATACAAAGAAGTTGCAGTCTGAAGTTCAGGATCTCATAACAGAGATAGTGGCCAAACAATCATTATCACTTTCTTCAGAGCAAATGGTTGTGATCTCTAAACTGATCAAGTCAGCTATCAGTACCTCACTGCCACATCTAGCACCAGCTTCAGAGCTCCCACCTCCACCACTCAGAACTGTTGAAGATGTTGTCACCAAGAGTGATCTAGCATCATTTAAAGAAGGGATTATGAGCCGCATGCAGACCTGCTCCTCAAAAATCTCCATGGTCGCACAAAAAAAGGTTCAGGCTACACTTGATATTTATAAGTTTCATGCTGAAGATCAGGTCTCTAATATTCTTCAAGCTGCTTTAGCGGCCATTGAATCAATCAAGAAGGTTGCGATCGACATCAAAGGCAAAGGTTTCGTTGAGCCAAAATCCCCAAAGTACAGAAGGAAGAGAGTCATTATTGATGACACTTGCAGTGGGGAAGATAAGAAGCCAAGGTTTGATGATTCAGAGGGCTCTGATGATGACGGATCCTCTGATCATTAAAAGGGGGAGATGCAAGGGACAACACAAGGAAAATCATCTGAAGCTGCGAAAGCCAGTGGCTCTGCTCCATCTCCTTCCACCAACAAAGAAAAGGAGTATAAGAGAGTGAACCATAGAAGCACTCCACCTCTGCTAAAGACAATCAAACAATCTCGAAGTCTCCAATACCTATGGTAACTCTAGCACCATCAACTTCAGATGCACCTATAATCCAGGTAGTAAATGTTACTCCATAAACTATAGGTGCTCTAGATGAAGAAGAAGGAGATGAGCAATTAATTGACTTCTCCAGTTCTGAAGACGCATTCGCATCACTTGAAAGGCCAACTATAGTCACGAGAGATGCATTTGAGTCACAGTCTGAAGACGAAGCCACTAATATGGAAAAATCAAAAGAAAATGAGATAGTTGATGTTGAGGAGTATGTCTACAAGAATGCTCAGGTTCATCTTCCTTATGCATCAGAGATAGAGCACAGAGTTGAAGACGCTGCTAAAATAGAAAATCTAATCTCCTCTGCCATCAACAAAACCTCACCTCAATCCCCTCAAATCCAAAGGAAGGAACCAGAGATAGTTCCACAGCTATCTGCTGAAGAACCCCCCATGATTGTTGATGAACAGGCCCCTCCAGAGGTACCTGTTCAGAAGACAAATATTGGCATATTGGCACTCTCAAAGTTCACTCAACCTCCAGCATTTCTTGCCTCTGAGCCAGAGACTTCGATAGAGGACCATTTCAGATATCTCTACTGCGAGTTCAATCTAGAAGATATTCATGTTCTTCCTCTGAATCCAATAATCAGAAAAAACATGGAAGATTATGAGCAGAGATTTATCAGAGATAAGACCAGTCTAAGAGCAAGTGTTCTCTCAAAATTCCATATCACAAAGATAAACAAAGTCTCTAAAAATACATTTGCCTACAACAAAATCACCTACAGACATTTTGAGGTGATTCACTCTGATGGGAAGGTTTATGAGTTTAATGACAATGATCTCGTAAATCTAAACCCTTATGATCTGCCTCATCTCTACGCCTACTGCTCAGCAAAATATGAACGAGGAAGGGCATTCAGAATGGGTCTATACGAAGTCAGGCGTGCTATGGAAGCTCATGTCAAACTTAGGGCCAAACTTGATTTTCAGATTGCTTTAAATTTGGGAGAAGCAAGACTTGGAGTTACTGAACCAGTGGTGTCAGGATCGAATTCTTAACAAGAATTAATACTCAGAAACTAATATCAAAGAAGTTGCGGAAAAACACTTTGATATTTGATAAAACAGTAATCAAACACAGTATATAATTATCAAACAGTAAACTTGTATTGAATGCTTAAAGTTACAAGATTACACACTCAACCTCAATATTGATGAACAGGCTCACCAATACGAATTCTACTTCTCTAGAATTAGGATCTATGCCTTGAGGTTGATTTTTCTCTAAAAGAATGAAAAACTAAAGTTATTTCTATCTATTCTAAACATTCTATACATATACTGATAAAAAGATAATTACAAAGAATAAACAAATCTTCAGTATATCTTCCATGTATATCTTCTAAGTATATCTTCAGTATATCCAGCTGTAGTACTTTCCATCCGTATCTCTTTAGCAGCACTAATAATGCTCAGCAGCATTAACTTCAACTAGCAGCATTAACTTCAAGCAGTACTAACTACTAGCAGTACTAACTAGCTAAGCAGTACTAACTTTGTTCAAGCAGTACTAACTTTAACTAGCAGTAGTAACTACTAGCAGTAGTAACACTTAGCAGTATTAATCTTCAACTTGTTCTGGCAGTAGTAACTACACTTAGTAGAATCTTCAGTTCCCAACAATCTCCCCCTAACTTGACTTTTAGAAGAGAAGTCAAGTTCTTCAGATATTCTTCCAGATGCTCTTTTTAATGCTCCCAAAACTTCCAAGATCATGCTCCTAAGTCTGGATTCAGTCCCAAACTCTGATTGATTATCCTCTGAATTAGATACTTGGCCATTTCTGAATTTGGTGCACAACCCAACTTCTTCTTTAGCATGGCATGAACCTTCAGTATGGTGTGATTATATACTCTATCCACTAGGAAGTATTCTGTGTGATTTCTATCCAAAGTCACTGCATATACTCCACTAGTTTCATATAGAGTCCAACTTGTGACTTCTTTAAACACACTCTTGATGACCTGGTCCACTTCTTCAGGTTTGAACATCATGCATAGATACTCCAACACCAGTTTTGTAAGAGAAATTCCTGGAGTATTCAGATGATCTGCATACAGCTTAATTCCTATGTCAAACATCTCTTCTATATCAGATCTAGAGCATGTTCTGACAATCTTGACCCAAGTGTTGAATACTTCATACTTATCACCCTTCCTCTTGAGTCTGATGTAATCTTTCCCATCCATTGTCAGTACATCCCAGTGAATGATCTCGGGTGGCTTAACTCCAACAGGTTCTGCAGAAATTGGTTCAGGCACTTTGTCCATCACTACCATATATAAGCTTACATCATCTTTGATTGATGACCCTTGCTGGCTTGATGACTCAGGTGCCCCTTCTTCTTCAGCAACATTTTGTTCTTCTTCTATTCTAGGCTTCTTATCTTTCTTTCTTTTGGCCATCATCTTGGTTCTTTTCAAAGTCTTTTGAACCTGTACTAGAGTAGCTTCCTTCTTCTTTTCTTCCTTTTCCCTTGCCATTTCTTTGATAGGAGTTCCCTCTTCACTTTCAGGAAATGGTTGATTCATATCTATATCATTACTCTCCTTGGCCTTCTTTTCAAACTCTACTCTTTTCTTTTCATTGCTCTTCAGATTCCCCATTTCTTTTTCATAGAGCTCTCTGATATGAGCAAAACTCATCTTCACAAACATTTCTTTCTTTACCCCAATTGCACTCCTCAAGAAAGTTATCATTTTGTTTCTTTCCTGAGTGGCAAGGTAAGTTTGTGAAGGTCTTCTTTTCTTTGCACTTGTATTAGCCATCATAGCTTTTCTCAGACTTATAGCCCTTTGTTTAGCCTTTTCAGTTTCAAGCCCCTTTTGATAGGCTTTATTTAGCTCAGCAGCTAAAGCCTTTGCTATTTCCCTGTCCTTCTCCACCTGAGCTCTTTCTTCTTTTTCCATCTCCTTCTGCATTTTCCTTGCTAAGGCTTCATCTGATTCAACCAACCTTTGCTTCTTGATTGGTTGATCAGATTCAACTAACTTTGCCTTACCTTTATCTTTACCCATCTCCTTCTCAATGCTAGAGTTCTTTGCTGCATCACCTCTTTCTTTTATGACAACTCCTTTGGCCTTTGAGATGACCTTGGGAGTATCATGTTTTGCTTTGATGAGTGTTTCTGCAACCTCAAGCTCTGTAAGGACCTCTTTTACTTGTTCTGCTGCTTCTTTTAGCTCAGCAGTATTAACCATTTCTGCTGCTTTACTTGAACTGGCAGTATTAATGGTTTCTGCTGCTGGCTCATTTTCCCCCTCAACAATATGTTTTTCCTCTTGCTCCCCCTTAGCTTTGGCATCAGCTTCTGACTCCCCCTTTTTGGGAGCATCAGTCACTGGTTCCCTCCTTCTGAGCACAAATTGTTTCTTCTTCTTTTGCAGAATCAGTTTCCTTACCATTTGCTTCAACTTGATGATTTGTTCTTGTTGTGACAGTACAATGAGTTTTAGCTCTTCAATATCTTTGCCTTGTTTGAGTACATCCATGTTGATGTTGCCCATTGTCTCCATCAATTCATCATAGTTATATCTGTCCTCACCTTCTCCAGGAGTGTTACCCCCTATTGAAGGATCATTGGATCTTTTAGTAGTGGAAGTCTTCTGCCTAGCAGAAGCACTATCCACCCCTGTGGTTTCTTGGCACCAGGGACCTTCAAATGATTGCTCATTCAAAGTTGCCATGGGGGAGGTCTTATTGATGTTACCACTTTCCTCCTCTGTGTTAGCAGGAGTAGTGGCAGCCTCATCACCCATATGCTCTACCTCCTCCTCAGAGAGCACCTCCTTTGGGTTGGGAGACACCCTTGTGGTTTCCCTTTGGATATTCTCTAGGGGAGAATTCTCCCTTAGAGGGCTTAAAGGCTGTGTGGGTGATGGTACAAGAAGGGAAGGAGCCTTCTTTACCTGTTTTCTTTGATAAGTTTGGGTAATTGGAGAGGTTGGTTTTGTAAGAATGGACTGGGGAATTGTTTTTGAGTGAGAAGGTTGGGCTTGGCTAGCAGTGGGATGGTCTAATGAGGGCCTTGACCCTGCTGCCATACCTTCAGTGGTTTGGGACACCACCATCATTGTAGAGAACAATGGGGTGTCAACTCCTTCCGAGTCCCCAGCAGATCTTCTCATATTTGAGAAAACCTTGCCTTTTGGGGGTTTAGGTACATATACCCCAACAGGTTGAGGTATATCCGTCAATTCATGGTTAATTACTTCCTGAACAAATCTGGGATACATAAAGAAACTCTTTTTGTTTCCCATATTTGATACAAGATCATTGAAAATTATCTTTGAGAAATTGTACCTTCTGGATGTAGCCAAGCATACCAAAGCATATGCAATTGGACTGCTGAACTCACTCCATCCAGTGGTCTTTTTGGAGATGCAATGCATCAGGGTATGAACAAGAAAACGCCATTGGGGTGAAAACTTTGCTTTTGAGAATTTGAAAACACCCAATGGGCCTCCATACCCCATTCTAGTAAGATTAGTAAACAGTTCATCATTAGAGATAGACATTATACCAGAGGCATCGTCTAGACGTAGACTGATGCGAATGACTTCTTCAGTAACTGTAAGTGAGTGATCACAGATTCTTGTCTTGATCATTTGCACACCATTTTCCAGAACAATGGTTGCATTAGCCCAGAACTGCCTTTGGTGCTCAATGTAGATTGTAGGTGAGACAGTAAGAGCATGAGCAATGTGACTTGACTTGAGGAAATCCACAATCTGATGAAATCCTGAAGCTTGCTTTGGCTTTTGTAGCATCGCAATCTCGTTGTGCTCGTCGATGAATGTCATGGATGCCATTGGTCTTAGTGAAAACTTGCCTGAAAACTACGAACTTGAGAGAGAAAAGGTTTTGAGCGCAAGAGAACAGTATGCAAAGAGTCGTTATGAACTTTTAGGCGGGCAAAAAGTATTTATAGTATTCGGAATATAAGCAGTATTAACCTAGAGCAGTATTAACTAACTAGCAGTATTAACCGCGAGCAGTATTAACCATGAGCAGTATTAACTGAACTAGCAGTATTAACCGCGAGCAGTATTAACCACGAGCAGTATTAACTGAACGCAGTATTAACCACGAGCAGTATTAACTGAACTAGCAGTATTAACTATTAGCAGTATTAACTGAAAGCAGTATTAACCGCGAGCAGTATTAACTGAACTAGCAGTATTAACTATTAGCAGTATTAACTGAAAGCAGTATTAACCACTAGCAGTATTAACTACTAGCAGTATTAACTACTAGCAGTATTAACTGAAAGCAGTATTAACCACAAGCAGTATTAACTAGACTTACTCCTTTTAAACTTGCTAAATACTGAGTACTGCTATGCATATCCTGAAAAGAAAATTAGTAACACCAAGAATAAAAATATACAGGTATAAAACCACTTTTTGAGAAGAAGATTATTCAGAGTTTATCATTCCCACACTTGTTACCAAGAAAGTGAATCTACCCACATCAAAAGCTTTAGTGAATAGATCAGCAAACTGATTATCAGTGTGAACTTTGACAACTTGAATAAGTTTCTTTTCATTACAATCTCTTATAAAGTGATACCTGATTTCAATGTGCTTTTTCTTTGAGTGCTTGACTGGATTATTTACAATGCTAATAGCACTGCTGTTGTCAATAAAGATTGGAGTGTGTAGAAAGGTTACCCCATAATCCAGCATTTGATTCTGAATCCATAAGACTTGAGAACAGCAACTTGCAGCTGCTATGTACTCTGCCTCTGTTGTAGATGTGGATACTGTGGTTTGTTTCTTGCACTGCCATGAGACTAGTCTAGCACCCAAAAACTGACATCCTCCAGAAGTAGATTTTCTGTCCAAGTTTGCCCCACCTAGATCACTGTCTGAGTATGCTATTAGGTCAAAAGGTGAGTTATGAGGATACCAAAGTCCCAATCTGGGTTGCCCTTTGAGATATCTGAATATCCTCTTAACAGCTTGAAAGTGAGATTGCTTTGGCCTAACTTGAAATCTTGCACATACACAGACTGGAAACATAATATCTGGCCTTGATGCTGTGAGATACATGAGAGAGCCAATCATGGATCTATAAAGATGCACATCCATATCCTCCCCCTCAAGATCTGCTGTGATCTGCTTGTGTGTTTCCATAAGTGTGCTGGCAGGTTTTGATTCTGAGAAACCAAACTTGGTTAGAATATCCTGCACATACTTGGATTGACATATAAAAATGCCATCTGACTTCTGTTGAACTTGGAGTCCAAGGAAGAAAGTAAGTTCCCCCATGGAACTCATTTTGAACCTTTGATGCATTAAATCCTCAAACTCCTTGCACATGTTGTTTCTTGTAGAACCAAAAATAATGTCATCAACATATATTTGGACCAGCAAGATATCCTTCTTCTTTCTTTTGATAAATAGAGTCTTATCAATGACTCCTCTTTCAAAGTCATTTTCCAAGAGATAGGATGACAGGGTGTCATACCATGCTCTTGGGGCTTGATGTAGTCCATAAAGTGCTTTCTTTAATTTGTATACTCTGTCTGGATAGCTTGGGTTTTCAAACCCTGGTGGTTGGCAGACATATACTTCTTCTTCAATTGACCCATAGAGAAAAGCACTTTTTACATCCATTTGGTAGACTTTGAAGTTCATGTAAGAAGCATATGCTAGGAATAGTCTGATTGCTTCTATCCTAGCTACAGGTGCAAAAACTTCTTCATAATCTATGCCCTCTTCTTGAGTGTAGCCTTGAGCTACCAGCCTTGCTTTGTTTCTTATAACAATACCTCTTTCATCTCTCTTGTTTCTGAAAATCCACTTTGTGCCAATTGCTCTGTGACCTTTAGGAAGGTCTACTAGATCCCATACATCTTGTAGCTTGAATTGTAACAGTTCTTCTTGCATTGCTTCTATCCAGCTAGATTCTTTCATAGCATCATGTGCCTTTTTAGGCTCAAGCTGGGATAGAAAACAAGAAAGGACTGTATGCTGTTGATCTTTCATTTCTTGAAGCCTGCTTTGATGTCTAGTCATCATAGGAGAAGAGATATCTCCTATTACCAGCTGTGGAGGATGATTCTTTTGAACTCTTGTGTTATGACTAGGTTCTTCATTCAGTCCAGCCTCTAGATTAGAGTCATGCAACTCAACTGAAGTGGTTTCAGATGTCACTTCTGATTCTTGAGTCTCCTCATCTCTAGTGTCTTCTTCACTCTGACTTGGTTCAGTAAATGATTCCTTTTCACAGTCTTCATTTACTGTGGGTATGGGAAAAATCACAGATTTAGATATACTTTCTTGAACTTGTGTGATCTCTGATTCTCCACCATCTGTTCCTGTATACTCATTACTGAAACCAAAAGAGTTAGTTAGTGAATCAATGTCAAATAGCCATTGAGGTCCAGACCCACCAGGATTTGGTGTGTTCTCATTGCATTTGACATTGTCACTTTCTTCAATTATTCTAGAAGAAGAGTTAAAAACTCTGTAGGCCCTACTCTGAGATGAATATCCAACAAGAAATCCATCATCTGCTTTGCTATCAAACTTACCTAAGTGAGATTTGGTATTTAGAATTGTACAAGGACACCCAAAAGGTTTGAAGAAACCAATAAAAGGTTTTCTTTGATTTAAAAGCTCATATGGGGTCTTGTTCTTTTGCTTGACCACTAGAACTCTGTTTTGGACATAACAAGCAGTATTAACTGCTTCAGCCCAGAATGTAATTGGCAATTTTGAATCAGCCAACAGAGATCTAGCAGCCTCTATTAGTGTCCTATTTCTCCTTTCAGCAACACCATTCTGTTGAGGAGTCCTAGGAGCACTATATTGTCTCTCAATACCTTTTCCTTCACAAAAGGTGTTTAGATCATGATTTTTAAATTCAGTTCCATTATCTGATCTAATGACTTTTACTCTTTGATTAGTTTGGTTTTCAATTCTTAGAATAAAGGATTTGATAAGACCACTTGTTTCATCCTTAGTCCTTAGAAAATATACCCAAGTAAATCTGGAGTAATCATCAACAATAACCAAGCAGTAAGATTTCTTTCCTATACTCATAACATTTGTAGGACCAAACAGATCCATATGCAATAACTGGAGACAAGAAGAAACAGAATTTAACTCTTTGGTCTTATGAGAAGTTTTGTGTTGTTTGCCTTTAAGACAAGCAACACAATGATCATCACATGAAAAGACTTTTGAAGGTAAACCTCTTACAAGGTTATTTTTAACAAGATTGTTCATAGTCTTGAAATTCATGTGACACATCCTTCTGTGCCAAAGGGAGGATTCATCTATAGAAGCTTTTGAAACAAGACAATTTAAAGATGAATCACTATTGACATTGTCCAAATCAAGACAGTAAACATTGTCTTTTCTTGGAGTTCTAAGTAGTATCATGTTTTCATCAACTACCTTGAACCCTGGAGCAAGAATCATACACTCAGTGTTAGTAAATAATATACTATGTTGTTTGTCACAAACCTGTGATACACTTAACAGGTTGTACTTTAATTGATCAACATAGTAGACATCCTCAAATGTCATCTTACCTTTAGTGACATTACCTTTTCCACTTATCTTACCACCAGTAAGATTGTCTCCAAATGCAACATGTCCTCCATTAATTTGCTTGAAATCCTGAAGGCATGACATGTTGCCAGTCATGTGCCTAGAGCAACCACTATCAACATGCCATATGCTCTTTCCCTTGAGCTGTTGGTTGCCCTGCACATTAAATAAATCAATTAGTATGATTGGGGACCCAAGCCAAAGTGATCTTGGGTCTTCCTTTCTCATCAAAGTATTTACATTCCTTTTTAATGAGGTTTTTAAACTCAGAGCACTCTTTATTAGAGTACTTTGTCAATATGATTGGCTTAGCAGAATCATCATTAGAAGCAGTACTAACCTTAGAAGTACTAACAGAGTTAGCAGTACTAACAGGTGTAGCAGTACTAACAGGTTTAGCAGTACTAACCTTGTTAGCAGCATTAACATTGTTAGCAGTAGTATTACTTCTAGCAGCACTATCATTGTCAGCAGCACTACTTGTGATAGCAGTACTAACAGTTTTAGTGCTTTTAGGAATCCACATATTGACACTTTCTTTAACAGAATACTTTTTCTTCATGTGGCTTTTAGTTTTAACAGTTTTCTTAGCCACATGATTCTTTTCAATTTTCTTATGACCAAAGGGTTTTTGCATGGATCTTTGGAAATTCATTCTTTGGTTCATAGGATTGAAATAACAGAATTTTGCAAGATGATTCAATTTGCCACAGATAAAACAAGGTTTTGGTCTATTGATTTTACTCAGATCAACCCCTTGTTTATGTGCCCATTGATTATTCCAGTTTCTTTGATTTCCCCTCTTTTTGTCCTGTTTTTGGGGCTCATTCTTCTTACAAGCACACTGTTTGCAAGGACCTGGATTCACAACTGTGGTCTGTTTATAATGGACCTTACCAAACTTTTCCTCTGTCTTCTCTATGTTCTTGGATTTGATCCAAGCCCTTCCACAATCCTCATTGGTGATAATGTTGTTTTCTATAGAAATCTCACCACTCACCTTGTTCTCCTTACTCTTGCCAACCTCTTTCTCAGTCTTATCCTCAACAATTACCTCATCTAAGGGTTCTATTTCAGTGGCTCCCTCATGCAATTCCTTCCTATCTTTGGTGTCTAATAGGTCTGAAGTAGGAGGAATGTAATTGTTGTTATATGGTGGAGGTGTGGCATTATACCCAATTCCTCTTCTCAACTTATCATGAATCTGATTTTGCAGTAAGGAGTCCATTGCTTTAGAAGCATTGGAAAACTTTTCTACATCAAGCTTAACCTTGGTTAACTCCTCTTTCAGTTTTTCACTCTCCTCTTTAGATTTAGTCAGTTTAAGTTCTAAATCCTTTTTCTCCCACTTCCAGTAATTAGTGTCATATGAGTGTTGTAGTTCATTGGCTTGAAAACCTTTGATTTGGTCTTCAAATCTCTCTACTATCCTCACATAGTCTTTTATATCCTTTTCTAGTCTCTTCAGGTCATCACTCATCTTCTGATTGTGATCCCTGTACCTTTTAACAGTGTCTATGCAAGTTTTATTGCAGAGATTAGAACTTACCTCAGATGGAAGATCAGATACTTTAGCCATAAGAGCTTGATTCTGAATAGCTTCTTCTGCTTGATCACTCCAATCAAACCCCATTCCTTGTTGAGAAACAAGGGCTTGAGCAGAGTTTCTGTTGTTATTGAAGCTTCCAGATTGAACTTGTTGATGGTTGTTGTTGTGAGACATTCCACTTCTGCATTCTCTAGCAAAATGTCCCTTCAGATGACATTTGTAGCATTCTACCTTTGATTTATCAAACCCTGCTCCATCTTCTCTTCTTTGTGAGAAGTTGTTTCTTCCAGTCCTCTTTATAAACTTTTTAACCCTCATGGAGAGCATGGCCATTTGCCATTTAATATCCATCTCTTCCAGATCATCAGGATGAAGTTGTTCTAAGTCATCATTAATCAAAGAGGAATTTCCATGATTGGAAAGAAAAGCTTCGAATACATAATCAGTGCTTTTATCTAAACTTGATCCATTAGCAGCATTAACTGATTCAGGGTTAGCAGTAGAATCAATTGATGCTGATAGGAGTGCAGCATTATGAACATATCCAGAAGGCTTCTTCTTTGCCTCCACCTCAGCTTCAAATACTCTAAGATCATTGTACAGATCATCAAGTTCTTTGTCTTCCAACTGATCATTCTGTCTGAATGACACAGTGTACATGGTCCATTCATCTCCAAGGGACCTTAAGAACTTTCTGTTCACATCATCTTGATCAATCTGTACTCCCATAGTAGCTAGTTCACCAATTAGTTTATTAAACCTGTCAAAAGTTTGAGTCATGGACTCATTCTTAGTTGAGATGAAGTTTTCATACTGTTGTTTTAAGATTGCCTTTTGATTTCTCTTGGTACTTTTAGTACCTGAGAATCTCTTCTCTAGAGCATTCCAGAGCATCTGTGCATCAGTACAATTGCAGAATTGGTGTTGATACTCATTTGGAATGGCCAAGAGCAGTGTGCTCAAGGCTTTCATCTCTGTCTGTCTTGATTTCCTGTCTGTATCTGTCTTTGGAGGAGTTCTTTTGCCATCTTCACCAATCTTTCCTCCATCAGATGGGCCATTCTCAATGATGTCCCACATAGAGTAATCTGTGAGGAGAATATATTGCTTGATTCTGATTTTCCACATGTCAAATTCATTGGATCTGAGCATTGGAACTTTTGAGACCAAAGTACTGCTTGATTCTGTAAGATTTTCCATGATGAATAACTGTTTCTGAGAGAATTTGGCTCTGATACCACTTGTCAGGATCGAATTCTTAACAAGAATTAATACTCAGAAACTAATATCAAAGAAGTTGCGGAAAAACACTTTGATATTTGATAAAACAGTAATCAAACACAGTATATAATTATCAAACAGTAAACTTGTATTGAATGCTTAAAGTTACAAGATTACACACTCAACCTCAATATTGATGAACAGGCTCACCAATACGAATTCTACTTCTCTAGAATTAGGATCTATGCCTTGAGGTTGATTTTTCTCTAAAAGAATGAAAAACTAAAGTTATTTCTATCTATTCTAAACATTCTATACATATACTGATAAAAAGATAATTACAAAGAATAAACAAATCTTCAGTATATCTTCCATGTATATCTTCTAAGTATATCTTCAGTATATCCAGCTGTAGTACTTTCCATCCGTATCTCTTTAGCAGCACTAATAATGCTCAGCAGCATTAACTTCAACTAGCAGCATTAACTTCAAGCAGTACTAACTACTAGCAGTACTAACTAGCTAAGCAGTACTAACTTTGTTCAAGCAGTACTAACTTTAACTAGCAGTAGTAACTACTAGCAGTAGTAACACTTAGCAGTATTAATCTTCAACTTGTTCTGGCAGTAGTAACTACACTTAGTAGAATCTTCAGTTCCCAACAAGTGGAGACAATTGCAGATCTGAACAAACATAAGACTGGTTCAATAATCGCTGAGCCTCTGGGATTTGTCTACAGACTCAATCTTATCAAGAAGATCTTCTTAGCTTCAGAGGTGACCAAATATTCAGATGAGACGTTGATAGGCATATTAAGAATGATACATGTGAAGGAAGAACGACATAAAGCTGACCTATTGGCGAAACTAGACATGGAAATTAGCTCATTGATTAACTGAAGAGAGCTCATTATGAAGTTCCATAGGATCTGCTCTAGTGATAGGTGTTAGTTCTCTTCTTTTATTTATTTATTTTTTTTTTGTTATCTTCTCTGCTTGTAATTTCTATCATTTAAGAAGTAACATTTAAAGAGGAGGACTTTCTCCTCTTCGCTTTCTAGATTAAATTTTTGTCTCTACCATTTTGGCAATTTTTATTTTCAATACTTAGGGGGAGATTGTTAGCCCTAATTCAGTAAAGTAAAAGTATTGAAAATATCCCAAGTCTTCCTCTCAAGACAAACAGAGACTTCTACCAAGAAAGCCAAGTCTACCTCTGAAGTCAGTTCAGAGATAGACTCTTCAGCCGAGAAGAGATCAGAGATAGTTTCATCAGAGGTCTATGTCAGAGCTCTAAAGATACTCTCTCTGAAGATCAAGCTGAAGAATTCTACAAGTGTTGACAGAAGAACAGATGTGATAAGCCAAGATCACAAGATCTGTAGAGAGAGAATCTAGAGAGAGAAAGTGTGCGCTTCAAATGTAACAGTATTCAACTCAAACAGTGCGTAAGTTCTTACAACAAAAAAATAAGCCAAAGGGACTTAAATACCCCAAGGCATTTAAAAAACATAACAGAACAATAAATACAATGATTACTATAAAATCAGATCTAACAATCTCCCCCTAAGTAATCATTGGCGCCGAGGTCTTAAAAAAAATAATCTTCAAAAACAGCATTGACCATCAAGGCGACTTTGAAAGATCATTGACGTTCTTCTCGTTGACGAAGTCTGTTCTGCCCAACTAACACTTCCAATCGTCGTAGAGTTGAACGAAGATTCAGTCTATCTTGAAAAGAGACCAAAGATCTACGGATCAGACGAATTTCATCATTTTCAAACATATATAACTCTCTTCTTGATTCCAAAAACTTTCTTCTAGCCTCTTGTAGACGATGCTCCAACTGAAGTTTGATCACCTTTAGAGTTCCATCAGAATAATGTCCAATCTCATCAAATCGTAGAAAGCATTTTTCACTTGAGTTGTTCTTATATACTACTCCGTAAGGATCTTCGATAATGGTGAATAACGGATAAGACTCTAGATTCTGCAAATTTCGGTTGGGCCTTTCAAGATTAACCACAGGCTGAAAACTTTCGACGGCCATCTGGAAGTCAAAAACATGATAAAATCGAATCTGTCGTCGAATGAGTCGTTTAATAACAAAAAGAGTTTGAGAAACATCCTGAGTCCGGTGATAAAGATTTCTGAAGTGATCATACAAGAATTCAACATCATCAATTGAAAGATCAACGAAATCAGCCTCTGAAAAATTGTACCGCTTGCAATCTCTTCTTTCTACTTCAAGATCTGGATACCATATGTTCAGAAACTTATTAAATGTGACACTGAGAACTCGAACTATTAGATGAGGAGAAGTAACTGTGTTATTCCTTCTGCGCTGGCACTTGATAGATGCTAAGTATTCATGCTGATATGCTTCTGATTCTTTCTCTACTCCAAGTATGGCATATAAATTGATTGTCCTTCTTTTAGAAACAAAGATGTTGCTTTGGATATCTTCAAGAAAAGTTGTTCTGAGTCTAGAAGCCATATATCTTTGCTGAAGATTTCTCTGTCTTTGTTGTCTAGTTAAAGCTTCTCCTTCTTCTAGAAGAGATGGAGAAATTACCGGTTCGGAAGAAGGAATATCTGCTTGAGCTCTAGATGACTGACCAACTTCAAATGCACTTGAAAGAATATTGGTTGTCGGAGCAGAACTAGATACTGGAGTAGATGAAGGTTGATCATCTTCTGGAAACTCACCTTGACTTGGAAGATCACCATATAGCAATTCAGCCTCTTTTGTATCTGATGCATCCATGAAAACAGAATCATCCTCTGTATCAGATAGAATGATGATATTGTTGCAATCTTATTCTTTAACTTGAGCAACTTTCTCAAATCTAACTTCTTCATCATCATCTGAAGTTATCTCTATAAAGTTCGCGAAGAAAGATCTCATGTCATTTGCTGCTTCTGACTCTTCAACTTCATGAGCTCTACCTGATACATCTGGATCCACATAAACTACAATTTGCATACTATCAATATTTGCTTCAGACAAATTAAATTCATTATGCAAAGCAGTTACATCAGCATTGTCAATCATGACATTTACTAAATCTTGGATACTGCAATCTTGAACTGTATCAGCAGTCTTTTCTCTATCTCCAACCACTTTTTCTTGAACAACTTCCCGTGCTTCAGAAGACCCTTCTGTTCTTTGTCTCTTTGCCATCTCCCCCTCATGGCCTTGATGATCGGGATCATCTTGGTCATGTCGGCGTTTAAGAGACGGGGCAACCTCAATCCTGCATGATTGCTCTAGATGATCAATCTTGTTCAAAAGATCGGAGAAAGCTTGTGACATAAAAGAGCGAAGATCAGATAAACTGGATCTAACTTCTGATCTGAATTCCTGAAAGTCATGAGATAAAGCATTAATGCGATCTGAATCAGAAGAGGAAGAAACTGGAGGCGGCGTTGGTTGGAAGTTCCTCAGCAGAGAGATCAAATCTTGATCTTGATGTTGTGGCGGAGACATAGATAGAAGACGTGCATAAAGAAGATCAGATAGCTCAGAAATCGGAGCATCATGAAGAGAAGCCCTGGAAGAAGTATCAGTCGGAGCAGACATGGAAATACCCGCAGACTGAGTGAAGATTGACGGAAAAGGAAGAGATACAATAGGTGATGTAGATGAAGACACTGCAGAAGAAGGTTCCCGAATAATCACCCCTGAAGGACGACGGAAAGAAATCTCAGGAGGAAGAACCGAAGTATCTATCTCTGGCATTTTTCCTTTGAAAAACGACTTCAGCTTGTTAATATCTTCTTCTTTTTGATCATCCAAATTAAATGAGATATCCAGTTCATCAACGTTTAAACGGGCAGCAGAGGGATCAATAGGTTCCGATTCATCTTCTGAAACATCTTCTGGGACAACAACCACTTCCGGTGATCTTACTTTCCATTCATACACTTTCATGGTGGGTTGATCAGCATCATCATCACCATCATCTGAATCACTTGTTGTGTTTTCACCATCATCAGAAAGATCAGCATTTGTCGCATCAGCATCAGCAACTCCAGTTTCATCAGGATTAGCAACTTCTCTAACATCAGCAGTAGTGACTTCAGTTTCAATCGCAGCAATGACAGATTCTACATGATGAGTAGCAACGTCTTGTTGTACTGCAGAAAGATCAACATCTGTCTCTAGTGTAGTTGCAACGACAATATCTATTTCCTGAGTAGTTGCTTTACCTTGCTCTTCATGAGTAGTACCAGCTGGAATGCCATGAGAAGGTTCTTCCTGTTCAGCCTCTGCAAATTCATTTTCTAAACAGTAATCGATGACACTAGAATTTGTCATGTCAGCATTATTGGCAATAAGACCATAAGGAATGGTCATAGAAAAAGTGAAGAACTTCTTCTGTTTCTGAAGATAAAGCATCTCGCAATCCTGAACTTGCGGCCAAGATAATCTTCGTGGAATGGTCGGATTGCTTCGAAACATGCTTCTAATAATCAGCTTGAGAAACCTGATAAAAGGAATGAACTTTCGTCGCTTGTTGGTTAACTTGTCTTGCACTACTTCAGAAAGCTCGGTCCAGAAGATAATCGTATAATCGACATGCAGGTCATAGACTACTGCATGGAACAGTCGAAGATAGTGAAGACTAGAACTATCTGTGCCGGTATGTTTAGAAGTTAAGCACCTGTTGATGACAGAAAATAAAGAATACCAGACAGGAGGAAGATTAGACTTGTCAAAGTCTACAACCTTGTTCAGTGGACCAACATAGCCTAGTCTTTTGATGCCCTCAAACACTTCCTCTTCGGATGGAAACTGAACATATGTTGTCCTTCCAGGTCTAGAAGTAGGCTCAGGAAGCTCAAGAATCAACCGTAAACACTTGTAAGAAATATATGAATCGAATTGATCAATTTGGAGATCAAATAGATGAGGATGTGCCAGTTCGTTCTTAGTGATGGTGTGCCAGACTTGCTGAACGTAGACTTCCGGAACATCAGCAACTGAACAGAGAGCTTGAGAGAGCGGATGTCCACGAAGAATAGTGCATATGACAGGATGAATCTTGATGCGATCAAAGTCAACAAAGTAGTTGTTACGCTTATAAGGCATGTACATGTTGTTAGGAAACACATCATTTGTAGATCGCCTAGATATAGAAAGATCAGCCCCAACAGACGGAACAGACGGCATAGGTGTATCATGAGATGCCTGATCAGCCGGATCCTGAAGAACGACATTCTCGTCTTGAATCATTGGATCAGAATTTGTTCGAGAAGACATGATAAACTGAAACAAAACACAATTAAACATTTAACAGAAAAACACGAAAAATATCCCAAGTATGGTTTGCGGGCCCTTAAGGAAACACGAAGGAAAAAATGCGTGTTAAGAAGGAAACGCATAGGAGGAATGCGTGTCCTGAAGGGAACGCATAGAAGGAAATGCGGGTCCTGAAAGGAACGCATAGAAGGAAATGCGGGTCCTGAAAGGAACTCATGAATGCGTGTCCTTAATGGAACGCAAAGCATACTTTGAAACAACGAAATACACAACCAAACAAACTAGAAGAATGCGGGTCTCGGGTGAAACGCATAGTTCGCTATGCGGGTCACGAGTGAAACGCATAGTTCGCTATGCGGGTCACGAGTGAAACGCATAGTTCGCTATGCGGGTCACGAGTGAAACGCATAGTACATTATGCGGGTCTCAAATACTTGAAGAAAAACCCTAGAACTCTGCTGTTCGAACCCGAAATCCACAAAAACTTTAAATCTAAGCAGAAAACAACGAATTAAACTAAAACAAAACATACCTGATTGTCGATTATAAGATCTAAACAAACCCCAATACGCAAATCAATCAATATCAACTCGAATCTGAGGTTTTAGAAATCGATGAACAGTGAAAAAACGCAAGTCAGATAGAACGCACAATAAGAAACCAGAAATGAAATTAAAACAAAGAATGGAACACTAATCAAAGTACAAACATAGAATGAAAAACAAAAAACATACCTGGAATTTCCAAAATCACAATCTGAAAAAGAACACTCAGAAAGAATGGAGGGAAGATGAATAGTCAAACAAATTCAAAGTGAATAAAGAAAAACACACTATTACTTCTATATATTAAAAAGAAACACATAAAAAAAATAACTATGAGAAAATTATCTGATAAGCCCCCATTACTCCCCCTACACAAATGCACAAAATTTATCAAATTAGTTTAGCATTTGCATAGTAATTTCAGAAATACTTACCTGATGAATTTCTGATCAGCACAAGAAGTAATTTATCAGCAACATTCACTCCCCCTCAAAAACAGAATATTCTCAGATAAAGAACCCAGATATACACTCCCCCTCGAAAAATGCACAGACCATATGACAAAAACACAGACAGCAAACATAAAGACATCAATATTAAAGATGATCATATTGAATATAAATTTTGTAGCAACTGAATATATAAACTTTTAAACACTAAACAAATTAAAGTCTACTCAGTAGAATATCCCAGATTTATCAATCAGTTGAAATCAAACGGGAGTTGTTGAATACAGAAACATGTTTCATTGTATATCAAGTTAAGACATGTTCAGAGTCAAACACTTGCAGGTATCTATTCAGTGTGCTCGCATGCGATCTCTGATTAGCTTCAAGAAAAATATAATTCTAAACATAAAATGAAGAACTTTGCATGTACAGGCACTAAGTCATCAAGAATTAAGATTTTCACAAATTTACAGTTTTATCGCAGCTCAAAATATATCACCAAGTATCAAGAGATGTCTGCTCATTGCATCTTTTAGCTGTGTGCTCATTGGCATCTTCACATGAGTGTGCTCTTTGGCATCTTTTAATCAAAGAGTTCATTAAGTAAAGAACATGCCGTAAACGTAACTTTCTATCTGATTCTATTGCAGGATTTGGGTCAGCCGCTCCCAGACCAGTTGGCCTTAGGGGACTAGGTGTCAAGCACCCCTTTGAACTTACTTTCCCGGATCAGAAAGGCTACATCGACATATCCTAAACCCATTTATACCAGTAGAACATGACTTTCGATCTGGATCTATTGCGGGATTTCTATTCGATCACTCCCAGATCAATTGACCTTAGGGGACCAGATGTCGAACATCCCTCGGAACTTACTTTCCCAAACCAGAAAGGTCACATGTACAAACTTTTAAACTCAAGGATTTCTGTATTTTAAATGCTTAAAAAAAATCATCTCAATAACTCAGATCTATATTGAATAGCTTAGCCCATATTTTCATTACGATCTACAATTTTGATCACTTAGGTTGTTCAAGCAAAGTAAACCATATATATGCCGACTCACATATCTTTAAAGCAATATCTAAAGCGTCAAACATGTTGCTGATTTTTCGATGTTTGAAAGATTTGAACGTTGAACATATGAAACTTTAAATATAAACAAGGCGACTTGTCAAAGATTCTAGACACACATTTTATTCAACTGAAAGAAAATTTGAAATATTAAACTTTATAGAATAAAATTTGTAAAGATTTAAACTTTTAAATTCAACATGCCAAGTTTTGAAAGCAGAAAGTTAAATCGTTTTTCATCTAAAGCTTTTGTAAATATATCAGCAAGTTGATATTCAGTTGGGAAAAAATATAACTCAATAGTACCTTCTTCCACGTGATGCTTTATAAAATGATATCTCATGTCTATGCGGTTGGTCTTGGTGTGCTGGACAGGATTGACCGATATCGCAATTGCAGACTTGCTGTCACAATATATTGGCACAGTCTTGTATAGCATCTCGTAATCGCGAAGTTGCGTTTTCATCCAAAGCACTTGAGCACAGCAACTAGTTGCAGCAATGTATTCAGCTTCGGCTGTTGATATTGACACGCAGTTTTGCTTTTTCGAAGCCCAGCTTATCAGTCTTTCACCCAGAAACTGGAGATGACCAGAAGTACTTTTCCTGTCCAATTGATTACCACCATAATCTGCATCAGAATAAGCAATCAAATTATAGTCAGAACTTTTAGGATACCATAATCCTAAATAATGAGTTCCTTTAATATATCTAAAAATGCGTTTGACTGCTAAAAGATGAGATTCTTTTGGTTTTGCTTGAAAGCGGGCACACAGGCACGTTGAAAACATTATGTCCGGGCGACTTGCAGTAAGATACATCAGTGATCCGATCATCCCTCTGTATGTCTTTTGATCCACAGCTTTTCCATCTGGATCCAGTCCGAGTTTGGCACCGTGAGCCATAGACGTGCCGATTGAGGTAGACTTGTCCATTTTGAATTTCTTCAAAATATCAAATACGTACTTTGACTGATTGATGAAGATTCCATCTGGAAGCTGCTTCACTTGTAAGCCGAGGAAGAAGTTGATTTCTCCCATCATGCTCATCTGAAATCTAGAGGTCATTAAATCAGAAAACCAATTACACAAAGATTTGTTAGTCGCATCGAAAATAATATCATCTACGTATATTTGTACTAAGCAGATATCAAGATTAGTTCTATAAATGAAAAGAGTTGTATCTATCGAGCCTTTGGTGAAGCCGGATTTGACCAAGAAAGTTGACAACTCGTCATACCATGCCCGTGGAGCTTGTTTCAAGTCGTACAATGCTTTATCGAGAAAATATACATAATCTGAACGATCTTTGTCAACAAATCCCTCTGGATGAGATACATATACTTCTTCTTTCAGCTTGCCATTGAGAAATGCTGTCTTGACATCCATTTGATATACTGTGAAGTTTCGATAAGCAGCGAAGGCAAGAAACATTCTGATAGCTTCCAATCTGGCAACGGGTGCAAATGTTTCATCATAGTCAATACCTTCTTCTTGTCGATATCCTTTGGCTACTAACCTTTCTTTGTTCCGAACGACGATACCATCTTTGTCTTTCTTATTCTTGAATATCCACTTGGTACCAATTATGCTCTTACCTTTCGGCCTTGGCACAAGTCTCCACACTTTGAGTGCTTCAAATTGATTAATCTCCTCTTGCATAGCAATGATCCAATCTGGGTCCTCCAACGCTTCATAAACTTTGGTAGGTTCAATCTTGCTTAGGAAGCAAGTGTACAAACATTCATTGGAAGAAGCTGTTCTGGAGCGAGTAGAAACACTTGCTTGAGGATCCCCAATAATTTGATGGATTGCATGAGATCTTGTCCATTTTGTTGTATGAGGGAGAGGATCAATAACTTCTTGAACCACTTCTAATTGTTGAGGAGGATCTTCAGATGAAATAATGTCAGAAGATGACACAGATATGATTTCAACAGGAGGAGGAGGTATTTCCATGACATCAGATTCAGGTTCTTGTTGACCAGACATAGCTTGTACTTCTTGTTGAACATTTTCTACTGGTACAGCTTCATCTTCTACAGACTCCTCATGAACAGTTTCAACAATTTCTATTTCATGTATTAATTGATCCGGATGATGTTCAGAAGATATGTCTTGAATTTCAGGAGATACTGAAGTAGCATCAGGTTCAGAGGTTGATGCAGCGGAATTAGGATTAGATGTACTCACAGATTCCTGATTCAAGATATTTGACACATTATCAGTGTTTGGTTTAGGAACATCATCATAAAAATTTTCAAATAGAAAATCAAGATCATAAAGATTAGACAGAGAATTAGAAGGATCCTGATTTATCGGTTGAAGTGCAGGTTCTGAACTAATTTATTCAGAAGCTGAATTTCCAGTAATAGCGGGTTCTGAACTGTGTTGTCCAGAAGTCAAATCGGCAGCTTCATCAAATTTGACATTCACTGACTCTATCACTTTTCTTGCAGAGAGGAGAAAGACTCTATAAGCAGCAGAATTAGAAGAATAGCCCAGAAATACACCTTCATCTGCCTTTGGACTAAATTTGTTCAGATTATCTCTGTCATTCAAAACATAGCATTTACACCCGAAAGACTTGAAATATTTGATGTTGGGTTTGATACCGTTCATCAATTCATATGGAGTCTTGTTGAACCGGCGGTATATAATTGATCTGTTTTGAGTATGACAAGCAGTTGATATGGCTTCGGCCCAGTGAGACAAAGGAAGACCTGAATAAGCAAGCATAGATCTGGCATCTTCCACAAGCGTTCTGTTTCGTCTTTCAACAACCCCATTCTGTTGCGGTGTTCTTGCAGCAGAAAACTGTTGTTGTATTCCTTGATCATCATAGAATGCTTGAAGAGTTGAATTCTTGAATTCTGTGCCATTATCTGATCTTACAACTTTGACATGCTTTTGCTTATTTGTCTGAATAGTTTTGATGAGGTTTATGAGAATTTCGGGTGTCTCGTCTTTAGATTTGAGAAATTTCACCCATGTGTATCTGAAGTAATCATCAACAACAACCAAAACATATTTCTTCTTACCAATACTCTTTGTTTTCATTGGTTCGCACAAATCAACGTGAATTAGATCTAGGATGTCCGCAGTGCAATGTTCAGGCTTAGGCTTATGAGGTGCTTTCTTCATCTTTCCTTTTTCGCAGTCCTGACAGAGATGGTCTTTCTGGAAACGGAGATTTGGAAGACCTCTCACAGAATCATTCTTGACCAAGAGATCCATATATTTGAAATTGAGATGAGCTAGTCTTCGGTGCCACACCCAACTTTCATGAATAGAGGTTTTTGATAGAAGACAAATATCTGATGGAACCTTTACTTCGGAAAGATTAATGGTATAAAGATTTGATCATCTCTTTCCAACAAGTAAGTCCCTGCCGCTATTATTCTTTACAACAACTCTTTTAGACTTGAAACTGACTTCAAGATCTTTATCGCAGAACTTTCCGATGCTAAATAGATTGTGACTTAAACCTTCAACATAGCTTACTCTTTTGACAGTTATATTACCTTGAACAAGATCACCATAACCAAGAATGGGAGCCGTCTCGCAGTTTCCAAATTTAACACGACCGCAACATTTTTCTTTAAAATTTGAAAGCAGAGATTTGTTGCCAGTCATGTGTTTGGAACACCCCGAATCCAGATACCATAAATGATTTAGCTGCACAATCAAAAATTACTCAGATTTAGGTACCCATATGAATATGGGTCCCTTCTTGTTAGTCCTTTCCTTTTTCTTTTTCAAAGAATTATTTTTCCAAAACATCTGAGATTGATCAAATGAAGCATGAATATCATCACATATTAAAGAAGAAACACAAACATCAGAATCAGAACTAGAGAGACAATATGAGATATTCTTTGAAATTTGAACCATTTGCTCTACAGAATATTTTGTAGTTTTATTACAAAAGGCAAATGAGTCTTGTTTACAAAGAAGATCTACACATTTATCCTCTACAGAAACAATTTCTTCAGATCTCTGTTTCTTTAGCCAAACAGACTTCACAGACTTCTTCAAAGGCCTATCTGAAATATATGAATCAGAAAAGTTAGAATTTTCAGAAATATCAAACTCTTTCTTATTTTTCTTCTTTGACCTTCTTCTTTTACCCTTTGTTTTATAGAAATGATCATTTAGCGTAAACGTGTCATCAACAATTTTAGATAAAATATTTGATTTAGAAGAGGAAATTTTATCAAGAAAACCAAACTGATCAATTAGTTTATTTGGGTAAACCTCAGAGCAAGAAACATCAGATGAACACAAGTTGATGGAAGATTTGATAAGATCAGAATTATTTTCTTTAAAACTCGATGTCATAAAAGAAAAAATAACATCGTTTTCAATTTTTCTCAAAAAACTCTTTTTCTTCCAATTGTTCTTCTAGATCAAAGATTTGGCATTCTAAAACTAAAGGAGGTATATATCTCTTAGTATCATAAGGTACTGGAGATATTTTGTCCTTATTAGGATTAGCTTCATTTAAATCAAAGAAGTCATTCGATCTAGAAGATTTAGTAGAAGAAACAATGTTTAACATTTGTCTTTTCTTCTTTATTTTTTCAGGAAAATATTTTGCATTTTCTTGAGTGTAAACGAAAGGAACTTCCATTCTCTTGTTGTTTATCCGTTTCTTATCTTCCTCAATAGTAGTTTCTTTAGCACTTGTCCAAAGAGGTTTGTATTGAGAACCATATTGAGAAAGACCAAGACAGTCGTAATCATAAAAATTGGGAATCTCAATTTTAGCTTTCTTTAAAAACTGAGGATTTTTAAATCCAAGACCCCAATTTTCTTTTAATGACTCATAGCTCCTTGGTTTATGCATATGAATTGTTTGTTCAGTTTGATTTTGTTTATATAACTTTTCTTCTAATTCAAATATTTTATCCGAAAACTCTTGATTTAAAATTGACAAATCAGTCAAAGAATCATGAGAAGTCTGTTTTTCAATTTCTAAATCTTCTATTTTTTCTTGAAATTTCTCTTTTGTAAATTTTAAAATAGCTTTTTCATCTCTCAGAGAAATCTTCAATTTTTCAATTTGAACAGACTTTTCTTGATTTTCGCGTTTTTCGAATAGAAGCTTTGAACGAAAGTCATGTAAAGCATTTGTGATGACATTCATTTGTGAAGAAATGAAATTAAAATCAAACTCAGATGGTACCTCAGATTCATCGGTTGAAGTCTCCCCATCCTCATCATCACTATTGTCGTCTCCAATAAAACACATGGCAACAGTCTCTTCATTATCAGCTTCATTTTCTGAGTGGTCCAACCAATATTCCTCCTCAGCCAACAGAATTGTTCCACTTGCTTTCTTCTCAGCCAAAGCTAATTTCTTCTTATAGAAATCAACATCTTTCACAATCTTCTTTCTGCACTCCTTTGAAATATGTCCGGGTTTGCCATAGTTGTAGCAAGTCACAGCCTTTGAAACGGTCAAGTTCTTTCACAATCTTCTTTCTTTGGTTCAGCTGCTGTAGCATGCTCATACTTGGGAAAGAAAGGATTTGATGTAGAATCGGGTTCTACCTTCTTTGATCCAGATGAGAAACGAAGATTGTTTGAACCTGACCGTTTCTAATATTTCTTTTGATAGTGCTGACTTAGAAGAATCATGGCCTTTTCCAATGCTTCGCCATCGTCATCTGTTGATCCATCGTAAGCAGACTCAGTCAAGGCTTGCTCAGCCATTTGGCTAACTAAAAGAGCGATTGGATCCACAGTCTTTGACTTCTGCTTATCCAGCTTAGCTTTCTTCTTCAGAACCATGGCTTCATCAGACATCAGAATTTCAAACATTTCCTGAATAGGCATTTTGGAAATTCTGGGATCATTCCTCATCCGATGACAGGATTTTTCCCATTCAGGTTTGAGTGCATTGAGGAACTTCAGATTTGTCTCCAGCTCATTCTTTGTTACCTTGATCTTATACAGATCATAAATAACAGTCCAAAATCTGTCGAAGACACTTTTCAGACTTTCCCCATCCTTAGCCTTAAACTCTTCAAAGTTGTTCATGTATCTTATCTGACGAAGCTGGGTAGACATTGCAGTACCAAGCATGATTTTCTCCAGTTGTGTCCACATCAGCATAGGATTGTGTTTGAAACAATCGACTCTGTTATATATGGAATTTGGTAGAGCAAGAATCAAATTCGACTTGGCCTGATTGTCAGCTTGGTATCTTAGAAGTTCATCAGCCTCATATTCTATCAGGGCTTTTTCTACATTAGTAGCTGGAGTGTTTCCAACAGCTGGTATCACTTTCCTTGGCTTGACCATGGGACCTTCAGTCAAAGCTTTCATCATATTTTCTCCATTTGATTGCCTTTCGATGAAATTAATAAACCGGTCCTGCCATTGTTCAAATTCGTTCTCATTTATCAGAACAGGTGGACGAGTATCAGACCCCAACGACATCATGAGGTCGTTCTTATAAAGTTGAGCTTGTAGAGACATTTTGATGAAATCTGGAATTCAGAAAAATAACCAAGTGTTGATGACCCGCACACCCAAGGAATGCGTGTTCAGAGAAACTATTCGGGTCCTTGATGAATGCGTGTTCAGAGAAACTATTCGGGTCCTTGATGAATGCGTGATCAGAGAGATACGCACTCGAAGTTGTGCGGGTTCAGAAGGACACGCACTTGATGTTGTGCGTGTGAAGAATGAAACGCACTTGAAGATATGCGTGTGCAGAATGACACGCACGATATGCTATGCGGGTTCAGCTGAGCACGCACTTAAATATATGCGTGTGAAGTATGACCCGCACTTTGTGATATGCTATTCCAAGAGAAAAACAATCAACCTGAGAAAAACACTAACACTCAAAAGTTAGTTATACGATAGAATATATGATAGACCCGTACAACATATGAATGATCCGCACAACATAATGACACGCATACTAACATGAATCATACGCATACTTCAAATCCTATTAATAACATGCAACCCGCACATCATATGAATGACACGCACAGTGATATGAATGACCCGCATAGTAACACTTGACTATAAATCTGTAAAATCGATCATAACAATGACTTAAATCCATACAAATTGCACAGAATCGATAGAAAACAAGTTTTTAATACAAATCAATTAACAATATCGATCAAAACACTCTGAATCTCAAAAATCAAAACGAACAGACAACAGAACTCGTCCTTTTCAGAATATATTCAAACTCAAAATCGAAGCATCAAAACACATTTTTATGCAAAACAACACGAATCAAACTTGATCGACTATATAAAACGCATCTAATAACATCAAATTCAAAGCAATTCAATCACTAAAACGATTGAAATTGGTGAAAATCCAGAAAACGAGATTTTTCTTGAAAAATCAACAAAAATCGATCAAATTTTCGAATTATCCACACAAAACAGTAAAAAAATTACACTAATCTCAATTCTCTCAAGATCTTGAAGGCTCTGATACCAATTGATAAGTCAAGATCACAAGATCTGTAGAGAGAGAATCTAGAGAGAGAAAGTGTGCGCTTCAAATGTAACAGTATTCAATTCAAACAGTGCGTAAGTTCTTACAACAAAAAAATAAGCCAAGGGGACTTAAGTACCCCAAGGCATTTAAAAAAACATAACATAACAATAAATACAATGATTACTATAAAATCAGATCTAACAAGATGACACGTCATTAGTTATAAGATTTACTTTTTAGAGTAGGTCACTATTCAAGCATGTCTTGAGCTTACCTATTAGGTAAGACACTATTCAAGCATGTTTCTTATGTCAAGATAGTACACTGTTCACTTTATGGTCCTATAAATAGGACCATCACTCCATTGACAAATGTGTGCTTTTCATATATCTTGTATATGGCTTTATCTTTAATATATTGGAAAGTATTCAAAGGAAGATCTAGTACGATTTATACATATTATTGTTGAACTGTGGTACTGAATCTACTTTGATATTTAAACTATATTGCTACCGTTGTTCTTATCGTTATTATTATTTATATCATTGTTATAAGATTAAATATGGGATTCAACACAAATGTCAAAATATATTACTCACACATAACAAACTCCATATTTCTTAAGTCAAATAATTACATGTACATTGACCATATGAGAAACACTTATAACACTCACATGACATCCAATGCAGTGTTTTCATAGCGAGTCACGTCCGATACACAAAATCTCCATTTTATACCCATATGCAGATTCGATATCTCTATATGAATCCGTACATATGCTAGTCTTTATCATATTACTTCAACCTTAAAACCCAAAATAATATTTAATTAGGGACATTTAGAATACATTATTCTAAGGTTATTTATTATGAATAATTAAAACACATAATATAACATAGACATAATAAAATGGGCAATGCCTTTTATTTATTTATTAATTTCATGAAACAAAGCTCAAAATTACAATCATTGTATGATTACATTTTGGGCATTCACTAACATGGTGTTATTCAAAAGAACCTTGTTATGTCTCTCAACCACTTGTAGTAGGTTGATGAGTTTGTCTAAATATTGCATTCCAACTTTTATTGATTCATTAATATTTACTGATATATGAAAGGTGGAAATATTGTAATGAATCATGTCATCTTCTGTGAGTTCCTTGCCACATAGATTGAGACGTGTTTTGTACATAGCATTTCTTTTTTGAAATCAGTTACCTTTTTGTAATCGAGTAAGTGGGTTTCATTCCGCTGTATGATTAGATCGGAAGTACATATTCATGAATACTCCCGAATCTCCCTTTCGGGACATCCCACAGTTCTTTGGGGGTTTCTAGTAAAGGTATTCCTATAAAAGTTAGGATTTATATGTCATCTCAAAACATGATGGTATTTGCTTCTACCTTTTCAGGAGGTTGGTTTTAGGGTCAATAGGAAGTTAATGGACTTTAGGTACATTCTTGTACTTTTTCGACAAAAAGTAACTTTTACATTGGATATTCATATTTATACTCAAGGTCTTTTGAGTTACAATGTTGATTTCGGGATGAGTTGTTTCAACCATTTACGTATATAAGGGATAATATACGATTTTATGTTTGATAAGACAATGGATTTGGTCTATAATCATTACATGAAATTTCATTTTTATAACAATATTGAATTTTTGTATGCTCACATTTTGTTGATAATACTTCATCAATATTTCAATTTGCGAAGAGAAACCACTCAATCTATTGGATTTCCAGGTAGTAGAAGAATCACATGGATTTCTTAAGTCCCTACAAACCTTAGGGCTATTTACACCCGTTTGACAAAATTCAATCGGTATCTTGTGATTTATTTAATTTGAAGATAACATTGTTAATTATAGAGCTTTTAGCATGAGGCCAAAATTAATATGTGTTTGGTATATGAAGCCAATTTCAATGTTTTAATACCTTAATAGTATTTTAAGGGATTACTCTTAGACAAATAAATATTGGTTTTGAGATAAAGCCAAATTTACTTTTAACATCTTAATAGTATTTGGGGAGCTTTTGGCAAAGACCAAAATATATGGGGTTAAAAGTGTAACTTCCAAAAAATAGTTATATAGTTTAAAATTATGAGTAGGAACTCACAATCAAGATAAACATTTGAATATGATATGGATAAATCAATTTAAAAACTATACATGATTAAATTAATAAACATTTAAATAAAATAATCAAATACTCAGATAATCTCATTCAAATATGATTATTCATCCATAATATTAAATCAACCTACCAATATGTTAATATAAGAATATGGTGAAATTTTAAACTTAAACATATAAAAGTTACCTAAAATATCGAATTTTTTAGTTTGATTTCACGATCATAGTTGAAAGTATAACTTTCAAAAATTAATAATATGATAGAAAATTATAAATAAAACTTTACAAATATATTAATCAATTGAATATTGGATAAATTTATCAATTTAAAAGATCAATTAAAACCTTAATTAAATGAATACAACATAACAAATTCAATAGATAAGCATAAATAGTTATATGGCAATATCATGTTTAAGTTTACCATATCAATCAATAATTTAAATTATTTACAGCATGTTAATATGTAAAGTTGCATATTTAATAAATAAATAAATCAATTAAAAAAATTGGTGCTTTGATTCAAAATGGCAACAGCTGAATAAGTTAATAAAAATAAAGAGAATAGTCATGTAATGTAGGGTAAATATGACTAAACCATTACAAAACACCTAAATAGAACATTTAAAAAAATGGAGAACGACTAGACAACTTTTTTTTGTTTGTTGCATTTTTTTGAACTAGGAAGCATGAAAATAGGTAATTAAGTTGTATGTAGTTTGAACACATATTTTTGTATTGAGAAACGACCTAAACAATGTTGTATCAATCACATAAACAAAACAACAAGAATCTTAACAACATGAATAAAAACTGGACAAAACAATAAGCAAATTATGCTTACTTGGATCATGGTTGCAGCATCGGACGGTTGGAGCAGAAAATTATTTGGTTCCTTAGCTTACGTGCTGATAATGTGTTAAAGGAAAAACTAAACAGAACAACAATAGAATGAAGAGAATAAATCTGTAATTCTCATTAATCAAAAACACTTTAAATAGGGATGAAATACAAGTAGATAACTACGAGAGATATCAGTTCTAATCTATCTCTAATATGTTTATCTCTCTCTATATCTCCATCTCAATCGTCACATCTTTTAGATGATGGCACACTTCTCCTACAACAACATAAACTTTTTTGGGTTTCAATATTTTTTTAAAATTAAATGAGACAGAATTTTTTTCTAAAATTCAATTAAAAACTAAAAAGTTCTCTCGAAATTAAACAAAAAAACTCTCTCAAAATCAACAAAAAAAACTAAAAAATTTACCTGGAAATCGACCGAAAAACTTAAAAAATCGCCCGAATGCCGGAATTCGGCTAAAAACATATCGAGCAACTTTGCCGGCATTTGATCCAATTTAAAGGTCCACCCACTCAGCCAAAATCCTGGATATATCGGCACTGATTGTACGATCAAATATTATATTCTTTTATGATGATCATTATACTTAAATTGATGTGTCATTTCACAAAAATCCAACTAAATGGTCATTTATTGCATTTGAAGACTATTGACCACTACTATTTTTAGAATAAATAAAATAAAAACTTCATTTTGTTTCTCAAAACCAATGTTTTAAAACCCGGGTTGATCCGGCCGGTTCAACCGGTTGAACCGGGAACCGGTGAAGAGACCGGGTCAATTACGATCGGGTTTTTGGGAAATTACGATCCGGATTGAACCGCCGGTTTTTTGATGGAACCGGTTGAACCGGTCTAATTGAACCGGTAAAAACCCGGGTTGACCCGGTTAAAAAATCAATTTCTTGTATTTGTGTTTTTTATGTTTTTTGATTGATGTAAAACTTGTTGTTATGTGTTTTTTTTAATGTTTTTGGATTGATGTAAAACTTTTTGTTATGTGTATTTTTTAACGTTTTAACTTGTGGACATCAAAATATTGGTTTTGTATATACATATATTTATATAGGGAGAGGTTCATTTGAAAAATGGTAAATGTATGAGAAATAGAGAAATAATCTTAGTCATTCATTTGGTCAACATTTGCGCCTTTGACCGCGAAGCACCGGATAATTTCTTGCATGGTCTATAGAAGGTAGAGGGGTAGTTTCGTAAAATACGCGGGATGAGTTCATATATGAACCTATATGATTCACATATGAACTATGTTAATTAGTTCATATATGAATTTGTTAATTAATTCAACTGATTCATATATGAACTTACAGTTAATTAGTTCATATGTGAATCAGTTAATTAGTTAATATATGAATCACAAAGGTTCGTATATGAATCAGTTAAAAAAGTTCAGATGTGAATTACACTGATTCACATATGAACATATAATTCATATATGAATTATACAGGTTCATATATGAATACAGCCCGTGTATTTTGTAAAAATTACGAAAGTGTTCTTCTATATTTTTGGAATAGCCGCAACTTTTGACCGGTCAAAGCCGAAATATTTGACCAGTCAAATCCGATCTTGACCGTATGAATGGCTAGGATTAGTTCTCTATTTCTCATATATTTATCATTTCTCAAATGAATCTAAGGCTATATATATATACAAGAAAATGAAAAATACATAAAATTTCTTGAAACTGGGTCAACCACCAGGTTGAACCGTGACCCGGTCACCACACCGGGTCAACCAAAAAACCGATTTTTAAAACATTGCTCAAAACCAATGATGCTTGAATATTGGTGTCATTTTGTGCAAATCCCCCTTTTTACAGGCCAAGGCCCTCCCTACCTCCATCACCTTCCCTTCGTCCCCACAAGCCAACTACTTCCTCTACCACCATCCTCTCATGTGTTATTATCCTTAACTAGATATATTTGACGTACCCTTCACCAATATCGTAAAATCAAAAACACCTTGAAATTGCTTGAATTTGTACGATTTTGTGCAATGATCATCTTGACAATTATATCCATCTAGTACAAGACTTGTGCATATATAGTTTTGGATGACGGTTGGGCTATTGAGTTTGGGTTTCATGTTTGTGACAGTTGGTATCACTGAGTTGTGACCTCGTATGTTGTTATGCACTGTATATGATATGGATTTTATAAAACAAAATAAAGCTTTCATATTGTTATCTTGTACATATTTTGAACTACAATTGTTGTTGTGTATAGTCGGTGAACGTTTTTTTACAATTTTATGTGAATTATGCAGATTGCAGAACGTTATTGATAATTAAGTATTATCGTTTTGTAAATCAAAATAAAGTTTAGTAGCCAAACGGTGGAAAATTAAGTAGATTAGGGGTATAATTGTCCCTAGAAGAATTTAAATTTATACGGTTATACTTTTTGCTTTTCAGGTGTTTTGTAGGATAGGTGAAGGTATAAAGTTGAGATGATTTTGCATCAAATGAAAAGAAAAGCAAAGAGATACAACCCAACAATTTTGGCGATTTTATTCATAGACACATAGAAACAGACATTATGTGGAAATGGACGAGGTGGTGGTTGGAAACGAAAGGGACATATGAAGGTAAGGGCAGGTCGATGATTAATAGAATCCAATGTCGGTTCTCAGTGAATTACTCGTTTGGCTTGGCGCTTCCGATTGTATCGTAAAGTAAACCAGTATTGACGTGGTACTGACCAACAATGAACAAGGAATGTATTGTAATGTGATGAAGGATAGTAACAAGCATGGCAAGGAATGAAGAAATTTTAGTAAAATAACATTGATATTTATATATGATAACTTCTAATTAAGAAACATAACACAAATTTAGTTTTGTTACTTTCTAGAAACATAGGAGTCATTTTGTGGCATAATAAGTGAATTCGATATCATTTTGGCCTAATTTATGTGAAATGCCACCAATGTTATGTATGGCAATCTCTACAAAACCAAAATAAGTTCAGTAGTTGATCGGTGAAAAGTTTTATACGTGGGTTGTTAGTGCACAGATCTATTGGATTCAAGATCATCCAATCTGAAGATCCAATCTGAAGCTAAAGCCGGAAAGTCAACACTTAATATAAGTCTAATGCCAGTTTGTAATAAATGTCAAAGTTTGTTTTTAGTATTTTATTATTATTCCTAAATATCTAGATATTATTATTTAGATATTATATTTAGGATATTGTTAGATATTAGTTTAGTTTAATATTGTTTTAGTTTGCAAGTTGATGTTTAGAGTGTTAGAGAAGCAAGTGAAAAAGAATACACAACACACACACTCACGGTGAAAATCAGAGAGAAAACATCAAGAGCTTCAAACCGAAATCATCAACCTTTGTAATCCTTGATTTGTAATCTAAAACAGGTTGGTAATCATATTGTTGTGATTGTTTATTATTGATAAGAACTGGTTCAACGATTAAAAGGGGACACACAATTGGTATCAAAGCTAAACCAGTTTCAAATCAAAAATATAAACTATCGCCTCTGTGTTCTTCATTTCAAAAGCATTTTTGAGTTTTAGAGTGTTTTAGGAGTTGAAATCAATCAGGTTGTGATCGATTTGTGGTCTAGATCGAGTTGGTGTTGATTAATTTCATTATAGCACTACAATCGATTCAAATTTTGGGATTTAGTTGCAAAACAGTTCACGAGTTCATCATCACTGTTCCATCGATTGGATTCTCAAAAAGTGCTTATTTTTCGAAATCAAAGGCTTGTAATCTGATCTAAAACTGTTAGTGGTCGATTTGTCAAATTTGGGACTGCAAAATCGAAGTCTAGATAGGTTTATTGTGGTTTTTAGTCGTATTTCAAAGTTGCAGGGACGAACTCGCGAGAAGTGAAAGTTTGCGCCAGTTCATAGTATCTTTTGCGCCAGCTTCGTCTCGCGCAAAACATCTTTTGCGCCAGCTTTGTCTCGCGCAAATCTACCTTTGCGCCATTCACACCCTTTTTTTTAACAAATCAGTTCAAGACCCGCACTACAATGCTCAAAAGTCTTTATGGATATCTAAATCTCTTGTTTCGTAATTTCTCTTGTGCAGATCCGTCATATGTGGTACTTGGATAGCGGATGTTCCAAGTATATGACTGGACAGAAAGGGATGTTGACCAACTTTAAAGAGAAATACTGCGGAACAGTTAGATTCGGGAATGATCAGTTTTCACCAATGCTGGGTTATGGTGATATGGTACATGACAAAGTCACGATCAAGAAGTTGAGCTATGTTGAAGGCTTAGGACACAACCTGTTCAGTATAGGCCAGTTCTGTGACAAAGGCTTAGAGGTCAATTTCAAAGCCAAGAGGTGTTCTGTTCGCACTGAAAAAGGCAACGAACTCTTGGTTGGCACTCGAAAGTCCGACCTCTACATAATCAATTTGTCAAACGTCCAGACTGACAAGCAGGTTTGTCTACTCTCTAAATCCTCGATGCAGCAAAGCTGGCTATGGCATCGACGGCTCTCTCACCTCAACTTTAGGTACATCAACAAGTTGGTCAGTGGAAAGTTAGTAAAAGGACTTCCAGAGCTGAAGTATGAAAAAGAACACCTTTGTACAACGTGTGAAAAAGGAAAGATGAAGAGGGCTCCACATAAACCAAAGCCTGAACCGAGTACAAGCTCTCCGTTAGAGTTGTTGCATATGGACTTGTGCGGTCCGATGCGAACGCAAAGTCTAGGCGGAAAGAAGTACATACTAGTTATCGTGGACGATTACTCGTGACACACTTGGGTCAAATTTCTACGTTCAAAAGATGAGACACCATATGTTCTCATTACATTCCTGAAGACGACCCAGGTAAATCTGCAGAAACCGGTCAAGCTTCTAAGAACAGACAACGGCACAGAGTTCAAGAATAAAAAAAGGGTGTGAATGGCGCAAAGGTAGATTTGCGCGAGACAAAGCTGGCGCAAAAGATGTTTTGTGCGAGACGAAGCTGGCGCAAAAGATACTATGAATTGGCGCAAACTTTCACTTCTCGCGAGTTCATCCCTGCAGCTTTGAAATTCGACTAAAAACCACAATAAACCTATCTAGACATCGATTTAGCAGTCCCAAATTTGACAAAGCGACCACTAACAGTTTTAGATCAGATTACAAGCCTTTGATTTCGAAAAATAAGCACTTTTTTTGAGAATCCAATCGATGGAACAGTGATGATGAACTCGTGAACTGTTTTGCAACTAAATCCCAAAATTTGAATCAATTGTAGTGCTATAATGAAATTAATCAACATCAACTCGATCTAGACCAAAAATCGATCACAACCTGATCGATTTCAACTCCTAAAACACTCTAAAACTCAAAAATTATTTTGAAATGAAGAACATAGAGACGATAGTTTATATTTTTTATTTGAAACTGGTTTAGCTCTGATACAAATTGTGTTTCCCGATTTAATCGTTGAACCAGTTCTTATCAATAATAAACAATCACAACAATATGATTACCAACCTGTCTTTGATTACAAATCAAGGAATACAAAGGTTGATGATTTCGGTTTGAAGCTCTTGATGTTTTCTCTCTGTTTTTCACCGTCAGTGTGTGTGTTTTTAATCTGATATATTGTCAAGCTTCTCAAACACACTTTCTACATAATATATAAAACTAAGATATTATATTATCTAAACTAATATAATAACTAACTAAATATCTAAATTAATATAATATCTAGATATTTAGGAACTAATATAAAACACTAAAAACAATACTTTGACATTTTATTACAAACGACATTAGACTTATATTAAGAGTCGACTTTCCGGCTTTAGCTTCAGATTGCGATCTTCAGATTGGATGATCTTGAATCCAATAGATCTGTGCGCTAACAATCTCCCCCTTTGGATCAAGATCATAACTAAAAAGATTTTAGCAATTCAATCTTCTTTTTCAGCTCAGAAGATGCAATCTCCTTCTCTGTCTTCCATATGTAATAATCTCCAGGTTTTAGCTCAGAATGCTTTAGCAAAGTATCTTCAAAGAAAATTTCTCTAAAATCAGCATGTCTTCAGAATACTTGCTCTAAACTTGTGTTGTTCCCCATTTCTTGTGTATCTCTTCTCCCCCTTTTTGATGAAAAGTGCAACGACTTCATCAAAACTTTTAGGTCAAGAAATGTCTTTCATTTGGAGCCTCTGATCCGTCAATTCAAAAGATATTCATCCAGATCTTTGCAAATCTACACAAAATAATCGTGTAACACCTGAATCAATAAATGAATCAGTTAACATGCCTGTTAGTAACACTAAGTCACTGTGTGTAACAAATACACTTTGGAAAAGAGCTTTTTGATGTTGACTCCCCCAGGGCTTCCATTCAATCATCGAAACACCACAAAGGCAATTTCTATGAACGTTATGACAAATAAACAAATTCCTTGTGTGTTCGTGCTAGTGATAGAAAGAATTAAGCACGTGATGATTGCTTACTGGCTAAAATCTGTGTAAACCACTGAGACAACAGTAAGTTAAACACAGACTCAATGTGCATGAGTGAAGTTCGAAGGTGGGGCAGACTTCCTTCTTTTCAATATCCAGATTTTCCAAATGAAAATCAGATAGCAAATGTGTTGCTTCCCCTTTGAAAATGTGAAACACTTTCTTGTTAAGAAGAAAATGAGTAGTTGGTGAGGTTTGATCAAGAGTTGGCATGGGCTAGTTGCCTGTTTCAATAATGTTCACCAAAGAAATGTGAAACACTAGAAATGTGGCTGCCCGGCTCAGAAAAAGTTGGTGCAGAGTTCTGATATTTTTTTAACTCTGTTCTCACACCCTCTTTCTTTTAAACATTTAGCTTACTCTCTTTTTCTGTATACCTCATCACACAATCCACACTCATTTCTTTTGACTTCTCACACTCAATCACTATGGATTAACTTCTTGGGTAGAAATCACTGGTTAACATGATTCCATAGAAGTTCAAGTAAGTCCTAGCACAAAGAAATCATGTTTTCCAATGATACATATGATGCTCAAAATGGTTTAACTATTTCAGTTAAAGCTCAAATAGATTAATAAGAAAACATTGAAAATTCCCCTTTCAAATTATAAAATCTGTTGAAGAATCGGAAAGTGATTTGAACATTTAAGAACATGTTTTCAATGATTGAAAGTTGTCCTTCTTTCAACCATATATGAGATTAAGATAAAGGATTATACCTTTACGTGCGATCTTACATCTCATGAAGTTAAGCTTAAAGTCATAAAGATATGAACATGTAAGCATCTCTCAAAAACTGCAAAAGTCTTATGTCATAGTCAAAGCAAATTTATTCACTTAAATTAAAATGACAAAAAGCAGAAAAACAAATTAAAGTACGAGTTCTGATCAGAAATAATCAGAAGTCATATCCATACTCCTTTGATTTGAAAAGTTCCCCCTAAAATCATGCATTACAAAATATTTGACATAAAAGGTAAATGCAGAAATTTTATGAGCTCCCCCTCAAAATAACATTGAACATCTATCAATGTCTTCTCATACTCCCCCTTAGATCATGAACGGATTGTTAATGTGCAGATATCTTGCGGAATTGAAGAAATGATGAAAATTTTACAATAAGAAACTTTAATAAGTAAACACCGATTAGGTCTTAAGATTCAGCATACCAAGCTTAGAGACAAGAAAATTGAATCTCTTTTCATCTAAGGGTTTGGTAAACAAATCTGCAAGCTGATAATCAGTTTTTACAAAGTAAAGTTCAATTGTTCCTTTTTCGACATGATCTTTTATAAAGTGATACCTGACATCGATGTGTTTGGTCTTTGTATGCTGAACAGGATTAGCTGTTATAGCGATTGCGCTCTTCGAGTCACAGTATATCGGGATATGGTTGAAGTGAAAATCGTAGTCTCGAAGTTGTGTTCTCATCCACAAGACCTGAGAACAGCAGCTAGCAGCAGCTACATATTCTGCTTCAGCCGTTGAAGTTGAAACACAATGTTGCTTCTTCGATGCCCAACTTACGAGTTTATCACCGAGAAACTGTATATGACCTGGCGTGCTCTTCCTGTCTAGCATACAACCAGCATGATCTGCATCAGTATATGCTGTTAGTTCAAAGCTAGTATCTTTAGGATACCACAGACCAAGATCTGCAGTCCCTTTCAGATACCTAAAAATGCGCTTAACTGCAGACAAATGGATTTCTTTGGGATTTGCCTGATATCTAGCACATAAACATGTTGAAAACATTATATCTGGCCTATTGGAAGTGAGATACATCAAAGAACCTATCATTCCTCTGTAAGTCCTAACATCAACAGCCTTCCCAAAAGGATCGGTGCCAATCTTAGTACCTGGTGCCATTGGGGTACCAATCGATTTAGAATTTTGCATTTTGAACTTCCAAAGAATATCAAGAATGTATTTTGATTGATTGATAAAAATCCCCGATGAAAATTGTTTGACTTGTAATCCGAGAAAGAAATTCATCTCTCCCATCATATTCATCTAAAATCTTGACACCATAAGGTTTGAAAAATTCTTACAGTACTTAGGATTTGTAGAGCCAAAAATAATATCATCGACATAGATTTGAATAAGAATGATATCGGCTTTTTCCTTTTTAATAAACAAAGTCGTATCTACCGTACCTTTTGAAAAACCAGACTTGACTGAAAATTGAGATAAAACATCATACCAGGCGAAGCTTGTTTCAGTCCATAGAGTGCTTTGTCGAGAATGTAGACATGATTCGGTTTCTCTTGATTGACAAAGCCTTCTGGCTGCGAGACATAGATTTCTTCCTTTAGAATGCCATTCATAAAGGCGGTCTTCACGTCCATTTTAAAGACAGTGAAGTTCTTGTGAGCAGCATAGGCTAGAAACATTCGAATTGCCTCTAAACGCGCCACAGGATCATAAATCTCGTCGTAGTCTATTCCTTCCTCTTTCCTGTATCCTTTGGCTACAAGTCTTGCTTTGTTTCTGAAAACGGTACCATATTCATCTTTCTTGATCTTGAAAACCCATTTCGTACCTATAATGGTTTTACCTTGAGGTTTGAGTACGAGTCTCCAGACTTTAAGTGCGTCGAACTGATTCAGCTCTTCTTGCATTGCAGTCACCCAGTCTGAATCGGAAAGAGCCTCTGATACACGAGATGGCTCGATCTTGCTCAGAAAGGATTCATGTATACACATATTCATTGACGCTAACCTAGTTTGCACCGGTTTTGTTGGATCGCCAATGATCTGGCTTATCGAGTGCTCTTTGGTCCATTTATGTTCATGAGGGAGTGGATTATATGAATATATATATCAATATTATCATCTAAGAATCCACTGGTACCTTCTTCAGGTAGTTCAGGAGGAATGGTTATTGCAGTTGAAGTAGTAGATGCAGAAGGCTCAGCAGGTACAGCTCGTTCAGCAACTTCTGTCTCTTCATTATTGATCACAGCTTCAACTGTTGGAGTCGGCATTTGAACTTGAATTTCTTGCTGAATCGAGGAGTTGGATTCATTAGAGATATCTGAACTGGTTGGATGAGTAGTCGTTGAGTCTTCCATCCTGTCAACTACAACAGATTTCTTCACATTAGATCCAAGAAATTCATCATAAAACAATTCAAATAATAAGTCTAAATCAGATAAATGATTAGTAGACGTTGATGCTTCATCTGATTTGTTCGCTTGAGACGTAGGTTCTGGACTGATTTGCCCAGAAGCTAGTACACCGGTTATCACGGGTTCTGAACTGAGTTGTTCAGAAGCCATTTCTTCATCAAACGTAACGTTGACGCTTTCGACAACATTCTTTGACTTTTTCAAGTAAACACGGTATGCAGTAGATGTAGATGAATAACCAATGAAGATGCCTTCGTCCGCCTTGGCACTGAACTTGTTCAGACACTCTCTATCGTTTAGAACAAAATACTTACACCCAAATATATGGAAATATTTGATTGTCGGTGTTCGGTTGTTGATTAACGCATAAGGAGTCTTCTTGAATATGCGGTGTATCATAGATCGATTCTGAGTGTAGCACGCACTCGATACGTCTTCAGCCCACAGAAATAGAGGTAAGTCTGATTGACTTAACATAGTACGAGCAGCCTCGACTAGCGTACGGTTTCTTCTTTCGACCACTCCATTCTGTTGAGGTGTACGAGCAGCAGAGTATTGATGTGATATCCCGACCGATTCGAGATAATCTTGAACTGTTTTGTTCTTGAACTCTGTGCCGTTGTCTGTTCTTAGAAGCTTGACCGGTTTCTGCAGATTTACCTGGGTCGTCTTCAGGAATGTAATGAGAACATCTGATGTCTCATCTTTTGAACGTAGAAATTTGACCCAAGTGTATCGCGAGTAATCGTCCACGATAACTAGTATGTACTTCTTTCCGCCTAGACTTTGCGTTCGCATCGGACCGCATAAGTCCATATGCAACAACTCTAACAGAGATCTTGTACTCGGTTCAGGCTTTGGTTTATGTGGAGCTCTCTTCATCTTTCCCTTTTCACATGTTGCACAAAGGTGTTCTTTTTCATACTTCAGCTCTGGAAGTCCTTTTACTAACTTTCCACTGACCAGCTTGTTGATGTACCTAAAGTTGAGGTGAGAGAGTCGTCGATGCCATAGCCAGCTTTGCTGCATCGAGGCTTTAGAGAGTAGACATACCTGTTTGTCAGTCTGGACTTTTGACAAATTGATTGTGTAGAGGTCGGACTGTCGAGTTCCGACCAAGAGTTTGTTGCCTTCTTCAGTGCGAACAAAACATCTCTTGGCATTGAAATTGACCTCTAAGCCTTTGTCACAGAACTGGCCTATACTGAGCAGGTTGTGTCCTAAGCCTTCAACATAGCTCACCTTCTTGATCGTGACTTTGTCATGTACCATATCATCATAACCCAGTATTGGTGAAAACTGATCATTCCCGAATCTAACTGTTCCGCAATATTTCTCTTTAAAGTTGGTCAACATCCCTTTCTGTCCAGTCATATGCTTGGAACATCCGTTATCCAAGTACCAATATGACGGATCTGCACAAGAGAAATTACGAAACAAGAGATTTAGATATCCATAAAACAAAATTGGAGTAAAGACTTTTGAGCATTGAAGTGCGGGTCTTGAACTGTTGTATTCAAGAGCCATTGTTCGTTGAGGTACGAGTCCTAGACTGTTTTGTCTAGAAGTCATACTTCGTTTGAAGTACGGGTTCTAAGTTGAATTGCTTAGAAGCCTCCATCTTGACATTTAAGTCCGGGTTTTGAATTGTTTGTTCAAAAGCCTAAGTTTTATGCTCCCTCTTAAACTTTGAGTTCCTGCAACACAGATTTAGCTTTTGGTACCCATTGGAATTTGGGTCCAACTGTGTTAGCACAAGATTTTGGTACCCATTGAAATTTGGCTCCGTTTTGCTTCTGAGAATCAAATGACGAATTGGTATGATAAGTGTGCACATGATAAGTTCCAAACCAAACAGCAGAATCTTTACGAGAAGCATAAGCATGTCTATCATAATTAGAAAACTTTCTAGCAGATAAAGATAACTCGAATAATTGATTCATAGAATATTTCTTGCGATAAACGACAACTTTTGGTTGCAAAATAGTAGCAACATTCGCATTCAAAACATCTTTACTAGGCATAGTCTTATTACAATTAACACTTGAAAAAGATTTTGCATTCTCGTCTATCTTCTGTTTTGGTTGCCATTCAGACTTAACTCCCTGCCTTTTCTGGCTCAGATCTGAAACATTTGAAACTTGTGAGTTAAACTTTTGAGAAACAACTGAATGCATCTTCTTTAGGTTACCAGTAGTGATCGGTTTCTGTGAATGTTGAGATTTCTTCTTACCTTTTGCATTCTTAGCTTTCACAAAAGTTGATTTATCAACTTTCCTTGATGATTTACCTTTTTTCAGACATACCGGTTGATCCAAAGCAATTTACAATAAAAGGCGAATGGTAGGAAGTTTGGCATGAAAATCAAATTGATCAATACACTCATCTAAAACACCATCAGAGTTTAGAAAATCTAACCCTTTATCTAGTAGACCAAACATATCTTTAGATTTTGAAGCCTTTGATGATTTAGAAAGAACCGTACTCTTAAGCACAGTTGAAAAAACTTTTTGTTCAATATCAATCAAAAGTCTTTCATCTGTTAAAGATGTCTCAAGTTCAGAAATTTTACTTTCCAACACGAGAGGAGGGACGTAAATTTTACCTTTAATAGGCTTCGCCTCCATTTCTTTTACAGAGTAACTCTGAAAGAAGTCATTTGAAAGAGACTTCTTTTGATATTTTGGATCATCATTATAACTATTATTCAGCTTCGCATAATAAAATTGAAGGTGAACTTTAGATGATTTCTTTCGTTTTTCAGTTTCCTTGGCTTCATCCTCTTTAGACAGTCCAGTGCAGAAAACTTTAAGTTCAGGGAATCGGTGAGAAAGTTTCATATAAGTAATATCATAAAGTGCTGGCACTTCAGATATACCCTTTTTAAGGTAGTGTGGATTCTCATATCCGAGTCCCCATTTCTCTATTTCCTCTTTGGGTTTGTTTAGATGAATGGTTTGTTCAGTTTGACCCAATGTGTATAACTTCTCTTCCAAAGCTTTTAGTTTTGCAAGTAAAGATTTGTTTTCTTTGGAACACGAAGAATACATTTTCGTAAGCTCTTTGAAATCAAACTCACTCTTTCTCAATTTAAAATTTGTTTCAGTTATTTCTTTGAGAATTATTGTCTTTTCTTTAGCGCATTTATCAAAGTTTTTATGCATTGTCTCAATCAATACTTTCTTCTCAGCAATATCCTCGCTAAGTTTCTGTATTGATTGGTTTTTGTCATTGATAACACCTTTTTCTTGCTTAAGCTTCGACTCTAACTCTTCGAGTTTAGTCAACATGGCATGCATTTGATTTAAGAAATCTGAATGAGTTAAATCACATACCTCATTTTCCTCATCATCAGAATCAGCTTCAGCTTCTGATTCCTGCTTGCCCATTAAGCACATGTGAGCTCTTTCATCCTTATCTTCATTCTCATCTTCTGATTGATCAATCCAGTACTCATCTTCTTCCATCAATGCCTTTCCAGCCTCCTTTTGCTTGGCTAGAAGCATTTTATTCTTGTAGTAGTCTGGGTTTCTGACTTTGGGTCTTCGGCAGTCTCTGGCAAAGTGACCTATTTTGCCACAGTTGTAGCACGTTGGAGGTTCTGACTGACTGGATCCTTCAACTTGATACCTTCTCTCTTCCGGCTTCCTTTCCTCTACTCTCTTTCCTTCAAATCTCTTTCCTTCAACTCTCTCCTTGTGAACATAGTTGCTTGGACCAGAAGAATACCTCTGACTGTTTGAACTTGGCTTCTTGTAGAACTTCTTCTAAAAAGCCTTTGTCATCATAAGCATATCCTGCTTTAGTTGTTCATAGTCGTCCGAGTCAGAGTTCGCTTCATTTTCAACCTCATCTGATTCAGACATAAGCATCTTCTTTTTCACAACAAGATCAACTGAGTCAGCAACTGTCTTCTCACCCTGTTTCTTTTCATCCAATATTTCATCTACCTCTTCTTCATTTTGTTTGAGGGTTTCACACACCTCATGAAGTGGAATTTTGTTTAGATCCTTGATTTGCTTCATTTGTCTGGCAAACCTCTTCCATTCAGGCTGGAGAATGCTGAGGAATTTGACATTCAGCTCTATCTGTGATTTAGTGACCTTGTTCTTTCTTAATTCATTCAACAAGGTCACAAATCTGTCGTAAGTTTCTTCTAGAGATTCTCCAACTCTGCCTTTGAATTCTTCATAGTTGTTTAGGCAGTTGGATATTTTGAGTTGGTTCCCAACCTTTGAACCTAGCATCATTTTCTCTAGCTGATCCCACATCTGTTTGCCTGAGGCCTTATAGCTGTCTATCTTCACGTATATTTCATTTGGAATGCCTTGAAGAATATAAGACTTTGCTAATCTATCACCTTTTGCTCTTTTAAGGTTATCACCTTCTAGTGCATGATACTTAAGTTCAAACTCTGTTGCCACAGTTCCCTCCGTACGAGTCTCATGAACTGGTGCCATAACTCCCTCTTCTATCGATTTCCTAATGAATTCACCCAACTCATGTCTTTCAATGAAGTCCATGAACCGATCTTTCCACTGTTCATACTCTCCCCTGAAGAGTACTGGTGGCTTTGAGTCAGTTCCGATCGCTAGAGCTTTTCTTGAAGTCATTCTGATTTAAAAAGACCAAGTCTGGTACTGGCGCAAAAGGAGGTTTGCGCAAGGTTTGTGTGGCGCGAAGTAATACTTTGCGCTAATAGAGGTTGGCGCAAAAGATGGTTTGCGCTACAAGGAGTTGGCGCAAATATCAACTTTGCGTTATGAGGTGTTGGCGCAAAAGTGACTTCTGGCAAAGTTTGCGTTCTGAGTTTTGCGCGAGATGCAGGTGGCACAATCTGAGTTTTGCGCGAGATGTTGATGGCGCAAAAGCGAACTTTGCGCTAAAATTTGTTGGAGCAAAGTGGAGATGATATTCTCATCCGGTGTGAATGGTGCAAAGGTAGATTTGCGCGAGACAAAGCTGGCGCAAAAGATATTTTGCGCGAGATGAAGCTGGCGAAAAATATACTATGAATTGGCGCAAACTTTCACTTCTCGCGAGTTCGTCCCTGCAGCTTTGAAATTCGACTAAAAACCACAATAAACCTATCTAGACTTCGATTTAGCAGTCCCAAATTTGACAAATCGACCACTAACAGTTTTAGATCAGATTACAAGCCTTTGATTTCGAAAAATAAGCACTTTTTTTGAGAATCCAATCGATGGAACAGTGATGATGAACTCGTGAACTGTTTTGCAACTAAATCCCAAAATTTGAATTGATTGTAGTGCTATAATGAAACTAATCAACACCAACTCGATCTAGACCACAAATCGATCACAACCTGATCGATTTCAACTCCTAAAACACTCTAAAACTCAAAATGATTTTGAAATGAAGAACACAGAGACGATAGTTTATATTTTTGATTTGAAACTGGTTTAGCTCTGATACCAATTGTGCTTCCCGATTTAATCGTTGAACCAGTTCTTATCAATAATAAACAATCACAACAATATGATTACCAACCTGTCTTTGATTACAAATCAAGGAATACAAAGGTTGATGATTTCGGTTTGAAGCTCTTGATGTTTTCTCTCTGTTTTTCACCGTCAGTGTGTGTGTTTTTAATCTGATATATTGGCAAGCTTCTCAAACACACTTTCTACATAATATATAAAACTAAGATATTATATTATCTAAACTAATATAATAACTAACTAAATATCTAAATTAATATAATATCTAGATATTTAGGAACTAATATAAAACACTAAAAACAATACTTTGACATTTTATTACAAACGACATTAGACTTATATTAAGAGTCGACTTTCCGGCTTTAGCTTCAGATTGCGATCTTCAGATTGGATGATCTTGAATCCAATAGATCTGTGCGCTAACAAAGCGTCAACGTTACTTTTGATGAAGAGATGGCTTCTGAACAACTCAGTTCAGAACCCGTGATAACCGGAGTACTAGCTTCTGGGAAAATCAACGTCTACTAATCATTTATCTGATTTAGATTTATTATTTGAACTGTTTTATGATGAATTTCTTGGATCTAATGTGAAGAAATCTGTTGTGGTTGATAGGATGGAAGACTCAACGACTACTCATCCAACCAGTTCAGATATCCCTATTGAATCTAACTCTCAGATTCAACAAGAAATTCCAGTTCAAATGCCGACTCCATCAGTTGAAGTTGTGATCAATAATGAAGAGACAGAAGTTGTTGTATCAGTAGGATGTTCTGTACAGACTAATCTACAGCCAGACCAAGCTGTACCTACTAAGACTTCTGCACCTACTACTTCAACTGCAACCATAATTCCTCCTGAACAACCTGAAGAAGGTACCAGTGGATTCTTAGATGATAATATTGATATATATTCATTTAATCCACTCCCCTATGAACATAAATGGACCAAAGAGCACCCGATAAGCCAGATCATTGGCGATCCAACAAAACCGGTGCAAACTAGGTCAGCGTCAATGAATATGTGTATGCATGAATCCTTTCTGAGCAAGATCGAGCCTACTCGCGTATCAGAGGCTCTTGCCGATTCAGACTAGGTGACTGTAATGCAAAAAGAGCTGAATTAGTTTGACGCACTTAAAGTCTGGAGACTCGTACCCAAACCTCAAGGTAAAACCATTAAGGTACGAAATGGGTTTTCAAGATCAAGAAAGATGAAGATGGTACCGTTATTAGAAACAAAGCAAGACTTGTAGCCAAAGGATACAGGCAAGAGGAAGGAATAGACTACGATGAGACTTATGCTTCTGTGGCACGTTTAGAGGAAATTCAAATGTTTCTAGCCTACGCTGCTCACAAGAACTTCATTGTCTTTTAAATGGACGTGAAGACCGCCTTTCTGAATGGCATTCTAAAGGAAGAAGTCTACGTCTTGCAGCCAGAAGGCTTTGTCAATCAAGAGAAACCGAATCATGTCTACATTCTCGACAAAGCACTCTGTGGACTGAAACAAGCTCCTCTCGTCTGGTATGATGTCGTATCTCAATTTTTAGTCAAGTCTGGTTTTTCAAAAGGTACGGTAGATACCACTTTGTTTATTAAAAAATAAAAAGCCGATATCATTCTTATTCAAATCTATGTCGATGATATTATTTTTGGCTCTACAAATCCTAAGTACTGTAAGAATTTTTCAAACCTTATGGTGTCAAGATTTCAGATAAATATGATGGGAGAGATGAATTTATTTCTCGGATTACAAGTCAAACAATTTTCATCGGGGATTTTTATCAATCAATCAAAATACATTTTTGATATTCTTTGGAAGTTCAAAATGGAAAATTCTAAACCGATTGGTACCCCAATGGCACCAGGTACTAAGATTGGCACCGATCCTTCTGGAAAGGCTGTTGATGTTAGGACTTACAGAGGAATGATAGGTTCTTTGATGTATCTCACTTCCAGTAGGCCAGATATAATGTTTTAAACATGTTTATGTGCTAGATATCAGGCCAATCCCAAAGAATCCCATTTGTCTGCAGTTAAGCGCATTTTTAGGTATCTGAAGGTGACTGCAGATCTTGGTCTGTGGTATCCTAAAGATACTAGCTTTGAACTAACAGCATATACAGATGCAGATCATGTTGGTTGTATGCTAGACAGGAAGAACACGTCAGGTCATATACAGTTCCTCGGTGATAAACTCGTAAGTTAGGCATCGAAGAAACAACTTTGTGTATCAACTTCAACGGCCGAAGAAGAATATGTAGTTGCTGCTAGTTGCTGTTCTCAGGTCTTATGGATGAGAATACAACTGCGTGACTACTGTTTTCACTTCAACAAAATTCCGATCTACTATGACTCAAAGAGCGTCATCGCAATAACAGCGAATCCTGTTCAGCACACCAAGACCAAACACATAGATGTCAGGTATCATTTTATCAAAGATAATGTCGAAAAAGGAACAATTGAACTTTTCTTTGTAAAAACTGATTATCAGCTTGCAGATTTGTTTACCAAACCTTTAGACGAAAAGAGGTTCAACTTTCTTGTCTCTAAGCTTGGTATGCTAAATCTTAAGACATAAACAGTAGTTACCTATCAAAGTTTTCTAATTGTATACTTTTTCATCATTTCTTCATTCTTATTTCTGAATGATATCTGCACTTCAAATATTCTGTTCATGATCCAAGGGGGAGTATGAGAAGAAATTGACAGTTGGTCAATATTAATTTAAGGAGAAGACTCACGAATTTATGCAATTACCTTTTTAATGTCAATTTTTTGTGATGCATGCTTTTAGGGGGAGTTTTACAAATCAAAGGAGTTAGGATATGACTTCTAATTATTTCTGATCAGAACTCGTACTTTAATTTGTTTTTCTGCTTTTTGTCATTTTAATTTAAGTGAATAAATTTGCTTTGACTATGACATAAGACTTTTGCAGTTTTTGAGAGATGCTTACATGTTCATATCTTTATGACTTTAAGGTTAGCTTCATGAGATGTAAGATCGCACGTAAAGGTATCATTCCTTATCTTAATCTCATATATGGTTGAAAGAAGGACAACTTTCAATCATAGAAAACATTGTTCTTAAATGTTCAAACCACTTCCAGAGTCTTATTCTGATTTCATGATTTGGAAGTGTGACTTTAAATGTTTTCAAGATCTATTTGTGCTTTAACTGAAATAGTTAAACCATTTTGAGCATCATATGCATCATTGGAAAACATGATTTCTTTGTGCTAGGACTTACTTGAACATCTATGGAATCACGTTAACCAGTGATTTCTACCCAAGAAGTTAATCCATAGTGATTGAGTGTGAGAAGTCAAAAGAAATGAGTGTGGATTGTGTGATGAGGTATACAGAAAAAGAGAGTAAGCTAAATGTTTAAAAGAAAGAGGGTGTGAGAACAGAGTTAAAAAAATATCAGAAATCTGCACCAACTTTTTCTGAGCCGGGAAGCCACATTTCTAGTGTTTCACATTTCTTTGGTGAACATTATTGAAACAGGCAACTAGCCCATGCCAACTCTTGATCAAACCTCACCAACTACTCATTTTCTTCTTAACAAGAAAGTTTTTCACATTTTCAAAGGGGAAGCAACACATTTGCTATCTGATTTCATTTGGAAAATTTGGATATTGAAAAGAAGGAAGTTTGCCCCACCTTCGCACTTCAATCATTCACATTGAGTCTGTGTTTAACTTACTGTTGTCTCAGTGGTTTACACAATTTTGAGCCTTAAAAGCAATCATCAAAGTGCTTAATTCTTTCTATCACATGCACGAACACACAAGGAATTTTTTTCTTTGTCATAACGTTTATAGAAATTGCATTTGTGGTGTTTCGATGATTGAATGGAAGCCCTGGGGGAGTGAACATCACAAAGATCCTTTCCAATGTGTATTTGTTACACACAGTGACTTAGTGTTACTGACAGACATGTTAACTGATTCATTTGTTGATTCAGGTGTTACACGTTTATTTTGTCTGGATTAGCAAAGATCTGGATGAATATCTTTTGAATTGATGGATCAGAGGCTCCAAATGAAGGACATTTCTTACTCAGAGTTTTGATGAAATCGTTTCTCTATTCATCAAAAAGGGGGAGAACCTAAAGCTTGAAGAAATGTCCATTACATTACAAGATTGAAAAAGAGAAGAGCTAACCAAGAAATGCGAGAGATCAAAGTATTCTGAAGACATGCTGATTTTAGAGAAATTTTATTTGAAGATACTTTGCTAAAGCATTCTGAGCTAAAACCTGGAGATTATTACATATGGAAGACAGAGAAGGAGATTGCATCTTCTGAGCTGAAAAAGAAGACTGAATTGCTAAAATATTTTTAGTAATGATCTTGATCCATAGGGGGAGATTGTTAGTGCACAGATCTATTGGATTCAAGATCATCCAATCTGAAGATCCAATCTGAAGCTAAAGCCGGAAAGTCAACTCTTAATATAAGTCTAATGTCAGTTTGTAATAAATGTCAAAGTTTGTTTAGTATTTTATTATTATTCCTAAATATCTAGATATTATTATTTAGATATTGTATTTAGGATATTGTTAGATATTAGTTTAGTTTAATATTGTTTTAGTTTGCAAGTTGATGTTTAGAGTGTTAGAGAAGCAAGTGAAAAAGAATACACAACACACACACTCACGATGAAAATCAGAGAGAAAACATCAAGAGCTTCAAACCGAAATCATCAACCTTTGTAATCCTTGATTTGTAATCTAAAACAGGTTGGTAATCATATTGTTGTGATTGTTTATTATTGATAAGAACTGGTTCAACGATTAAAAGGGGACACACATGGGTACTTATAGGATTTGTCATCCCTAAAGTTGTTTGTACGGCTGGTATGATACATTAATACAAGATGTTATTTGTATGATTTTCCTATACTCAATGTTGTTGTTTTAAACCATATTTGATCGATTAATTGAAATGAATTACAACAATTGCACCTACAAATTACAAAAATAAATTAACAAACCCAATTTGCAAAATGAAAATTCAAAAAGAGAATAACATATTCTTACTAAAAGGGTGTTTGAAAACCTCTTTGATAAACTCTTAATGGGTATCTGATTGAATAGCATTTTATTTTTTTCCATTCAGTGTTGTCAGATTCAACGTATTTTTTGTATCTTTTCCCATTTAGTACTAACCCACAAAAATATCAAACAACAGAATGACTTAAAAGCCATAATATTAGCACCAATTGTTAACCATAACATGTTTTTCCCAATATACACAATGGATAATGGAAATAGTATAACAACCCAACCAGAAACAACAAAATATCAATTTAAATCTTAATAATAATAATAATAATCCATGCCAAAGCGACCCCAAGCGTACACTAACATTTCAAAGTTTGCAAAAGCAACCTATTCACAACTGAGATAATAATAAAAGAATCTAAGATGACGGTCTTCTATCTGATCCCGCTACATCTTCTCTTTCCCTTTATCTGCCCTTCCTAAATCACGCCTGCCTGAAAAGATTTTTGGTTTTGAAAAAGCGAGGGTTAGACCATAGGTCTAGTGAGTCCCCTCTAACAGATAAGCAATAAAAATAACTTTCCAGCAAATTTAAATCAACAGATTTATAAGCACATAAAGATAAAACACGCTACTGACCACACGACCGTCAAAGACGATGTGTCTAACTCGCACTGCCTTAATTTTGGTACACACCCCCAATGGCATAAACGGGCCACACTCCCCGGCACGAGTAGGCAGGCCACACTCCCCGACTTAGGTCACATTTGAAACATATAATATATGCATACATTTAAACATCAACGATTTAAAATACACTTAAATCATTTCATAATAAACATGCCATCGTAAATAAATCAAAGTTTAAGAAAATTTAAACTTTACATGCTTTCGCCACCAAAAAAGTTTAGTTTAGAAAAACTCACCTGATGTCCTTTGCTCAAAGCTTTGCGTCTAATTTTATAGAATCCGAACCAAACCTATAAAACAAGACATTGCTCGGTAAACTCTCGATACATCCTATTTTAACAAAGTTGATCTTAACCCCATAACCTCAATGACACTTATTCTCCACAGCACTTAGCCCACTAGAAAACCATCTTGAAACAAGATGATTTGCAATAAAAGGAAGTGGGCCAATCATCTAATTATTAAAGCCCCAAACACTAACTAAATCTTAGATTCCAAACTGTGCTTCGGCCCACAGAAGCACAAGGCTTCGGCCCACAAAAGCACAAGTCGGGGACCAGATTCTGGTGGTCGACCGGTGTGGCTGTGACCGGGGTCTAACCCCCCCCCCCAACGACCGGTGTGCATGAGACCGGGGTCTCACCCCTCGATGACCGGTGTCTCGACCGGTGACTAAGCAGAACCGTATTCGACCGATGCTTGAGAGTCGACCGGTGTCCAATGTCGATCGGTGTCCAATCCGAGGACCGGACTACCTCATCGACCGGTATCCCCGCCGAACGAACAACACCAATGAAGGATCGATATCACAGATTCAACAGGATCACTTTGATTCCAGAAATTAATAACTATTCAACCACTTATTCAATATTCAGATGCAAGAACCCAATTTCAACGAAATTCCAATAATCACATACATACCCAACATCGACTCTTAATAATCTCAAACCCAGAAAGCTTAATCTTCAAGAAATTAACAATAGATACAAATCCCACTAAAAGATTTGGAAAACAATTGCTAAACTCTTACTAATAAGAAGAATGGGATTAGAATTTACCTTTGAAATTGAAGAACACCAAACCTCAGCTTCTTTGCTCTCTTTCGATCGAACCGCCTTCAAACTTTCTCTCCCTATCCCAAAACTTGCCAGCCGCCAACAATAACACTAATTCCTAGGGTTTAATCCCTCATTTCCCCATTTTCATTCTAGACCCCTCTATTAAGGCTTTTCCATTTTCTCACCCTAACTTTAATTCCTTTACTTTTAACCCGGTTATTACAATATCCCCCCCTCAAAAGAATTTCGTCCCCGGAATTCCTTCGTCGAATAAACTGAGATATTGGTTCCTCATAATCGACTCTAACTTCCAAGTCGCTTCTTGACCCTTGTGGAATTGCCACTGAACTTTCACCAGTTGGATTTATTTGCTCCTCAATTTCTTCACTTTACGATCTAAAATGGCCACCGGTTCCTCGACATAACATAGTTTCTCATCTATTCGGACGTCGTCCAATGGTACCACCACATCCACCTCCGCTAAACACTTTTTCAAATTAGACACGTGGAATGTAGGGTGAATACCTCGAAGTACCACAGGCAGATCCAACTTGTAGGCTACCTCCCCAACGCGCTCCACTATAGGAAATGGACCAACAAATCTGGGTCTCAACTTACCTTTCTTTCTGAAACGAATCACTCCCGTGCAAGGAGAGACTTTTAGCATCACCAAGTCTCCCACTTGGAACTCTATCGGCTTCCTTCGCTTATTTGCGTACATCTTCTGACGATCTTGGGCTATCCTCAACCTTCCTCGGATCTGACAGACCTTATCGGCTGTCATTTGCACAATTTCTGGTCCCACTAGTTGGTTTTCACCCACCTCATTCCAACATAAAGGTGTTCTACACTTTCGTCCGTACAATGCTTCAAACGGAGAAGCTCGAATACTAGCAAGATAACTATTGTTATAAGAGAATTCTATCAAAGGTAGATGAGTCTCCCATGAACCTTTGAAATCAACAACACACGCTCGACGCATATCTTCCAGTGTTTGAATGGTTCTTTCACTTTGGTCGTCCGTCTGAGGGTGATACGTTGTGCTCAACTTGAGTTGCGAACCCAACTCCCATTGTAGGCTCCTCCAAAATGACGACGTGAAGCGAGCATCCCGATCTAACACAATAGAGGACGGTACCCCATGTTAAGTTTTCTTCAGGAGGATGCGTTCGGTGAACTGAAGAAAACTTAACATGATGCTTCAGTTCACCGAACGCATCCTCCTGAGCTTTTTTCCATGCAAACTTAACATTTTTCCTCGTTAGAGCCGTTAATGGCGTGGCTATCCTTGAGAAGTCTTGGATGAACCTTCGATAGTAGCCCGCCAAGCCAAGGAAACTTCTCACTTCAGACGGTGATTTTGGCACCTCCCACTCCTCGATTGCCTTAATCTTCGCTGGATCTACCTTAATTCCGTCTTCCGACACCACGTGCCCTAAAAATTGCACTTCTCTTAACCAAAACTCACATTTCAAGAATTTGGCGTACAACTTCACCCACTTGAGAAACTCCAACACGGATCGCAGATGCACCTCATGGTCGCTCATGGACTGTGAATAAATTAGTATGTCATCGATGAAGACGATGATACACTTGTCCAAAAATGGACTGCACACCCTATTCATCAGGTCCATGAATGTTGCTGGTGCATTTGTCAACCCAAATGGCATGAAAAAAAATTCAAAATGTCCATACCTCGTGCGAAATGCAGTCTTGGGTACATCCTCCTATCTCACCTTCAGCTGATGATAGCCCGAACGCAGATCTATCTTCGATAAGTAACTCGCTCCTTGCAACTGGTCGAAAAGATCATCAATTTTGGGGAGCGGGTACTTATTCTTGACTGTTACCTTGTTGAGCTATCGGTAGTCTATACACATTCTCATAGACCCGTCCTTCTTCTTGACGAATAACACTGGTGCTCCCCACGGTGACGTGCTGGGATGTATAAAACCTTTATCCAAAAACTCTTGCAGTTGCGTCATCATCTCCTTCATTTCGGCCGGCACCAAACGATAAGAAGCCCTTGCTATTGGTACCGCTCCCGGCATCAAATCTATTCTAAACTCCACTTGTCGATCCGGTGGCAAGGTGGTTAAGTCTTCCGGAAACACTTTCGGGTACTCACACATTATCGGAACAGATTCTAATCCCTTCTTTTCTTTCTTAGCATCTACCACACATGCTAAGAATCCCACACACCCTTTCACTAGGCAACGCCTAGCCTTGATCATAGAAATTAAGAACGACTTCCTATCCCGACGATCCCTATACACTATAACTTCCTTCTGATCAGGCAAAGCTATACGAATTAGCTTCTTATTACAGACAATGCTGGCATCGTTAGACGCTAACCAATCCATTCCCACAATGACGTCAAATTCCCCCATGCCCATCGGGTATAACCGCAATGGAAAGGGATGACCGTCAATATCTATACTACACCTGTCATATACTTCTCTCACTAAGACTCGACTATCATCTGCTACTTCTACTTCAACCCCTTTACTAAGCTTCTTGGGTTTTACAAGCAACTTATGCACGAAATTCTGAGACACAAACAAACGGTTTGCGCCCGAGTCAAACAACACTTTAGCAAAAATCGAGTTTATGGGAAAAGTACCTGTCACCACATCTGGCGTCTCCACCGCTTCTTCCGCTGTCATATTAAATGCTCTAGCTCTTGCCCGAGTCGGCTCCACCTTCTTCTCACCTCCCTTATCTCCATAACCTCCAGCAGCTTCTTTATTCAATTGGGGATATTCAGTCCTGATATGATCAAGAGACCCACACTGGTAACAATATCTTGACCCACGACAGTCACGAGCCATGTTTCCGGTCTTCCCACATTTGAAACACCCTTCTCGCTCCAGCAGACACTCCCCCTTATGAATTCGATTACACTTGCTGCATGGCTTATTTTCAAACTTCAAATTAACTCGATGGTCAGGATTTTCCGATTTAAACGTCTTGGAATCACGGTTAGCCCCTTCCCACTTTCGTTTGTCACCACTTCTCTCGGTAGCCTGACGGTTCTTTTCCTTCTCTCTCAACTCAGCGGCATTCACTGTCGCTTGAAACGTAGAAGGTTCCCTGTTCGAAACGAATTCTCTAATGTTGCTTCTCAAACCAAAAATAAAACGCTCCACTCGCCTTTCCTCATTAGGCACATAGACTTCTGCATATCTGGATTTCTCGATGAAGTTTGTCGTATATTCCCGAATTGTCATGTCTCTCTGTTCCAAACTCAGAAATTCTTCCACTAACTTTTTAATCGCCACCAGAGGGCAAAACTGCGCCTTGAATCTTTTCACGAACTCACTCCAAGACATCTCTCTAGCCGCCGCCGAACCCTGCCGCCCTGACTCCATGTCCCACCACATTACTGCCTCATCTTTCAGCATAGACAAAGCGTACACGACTTTATCCCTTTCAGAACACTTGCTGGTATCGAATGCCAATTCCATTCCCTTTACCCATTTCATTGCCAGCACAGGATCACATTCTCCCTTGTAAGTAGGAGGTTTGCAAGCCGGAAACTCCTTGAAACTACACCCTTTCTCAACCGTTGCTTTGGTCAGAACTGCAGGAGTCGACTGTGAGTGGCTCCCCACCATAGTCACGGGTGAATCAAATATTTCAGTTACCTCTTTATCCTCACTCTTTTCTTTGCTTGCCGATACCTCATTAGTTCGCTGAGTCAACAATGCATTCAGAGTTTCTTGTAATTTCCCTATCTCAGCCGCAAAGGTTTCTTGCATAACAAATCCCTGCGTTCGTCCCCCACCACGATTCCTTGCCTACCTCCGTCCCCTCACCAAAGTTGAACTCTCTTGAAGAGAGGTTTCTTGAGCAGGTCTCACCTCCACACTTCTAGCTCGGCGAACAACACGAGTCGCCCTTCCTCCTCGAGTTCCCGCAGTCTGCTCCTTTACTTTGAGTAGTCGCTCTCTTAGTCGTTTTCCCTTTAGGTAGGCCGCGACCATTCCCGCGGTTAGCAGCTGTCCGAGGAGGAGCAACGGGTCCATCCTCAACAATCTCATTCACTGGTGCCACCTCTACTTCCGGCACCGATCTGCTCCTAGTTACTCTTTCCGACATAACTACAAATAAAGCACCAACATACAACTTCATTAAGGTAAACCCCAAAGCAATAAAGTAAGTTAAGCACGCACATGTACCTGTAAATTTATAATTACACTGGCTAGATGTAATTTTAAATTTACCTTACATGTTAGTCCTCACTACTCTATCACTCGACTTCCTACGGTCATCCTATAATCTCAGTTGTGGTTTACTCCCTAAGTTTAAGTCTAGGCCCGTCCGGTCACCTAGATCCCTTAAACTATGGCTCTGATACCAACTATAACAACCCAACCAGAAACAACAAAATATCAATTTAAATCTTAATAATAATAATCCATGCCAAAGCGGCTCCAAGCGTACACTAACATTTCAAGGTTTGCAAAAGCAACCTATTCACAACTGAGATAATAATAAAAGAATCTAAGATGACGGTCTTCTATCTGATCCCGCTACATCTTCTCTTTCCCTTTATCTTCCCTTCCTAAATCACGCCTGCCTAAAAAGATTTTTAGTTTTGAAAGAGCGAGGGTTAGACCATAGGTCTAGTGAGTCCCCTCTAACAGATAAGCAATAAAAATAACTTTCCAGCAAATTTAAATCAACAGATTTATAAGCACATAAAGATAAAACACGCTACTGACCACACGACCGTCAAAGACGATGTGTCTAACTCGCACTGCCTTAATTTTGGGACACACCCCCAATGGCATAAACGGGTCACACTCCCCGACTTAGGTCACATTTGAAACATATAATGTATGCATACATTTAAACATCAACGATTTAAAACACACTTAAATCATTTCATAATAAACATGTCATCGTAAATAAATCAAAGTTTAAGAAAATTTAAACTTTACATGCTTTCGCCACCAAAAAGGTTTAGTTTAGAAAAACTCACCTGATGTCCTTTGCTCAAATCTTTGCGTCTAATTTTATAGAATCCGAACCAAACCTATAAAACAAGACATTGCTCGGTAAACTCTCGATACATCATATTTTAACAAAGTTGATCTTAACCCCATAACCTCAACGACACTTATTCTCTACAACACTTACCCCATTAGAAAACCATCTTGAAACAAGATGATTTGCAATAAAAGGAAGTGGGCCAATCATCTAATTATTAAAGCCCCAAACACTAACTAAATCTTAGATTCCAAACTGGGCTTCGGCCCACAAAAGCACAAGTCGGGGACCGGATTCTGGTGGTCGACCGGTGTGGTTGTGGCCGGGGTCTAACCCCCCCCCCCCCCAAACGACCGGTGTGCATGAGACCGGGGTCTCACCCCTCGATGACCGGTGACTAAGCAGAACCGTATTCGACCGATGCTTGAGAGTCGACCAGTGTCCAATGTCGATCGGTGTCCAATCCGAGGACCGAACTACCTCATCGACCGGTATCCCCGCCGAACGAACAACACCAACGAAGGATCGATTTCACAGATTCAACAGGATCACTTTGATTCCAGAAATTAATAACTATTCAACCACTTATTCAATATTCAGATGCAAGAACCCAATTTCAACGAAATTCCAATAATCACATACATACCCAACATCGACTCTTAATAATCTCAAACCCAGAAAGCTCAATCTTCAGAAAATTAACAATAGATACAAATCCCACTAAAAGATTTGGAAAACAATTGCTAAACTCTTACTAATAAGAAGAATGGGATTAGAATTTACCTTTGAAATTGAAGAACACCAAACCTCAGCTTCTTTGCTCTCTTTCGATCGAACCGCCTTCAAACTTTCTCTCCCTATCCCAAAACTTGCCAGCCGCCAACAATAACACTAATTCCTAGGGTTTAATCCCTCATTTCCCCATTTTCATTCTAGACCCCTCTATTAAGGCTTTTCCATTTTCTCACCCTAACTTTAATTCCTTTACTTTTAACCCGGTTATTACAATATCCCCCCCTCAAAAGAATTTCGTCCCCGGAATTCCTTCGTCGAATAAACTGAGATATTGGTTCCTCATAATCGACTCTAACTTCCAAGTCGCTTCTTGACCCTTGTGGAATTGCCACTGAACTTTCACCAGTTGGATTTATTTGCTCCTCAATTTCTTCACTTTACGATCTAAAATGGCCACCGGTTCCTCGACATAACATAGTTTCTCATCTATTCGGACGTCGTCCAATGGTACCACCACATCCACCTCCGCTAAACACTTTTTCAAATTAGACACGTGGAATGTAGGGTGAATACCTCGAAGTACCACAGGCAGATCCAACTTGTAGGCTACCTCCCCAACGCGCTCCACTATAGGAAATGGACCAACAAATCTGGGTCTCAACTTACCTTTCTTTCTGAAACGAATCACTCCCGTGCAAGGAGAGACTTTTAGCATCACCAAGTCTCCCACTTGGAACTCTATCGGCTTCCTTCGCTTATTTGCGTACATCTTCTGACGATCTTGGGCTATCCTCAACCTTCCTCGGATCTGACAGACCTTATCGGCTGTCATTTGCACAATTTCTGGTCCCACTAGTTGGTTTTCACCCACCTCATTCCAACATAAAGGTGTTCTACACTTTCGTCCGTACAATGCTTCAAACGGAGAAGCTCGAATACTAGCAAGATAACTATTGTTATAAGAGAATTCTATCAAAGGTAGATGAGTCTCCCATGAACCTTTGAAATCAACAACACACGCTCGACGCATATCTTCCAGTGTTTGAATGGTTCTTTCACTTTGGTCGTCCGTCTGAGGGTGATACGTTGTGCTCAACTTGAGTTGCGAACCCAACTCCCATTGTAGGCTCCTCCAAAATGACGACGTGAAGCGAGCATCCCGATCTAACACAATAGAGGACGGTACCCCATGTTAAGTTTTCTTCAGGAGGATGCGTTCGGTGAACTGAAGAAAACTTAACATGATGCTTCAGTTCACCGAACGCATCCTCCTGAGCTTTTTTCCATGCAAACTTAACATTTTTCCTCGTTAGAGCCGTTAATGGCGTGGCTATCCTTGAGAAGTCTTGGATGAACCTTCGATAGTAGCCCGCCAAGCCAAGGAAACTTCTCACTTCAGACGGTGATTTTGGCACCTCCCACTCCTCGATTGCCTTAATCTTCGCTGGATCTACCTTAATTCCGTCTTCCGACACCACGTGCCCTAAAAATTGCACTTCTCTTAACCAAAACTCACATTTCAAGAATTTGGCGTACAACTTCACCCACTTGAGAAACTCCAACACGGATCGCAGATGCACCTCATGGTCGCTCATGGACTGTGAATAAATTAGTATGTCATCGATGAAGACGATGATACACTTGTCCAAAAATGGACTGCACACCCTATTCATCAGGTCCATGAATGTTGCTGGTGCATTTGTCAACCCAAATGGCATGAAAAAAAATTCAAAATGTCCATACCTCGTGCGAAATGCAGTCTTGGGTACATCCTCCTATCTCACCTTCAGCTGATGATAGCCCGAACGCAGATCTATCTTCGATAAGTAACTCGCTCCTTGCAACTGGTCGAAAAGATCATCAATTTTGGGGAGCGGGTACTTATTCTTGACTGTTACCTTGTTGAGCTATCGGTAGTCTATACACATTCTCATAGACCCGTCCTTCTTCTTGACGAATAACACTGGTGCTCCCCACGGTGACGTGCTGGGATGTATAAAACCTTTATCCAAAAACTCTTGCAGTTGCGTCATCATCTCCTTCATTTCGGCCGGCACCAAACGATAAGAAGCCCTTGCTATTGGTACCGCTCCCGGCATCAAATCTATTCTAAACTCCACTTGTCGATCCGGTGGCAAGGTGGTTAAGTCTTCCGGAAACACTTTCGGGTACTCACACATTATCGGAACAGATTCTAATCCCTTCTTTTCTTTCTTAGCATCTACCACACATGCTAAGAATCCCACACACCCTTTCACTAGGCAACGCCTAGCCTTGATCATAGAAATTAAGAACGACTTCCTATCCCGACGATCCCTATACACTATAACTTCCTTCTGATCAGGCAAAGCTATACGAATTAGCTTCTTATTACAGACAATGCTGGCATCGTTAGACGCTAACCAATCCATTCCCACAATGACGTCAAATTCCCCCATGCCCATCGGGTATAACCGCAATGGAAAGGGATGACCGTCAATATCTATACTACACCTGTCATATACTTCTCTCACTAAGACTCGACTATCATCTGCTACTTCTACTTCAACCCCTTTACTAAGCTTCTTGGGTTTTACAAGCAACTTATGCACGAAATTCTGAGACACAAACAAACGGTTTGCGCCCGAGTCAAACAACACTTTAGCAAAAATCGAGTTTATGGGAAAAGTACCTGTCACCACATCTGGCGTCTCCACCGCTTCTTCCGCTGTCATATTAAATGCTCTAGCTCTTGCCCGAGTCGGCTCCACCTTCTTCTCACCTCCCTTATCTCCATAACCTCCAGCAGCTTCTTTATTCAATTGGGGATATTCAGTCCTGATATGATCAAGAGACCCACACTGGTAACAATATCTTGACCCACGACAGTCACGAGCCATGTTTCCGGTCTTCCCACATTTGAAACACCCTTCTCGCTCCAGCAGACACTCCCCCTTATGAATTCGATTACACTTGCTGCATGGCTTATTTTCAAACTTCAAATTAACTCGATGGTCAGGATTTTCCGATTTAAACGTCTTGGAATCACGGTTAGCCCCTTCCCACTTTCGTTTGTCACCACTTCTCTCGGTAGCCTGACGGTTCTTTTCCTTCTCTCTCAACTCAGCGGCATTCACTGTCGCTTGAAACGTAGAAGGTTCCCTGTTCGAAACGAATTCTCTAATGTTGCTTCTCAAACCAAAAATAAAACGCTCCACTCGCCTTTCCTCATTAGGCACATAGACTTCTGCATATCTGGATTTCTCGATGAAGTTTGTCGTATATTCCCGAATTGTCATGTCTCTCTGTTCCAAACTCAGAAATTCTTCCACTAACTTTTTAATCGCCACCAGAGGGCAAAACTGCGCCTTGAATCTTTTCACGAACTCACTCCAAGACATCTCTCTAGCCGCCGCCGAACCCTGCCGCCCTGACTCCATGTCCCACCACATTACTGCCTCATCTTTCAGCATAGACAAAGCGTACACGACTTTATCCCTTTCAGAACACTTGCTGGTATCGAATGCCAATTCCATTCCCTTTACCCATTTCATTGCCAGCACAGGATCACATTCTCCCTTGTAAGTAGGAGGTTTGCAAGCCAGAAACTCCTTGAAACTACACCCTTTCTCAACCGTTGCTTTGGTCAGAACTGCAGGAGTCGACTGTGAGTGGCTCCCCACCATAGTCACGGGTGAATCAAATATTTCAGTTACCTCTTTATCCTCACTCTTTTCTTTGCTTGCCGATACCTCATTAGTTCGCTGAGTCAACAATGCATTCAGAGTTTCTTGTAATTTCCCTATCTCAGCCGCAAAGGTTTCTTGCATAACAAATCCCTGCGTTCGTCCCCCACCACGATTCCTTGCCTACCTCCGTCCCCTCACCAAAGTTGAACTCTCTTGAAGAGAGGTTTCTTGAGCAGGTCTCACCTCCACACTTCTAGCTCGGCGAACAACACGAGTCGCCCTTCCTCCTCGAGTTCCCGCAGTCGGCTCCTTTACTTTGAGTAGTCGCTCTCTTAGTCGTTTTCCCTTTAGGTAGGCCGCGACCATTCCCGCGGTTAGCAGCTGTCCGAGGAGGAGCAACGGGTCCATCCTCAACAATCTCATTCACTGGTGCCACCTCTACTTCCGGCACCGATCTGCTCCTAGTTACTCTTTCCGACATAACTACAAATAAAGCACCAACATACAACTTCATTAAGGTAAACCCCAAAGCAATAAAGTAAGTTAAGCACGCACATGTACCTGTAAATTTATAATTACACTGGCTAGATGTAATTTTAAATTTACCTTACATGTTAGTCCTCACTACTCTATCACTCGACTTCCTACGGTCATCCTATAATCTCAGTTGTGGTTTACTCCCTAAGTTTAAGTCTAGGCCCGTCCGGTCACCTAGATCCCTTAAACTATGGCTCTGATACCAACTATAACAACCCAACCAGAAACAACAAAATATCAATTTAAATCTTAATAATAATAATCCATGCCAAAGCGGCTCCAAGCGTACACTAACATTTCAAGGTTTGCAAAAGCAACCTATTCACAACTGAGATAATAATAAAAGAATCTAAGATGACGGTTTTCTATCTGATCCCGCTACATCTTCTCTTTCCCTTTATCTTCCCTTCCTAAATCACGCCTGCCTGAAAAGATTTTTAGTTTTGAAAGAGCGAGGGTTAGACCATAGGTCTAGTGAGTCCCCTCTAACAGATAAGCAATAAAAATAACTTTCCAGCAAATTTAAATCAACAGATTTATAAGCACATAAAGATAAAACACGCTACTGACCACACGACCGTCAAAGACGATGTGTCTAACTCGCACTGCCTTAATTTTGGGACACACCCCCAATGGCATAAACGGGTCACACTCCCCGACTTAGGTCACATTTGAAACATATAATGTATGCATACATTTAAACATCAACGATTTAAAACACACTTAAATCATTTCATAATAAACATGTCATCGTAAATAAATCAAAGTTTAAGAAAATTTAAACTTTACATGCTTTCGCCACCAAAAAGGTTTAGTTTAGAAAAACTCACCTGATGTCCTTTGCTCAAATCTTTGCGTCTAATTTTATAGAATCCGAACCAAACCTATAAAACAAGACATTGCTCGGTAAACTCTCGATACATCATATTTTAACAAAGTTGATCTTAACCCCATAACCTCAACGACACTTATTCTCTACAACACTTACCCCATTAGAAAACCATCTTGAAACAAGATGATTTGCAATAAAAGGAAGTGGGCCAATCATCTAATTATTAAAGCCCCAAACACTAACTAAATCTTAGATTCCAAACTGGGCTTCGGCCCACAAAAGCACAAGTCGGGGACCGGATTCTGGTGGTCGACCGGTGTGGTTGTGGCCGGGGTCTAACCCCCCCCCCCCCCCAAACGACCGGTGTGCATGAGACCGGGGTCTCACCCCTCGATGACCGGTGACTAAGCAGAACCGTATTCGACCGATGCTTGAGAGTCGACCAGTGTCCAATGTCGATCGGTGTCCAATCCGAGGACCGGACTACCTCATCGACCGGTATCCCCGCCGAACGAACAACACCAACGAAGGATCGATTTCACAGATTCAACAGGATCACTTTGATTCCAGAAATTAATAACTATTCAACCACTTATTCAATATTCAGATGCAAGAACCCAATTTCAACGAAATTCCAATAATCACATACATACCCAACATCGACTCTTAATAATCTCAAACCCAGAAAGCTCAATCTTCAGAAAATTAACAATAGATACAAATCCCACTAAAAGATTTGGAAAACAATTGCTAAACTCTTACTAATAAGAAGAATGGGATTAGAATTTACCTTTGAAATTGAAGAACACCAAACCTCAGCTTCTTTGCTCTCTTTCGATCGAACCGCCTTCAAACTTTCTCTCCCTATCCCAAAACTTGCCAGCCGCCAACAATAACACTAATTCCTAGGGTTTAATCCCTCATTTCCCCATTTTCATTCTAGACCCCTCTATTAAGGCTTTTTCATTTTCTCACCCTAACTTTAATTCCTTTACTTTTAACCCGGTTATTACACATAGCATTATAATAAAACATTTTGTACACATGTAAAACAATGCGCATGATTTCAATTACACCATAAATATAAATCGATTATATAAGGTTAATCGACATAAAGTGATAGTATACAAAAGGAAAGCAGGAAACGATATAATTTTTTAGACAGATAGACTCAATTATATCATAAATATCACTCAATTATATAATATTGTAATATAATTCTTGTCAAAAGAACAATATTTTTTTTCACAAAAGGACAATTTCTAGGGTCTATTTCTTCCCTATTTGATTTTGTGGGATATATGTGTAAGGGTAGGGCAAGATACCCTAAGATAAAGCTATCTCATTCCCAATAAAATACAAGTGGATCCAAAGAAATCCTTCCAAAACATGTTTTAGACATGAAAATAGAGCACCTTCTAACTATTAATTTTAATAATATACTACGTGTTAGGAAATTTTGACCTAAATTTGTTTGTATATTATGAAATTTACTCGAGAATAATCTCTGAGCTATAGTTACGAAAATCATAATTATTATAAACCTAGAGAAATCAATAGTTTGTGCATTAAAGTAGAAAATGAATACCCCATTAAATGAAAATGATTTTTTTTTTCGAAAAGCCATATTTTATAAATAAAAAAAAAACCAAATCAAAACCAAGCACCAAATCCAAACAAAAGAAACCAACCCTACAGACCCAAACAAATCCAAAACTCAGGCTTGCAAGGGGTAAACCAAACAGAGCTCAACCAAACACAGCAAGACACACCCAAAAATAAAACAGATCAGACAACCGGCCGCAAAGAAAACAAAACAACGCAGCTTATGCCTCGGAACCGAACGAGCCCAAGCAGGTGATCAGTAGCATTCAGCATTGACAACGTTGTTGCAGACTAGAAGGGTCAACGATCCAATCGTTCCAGGCCACGCATCTGCTACGATTTCTTATCATTGATGAAAAGGAAAATGATTGATGGAATTAACTTAATGGTTATGAAATTAGAGTAGTTACAGAATTGGAGGAAAACCCATCAACTAATGCACATAAGTTGATAACTCATCAGTTGGTAAACCTGTACTTGATGACCCATCAGAGGTAAACCATCAATTGTTGTTGCTGACATGTTCCTTTGATAACACCATCTGCCACTGAAGGTAACTTTTATCAATGTTTCTAACATCGATGAACAACCACTTATTTAAACCATCTGATACTAAAATCCATAGTCAGCTCTCTTACATTTCGTTTTTGTTATGAGGCACAAACCTGAGCCCTACAGCACCACCATTATAGGAGTTGCCCCCTTGACCCTGTCACGTGGCACCATCCAGTAATTCCAGGTTCTAACTAACTTGTTCGAGTGTGCACTTCACACCTATTAACCTATTTTACAACTTAGCTAACAATCATATCATTCTCTTTTGAAACCAATTACACAAAATTGACATATGTTTTCACTAAAATAATCACCAACATTACTTAATTTTAAATATCATATATTTTTTCTTACATTAAAATACTATTTAAATTATTTCAAGTATTATTTAAAATGATTTATGAAAAATTAATTAAAATGAAATGACGTGTTTAACTAAAAAGGAAATATAAACCTATCGTGTGTCATTAAAACTATAAATCTACAATTCGTTTTCGAAGTGTTGCATCAAAAGTAAAGTATTTTTATTTTATGAAGGGTTTTCAAATTAAAATTAGGGAATTTAATTAAAATGCCCCAAGTTCGTTTCTGAGTTACTCAAATGCCCAAAACCTTTTCAATTTTGCTCAAATACCCTATAACCTCGCGATTTTAACCCTCGATCGTAGGGTCAATAATTTTTTTTGAAAACCAAACCTTAAGTCCGCGATGGAACCCGGGATCAAGGTGACTCTTGAAAAAAATCAATTTCTATTTATCATTATTTATCATTTAAAAAATAGGGAATTTACTCCATTAGTGAGAAAATCTCATATTTCATCGCGGATGAAATCTCATACATTTCGCGGACCTATTACAAAACAACTATTACATTATGCAATTTCTATTTATAATAAACGGATCGCGGACTTAAAATTCATCGCGGGGGGAAATGGTTCATCGCGGACCCTAATGGCGGACTCCTACTCGATTTTGAAAAAAATTTAATCAACCCCGCGATCGAGGGTCAAAATCGCGGGGTTATAGGGTATTTGAGCAAAATTTGAGAGGTTTTGGACATTTGGGCAAGTCATAACTGAAGTTTGGGAATTTTAATTAAATTCCCTAAAATTATTTATGCTTTTATTAATTTTCATTAAATAAAATATTAATTTACATCCAAAACAATAAAATATCATTACGTTTTATATTATTAAAAACTTTTATCACATTCAAAATACTAAATAACTTTCTCAAATGAGCTAATTTGATGAAAATAACACTTGAACATCTTTTTAGTTAAAAACACTTAATTATACATTTTAAATATATATTTGAAACATAAAACTTGAATAAAGGTAATTATTTTTATTTAATTTGTCTTTAAAATATATAATATAAAACAACATAAACATATTTAGCAAAAACGGGTAGAGTGATAATGAATATATTAAAGCATCTCCACTAGTTATGCTAAAATAAAGATTTTAAAATTTTAGGAGATATTTTGGCTCCAAAACCTATGTTGCAATGTATACTAAAATAGAGAAAAAAAAAAGATAGAAGTTATGAAAATCTCTAAATTTGAAGAAATCTATAGAACTCTATATTATTTTATTTTGAAAGGTAACAATTAATTAAACCAATTAAAAGGAACAAAACCAAAATACAAGTTTTTGCAAGAAGCAGAAACAAACAAAATAAAACAAAAAGGAGATCAAACCCACCTACAAGCTAAAAAAACCCAAAACCCAAAGCAAAAATGATATCCCCAAACGATCCTCACAAACCTAGCTGAACAAAGCTAAAAACAAGCACCAAAGACCCAAGAAAAACGTAAGCAAATACACGAAAAGAAAACGCGCCAAACAACGAAACTTAGCCCCAGGAGTGGCTCTTGGGTTGCAACACTAATTTGCTCCAGAATAAGTGAAACATTTTGTACAATGCGTTAACCATTAAAAGATAAACATTGGATGTCGAAAGCCAGGTCCGATTGTGAAGGAGCCTGATTCGACAACACCACTTTATTACGGTAACTCCAAATCATATAAATAGAAATCCATATGACCGCTTGCCACAAACTTTTTGTCAACGGAGAAAGTGGAGGAAGATCTTCAAGAGAAAAGACGTAGAGAGGACCATGTTGGAGAAGCCAAAGCCCCACCACCCGGAACTATTTTACCCATGCATCCGAGATCTCCTTACACCGAATGAAGCAATGATCGACGGTTTCAATTATGTAAGAACCTCCATTGGAGATCCAATGGAAGTTCTTATATAAAAACCTACTTTTTGTACTTCTTCTTGTCATGTTGTTTTCACTCACCAAATTATGAACATATATAAAAGTCCACAATGATAGTTCTTATAAGAACCTCTTTTATACATCCAATGTATTTTTTAAATAATTATTATATTTTTATAATAAATATTTAATTTTAAAAACAACATAATATCATTTCACGCCAAGTTTAAGGTAAGAACCAAGGTTCTTGTACCATAATTCAAAAGGATGTAAGGTTCTTATAAGAACTCTCTTCAATACTAGTTCTTGTACAAGAACTCAAAAGGATTTAAGGTTCTTATAAGAAATCCTTTCAATATTGGTTCATATAAGAACTCTCTCCAATACTATTCTTATCACGGCCATGTCGGATGATGTACCAATGTGAGATTCTGAACAGGGCCCCTAAAATTTTTGGGGCTCAATTGTACATATAATTTAATTTGTAGCCGATTATATATGTTTTGATTTTCAACCCTTGTTTTACCTCAATCCCTTTGGTCTTCTCCCTCTTATTTTATCCCATTTGGGCAATTGTAATGTTTTGGCATTTAGCCCAATGTCCTAATCTCTTACTTCTTCTATCAGATTTGCTTATTCGTCCATTCCCGATTACAACTGCAAAACTGCACTTCCTTCTCCTTATGTCTTTAATTTGAAAATTGAACTCTCATAGGTGACTAGTCATGTTCATCTTTGTTTTTGCAATAATTTTATGATCGAAGCAACAAGCATGACTCTTTTTAATAATATTTCTATTTCTTGTTCTTTGTTTCTCTCTTTCTTGTTCGACGAGAAATCTCACCTGCAATTTTGTTGACTTCTTTCATTGTGATATTGATCGACGTAGTTTAGAGCATTATAGCCCTTTGATAACTCCAATAAAAGTTGAGATTGAGGGATAATTTGACCCTATAATCGAGCTCAGGTTTCTTGAGAATTTTAGGTAAACAACAGATATAAAACTTCTTTATGCTAATCTTTCTACTTAAAAGACTTATTAGAGAAAGCTGATTATGAAGAACTCATTAAAGATTTTTTTTTCGAACAACGTTACATAATTATTCTATTTAAGTTAATTTTGCATGTTACTACATTTTTTTGTTTTGATTTACAACATTATTCTAATATATAATATATGGTGTGAACTTTTATGTTTTGTCATAATACAAGTATAACAGGATTTCAAAAAGATTGGAACAACCTTGGTTCTTATAAGACACTACCTTTTTTTTATAAAAAAACACCTATGAGGTACCTACCGACTAGAAGTTTGTATCCCATCATTTTTTCTATTATTATTACAGCCTACAACTTTTAGGTGGCGTTTGGTTCGCAGAATGTAATGAAATCTAGTGGAATTGGAATGTTGAATTCCTTTGACCAGATTCCATTCCCTTGTTTGGTTCAAGTTTTTCCATGGATGGAATCTTTGAATTCCAATAAATTCCATGGATATAGGATTTGAACATTCCATCATAAAACCCAAGGATTTCAATGGAATGGAATCTCATATTTTAATAATTCCTAAGTTACCCTTTACCCCAAACTAAATCCTACTGATTTTGGTTATCAGTAGACACCAACTCTCTCTCTCTCTGTAACACCCCGATTTTTTAAAGGTATCATTTCAAGTTAATACAGAAACCGATATATTAAGGAAAAATAAGATATTTGATTTTGGGCTTGAATCCTTGATTTTATAGTCTTGATAGATGAAGGATTCAATTACAAGTCCAACGGTTCTTTCCGGAGCGAAAACGGAGCTATAACGAAGAAGTTATGACCAAATCAGTGTTTGGGCACATTTCTCGCGGTTTGTGAGAAGCACGGGTCGTGCGTTTTCCCTTCACAAAGGCGCACGGGTCGTGCGCTACATCAGAGACAACAGCTCGGGTTAAAAACCTGATTTCAGCCTCATTTCACCCAAAACTTCATTTCTTCATATCTTTTGATCCACAACTCCGATTTGGGTGATTCAAGTTGCTACGGTTTCGTTTTTGAGAGATATTCAAGGATATAGCAAGAGATTGGAAGTCTATTGGAGTATACTAGAGTATTTTTTAGTGGTAAGATTCTCATCTCTCACTATTCATCTTCTTCACCAAAGTTTTCTAGGGTTTCATCCACCCTTTGTTCTCCCTTTCATAGATTGGAGGTTTGTAACCATTTTGGTGAACTAGATGTAATTTTATGGGTAGATTCAAGCTTGGATTAAGGTAATCTTCTATTCTCTTCATTTTTGGAAGTTAGGGTTTCGGTATCAGTTGAGGTATTCATGTATAAGGTTGGGAAACGTTTATTTGTGGTTGATTATGTACATTTATGGTTGGAACCTTGTGGATCTAGGTTTTGGAAGATTTTGTTTGAAGAATCAAGTTCTTCAAGGAAAGCTCTAAGTGGGTAAAATCTAGATTTAGCCAAAATCTTAGAAGGTGAGTTCAAGTTGATTTGTGAAAACGTTGTACATGCCAAAATGTCTATTTTAAAGTGTTTATGTGTTTTACATGAATTATCAACTATCGGATTTTGGTAACTTTTGATTATTGAAATGTTTAGCTTATTAAACTTGTAAATCACCCACATTTGGGATTTGGGGTATTTTGATAAAGGATCACAAATGAATGGGTTTTTGATGATTTATTACATAAATGGGCCTTTGGTTGAAAATACACTTTTAAGTGTTTGTCGGGTTTATGCATCATTCATGAAAGGGGATGTTTTATGAAGTATTACTTGCTCATTTATGTGAGGTACTTGAAATAATGTGTATAGTCTCATTTTATGATTTCCATTCTTATCAGCAGTTAAACTTGGAAATGCATATTTGAAAATAAATGAGTCTTGAGGACATTTGTTCGGTTTAATAGCCCGTTGTGAAATACCGAGTATGATGGCGGTTAATGCGCATCATTTGAGAATTACATGTTTTGAGTGTGTTGGTCATTCAATTGGAGTCATGTACTGTTTAGACTGTAATGCAGTGGATCCATAGGCATATGAGTCGGTCTTTATTATTTAAAAAGAAAATGGGCTATTAATTTTATGTTGGCCATAATTAGTCTTGGGATTTTCGAGGAGATTACGGTGAGGGCTCGTATAGTCCAATACCCAGGCCTGGATCCGCGAGTTAAATTCTGAGCCTGTATTTTATGGGATAATCACTTCCCATTTGTAGCTAGTTGAGACATTGGATCCTCGGGGGAGTTTGGTACGGTTATGTGAGACCGGTTACTAGCCATGGATCGTAAATGTAATCCTAGCGAATGAGCATGATTAGGATCCTCGGGGGCCCTCCCTCACATCTTAGTACAAGTCGGCGTGCTCGTGGCCATGGGTCCTAGTATGGTGAGCTCAATAACTTGGAATGTGGCCTACTTTTGTGTTCCGCCACTAGCCTTGGAATTCGGGATTCCCCCGTCACCGTGAGGTGTTGTTTTGAGGTATTTGATTTTATCCTCGTTTTCAGTGACGTTTGAGATTTGGGTTATCTCCTTATGATATAAGTTTGGAGACTTGAGTTTACTCATATTTTGGTCGTTTGTTTTTATAAAGCTTATTCAAATGTCATTATTTGAGCATTACCATTATCTTCGTTTTGAGTAAGCATTGGATTACATTACTTCATGAAAGAATGTTTTGGCGTGGAGACGTCCATCTATGAAATGCATATTATTGTTAAATGAGTTGTTCCATTATTTCAAAGTAAATCATTTAAAAGGATCATGATTATAAGTTACAATATTTCCATTTTACGTTTTCCTTTATAATCATGATATAAACTCTTGAACTCACTAGGCGTTAGCCTAACCTTTTTATTTGTCGGCATGTGCATCAGGTTTCATCTCGGGATTAGTTCTAGCGACACCGTGGAGTGATGAGTGCTAGTTGTGTGCTCGAAGAAGTGTTTAGCTTGATGAAGTCTTCCGCATTATTATTGGAGATAGCGTTTTGGTATTGGGTTATAGTAACACCCGACTTTAGTTAGTCTTTATGTAAGACTTTAATTATTTTGTTGATGGTTCAACCTAGAAATGTATTTCAATTATGGTCTGGTAGTAAGAGATTTATTATCCTTTAAGGTATTGTTGAAAATTTTTAATTAGTCGCTCTTTCCAAATTTGAGGGTGTTACACTCTCCTCTCTCTCTCTCCTCCCTCTCCTCTCTCCTCTCCCTCTCGCTCTCTCTACTCTCTCTCCTCTCTCGCTCTCTCTCTCCTCTCTCTCTACTCTCTCTCTCTACTCCCTCGCTCTCTCTCTCCCCTCTCTCCTCTCTCTCTCTATCTCCCTCTCCTCCCCTCTCTCTCTCTCCTTTCTCTCTCTCTCCCCTCTCTCTCTCCTCTCTCCCCTCTCTCTCCTCTCTCTCTCTCTCTCTCCTCTCTCTCTGTATGCATCATTTATGTGCTAAAATAATCAAAGCAATTTTAGTTAAAAATTAAATTATTTAATGACTATTTCATTAAAGTAATTTTTGTTTAAAAAAATTAAAATAATCAAAAAGGGTATTTTGGTCATTTACCAAAATTCCATTCCAATTCCGAAGCTACAATCTGTGAACCAAATAGAAAAATTCCAATTCATTTAACAGATTTCATTCCAATTCTGTCAACCAAACAGGTGGTCAAACCTGACAACTTTTCATTCCAATTCCTTCAAAGTTAAATTCTTTTGACATATTTCATTCCTTCCAAAAACATTCTGCAAACCAAACGCCCCCTTAAGCTTGTGTGTGTAATTGACTCAAATAGCCTAATTTTCCTCCCTTTTTCACCTCCTAGCCATTTCTCCTCCCATTTTATGAAAATAGCCCTACGTCCACCACCACAATTGCAGACCTAGGCCCACCTCCGCAATTGCAGACCTACATGACACGTGTCACTCTCCCGTAAACCTGACGATTTTTTAAGATTTTTTTTTGTATTAAATGCGTGTAACGTCCCACACCCCCACCTACCTTTCTCTTCTTTATTCTATATAATATATATCTCAATCCCTCCATCTCAAACCCCACAACTTTATTTTTATATTAAATGCGTGTAACCGGTTCCCACACGTGTCACATAGGTCCGCAATTGTGGAGGTGGATCTGCCAGAGGGTGTTATGTCGTGTGGCAGTTGGGTTTACGGGAGAGTGACACGTGTCACGTAGGTCCGCAATTGCGGAGGTGGACCTAGGTCCGCAATTGCGGGGATAGACCTGCCAGAGAATGTCCTGCCGTGTGGCAGTAGGGTTTACAAGAGAGTGACACGTGTCACGTAGATCCGCAATTGCGGAGGTGGACCTAGGTCTGCAATTGCAAGGTGGACCTAGGGCTATTTTTGTAAAATGGGGGGAGAAATGGCTAGGAGGTGAAAAGGGGAGGAGGGATTAGGCTATTTGAGTCAATTTCCTTTTTTTTAAATATTTACGATATTTGATAATTTTTTAATTAAATAAACTCTAATTTTTGTCCAAGTTTGAAAATGGGACCTAAAGTTTGATAAGTCTATAAAACATCATTATGGTTTTCATTTTGCTTTGATAATAGTCCCTAATCACTAACTCCGGTAAAAATGTCTGTTAAAATAAAGGGCATTTCTATCTTTTTATCTATTTCTATGTTGTCCATATCCATTAATTAATTAATTATGGTTTTTATGTTTTTTATTATAGAATTATCAAAAAAAATTATTTATGTAAAAGATTATATTTATATTTAATATTATACAATATATATATATATATATATAGTCTTAGGTTCATTTGAGAAATAGTAAATATATGAGAAATAGAGAAGTAATCATAGTCATTCATATGGTCAAGATCGGATCTGACTAGTCAAATATTGCGGCTTTGACTGGTCAAAAGTTGCGGCTATTCCAAAAATAGGACACTTTCGTAATTTTTACAAAATACACGGGCTGTGTTCATATATGAACATGTATAATTCACATATGAACTATATGTTCATATATGAATCAGTGTAATTCACATCTGAACTCTTTTAACTGATTCATATATGAACTAATTAACTGATTCATGAATTAATTAACTGTAAGTTCATATATGAATCAGTTGAACTAATTAACAGATTCATAAATGAACTAATTAACTGATTCATATATGAACGTATAGTTCATATGTGAATCATATATGTTCATATATGAACTCATCCTACGTATTTTACGAAACTACCCCTCTACCTTCTATAGACCATGCAAATAATTATCCGGTGCTTCGCGGTCAAAGCCGCAAATGTTGACCAGATGAATGACTAAGATTACTTCTCTATTTCTCATACATTTACCATTTCTCAAATGAATCTCTCCCTATATATATATATATATATATATATATATATATATATATATATTAGTTTCTCGTTTGAACCTCCCCCTACCCTATATAAATTAATATACATATATACACACATCATCGCAGAGTCATCAGTCATCATCTTCATACCAAAACTCAAAACCATTCCTCCCACAACCAAACCCACTCCTTCCAAAAAACGAAACCCCCTCCTTCAAAGAAACAAAACTCAAATCTTTGATGAATAGGGATCGACGGTGCCCAAAGGAGATGATTGGTGGTGACCGGTGATGGAGAGGTGTAGGGGAGAGATGGTCACCTTACAAACACACACGAACGAAATCTCATAGGGGTTCAACGGGGGAGGAAGGGTTCACCGTTGGTGGTGGATTTCATGATTTTGTAGGAGATTGAGATGTATGAGAAGAAGGGGGATAGGGAGGAGTAACCGATGATGGTACTTGGTCGGAGTCGGTCCAGCCTTTGAGCGGTAGTGTGTGTGTGTTTTGTGTGTTTTTGCAACGAGTTGGATGTTTGGAACGGATGAAGGGTATTAAGTTGGTCGGAGATGGTGACCGGAAAATGGACGAAGGGAGAGATCGGAGGGAGGAAGATGCATTCGTTCCTGTGTATATATATCTGTGTGTACCTATATATAATATAATTAATAAGTAATATAATATATTTTTTAATTTAGAAAAAAAAAATAATTAATAAAAAGACAGAACTATCCTTTATTCTAACGGATATTTTTAACAGAGTTAGTGATTAATGATTATTTTCAAAGCAAAATACAAACAACAAGGATACTTTCTAGACTTATCAAAGTTCAGGTCTCATTTTCAAAATTTTCACTAAACCTCGAGGACCAAAATTAGAGTTTACTCTATATAATATTAAACTAAGGGTATATTCTTTCCATAAAAGAACCAACTCTTCTAAAACTAAAATATTAATAGAGAACCTGATTTTTAAAATAAAATATATTTAGATGGGCTAAATGTATAAAATAGTAATTTATTTTTATAAATTTCCTTATTATAGTATTGTACCTTTATTTTTTCTTATTACAACAATATACTTTTAAATTATTTCTTATTAGGACATTTATTTTGAAAAATCTATCAATGGGTAACTTGTTACTTTTTAAACCGGTTAATCACATCTTTTTTTGCTTACATGACTTAAATAAGTTAACGTAAATGACACATCATTCTGATTACGTGTCATAAATAAAAAAAACATCTTTCAATTTTTTAATAATTTTCTCACTATCTTTCCCGATTATTTATATCCGCCCAGATTATGTTTTTTTTATCCCTCTCTTTAAAAAATCTTTTCAAATAAAATTCACTTTTATTTATTTGTTGCAAATTAAATATACTAGAGTAACATAGTTTTTAAACAAAGATGATATATATATATATATATATATATATATTTTTTTTTTTTCAAGATAAATAATTTATTTGTAAAAGACGTACGACTTCATTTCTATTATTAAAAACAATACATATTTCAACATTTTTTATTAAAAGTTAGGGATATAAAATGTCTTTTATAAATCTTTTTAATATTGTTGTATTAATAAATAATTAATTTTTTTTAATTAATTTTTTTTAATTAATTTAATATATTTATTAAATAATATGTCAAGTATAATTTTTTTGAAACAAATATATCTTTCTTTTTAAGATAAATATTTTGTTTGTAAAAAACTAACAATTCTTATTTTTCTTGTCTAAAAAAAATACATTTTTAGTATTTTTTTAACAAGTCTTCTTAATATTGTTAATATTAAGGAATACTTTAGATTCTTTAATTAATTTAATATATTTATTAAATAATATGTAAAGTTAATTTTTTTTTGAAAATACAATTTTATAATAAGAAATGTCAAACAATAATATATTTAACCTAAACAATGATATGGTGTGAAAACCGATAACCTGTGTCATATTATTTTAATTTAAATTAAAAGGTTACCTATGATATAATGGGTAAATTATTCAAAATACAATTCTTAAAAAATAATTTAAAAATATATTATTGTAATAAGAAAAACTAAAAGTACATTATTATAATAAAAAAATTTATAAAAATAGGTTACTATCACTCAATAAACAAAATAATTGATAAACAAAATAATTGATAACATTTATAAAATTTAAACCAGATTTTTCCAAACAATAAAATCAAAATGTTGACATTTTTGACATGGTGGTCCTTGGTTAACTTTGGATTTACATATAAAAACTTGTGTTCTTTTTCTTCTTTCTGACAAATAGTTTTGACATTAATCTATCATCGTTGCTTAGAGCATCCACAGTGTACGTGTTTTTCATCAAGTTTTTCCATAACTTTTTTCTTACACATTATTGTCACCTCAACAACTTAAAAACCTTTATATACCTCCACTATGTGGAAAACTTCACCCAAGTTTTTTCATTACTTTTTTAAACTATTCATGGTCCCACTATTTTAACTTTATATCATTTTTATTTTTATTTATAAAAATAAATACATTAAAATTCATACAAATACATATTTATTTATATCAAGAAAATATTATTAATTTAATTATGTATTTAAAAATTTAGCTAGGTAAAAATAAAGAAAAAAAGTTATTTTAAAAGTATGTACAATAAAATTAATAAAAATTAGGTTATTAAGAAATATATAAAAGTTGTATAAAAAGTATGTAAAATAAAAATTAAAAAAATTTAAACTTAAAAGTATGTATAACCGAAAATAAAAATTGGGTCATTAAGAAATCTGTTAGAATTATATAAATATGTCAAATTTGAGATATTATTTTAAAAATATAAAAATATAATTACTTTCATTATGTATTTATTTAATAATTATATTTAAATAGGATTACTTTAAATATATTAATAAATAAAATTGGTTAATAAATAAAATTGATTAAATACGAAACTTTATAAAATTATATAAAGTTAAATCTGATTAAATACGAAAAAGCTACGAAAAAACAGGTCGTAACGACACGACCTATGACGAAAAACCTCATTTGAAAAACCTCTCCACTATGTGAAAAACCTCAAAAGGAGGTTTTTGCTTTTAGAAAAACCTCCTGAAAAGCTCCCAAAAAGCTTCCTACGAGCACACTGTGGATGCTCTTATTATATTCAAACTCAATTTTTTAATACTTTTTAAAAGAACTATATATTTATGACTTCAAAATTGTTTATTAATATATTTTTAATATTTTTTAAAAATTTGTTTATTAATATATTATAGTGGAATGTAATTTATAAATAATATCTAAAGCTGACATGACATTTAAGAAATTGTGATAGAATTTTGTATTGTAACCGATGGTGTGTACACATCAAATATTAACTGTTACATATTTTTTTCCTGTAAAGAGTTAGGTTCTTCTTTTCTGGGTGACATTTTCTATAACGTACATAACTCAAACATAGATGAACCTATAAATTTTTTCAAGTGGGTCTATCATTTGACCATAAGTAGTGGTGGATCCAGAAACTTAGGTGACTGGGTCCCTGAGGTATAAAAAATTCCGAAACCGAATAACGCACCCAAACCAAAACGATTTCGGGTTATTCGGTTTGTGGGTTAAATAGTTCGGTGACCAAATAAGGTAAATTTCGATTTCGATTATTTTTTACCATATTGGTTAGCAAAGCATACTATTATTTAATTTATATAATTTCCTTATAGATGGATCGAATTGAACATATATAAAATTAAAATAACAAGAAATTGAAATATATTTAACAAAATCGTCAACCAACGCGCTATCATAGTAGCATGATTGCAAGAACTAGTGGTAACAATACACGGACAGAACGACTGACAAGCAAGAGGGTAGGGGGTTTCGTTAAATCGGAATAGGCCACTGGGGAGAACCGTCGAAAATGATTGGGGGAAACTAAGCACATAACAGTAAAAAAAAAAAAATTACTTACAAAATTTTAACTTTTTTACATATGATTAGGGGCCTTTCCCCCCACCTTTTTTACAAAATTTTAGTCTAGTGTCGATGTAGGATGAGATGTCATGGATTATTCTACCTAGCTCTTATACGACTTCTTCAGTTTCACATAAAAGTATATACAAACTCGTAGATTCAGTATTACATCTTCACAGACTTCATAGCCATCACTTTGATATCATTTGTAACATTTAAAGTCGAAACCGATAAACTAGCCTAATAATATTCAAATTAAATTAAGAAAATCGTGGTGTTTATTACCATCATATTAAAAAATTTAGAAAATATGGTAAAAAAAAATTTTGGGAAAGGGTATCCTGGGCCTTTGGCCCAGACTAATCCCTTGGCAAAGAAACCGACTGCGAAAGCATGCAGCCCTGAGGTTAAACCCAGTGGCCACAAAGTTGCGAATGCAAGGAATCGAACCTAGGTTGAATGCTATGAACTCCCCAGGTGATTACCGCTACACCACAAGCCTTGTGGTTGAAAATATGGTAAATTGCGTGCAAAAAGATGATTACTTTTAATCAAAATTTTCATTTCAATGAAGATACTTCTAAAATCAATGTTTTAGGCGTCTATGACACTGAAAATACACATTTTATAATACAGGTAATTGTCTTTTGAATTATTTGTATCCACATGTACATATTGTTCAGATGAACATTTACCAGGGTGTTCCTTAGTTTTTCATTTTTTTGCGGTTTTCCCTAAACCTGACCCTATATATATATATATATATATATATATATATATATATATATAGGGTGAGGATATTTTGTTAACAATAAAAATGTTATTAACTTTGTGAACCTAAAATAGCCAAAAGGAATGCATCTTAGGGTGTTGTTGTAATTGTGTGTATAATTAATGATAAAGGGTAGAAAGGGAAATCCTAATTTGGACAATATTTGATCTAGTTATTTGGGAGTTACAAAAATCAATGTTCCATTATTCTAGCTAGTGGTTTGATTTCAAAATTTTGTCTATAATAAATTACATGCTAAAATCGTATGAACATCCCAATAATCCAAGTACCTAGTGGTTTGTTTTCAAATTTTTGTCCATATTCATCTTAATTCCCAAATCACATGAACATTACAACAAATGAACGCCACAACATCCACCGACATTATGAATTCCGGGCTCCTTAACGACGTCGATAGATGTACGTTTGTTGAAAATTTATCATATATGGAAACAACAACATTGGATGAATCCAATGGAAATCAACTCAATAGGAATGAGCACCAAAACGAAAGCAGCGGTAATTGCAATGTGGATATAGTCGAATCGAATAACAAATTTTGTGTTGGTAAGTTTTTTTGAATGATTTCGAGTTCTTTTGATTATTTAGTTTTTCTCAACCATTAATGAACATATGGGAACAAATAATTAAACATCCTATAAGATCCGTGTCTCCATCGTTGATCACATAAGTTCATACGTAAAATATATTTTTACAATTTATGGAGGAGTTAGGTGTGTGTAGTGTTCATCCATGTGTTCATTAACATATGGGAAACAACTGCACACATTGATCATATGTGAACATTACTGTAAATGGATGTATCAAACCATCCTTCTTCACATGGTTTCATGGCCATTTTTTTTTAACTTTTTTGGTTGTTGACATTGTGATTTTGTTCAGGGAACCAAAATTTTTTAAAGCACACATGATGCAAGTTGTTTCATGCATGTTCATTACCCAATTGGGTGATATTCGTTATTTGTTAACTTATTAATCATTGTTGAACCAAGATTAGACACTGTTTATTAAGACAATGTTCGACTTGTTCATCCATGTGTTCAACAAATTATGTTCATCCATGTGTTCATCCTCGTATGGGAACACCTAGGATTATAACCTAATTCCCAGTGTATATTGACTTTCTATGAAAACTTATCTTGAAGTTTTAGAACATTGGGTGTTTATTGTTCATATGTGTTCATGTTACGAGCTTGGGTGTTCATGTTACCAGATTGGGTGTTTTAGAACATTACATTACGAATTGTGGAACAATCGGCAATTACGAATCTTTTGGATGAGACATTAATGGAGAAGAATAATGACATAAGATTTTATTGATATTTTTTCCTAAACTACCTTTATCACTATGGTTCACTCTCAATTATTCATTAATTCTATATTTAATAAGGCTTTTAAAAAATATCCAATATCAATCATTGATTTCCAAGATCAAGGGCTTGGATTGGTTCATAAAGTTAATACAAAAAATGTGATTAACAAATGAATTGGACCTTTTATATATAGAGAGAGGTGTTCAAATGCAACCCTTTTTAATGGTGCAACCCACCTATCTACCACTCATTTTGTTTTCACCTTTTTAATTAAAAAATGTGAAAATAAAATGAGTGGTAGATAGGTGGGTTGCATGGGTTGCACCATTAAAAAGGTTGCACAATAACTCACCCCCTCTCTCTCTCTCTCTATATATATATATATATGTGTGTGTGTGTGTGTGTGTGTGTGTGTGTATGCAAAGGATCGTGTGAGATGTTGAGTTAACAGTTAGAAGCGTGAGAAGTGGATCTAAACCGTTGATCACTTTTAATCTCAAGCCCTCCCATGAATTGTGACTTATAAGGAAATTGATCTGGTGTATCTTATCTCGGTGCATCTCATCCTAATGTGCGTCTATTTCTCACGCTTCTCACCATTAACTCAACTTCTCACCGGAACCGAAACCTATGTGTGTGTGTGTATATATATATATATATATATATATATATATATATATATATATATATATATATCGATAGATAGATAGATAGATGACAGAGATAAAGAGAGAGAGTCAAGTTCATACGAGAACGGTAACCAAATAAGAAAACGATCAAATCACATGTGATTTTACACTGAAATCAAGTGTAAAATCACATGTGATTTACGCGACTTTGGCTGCAGGCTATGTCTCTGCACATCTTTGCATTGACCATTAGTGTAAATTCACATGTGATTTTGACCATTTTCGTGTTTTCACATTTGGTTACTGTACTCATCTGAACCTATATATATATATGGGTCTAATCAAATAAGAACTAACTAGTCCGTGATAACTATGGGATCCAATATGAGCCAATCATTTTTTACAATTAATTTACTTTTCTAATTAATAATAAAGGGTATATTTGTAATTTTATAATTTATATATATCAACTCATCATAATCTACTTTTGAATTCATGCGTCCCCCCTTTTTGAATTAATTCAAATCCTTAACCAAAATAACAAGAAATTCTATTTTTATCTCATCAAACCAAAAATCAACCCTAAATAGAAGCCATTGTGATTAACAAGCTGTTTACAATGTGACTGCAAAATTCTCTAAGAAGCAGCTACCATCATGTTGTTCCTTATTCTTTGGTTTTATCGAATGGATTTTTCCCGACCATCAATGGGTTTTTCTCTCATCCTCCAGAAAACATCGATGACGACCACCGATTTTTGATTTTTGAAATGGTGCCACCAAAACCCAGATCGATCTCAAAGAATCTAGACGACAAACGATGCACCAAATTTCCGGATCTATCTCGAAGAAACCTAGACGATGCACCAAAAATCCAGACCGATCTCAAAGAAACCGAGATGATGAACCAAAAACCCGGATTGATCTCGAAGAAACCCATACGATGCATCAAAAACCCGGATCAATCTCGAAGAAACCAGATAGTGCAACATCGATCCCGAAGAAACTCATACTATTTTTATCCTTATTTGGTTTTCATAATTTGAGATTTTTATCCTTACTTTGTTTTCATAATTTGAAAATTTTATCCTTCTATGATATTCGTTTTTTTGTTTAGATCTTGGTGGATCACAGTGTGATTACGGGTTTTAAACAGTGGATCACAATGTATCACAATAGTATATCTTCTTTTAACATTGTGCATCTACGTGTATCACAATGTGCATCTTAGGATATCACAGTGTATTTTGTATGACCGTAGGTATCATAATGTATTTTGTATCACAGTAGATATCACAACATTTCTTATTTTGTATCACAGTAGGTATCACAACATTCTTATTTATTGTCGTTATTTTCGATGTTTACAAAAGGTTTCACATTGTGCATCATGTGGTCACCAGAATAATGTTTGCCGGAATAATGTGCACCAGAGAGAGAAGATTTCTAAAATACCTAACATGCCCTTTTATTAAAATTTTAATTAAAATTACCAAAATTATTATTTTCCTAATTTATCCTCAGATTTGTAGTTAAAATTGGATTTCACGATTACCAGAAATAAATGAGTTATTCCTTGAATGACCCCATATATATATGGGAAATTAATTAAACTAACCATTTCAGAAAATCGACTTTACCTCCTAGCCATTCTCTTTCTTAATTTATTAAAATAGCCCATAAGTTCGTGAAAGGTGTTCGTATATACGAACACATCCTTAAATCTGATAAATCTGACATATGTTCGTAATATACCTTCGTATATACGAACATAATTTAAAAAGTCAAGAAAATTTTATAACTTGGTGAAATTGGTTCTGGGAAATGAAATCAGTTTAAAATTTTACCTTTTTGGCCCCTGATCGTAAAATTGGTGAGTGATACGAACATGTGAAATTTACAATTTCGGACCCTGTTCGTATATATCATGTGATATACAAATAATCAGAATTTACAATTTTGGTCCCTGGTTCGTGATTCTTTATTTACGATCTAAATGAATTGAAATAAAAACCAAGTTACAATTATGACCCCTCATCTTTGGAACATTAATCAAAAAATTTACACTTACGGCCCATCTTCGTGCACTATGTTCGTGTATCACGAACATGTTAATTCAAATAAAAAGAAAGTTACAATTTTTGCCCCTCATCTTTGAAGCATTAATCAAAATATTTACAACTTTTGCACTACTTCGTGGAATATTTTGATTAATGCTTCAAAGATGAGGGGATAAAATTGTAACTTTCCTTTTATTTGAATTAATATCTTCGTGATACACGAACATAGTGCACGAAGATGAGCCATAAATGTAAATTTTTTAATTAATGTTCTAAAGATGATGGGCCATAATTGTAACTTTGTTTTTATTTCAAATCATTTAGATCGTAAATAAAGAATCACGAACCAGGGGTCAAACTTGTAAATTATGAATATTCGTATATCACATGATATATACGAACAGGGTCCGAAATTGTAAATTTCACATGTTCATATCACTCACCAATTTTACGATCAGGGGCCAAAAAGGTAAAATTTTAAACTGATTTCATTTCCCAGGAACCAATTTCACCAAGTTATAAAGTTTTCTTGACTTTTTAAATTATGTTCGTATATACGAAGGTATATTACGAACATATGTCAAATTTATCAGATTTAAGGATGTGTTCGTATATACGAACACCTTTCACGAACTTATGGGCTATTTTAATAAATTAAAGAAGAGAATGGCTAGGAGGTAAAGTCGATTTTCTGAAATGGCTAGTTTAATTAATTTCCCTATATATATATATATATATATATATATATATAGAGAGAGAGAGAGAGAGAGAGAGAGAGAGAGAGAGAGAGAGAGAGAGAGAGAGAACATGGTTAAAATAAGAAAACATGAAAATGGGCAAATCTCATGTAATTATGCACTGAAATCACATATGCTTACGGAACATGGTCAACGCAAGGTCAAATTCGCATGAGTCATATGTGATTTTACATGTGATTCTAGTATAAAGTCACATGTGATTTGACTATTCATGTATTCTCTTATTTGATAGTTATTATCGTTTCAACCAAATGAAAATTGAGTTTTCATTTGAACTTTTTTTTTTCTCTCTCTATATATATATAATATTACACTTCTCGCCTTCTCACATGATCCTTTATATATATATATATATATATATATATAGTGGAAGAATATTTTGCAACTCTTGAAAAGGTTGCAACCCTTGCAACCCACATCTTAACCGTCGGATTCATGATCGACGGTTATTTTATTTTTATTTTTCTTTTTTTTAATTAAAAATATTGGGCCCCATATCTGTTGTAACCGTCGATCATGAATCCTACGGTTAAGATGTGGGTTGCAACCTTTTCAAGGGTTGCAAAATATCCTACCCCTATATATATATATATATAATAATGCTAATGACACCTTTTTTAGTGTCAAAATTAAGTTGTTGATATTGACATGTATAAAAAGAAAATTAATGCATTTAACAATACATAGGTGCATTTAACCCACCCATGTGTATATATATATATATGTATATATATAAATACAGTGGAAGGATATTTTGCAAGCCTGAAAAAGGTTGCAACCCTTGCAACTTACATCTTAACCGTTGGATTTATGATCGGCGGTTACAATAGATATGTCGCCCAATATTTTTAATTAAAAAAAACAAAAAAATAAAAATAAAATAACCGCCGATCATGAATCCAACAGTTAAGATGTGGGTTGCAAGGGTTGTAACATTTTTAAGGATTGCAAATAAAACAAACCCTATAAATATAATCATTTATATATATGTATATATATATAGGGGTGGTTTCAATTGGAAACCATATTAGATTGGAAACCGTCAATTTCATTGGTTAAATTAATGAAATTAGTTCATAAAAATGTTTAATATGATCAAGTTGTTTCATATAATTCTCTTATTAATGAAATTGTTTCATATATTTGTGGCTTTTATGTAGTTCCATCTATTTTTCTAATTTTGATGAAATTGTTTCATGTATTTTCGCAGTCTGATGAATTTTTTTCATTTTTACATGAAAAACATAAATATATGCAACAATTTCATCAATAAAAGAATTATATGAAACAATTTCATCAAATTAAACAATTTCATTAACTTAACCAATGAAATCGAGGGTTTTCACGGTTTTCAAAATTAGAGTGATTTCCATTTGATCGCTCCTATATATATATATATATATATATATATATATATATAATATAATCATCTAATGAATAAAAAGTGTTTTAAAGAGTAATTAGTAGGTGGGATTGGATCATTGGAAAGCCTTTCTTTGGGTTTGGCATCCGAAAATAAGAAGAGTGGGCACGTGCGACTTGGGTATTAGTAATCTAATCAGACCACACCATTTTTTTCTTCTGCACAACATACAAAGAAGGCAATAATTTGTCATCATCATCATCAAAACTATACAACAAACATAGAAATACTACTACTTACTTACTACAATTATATATCAAACAAACCACTTATCCCATCTTCTACTTTTCTCTCTCTCTCTCTCTAAAAGAAACATCATCCATCCCTCCATCCCTCTGTAACTGTAAGTAAGTAAAACATTCTGTAGAACCACCAGCAGCAGCATCTGCAGATTCTCACCCACATTCTCTTCTTTTAAGGTTTCCTTTTCTACACATTTCCTTTCGTTGTCTTTTCTCTAGCTAGCTAGATATGTGAATGTGAATGTGAATGTGAATGTGAAAGAAAGAAAGAAAGAAACCCCCTGCAAAAAATGGCCCATAGATTCTTATCACTCACTCCTTCTGATAGAGCTGTTCAACAGGTCCCTATTCTTCTCCCCCTCCTCCTTTTTCAATCTTTAATGCTTGCTATCTTTCCTTCAATTTCAATCCTTACCTTTTTTCATTTCATTTCATCTTCATCTTCATCTTTTTTTTAAAACCCCTTTTTGGTTATACAAATGGGTGCTTGATTTGTTCATGTTTTAGGTAGGTGTCATGGGTTTCTCAAAATCTTTTGGAAAAGAAGCCTTTTTCAGGCTTAATTACCTTCAAAAATCAAACTTTTACCCAAAGGTTTTTGATTTTTCCAAATTTAGATGATGATGCTACATGGGTTTCTTCGAAAAAAAGAAATCTTTAAATCACCTCTAAACTTCAACTTATACCCCCAAATGGGTGTCTAATTTTTTCAACATTTTGGTAATAAACACAAGCATGTTTCCTTTTTTTACTTGTAAAGTTGTTATACAGGAATCCCAAGTTTCAGTCACACACATGTAGACAAAATATTTGTGATGTTGACACTCGAAAGATATAAACTTGTGGATGAAATTGCATTTGGGGGTTTGCCTTTTTTGAAAAGTTTCCCCATTATATCAAGCAAATCAAGAATTTAGCCCCCTTGCCTACTTTGGCTTTTAGAAATGTTGGCATCCATTCTATCTTCAAAAGATGAACTTGAAATGCTAGATTCGGTTATCAATTATGGAACTTAGATCAAGGTTTTGTAATGATCATATATATAAGCATTTGATGTTTTGAACTTAATATGGTAAAGAGAATCTTTGATTTGAAGCAGGCGATTGTGGCTTTACGGAAAGGGGCATATATTTTGAAGTACGGTAGGAGAGGAAAGCCGAAACTATGCCCGTTTAGGATATCCACGGTATGCCTTTCGCGAAAGATTACTTCGAATGTGTCCTAAATTTACTAGCAGTATATCCCACTCAAAAGCAGGATTCGAATGTATACCGATCTATCCTCAGTCCCAAAGGGTAGAAACGGTATATCGCACTCGAAAGTAGGGTGTGGAGGTGGGATCTACACAGATTTGTCCTCTGGTCCCAAAGGGTAAAAACCTTGGGGCCAAACAGTATATCCCACTCAAAATCAGGGTCTGGATGTGGGATATATATATATATATATATATATATATACACACACACACGCAGACCTGTCCTCTAACCAAAAGGGTAAAAATCTACCGGACAGTACGGTATGGAGTTGAGATCTACACAGATTGGTCCTGTGGTCCCAAAAGCAAAAACAATGTATCCCACTCGAAAGCAGGGTCCGGAGGTGGGATCTATATAGATTTGTCCTTTGGTCCCAAAGGGTAGAAACGGTAATATCCCACTCGAAATCAGGGTCTGGAGGTGGGATATACCCAAGGGGTAGAACGACTGTTTCATGATCTATGTTTTACCATCCCGTTAAATTTTATGTTAGTACCATTTGTTTTTATTAAACTTCGAATCCCATTCGGGGTTTCAGGATGAACGAACTTTGATGTGGTTTTCTGGCAAGGAGGAAAAACAACTGCAACTAAGCTCGGTTACGAACATTATTCGTGGCCACGGGACTGTAAGTTTCTAAAAGAACGGAATGAAAAACGTTCTCTTTATCGTGTTTTTTGTAGCATATTACAATCCATCGTGTTAAATTTCAGAGGAAACTTCAACCAGAAAGAGAATGCCATTCATTTTCCCTAATATACATCAAGAACCAAGCTCACTGCTCCCTTGATCTGGTGGGTTTGACTTATTAATCGACGTTTTTCTGATTGTTAGACTTTTCGATTCTTCGATTTAGATTAGATCTTGATGGGGGTTTTTTTTCCAGATATGCAAAGATAAAGTGCAGGCAGATTCATGGTTTTTAGGCCTGAAAGCTTTGATATCAAAGTGTCGAGATTTCGGGCAGTCTGAAAACCGAAGAGGGGTTCAAAGTTGCGGAAACAGTCCCACGAGTTTTATCCGAAGAAAATACAATCTGGGACTCTCGAAAGAAACCACGAAAATGTCTCAGGTTATTATACCTGCTTCTATTTGTATGCTATTGCCTACTCTTTGAGGTCGGGGTCAGTCTTGCGTACATCTTACCCCCCTGGACCGCACCTCCGGGAATATACCTGGCTCGTGTGGTTTGGTTTACTAAGTTTCTGATTGCAGTCAAACTTACGAACATTATGTGGAAAGTAACGTATCGTTTTTTTTCCGGACTTGAAGGTGCGCAGCGTATGTGGGAGCCCTGTTCCGTCGTTGTCGGATCGGTGTTTCTCTGATGGCCTCTCGCTTTCGTCCGATAGTTTTTATTCGCGATCGAGTTTATCGAGCGGGCATAATTTGACCGATGGGGTAGTCACGAGTTCTCCTTGCGTCAAACCGGAAGAACTGAAAAAGAACCAGAAAACGCTTAGCCGGTTTGTTGCACCCTCCGTTGAGCCCAAAAAAAACAAATTGACCGATGTTTTGATATGGGGAGAAGGTGTCGGAAATGGACCGTTGGGCGGTGGTGTCAACGGCCACCGAAACGAAACACAGTGTGATGCATTGTTGCCGAAAGTTCTTGATTCAGTCGGCATGTTAGATGTCGAGAATATTTGTTTGGCCGGAAAGCGTGCTGCTTTAGTGACTAAACAGAGTGAAGTTTACTGCTGGGGTGACGGAAAAACGGGAAGGCTTGTGGACGGCATAAGTTTCCCGAAAGAAGTTGAATCACTTGCCGGAGTTGGTGTGAAATCGGTCTCTTGTAGCGAATATCAAACCTGTGCTGTAACTTTTTCCGGCGAACTCTATTCATGGGGTGACAACGGCTCCGGTGAAAGTATCCGGTGGCTGCCGCACCTGGTTTCCGGCGGTTTAAATGGGATTAGCGTATCGAAGGTTGCGTGTGGGGAATGGCACACAGCCATTGTTTCTACTTCCGGTCAGCTGTTCACTTTCGGGGATGGGACTTTCGGTGTTCTTGGTCATGGAAATTGTCAAAGTTTGACTGAACCGAAACAAGTCGAATCTCTCAAAGTGATGTCCGTGAAATCGGTCGCCTGTGGGCCGTGGCACATGGCAGCGGTTGTCGGGACCACCACTGGTCCGTGTAAATCAAGTACTGCGGCCGGGAAATTGTTCACGTGGGGTGACGGGGATAACGGACGACTCGGTCATGGCGATCACGAGACGAAACTCAAACCGACGTGCATCGTTCGGCTTGTCGATCACGAGTTCGTTCAAGTATCTTGCGGAAGAATGTTGACCGTCGGATTAACGAGCACTGGTGTCATTTACACAATCGGAAGTTCCGTCCACGGACAATTAGGAAACCCGCAAACCCGAAACCACTCGTTGACCCTCGTTCAAGGCAAGCTAAAGTTCGAATTCGTCAAAGAAATAGCATCGGGATCGTATCACGTTGCCGTTTTGACCTCGAAAGGAAATGTTTACACATGGGGCAAAGGAGCAAACGGGCAGTTAGGCGTCGGTGATACAGAGGACCGAACCACACCAACTTTGGTCGAGTCCTTGAGACACTGGCAAGTCCAGGCCATCAGCTGTGGGTCGAGCTCAACGGCTGCAATTTGTGCACACCGGTCGATAACTTCCGGTTTCGATATATCGGTTTGTCGAGGATGCAATATCGAGTTCGGGTTTATGAAGAAGAAACACAACTGTTACAATTGTGGCCTCTTGTTTTGCGGTATTTGTAGCAATAAGAAAACAAAAAACGCATGTTTGGCACCGGATGAGACCAAATCCTTTCGGGTTTGCGATTCTTGCTTCAAATGCCTTGAACAGAACGGGTCAAACTCGGGTCAACTATTGAGGATCGAAGATCTTACTCCAAGACCATTAATGATCAAAACATTCTCGGAAGAAACCGTTGACCAGTCTACGGTAACTTCGATATGGAACAAAACAAGAGAGAGAAACCAGGTGGGTTCAGGTTTGGGTTTGAGTTTGGGTGTGGATTTGGACTCTGGTTCGTCGTTAATGAGTCGAGCGCCTAGGTGGGGCCAAGTTTCTTCTCCCGCGTCTTTTCGGAAGCATGGTAACGAAGAGACATCACGGAACAATCTGAACGTTGACTCTTGTATTTCTACGACCGTCAAACATAAAAGAGCGAAGGACATAATTAAGGCACTGACATCACGGGTAATTTGTCTTCTATAGCGTAACTTGTTAGGATCGATAAGCACATACACAATGAACATAACGAAAAACATCAAACATATAGAATAAATGTACTCCAGGACATGTCAGAACAAAAACTTGTACCATGTTTGGTGCGACATTTAGACCCGGACAAGACAAGGCTGAGTGGGACAAAAATGCATTTTTTATCCACCAAAAATAGGTGAAACAAGAATCAGGGAGATGAGACAAGATTGGTAAATTACTACATTAACCATGTCAAATTGAAGCCCTAAAAATATGATCGAAATTAGGCTCCGTATACAAGTCTCATTGCAATACATTCTTATATCGATTTCAGGGTAATTTATTGATGTAAAAATATGGTTTTTTTGCAGCTTCATTTAATGTCTCCAAGAGCTTTTATGCGAAAACAAGCAAAATCTCCGGTCGATGGACCAACAACGAGTGCTACACATTTGTCGTCTAGATCAACACGTGTGCCTTGCGATGCCGAGGTCGGTGGCGTTAGCGATTCATGCAATTTCCCTCTTATGAACAACGATGTATCCACTCAGAGGGTCGAGAAGAGACCATCGGTCGCTAAAGGAAAGGTTTCTGAACAAAACACAGTAAAGCAAAAACACGAATGGATGGAAGAGTATCAAAAGGGAGTTTACATCACGTTCATTACGTTGCCCACCGGTCAGAAAGGGATAAAGCGAGTCAGATTCAGGTACATTTGCGTTTTGGCTTTTGACAATATCGGGTAGATGCTGAGGAAGGATGTTGAAGCAAGGGGTGATCTGGTTAGCCTTGGTGCACCAGGGTCACCTAGATAATCTAGGTGACCATCTTTGGTGCACCAGGGTTATCTAGATTAATAATCTCGGTGACCCTTGAAGCAACCGGTGGGTCACATAGATCCCCTTGAAGTAGTAGGTAATCTGGTTGGCGTTGAGGGTCATCTACATAATCTAGGTGACCCATAGAACAACCGGTCATCTCGTTGGCCTTTGTGCACCAAATTCTCATCGTCGTCCTGAGCATGCCTAAACTGACTTGATCTTTGTTAAAAACAACTTCCTGAAAATAATTTGAATGTTTTCGCAGTCGGAAAGTGTTCAGGGAAAAGGAAGCAGAGAGGTGGTGGGAAGATAATCAACAAAAAGTATACGATAATTACAATGTCGATGGCTACATAAACTCGTACTAGGTTCCAGCCAAAGGTCAACTCGTTGGGGTTAAGATGTACACAAGAATGTTAGAAACTAGCAACGTTCGGGTCTTATTACGCAATCTTGTATGATTTTATTGATATAGGAAACTATTTATCTGGCCACCGCAACGTATTCTTGACAAGTTATCATAGTATTTCGTCGTCGCCTCTAACGGGTACTCGTTCTTGATCGATTTTGATACCATATGTAAATGCAAAATAATTTATTTTTATATATTTTCAAGTTTCAACAGTTGGAATTTTTTTTTGATGGTTCTAAGTATGTGAATTAGATTGGTTAATAGTATTAAAGATATACTATTATTTATAGTGTTTCCAATATCAAATTAGGTCATTATTTTAATAATGGTTATGTCATTATATTATGGGAAAAGTGTACTTCATTCGTTTCAAATAAGTGTCTACAGTGTACACTTTTAGACATTAATAATTAACACACTGACAACTATACCCTTACTTAATGCATCTATCTTATAAGCTTTTAAATATTTGTGTATTAATTAAAACTACATTTGAAATTTAGCTATCTATTTTAGAAATTAAACATCTATACTATATTATAAAGCGCGGATAAAAAACTCTTAAATACAAATTATTAGGCACAATGTACCATATATTAAATACAAAATTTTAAAAATCTTTTAATTTACAAGTATTAAAGCACAAGATACATATTACTACTGCAGACTTCTAACACCCACCAATTTGGTATGTACAGGACATTCCTTTTATGCAGTATCATCATTTAATTAATATATTATATTACTATAAATTTGTTTTAATTATATTATTAAATATGTAATTGGTTATTTTTTCTAGATGTCATTAAAATATATAAAATAATCATTGAATTCTAACAAAATACTTAATTTTTTTTATATAAAAAACATTATATTATTAAGCCTAAATTAAACAAATTTATAAAAATAAAAAACATCATCATTTTCTCAAAATCATCCAAAATCGTACTGTAAATCGATAAAAAAACAAAAAATAAAATGAAACATTAAAATCGTGATGTATCTCGCTGCATTGCGCGAGTACACTTCTAGTAAATATAAATGTGGACACTTATTTTAGTACTTAAAGAGTATTAAATTGGGACGAATTTTGAGTTGATTCCAATTTCGGACAACTAACTTTTAAAACATTCATTTTAGGGTCTGAAAGCAAACTTTACAAATATTTTATTTATTTTTTATTCAAAATTTACGAATTAGACTATCATACATTCACGATAGCTTTATAGTATTTCTTTCGTTCAACGAACTTTATGTAAAATTGTGTGAATGAATTTTGATTTATATAAGAAGTTCTATCCACAAACAATGTGAACGACTTAATGCTGGAGGAGAGAGCTCTGGCTCTGGCCTCGGCCTGAAACACAGGGAAGGGGGAGGGGAGAGAGGTGATCGAGGGGGAAGGGAGGGTTAATTTATTGTTTTATTTTATATACGAATATTACATAAAAGTTTAATAATGTGTAGTGTCTACTTTCATAAATAGATAGTTATAGTTTACTAAATTCCAAATCTTCCCTTAAAATGATCCATGAATAGTATTAGTGAATAGTTGACGAGAATGATAAATTCATCGGTAAAATAATCATAACCTTTTAAAAATGTGTTCTTTTATTAAAGATAAAAGGGTGTTGTTATTTGCACTCCTGTATAGGTGCAATTAAAAAGTTAGAAAATTCTAAAAGGTATCATTAACTCGTCTCTCTCCCCCCCCCCCCCCCCCCCTTTTGGCTTTTATTTTTATTTTTTTGTTAATAAGTAATAATATTAATTAGTGCAAATAATTATTATTTTATTTATATTATATATATTTTTAAATAAATAAACTAAAAAAAAACAATGTCTTATTATTTATAAAAAAATAATATATCATTTATTTGCAACTTTACAAATTTCATAAATTGAGTAAACATTTCAAAAACTTAAATAGTAATCAAAATTTTCCATTTTATCTATATTCTCATATAATATATCATCGATTTTTTTGCAACATTAGAAATCAATAAAAAAAAACTCATAATCTTTTTTAAGTTTAAAACTTCAAGATTAACCAATCAATTATTATTTTAAGTTTTTGAATATTCAAAAATAATCCATCATTGTTTTATGAACCTTTAAAAAATATACTTGTAATAAGAAATATAAAAAAAAGTATTGTTATATAATAATGATAATAATAATATAAAATAATTTACTTTTAGTCATTTTTTATATTTGTATTTTTTTTCAAAACATACTATTATTTTTTTATCTTAAATATTAATACAAAGAAATAAATAAACAATAAAACTAAATATAAATTAAAAAACATTTAATTTAATATTAATTATAGTTTCACAATAATAAAAATAAAAAGCTTGATTAAATGAAAGAAAGGTAATAATAATAAAATATAAAAAGTAGTTAAAACACAAATAAATTTAAATATGATGATGCAATGATTAAATTATAATTAATAATAGTTAGGAAGGGGGTCCTATTATTTACACTCAACCTTGGGTGTAAATTACCTTGGGAATATAAAAAATAATTTAAACTTTATAATAAAACAAAGAAGTCAAACACATGGAGTTAATTATGAGTGGTAGGGTGGGGTGGGTGTATATAAGGTTTTTAGAGTGCCCATAAGTTTTCCCTTAGGAAGGGGTGTCTTTGTCACATAGGTAGGAGTGTAAATATCCTCACCCAAGATAAAATTGTCATTCAGTTAATTAAAAAATAAAATAATTATATTTCTAACACCATACACTATCTTGAATTTGATGTTTGCTCCTCACAGTTAACGATAAAGTGATTATATGTCATTACATGTTACAAGTTCAAATCCCTTTGGTTTTTTTTCCTTCTTTTTTAACAGTACCATAAAGAAAGAAAAAACTATTTTGGTATTGCAAAAAACCAACTTCCATGTCAGTTTATTAAATTGCATTTTTTATAATTAATTTCTTATTTTCTATTATGTTAATCTATCCTATATTATAAAGTACGGATAAAAAACTCTTAAATACAAATTTTTAGGCATAAAGTACCATCATTTTATACAAGATTTTAAAAATCTCTTTATTTACAAGTATCAAAGCACAAGATACATATTACTACTGCAGGCTTCTAACACCCACCAATTTGGTATGTGCAGAACCTTCCTTTTATGCAGATCTTTCCATGTATCACTATTAATTAATATATTATATTACTATAATTGTGTTTTAATTATATTATTAAATATGTAATTGGTTATTTTTTATAGATGTCATTAAAATATATAAGATAATCATTGAATTCTAACAAAATACTTAATTTTTTTATATAAAAAATTATATTATTAAGCCTAAATTAAACAAGTTTATAAAAAAAAACATTATCATTTTCTCAAAACCATCCAAAATCGTACTGTAAATCGACAAAAAAATAAAATGAAACATTAAAATTGTGATGTATCTCGCTGCATTGCACGAGTATGCTTCTAGTTATCTTTAAAAAAAGAGTAAATTACGTTTTTAGTCCCTGTAGTTTGTTGAAAATTTCTATTTTTATTCTTATGGTTTTGAAATTACAGTTTTCATCCTTATGGTTTGTAATTTATCACATTTTTCGTCCTTATGACTAAGTTTTATTGCTTTTTCATCCCTATGGTTTAGAATTCATTTCTATTTTAGTCTTTCATGCTTAAAAGTAGTGTTTTGACCTCAGGGACGAAAATAAAAATGAATTGCAAACCATTGGGACCAAAACCGAAACTTCAAACCACAGGGAGAAAATCTACAATCTTTAACAAACCACAGGACGAAAAACGTAATTTACTCTTAAAAGAATTATGAATCCACCTCTTGCCAAAGGTGGATTAGTAGGTTTAACCTGTTAGAATCCATATCTATCCCTGGAAGAATTACAGTGAAGTATCTAATTTCAGAAACAGAAATCATCAAATAACAGGAATGTAGACATGATCAGAAAGAAATTTCGAATCAGAAAGAAGCTCAGCGTCAATCTAGAAAGAGAAAAAATAAATCCAACTTACACAATTTTGAATCCATCATGAAATCAGAGACTATATTGCAGAATCAAAATGAGAAATGCAGAAAACAAGAAAACACTTCAGATTACAAGCACACAAAAACCAAACGTTTCAATGTAAATCGAAACCCATGGAAGATTCTAAGAAACCTAAATGCGGAATCGAAAAAGTTGGAGAGGAAATACTAAACCCTAGAAATGGTTTTAGTTTTATTTACCTTGAAAAATCTTTAAGCCTTGGAGAGAAGGAAAGAATGCTTGAACACCAATCTGCTTATAATTTACTCCAATGATTTGTGGAGCTGCAAATCATAGCTACCCATTAACGTTTCAACAAAATTAAACAAATTCACCAAATGCAAAATAGTTAAATCCAGAGATACCCATCAACGTTATAACGAAATTAAACAAATTGAAAAACCCAGAAGAATAACGAAACCTCGAAAAGTTATTAAGCAACAGCTCAGTTTCATATGAACGAACCTGCTTCAATTTTAGGGAAATGTGTGCGACGGGAGGACGACGAGCGGCGGAGGGGTGTGCGACGGGGTGGGGGAGCGACGTGAAATTGATAGCCCTAATCGCTGATTTTTTAGGAGGGGTAGGGATTGGAAACATGAATCTGTCCAATATAATGACTCGGTCAACATGATTTTCGATCTGATTCGGTAAGTTTTCGGTCAGCATCCGGGTCAGGTTTCAGTCAGTTTTTGATATTTAGTAAACACTCTGACCGAGTCAGCCCGATCAGCAGTTAGTAAACAGCCCCTTAGAAGGCTTTGCACTCTCTTTAAATTGATATATTCTTCCCCAAGTCAGAAAAAGAGGGTGCAGCCCACTGCCAATTTTAATTGAACCACATTTTAATAATTAAAATTTGTTTTATTTTATAGAGTAAATTATGTTTTTCGTGGTCCATGTGTCTTGTTAAAAATTGTGGTTTTCGTCCGGGTGGTTTAAAATTATGGTTTTCGTCTCATGGTTTATAATTTATTGCTATTTTCTTTCTTATGATTTACAATTTATTGTTGTTTTGATCCCCATGGTTTATATACTTTACTGTTTTAGTCCCTTACATCTAAGGGTAGGAATTAGTCTAGGGACGAAAATAGCAATAAATTGTAGGGACAAAAATTGCAATTTTTAAACCATAGGGACGAAAATCGAAATTATTAACAAACCACGAAAACCGTAATTTAGTCCATTTTATATTATGTTATGCTTGTAAAGTTTCTAGATCTACGTCTCACCGTATATGAATTAGAATATATACTCAAGGGGAAAAAAACATTTGAGGAATAGGAATATGATGCATAAGATGTCAAGTTTCTGAGGTATTATTGATGATTTTAGTGATGTAAAATGTAATTGTGGTTGAATAGAGATCATGTCGTGGTACTGTTGACTACAATCCATATGAATGAATGAATGAATGAATACAAAATTTCCAGTTTTGTGTTCAAATCAAATAATACGAAATGTATAAGGAAAAGGAGCAAATATCGCTAGTAGCGGACGATGTCCTTGAGGCATTCGTAGAAATGTGAGATTTGAATGGTTTCCTTGCCGGAATAGATTGCCTCCGCGCTTCCACCAGACTCTCCCTGTGCCGCCATCTCTACCACCATATAAATCCTCTTGATTGGCATCTACAACACCAAAACAACAAAAAGATCTCATAAATAATCGTTTTACTCATTGGCGAAGGATCATGTGAGAAGTTAACGGTAATCTCAAGCCCTCCCATGAATTTCGGCTTAGAAGAGAATTGATCTGGTGTATCTCATCCTAATGTGCGTCCATTTCTCATCCAACGATCGATAACCACTTCTCACGCTTCTCACCGGAACCCAACCCTTTACTTATTTCGTCTAGATTTAGAAAAGTGGAATCTCGACAAGTTTTACATGCTAATGTTTCTCGCAAACTCATGTTTTCTATATTTTTTATTCAGGCCAGGGGTATTTTATGGAAACAGTCTCTCTGTGTACATCTTAACAACATCTAAGACTTTGTTCCATGTGAGACTCACTCGGTTTGGTTCAAGTCCTACATGCTAATTCCATATTTTCAAGTTTTGTTTAAAAGATCGAGAAGCTTACATCATTCAGGGCCTCAGCCGCAGCATCAATATCATCTTCTGAGAACACTTTGATTTGTTGCAACACCTGAAAAGAGAAGGATTAAAAAAAACTCTAGTAAAAACAAAGCAACTTTGGACGACTATATATCAATCTCTTCAAAACATATCATATTGGTAATTTCAGTGTCATCGGGCCATTTAGAGGTACCAAATGCTTACGGCAAGAGTCACCACCCTAACTTATCATATCGGTCGGTCATCAAAATGGATTGTTGTTGAGCATCTCTTACCCGATAGATACTAACTAGGTAAGAGACTTTTCCCTTACATGGTAAGATTCTCCATCCTTACCATGCTCACCGGTAAGGTAAGTAACACCCGGTAAGCGCTTGGTAAACAACCCCTTAGTTAAGTTATAATATGAGTTAGGATGTGCAGAGTGCACATTTGTATAAGCTAAATTGAACAAGGGGTCAAGGGGGACACTCGCCGAAACCTAAAAGGTACATAAGAGGAGCTGACACTGAATCTAGCGTCTTCACATTCAGTGTTAGATGGTTTTGTGCCCAACATCGGTGTTTCAGCATCTGAGGTTCAATGGCACCGATGAGAGATCAGCAAGAGCCTTCGGTGGCCTGATCAGTTGATATACTCACTGATGCTGATCAGGGAGTCCAGTCCACCCACCAATGCTAACTGCTCCCAACCGTTTATAGCCTCTCATAAGTTCCCGATACATTTTTACATACAAACAACACATCTCTATGTTATTCTCTCGTTTTCTGCCTAAAAGCATGAGGGCAAATTTGGATTATACTCGAGTAAATTTTGTGATACCCAAGATGACTATAGGAACAAAATATTACTGATGGACAATGATTCGTACACGATCCAAGTTTGTTTCTAGTGATTTCTCACGAAACTCAATACCCAAAAATTCAAACATATTCAACTCCATATTTTGTTACTCTCAAAAAAAGAATTAGATATCCTCCCCATCCCCCTCTTAATCTTGGGCGAAGGGGGTAAAAGAAAGTATGTGGGTTGATGGGAGTAACAAGAAAAATAAGGTTCAAACACCTAAAAGATTTCCAACCATTTTCACTATGAAGTGCAGAAAGCAAAGAAGATGAGAAACTTAAAGTGGGAGTTCAGAAAATTTTGATTGAAGAGACAAAAACATTAAGCATAAAAGCATATATAACAATAAAACTTGCATAATGACCGTGATGAAAATCAGGATAAATTACCGTTTTAGCATCTTCGGACTTCAATGTAGGAACATGGTAAGTGACAGAGAAAGCATCACAAATGCCAACCGACTCCAGGAAAGAAACTTCACTGGTTGTTCCAATCACCAGCATGTTTTTACCCTGGAAGTTAAAAGTGATGAGACCACTTTCAGATGACCTCATGAAATAGCAAATTAGTAACAAGAAGCATATAATCTTCTTTCCTTTTTCAAATTGTTCAGACTTTTTGGAAAAACTTTCTTTTTTGCACACACTTTTTTGCAAGCTGGGGGTCTTCATGGAAACAACCGCTCTATTGTTCAACATAGAGGATAGGTCTACATATATACCACTAACCCCCCCCAAATCCGGGTGGTATATACTTTGGTTTGGTTTAGTAAACATATAATATTTGTTGTCTCTCTTTTTACATTGACATTTGACACATTATCATACCAAAGCAGCAGAGAAGATGTACTCTCTCCATCCCAAAATAAATGTCCCTAATGAAAAAGACACAATTTTAGAAACGTGTAATTATTATACTTTTTAATTGACAATTTTACCCTTTATATAGTGAAAAAATAATTTAGATAGAATTAGAAAGTAGGCGCTTACTTTTTGAAAGTGGACACTTATTTTGGTACAAAATACAAATTAAAAAAAATGTGGACACTTATTTTGGGATGGGGAAAGTATCAATATAATGAATATATGAAGTACTTCATAAGATCGAGAGCAACCAAACTTCTTTCAAGCAACAAGATAAGAAGGAAGACCTTTGGAGGAAGCCGTTTGAGGAGGACCATTAACGTCTGAGAAATCAAGTTGGAAAAACGAGGTCCGATGGCAACATATTCCAGTAGTCTGTATTAGTGAAGTACAAGAAAGATTAATCATCAGCAGAGACAAACTTCTATTAAATCAACAAAAGAATTACCTTTCGATATCATCAAGGATAATAATGCTCAGTGTTGACTTGTAAGCATCCTCGAATACCTATGAAAAGTGTTCTCATGAGAAACAGCTCAAGCATATGCATTAAATTTGAAATTTGTCATAAATAAAGCAAACCTACACGCTCTAAGAGCATCTCCAACATAATCTCTAAAATAGAGAAAATGAAGATTTTGGTGATATTTGTGCTCGCACAAATTCTCTAAGGGTGTTGCTATCCCTACCCCTCCTCACTCACAAAACCCCCATACCCCCTATCTCACTCACATACCCCCTATAGGAGGGGGTATGGATAGAATTCACCTTCTCTAAATGGTCTTTTTTTGGGAAAGAGGACGGCACCTCTGGCAACAAGAGAAAAGGAGAGAGAGAAAAAAGTTTCTAGATTTAGAAAATTCTCTAAAAATTAAAGTGAGAAAAGAGAAATGATTTTTAATTTCTTTTCCACCAATGAAATTGGATGTATTATTATTTTATATAAAGTTCTGTAAGTGTAATATAACTAATGTTAAATGTCCAAAATAGGGACTCTGTCGGAGTTAAGTATAATTTCTTTTTAGGGGGCGTTTGGTTCACAGAATGAAATTTGATGGAACTGGAATCCATCGAAGGAATTTGACTTTGAATGAATTGGAATGGAATTTGACCAGACATTTGGTTAGTAGTAGTTCAATTCCTTCACTTAAGCCAATGAATGATGAATTCCTTAAATTGTGGAATTCAATGGAATTGGAAGGATTCCATCGCTTTCATTCCGTGAACCAAACATGGGCTTGGAATTTGGACAATGGATATGGCCATTCCAATTCCTTCCAATTCCATGAACCAAACAACCCCTTAAAGATTTTAACTTTTGGTTCTCTAATAATATCAACAAATTAATGGTAACCAAGATGGGACAGAAGAAACATAAAAACCTTCACAATCTGTGCACATTTACTGCCTTCACTGATGCCAATCATTGATTCAGCTGAAATCTACCATTTGGAAAGTGATAATTAATTTTATGGATGATATGTTGATTTTGCACACTGATATGCAATGAATAAATTAAATTTGTATATGGAAAAACTTACTATCTTGACATAAGGAAAGTCGCTACCAATACCAACGGTGGCTGCCATTGCAGTCTTACCACTGGGAAAGCCGTTAAAAATAGTTAGTGAACTGGGAAACAGCTTATATTAAAATTGTTTATTACCAAACCACAATGTACCTGCCACTTGGGCCTTCCAGAAGAACTGTGACAAGCGGACTACCTCTGCTAACTTTAACTTGCTCCGCTAATAGCATAGTTCTTTTGAAGATATGATCATGTCGCTGACCACAATCAACGATTCCATTGAGTCTGCATGATTCATTTAATATGATAGGAGGCAAGTACCGATTTAGCATAAAAAGTAGATTTGGCTTATCTATGGGGATCTGGCTTTCTCCTAACTTTTGGTCAAGGAAGTTTAAGGCTCTCACTTTAGCATGGATTGGGCACAACAATGAGCAATAAAAAAAAATTATGGGTACCATGTTATCAACTACACCATTAAAATCATCTAGGGAGCAAAAGCTCGAAAGGATGCAAACTGCAGTCATCACAATAAGATTATCCGCTTACATGGTTGTATAAGCATACAACCTAGGTCGCTTGTGTATGCAGGCAAGTAACACCATTATCAAGAAACTTAGAAGTTTTTGGTTATAGATATAAATGTAGAAAGACAACTCCGATTTAAATTCGTCTGCCTCATCATAAACAAAATGAAGATGATGAGCCCACTAGTGAAACGATCTCATACCTCAACGTCTATCAGAAAATTATTCTTATAACGAAATGAACTATGGATCATTCTTACCTACAACGTTCAAGGCCATCCATAGAAGCACCAAATGAAGGAATAACTTCATGAAGAGCATTCAGGAAATCATCCATTGTGACTTTTATGCTCTCCTCATCTACTGATTTGGTAAGATCATCAAGGCTTAGCTGCCGATTTAGAGCATAAGAGACAGCACTTTTCACAACACCTTCAAGTTCTGCTCCACTGTAGTTCTTTGTTCGTGCAGCTGTGCTCCATTAGGAAAAAGCATTAAAATTACTTAGACCTATTTACATTTCAATGAGTATACATGGAACCCACCATTCTAGTTGTTTCAGTGAGTATTACGACTTAATTGATCCTTGCTTGAAAGATTGAATTAAGAAAACAGTTTGGTTGCTAAAATGAAAGAAGTCCAGTGAAAAACAAAACATAAGGTTAATCAAAGCTGAGAATGGCTGGTATGTTAAATAAGAATCACTACAACTTCAAATTTTTGCTAAAAATGTTCGTTGAACCTTGAAAGAAATCATATACTGCTGAGAAAAAAAGATTTGACTATTTGTAGGGTGTTGAAACAGTTGATCATTGCATCAACTACAATTTTCCTGACATTGGAAGTATAAGTCACAACATACCAAGCTCTTGCAAGTTCACATCTGGAGCTAGGAAAGAATTTTCTTTCATCTTATTTGTATGGATCTGGAGAATTTGGAAACGACCATTCTCATCTGGAAGGCTGATCTCCACTTGGACTTCCAAACGACCAGGCCTAAGCCAAGCATTTTGAGAAAATCTCAGCACACATGGTAAAAGTTCAACACTAGCGAATGACAATTAACACCTTATTAGAGATAATGGGCTCACCTCATAAGAGCTTCATCAAGCAAATCCTTCCTGTTTGTCATACCGATGAGCAACACATTATTTAGCGCTTCCACACCATCTATCTAAAAAAAAGATGTTCCCGATCTCAGTGTCTTGTGCAGTAGAGCATCCCTTTCCTAAATTAAAATATTCTCCATGATTATATAGCTAGACTTAAATGGTTGATCCAACCTTTGTAAGAAGCTGGTTGACAATGCTATCGTGCACTCCTGTGCCATCCCTAGTTGAACCTCTAGACTGCAAAAGCAAACCGCAAGCACAGGTTAGAAAAGGACGTAAATTTCCAAAAACAGATTATGCTGAATACTTCGAGACGGACATTAAATAGACAAAAAATTCAATTATAAAGCATGGGACGGATCTACCTTACAAATGGCATCAATTTCATCAAAAATGATCACATGCAAATCACTTTGATCCCCTGGAACATTTTGAACAAAAAGCCATCAGACCCGCCACTACTTTGTTTAAAGTCTAGATTCTAACCAGAAGATCGTCCTACCTCGTGCTTTTTGATCTTGTTCAGCGTCAGCAAATAAGTCCCTTACATTCTTCTCAGTTTCACCAACAAATTTACTCAGCACTTCTGGCCCATTTACAATCTAGATTGTAGAATCAACCAGAAAAATTAACATTAGAAGCAATCACAATAAGTTAAGATCATGTTATGCATTTTGAACAGAGAGGACCAAGAACCATATTAATAATTTAATCTTTCTGCATTAAATGCTATTGTGAATTCACTCTCCCATGATAAACACAGAGATCAAAAAAATACTTAAAAACGATAACAAAATGCTTTTAATATCTAATACGATATACAAGGCCAATGCACAGATAGAGTACCTTCGGATCTCTTCCATTCAGCATCTTTCCAATCTGCCGAGCCATTAAAGTCTTGCCGGTACCAGGGGGACCATATAACAGCATTCCCTTGACGTGTTTAACTCCCAGTCTAATGCATACAGATTCCCATTACGATGAGAGAGTCAATAAGAAATTCATAAATGATTTTCACACAAATTGATGTATAGAATGACACACTGATGGGACATTACTTGCTTGCCACGTGTGGAGGGAAAACCCTAGAGGCGAAAGCTCTTCTAAAAATGTCTGCAAATTCATTGCTTAGACCACCTATGCCAAGTGATTGAAGGTTAAACTCCTTGTGCCTGAAAATGTTGCTGCTAGCAGCCTCGCGCTGATTGACTATCTGCATATACAGAAACAACTAATTGCCTTAGACCTGACCATAGCCACAAATTAAAGTAGATGTGTACACATGGAATTAGGAGGAAAAAAATACAAATACAAAGAATAGCAAAGAAGTCAACAGTACACGAGTATTTTTAGCAGGTTACTCATTTAGAGAATAATACCTTTATTCCACTGTTGTTGGAGGCTTCAAACACAATGTATGAATCAGATGAAAGCATGCCTCTTTCAATGCTGTCTGACTTTTCCTGCCCTTCCACAGCAACCTGGGTTACTGTGAAGATATAACCGCTGCCATGATACTCAAAAGTTACCCTTTGTCCTGATGTCATAACCTGCATTGAAGTAAGCCTTCATGTAAATGTTGGAAAAAAAACAAATAGAATGGTAATCAGCAAATGATCAATGTAATGATCATGTCTTCAGGATTCACATTTCTGAATCAGCCATGTCATTGGATGAATGGAAAGATGCCTTTGACACTCTGGATTATAATACAAGGCAGCTTTATTAGCGTTGATAGAGAAGCGTAAATATCTGACATGAAGAAAGTAGGAAGGGTATACTTTGTTATTTCGCATACGAGTGTTGATGAGGACATTAGTCAAAGAATAAAGATGGTTTGTATGCGATGATGACAAGATCCAGTAGTGTTGCAGAAAATCCCTTAGAAGCTGAAAGGTACGTTGTACAAGATGGTGCATGAGATATGTTATAGTTCACATGGCAAAATGTTAGGCCACCAAAAGACACCATCTACACAAGATGTGTCTCATAGAAAGGTGAATGTTGAGGTAGATATATGATGATATAGTGAGATACATGATAAAAGATGATGATATATATGGGATTACGGGAGGCTGTTGGGTGGCATCGACAAAGGAGAAGCAAAGGCAACACCATTTCTATCGTAGACCTTTGGCAAGAGAAATTTGTTAGGAAAGGTAGATGCTAGACACAACACCTTGCGGAAGTAATAAGGAGGTTTGAGTTAGTTGAATGCACGAAGTAGTTGGCCTTAGATAAGAGTGCGCCAATTGCCAGATACCCTTGGGTTCCTCCCTCGTTATAATTTTGTACAGTTCTCCATTCTTTAGCCTACCTCATCTAGTTTGGGACAAAAAATTGGTTGTTGTTTGGTAATTCACCAATAGTCTATTCCCATTATATCACACATTGGAAAGGTTGTGCCTTTGTCATCCCTAAATACATATGGAGTAACACTAGTACCGGCAAATATATTGCAGTTGGAGCAATTTGCTTTGGCTCTATAAACAATTAACTTTAATAAATAACCACCTAGTGTCCTGTTGCAATTACCATCATAAAGATGGACAACATACACAGTCATACCTGGTTCACAAATCTTTTCCGAAGTTGTTGAGCTAAAAGGACAGCGTCAACCTGCAGAAAACGAAAATTCAAAATCGAGGATGGAAGGGTGCAATCTCAAAGCAAGTAGTTAATTTACAGACTAAGGAAGCATGTGCTTAGGATAAAAGCACGAGATGTACCTGCTCTTCTTTATTCCCTTTCTTTACAAATTCCAACTCAAGGGTAAGTAATGCAATGTTGAAATTTTCAGGTGGAATAAACCTAAAATGGTTAGCAGAAGAGATTTGTCAAAGAACCAACAAAAACTTTATTCCTACACTAGAGAAAGGATATGATAACCACATACCTGCTAACAGGTATCGAATCTCCAGTAGATACTCTTGCATGACGTCGTTGGATGGCATTAAGACCAATTTGCCCACTTTGTATGGTATCGTAGGCAGTTTGTTTCAGTTAAGTAAAACAATAAAGTGCTTCCTTACATATAGTATGATAACCAAACAATAATAGTTATCTTCAACCTAATTATGCCTGAGAACATATCAAATGATTGCAACATTGACATGTGAGTGCAGAAAGTAATTGAACAAACTCAACAAGCAAAATACATGCATACATGACCAGCATGATGAAATATTATTTTGGCAGTCCAAAATTTCATTAATAATAATTCTATTGAACAAAGGGCAGAGCTACATGTTGTCTATGCTCTTCACTCCTCATAATCCAAATAGCGCAATTGAGACATCCAACACTAAGAGCGGGAATAAGCATAGAGAAAGAATTGATAGGAAAACCAAAAAGAAAACATTTAGTCTTGAGTCGTCCTCCTCTAAGACAAATATTCTGATGGAAAACATCTTGGTCTCATAATCAATACTTAGCATTTTTGCCATATGACAGTTCCGTGTACTTGTTACCCAAGAACTAAAAAGGACAAGAAGAAATGTAGCAAGTGAGACTCCAAAATTCCAAATTGGCTACAATTGACTGAACATCATCCAACTTCATAATAGTTCATTAACGAATGTCCAAAGAAAAGCTCTACAAAACACATAATATATTTGCTTATACGTTAAAAATGAGAAGGATATGCTACAGAGAGAACAAACACGTCACCAACAAGAGCAAGGGCGATATCGGATCCAGGAACAACAAATTCACCAACATCGGAAGGGGAACAATAAGCACAATTAGTATATGCAAGATCTTTCGCCGGTGTGTTTGTGACAGTCATCGTCATTGCCGCCATTGTCGAAACAAAGAGATCAACTCACTGTTGTATCTGTTTTCTCGTTTTTTTCAGGCCCGCCGATCACAAAAAATCTGTTCCAAGAAGAAAAGAAAAATGTGTAATATATATGACAGAAAATCCTAAACCAAGCCAGAAAGAGACAAATTACAGTAAGAAAGAGATCAATTGCAGTAAGGAGAAAATCAAAGCATAAAAATGCATCTAAATGCAAAACCTACATAGTTGTCAACAGAGGATCGAGCCTCGTTTCAGCACGAACAAATCACCAGAAACCGTTGAGGATTGCTTAGTAAGCCATTAGAAAGTAAGATCAACAAATCACACGAACGCGAATGATGAGAAATCGAAGCCCAATCGTTCGTTCATGTCAGCAGAGAGAGAAACGGTTGTGTTCCAAATCTATATCTATTATATTAAAGTTAAATTTTACATTTATATGTTAAATTTTACATTTATCATCCTTACAATTAATTATTTAATTTACTTTTTATCCCTTGTTTTTTTATTTTTTATTTTACACTTTTATTATTTTAACATAAATAATCGTATATAAACAAAAATGCAATGAAAAAATACGTTTCTTTTTTTACAAATTATACCATTATAATCGTCTCGTCAATACCTTCAAAACGAGCCCAATATTGAATGTTTTTAAATTTAACCGTATTATTAAATATCATGAATATCTACGAATTAAATTGTTTTATATAAAAATTCTAAAACGGTTATTATACAATCTTTTGTACAATAACATTTATCATCTTACAATTACTTATTTAATTTACTTTATCTATACTACTATATAAAAATTTTAAAACGGTTATTGTACAATCTTTTGTACAATAAAATTTATCATCCTTAATCTTTTGTACAATAATAGTTACCACTCTTGCAATATTACATTTACCACCTTTACAATTACTTATTTAATTTATTTTATATCCCCTACTTTTTCATTTTTCATTTTACATCATTATCATATTAACACAAATAATCGTATACAAACAAAAATGTAATGAAAAAATACGTTCATTTTTCTACAAATTATATCATTATAATCGTTTTGTCAATACCTTCAAAACGAGTCTAATATTGAATATTTTTTAATTTAACCGTACTATTAAATATCATGAATATCTACGAATTAATTTGTTTTCTATCCATACAATTTATTTTTTTTCCACCGTTAGCACATTAAAAATACATAATCGTAAAATACGTTTCATTCTTATTATAAATTATATCATTATAATTTTATTCGTCAATAATTATAATATAAACTAATTATTGAATATCTTTATGGGTTTAGATTTTCATAAATTGTGATTCTTAGGTCATGGTTAATTGTTGTTGATATGTCTATAAGGAAGTATCATTAATTGTTCGTTCTTTACTTACATTCCGCTGCATCGCGCGGGCATATGCCTAGTAGCAGGAAAGGAAAGAAAGAAGATTGATGTTGGACCGGGTTGCGTAAAAAAGTTGGGCCGAAGCAAAAACAGAAAGCAGGCCTGCCTGCTTAGAGTTTAATGGGGCGAGTGATGGGGGTCCAATTGGTCCATCATGTTTATATATATATATTAGAGGTCACACCGGTCCCGGGTCGGGCCAAATCAGTCCCCGGTCCGTAACAGTGACCGCTGGAAACCGGTCTCGGTCCTGATGTAATCGGTCCCGGTCCTGGTTCGAGTGAAATTATCAAGGCCCGGTTAAGGGTTTAGAAGATCGGTTTCGGTAAGCGGTCTCGATTCCAGTCCTGGGCCGGGCCCAAAATCGGTCCTTCAAAAAAAAGTACTTAAATAAACTTTAAAAAATAAAGTTGGGTCACTCAAATATTCTTTAAAAATACGTTTTATTTTACTTTCGAGTTAATGGTAACATTTAAAGTTACATTAATTATAAAAAATACACTTATTCTGATGGTTGATTGTATTGAAGAGTCCCGTACGTTTCAAGTCTTTGAAGAGTCGTTAGTTCATCGATGTCGTCAATGTCGAGTTCTTTATCATTGTCGTACTGTGAGACACTACCATCATCGGTATCGGTAGTTGGCGACGTACATACTCTCATGGAGATTTCGTTTTGTTCTAAATTTTCTTCCACATATTCAATTTTCGTCTCAAGTGATGTTTGGTCTTGATGTAACACCCGTGTTTTCGGTACGTCCCTAATCTGATCATAAATCTTGCCTTGGAATCTAGTGTTGGGATCGTGAGTTCTTCGGGTCGAAATTGAGTTAAAACGGGCTTCGGGGCTACTGTGCCCATGATTGTGACAAGGGTCACTCTCGCGAGATGTGTACCGAGAGGTGGGGGTGGCTTGCGATAATGCCAAGAAAGAATGACATGTGTCACTCTCGCGAGGCATAATCACCGAGAATGTACCGCGAGGCACTAGACTCGGGCGATAGTGCCCAAGCAAGAGTGACCATCTCAATCTCGCGAGACACTCTCGCGGTCGGGGTCAGACCCTCTTATTTCACAGAATCGACCATTTACTCTCATTTTCTCATTCTTACTTGGTTTGGACCGATTTTTAGAAAGAAAAGGTAAGTCATCTCTCTCTCTCTCTTCATTCAATGTTCTTGAAGAAAACATTGTGAGATTATTGTTATGGTTGGTGTAGGATTTACTTGCATTTATTGTGAGTTCTAGAGATTCAAGCTTCAAGATTCACCTCCTACTCTCTTCCCTTCTACATCTATAATCTAGGGTTTCATATAACCCTTTCAAGGTGAGATTTCTAACCTTTTGTCTTTTCATATTTACTTGGATTATGTGTTATAACTCTCATCTAAACCTCCTAATCATATATTGGGTTTTATTGTATTTTGACCTAAAGGTGAATTTTGGAAACCTTAGGGTTTTGAACCTAAACAAGAATGGTTAGAACTTGTGTTTAAACTAAAAATAATGGTGTTCTATAACTCTCCACACATTTAGGAACTTACCATTGTTTCTATGAGGGTTTGGTACACTCCAAGAAAACTAGGGTTTTGGATGTGGTTCAAGTAATTTTTTGGTTGTGGATAATCTATCTTTAAATGGGATTTATGGTATCATGTTAGTAGATTTGTGGAAGTCAAATCTCTGCAAGTTGGGGAACCAAGACTTCATGTCGGTAAATTATATACGAACAATTTGGGTTAACACTTATGTAAATGATTAATGTTAATTGTGTTAAATGCTTTATATTTGGTCTTAGTGCAATGGATCCATAGGCACGGTGTTCCTATGTCCCGTTTTGGACATAGGGTTCACCACTTTGGCACAAAATAGGCATCGGGTTCCATGGTAAGTAAGGTGTGGACCTATACGGTCGGGCAACGTCCCATGGGCAGTAAGGTGTAATTCCATTGTGCTTGAGTTCCCATTTTGGAACTCTCAAGGATAGACCTGGAGTGGTTGACTTGATGTTTTCGAGCAATAGACTTGGAGTAGTTGAGCTCATTATGTGGTTTGAGTCATTTGTAACATATAACGACTACTAATGATTTATTTGATTTAGATCACGACTAGACTAGCTGAAGGACTCCAAATGGGTTTATTATTTACTATCCAACTTAATTGTTCTCACTAGGCTTTAGCCTAACGCTTGTTCTTTGGTTTTCATGTATGGCAGGTCATTCTTGGGGGGGACAGTGGATGGCATCCCTGTCTACCCGGGTTCGATTCCTAGGGGGAACGGGTGGCAATACCGCAGTCCATGGGTCGGCCTTCGGGTCGAGTATGGGTGAGGCTATGGATCGGTAACGGTCCATGGTCGCGAGGATTAGTCGGGTGCCCGTTTGGATCCCGGATACCTCATCGACTTCGGTCGGGGCGGGTGTGTGCGTTTAAGCTGCCGTTCAAAAAAAAATGTATGGCAGGTCATTCTAGCGGTGGGGCTCGTTGGGACTGAGAGGATGGCCTTGGGGTTGAGAGCGGTCTTTTTGAAGATATAGTGACCAATACTTGGATTATAAATGATACACATTTTGGAAGAATAGTGACACCCGACCTTGATCTTTCTTGACCGAGTTAGATTATTAGGTTGTCAAATTATATTCTTCATTTGTTTTGGGTTGTAACTTTTATACTTTATTTCCCAGTTGGGATGTCACACTTGGGTTTAGTTGATCACATTCGTATTATACAGGCTTGGTTGTCCGCTATCTTAGGATGGACATGTTTACTCTATTTACAGAGGTTATATTGCCAAATTTTCGAATTTCAAATTCACTCTAATTTTTAGGATGTTACACTTGAAGTCTTTCAACGCTATCCAAGTAATCCTTCAATTATATCAATAATCCATAGACTCCGGGGTTAGTCTTGTCCGACGTACCGAAATGATCATGCCAATAAGAGAAAAGTCAGAGTCCGAAACTACGGTACTAGCTTGGATTGTTAGTATATCGCAGGACATACATGCCAAAACCGGGAATTGAGGTTGTTTTGTTGCCAAAATTCTATAATTTATTTGTTCAAAAGTTTCAATATTGGACGCGATGCATATAGCAATAAAATTAGTACGTACGTAAATATTTAATTCACCCAAATCGCTATTATAAAATCTAGTTTTTTTTACTAGATTCATTTAAAACCTCGTTCATTAAGTTTGTCATTAAGTCGGGCCGGTTTTTGCGATGACCACTAGAACTAGAACTAGAACCCACCGTAAATAATTGACTTGTAGATCTTTGTTGGCTTCCTCCCCCAAGATAGATTTTATAAATATCAAATAATTCTTCAAAATTATGATTAAACAAACGTTTGCGTTCCCTTGAAAAACTATTATTGGTAGGTGTATCTAAACCAAACGCCACACATACTTGTGTTATTATGTAATACCCCGAATTTTGAGTCTTATTCGGGTTATGGTCTAGAATATCGGTCTCATTTCATGTTGAGCGAGGTAGCCTAAAAGAAATCAGAGCAAATGCCATCAGTGTGCGGCACGGTCCTCCGCATGGGTAAAACCGCACGACCGTCCACGCAAAACTCTACCCTGACTCGACTACAATACTTGGCCCTCCACGTAGGTGGAACCGTGTGATCACTCACGCGCGAGCACAGATTGCTAATAAAAGAAAAAATCGACCCCACACCCTCACTTATTCCAACTTTTGCATTTAGAACTCTTTGGGCTGCGTTTTTCTCTCAAGAAGGACCTGGTAAGTCACTCTCTTTCACCCTCTTGCCATTAATATATCCCATCTACTTCAAGCCCTTAATCATTTATGTCATTATAGGTGCTTTGAGCAACTTTGGTATTAGTCCAAGTCTTCTCAAGATCTCCTCTCATCTTATTAGTTATTGGGTGTTAGGGTTTTAAGCTACAACCCTACAAGTTGAGTTCATTCTCTTTTTATAAACTTTATACATGTTAAAATGTGGATTTTTACCTTCTAAAACATCTCCATTTCAATTTACTTGATTTGAATGAGTTTTCACCAAAACCTAACTTTGGAGATTTTAGGGTTTGTGGATAGGTATGCTTTTAAGGTTAAGAAGCTTATATCTTGAACTATTTGTGGACTTGTACATGAGAAGCATGTTTTTCTCTCACCTCATGTTTAAATACTTTGAAATTAAAACTAGGGTTTTGAAGTATGAATCTGTATTTATTGAATGAGGACTTGGATAAATTAATGTAGTGTATGGAAGTATTATTTAAAGAATTATATTGGAACCTCTTGGAATTTCAGGAATAATTACATGGATTCATAGTTGTACATCCTTGGTGGGACTTTAACTGTTGAAATTATTGATTGGCTTTGCTGGCATAGACTTGATTATTTGGTTACATTTGGGCGTCATGACCCCATAAAATTGCTTGTAACATTTCGTCCGATGATGGAACGTTAGTTTTTCTACATCGAGTCACCGTTAGGCATCAAATATGGTATAAGTCCTACTAGGCATCGGATGTGGAGTAAGTCCTATGTGCTAGGCTTCGGATGTGGAGTAAGTCCTAATGTATTATGTGTTTGGTTTTACTAACATATCAAAAGGCTTATTTTTTTTGTTCCGTCACTTATGTTAGTAAGCGGGTCTCCCCCGTCAACCCAAGAGGTATTTGTATTAAGTGAATATTTATCCATATTTGTTCCACCGACTTCTCTTTAATTATTCCGTTTGGAATTTACTGGTTTCTCAATATAAATGTTTGATCACTAGGCTTTAGCCTAACACTTCTCCTCGGGTTTGAGTGGATGGAAAGAAGACAAGTAGAATTTTTGGTGGCTTGCATAGGCATACATTGGGAATAGTGATATTATACTTTTGGAGGTAGAATGTCAACTGTAACACCCGCAATTTTCGGGTAAGTATAATTTCAAGTCAGTGCAGAAACCAATATTTCAAGAGAAATATAAGAAATAGGAGTTTGGATTAAATCCTATATTTTATAGTCTTGCTATATGTGAAATTCAAATACGAGTCCAACGGTCCTTTTCGGAGCGAAAATAGAGCTAAAACGAAGAAGTTATGACCAAAACAGTAATCGAGCACGCGACCAGTGTCAAGTGAATGTCCGCATAGGGAACCAAGTGGACGTCCACATAGGATCTTCCGCGGAAGCAGTAGAAGTTTTGTCAGATTTCGTCCCGATGCAAGTGGACGTCTGCATAAGGCTCCAAGTGGACGTCCGCATTGAGTCTGACGAAATTTTTACCCTTTTTCACTTTCACCTTTTCCCTCCTCTCTCTCCTACTTTTACCCCCATATCTAGATTTGATCTTCCTCTACCTCAATTCATTTTTCTCCCCCAAATCCTTTCTTCTTCCTCTATCTTTCTCTCTCAAATCAAACCCACACCATTTTTATTAACCTTAACCTTTCTAGAACCCATTTCACTTCATCTTCTTCATCAAGTTTCTAGGGTTTCAACCGAACCTTTTCACCATTTGAATATTAGGAGTTTGGTTCATTTTGGTGACCCAAGAGGTATTTTGGTTGGTGGATTCAAGTTATGGTTAAGGTAATCTTCTCTTTTCTTCATCTATGGAAATTGGGGTTTTGGTATAAGTTGAGATCTCCATGTAAAATGTTTGGGGAATGATTCTAAGTGGTTGGATATGAATATTAATGGTTGGAAACTTATGGATCTAAGTTTTTGGAAGTTTTGGCTTGAGGATCCAAGTTCTTCAAAGGAGCTCAAAGTTGGGGGGAAATCTAGGTTTAGCCTAAATCTAGCAAAGTGAGTTCAAGTTGATTTTTGAAAATGTTCTACATGCCAAAATGTCTATTTTAAAGTGTTTATGTATTTTACATGACATTATCAAGGTTTGAGTCATTTAATGGGTTTTGACTATTTGAAGTGTTTAACTTTATAAACCTTGTAAAACACCCATGTTTGGGATTTTTAGGCATTTTGATAAATAAATCATAAGTATAAGTATTTTAATGATTTATCTTATGAATGAAGATCGTTTAGTGTGTGTTTGGAGAAATGTTTGTTCTTGTGTTATGGGACATTTTGAAAGAATAAATGGTGTAAAATCATTTGGAAAATGGTTTGTCTCAACCAATGATGAGTTTTGGGTTAATCATATTTTTGGTCGTTGTGTTTGCATAACCGTTGGCTAAATGTGTTTTATCGTTTACACTGACTTTTATTGTACGATAAAGTAAATTAGAGACCTTCGACTCGGTTTTTATCTAAAAAAAGTCTTGGGGACATTCGTCCGGTTTTAATAACCCGTTGTGGAGTTTTGAGTATGATGACGGTTATTGCGCATCATTTGAAAATTACATGTTTTGAGTACGTTGGTAATTCAATTGGAGTCATATATTGTTATAGACTGTAATGTAATGGATCCATAGACATATGAGTATCTCTTTAATATTTTAAAAAGGGGCTATTATTTCATGTTGGGACCACGATTAGTTATAGGTTCATCGAGGGCCTCATTGTGCTATTGACCCTGTGATGTAATTTCCGAGTCTGTTTTTATGGGATAGTCATTTCCCATTTGTAGCTAGTTAAGACATTGGACCCTAGGATGGCAACTTGGTACGGTTATGTGGGACTGGATAGTAGCCCTGGGTCATAAATGTAATCCTAGTGAATGAGTATGACTAGGAATCATTGGGTACCCTCCCCCACATCTGAGTACGAGCCGGCGAGTTCGTGGCCTTGATCCTAGTATGGTGAGCTCAATAACTTGGAATGTGACCTAATTTTGTGTTCCGCCACTAGCCATGGAATTCGGGTCTCCCCCATCACCGAAAGGTGTTGTTTTGGGTATTTAGTCTTATCCATGTTTTCGGTGACATTTGAGTATTGGGTTTTCTCCATACGTTATAATTTTGGGGTTTGAGTCTTACTCGTATTTCGGTAGTTGAGCAATAAAGTTTTTACTCTTGTCTTCATAAATTGGGAGTTTGGTTTATATTTACGTTTTGAGTGAGTTTGAGTGGCATCACCTTATGAAAGAAAGTTTTGTAAGCGACGTTCATCTTTAAAAATGTGAGATTACTGGAAAAGGGCCGCCTTCATATTTAAAGTAAATAATTTTGAAAGATTTTGTTTAAGTCGCGTCGTTTCTTTTTACAATATATTTTATCCGTGTTGAAAACTCTTGAACTCATTAGGCGTTAGCCTAACCTTTTTATTTGTCGGCATGTGCAACATGTTCCGGTTGAGAATAGTTCTAGTGACACCCTAAAGAGAGGAGTGCTATTGTGCTCTAGAAGTGAATACCTTAGTGAAGTCTTCCGCATGTATCTTGGGAATAACAACTTGTATTTGGGTTTAGAAACACCCGACCTTTAATTAGTCTCTATGTAACACTCTGTTCATCGTGTTGATGGTTGATTCTAGAATCGTATTGCAAGTATAGTCTTGTCATAAGATATTTTATTTATAATTGAAAGTATTATAGAAAATTTTAAATTAGTTGATCTTTCCAAATTTGAGGGTGTTACATCAACACCCGTTCATAATCTGGATGTAGTTGGTCTAGATTAGTAGGTTGTTGGTTTCCGTTTTACTTCATTCTTGTAATGTAAACTCCATACTATTGTTTCCCTTTTTGAGTAATTTGGTTATGCTAGCCTTGTTTATTCCGCACTCATTCAGGTTTAAATTAACCCCTATTTTTAGGTTGTTACAAGTTGGTATCAGAGCAGTAGTTTAAGTGAACTAGGTATGGAAGTAAGATGCCTAGATTTAAGCTTAGATCGAATAAGTTGTGAATTGTGAGCTTTGGGTAGAACTCCTAAGATAGGTTGGTCTTAGGGTCGACGGAAATTACGCCAATTGAGAGTTTTGGTAATGGTAACGAGAATTCTTACGTATCATATGTTCATAATTTCACTTAGCTAACATTATTATGAAGATGTTTTACGTGAGCATGCTTGATCTACTGTAGTTATGACAATTGATGATTGTAGTAGTACGTTTCCTTATGTTTAAATTCTTATAGTCTCTTTCTCACCCCCCTTTTATCGCCTGTGTGTGGCAGAATAAATGGTTACCACTAGAAATCGCTCGGATGACCATGAAGCGACGACATCTACGACCGATCAACCAAGGGTGACAGCGGCAGAATTGCCCCCACCTTTACCAAACTTGTTGGGCGAAGGGGTTGAGCAAATACCCCAACGCAATATCGCCACATCTAAACCGATTTTGGAGGAGGTGACTCCAGAGACTAGAATGATGGACCGAATGATGCGGGTCATGAATGCGGCTATGGGCCAACAACAAGAAATGTTCCTGAAGTTACTTGAAGACAGGGACACCAATAACCGCAGACACGAGACAGTTGGAGAGAATGTGATTGCAGTAGGATCCAGGGGTACCGGAAACAAGATTCCCACGTATGGACTGGCTACATTGGAAGCAAGGCAACCGACAAAGACTTGCTCTTTCAAGAATTTCTTGAGTTGTAGGCCACCTGAGTTCAAGGGAATGATGATTCAATAGTCTGCATGAATTAGATCCGGGAGATGGAACAAGCCTTTCGAGCAAGTGGATGTGAAGAGGGCCATAAAGCAACGTACGAATCTCAAATGTTGCGAGGGAAGGCCCTCACATGGTGGAACGTCTACTCTATGTCTCTAGAGGTTTCCGTGCTAGACAAATTATATTGGGGAACTTTCAAGAGGAATGTGCTTGAAAAGTATTGCAACGAGAGATCTATGGATCGAATCATCGAAGAGTTCCGGAGTTTAAAGAAATGAAATTTGACCGCGAAAGAATACAACAAATTGTTCATGGACAAACTAGGTTTGGTAGGACATTTGGTTCAGACAAAGAAAGAGAAGATCAAGGCCTACATCAAAGGGTTACCGACAGAGATGATGAACATGGTACGAGTGTTCAAGGCCTCTACGATCTAAGAGGCACAATTGGTGGAAGATTCTTATGGCTTAGACAAGGCAGAAAGAAGTGGAGTAGCCGAGAAAAGGAAGGGAAGTTTCGTACCCTCCAAGAAGCCGAGGCAATTCAACAACAACAAATGGGGGACCAGTCCTAGATACGAGGCCCCATGGTGTTCCAAATGCTGAAGTAAACACCAAGGCCCATGCAACTCGGGGACCAGAAACTGTTTCAAGTGTGGCAAGGCCGACAAAGATTTCAAGGATTGCCCAGTTAGAGGGCAAATATGTTTTGAGTGCAGGGAGCCGGGACATATAAAGAGCAAGTGCCCAAGGGTGAAGACGGGAGGCACCAGGGGAAAGAATGTGGATCCTCCGAAAGTGATAGGAAGAGCTTTTTAGATGACCACCATGGAGGCGAAGGCTTCGACAGATGTGGTGTCGGGTACGTTTCTCCTAAAATCCGTACCTACACGTATATTGTTTGATTTCGGCACAAGTTTTTCGTTTGTGTCAAGTTCTTTTTGTCAAAAGTTATCTGTACCTACTAGTAGCTTAGATGATGCCTTAGTGGTAAAGCTAGCAGATGGGGATCAAGTAATGGTTCGTGATATTCTTAGAGGTTGCGAATTGGAAATCGAAAGAAAGAGATTTCCGGTTGATTTAATGCCAATGGTTATTGGAGGATTTGATGTTTTCATAGGAATGAACCAGTTAGCAAATAATCGTGCCGAGGTTCTTTGTGCAAAGAAGATGATTCGAATTCCAGTTTCGGATATTGAGACGGTGACCGTATACGGCGAAAGACGGAAAGGCGAGGTAGCACTCATCAGCATAGTGAAAGCACATAAGTGTTTATCGAAATGATGCTTATCCTTTTTGGCGTACATTTATAGACACCAAGTTCAAGAAGAAAAGGCTTGAAGATATGGAGGTGGTAAATGAATTTCCCAATGTATTCCCGGATGACTTGCCTGGATTACCACCTGATCTCTAAGTGGAGTTCAAGATTGATTTAGCACCGGGAGCGGCTCCGATAGCTAGAGCTCCTTATCGTTTGGCCCCGTCGGAGATGAAAGAGATGATGGGACAGTTACAAGACCTTCTTGAGAAGGGATTCGTGAGACCGAGCTCGTCACTGTGGGGAGCACCGATCCTGTTCGTGAAGAAGAAGGAGGGCACCATGCGGATGTGCATAGATTATAGGGAGTTGAATAAGGTAACCATGAAGAACAAGTATCCACTCCCTAGGATCGACGATTTGTTTGACCAACTTCAAGGAGCGGGATGTTTCTCAAAGATCAATCTACGTTCGGGCTACCACCAAGTGAAAGTCAAGGAAGATGAAATCCCAAAGACAACTTTTAGGACGCGCTACGGGCACTATGAGTTATTGGTGACGCCTTTCGGCTTAACGAACTCCTCGGCGGTATTCATGGATTTAATGAACCACGTATGCCGACTATTTCTTGATAAGTCGGTCATCGTATTCATTGATGATATTCTAATATATTCCAAGGACGACTCCGAGCACGCACAACATCTTCGTGAAGTTTTAGAAGTTCTGAGGAAGGAAAAACTATATGCCAAATTTCCAAATGTGAATTCTGGATGGGGGAGGTGCAATTCTTGGGGCATTTAGTCACGAGAGAAGGTGTGAAGGTGGATCCCGCCAAGATTGAATCCATGTTGAATTGGGAGCCACCCAAGAGCCCATCCGAGATTCGAAGTTTTCTGGGTTTAGCGGGTTATTACCGGAGGTTCATTCAAGATTTCTCCAAGATTGCTTCTTCATTGACAACTTTGACCAAGAAGAATGTGAAGTTTGTGTGGACCGAAACTCAAGAGAAGGCTTTCCGGACGTTGCAAAAGAAGTTGTGTGAAGCCTAGATCTTGTGGTTTACAGCGATGCGTCCAAGATGGGTTTAGGTTGTGTGCTTATGCAAAGAGGAAAGGTGATCACCCACGCGTCGAGGTAACTAAAGGTGCACAAGAAGAATTACCCCACTCATGATTTGGAGCTAACGATGGTGGTATTCGCGTTGAAGTTGTGGCGACATTACCTCTACGGCACGAAGTGTACTTTATACACGAATCACAAGAGTTTGAAGTATGTATTCGATCAGAATGAGATAAACATGAGGCAAAGAAGATGGTTGGAACTACTCAAGGACTACGATTGTGAGTTGCTCTACCATCTAGGTAAAGCAAACGTAGTGGCCGATGCGTTGAGCTGGAAATAATATAGTGGGAGACTTCAAGCCAAACTCTCAAGGATTAAATTAGTGTCGAGTCTCATGGATCGAATTAAAGAAGCTCAAGCTGAAGCTTTTTTAGAAGAAAACCTCAAGGAAGAAGTAATGACCAAGCAAAAATTACTCCTGACGGACGATAGCCGTGGGATCAAATGCTTCAATGGGCGTGTGTGGGTGCCAAAGATTAGAGGAAATCGAGAGCTACTCTTGGAGGATGCTCACAAATCCAAATATTCCATTCACCCGGGAAGCACCAAGATGTATAGAGACTTGAAGTTGCACTATTGGTGGCCGGTTATGAAGTTAGACGTGGCGCATTACGTGGAGAGGTGTGTGATTTGTTCACAAGTAAAGGCCGAGTATTAATGACCGTATGGAAGCTTGCAATCTTTGGAACACCTGAGTGGAAATGGGACAAGATTACCATAGATTTCATGACCAAGCTACCAAAGACGTTGAGAGGTAATGACACCATTTGGGTAATTGTTGATCGTTTGACGAAGAACGCTCATTTTCTAGCAATGTGGAAAACCTTGCCGATAGATAAGTTGGCAAAACTCTACATTAACGAAGTGGTCTCTAGGCATGGTATACCATTGTCTCTAGTTTTCGACCGTGATAGAGTGCATTGGACTACAAGCCTACAAATTAGATTTGCCACTGGAGATGGACGGAATCCACCCTACGTTCCATGTGTGTTACATGCGGAAGTGTTTGGCGGAAGAAGAAAGCATCATACCGTTATCAGAAATTCGAGTGGACGACAATCATTGTGTCGAGGAACTCGAAACCATTCTAAAGAGGGAGACCAAGAGGCTCCGACATAAAGAAGTCACGATGGTTAAAGTGCAATTGAAGCATCATCGTGGTACCAATGTGATGTGGGGAGCGGAAGAGGATATAAAGCATCGATATCCTTATTTGTTTGGGTAGTCGGGATTTCGGGGACGAAATCCATTCCAAGGTAGGGAGGATTGTAACACCCCGAATTTTGAGTCTTATTCATGTTATTAGCTGGAATATCGGTCTCATTTCATGTTGAGCGAGGTAGCCTAAAAGAAAATGGAGCAAATGCCATCAGTGTGCGGCGCGGTCCTCCGCGCGGGTAGAAATGCACGACCGTCCGTGCGAGACTCTTCTCTGACTCGACTCCAGTGCTTGGTGCGGCCCTCCGCATGGGTGGAATCGTGCGAGCACACATTACTAATAAAAGAAAAAATCGGCCCCACACCCTCATTTATTCCAACTTTTGCATTTAGAACTCTTTGGGGCTGCGTTTTTCTCTCAAGAAGGACCTGGTAAGTCACTTTCCTTCACCTTCTTTCCATTAATATCTCCTATCTACTTCAAGCCCTTAATCGTTTATGTCATTATAGGTGCTTTGAGAAACTTTGGTGTTAGTCCAAGTCTTCTCAAGATCTCCTCCCATCTTATTAGTTCTTGGGTGTTAGGGTTTTAAGCTACAACCCTACAAGTTGAGTTCATTCTCTTTTTATAAACTTTATACATGTTAAAATGTGGATTTTAACCTTATAAAAACATCTCCATTTCAATTTACTTGATTTGGGTGAGTTTTCACCAAAACCTAACTTTGGAGATTTTAGGGGATTTTGTGGATAGGTATGCTTTTAAGGTTAAGAAGCTTATATCTTGAACTATTTGTGGACTTGTACATGAGAAGCATGTTTTTCTCTAACCTCATGTTTAAATACTTTGAAGTTAAAACTAGGGTTTTGAAGTATGGATGTGTATTTATTGAATGAGGACTTGGATAAATTAATGTAATGTATGGAAGTATTATTTAAAGAATTATATTGGAACCTCTTGGAATTTCGGGAATAATTACATGGATTCATAGTTGTGCATCCTTGGTGGGAATTTAATTGTTGAAATTATTGATTGGCTTTACTGGCATAGACTTGATTATTTGGTTGCATTTAGGCGTCATGACTCCATAAATTGCTTGTAACATTTCGTTCGATGATGGAACATTAGTTTTTACACATCGAGGCACCGTTTGGTATCGGATGTGGTATAAGTCCTACTAGGTATCGGATGTGGAGTAAGTCTTATGTGCTAGGCTTCAGATGTGGAGTAAGTCCTACTGTATTATGTGTTTGGTTTTACTAACATATCAAGTGGCTTATTTTTGTGTTCCGTCACTTATGTTAGTAAGCGGGTCTCCCCCGTCAACCCAAAAGGTATTTATATTAAGTGAAGATGTATCCATATTTATTCCACCGGCTTCTCTTTAATTATCCTGTTTGGAATTTACTCGTTTCTCAATATAAATTTTTGATGTCACTAGGCTTTAGCCTAACACTTTTTCTTAAATGACATGTATAACATGTCATTCTAGCGGTGGGGCTCCTCGGGTTTGAGTGGCGGGAAAGAAAAGAAGTAGAATTTTGGTGGCTTGTATAGGCATACATTGGGTATAGTGATAGTATACTTTTGGAGATAGAATGTCAACACCCATTCATAATCTGGATGTAATTGGTCTAGATTAGTAGATTGTTGGTTTCCATTTTACTTCATTCTTGTAATGTAAACTTCATACTATTGTTTCCCTTTTGAGTAATTTGGTTATGCTAGCTTAGTTTATTCCGCACTCATTCAGTTTAAATTAACCCCTATTTTTAGGTTGTTACATATTAAAACTTCAACACCCATAACATTTAAATACGGGTTTAATGCCACGACACAAATAAAATAAGGGGGGATCACCATGGACGGACCATGAAATTTTTTCATACGGTGGCACATATAATGCAAAATTTTTTTTACAAAAAGCACGGTTTTTATCGACGTGTTTTCATCTTTTTACCAACATTCAATATTGTTCGATGTGTTTTTAGCCTAATTCCACAATTTCGAGGATTTTTAAAGCTGTTTGCTTGATTTTGAGGGATTTTTAAGTTTTTTTTATCGATTTTTTCGGTTGATTTCGATAGTTTTTTTTTGGTTTTTTGGTTGATTATGAGGTACGGTTGCACCTTCTTGAAGTTTCCAAAATAATACGGTAGCACCTTCCAAAACGATACGGTTGCACCTTTCACGAACCTAAATTTTTTTACCCTTCTTCGGAGAAATAGTACGGTGGCACGTGCCACCGAATTCAACACCACAAGTCTGTCCCTGGGGATTACAAGAAAATATTTTAATAATTTTCTTTCATTGAACCCATAAACCTTCCCCAATCATGATGGTCTTCGTATTGTGAAATTTACTTGTCAAAATATATAGTGGATTTAAAAGTAAAGGGATTGTAGCGTGGTTGTAGCATTTGTTGGATCAACTTTGTAATGTGAGGATTGTCGAAATGTCAGAACGACAACCCGGTTTGAATGATACATTGTGTTGTCATTTGTCGGTTCAAGTTGGCATCGTACGACCATATTTGACCGAAATTGTCAAGTATAGGTTGACTGTACTCGCCCCCCGATTTCAACGACGGGCACGTTCGATCAGAGTGCCGCCTTAAAGTGGAATTTCCTTCCACCGTAAGGATAGTTCCACAACTTTTGCATTGCGCCTTTCTTTTCCTGTTGGCGAGTTTTACCATGTTGTAATTGTACCAAACATCGGCCTTTCGTCCATGCTCGACAAGATGTGGGGCAATTGAATCGTTAGATACGTCATGTTGTTCACCGACCATTTTGGAAGACAAATAGATGAGAATTGAGACTTGAGATATTAGAACTTCCGAGTTTGCAAGAAACGGATACGAGCCGAAATCACAAAATATAGTGAGACTTGTTTGTGTTTTTTTGCGTTTGTTCCCTTTGGTAACTTGATATCTAACCCTATACACCACACATAGTATTTTGGGGGGTTAAGGAGGCAAAAAGAAAAACGGTCAAAATCACAAAAACGCATAGTATATATAGCATTTTGTAACTGGTCCCTACGGGTCGGGCCGGGCAGTTTTGGCCACTCTAATCTATATAAAACATTTAAGTAGTGTTCTTTGTTTTTGAGGTTACTTTTGGTATATGGAATTATACAGGATAGAATAATACTTATTGTTCCATTTTTGGTATGATATAAGAGAAGATAAAAATTCATTGTTTCACGTTTGGTATGATATAAAACTTGGACATTCTTTGTCCCACTGAAATAGGTGGAACAAAATACCCAACTCAATATTTGTAGTTTGAAAAATCTCAACCCAACCCAACCCAATCAAAAGTGTAACCCAACCCAAACCATGCGGGTTGGGTTGAAACTTTAATACATTATTTTACAATCTAACTAAGTGATTTTGTTTAAAAAAACTAAAATTAAATGGAAATATAAAAATAAGACTAATACGAGAAGAGAAGAGTAGAAGAAGAGTATCTCTTGCCTCTTGATTCTATTGATGTTGAAGATTTTTGAAGACTTGCAGGTTAGATTCGTACGATTTTAATCGACATGGTCTCGTAGACAGATCTAAACTACGACTATGATAGGAAGACTTGAGAATTGATAGGAAGAAAAGCCGCTAAAAGTATAAAACCATAAAGAAAAAGTAAAAGTGTACAAGTTTTGGTCGGGTTGACGGGTTGCTCGGGTTACTTTGGGCCCAACCCGTTTCCAACCCAATAGATGTGGTTTGGACAAAATTTGTATTGATTATGTATCGGGTTACCTTGGTTTGTGTTTTTTTTGTGTATTTCGGGTTGGGTTGGCCGGGTTGGTCGGAAATTTGAGCACCCCTACCGACCACCTCCACCACAACATCAACCATTGTCAGCCTCCAACTCCGTCCACCATATCTACGTTCTCTACATCGAGCACCTACACCACAACTACCAACGAGCATAAGCCATCACCGCCCATCGTTGTCACCTCCACAACCACCAGCTACCATTACCATCGTCCATCACCACCTCTACCTCCTCCATAACGATCACCTCCACCACTATTGGCTGCCACCACCACCATCTTCACGTCCGTCTCAACCACACCGTCTGTCATCGACCACCATTGCCTCTACCTCCACCACTTTCACCACCACTATCACCACCACCTTCACCTTAACCACCACCTCTAATTCCACTGCCAAGGTTTTACACGTCCTTACTCTTAACCGGGGTTGGTTAACCTTCCCAAGGTACTAATGACTTCAAGGTTTCAAGTGGAAGACTCAACAAATATGTCAATCGGTTTTTTTTACAAGATTTTCCAACACAAAAGTTTGTATAGCAATTTATCGTACGCGTAAAAATCTAATACCTTTTACCTGGTAGTTGTGTAAAATGGGCACATCGACCCACATGTGAAAATCATTTGAATGTCACTTGATCACTACTCGAGTTACTAACGAAACACAAAAGTATGCTCAACAAACTTTTGAAATAAATCCCTACGGTCCTAGCATGGATTTATTTATGCCACCCACACATAAAGTTTTCCCGATATAAACAACACGCAATATACGGGTTATACTAAATTTCAAAGGAGGAAATTCATTAAATCAAATTCCAAAATTTTCTCATTTATCCATATAATAACATGGAATAAAATTTTCCAATAAGACTCGCATACATCAATGTATTTTCTTATAACTTAATAAAACTATAAGTGCATATGACTCGATTGAAACGTAAAATAATTTAAATCGGCTTAAATTTTCAAGCCTTACATATGGTATGCATAATTGCTCTAAAATAGTGGCTATAATGTCAGGCATACCAATAAATCAACATAATACACTCGTTTGAGATGATAATAAAAGTACCAACAACCGAAAGTGCATAAAACAAAGCATTGGAATAAACTATCATGGCACCCTTATACATTTACTCACGCCATGAGTGCAAATCAAGTTGTACTCTAAATACCATGCAATGAAACGTATTAGCACAAAACTCGAAATAGAAAGTCATGTGGTTTCATAATTCCAAAACTACCATTTTTTTGTTGCATTACGACATACATTTTATCAATAGAACTCGCATGATACAAAATGTTCAATAAAACCCATAAATTAACAAACACAATAATTTAAGTATACGCATTTCAAAGTTCATCCATTCGGCACAAAGGGTGCGTTTGGTATGCAGAACAGAGTGGAATAGGACAGAACAGAACAGGCTTGTCCCATGTTTGGCGTGACCATATGTGGGACACGCTAGAACTAAGTGGAACAAGCATGGGATACACTTGTCCCACTCCAACCCCCTGGAACTAAGTAGAACAACAATATTTTGACTAATATACCCTTTGTTAAACACATAAAACATGTCTTCTCATCATCCACGCCTCCAAGCTAGGGGTATGTAAAATCCGAATAGTCTGAAATTCAAATCCGAACCGAAGATAAGGTGTTTTTGCAAAACCCGAATACCCCGAAATCCGATAATCCGAAACCCGACATTTGGGAGGATATCCAGGTTCGGATTAGGTTTTATCGTTGGCCACCCAACCTGTTAGAAAACGCGAAATAACATAAATCTATATTTTAAATAATATATATATATATATTTATCTAATTATTTTTTGAAAATCGTAAATTATAGTCTGTTGAAATATTTTCTAAATTTTAAACTTGCTATCGATTTCATCAATCTTTCAATCGATTGTATTCATCCTAAAAAACGATTGAATTTATATATAACTTTTGCATTATATAATACCCAAACCCGAACGACATCAATCCGAAACCCGACCAATCCAAACCCGAAACAACCTAAAATCTGAAACTTAAAATTTGGGTTTTGATTTCCATATCCAAAATCCAATCGTGATAAATTAGTTTTATGTTTTTGATAATCCATTGCACTATGTATTAGTGATGTCAATTAGTTTTATGTGATGTAATCTATGATTTTTCATCTGGGGTAAATTCGTCATTTAACCGGTCTAGTCCTGTTCTGTCATGTTTTGCCAAACGCTGGACAATTGTCCTGTTCTGTTCCGTCATGTCCTGTTCCATCTTGTCCTATCCTGTCCTGTCTGCGTACCAAACGCACCCAAAATGTCGTAAAATAAAACTCCATAAGACTCAACAAAACTTCCATAAAACCCAATGAAACTCAATGGCACTCAAACAATCAAATGGTGCCAAAATTTTCATTCTCAATAATCAAATAGCATAAGACAAAGTTATGACTAAAATGTCATAATTCCAAAAATTTCCCTTTTATTGCAATATGATATAAAACGACACCTTTCAACAAAACTCGCATGGAACAAAATTCCCAATAAAACTCAATCACCAAAATAATGGAAGGTAACTCTTCGTCCGAAACCTTAACATATGTGGAGGAGATCCAATGTTAAAGTCATAAATCACAGTTACTTATCCAAGACCCTAAATAACATCAAAATACAAACATCACAATATTCGAAAATAGTGTTGGACAACCACGAGAATAAAGAAGGTCCCAACAAAGTTTGCAACCACATGTAATAAAATAATTTTATGCATGTTTAAAATTATGGTTTAAAATCTTGTGTGTGCTAAACATTTTTCCAAGAATTCATAATATAATCCACTTGATGACATGGAAACATGAGAAATAATTGATGCAATTTATTTTAGATATAAATTTCGTGCATGAATTTGAACGACACTCTACGTCTCGAAACCACGCTTCTCAATTTCTCAGTCACACTATCGTCATCTGGATGTTCAAACATTTTAAGGCAATAATCGAAAATTTCGTCTGTTCACCTTACAATTTCTCTATGATTCTAATCCAATCAATAATTCTAACCCGAAACGGTTCACTTAATGAAATCGTCATGCTTAATGTCACTCTAAGCGATGAATGTTAAAATCATTAACCTCTTATAACGGCTACCCACTTAGAAACTCCTTCACTACCCCAATGGTCATCGCATCAAAGTAGTCCAAGTATACACATGTAACTTGTAGGTTCACCATAACACTGGCCAGGTGCAATTATGAACGTAATGTACATGATAATCCTTGCTACCCTCGACGTGATTCCCGTTCTTAGTGACTCCGTCAACCTCAAACATCCTATCTTATAGTGCCTATTGGTGTAGTTTTCTCTCTTATTCACTTACAAGAACGCTAGTTTGAGTCTAGGTAACCAAAATCCACACCTAAATCTCTCAAACTTAAGTTCTGATACCAACTTGTAACCCTCAAATTTGGAAGGAACGACTAATTTAAAACTTTCAATAATACCTTAAAGAAGGATAAAATCTCTTACGACAAGTTCACACTAGAAATACAATTCTAGATTTAACCATCAACAGGATGAATAAAGTCTTACATAAAGACTAATTAAAGTCGGGTGTTACTAAAACCCAATGTAGTTGCTACAGCCAAAGTAAATGCGGAAGACTTCACCAAGCTATTCACTTCTTCGAGCACACAACTATCACTCATCTCTTCACAATGTCACTAGAAATAATCTCGAAATGGAACCTGATGCACATGCCGACAAATAGATGGTTAGGCTAACGCCTAGTGAGTTCACGAGCTTTTATCCTGATTATAAAAATCGTTAAATGAAAATAATGCAACTTAAATCATGATCCTTCAAAATAAATTACTTTAAATATGAGAACGACCCGTTTTCCAATAATACACATATTATAAAGGAATACCTCAACGCCAAAACATTCTTTCATGAAGTGATGCAACCCAAAACTTACTTAAAATGTGAATAATGGTAAATTCTAAAATATTGAAATTTGAATAAAACTTTATAAACCAAATGAACGAAGTATGAGTAAACTCAAACCTCCAAAATTATAACGTATGGAGAATACCCCAAACTCAAAACGTCACCGAATACAAGGATAAAACTAAATACCCAAAACAACACATTTCGGTGACGGAGGAGACCCGAATTCCATGGCTAGTGGCGGAACACAAAAGTAGGCCATATTCCAAGTTATTGAGATCATCATACTAGGACCCATGGCCACGAGCTCGCCGATTCGTACTTAGATGTGGATTAGGGCGCCCGAGGATCCTAATCATACTCATTCGCTAAGATTACATTTACGGCCCATGGCTAGTATCCGGCTCCACATAACTATACCAAGAGGACCTAATGTATCAACTAGCTACAAATGGGAAATGACTATCCCATAAAAACAGACTTAGAAATTACATCGCGGGGCCAATGGCAGATGCTTGACTCCACGATCCTGTACCACAAGGCCCTCTCGATGACCCCATGACTAATCCTGGTCCCATCATGGAAACAATAGCCCTTTTTAAAATATTAAAGACCGACTCATATGCCTATGGATCCATTACATTACAGTCTATAACGTTACATGACTCCAATTGAATAACCAAAGCACTCAAAATATGTAATTCTCAAATGATACGCAATAAACGCAATCATACTCAAAACTCCACAACGGGCTATTAAAACCGACAAATGTCCCCAAGACTCATCTTAGTCAAAATCAAGCCAAAAGCTTAACAATTTACTTAACATACAATAAAAGTTAGTATAAACAATAAAACCCATTTAGCCGACGGTTATGCAAACATAATGACCAAAAGTATGATTAACCCAAAACTCGTCATTGGTTGAGACCAACTATTTTCCAAATGAACTCATACCTTTGTATTTCCAAAATGTCTCATAACACAATAATATGCATTTTCTGAACGGTTTATAAAATCAAATACACTAAAAGGACATTTACATCAAATGACCTCCATTTATATATTAAACCATCAAAGAAACATATCAACATGATTTATTTTTCAAAATGTCCAGAAATCCCAAATGCGGGTGTTTCAAAAGGTTTATAAAACCAAATAACCCAAATGAGTAAAACTCTTCAAATATTCCAATTTTTAACAAAAGTTATGTAAACACATAATCACCTTACAATAGACATTTTTGGCATGTACATAGTTTTCACAAATCAACTTGAACCCACCTTGCTAGATTTAGGCTAAATCTAGATGTTACCCCAATCTTGAGCTTCCTTTGGAGAAGGCTTTAGATCCACAAACATCCATCATTAGAAACTTTATCTGGGTCACAACCAAAGCCTAGGGATGTACCAAAAGTAATCACAAACTCATATTCATAACAAACCTTAGTCAAATCCTCTAATCATCCAAAATACCTAAAATTGGTAAAAACTTCAAAACAAGGATGATACATCAAAATAAATGCTCTAGGAGGTTAAAATGAAAGGTTTTAACAAGAATAATGGTTTAGAAGGTTAAGATGGACTTACAATTTTCTTTTAGGAAAAAGCCCCAAAAACTAGGTCAACAATGGTGAGAGATAGTTGGAGAAGATGAACATCTTGAGTTTCCATCCACAAAGCTTGAATATCTAGCTTCCAATCTCTTAAAACTCTTGAAGATTTTAACTTTGGATGAGTAAATAATGTTTGAACAAAAAAATGAGAGATAGGAGAATGGGTAGGTGATGGAGTAAATGAGAAATGGAGTGAATGAGAAAAGAACCTTCAAAAAGGGTTTTAAACCTAATTTTTGGTTCGGGTGAGTTTGAAACGGTATTTGGGTTTAGCTATAAAACGGTGGTCGGCATGAGTTTGAAGTTAGTTCGGGGTCAAGAAACTTATTTGGAACTCGCCTGAAAGGTATTTGGGTTTAAAATCAATACAGTCACCGACGTGAGTTTGAAGTTAGTTAGGGGTTAAGAAACTCATTTGGAACTCGCTTGAAAGGTATTTGGTTTTAAAAGCAAAACAACCCCCAAGGCTAGTTTAATGTGAGTTTGAGGTCTGCAAAACTCACTTGGAACTCGCCTTAAAGGCCTAAAACTTGATTTTTACTTTCTTTCTAACAATTCCACTAATCCCGATTGGAGGCACGTTTATCTATAAAATGACCGCAACCTAAATACTATAAACGTGATTATTATGGATAAACTATACTTACAAAATTTCGGGTGTTACAAACTGGAACACTGACTTTTAGTACTATCTTATGGTTTGGCAAACCCGATAATGTAAGACCATTTAAGACATCAGGTGAGTAAAACTTTTCATCAAACAATTCGTGAAGATGCTCTGATTCACACAGATTATCTGAACTTAGGTACTCCTTTTCATCTCCTGGAAACAATGATAGCAAATGATCATTTATTTCTTGAACGACTTCATGCTTGGGTGCAAGTATTGTTCTTTCCTTAAAAATAGGATAAATTCTTGACATCTACAAGAATAGATGGATAGACAAATTCAATTAATGTAGATATAGGATCCTTTGAATCGGTAATGAGAAGATCATCAGGTATATCGATAATTGCCTCACCATCATTCACACTACCAACCTTGCCTTCTCCTAAATCCAAAAGCCAATTTGCAAAAATCCTTGTTTGTTCGATATCGGAAGCTTGATTTTCAACAGTTAACCTCATGTTTTTAGTTAACCTTAGGACTTTGCATTTTTCCCAAATGTAAGATGAACTTAACGACGCATTAACAATGTCTTGTATACTTGCATTGGGAATAACCGGCATAATTTGTCTGAAATCTCCTCCAAAAACAACTATTTTGCCACCAAAAAGCATTTTCGAGTCAGTAATGCCTTGACTACCAAAAACATCGTTCATACTTCTATCCAATGCTTCAAATGCATGTCGATGAACCATTGGTGCTTCATCCCATACAATCAACCTAGTATTCTTTATTAACTTGGAGACATCACTGTCTGGCTTTATGTAACAAAAAGAATCTTCGTTAAGAATTAGAGGAATTTGAAAGCGAGAGTGTGTTGTCCTACCTCCTGTAAGAAATAAAGAAGCAATACCACTCGAAGCAATGTTTAAAACAATTTATCCTCTAGATCTTATTGATGCAGATAATGTCTTTGTAACAACCTAAAAATAGGGATGATAAAAATCCGAAAAACGAACATGTGGTATACTAAAATTGCCATAGCAAGAGCCTCAATGGCCGGTCCACCGCCCGACCCATTCACGATAAAATTGCCTTCGGGTTGCACCCCAGAAAAGTTTTGTAAGTGCACCCCTTGGCTTTTGCTTTACTTCCGTTCACTAGTTGTTCTTCAGTTACCACAACGGCCGATCCACCGCCAGACCCATTCACGATATTCTCCGTCATCGTCTCAGGTTGTCGGTGACTAGCATCTCGATCCTCCAGTAGCTTCATAAATAACTCTTGTGGTTGTGCCATGGCCGAATTCATGGCTTGCATCATGCTATCTCTTATCCTTGTTTCCATAGTTACTTCCTCCATGACTTGGATCAATGGGTTCGATATTATGTCGTGGTATGTGTTCGGGTCCCCCACCCGGGACATTGGCCGTGGGTGGTCCTTCAGTAGCCACGACCAAAGCAGGTTGATCGGCTGTAGATTCGTTTTCAACATGATCATCCGACAGGTTTTTGCAGTCTGTTTCTTGTGTTTACCATGGTTATCTGCCACACATGCACGAGAAAAGGAGGTTGAGAAAAGACTAAGTGAGTTAAACTCATGGTACGTACTACTACACATTTCAATCATCATAATTATAGTAATTCAAGCATGCTCACATAACAACACATTCATAATAGCAGTAGCTAAGTGAAATTATGAATGAATTATACACAAGGATTATTGTCACCACCATTACAACTCTCAAATAGTGTAATGTCGTAAGTCCTAATGCTCTCCCCACCTAAGACTTTTACCCCAAGGTGGACAACCTACGGTCACCCTAAAGCTTAAGTCTAGATATGCTAAGTCAATACATAGTTCACTTAAACTAAAGCTCTGATACCAACTTGTAACACCCTAAAAATAGGGATAACAAAAATCCGAAAAACGGACACGTGGTATACTAAAATTGCAATAGCAAGAGCCTCCCAAGAAAGGGGGAAATATTTAAACTTGTTTAATTACAGTTGTAATTTAATGGAAATAGACAACAACCAACTAATCTAATTTCTATAATAGAAAAGAGATTACAAAAAGGGTGTCGTCTATAAATCCAAGCAATGCCTTCTCAAAAATGCGCCTCAATGCACCTTCCCCAAAATCTCACCAAGGACCGACTAAGCCTGCTTAGAAGCGGCGCCACTAGAACCTGAGATACACATCGACACCAAAAAAGTGTTAGGCCAAAAGGGCCTAGTGAGTTTGTACAAGATATAACATACTAAGTAAAGTACAATTCTTATTAGCAGTTAACCAAAGTTCATTTAAATGTGGAGTCAAAGGGGGAGACCCATAGCACCAATCAAGGTCCACCCAAAGAGTCGATATACCTTGATGCCAACTACCATGAGTGACATCCAAAAGGCCCGACACATCCGAGGACTACAACTATGTAATAAAATCAACATTTTATCATGTAAATGTTAAATAACCCATATTCCCAAAATTAGGTCAAACCACCCAAGTTTTACCCTTAACCAAGATTATTCCCTATAAGCACCCTTGCCATTTATTTAACGTCAAAGAGCCCCAAAACCATCTTAGGGAGGTTTCACCATGTATTAATGAAGACTTAAACTTACACATAATGGAATCCACAAAAACCCAAGTATTATGAATGAGTTGTTCAAATAAAGATGCAAGACAAGAATAAATAGGGAAATATGATGTGTATCTAGTTTTAACAAAGTTTAGGAACTCACAATCTAGGTTTTAGGTCAAAAACCTAGAAAAGTACCAAACCCTATAGGTGTTGAGGAAGAGGAAGATGATCTTTAGACTTGAGATTCTTGGTTGAAATCTTTGATTGGGGAAGCTTGCTTCTTGCAATAAATGTAGTGGATGTCGGTTGGAATGCTTCTTGAATCAGTTTTGAGAAGTAATAAGGGAGGAGAGAATTTTGAGAGAAAGTAGATGGAGGAGTAAATGAGAAATGGGACTGAAATCCCCTTTTAATTCATCAGGGTTCGCGCATGGGTCGTGGCGCGGTTTGACCCGCGCGGTCATCTGTGCCGGCTGCTGGAATTTCTTGACGGACAGAGCCCTGCGCTGTTTATGGCGCGGCTCCACCCGCGCGGGGCACTGTTTTCACTGCTTTCATCACTTCAAATATGAAATTAGGGTGTTACAATCCTCCCCACCTAATAAGGATTTCTTCCCCGGAATCACGACGATTCAAAATAGATGAGGGTATCGCCTCTTCATGTCCTCCTCCGACTCCCACGTCACGTTCGTACCCCGGTGGTGTTTCCATTGATCCTTTACCATTGTTACTTCCTTATGTAGCAATTGTTTCGTCTTCGACTCTAAAATGGTTTCTGACTCCTCAACGCAACGCAACGGTTGCCGTTGTCCACCCAAATCTCTGTCAACGGTATAACGCTTTCTTCTTCGGCCAAGCACTTGCGAAGGTTGCATACGTGAAATGTTGGGTGAATCCCATCCATTTCCGGCGGCAAGTCTAATCTGTATGCTTGAAGTCCAATCTTTTATAATATCATGAAGGGTCCAAGGAAACGGGGACTAAGCTTCCCGTGCTTTTCAAAACGAATAATTCCCTTCCATGGCGATACTTTCAACATGACTCGATCACCTACTTGGAATTCGACTGGTCTTTGCTTCTTGTCCTCATAACTTTCTGTCGGTCTTGAGCTGCATTCAATCTTTCTCGAATTTCTTTTACTTTGTCCACCATCTCTTGAACTATTTCTGGTCTGACGAATTGCTTCTCGCCCGCTTCAAGCCAACAAACTGACGTTCTACACTTCCGTCCATACAACGCCTTGAATGGGGCCATCCCAATGCTGGAGTGGTAACTGTTATTGTAAGCGAACTCTACTAGGGGTAGATGTGAGTCCCAACTTCCTCCAAAGTCGATATCACACGACCTCAACATATCTTCGAGAGTCTGAATTGTTCTATCGCTTTGGCCATCCGTTTGAGGATGGTAAGCCATGCTCAGATTCAGTCTCATGCCCAACTCCTTATGCAAACTAGCCCAAAAATTAGATATGAACCGACTGTCCCTATCCGACACAATGGATTGCGGGACTCCATGTCTCGACACCAACTCATCAATATATAGCTTGGCCAATTTCTCCATTGGCAAGGTCTCCCTCATTGCAAGGAAATGCGTGCTCTTGGTCAGGCGATCTACGATCACCCATATTGTATCATGACCTTGCAAGGTCTTTGGTAGCTTCGTTATGAAGTCCATGGTGATGTTGTCCCACTTTCACTTGGGAATGGACAACGGTTGTAAACTTCCGTACGACCTTTGATGTCCCGCCTTGACTTGAAGACACGTGACACACCTCTCTACGTAGTTGGCCAGGTCTAGTTTCATCACCGACCACCAATAGTTCAACTTTAAGTCTCTATACATCTTGGGGCTACCGGGATGTATAGAGTATTTCAACTTATGCGCTTCTTCTAGTAGTAACTCCCGATTTCCACCAAACTTTGGCACCCAAATTCGACCTTGAAAGAGTTTAAGTCCTCGAACGTCTTCCGTCAAAATTTCCTTTTGCTTCATCATAATTTCAGATTTGAGGTTTTCTTCCTTAAGCGCTTCCTCTTGACACTTCTTGATGTTTTCCAACAAACTCGATACCATGTCGATTCTTGTGAGGGATAACTTGACACCGCCTTCATAACTCCTCCGACTCAACGCATCCGCCACTACGTTGGCCTTACCGGGATGGTAAAGCAATTCACAATCATAGTCCTTTAGTAACTCAAGCCACCTTCTTTGCCGCATGTTGAGTTCTTTTTGATCGAAAATGTACTTAAGACTTTTGTGATCGGTAAAAAGAGTACACTTCGTCCCATACAAATAATGTCGCCATAACTTCAATGCAAAGACCACCACCACCAATTCCAAGTCATGAGTCGGGTAGTTCTTCTCATGGTCTTTTAGTTGTCGTGACGCATAGGCTATCACCTTTCCCCGTTGCATCAACACACACCCGAGACCCATCTTGGAAGCATCGCTATACACCACAAAGTCATCCGATCCCTTGGGTAGGGAGATAGAATGGGAGCTTCGCACAACCTCTCCTTGAGCGTTTGAAAGGCTTGATCCTGCTCGTCGGTCCAAAGGAATTTGACATTCTTCCTCGTGAGGGAGGTGAGTGGTGAAACTATTTTTGATAAGTCTTGAATGAATCGCCTGTAGTAACCTGCCAATCCCAATAAATTCCGGATTTTCGTGGGACTCATTGGCGGTTGCCAACTCAGCATCACCTTGATCTTTGCAGGGCCTACCTTCACTCCGTCTTTTGACACCACGTGGCCCAAGAATTGCATTTCTTGGAGCCAAAATTCACACTTCGAGAACTTTGCATACACCTTTTATTTTCGGAGAACGTCCAACACCTCCCGCAAGTATTTCTCATGCCCGACCTCGTCCTTTGAGTAGATCAAGATGTCGTCGATGAACACAATCACAGATTTGTCCAAGAAAGGGCGACACACGCGATTCATCAAATCCATGAATACGGCCGGAGCATTGGTCAAGCCAAAGGGCATCACCAAAAACTCGTAGTGACCGTATCTCGTTCGGAAAGCCGTCTTCGGTATATCCTCCTTCTTCACTCTAACTTGATGGTATCCGGACCGAAGGTCGATCTTTGAAAACATCCCGTGCCTTGGAATTGATCAAATAGGTCATCGATGTGAGTTAAGGGATACTTGTTCTTTACTGTGACTTTATTCAACTCTCGGTAGTCGATGCACATCCACATAGATCCGTCCTTATTCTTTATAAATAAAATCGGAGCTCCCCAAGGCGACGAGCTCGGTCGAATGAATCCTTTATCTAGGAGTTCTTGGAGTTGCGTCATCATCTCTAGTATCTCGGTCAGAGCCAAACGGTAGGGTGCATGGGCTATCGGATGGGGCAATCTCGAATGACATGACCTTTCTTCCCGCATTTAGCACACTAGATGGGACCTGAGTGAGGCTTTGGGTCGCATGGGACAAAGTGCTTGACCTTTCACTTGTGGCACCATCGTGTTTCACGACGATTGTCTCCAATTCTTCCACCTACAAACGACTTAGATTGACGAACGGGCCCAGATGGCCCTTCCCACCTTCGTTTCTCCCCCACTTGACCTCTCTCCTCCTTCTCCGCCACCAAATCGTTTTCCACCAGCAAAGACTCTTCGATTACATCCTGAAGTGTCAACCCTCTAGCATTCCTCATGGTCTTCCTTATCCCGGCCGACAACCCATGCTGGTAAGCCTTGATTTTTGACCTTTCATTTGGGACCAGATGTCCCACCAAGTTTAGATTTTCCAAGAAAAACTTGGAGTAATCGGTGACAGATAGAGTCCTTTTCCTCAACCCTCTGAACTCCTCTTCCAGTTTGTCCAGAGATCCCTCACTACAATACTTGTCCATGATCTTCTGCTTGAAAACCGACCAAGTTAATTGAGCCAAAACTTCGGGAGTGAGGGCGGATCAGGTGAGATTCCACCAAATCAAAGCCTCACCCCTAAGTAGTTGAGAAGCGAACTTAACCCGTTGTGAGACATCACATTCACTAGATTCAAAGGCCATATCTACTTCCTTAAGCCAATACATACAAACAACCGGATTGGCGGAACCTGAAAATTTCTTCAGGTTACACCCCAGAAAAGCTTTGTAAGTGCACCCCTTGGCTCTTGATTTACTTCCGTTCACTAGTTGTTCTTCAGTTACCACAACGGCCGGTCCACCGCCCGACCCATTCACGATATTCTCCTCCATCGTCTCAGGTTGTCGGTGACTAGCATCTCGATCCTCTAGTAGCTTCATAAAGAACTCATGTTGTTGTGCCATGGCCGAATTCATGGCTTGCATCATGCTATCTCTTATCCTTGTTTCCATAGTTACTTCTTCCATGACTTGATCAACGGGTTCGAGACTACGTCGTGGTATGTGTTCGGGTCCCCCACCTGGGACATTAGCCACAGGTGGCCCTTCAGTAGCCATGACCAAAGCAGGTTGATCGGCTGTAGATTCGTCTTCAACATGACCATCCGACGGGTTTTGCAGTCTGTTTCTCGTGTTTACCATGGTTATCTGCCACACACGCACGAGAAAAGGAGGTTGAGAAAAGACTAAGTGAGTTAAACTCATGGTACGTACTACTACACATTTCAATCATCATAATTATAGTAATTCAAGCATGCTCACATAACAACACATTCATAATAGCAGTAGCTAAGTGAAATTATGAACGAATTATACACAAGGATTCTTGTCACCACCATTACAACTCTCAAATAGTGTAATGTCGTAAGTCCTAATGCTCTCCCCACCTAAGACTTTTACCCCAAGGTGGACAACCTACGGTCACCCTAAAGCTTAAGTCTAGATATGCTAATTCAATACATAGTTCACTTAAACTAAAGCTCTGATACCAACTTGTAACACCCTAAAAATAGGGATAACAAAAATACGAAAAATGGACACGTGGTATACAAAAATTGCCATAACAAGAGCCTCCCAAGAAAGGGGGAAATATTAAACCTGTTTGATTACAGTTGTAATTTAACGAAAATAGACAACAACCAACTAATCTAAATTCTATAATAGAAAAGAGATTACAAAAAGGGTGCCGTCTATAAATCCAAGCAATGCCTTCTCAAAAATGCGCCCCAATGCACCTTCCCCAAAATCTCACCAAGGACCGACTAAGCCTGCTTAGAAGCGGCGCCACTAGAACCTGAGATACACATCAACACCAAACAAGTGTTAGGTCAGAAGACCCTAGTGAGTTTGTACAAGATATAACATACTAAGTAAAGTACAATTCTTATCAGGAGTTAACCAAAGTTCATTTAAATGTGGAGTCAAAGGGGGAGACCTATAGCACCAATCAAGTTCCACCCAAAGAGTCGATATACCTTGATGCCAACTACCATGAGTGACATCCAAAAGGCCCGACACATCCGAGGACTACAACCATGGAATTACCCTGAATAGCGGAGGTCTAGGCACATACCATTACGGTGGCACCCAAGACTATATCCTCCTAGTGTCTACCGACTTGGTTCGTCCACATTGATATTTGTAGGTCTCAAGGCTCATAAAGCACAAGAATTAACGCAATACCAACCATGGGTATAAAGTTAGACCATACCAATTATATGTTGGATATAGACCAATACAAGGATATCATGAATGAGTCGTTTTAATGGAATCATGTTTCCATCTCTTGATGGCACAAATAACACATCATCTTGTTTTCCCATAGAACACACTATGTCATGTAATAAAATAAACATATTATCATGTAAATGTTAAATAACCCATCTTCCCAAAATTAGGTCAAACCACCTAAGTTAAACCCTTAACCAAGATTATTCTCTACAAGTACCCTTGCCATTTATTTAACGTCAAAGATCCCTAAAGCCATCTTAGGGAGGTTTCACCATGTATTAATGAAGACTTAAACTTACACATAATGGAATCCACAAAAACCCAAGTATTATGAATGAGTAGTTCAAATAAAGATAAGAATATATAGGGAAATATGATGTGTATCTAGTTTTAAGAAAGTTTAGGAACTCACAATCTAGGTTTTAGGTCAAAAACATAGAAAAGTACCAAACCCTAGAGGTGTTGTGGAAGATGAAGATGATTTTTAGACTTGAGATTCTTGGTTGAAATCTTTGATTGGGGAAGTTTGCTTCTTCAAATAAATGTAGTGGATGTCAGTTGGAATGCTTCTTGAATCGATTTCGAGAAGTAATAAGGGAGGAGAGAATTTTTAGAGAAAGTAGATGGAGGAGTAAATGAGAAATGGGGCTGAAATCCCCTTTTAATTCATCAGGGTTCGCGCGTGGATCGTGGCGCGGTTTGACCCGCACGGTCATCCGCACCGGCCGCTGGAATTTCTTGACGGACAGAGCCCTACGCGGTTTATGGCGCGGCTCCACCCGCGCGGCCTTCCACGCGGGGCACTGTTTTCACTGCTTTCATCACTTCAAATATGAAATTAGGGTGTTACAGTCTTGCATAGAAATGTTTTACCTATTCCGCCATAACCAATACAAAAAACACACCTCCTTGGTTATTTTGAACCGCCGTGATGATATCGTCATAAACACCTTGTTGCTCGTTTGTTAAAGCACCTAGAAGATGACGAAAATCATTCTGTAGATTAGCTATGACGTAATCTAGCTCCTCCGTAATCAAACGATTGTTTGAAGACCAAACAGAATCATCATTAGGGTAAGGCATAGTGGTGAATTTTTTTAGGCTGGAATTGTTACGAATTAAAATCTTTTCAATCTCAAACAATGTCAAGTTTTTGACTTGATCATTATTAAGGGATAAACCTGTAACATATATAATATAAATGTTAAACAACCATAACATAGAAATAATAACTGAAAAAAATATTTAAGGAAAATAATATTTAAAAAATAATAAAACAATAAATTGGTTTGTATTTAAATAATAACTGTATAAATACCTAAATAGATAATTAACATATCTGGAGACTTTATTGCAATTCGTTGATTGTAAAGAATCCCATCTGCCAAGTATTGCCATGTTTTTTGCCAAACAAATTCAAGCCTAGACATACTATTTGAAATCAACATGGTTGCAAATAAAGACCGTAGATAAAAACCAGAATCGGTTAAACTTGCTTCTTCAATGGCATCAACATATTCCTTGTCGTCATCTAAAATCCCAATAGCATAACATGAATCTCTGAAAATAGGAAATATATGTCCATTTACTGTACGAATGTCTTCGAATGATTTAGGACCTTTGACTTTATTCAAAAGAATTCTTAAATAATACGCTTCACCAAGAGCAGGAGAAACTGAATGAATTCTTCCAATTGAAAAGCCTTTTTTCCTTTGATCCCAACGTCGCTCTTCCAGTTTCCACACAAAATCTTTAGGGAATTCAACATAACTAAGTTTTCGTGCTTCTTCGTAAAGTTCATTACACTTCTTCGTAAATTTCATTACACTTCATCCAATCTAAGAACATTGAAGACACCACAGAAGTTTTGTTTATGACATTTCCAATATCATCTTCAGCACAAAAAACGACTTGTTGTTCAGGAATATGGAAAGGAAGGCTCAAAACAGAAGGAGTCTTGTAATGAACATCATACCCAAATATTAGGGGTGAGCATCGGAAGCGGGTACCCGCCTTTGGATCCAGAACCGCTTTGAAACTGCCGGTTCCGGAACAGGAACCAATGTGATTGGTTCCGGTTCCTAAAATATGGAACCGATCGGGACCAGTTCTGGTTTCGGTTCTCATTTTTTTTTGAAACCGTTAACCACTGGGACCGGTTCTGGGACCAATACTCGCTCCCGCTGGGTACCCAGAACCGGAACCGACGGTTACACGCTATTTTTTAATGAAATATATTTTATTTATTTATAAAAATTTAATAAACCACCTTTTAGAAAAGCACCATTTGTAGTATTTGTTAACATCAACTAATTTTTAATGACATGAAGTGTTTTGGAAACACCGTTTGTAGTATTTATTTGTTTTGGAAGCACCGTTAGTAATATTTATTTGTTTTGTAAGCATCGTTTGTAGTATTTATTAGTTTTTAGTTTTTATCATATTAGTTTTCACGTTTGTGGTATTTATTTCTTTACGTTGGGACTTTGTAATATATTAATATTTACTTTTTTATAATATAGATGATAAAAAAAATGTTTAAAAACTAGATAGCGGGTACCCGGTACCAGAACTGGAACCAACGGTTCCGGGACCGATTCCCAAATATTAAGAACCGGTGTAACCGGTTCTGGTTTCGAAAATTTTAGGCGGGTACTCACCTTTGCTCACCCCTACCAAATATACGCCAAGAAGCTTCACATGCAGATAAATATCTACAGTCATAATATTCCTTTATTTCATCAACGGTATTATTATTATCTTCTTCATTATTGCTTTCTACAACCGCAACAGTAGCTCTATCCAGACCCTTGTTGATATATTTGAACAAATATTTTATAGAAGAAGCCTGATTGTGTAACACCCTCAATTTGGAAAGAGCAACTAATTTAAAATTTTCAATATATACCTTAAAGAAAGGATAAAACTTCATGCGACAAGTTCATACTTAAAATACGATTCTAGAATTTTCCGTCAACACAACAAATAAAATCTTACGTAGGGACTAATTCAAGGTCGGGTGTTACTAAAACCCAATAACAACTGCTCTTCTCAAATACTAAAGCGGAATACTTCACCAAGCCACTCACTCTTGCACAAACATCTAGCGCTTATCACTTCACAGGAACGCTAGAACCATAACCCCCATCCGGAACCTGATGCACATGTCGACAAATAAAAAGGTTAGGCTAACGCCTAGTGAGTTCAAGAGTTTTCAACATGAAAGAATACATAATGTTAACAATAAAGAGTGTCATTTGAATCATGATCTTTCATAATGATTTACCTTAATATGAGACAACTCGTTTTCCAAATATGCATTTTTTAAAGACGAATAACCCAACATAAGATATTCCTTCGTAAAATAGATTTTAACCCAAAACTCACTCGAAACACTAATTAGGAATTAAACTCCCAATTTATAAAAACGTAGATAAAACTTATTTCCCGAAACACCCAAACACGTGTGGAACACAATACTCAACTCATAAATCATGGGTAAAACCCATTCATACAAAACATCACCGATAACATGGACACTAGGCTCAATACTCACGCAACCATAAATGGCAATGGCAGGAAACCAAATACTAAAACATGGGAATGACGTATTTCATTCAAACCTTAATATACGCGGGGGAACCCAATATTAAGGTCATCATTTACCGTCGACCACCAAAATCGCACGATAGTAAGATAAGACGTTAACATTTAAAATACTGTTGGCCGACGACGGGGGAGACCCGTATCCGTTGAGAGTGGTGGAAACACAAAAGAAGGCCACCCATAAAAAGTTAATCGCATGACACCTCACGACATAACAACCCAAGTGTCCCTACGACTTCTTAACAAGTTTCGCCTCACGAGACAGTTGACCTTGATGAACATTACAATGAACTCCACCATAAAAGGCCCGTCACGCTTACAGACTACCATCAAGGCTTCACTTCAAGCGACGGAGGTCCTAATTCCTACCTCCTCGGTAGCACTACCAGACTCAACCCTCTTTGACGCTTACTTGAAAAGTTTCCGGTCGTAAAACAAGGGTACCGGAGTTCAACCCTGCAATACCCAATTGACCATCAAAACATACTGACTTACGTGCTTATGGATCCAATGAAACACAATCTAACATTAAATGACTTCACAGGAATGACCAACGCACTCGACCCACGTCATGCAACACATGCTCCAAAGTACATGAATAACTCCAACACAATTTAGATTAGGACAAATCTTTTTCCCAATGAGTCAATACCGTTTATTCTTTTAAAAACGTCCCATAACACAAAATCAATTATTTTCCCAAAACACACTTTAAATGAACATTTATACTCAAAACATCTACTTCCACAAAATAACTCATTAAAATACAAATACTTGAGATTTATTCGTTAAAATGCCCAAAATCCCCAAAGTGGGTGTTTTACAAGGTTTATAAAGTTGAACACTTCAAGTAACCCAAACTTATCAAGTAACACAACATTTGATAATTTTATGTAAAACATATAAACATTTAAATTTGACATTTTGGCATGTACACCGTTTTCACAAATCAACTTGAACTCACCTTGCTAGATTTAGGCTAAATCTAGATTTTACTCCAACTTGAGCTTTTTGAAGAATTCTGAATCCGCAAGCCAAATCCTTCCAAACCCTAGATACACAATTTCCACCCATAAACAATCATATTCAACCATTTAGAATCATTCCCCAAACATGTTGTATCAAAACCCCCAACTTGACTCAAACCCTAATTCTGACCTAATTTCTCCAAAATCATCAAATCCAAAATTGAGAGATATAACCACTATGAGATCATCAAATGAACATTTATAACCTATATAAATGTTTAGAAAAAAAGAAGAAGAGGAGGACGAACTCACCAAATGGGTTTTGAGCAAAATCTCCAAACTTAGAAATCTTCAAGGAATGGTGGTGAACACTTGAATCTAGCTCGTGAGGTTGAAATCACAAGAATATATGATAAGAGAGCACTTGGTTTTAGGGGAAAATCCCCAAAAATGGATTAGGGTTCATATGAGAGGGTGTGGGTTCGGTTGAGAGAGTTTTTAGAAGAGAGTGGGTTAAGGAATGAATGAGAAAAGTGAGAAAAATGGATTTAATGAGGTCTGGACCCAGACAGCGAGTATGCCCAACGATTGTGACACATGTCACTTTTGTCGGGCACTCTTGCTGAGAGTGTACCGCGGGCATATTGGCTTCCGCAAAAGTGACACACGATTGTGTCATATGGCACTCTCGCTGTCACTTTCGCCCAGACACCCCGAAACTGGGATTTTGACTTTTTCCAATACACAATGCTTTCGCTACTCTAAGGGACTTTTGATAGTATCTTTCCAATGGAATCCCGCCATTTACAAGTCACAAAAACATCCGGGTGACCATTGCTTACCAAAAATCACGGGTGTTACAGATTGCACCACTCAACATTAATGTGTGCCTGATATCTTTTCAAAAGATATTTGTTATAAGCAACAACATTTTTGTTATCTAATTTAACACCTAACTTTTCAACAAAACGTTGATCATTTCGTCTGCGATATAGAGGAAAACCATTACCATCAATGGAAGTGTGTCCAGAAAATCTTTTTGGACAATTTTTTTAACACTTTCTATCAATCATGCAGGGACATTTAATGTTTTCTTCACCACAAGGACCATGGATCATGAACTCCTTCACAAGTGAGTACAAATCTGGATCTTCGTCTTTTTCTGGGATCTCAACTGAAATAATCGGATCAATTTGTGCAACAGTAGGTAGCTTGAAATCAGAGTGCATAAATAGACATATATGACTACGAGGCAATCCACGCTTCTGAAACTTCATTGTATAAACAACTACACAAAAAGTGAAATTTGAAATTAGTAAAGATAAACTCTTATATTAACCTTTTGCTAAAATTATAATCATAAATGTAACATACCTGCCTGAACCTTACCGAATAATGCATTGTCTTTTAACTCTTTAATAAGTGCGTCAAGCTTCATCTTAACTAACCGACAAAGGATATTAGGCATGTCTTCTGGATTTACCATGGTGTCTTTAAGAAAACTTTTATTTTTTGGCCATGTAGGGTTACATGTCACGGTTATGAAAAAAATATGGATATCCATACCACTTCAAAGTGACATTGCATCCAAATAGTTTTGCATCATGTAGTGAGCACCACTGGTAAAAGAAGAAGGTAAGATAACACGTTGTCCAATGTTGGAAACATTCGTCTCTCCTTGTTCTTGTACATTATGTAAGTTCTCATAAGTTTCACACCTTAGAACTTTTTGCTGCTTACGTATGTAATGCAATCTCTCACTTTCAATCATCGTATAACCATCAACAATAAGTTGTTGGAGAAGTCTTCTTGCATTGAGTATTAATGAGAAAATATTTACCCTATCTTGAAGTCTGAAGGCAAAGAACTCTCTCATTGTTACGGCTGGTCTTTTACTTTTGCTTGAAGACATTATACCTCTATGAGGAATGTCAACTCTGTAACCATCTTCTCCATATGGAAACAAAAGTGGATACTGAAGAGGAAGGTAAGAAGGATGTAATTTACTTATCTGTTGTAAATGACGTGTTTGATGTTTTACAATAATATCCCTCTTTTCAATTGTATCACCAATATCTCCAACAATTAAAGTTGCAACCTCCGAAGCAGTTGGTAGGTTATATGTTCTTCCATCCTTTTGGCGTCTTCCGATAAGGCGTAACTTTAGCTCCACATTAGGATTGGATTGAAAACAATTTCTTGCCATCCTATAAGAATTAACCAAAACATTTTGGGAATCTAGCATGTTCTTCAAATATTGTATAATCTCAACATCAAGGGACCCAGAATTTGATGTAGACCCTTCTTTTTGTTTACTGATTACATAATAAAAAATATATCAAAAAGAAGTAAACATTAGTATAACTATATTAGGGAATTAAAATAAATCTATTAATAAGTATAAGGGTGAATATATACCGAAAAGCACTATGTCTATTTGAAACTTCATGCTCAGTATCGTATATGTATACTTGTGAGAATTTTGGTTTCGATCAATTTGGTGGTAGAAGACTGCCCATTCTAAGGTAATTTTGAACCCTAAGCCGATATATATATGGAGCATTACCTCTATCAATGGATGAATCAACTTTCCCACCCATTGAGGTAAATGAAAACATTGCATTATAACAACGAATGTTCTTCATGAAGTATTTGCTTTTAGAATCTACGCAACAAAAAAGATTTGCGTAAGTTACCGGCATTTCTTTTTCTTTGGGAAGCTCAACCTTGTTGTAAAGACAACAAAGTGAATAACTTGTTTTCATCCCACATCTTCTTCCCCTAAGAGCTTCATCTCTCCATAATTTTGCATGACATAATTCTCAAATAACCGTTTGATCACCATGATCCAAGTAGTCTATTGAATAATTTGTTGGTGAAATATTATAATAAGTTCAATAACAGTAATAATTTATAAATGTCAAATAATTGATTAACAAACGTCACCTTGAGATATCCCTGTAATTATGTCTCCAGGTTGTTGTTCAGCGTTTAATTGTTCATTTGATGTCAAGTCAATTGTAGGTATATCATATACATTTTCCTTCTTAATCTATGTTGTCCTGATGATAACTTCATAAGAGAAGAAGTTTGCTCAATTGTCGATGAGTTGATTGATGTCATGCCATTATAAGATAAGGAATAGTGTATCTTATTTGATTGCGGTGTTGCACTATTATTATTTAAAAGAAAGATGCCTGTTTCAAATATAAAAAGTTAGTAAGGTATACATATATTGTAATATATGTTAAAATACATTTGAAGGTAATCAGTATATTAAAAATAAGATGTTAAAGAAAATAGAAATACCATTGGAAATATTAGATAAAGGACTTCTGATAGTTATATTTGAAGAAGGATATTGAATGCTTGTATGCTGATATTGACGATATGTATTTGGATTGACATTTTCATCATCATTGCAAACATTTTTGGACTTATTTGAAGATCTTAATTGTCGTTGAGAAACGCGATTAACACCTGTAAAAAGAAATTGTAAATAATAAATATATAAAGCAAGTGTAAGGTCTTAGTTCAAGTGTCATATTGTTCTCATTCTCCATCATATTAGAGTTCACTCTGGTGATTGAAGAACCTTGAGTGTCTGATGTGGTAGACATAGAACACTTTTTACTATTACTCAAAATTATCTTTCTAAGTTTTCTCCTTTCTCTAGCATCATCAGTAGAATCCATGTTATAGTTGAAATCTGTAAAAAAAACATTAAGTCATTTAATCATGAAAAAGTACATGAAGTCATTTAATCAGAAATCGTTAGGAACAATGTTATCCCAGATAACAATGTAAACAAGATGACAACTTTGATTTCAATCAATTTCCAATGTATTTCTCACTTAGAATGTGTACATAAATTCTATCAAGACTTTCTCTCTCTAACACATGAACGCACACAATTATCTGTTAATCTTTACACGCACACCACTAGTTATATCCCTATTTATACACGGGATAAAACTCTCACAACACTATACACGCAAACAATAGAAACACTCATACTACTAAACTCTCACACAACTAGCTTTGACTTTTTATTACAAAAGACTTTAACTTTGCTTGAGAGTTGACTTGAGCTTTGACTTTCAGTCTTAAGTCTTCATGATCTTGCATCCAACAAATATATGCTCTAACATTCTGCCCTTTTGGACTCAAGATCATCTCTAAAAGATTTTGCAATTCAATCTTCCCTTAAAATCAATTTATGCAATCTCATCCTTTATGTACAAAAATTACAATCTCTCCCTTTGCTTAGAAATCTTCAAACATTCTGTAATCTTCCCAAAGTCTTTATTCAAAAATAGTAACATTCTCCCCCAAGATTGCAAAAACCTCTTTTAGACACTGGAAAGAAATTATCTCCAGATTCAACTCGGATTGCTTTAGCAGATTGTCTTTAAAGAAAATTTCAATAAAATCTGCTCACACTCTGAAATCTTTGAACTTTTCTGTTTCAGCTTTCAACAATCTTCAACAAAATCAACTGTATTGACATAAATTTCTTCTTTCAGCTCCAATCTTTCTTTAACAAACCAACAATTCTTGATCACTTCTCAAATATATCATGAAACACTTCTCCCATCTTTAACATTTCTTGAACTCTCTCCCCCCTTTTTGATGATTGGAGCATTGAAATCATCAAAACTATACAAGAAATGTCTTTAATCTGTTCTGACCACTGATCTTTCACAATGAACCTCTGATTATCTGTCGATCCAAAAAGATATTGATATTCATCCGAATCTTTGCAAATTCAGACAAAATAAGAGTGTAACATCTGAATCAACAAATGAATCAGTTAGAAATGTCTATCAGTAACACGAAGTCACTGTGTGTAACGAATACACAATGGAAATGAGCTTTTTGATGTTCACTCTCCTAGGTCTTCCATTTAGTCATCGAATAACACAAGGTTAAACTATGAATGTTTAGACAGAAAAACGAATTTCCTGTATGTTCGTGCTTGTGTTTGAAAGAATTAAGCATAGATGATTGCTTTTAATAGGCTCAAAATTGTGTAGAACATTGAGACAACAATAGTTAAACACAGACGCTATTGTGCATAATCGAAGTGCGAAGTTGGGGCAAACTTCCTTCTTTTTCAATATCCAGATTTTCCAAATGAAAACCAGATAGCTTATGTGTTGCGTACCCTTTGAAATATTTAAACATTTTCTTGTTGAGAAGAAAATGAGTAGCTGGTGGGGTTTTTATCAAGAGTTGGCATGGGCTAGTTGCCTGTTTCAATGATGTTCACAAAGAATTGTGAAACACCAACAATGTGGCTGCCCGGCTCAGAAAAAGTTGGTGCAGAGTTTGATATTCTTTTTACTTTGTTCTCACACCCTCTTTCTTTTAATCATTGAGCTCGCTTCTAACCAAACTCTCATTTCCATTTTACCACATCACTCAACCCATACTCAGTTATTTTGACTCTTCACTCTTCAATCACTCAAAGATTAACTTCTTGGGTAGGAATTACTGGTTAACGTGAATACATAGAAGTTTCAATTAAGTCCTTACACAATGATCCCATGTAATCCTAGAAGAACATGTTGCTCAAAAATGGTTTAACTTTGCAGTTAAAGTACATAATATATACAAGTCAGATATATGGATGCTCAAAGAGATAATCATGAAGATTTGAGCATTTTTAAACATTGAAGATATTTCAAACAAGTATATTGAATAAATGAAATGAATACAAGAAACTTGTTTGAAAATCTGACATTGTATGAAAAAAAAATCAAATAGAATGATTTATCGAATTGGTCAAGAATAATTGGATAATGTCTATAAGAACAATTACAGACATATCTTGAAAAAAACGTTTAGAAATGAATCAATGCTCAAACATTGAATATCAAGCGAGGTGTATCACCATCGAAAATTTTGTTCAATTTGAGACATGGTGATAACATATTCAACAAAAAGTTAAACCGGTGTGTGTATGTGTATACTTGACAGTATATGGAAAAGATAAAACACAAGTATTTATCTTTGGAAACACACGGTTTGTTAAACATTGAAGCACATATAATCATGAAAACATTTAAAAATCACATTTCTATATTCATGAAATCTTTTTAAGAATCAGAAGTGGTTTGAACATTTGATAACATGTTTTTATATCTGAAAGTTGTCCTTCTTTCAGATACATATGAGATTAAGATTAGAAATAAACCTTTTGCTCAGTCTTAAATCTCATCAAGTCAACTCTAAGTCTTATATGATATGATCATGTAAGCTTTCTCTCAATTCTGCAAAAAAAAAAGTCATCAAAGTACAAAGCTTTATTCACAAAATTTATTGAAAAGTAAACGACATAAAGCAATAAAACTTTGAAATTACGAGTTCTGATCAGATGTAATCAGAAGTCATATTCCGTACTCCTTATCTTTTACTTCCCCTGCGATTATGCATCAGAAAATTTATCAGTTATATACATATGCAGAAGTTATTAACTCCCCCTCAAATGTATGTAGATCATCTTAATTTCTTCTCACATTCCCCCTGAGATCATGAACAAACTTTAAGTGCAGATATCTTTTCAGAATAAAAATAAAGAAATGAAGAAAAATAACAATAACAAAACTTTAGTAGGCAATCATAGATTAAGTCTTGAGATTTAACATACCAAGTTTAGAAACAAGAAAATTAAATCCTTTTTCGTCGAGAGGCTTGGTAAATAAATCAGCATGTTGGTAATCTGTGTTTACAAAATAAAGTTCGATTGTACCTTTTTCAACACTATCTTTGATAAAGTGATATCGTACGTCGATGTGCTTGGTCTTTGTATGTTGAACAGGATTCGCAGATATGGCAATCGCGCTATTCGAATCATCGTAGATCGGAATCTTGTTGTATTTGAAGCCATAGTCTCGGAGTTGTGTTCTCATCCACAACACTTGAGAATATCATCTTACCGCAACAACGTACTCTGTCTCAGCTGTTGATGTGGATACACAGAGTTGTTTCTTTGATGCCCAACTCACGAGTTATCGCCCAGAAATTGTATGTGACCCGATTTACTTTTACTGTCAAGCATACAACCTGCATGATCTGCATCTCAATATGCTGTCAGTTCAAAACTTGTATCCTTAGGATACCACGGACCAAGATCTACAGTGCCCTTCAGATATCTAAATATTCTTTTAACCGCAGACATATGGGATTCTTTCGGAGAAGTCTGATATCTAGCACATCGACATGTAGAGAACATTATATCTGACCTACTAGAAGTTAAATACATCAAAGAACCAATCATCCCTCGGTAGGTTCTAACATAGACAGCTTTTCCCGAAGGAATAGTGCCAATCTTAGTTCCTGGTGCCATCGCGGTTCCAATAGGTGTACAATTTTTCATTTTAAATTTTCTAAGAATATCGAAAATGTACTTGGATTGATTAATAAAAATCCCCGTTGAAAATTGTTTGACTTGTAATCCGAGAAAGAAATTCATCTCTCCCATCATACTCATCTGAAATCTTGACACTATGAGGTTAGAAAAATTCTTACAATATTTTTGATTTGTTGAGCAAAATATGATGTCATCCACATAAATCTGAATTAATATGATATCGGTTTTTCCTTTTTGATAAACAAAGTAATATCGATCTTACCTTTTGAGAAGCCAAACTTGACTAGGAATTTAGATAAGACTTCATACCAGGCTCGAGGAGCTTGCTTCAGTCCATAAAGATCTTTATCCAGAACGTAGACATGATTCGGTTTATTTGGATTGACAAAGCCTTTAGGCTGCGAGACGTAGACTTCCACCTTGAGAATGCCATTTAGAAAGGCAGTCTTCACGTCCATTTGATAGACAGTGAAATTCTTGTGAGTTGCATATGCTAGAAACATTCTGATAGATTCGATGCGCGCCACTGGAGCATAAGTCTCGTCATAGTCAATACCTTCCTCTTGCCTATATCCCTTAGCCACTAGTCTTTCTTTATTTCTGATCACGATACCATCTTCGTCCTTTTTGTTCTTGAATACCCATTTTTTGTCGATTATTGATTTACCTTCCGGTCTTGGCACAAGTCTTCAGACTTTTAACGCTTCGAACTGATTCAACTCTTCTTGCATCGTAATTACCCAATCTGAGTCAGTTAGAGCTTCAGATACGCGTGTTGGCTCTATCTTGCTCATAAATGAGTCATGCATACACATATTTAATGTAGCAGACGTAGTTTGCACCGGTTTTGATGGATCTCCAATGATCTGGCTTATCGGATGCTCTTTGGTCCACTTGTGTTCATGAGGGAGTGGATTTGTTGTAGATTGATCATGATTTTTATCTAAGTATCCATTATCAGTTTCTTCTTGTTCATGGAGGGAGTCAGTTGAAGGATTCTGTGCAGAAGCTTCAGTTGGTACAACAGTTTCTGGCTATTGAGTAGTCGTTTCAGTACAACCAACTGAGTCAGCAACTTCTGTCTCTACAGTGTCATATATTGCTTCAACTAAAGGAGTAGTTGTTTGAATTTGAGTTTCTTGCTGAATTGGGGGAACAATTTCAGTAGACACATTTGAAGTGATTGGATGATGACTGCTTGACTCTTCAGGTCTGTCAATCACAACAGATTTAGTCAATTTAGATCCAAGAAACTCGTCATAAAAGAATTCAAACAATAAATCTAATACTGATAAATGAGATGTAGAAGTAGACGCTTTATTAGAATCAGTAGCATTAACCACAGGTTCTGGACTGATTTGTCCAGAAGCTAGCACTCCTGTAAGTACGAGTTCTGAACTGCTTTGTTCAGAAGCCAACTCTTCATTGACTGTGACGCTTTCTATCACGATCTTTGACTTCTTTAGATACACCCGATAGGCAGCAGACGTTTGAGAGTATCCAATGAAGATTCCTTCGTCAGCCTTTGGTCCGAACTTGTTCAAGCTCTCTCTGTCGTTTAGTACAAAGCACCCGCATCCAAAAATATGAAAATGTTTAATACTAGGTGTACGATTATTTATTAAAGCATATGGAGTTTTACCAAACCGGCGTTATATTATGGAGTGATTCTGTGTGTAACAAGCAGTCGATACAGCTTCGGCCCATAGAAACAGAGGTAGATCGGATTGACTCAACATAGTTTGAGAGGCCTCGACTAGCGTTCGATTTCGTCTTTCTACAACTCCTTTCTGTTCTGGCGTTCTGGCAGCAGAATACTGATGTGTTATCCCGACCGATTTGAGATAATCTTCTACAGTTTTGTTCTTGAATTCTGTGTCGTTATCTGTACGAAGAAGCTTGATTGGCTTTTGTAGATTAACTTGGGTAGTCTTTAAGAATGTGATGATGACTTCAGACGTCTCATCTTTTGTTCTCAGAAATTTCACCCATGTGTATCGTGAGTAATCGTTCACAATAACTAGTACGTATTTCTTGCCGTTTATGCTTTGCGTACGCATAGGACCACAGAGTTCCATATGCAACAACTCAAGTGGAGAATTTGTACTAGGCTCAGGCTTTGGCTTATGAGTAGCTCTCTTCATCTTACCTTTCTCGCATGCTGTGCACAAATGTTCTTTCTCATATTTAAGCTCAGGAAGCCCTTTGACTAATTTACCCGTGACCAGTTTGTTGATGCAACGAAAATTCAGGTCAGAAAGCCTTCGATGCCATAACCAGCTTTGTTGCAGTGAGGCTTTTGACAGTAGACATACCTCATTGTCAGTCTGGACTTTTGACAAGTTGATCGTGTAGAGGTTAGACTTTCTCGTGCCGACTAAGAGTTCCTTACCGTATTCAGTACGCACAGAACAACTCTTAGCTTTGAAATTTACCTCTAATCCTTTGTCACAGAACTGTCCAATGTTAAACAAGTTATGTCCTAAACCTTCCACGTAGCTCACCATCGTAATCGTCACGTTGTCATTAATCACATCACCATAGCCCAGAATAGGTGAAAACTGGTCGTTCCCGAATCTCACGTTCCTGCAGTATTTCTCTGTATAATTAGACAAAATATCTTTATGCCCGATCATATGCTTGGAGCAACCAGAATCCAAGTACCACATATGACGGGTCTGCATAAGAGAAATCAGGGAATAATAATTTTAGGTACCCATTTAAAAGTGGGTCCTATCGGATTAGCACAAGATTTTGGCATCCATTTATATATGGACCCTCTGATCTTTTGAAAAACCTTTAAAGCATATGACTTATAAGATTATACATGATAAGTACCAAACCAATCATCAGAATATCGGTGAGAAACAAAATCATTCCGTCTATATGTAGAAGACTTAGTAGCAGACCGAGATAATTTGAGTAATTTCTTTACTGTATATCTCTTGTAAGGAATTACAAGTTTTTGTTTGTTAGAAACAACTATACCAACTACATCAGAACTACTATCAGTCTGTCTAGTACAAACATTTTCAGGACATGATTCTAAATTCTCATCAATCTTCCGTTTTGGTCATACATTCTGTTCAATATTAACCAAAATTCTTTCATCAAATAAAACATTTTCAAGTTCCATTATTTTGCTTTCTAACACAAGTGATGAACGTAAATTTTAGATTTAATCGGTTTTGCCTCCATCTCTTGTGTAGAATAACTTGCAAAATAATCATTTGAAAGAAACTTTGGTTTTACTGAAAGCTAACTATCATTCAGCTTTTGATAGCAGAATGGTAGTTGCATTTTCTTTGTGTTCTTTATATTTGCATCTTCTTTGGCCTCTACCACATCAGATGATTTGGTAACGAATTTGGGTTTCAAGTGAGGATATTTACCAGCCGCAAATAGATAAACAAAATTATACAATACTGGTTGTTTTCTGATGCTTTCTTTAGATAATGTGGGTTATCGTAATCGAGTCCCCATTTATCTTTAACATCAACTTCCTCATTAGGTGTGTTTAAGAAAATGGTTTGATCTGTTTGTCCTCTAGCATATAATTTTTCTTCCAAACCATTTACCTTTTTCTCTAAGCTCTTATTTTCAACTTGCAATTTATGAGCTTTTAGTATAAAATCTTGTTTCTCAATATCTGACTTTGAAAGCTTGGAAACAGTTTCAGAAATCTTATTTTCAAAACCATCTTTTTGCATTTTAAAATCAGAAGCAAATTTGTTCAGAAAGTTAATCAAACTTTTGTTCCCAACAAGTTCCTTGTTGAGTTCAAAAATGACGTTTCTTCGTAACTCTGCTCTTTTCCTTTTTCAATTTAGATTGAAGGTCTTGAAGCTCGAACATCATAGATTCCATTTTGGTTAGAAAATCAGATTCAGAATAGTTTAGTACCTCATCAAATGTCTCCTCATCAGATTCGTCATACTTCACCTCTTTGCCCATCAGACACATGTGTGTTGTCTCTTCTTTTTCATCCTCGTCAGAATGGTCCAGCCATAACTCGTCTTCAGCCATTAGAGATTTCCCCGCTTCTTTTTGTTTGGCTAACAGCATCTTCTGCTTGTAATAATTAGAATTTCTGATGATAGGCTTTCGATAGTCCTTGGTGTAATGACCAATCTTCCCGCAGTTATAGCACTTGATCAGTTCTTCACTCTGTTTCTCAGAACCATAGTCATTGACAAATTTCTTCTCTTCAGGCTTTCTCTCTACATATCTCTTTTCTTCAAATCTCCTTCCTTCAACTCGTTCTCTATGTTCGTGATTCTTTGATCCAGACGAGTACCTTTGCGAATTTGAACCAAACTTCTTATAGAACTTCTTTTGAAAGGCACAGGTGAGCAGTAGCATTGCCTGCTTCAGGTTTTCCCTGTCATCACTATCAGACTCAGAATCTATAGAATCATCAGAACTAGGAACAACTACTTTCTTCTTCTTTTTCTTTTCTTTCTTCTCCTTCTCTGTCTGACCAGCTACCAATGCAATTGGGTCAACTGTTTTCTCAGCTTTCTTCTTCTCACTTCTTTTCTCTTCAACCTCCTCCTCATTTGCCTTAACGTCTCATAGACTTCATGGAGTGGTATGTCACTTAGGTCCTTCATCTGCTTCATTCTCCTCGTGTGTTTCTTCCATTTTGGTTGGAGAATGCTGAGGAATTTGACGTTGTTCTCGATTTGCTTCTTTTTAACTTTGTTCTTTGACAACTTATTCAGAAGAAGAACAAATATTTCATAAGTATCCTCAAGTCTCTCATTCTCTTTAGCCTTAAACTCTTCGTAGTTGTTGATGCAGTTTGCTACTTTCATCTGGTTGCTAACCTTTGACCCCATCATCATTTTCTGGAGTTGATCCCACATCTTCTTAGCATTGGCTTTGTAGCTGTCGATCTTGATGTAGATCTCATTAGGAATACTCTATAAGAGTAGAGATCTGGCTTGCTTGTCTGCCTTATATCTGCTCTTTTGCTCCTCAGTGTACTGTGAAAGATCTTTCGGAACAGTCTTTGTTTTTCGAACTCTATCTTCGTCTCCATCTTCACTGTCCGAAGATTCGTCATCAGGAATCTCAATGGTAAGAGGTACCATTGGACCTTCCATAATGGACAAGAGAATGTTTTCTCCATTTGCATGTCAGTCAATGAAATCAAGAAACCGATCCTTCCACTGCTCGTATTCCCCTTTGAACAAAATCGGGGGTTTCACATCAGTACCAATGGAGAGAGCATCTTTGGAAGTCATCTTTGCTTTTACACTGCTTGTACTGATCGTCAAAATTTAGAAATAAAACTGGATCTACAAAAATCAAACTTTTTCAAATATCAGAAAAATCAGAAAAAATATTATAAGTATGGAAAGCGCATAACAAAGAAAAAGATCACTTCGTGCAAAAAACCTTTATGGGCGTTTGAACTTCGCGCACAAAGCAGGCTGAGTGAACTCACTTCTCGCATACAGGGTTATGCGAGTTTGTGTTTCGCGCACGATGAAGAATGTGAGAACACGGATTCGCGCAAGTAGCCTTGTGCGAGTTTCAGGTTCTCACACGCTACTATGTGCGAGTTCTTGACACTTTTCGCAGAGGCTTGCGAGTTCAACACTTCTCGAATAACCCTTGCGAGTTTAGGACTTAGAAAATATTTTGAACACTTTACTTCTCGCTAAATGGAAACGCGCAAAAGACAACTTCTCGCAGACTCTTCTTCGCACACAACACTGAGAGTGAACAATGTAAACTCACACCTAGGGATGTGCGAGTTTATACTTCTCGCACAAAGCTTTTAGCGAGTTCTTCACTTCGAAACGAGTTTTAAGCCTTTGCGTGCTCTTGATCTGCGAGTTCTTCCTTAGCGAGTTTTTGAGATCTAGCGAGTTCTCACTGAAATCGAATCAATACTTCACCAATTTGCTTGAAACTTCGTAGGGATCCTTTAGAACATATTTCAAAACAAATACATCCAACGAATTACAAATTAAAACACTAGAAATCACAAATCAATCTAGAATAGTAAGTACATACTCGAACTAAAAAAAATCAACAAAAATTCAAAATTCATTCGATTCTGATGTGAATTGAACTAATTGATTCACATGAAACTTGTTCCTAACACCAATTCGAGTATTCCAGTACAAAATCAAGTCAAAAACACCACTAAAACTAGAAATCGAATTTGCCCACGTCGTTTTGCGAGTTCTTGAAAAACAGTCGATCAAGAAAAATCGAAATTGATCCTTAATTCTGAACTTTGATCTGCTCTGATACCAATTGTTATCCCAGATAACAATGTAAACAAGATGACAACTTTGATTTCAATCAATTTCCATTGTATTTCTCACTTAGAATGTGTACAGAAATTCTATCAAGACTTTCTCTCTCTAACACATGATTGCGCACAATTATCTGTTAATATCTACACGCACACCACTAGTCATATCCCTATTTATACACGGGATAAAACTCTCACAACACTATACACGCAAACAACAGAAACACTCATACTACTAAACTCTCACACAACTAGCTTTGACTTTTTATTACAAAAGACTTTGACTTTGCTTGAGAGTTAACTTGAGCTTTGACTTTCAGTATTTAGTCTTCATGATCTTGCATCCAACAAATATATGCTCTAACAAACAACAATAACAGGAAAATGAGAGCGTTGAATAATTGTTTTTTATATATTGAAACATTTATTATAACGTAAATTCAGTTTGTATGTCTTATCAAAATATGTTGCTGATTTACGGGATTGAAGAAATCTGTTTTGGAAATACACAAGTATTGAGTAGGGGTGGCAATTTTCGACACGTGGTGTGGAAAAAGAGTTCTATAAAAAGTATTTGGATTAATTTATTAATTGTTGTTCCAAGTAATTAAATCTCTTATGATAATTCTAAGGGTGTTTCGTTGACATAATGGAATTTGATATAATTGTAATTCGTCGAAGGAATTCGACTTCGAAGTAAAAATTGATATGAAATTGCAAAAAGAAAATCAAGACAATTTAGTGATTATTTGTATCAAATCCCATACTAATCACGACACATTAATTCATATATATTTATGATATTTAATAATATAATTAAATCAAAAAATATTCAATATTGAGCTCATCTCGAAGATATTGACGAAACGATTACAATGATATAATTTGTAAAAAATAGAAATGCTTTTTTAATGTATTTTAGTTTATATACATTATTTATGTTTATATTATAAGAGTCTAAAATGAAAAATAAAAAAGTAAGGGATTAAAAGTAAACTACATACCTAATTATAAGGGTACTAAATATAAGGTATAAATTAAAAAAAATTGAATTAAGGAGAGATTTAAGGAAGAGTGAATGTGGGTGTGCTAATTGAACATATAATGTAAACTACGTCCAGATACATGTTTAGGCGGGAAAATATGAGGTCGACTCGCAAGAAGAAGACACGCGACATGCTAATTACTTATTTATTATATGTATAGATAGATTATACATTGTCAAAAACTTTATACTATATTCATGCATGTATATTTATTTATATACCGCTGTACACTATTTTTCATGCATGATTGTGTGCATATTCATATATAAATTAACACTGTTAACTATGTATAATATATACACTTTATTCATGTGTTGCATGTCCATTCTTAACATCAGTATGGCTACATTTTTCATATAGGACTTGTCTCGACACTTGTTTACTCGTTTTTTTATCCAACTTAACACTATTAGAAAATTGCTTATCACCGATCAACAATTTCCGACGGACCTTATCCGTCGGTAATTACCGACGGAACACCGACGGAAAAATAATATTTGCGACGGATAGACCATCCGTCGGTAAATATATATATTTCCGACGGATCACCGACGGATATAAAATTATTTTTTTATATTTTTTAATATTTAAATCCGTCGGAAATCCGCTGGTAAATTTAATAATTTAATAAATAATAATTTTTTTCTGATGTCCGTCAGTGATCCGTCGGAAATTACCGACGGATTACCTACGAATTACCGACGGCATTTAGAATTCCATCGGTAATCTGTCGGTAATAATGTGTGTGTGTATGTATGTATGTATGTATGTATGTGATCATGTATGTATGTATGTATGTACATACGTATGTGATCATGTACGTAATATGTATGTATGTACATGTATGTATGTACATCATGTATAGTACGTATATGATCATGTATGTACGTATGTGATCATGTATGTATGTATATGATATGTAGTATGTATGTCTATAGATCATGTCTATGTCATGTGTGTATGTATGTATATATGTCTATGTATGTGTATATATATGTATGTAAGTCTATAGATGTATTGTATACATATGTATTGCTTGTATGTATATAACACATATACGTCTATATCATGCATGTCTATGTATGTGTGTATGTATGTCTATAGATGTATTGTATACATATGTATTGCTTGTATGTATATGTGCATGTATGTCTGTAGAGGGGGCCATTCAAGGGAGAACTCAGTTATCTGTGGTAACTGTGAGATCCAATCTTAACCACAAATCAGAAGATAAATTAGGAAATCAATAATTTTGGTAATTTTAATTAAAGGAATTTTAGGTATTTTTTAGATCTCCTCTCTCTTCTCTTCTCTCTCCTCCCTCCAGCAAATATTATTCCGGCGAATACATGATGCCCACTGTGATACACTTTATAAACATCGACAATACATGATGCACACTGTGATACACTGTGTAAAGATCGAAAATACATGATAGCACACTATGATACCCTTTTGTAAATATCGAAAAAAACATCAAAAATACGTGATAGCACACCATGATACACTTTGTAAAGATCGAAAAAACATCGAAAATAAGTGATGCACACTGTGATACACTTTGTAAATATCGAAAGTACATGATAGTACACTATGATACCCTTTTGTAAACATAAAAAATACGTGATAGCACACTGTGATACCCTTTTGTAAAAGGAAATAAGAAAATTTAGGAATTAGGTTATATTTTAGGAATTAAACAAATTTACTAAAAAATCATTTTCTATTTATTTAAAATTAATATTAATTATTCTAAATGTGTGGCTCATATTGGATCTCACAGTTACCACAAACTACCTAGTTCTCATTTGATTAGGCCCCTGTCTGTAGATGTATTGTATACATATGTATTGCTTGTATGTATATAGCACATATATGTCTATATCATGCATGTCTATGTATGTGTGTATGTATGTCTATAGATATATTGTATACATATGTATTGCTTGTATGTATATTGCACATAGGTCTATATCATGTCTATATATGTATGTGTGTATATATATATGTATGTCTATTTATATGTGTATAGTATGTATAAATATGTCATATATATGCCGCATATGTATGTATGTCTATAGGTGTATTATATACATATCTATTGCTTGTATGTATATGTATATGTATATGTCGTATGCATATAAATGTCTGAATTAATGTCATGTACATGTTTCCGTTAACGAGAAAAGATAACGGTTGTTAACTGTTTCCGTTAACTGTTTCCGGTCGTTAACGAAGTTATGCACATTCTTTCGTGTAATATGCTCAAGGGTGTTACAGTTAGAAGACTTGATTCAATTGCAAACAAGTATCGTTCAAACAATTTGTAAGTTGGAAAAAGTCTTCCCGCCCGGATTCTTTGATTCTATGAAACACTTAGTGATACATTTGACACGAGAAGCCATAAATGGTGGGCCGGTCCAATATAGGTGGATGTATCTTTATGAGAGGTAAATGAACTTTGCCATTCAAATACTTACCTATTTATTTTCTAACACGTATTTCAATCGTTGTTTAGGAAACTTGGGTCGTTGAAGAGAACTATTAGAATCAAAGCAAGGGTGGAGGGGTCTATCGTTGAATCTTATCTAGTAAATGAACTCTCCACCTATTTCTTCATGTATTTTGATCCACAGATATAAACTCGACATAATCGCGAGTCAAGAAACTTTGCCCCATATATTCCTAGTTCTTCAGGAATAGACGATCTCTTGAGCATATTCAAGGTTCCATCTCGTAGATTATTCGAGAAGGGGGGGGGGGAGACCATCTTGACTCAAGCCGAGATGCACAAGATCCACACATATGTGTTGTTGAATTGTGAAGAAGTTCGACCTTTTCAATGGACCTTCGATGAGTGGATACAACAAAGAGAACCTCATCTTGATGCAGTTGCACGAGATAAAGCTCGGGATGAAAGGTTTTCTACTTGGTTCGAACAACACGTGAGTACAAAAATATGAAATTTACATATGTAATGTTACACATATGTAATTTATTTCTTATTTGTGGTTTTATAGGTCATGCTCGGATCAGGCGATTTCTCCGATCATTTGAAATCCCTAGCACGTGGACCGGGCCGATATGCTTGGTCGCATAAGGGATATTTTGTCAATGGTTACAAGTTTCATACGGTAACACATGCTGCTGGGCGTGTCACACATAATAGTGGCGTATGTATGAGAGGATCTTGTTATAACGACTCCAAGTTTGACTATTACGGATTGTTGAACGACGTGTTATAGGTAGAGTATTACGGTGTGGGATATTATGTTGTAGTTTTGTTCAAGTGTACATGGTTTAATAGTCCAGAGGGAGTTAGAGTCGACCCTAAACATGGGTAGGTTGATATAATATACAAGTCTAGACTCAGAGGTGAGGACTATTACGTCCTAGCATCACAAGTGGAACAAGTGTATTACACACTAATAGTCCCTAAATTCAAGTTCTTATCACATACAATCAAAACAAACAAGAAATGTAATCTACCTGATTCAATTTCAATTTCACAAATCAAAACTACAACATGTTTATCACTTTCTCTCTTTAGTCACAACTCTTTCTCTCTCTAGAACTCTCTCTGTCTACATACAATGAATCTCAGTAGTTGTTACATACACTTCTAACAAAACTCCTAGCTATATATCTATTAACCAAAAACAAAGAATCAAGCACTTACAAAACAATACAAAGACACTTTGACTTTTTGACTTATTTACAACTTTGACTTTGACTTTCAATAGAGAGTTGACTTTCAGCTTTGACTTGCTTGACTTTGACCTTCTGTTTTCTATGATCTTGTATCCAACATATTTATGCTCGAACAATCTCCCCCTTTGGATCAAGATCATCTCAAAAAGTTTTTGCAGAATAATCTTCTCTCTTTAAGCTCAGTAAATATAATATCCTCCTTTGATCAATTTTATCTCCCCCTTTGTTGATTTCTTCTCAAAGTCTGTCCCCCAACGATGGTAGATATCAGAAAGAAATTGTCTTCAGAATTTGTTCAGATTGCTTCAGCAAATAATCTTCAAAGAAAATTTCTTTAAATTCAGCACATCTTTAGAAAACTTTGAATTTGCTCTTTTAAACTTTCAATCTTTGCCAATCTTCAAACAAATAACTCTTGAACACAAATATTTCTTGATCTTCTCCCCCATCTATAACATTTCTGAAACAAACATATCTTGATTCTATCTCCCCCTTTTTGATGATTGCGGCATTGAAATCATCAAAACTTTCTCCAAGAAATGTCATTATCAAGTCTGACCACTGATCTTTTGAACTGAGCCTCTGATTTACCGTCAACCCATAAAGATATTCATCTAGATCTTTACAAATCTAGACAAATTAGAATGTAAACCTGAATCAACAAATGAATCAGTTAATATGCTTGTCAGTAACACGAAGTCACCGTGTGTAATGAATACACAATGGAAATGATCTTTTGTGACGTTCAGTCCCCCAAGGCTTCCATTCAATCATCGAAACACCACAAAGATATTTCTATGAACGTTATGACAAGAAAAACAAATTTCCTTGTGTGTTCGTGCAAGTGTTCGAAAGAAATAAGCACATGATGATTGCTTATTATAAAGCTCAATATTGTGTAAACCACTGAGACAACAGTAATTAAACACAGACTCAATTATGCATGATCGAAGTGCGAAGGTGGGGCAGATTTCCTTCTATTTCAATATCCAGATTTTCCAAATGACAATCAGATAGATTATGTGTTGTGTCCCCTTGAAATATTGAAACATTTTCTTTTTTAGAAGAAAATGAGTGGCTAGTGGGGTTTTTAGCAAGAGTTGGAATGGACTATTTGCCTGTTTCAATAATGTTCAGGAAGAATTGTGAAACACTAGTAATGTGGTTGCCCAGCTCAAAAAAAGTTAGTGCAGAGTTTGAGCTCGCGTCTAACCAAACTCTCATTTACATTTTACCTCTTCACACAACCCACACTCATTTCTTTTTGACTCCTCACACATTCAATCACTCAAGGATTAACTTCTTAGGTAGGAAACACTAGTTAACATGAATCCATAGAAGTTTCATTTAAGCTCACACAAAGAACCCATATTTTCCTATAAAGATCAATGTTGTTCAAATGGTTTAACTTTTCAGTTAAAAGCACAAAATATGAAATACAAGTCATATTCATATAAGCTCAAGAAGATAATCATGAATATTTAAGCATTTTGAACATTTAAGATAATTCAAACAAGTATATTGAAAGAATGAAAATGAATACAAAGGACTTGTTTGAAAATCTGACATTGTATGAAAAGATCAAATCAAATGATAGACCAATGAAGGCTTGGGTCAGCAAAAATTGAATGTTGTCTATACGAACCAATATATAGACATTCTTGAAAAAACATTTAGAAATGAAATCACGCTCAAACTTTGAATTTCAATCGGGGTGTCTTACCATCGAAAATATTATTTCAATTTAGAGACATGGTAAGAACGAATTAAACAAAAAAATTAGACCGGTGTGTGTGAATACTTTAAAGTATATGAAAAATATAATACGCAAGTATTAATCTTTAGAAACACACGGTTTATAGACATATAAGCACATCTAAAAGTGAAAATACTTAAAATCACACTTCCAAATCATGAAAACTTTTTAAGAATCGGGAAGTGGTTTGAACGTTTAAGAATATGTTTTCGATGATTGAAAGTCATCCTTCTTTCAAGCATATATGAGATTAAGAATAGAAATAAACCTTTTGGTCTGTCTTAATTCTCATAAAGTCAAGTTGCAAATCATATAAAAATATGATCTTGTAAGCATCCTCTCAATCTGCATCAGACATAAAGGTTGTCAAAGAAACTTTATTCACAACATTTATTGAAAAATAAAATGACATAAAGCAGTAAAACATTGAATGTACGAGTTCTGATCTGAAGTAATCAGAAGTCATAATGCTTACTCATTTTCTTTACTCTTACTCCCCCTACATTTATGCATTAGAAAAATATGTCAGTGACAAATATATGCAAAAATGATCAACTCCCCCTCAAATGGATGTAGATCATAGAAACATCTTCTCTAACTCCCCCTGAAATCACGAATACCTTTCAGTGCAGATATCTTTTCAGAATAAAGATAAGGAAATGAAGAAAAATAACAATAAGAAAAACTTTAATAGGTAATCATAGATTATGTCTTGAGATTAAGCATACCAAGTTTCGAGATAAGAAAATTAAATCTCTTTTTGTCGAGAGGCTTGGTAAACAAATCAGCAAGCTGATAATCAGTGTTTACAAAATAAAGTTCTATTGTACCTTTTTCAACATTGTCTTTGATAAAATGATATCGAACGTCTATGTGTTTTGTCTTTGTATGTTGTACAGGATTTGCAGATATTGCAATGGCTCTCTTCGAGTCACAATAAATTGGAATTTTGTTGAACTGGAAACGATAGTCTCGAAGCTGTGTCCTCATCCACAATACTTGAGAGCAGCAACTGGCAGCAGCTACATACTCTGCTTTAGTAGTCGAAGTGGAAACACAAAGTTGTTTCTTTGACGCCCAACTTACAAGCTTGTCTCCAATAAATTAAATGTGACCCGATGTGCTCTTCTTGTCTAACATACATCCAACATGATCTGCATCTGAGTAAGTCGTCAGTTCAAAATCAATATCTTTAGGATACCACAGACCAAGATCTACAGTCCCCTTCAGATATCTAAATATGCGCTTTACTGCAGACATATGGGATTCTTTTGGATTAGCCTGATATCTTGCACATAAACATGTAGAGAACATAATATCTCGCCTACTTGAAGTTAAATACATTAAAGAACTGATCATTCCTCTATAGGTTCTAACATCGATAGATTTTCCGAAGGATCCATGCCGATCTTAGTTCCCGGTGCCATTGGGGTACCAATTGGTTTACAAGTTTCCATTTTGAATTTCCGAAGAATATAAAAAATGTACTTAGCTTGATTTATAAAAATCCCCGTTGAAAATTGTTTTACTTGTAATCCTAGAAAGAAGTTCATCTCTTCCATCATACTCATTTGAAATCTAGACACCATGAGATTTGAAAAATTCTTACAAAATTTAGGATTTGTAGAACCAAATATAATGTCATCCACATATATTTGAATAAGAATGATATCAACTTTTTCCTTTTTAATGAATAAAGTAGTATCGATTTTACCTTTAGTGAAGCCCAACTTGACCAAAAACTTTGATAATACCTCATACCAGGCTTGAGGCACTTGTTTAAGACCGTAAAGTGCTTTATCCAAGATGTAGACATGATCTGGTTTATCTGGATTTACAAAGCCTTCAGGTTGTGAGACATAGACTTCCTCCTTAAGAATGTCATTCAGAAAGGTAGACTGCACGTCCATCTAGTAAACTGTGAAGTTTTTGTGAGCAACGTATGCCAGAAACATGCGGATTGCTTCTATACGTGCCACTAGAGCGTAAGTCTTGTCATAATCAATGCCTTCCTTTGGCAACAAGTCTTGCTTTATTACGAATTACGATACCATCTTCATCCTTTTTGTTCTTGAATACCCATTTGGTACTAATGATAGATTTTCCTTCAGGTCTTGGTACAAGTCTCCATACTTTCAAGGCTTCAAACTGGTTTAGCTTCTCTTGCATTGTAGTAACCCAATTCGAGTCAGCTAGAGCTTCAGATACTCGAGTAGGCTCTATCTTGCTCAGAAAAGAATCATGCATATACATGTTTAAAGTCGCAGACCTATTTTGAACTGGTTTTGATATATCTCCAATTATCTGGCTTATCGGGTGCTCTTTGATCTACTTGTGTTTGTGAGGGAGCGGGTTCGATGTAGATTGATCATAGTTCTCATCTAAATATCTACTATCAGCTTCTTCTTGTTCAACATTATTTGGGGGTGTAGTTGAAGTCTCTTGTATAGAAGTTTCAGTTAGGACAGCTTGGTCAGTCTATTGATGATCCATGACAGTGCATCCAACTAAAGTAGTAACTTCTGTTTCAACAATTTCAAGTGCAACTTAAACTGAAGGAGTATCAGTTTGAATTGGAGTTTCTATCTGAACTGGGGGAACAAGTTCAGTTGACACTTCTGAAGTGATTGGATGTTGACAGCTTGATTCTTCAGACCTGTCAATCACAACAGATTTAGGAAGTTTAGATTCTAGAAACTCATCATAGAAAAATTTAAACAATAAATCTAATTCAGATAAATGAGATGTAGAAGTTGATGGTTTATCCGAATTATTCTCTTTAGAAACAGATTCTGGACTGAATTGCCTAGAAGCTAACACTCCGGTAAGTACAGGTTCTGAACTGTGTTGTTCAAAAGCAACCTCCTCATCAAATGTGACATTGACGCTTTCTATAACAGTCTTTGAGCTCTTCATATATATCCTATATGCAGCAAATGTATGTGAGTATCCAATGAAGATTCCTTCTTCAGCCTTCGGTCCGAACTTATTCAAGTTCTCTCTATCATTCAATACAAAACACCTGCAACCAAAAATATGAAAATGCTTAATGTTAGGTGTACGATTATTAATCAATGCATAAGGAGTTTTACCAAACCGTCTGTGAATAATGGAGCGATTATGTGTATAACATGCAGTAGAGACAACTTCTGCCCATAGAAATAGAGGTAGATCGGATTGACTGAGCATAGTACGAGCGTCCTCGACTAGCGTTCGATTGCGACTTTCTATTACTCCATTCAGTTCTGGCGTCCTAGCAGCAGAGAATTGATGAGTTATCCCGACAGATTCGAGATAATCTTCTATAGTCTTGTTCTTAAACTCTGTACCGTTATCCGTCCTTAAAAGCTTTACCGTCTTCTGCAAGTTCACCTGGGTAGTCTTCAAAAAATTGATGAGTACTTTGGGCGTCTCATCTTTTTTCCTTAGAAACTTTACCCATGTGTAACGCGAATAATCGTCCACTATTACCAAAATATACTTCTTTCCTCCTATGCTTTGAGTTCTCATCGGACCACATAGATCCATGTGTAACAACTCAAGTGTAGAACTTGTACTTGGTTCGGGTTTCGGCTTGTGAGCTTCCCTCTTCATTTTACCCTTTTCACATGCTGCAGACAGATGTTCTTTCTCATATCTTAGCTCAGGAAGACCTTTCACCAATCTTCCTTTGACCAATTTATTGATGTAGCGAAAATTCAGGTGCGACAGCCTTCGGTGCCAAAGCCAACTTTGCATCATCGAGGCTTTTGAAAATAAGCAAACCTGATTGTCAGTCTGGACCTTTGAAAGATTGATTGTGTAGAGTTTAGATTTTATTGTTCCGACCAAAAGTTCCTTGCCATCTTCAGTACGTACGGAGCAACTTTTGGCTTTAAAATTCAACTCTAATCATTTGTCGCAGAACTAGCCAATACTAAACAGGTTGTGCCCTAAACCTTCCACATAGCTCACCTTCGTTATCGTCACTTTGTCTTGAACCACGTCACCATATCTCAAAATCGGTGAAAATTGATCATTGCTGAATCTTACATTTCCGCAAAATTTCTCTGTATAATTAGACAATAAAGCTTTCTGCCCAGTTATATGCTTGGAACACCCGCTATCCAAGTACCACATATGACGGGTCTGCATAAGAGAAATCAGGGAAGAACAACTTTAGGTACCCATTTAAAAGTGGGTCCTAACGGTTTAGCACAAGATTTTGGTATCCATTTATATATGGATCCTCTAAACTTTTGAAAAACTTTTGATGTAAAAGACTTATAAGAACATACATGATAAGTTCCAAACCAATTATCAGAAAATCGGTGAGAACTAAAATCATTCCGTCTATAATTAGATGACTTAGTAGTAGATTGAGATAATCGGAGTAATTGCTTTATGGAATATCGCTTGCAAGGAATTACAAGGTTTTGTTTATTTGAAGCAACACTACCAACTACATCAGAAGAACTACTAGTATATCTATTACAATCCATATCAGGAGATGATTCAGAACTCTCATCGATCTTCCTTTTTGGTCGCCATTCCTTTCGTTCTTCAGATCTTTCCCTTTTTACTTAAACATAAGATTTAGATATGTTAGGAAATTTAGATTTCTGAGAATGTCTGTTTTTGATCTTACCAGTGTTGTTCTGTTTCTGTGAACGTCTTTTCTTTTTCTTCTTACCTTTTGCATAGTAATCAGCATTCACAGAAACTGTATCACCAACTTTAGTTGATGATTCACCAATTTCATGCACACTTGGTAAAGCTTGACCATTAATGACAAAAGTAGAATGATCTGGAAGTTTAGCATTAAAATCAAACAAATCAATCTCATCAGCACACCCATCATCAGAATTTAAAAAATCATTTGCAGACGCAAATAAGTCATCAAAATCAGTTTCAGAGGTTTGAGGGACTTTAGAAAATGTAGAACACTTTTGAGAATCAACTTTTAAAACAGTAGAAAATACATTTTGTTCAATTTCAACCAAGATTCTCTCATCAGTTAAAACATTTTCAAGCTCAATTATTTTGCTTTCTAAAATGAGTGGAGGAACATAAATCTTAGCTTTAACTGGTTTTTCCTCCATCTCAGTAATATAATAGCTAGCAAAATAATCATTTGAAAGAACCTTTGGTTTTTCAGAAAGATAGTTATCATTCAGTGTTTAATAACAGAATGGTAGTTGCATTTTTTTTAAATTCTTTCTTTTCTCATCTTCTTTAGTGTTGATCCAAACTCTCTCAGTGATTTGATAACGACCCTTTTCTATTCTTAGTGAAAATTACGTTTTAATATGTATTAGTATTTCACCATCAGCGATCAGACTGAGTTTGTTCAGTTATCACTGATAGTCTTTCTTATAAACATTTATATGTATTATTGTTTCACTATCAGTGATCAAACTGAGTCTGTTCAGTTATCGCTGATAGTTCTGATGTAAACAGTAACGTAATCCCTTAAGACAAGTCTCGCGTCAACATATGTTCATAGCTGAATCGAAGACGAAGCCACTGAACAAAGAGAAGTCTACTAGTGACCTGATGCGGATATTAGTGAAGCAAAGACAACTCTACTTATACGCGAAGGAACATGAGGAAAAGCTTCAGCGATAGCTGAACCTCTTTATATCTCTAAAGAAAGAGATATTCAGCGATCAATCGATCACAAAGCTTATGCCTCAAGTTACCTTTTGTCTTACCCAGCACAACCAGTACGATGTGTTAGAACGGACATATCTCTGCCACAAATCGTACAACAACTCTGTCAACTACACTGTTCATGATACGGCCGAAAGCATGTCTCCCAAAAAGTCAGACTACCAAAGCCAATCACTGAATGACACGTGTAAAGTACCCTGCCATGCATTTAATGCATAGGGTATAAATAGAAAGATCACCTCTCCTTCTAAGGGTGTGCTTCTTTCTTCAACCTTTATAGAAACCCTTGTTTTCTATAATCTCTAATTCCCCATTCTCTGAATTCTTGTGCAACCATCTTAGTGTTTCTTAAGTTTGTTTAGATTGAGTCTGTCTTAATCTTATTTCGCAACAAACTTGTAAATTGTGTTTGATTTATCAATAAACAATTTATTAAATTTTAAATATTGTGTTTGTATTCAACCCCACCCCCCTTCTACAAACTTGTTAAGCACCTCCGGGACCAACATTTAGTCTCAACCTCATCAGATGATTTAGTAACGAATTTGGGTTTCAAATGAGGATATTTAGCAGCCACAAATAGAAAATCAAAATTATATAAAGTTGGATGTTTTCTTATAGCTTTCTTCAGATAGTGTGGGTTTTCATAACCGAGACCCTATTTCTCTCTAACATCAGCTTCCTCATTTGGTGTGTTTAAGAAAATGGTTTGATCTGTTTGGCCTCTAGCATACAATTTTGCTTCCAAACCATTTACCTTTTTCTCTAAGTTCTTGTTCTCAACCTGCAATTTAAACGCTTTTAGAACACTTTCTTGCTTTTCTGAAACAGACTTAGACAGTTTAGATTCAAAATCAGAAATCTTATTTTCAAAACAATCTTTTTCATTTTTAAAATCAGAAACAGATTGCGAAAAGAATCAATCAGATCTTTGTTTCCAATAATTGCTTTGTTAAGGTCAAAGTTCTTTTGATTTTTCTTTTCAACTATGCTCCTTTCCTTTTTCAGCTTATTTTGAAGATCTTGAAGTTCTACCATCATGGATTCCATTTTGGTCATAAAATCAGATTCAGATAAGTTCATTACCTCATCAGATGTTTCGTCTTCAGAATCAGTATCTTTCACCTCTTTGCCCATCAAGCACATGTGTGTTGTCTCTTCTTTCTCCTCTTCATCAGAATGGTCTAGACAGAACTCGTCTTCTGCCATAAGGGCTTTCCCCGCTTCCTTTTGTATAGCAAGCAACATCTTCTGCTTGTAGTATTCAACATTCCTGACAATTGGCTTTCGACAGTCCTTCGCAAAATGGCCAACCTTCCCGCAATTGTAGCACTTAATTAGCTCTTCGCTCTTTTTCTCAGATCCATATTCATTCACATATCTCCTCTTCTCTTCGGGCTTTCTCTCCACATATCTCTTTTCTTCAAATCTTTTTCCTTCCACTCGTTCTCTGTGCTCATGGTTCTTTGATCCAGAAGATGAATATCTCTTAGAATTTGAACTCGGTTTCTTGTAAAACTTCTTCTGAAAGGCACGAGTCAATAGCAACATAGCTTATTTGAGATTTTCACCATCATCACTGTCGGATTCAGACTCAGAATCAGAACTAGGAATCACTACTTTCTTCTTTTTCTTCTCTTTTTCCTTCTCTCCTGCTACAAAGGCAATATGATCTGACAATTTCTCTGTCTTCTTTTTCTCAGCCCTTTTCTCTTCGACCTCTTCCTCATTCTGTCGCAATGTCTCATACACTTCATGAAGGGGTATCTCATTGAAATCCTTCATCTGCTTCATCCTCCTGGTATGCTTTTTCCATTCAGGCTGCAAAACACTGAGGAACTTTACATTGTTCTCTATCTGCTTCTTCTTGACTTTGTTCTTTGACTGTTCGTTCAAAAGAAGCACGAATCTCTCATAAGTTTCCTCCAGACTCTCATTTTCCTTAGCTTTAAATTCTTGATTACTGTTTATATAGTTTGCAACTTTCATCTGGTTTCCCACCTTGGAGCCCATCATCATCTTTTGTAGTTGATCCCACATTGATTTGGCAGTTGCATTGTAATTGTTGATGTAAATCTCATTGGTTATGCTTTGCAAAAGTAGAGATCTGGCTTGTTTGTCAGCTTTGTGTCGATTCTTTTGTTGTTCAGTAAGCTGAGAAACATCTTTATCAACAGTTGTTGTCTTTTGAACTCCATCACCATCTGATTCATTATCCTCATTAGGAATTCCATCAGTAGGCATTTTCATTGGACCCTCTGTGATTGATAACCAAATATTTTCTCCATTTGTGTAACGATCAACAAAATCACGAAAGTGATCCTTCCACTGTTTGTACTCCCCTTTAAACAGAACAGGGGGATTTACATCCGTACCGATGGAAAGAGCGTCTCTAGAAGTCATCATGTTTCAATTAATCTTCAATAAAAACTTGAAACTGATCGTTAGTCCAATTTGAAATCAAGTAAAAATGCAAAATACTTGAAAGAAAACCAGAAATGAAATTTTCAGAAAATCTCCAAATCTAGAATTCACAAATTAAAGTGAAGTACTAAGAATTCGCAGATAGAACAATTCAGTCAGCATTCGCAAACAATAAGAATTTGTATTTCACCAGAATTCGCAAGCATGAAAGACTTAGAATTCGCAGATAAGTTTTTCAAACAAGAATTCGTAAACACTAAAAGATTTAGAATTCGTAGACAAGAGATCTGAGAATCCTACACTTTTCTTAAACTAAGGACCTGCGAAATCTATCCTTGAAACATTTTTAAGAACATTTCGCAAACTAAAGATCTGTGAATCCTTTCCTTCAAAAATTTCACAACACTTTACGTAAATCAAACGTTTGTGAATTTTATGAAATTCGCAGATTTCACCCTTGCGAATTCAACACTTGTGATTTTCAGAATCAACAAATATGAGTCCTGCGAAAACTTCAAGATTTTTGCGAAATCTAATATGAATTCTGCGAATTCTATCAACTCTGTGAGTTCGTCACATGATCTGCGAGTTCTTGAAGATCTTGCGAGTTCTTCACATATCGAATGAAAATTCGATCTGATCTACACAAAAACCTATCTAGACTTCGAATTTCAATTCGAAATTTTGACAATACGATCACCTAAACATCTAGAATCAATTTCTATCAAAGAATTACAACAAAATTCACTTAAACAAACAAAGTGATCCAATTACAATGCGTAGAACTCGTGAAAATAAAACTCTAAAATTCTCAAAATTGATGATCAATTACAGTGCAATTCGATACAAAACATATACAAACTCAATCTAATACTCAAACCAATTGATTACAACTTCAATTACACACAAAATCTCAAAATCGAATCTGGACTTCGATGAAACAGTGTCGACTTTCTAATTTTCTTGATTTCGATCTGGATCTGCTCTGATACCAATTGATAGTCCCTGAATTCAAGTTCTTATCACATACAATCGAAACAAACAAGAAATGTAATCTACCTGATTCAATTTGTTGGGTCTGAAATATGCCAAGGATGGTTACTACTTCTAGTTCAACATGGTTACTACTTCTGTAGTTAATGCTGCTAGAAGAACTTGGTTAATACTTCTGAGGTTACTACTTCTGTGGTTAATGTTGCTAGTTGATGGTTAATGTTGCTCAAACAAGATTAGTACTGCTAGTTCAAAGTTAGTACTGCTTGAAGAGATTAATGCTGCTGAGCATAGTTAGTACTGCTAGTAGTTAGTACTGCTTGAAGTTAATGCTGCTAGATGAAGTTAATGCTGCTGAGCATTATTAGTGCTGCTAAAGAGATCCGGATGGAAAGTACTACAGCTGGATATACTGAAGATATACTTAGAAGATATACATGGAAGATATACTGAAGATTTGTTTATTCTTTGTAATTATCTTTTTATCAGTATATGTATAGAATGTTTAGAATAGATAGAGATAACTTTTGATAATTGTTTTTCAAGAGAGAAATCAACCTCAAGGCATAGATCCTAATTCTAGAGAAGTAGAATTCGTATTGGTGAGCCTGTTCATCAATATTGAGGTTGAGTGTGTAATCTTGTAGTTTTAAGCATTCAATACAAGTTTACTGTTTGATAAATATATACTGTTTTTGATTACTGTTTTATCAAATATCAAAGTGTTTTTCCGCAACTTCTTTGATATTAGTTTCTGAGTATTAATTCTTGTTAAGAATTCGATCCTGACAAGTGGTATCAGAGCTAGTATCCTCAGAAACCTGCAATCATCATTCTTCCTTGAAATCAGAAATCATCAATGGCTAAAGTTTCAGATTCTTCAAGCACAGAAAACCCCACAGAGGTAATGTCTAATCTTTGCTCTAAAACCTGTATGGAAACTGTTAAAAGGTACAGGGATCACAACCAGACAATGAGTGATGACCTTAAAAGATTAGAGAGAGATATAAAAGACTATATAAGAATTGTTGAGAGTTTTGAGGAACAGATCAAAGTTTTCCAAGCCAATGAACTTCAACATTATTATGATACAAATTACTGGAAGTGGGAGAAGAATGACCTAGAACTTCAGCTGAAAAAGTCTAAAGAGGAGAATGAGAAGATAAAGAGTAAGTTTGAGAAAGCCAAGCTGGATATTGAGAAATTTTCCAATGCTTCTAAAGCAATGGACTCTTTGCTCCAAACTCAAATCCATGACAAACTTAGAAGAGGAATAGGCTATAACACCACACCACCACCATACAACAACAATTACATTCCTCCTATATCAAACTTACTAGAGACCAAGGATAGGAAGGAATTGCCTGTTGGAGCCACTAAGGTAGATCCTTTAGACAAAGTGGTGGTTGAAACAGACTCTGAAGTAGAGAACTCTAGTGAAAAGAGTAATGAGAACACTGTGAGTGGTGAGATTCCTCTAGAAAATAACATTATCACCAATGAGGGATGTGGAAAGGCTTGGATCAAGTCTAAGGACATAGAAAAGACTGAGGGAAAGTCTGAGAAGGTCCATTATAAGCAAACCACAGTTGTGAATCCTGTCCCTTGTAAACAGTGTTCTTGCAATAAATCTGAGCCCCAAAAACATGATAAACCAAGGGGAAATCAGAGAAACTGGAATAATCAGTGGGCACAAAAACAAGGAGTTGATTTGAGTAAAATCAATAGACCAAAACCTTGTTTTATCTGTGGCAAATTGAATCATCTTGCCAAACACTGTTATTTCAACCCTATCAACCAAAGAGTCACTTTTCAAAGAAAACCACAAAACTCTTTTGGTTATAGGAATCAGAGAAGGAATCATATGGCTGAGAACAGAGCACCTATAAGATCACATGCTCAGAACAAGTTTGCTAAACCAAAGAAAAATACTCCAAATAAGCCAAGGAGTAATTTAAAGACAAAGAAAGCAAACAACTTTGTTCAAGTTTGGGTTCCAATTGCAAAGAAACCTGTTAGTACTGCTATCCCAGATAGTACTGCTAACAAAAATAGTGCTGCTAACTTGATTAGTACTGCTAACCAAGTTAGTACTGCTAACAAAGCTAGTGCTGCTTCTAGTAGTAATGCAGCCAAGCCTATAATCTTGACAAAGTACTCCAGTCATGAGATTCCTAAACAACTCATTCAGACCAAACTGACAGATTATATTAATGAGAAAGGTCAACCCAAGACCACTTTGGCTTGGGTTCCATCAAAGACTAACTGATTTATCAAGTGTGCAGGGCAATCAAAAGCTCAAGAGGAAGAGCATTTGGAATGAAGATAATGATTGCTCTTGGCACATAACAAGGAACATGGATTGCCTTCAAATTCTTTAAAAGATTTGATGGAGGACATGTTACTTTTGATCCAGCAGAAGGTAAGAAAAGTGAAAAAGGTATAGTTTCAAAAGATAAAGTAACTTTTGAAAATTTTATGGTATATGGTACTACTAACCTTGTGTCTGTAAGTGTTTCAGGTTGCTAATACTGAAAGGTAGTTAGTACTTCTAGTTCAGTGAATACTGTCAGACTGTGTTAATACTGCTGGTATGTGTTACTACTGCCAGTCTGTGTTAATGCTGCTGATAAGTGCTACTACTGCTAATGTAAGTTTTCTATACATAAAAATGATCTTCATTGATTTTATGTCAAACCTGGATATCAATCAAAAAGCTTTTATCTGTATCCAAAGTTTGTACAAGAAATACTTAATAATGAATTGACGGACATACTTCACTTTGATGAGGTATATGTACCTAAACCCCCTAAAGGCAAGGTTTTCTCAAACATGAGAAGATCTGCTAGGGACTCTGAAGGAGTTGACACCCCATTGTTCTCTACAATGATGGTGGTGTTCCACACTGAAAAAGGTATGGCAGCAGGGTCAAGGCCCTCATTAGACATTCCCACTGCTAGCCAATCCCAACCTTCCCACTCTATATCTATCCCACAGTCTCTACTTCATAAGCCAAGTTCACCAATAAAACAGATAAAGAAAACAGGTAAAGAAGGCTCCTTCCCTTCTTGTACCTTCACCCACTAAGCCTTTAAGCCCTCTAAGGGAGGATTCTCCTTTAGAGAATATCCAAAGGGAAACCATAGAGGTGTCTCCCAACCTCAAGAAGGTGCTCAATAAGGAGATGCAAGAGCATATGGGTTGTAAGGCTCACACTACTGACTTTGCACAAAGTGCAGGACAGGACAGTGTGAACATATCTAAGACCTTCCCCATGGCAACTTTAGATGAGTAATTATCTAAAGGTCCCAGGTGCCAAGAAACCAAGGGAGTAGAAGGTGCTTCTGCTAGGCAGAAGATCTCTACTAAAAGATCCAAGGATCCTTCAAAGGTGGTAAACACACCTAAAGGAGGTGAGGACAGATTTAACTACAAAGAATTGATGGATACACTTGGTACAATTTGTCTGAAAGTTCACAATCAAATTATGGAGATAAAAGAGATGAAAAGGAGCACATATCATGATTATTTCAAAAAGGGGGAGACTTAAACAACTGAACTTGAGAAGACATGAGAAGGAGAATCAAGTTGATATGAAATCTTATTTTGAGGGGGAGATAAGTGAAGAAGCTGAAACAAAGCAGTAACTACAGCAGAAACTGAATCAAGAAGAACTAGTAATTGCAGAAAGTTTTGAAATTATCATAAAGACCCTATACTGAAGAACTTAACTTCTCAGTTTTGAAAAGTTAAGTTAGGGGGAGATTGTTGGGTCTGAAATATGCCAAGGATGGTTACTACTTCTAGTTCAACATGGTTACTACTTCTGTAGTTAATGCTGCTAGAAGAACTTGGTTAATACTTCTGAGGTTACTACTTCTGTGGTTAATGTTGCTAGTTGATGGTTAATGTTGCTCAAACAAGATTAGTACTGCTAGTTCAAAGTTAGTACTGCTTGAAGAGATTAATGCTGCTGAGCATAGTTAGTACTGCTAGTAGTTAGTACTGCTTGAAGTTAATGCTGCTAGATGAAGTTAATGCTGCTGAGCATTATTAGTGCTGCTAAAGAGATCCGGATGGAAAGTACTACAGTTGGATATACTGAAGATATACTTAGAAGATATACATGGAAGATATACTGAAGATTTGTTTATTCTTTGTAATTATCTTTTTATCAGTATATGTATAGAATGTTTAGAATAGATAGAGATAACTTTTGATAATTGTTTTTCAAGAGAGAAATCAACCTCAAGGCATAGATCCTAATTCTAGAGAAGTAGAATTCGTATTGGTGAGCCTGTTCATCAATATTGAGGTTGAGTGTGTAATCTTGTAGTTTTAAGCATTCAATACAAGTTTACTGTTTGATAAATATATACTGTTTTTGATTACTGTTTTATCAAATATCAAAGTGTTTTTCCGCAACTTCTTTGATATTAGTTTCTGAGTATTAATTCTTGTTAAGAATTCGATCCTGACACAATTTCAATTTCACAAATCAAAATTACAACCTATTTATCACTTTCTCTCTCTAGTCACAACTCTTTCTCTCTCTAGAACTCTCTCTGTCTACGTACAATGAATCTCAATACTTGTTACATACACTTCTAACAAAACTCCTAGCTATATATCTATTAACCGAAAACAAAGATACAAGCACTTACAAAACAATACAAAGACACTTTGACTTGTTGACTTATTTACAACTTTGACTTTGACTTTCAATAGAGAGTTGAATTTCAGCTTTGACTTGCTTGACTTTGACCTTCTGTTTTCTATGATCTTGTATCCAACATATTTATGCTTTAACACACACCCTATCCTTCAGGAAGTAAGGATTGAAAGGACTGGCGGGCAGTTGTGAAGACCAAAGCCTGTGGAATATATGAAGTTGTAGAAAGGGTTATCGATGCGTTAGATGATGATAACGTGGATGGAGAACCGTTCTTTCAAATCAACGAATGGGTAACTCATAATACAAACAATTGGGTAAATGAGGACCTTGATTCAGTCCCTATTGTCACTGGGGAGCTCAACGTAGTCGCCACAAATGACGAAGCTAGCGAGGAAGATGCATCAGATCACGAAGCTAGCAACGAGGAAGAAGAATTTGAAGACGTGGACGATGATGAAGATAACGAAGACGAACTTATGTTATCTGATCACTCGTCTGAGAACTAGTGTGCCTTTCTTAGGTAGACATTTTGTGTTAACCATTCTCTATTTTGTGTTAACCATTCTCTATGATTTATGTACACTTATATCATTTATATAGACATTTCGTGTTAACCATTCTCTATTTTGCCTTTCTTATGTAGACATTTTTGGGTCTTATGATTTATGTACACTTATATCATTTTGTGTTAACCATTATCTATTTTTAGATGTCGGGATGCCCTTCTAGGGGTAGTAGGGGTAGTAGGGATAATAGTGGTAGGGACAGTAGCAGTTTCGCCGGGTGTGGTGACCCCCATGCCGATGAGTTCACCGAGGACAGACTAGATCAGATCAAGTCTGATGACGGACTAGCAGCAGGCTCGAGGGTTAGAGGCCCGAATGTTGCATCACAGATGCCCCATCCGAGTCAGCGACCGCCACTTTTGTTGTCTGAAGCGGTCGGGTAAGTAGATGTGATATATTATTCATTCTAGTACACAATAAATCGATCCTAATGTTTTTTATGTTGTATATTTTGCAATTATAAAGGGTTAGTGACAAGTCGGCAGTCCGGAGGGTCGTTGCCATCTTTAAGTCCATGTTCGACGGTCTGTGGGCTCATTTTAGGGATGTCCCTGATGAGATCTATCCACGGATGTTGGATCGATTACGGGTCGGTATTTTACTCTATTTAACTAATTGAGTGAATTTATTTTTACTTAATCCAAACAATGTGTTTGCAGTTATATTATAGTTGGCCTCCTGAGATGGACACCAACGTAGTATCTGCATTCCGACGTATCATAAATATTAGGTACGCGGACATGATGAGAGATTCCCGTCTATTCGCCCAGGGCAGGGCTTTAGCCATTGATGGTGTCCAGTTCGACGGACGTGACTACACGATTCTTGCCGCACACCCTCCAGAGTAGATCCGGGGTGAGTTTTGGGTCCAGATGATTGAGCAGGTTTGTTTTGTTTTGAATATTTGTATCTGGTTGTACTAGGATTTATATTGATTTATGTCTTCTTTTTAACAGGTATGGAACACCGATGCGTTCCAGCGTGTATCTGCGGCCAATACGACCAATCGGGCCACCGAGTATGAGGGGATGACATCCAGACACTGTACTGGATCTATTAGTACCGCTATGCATCGGGACCGCATGGTAATTTATCATACACTAGACTAAATGTATATAATTGATGAATATATATATATATATATACATAATTTTACCTACTAACAATTTAAGTTGTCTATTGTAGAGATATGCATGGGGTCGTGAGCCTACTAGCGACGAGGTTTGGGAGGCTACACACTGCACCAACAGGAAGCTTGTTCCTGGTGTGACTGGTTCGTACACGGATCCTCCGATCTACGTTTACCCAAAGGCGGCTCATATGGCGGTAAGTTCAATTATGCATGGCTAGATATTTGTTTGTTTTATAAGATTGATATAAATTATAGCAAACTTAGTTTGGGCTGCCATTGTTGGGCAGACGATAGGATTGTTTTGATAAAAGCAGGTCATGGATATATATGTTCAAATTACAGTTGAAATGCTACCGAATTTCCTATAAGTTAGTTGACTTGACAATGTCTAATTTTGTTGGGTCATTGACCAGCATCTTCCTAAATCGAAACGTGGCGCTGCCTGCTACGCTATAAGGAAATAAAGTTGCGCCTTCTCATCAGCAATTGCTTTTGGCGTAGTGGTAAGCGCTTAATCCTAACATGTGGTATCAGAGCAGGTCACGGGTTCGAATCCCATGGAGTGCATTTAAATGCCAAAGGCATGCTGTGCAACCATTGACTTCTAGCGAAGATCTTGTTAGTGCTGGCAGATGCTGGGGGGGGGATTGTTGGGTCATTGACCAGCATCTTCCTAAATCAAAACGTGGCATTGGCTGCTACGCTATAAGGAAATAAAGTTGCGCCTTCTCCATCAGCAATTGCTTTTGGCGTAGTGGTAAGCGCTTGATCCTAACAAATTTGGTAAACTGTAGGATAACTACCATCAGATTAGGAGGGATGAGTACCCGGACTTACCTACCGACACTGTACCTCCCAATGACGCCGAATTGTAGGAGCATAATGTCGGAGGACAGCGTAAGGGTCATATTTTTGGATAGGGGACCAGTCAGGATCCCTATTATGCTATTACCGGTGATTCAGGTGCCAATTCGATCAGGAGCACGAGCACGAGCGACCGTCACGATGAGGAGGTATGTTTGTCAAATGTTGTTTAACATTGTCAATCATATGTTTGTTAAATTTTGTCTAACATTGTTCTATATATGTTTTTCAAATGTTGAATTTCAGTTGAATGAGCTGAGATAGAGGGTAGAGAGAGAGGAAGCAGAGAGGATCTATTAGAGCATAAATATGTTGGATACAAGATCATGAAGACTAGAAGTCAAAGTACAAGAAGTCAATTCTCATGGAAAGTCAAAGTTCTTGTTGATAAAGTCAAAGTCTTTGTAGTGTTTTGTTTAGCTTTGTCTTGTTTTAGTTGCTAGGTATAAATAGTTGTTTTTGTTGTTTAATAGATAGATGACTAATTGAAGAGTTTGTTTTCAAGAGAGAATTGTAGAGAGAGAAAGAGACATATATATAGAGAGAGAAAGTGAGAAAACATATTGTAAAAACTTTGATTCTTGAATTGAAATCAAACAGGTAGTTTAATCAACTTGTTTGTATTGATTTGTTTGTAATAAGAACTTGAATCAGGGACACACAATTGGTATCAGAGCAGATCCAATTTGAAATCAAATCAAGAAATGGAGTTTGTACTGTGTTCTTGAAGTTTAGATTTGAATTTTAAGTTCTTGGTCAAATTTGAGTCTGTAATTGATAGGAATGTGTTCATATATTGTTTTAGAATGAGTTTGTTTGGTTAAAATCATGAATTGCACTGTAATTGATTGTCAATTTTTGAATTTTGTGGATTTTCGAGTTTCACGAGTCGATGCACTGTTTTTGAGTCGAATTGTAATAGTTTGTGATTTAGATTGATATTCTGTGATAGAATTAGTTTTTAGATGTCTAAGTGATCAAATTCTCAAAGTTTTAGTTTGTAATTCTATGTCTAGATAGGTTTTTAGGCAAATCAGATTGGTTTTTGTTTTCGAAAGTTCAAGAACACGCAAACAATCCTAAGAACACGCAAGATCTACAAAACGCGCAAGCATCATCAGAAGAACGCGCAAACTGAAAGATTTTTGATTTTGGCTAGAAACGCGCAAAGTGCTATTTGCGAGTTCTAGAAACGCGCAAATCGAAGTTTGCGTGTTTGATTCTTCAGTCTCCGAGTTTTGATAAAAGACGCAAGTAGGCATCTGCGAGTTATCCAAACGCGCACGACTCATCTTGCGAGTTTCTCAGTGAACAGTGATCTGCGAGTTTATCTGTCTGCGAGTTTCAAGTCTTTTTAGTGATCTGCGAGTTTTAATACTTAGTCAATTTTTTCCAGATATTTCAAATTTGATCAGTTTTGGATTCTACACAATGGATGTAATCTGCACTTCTTGAACGATCAGTTTAAATCACTTAATTATGATTGTGATCAAAATTCCTGAACTCCTATTTCAAGATTTTGGTATCTTTGTGATTTCATTTGGACTAACGGTCAATTTCAAGTTTCTTATTGCTTATATTTTCAAACAGGATGACTTCCAGAGAAGCACTTGCTATTGGAACTGATGTCAAACCAACAATACTATTCAAGGGAGAATTTGAGCAATGGAAAGACCGGTTCACATATTTTATAGAGAGACATGAATTGGGTGATCTTATCATGACATCTCTGAGGGAAGGCATCATGGAAATTCCAATAAAGACTTGTAAGGTTGGAAATGAAGAGATAGTGTATCCACTTCCACATGAAGAATATACAGAAGATCAGAAAAGGAGAGCAAAAGCTGATAGATTGGCAAAATCTTTCATTCTTCAAGGCATCCTGAACGAGATTTATGTAAAGATTGACAGCTACAAAGCTACAGGTAAAGAAATGTGGGATCAACTAGAAAAGATGATGCTTGGATCAAAGGTTGGAAATCAGCTTAAAATATCCAACTGCCTTAATAACTATGAAGAATTCAAGGCTAAGAAGGGTGAATCATTGGAGGCTACTTATGATCGATTTGTGACTTTGCTGAACGAGATCAGCAAAAACAGAGTAAAGAAGACACAAATTGAGCTTAATGTCAAGTTCCTTAGTATTTTGCAGCCTGAATGGAAGAGATTCACAAGGCAAATGAAGCAAATGAAGGACTTGAATGAAATTCCTCTTCACGAAGTCTATGAAACTCTCAGACAAAATGAGGAAGAGGTTGATGAGATTAAGGATGAGAAGAAAAAGGCAGAGAAGACAGTTCTTGATCCTATAGCTCTTGTGGTGAAGAGGAAGAGTGTAAGTCTTAAGAAGAAGAAGAAGAAAATGATAGTTTCAGAGTTCGAAGAGGCTGAAAGCGAGAATTCAAATTCTGATGACTGCGAAAATTTGAAACAAGCAATGCTTATGTTGACTAAGGCTTTTCAGAAGAAATTTTACAAAAATCCTGGTTCGAACAGTAAAACGATATTCTTCAGGGTCAATAAATTATGAGCACAAAGAGAGAGTTGAAGGAAAGAAAATGGAAGAGAAGAAGCCTGAAGAAAGGAAGTACAGAGCTGAAGAGACAAAGCAGCCAGAACCGACTAAATGCTACAACTGTGGCAAACTCGGACATTTTGCAAAGGACTGCAGAAAGCCGAAAGTTAAGAATTCCTAGTATTACAAACATAAGATGCTTTTGGCCAAACAACAAGAGGCGGGCAAAGCACTTATGGCAGATGACGAGTTCTGGCTCGACCATTCGGATGAAGAAGTTGAGAAAAAGAGACTGCTCATATCTCTCTTATGGGAAAGACCGTTACTGAAGATGAAGCAGATTCTGAATGTGATGAAGAGAATGAAGAGGTATGTGACATGACTGAATCGGATTTTCTAAATCAAATGCATGCTATGATGGTTAAACTCCAAGAATTAGAGTCTAAACTTAAGCGTGAAAAAGGTGTCATTAAAGATCAAAACCAATCAATACAGAAACTTAGCAATGATGTTGCTGAGAAGAATGTATTGATTGAAGCTTTACATAAGAATATTGACACCAGCGCGAAAGAGAAGACTATAATTTACAAAGAGTTGTCTGAAACAATTTCAAAATATAGACTGTGTGAGTTTGATTCAAAAGAGCTTAACAAAATGTATTCTTCGCTTTCAGAAGAAAACAAATCTTTAATTGAAAAAGTGAATGCTTTGGAAGGGAAATTACACAGTTTAGGTCAAACTGAACACACCATTCATCTAAACAAACCCAAAGAGAACAAAGAGCGATGGGGACTCGGATATGAGAACCCACACTAGCTTGAAAAAGGTATATCATAAGTGTCTGCACTTTATGATTTTGGATTTTTTAAACTGGCACCACAATATCCTGAACTTCATGTTGAGTGGACTAGATTATCTGAAGAGGATGAAGCCAAGGAAACAGAGAAAAAACAGAACACAACTAAAGTTCAACTTCCACTTCGATATGAGAGGTTGAATAATAGTTATAGTTATGATAAATCGAAATTTCTTTCAAATGATTATTTTGAGAGTTATTCTTCAAAGGAAATAGAGGCTAAGCCTATCGAAGGTAAGCTTTATGTTCCTCCTCTCATTTTGGAAAGTAAAATTTCTGAACTTGAGAAAACTCTAGCAGAAGAAAGAATTTTGATGGATTTAGAACTAAATGTATTTTTCACTGTTTTTAAAAATTTTGATTTTTCTAAATCATCCAAGGCTTCAAAATCTGATGATCTGTCTGGTCTATTTGATAATGAGTTTGATTTCTTAAATTCGGATGGTGATTTAGATGAATGTGTTGCTCAATTTGATTTCAATGCTAAACTTCCTGATCATTCAAAATTTGTCATAAACTCTTTTGGATTACCAAGTGTGTATGAAAAAGGTGAAACATCAACGAAAGTTGATAAATCAGTTTCTGTGAAAACCAAAGTTGCCAAAGGTAAAAAGAAGAAATCTAAGTATTCACAGAAACCGACTACAACTGGTAAGCCAAAGAGGAATCATTTTGTTGATTCTCACAAGTCTAACTCTAAAATTTTAAATGATTCATATCTGAGAAAGAAAGAGCTTGGAGTTAAATCAACATGGAAACCAAAGCAGAAAGTTGATGAGAAGGCAAAATCATTTTCTGAATCGTCATGTAATAAGAATACTAATAGTACTTCAGGTGTAATTGTGGATATTGCTTTTAATAAACAAAAACTTGTAACTCATTACAATAAATATTTTATAAATCAATTATTCCAATTATCTCTGTATACTAGAAGGTCTTCTAATTATCATCGGAATGATTTTGCTTCTCGACAAAATTCTGTTGATTGGTTTGGCACATATCATGTTTATTCTTCTTGTTCTAACTCTTCATATGGTTTTCAAAAGAAAAGCGGGCCCAAATTTAAATGGGTACCAAAATCTTGCACTAACATTGAAGGTCCCATTTATAAATGGGTACCTAAACCTCTTGTTTCGTGATTTTCTCATGTGCAGACCCGTCATATGTGGTACTTGGATAGCGGCTTTTCCAAGCATATGACTGGGCAAAAAGATATGTTATCTAATTATACAGAGAAGTATTGCGACACAGTTAGGTTTGGAAATGACCAGTTCTCGCCAATTCTGGGGTATGGCGATGTATTTCATGACAAAGTGACGATTAAGAAGGTGAGTTACGTAGAAGGACTAGGACACAACCTTTTCAGCATTGGCCAGTTCTGTGACAAAGACTTAGAGGTGAGTTTCAAGGCCAAGAGATGTTTTATACGAACTAAAGATGGCAAAGAACTCTTGGTCGGCACTCGCAAGTCAAATCTTTACATAATCAATTTGTCAAAGGTCCAGATTGACAATCAGGTGTGTCTACTTTCAAAAGATTCGATGCAACAAAGCTGGCTATGGCATCGAAGGTTATCTCATCTGAATTTTCGCTACATAAACAAGTTGGTCAGTGGAAAGTTAGTGAATGGACTTTCTGAGTTAAAGTACGTGAAAGAACACTTGTGTGCAACATGTGAAAAAGGGAAGATGAAGAGAGCTCCACATAAACCAAAGCCTGAACCTAGTACCAGTTCTTCATTAGAGTTGTTGCATATGGATCTTTGTGGTCCGATGCAAACACAAAGTTTAGGCAGAAAGAAATATGTTCTTGTTATCGTGGACGACTATTCGCGATACACGTGGGTCAAATTTCTATGTTCAAAAGATGAGACGCCCGAAGTACTCATCACATTTCTGAAAACGACTCAGGTGAATCTTCAGAAACCAGTCAAGCTTCTCAGAACGGATAACGGCACAGAGTTTAAAAACAGAATCGTTGAAGAATATCTCGAATTGGTAGGGATATCACATCAATACTCTGCTGCTCGTACGCCTGAACAAAATGGAGTAATCGAAAGGCGAAATCGAACGCTAGTCGAGGCCGCTCGCACTATGCTCAGCCAATCAGACCTTCCTCTGTTTCTGTAGGCAGAAGCTATTTCGACTGCGTGCTACACTCAAAACCGTTCCATGATACACCGCAGATTTCAAAAGACTCCGTATGTGTTGATCAACAACCGAACACCAACCATTAAATATTTTCATATTTTTTGTTGTAAGTGTTTTGTGCTAAACGACTGAGAGAATCTCAACAAGTTTAGTGCTAAGGCAGATGAGGGCATCTTCATTGGATATTCTTCTACATCTGTTGCATATCGAGTTTATTTGACGAAGTCGAAACTGTTATTGAAAGCGTAAATGTCATATTTGATGAGATGGCTTCTGAACAAGTCAATTCAGAACCCGTGATAACCGGAGTGCTATCTTCTGGACAAATCAGTTCAGAACCTGTACCTGAAAAGAACAAATAAGATGAAGCATCAACGTCTACTAATCATTTATCTGATTTAGATCTTTTATTTGAACTGTTTTATGATGAATTTCTTGGGTCTAAATTAACTAAACCTGTTGTGGTTGACAGGATTGAAGATTCAACGATTACTCATCCAACCACATCAGATATTTCAACTGAATCAAATTCCCCAATTCAGCAAGAAATTTCAGTTCAACTACCTACTCCAATTGTTGAAGTTGTAACGGTTAATGAAGAGCTAGAAGTTGTTGAGTCAGTAGGATGTGATGTAAGGACTATTCAACAGACTGAACAAGTTGTATCTACTGAAGCTTCTGCACCAATTATTTCAACTGAATCCCTCCCTCATGATGAACAAAATGAAGAAGATGATACTGGATTTTTGGATGATAATCATGATCAATCTTCATCTAATCCACTCCCTCATGAACATCGTTGGACCAAAGAGCACCCTCTACACCAAGTAATTGCAGATCTCAACAAACCGGTGCAAACTAGGTCAGCAACTTTAAACCAGTGTCTGCATGACTCATTCCTCAGCAAGATAGAGCCTACTCGAGTATCAGAAGCTCTAGCTGATTCGGATTGGGTGTCTGCTATGCAAGAAGAGTTAAATCAGTTTGAAGCCCTGAAGGTTTGGAGGCTAGTGCCAAAACCAGAAGGAAAGACAGTTATCGGCACCAAATGGGTATTCAAAAATAAGAAGGATGAAGATGATATTGTCATTCGAAACAAAGCAAGACTTGTTTCCAAAGGTTACAGGAAAGAGGAAGGCATAGATTACGACGAGACTTATGCTCCAGTAGCGCGTATAGAGGCAATCTGTATGTTTTTAGCCTACGCTGCTCATAAAAACTTCACTGTCTATCAAATGGACGTGAAGACTGCCTTTCTGAACGGCATTCTTATGGAGGAAGTTTACGTGTCTCAGTCAGAAGGATTTGTAAATCCAGATAAGCCACATCACATATACATCTTGGATAAAGCTCTTTATGGTTTGAAACAAGCCCCTCGCGCCTGGTATGATGTTTTATCTCAATTCTTGATCAAGTCAGGTTTCTCGAAAGGTAAAGTCGATACCACTTTATTCATTAAAAAGGAAAAATACGATATGATTCTTATTCAGATATATGTTGATGATATTATATTTGGCTCTACAAATCCTAAATACTGTAAGAACTTTTCAAATGAGTATGATGGGAGAGATGAATTTCTTTCTCGGATTACAAGTAAAACAATTTTCAACGGGGATTTTTATAAACCAATCAAAGTACATTTGTGATATTCTTCGGAAGTTCAAAATGGAAAATTGAAAACCAATTGTAACCCCAATGGCACCAAGTACTAAAATCGGCACTGATCCTTCGGGTAAAAGTGTTGATGTTAGGACTTATAGAGGAATGATAGGTTCTTTAATGTATCTTACTTCAAGTAGGCCAGATATAATGTTTTCAACATGCTTATGTGCAAGATATCAGGCTGACCCTAAAGAATCCCATTTGGCTGCTGTCAAAAGAATCTTTAGATATCTGAAGGGGACTGCAGATCTTGGTCTGTAGTATCCTAAGGATACAGGATTTGAACTAACTACTTATTCAGACTTAGATCATGCTGGGTGTATGTTAGACAGGAAGAACACGTCGGGTCATGTTCAATTTCTTGGAGGCAAGCTCGTTAGCTGGGCGTCAAAGAAACAACTTTGTGTTTCCACATCGACTGCTGAAGTAGAGTATGTAGTTGCTGCCAGTTGCTGCTCTCAGGTCTTGTGGATGCGAACACAGCTTCGAGACTATGGGTTCAAGTTTGACAAAATACCGATATATTGTGACTCGAAGAGCGCCATAGCCATTTCAGCTAATCCTGTGCATCATACTAAAACAAAGCATATTGATGTTAGGTATCATTTTATTAAAGATAATGTAGAAAAAGGTACAATAGAACTTTACTTTGTAAAAACTGATTATCAGTTTGCAGATTTATTTACCAAACCTTTAGATGAAAAGAGATTCAATTTTCTTGTATCTAAGCTTGGTATGCTAAATCTCAAAGTTTAATCAGTAATTACCATTTAAAGTTTCTTTTATTGTAATTTTTCATCATTTATTTATCATTATTTCTGAAAGGATATCTGCATTTTAACATTTTTGTTCATGATTTCAGGGGGAGTGAGACAAGATTCTAAGATGATTAATATTCTTTTGAGGGGGAGTTTATAGACTTGTTGCATTTACTTAACTGATAATTTTTTTTTGTAATGCATGACTTTAGGGGGAGTCTATGAGTATAACAAAAGGAGTAAGGATATGATTTCTGATTACTTCATATCAGAACTCGTACTTTCAATGTTTTACTTCTTTATGTCTTTTACTTTTCAATAATTTTGTGAATAAAAGTTGCTTTGACTAGACTTTGAGACTTTTGCAGATTGAGAGAAGCTATCAAGATCATATCATTATGATTTTTCAGCTGACTTCATGAGATTTAAGACTGCATAGAAAGGTTAATTTCTTATTTTAATCTCATATATGGTTGAAAGAAGGACAACTTTCAATCATAGAAAACATGTTTTTAAATGTTCAAATCACTTCCCGATTCTTAAACAGATTTCATGGATTGGAAGTGTGTTTTTAAATGTTTTTCATTTTATTTGTGCTTAAACGATTAACAAACCGTGTGTTTGCAAAGATAAATACTTGTGTATTGTCTTTTCTATATACTTTCAAGTATTCACACACACCAGTTTGACTTTTTGTTAAAAATGTTCTTACCATGTCTCAAATTTGAAACATATTTTTTGATGGTAAGACACTCCACTTGTACTTCAAAGAATTTTGAGCGTTATTTCTTTTCGAAGTGTGTCATTTAAGAATGTCTATATTTTGTTTCATATAGACAATATCCATTATTTTTTACCATAAGCCTTGATTGCTATATCATTTAATTCTGATCATTTTTCATACAATGTCAGATTTTCAAACAAGTCTCTTGTATTCATGGTCATTCATTCAATATACTTGTTTGAAAATACTTCAATGTTTACAAATGTTCATATCTTCATGATTCTATTCTGAGCATACATACATCTGACATTTGTATTTGAGATTTAATTGTTAAAATTAAACCAATTTGAGCAACATATGCTTCATAGGAAAAATATGGGTTCTTTGTGCTAGGACTTAAATGAACTTCTATGGATTAACGTTAACCAGTGATTCCTACCCAAGAAGTTAATCCATAGTGATTGAGTGTGAGGAGTCAAAAAGAAATGAGTGTGGATTGTGTGTTGATGTAAAATGGAAAAGATAGTTTGGTTAGAAGTGAGCTTCAATGATTAAAAGAAAGAGGGTGTGAGATCAGAGTAAAAGAATATCAGACTTTGCACCAACTACTTTCTGAGTCGGGCAGCCACATTACTAATGTTTCACAAATCTTGGTGAACATTATTGAAACAGGCAACTAGTCCATCCCAACTCTTGTTAAAAACCCCACCAGCCACTCATTTTCTTCTTACAAAGAAAATATTTCATATTTTTTTGGGGATGCAGCTAGGGGTGTTGGCGGTCCGGTTTGGGCGGTTTAACCCCTCAGACCACAAACCAAACCGCAAGTGGCGGTTTATTGATTTTTCAAACCGAGCGGTTTGACATCAAGTGCCCAGACCGGTCAAGTCAGACCGCGGTTTAGGCGTTTTGGTCGACCGGTTTAGGCGGTTTGGGCCTTTTAACTTTTAAGTTTAAACATATAAAACTTTGAATTTTAAAGGCTCGTTTGGCTTAAGTCAATTTGAAATAAAGAACAAAGTCCACAAAAGTTAACTAAATATCCGAAGACAAAACACTAAAAAAAAGTAATATGCAAAGTGCAAATAAAATCAACGGTTTCACTTCTTCATTTGTCCGTTCTTTGTATTCCACGGTCCATAAAGATTTCAATCTTTTAAAATACCTTGGAATTTTTTGTATATACTTGGACATTTGGGTTTTATATCATCTATTATTTATAATAAAGGTATATATAAAAAAATAAAAAATATATATTTATATATTTGGCGGTCGGTTTGGTCCAAACCGCCCAAAAAAACCTCCAGACCGCAGACCGGACTGGACCGCCCGGTTTGACAATTTTCCAGACCAAACCGGACTGCCAGACCGCTCAAACCGTCAAAAACGGTCCGGTTTGACTTGGTTCGACCGGTTTGAACGGTCCAACGGTTTTTTTGAACACCCCTAGATGCAGCACATTATCTATCTGATTTTCATTTGGAAAATCTAGATATTGAAAAAGAAAGAAGTCTGCCCCACCTTCGCACTTCAATCATGCACATTGAGTCTGTGTTTATCTACTGTTGTCTCAGTGGTTTACACAATTTTGAGCCTTATAAGCAATCATCATATGCTTAATTCTTTCTACACTTGCATGAACACACAAGGAATTTGTTTTCTTCTCGTAACATTCATAGAAATTGCCTTTGTGGTGTTACGATGATTGGATGGGAGCCCTGGGGGAGTGAACATAACAAAAGCTCCTTTCCTATGTGTATCCGTTACACACAGTAACTCAGATTTTAAAAGACATTTCTTGGTGAAAAGTTTTGATGATATCGATGCTCTATTCATCAAAAAGGGGGAGATGATTTAAAGAAATGTCAGCGTCAGAAATTTCAGAGTTAACGATTTGAAGAAGATAAAGTTCAAATTTTGAGAGTTTGAAAGATTGTACAAGCAAAGGCAAAGATGTTTGATGATGTGCTGATTTCACTGAAATTTTCTTTGAAGATTATTTGTTGAAGCAAGCCGAGCTAATTCTGAAGATAATTTCTTTCTGGAGTCTGAAAGAGTTTTGTGGTAATGTTGGAGAGATTATTGAAGATTGTTTCTATCATATTTGGGGGAGATTGTTAATTTTGTTCAAAGACAGACTTGGGAAGAATACAGTCAAAGAAAGGGGAGATTGCAATGTTTGCGTTTATTGAAGAAATTTGTTTTAAAAAAGGAGATTGTACTTTTTAAGCTTGAAGAGAAGACTGAACTGCTAAATCCTTCAAATATGATCTTGAATCCAAAGGGGGAGATTGTTAGAGCAGAAATATGTTGGATACAAGATCATGAAGACTAGAAGTCAAAGTACAAGAAGTCAATTCTCATGGAAAGTCAAAGTTCTTGTTGATAAAGTCAAAGTCTTTGTAGTGTTTTGTTTAGCTTTGTCTTGTTTTAGTTGCTAGGTATAAATAGTTGTTTTGTTGTTTAATAGATAGATGACTAATTGAAGAGTTTGTTTTCAAGAGAGAATTGTAGAGAGAGAAAGAGACATATAGAGAGAGAAAATGAGAAAAAACAGATTGTAAAAACTTTGATTCTTGAATTGAAATCAAACAGGTAGTTTAATCAACTTGTTCGTATTGATTTGTTTGTAATAAGAACTTGAATCAGGGACACACAGGATCCAGATGCAGGAGCGACTACAGAGAGATGAAGCAGAGAGGATCCAGATGCAGGAGCGAATAGAGAGAGATGAAGCAGAGAGGAGGCATATGCAGGAGCGAATAGATCAGTTTGAGACGTTCATGAGGAAGTTTCAAGATCACCCATTTCCCCCTCCCTAGGATTACATTTTTGTACTACGTTTATGTATTTATAGATATTAAATTAAGGTTTTGTACAATTTAAAACTTAGTATTAATTAAAAATTGGTAGGTTTTGTACAGGTTAAAAACTGGAATTTTTTAATTTTTAATTATTTTTTTAAAAATTAAATTACCGACAGATTACTAATGTTTTTTAATTTATTTTTTATTTATTAAATATCCGTAGGAATTCCGTCGGAAATGATCCGTCGGTGAATAACCGTCGGTAATCCGTCGCAAAAAAGAGACCGTCGGTGATCCGTCAGAAATTAATACGTCGTCGGTGATCCATTGGAAAAATAAGTCGTCGGTAAAATCCATTGGTGATCCGTCGGTAATCTGAACGTTGACCACTGCTATACCGACGACCATTTACCGACGGATTTCACTTTTACCGACGGATCACCGACGGATTTCACTTTTACGGACAAATCCGTCGGTGATAAGCATATGTTTTGTAGTGAATACGAAATTGTACTATACTAGGTATTAAAAATAAAAAAATAGCAATGATACCGAGGAGAAAAGGGGCTCGGCGGGAAGAGGATTGTTAATCTTAATCTATTTCTTTTAAATACCCTATAACCATATTTAAAAAAAATGCAAAATACATGAATTCTCTACAATGACACTGTAGACCAATGGAAGGGATGTAACGTAGCTTGGTAGCGTGTTCTAAAAGTCGAGATATTTCGAATTGTTTGTTGACATTTTCCCAGAATTTTCCGCAGACCTCTCTGAGATAAATAAGACAATGCAAGCAAAAGGTCACGCTCCTATTGCCACAACAATAGATATAGGTATTTTGAGAATATGCTTAGGCAGCAGAGGGGAAGAAGCACTACACCTAGGAATCAACAACATGAAAACGAGAGGGTTTTATCGAAAACGTGAGAAAACATCGAGCCTTCTTTTTTCTTCTCATCGGATTTATTTCACAATGACTTGCCATGGTAAGGAAAGATTCTAAGAGTTTATTGAATTCCTATGCATGTCGAATTTATGTTATGTGAGCCAAGCATCCGACCTTTTCCCGCTTCGATTACAAGGAAATGATAATGTATGCTACTGTTGTAGATTAAAAGTTAACATCGATTATATATATGGAAATGTTTATTTAAGAAATGCTAAATATATGAGAAATGGAGAAGTAATCCTAGTCTTTCATTCGGTCAAGATCGGCTTTGACCGGTCAAATATTGTGTCTTTGACTAGTCAACAATTACGACTTTGACTGGTCAAAAGTTGCGGCCATTTAAAAAATAGAAGGACAGTTTCGTAATTTTTACAAATACACAGGACGAGTTCATATATGAACCTATTTGATTCCCATATGAACTATATGTTCATATGTGAACTAGTGTAATTCACATATGAATCTTTTAACTGATTCATATATGAACCAATTAACTGATTCACATATGAACTAATTAACTATAGATTCATATGTGAATCAGTTGAACTAATTAACAGATTCATATATGAATCTTTGTAATTCACATATGAACTAATTAATTGATTCATATATGAACGTATAGAGTTCATATATGAATCACAAATGTTCATATATGAATTAGTTAAAAGAATTTATATGTGAATTACATTGGTTCATATATGAAATCGTCCTGCATATTTTACGAAACTAACTCTCTATCTTCTACAGACCATAGAATGAATTATCCGATGTTTCACGGTCAAAGCCGCAAATGTTGACCAGATAAAGGATCAGGATCATTTATTTATTTCTCATATTTGTAGTATTTATCAAATGAACCTCCTATATATATACATATATAGAAAGGTTCAAACGAGGACGCTAACTATTTAAGAAAACAAGAAAAACAACAATCATGTACAAAATCACAAGTGATTCGGCATTAACCCGGAAAAATGGGACACGGGCGACTTTTCCTGCGGCTTGAACTTGCGTGCGAAGTCGCGGGATCACATGTGATTTTGTATGTGCCGACCTTTTTCTTGTTTTCTTAAATAAATACCGTTCTCGTATGAACCTACCTCTCTCTCTCTCTCTCTCTATATATATATATATATATATAGGGTACGTTTCTTTTGCGACCCAAGCAATTTGTACAAACTATGCAAACCAATCTTAGCCGTTCATCAAGTCTAATGAATATATATGATTTTATTATGTTTTCTACTTTAAAATCATGATTATAATGAATAAACTTAACATTTCCTAATTTAAAATTATGATTATAATGAATAAACTTAACATTTTTGTAAATCATAAATCCCAATCATAACAAGCTAATTACTCAATATATGTCAAATAAGCTCAAGAACTAGAGAGAGAATCTAGAGAGAGAAAGTAGATCTTGTATTACACACACTCTAAAATATTACAATATGCATTGGCCACTAGTTCGTTACTACAAGTTTACAAAGACAAACCTATATATACTAACTAACTAAAACAAAGCCTTAAAGGCTAAGGAAACTAAACTTGCTTTGACTAACTATTACAAGGTCAATGTTGACTTTTACACATTTGACTTTCCTATTAAATCTTGGATACAATATTTAGACTTAACAATCTCCTCCTTTGTATTCAAGATTTAATAAAACATTTGATGCAGATCTTCAACTCTTGATTCTTCATCTTTTGTCTCTTGAAGCTTTCAAAAACTTTTCTCTTTTGCAGCTTTTGAAGAATCTTGGAAAGTCTTTTTAATCTTTGACGCTTTGGAAAGTCAACATACCTTGAACAAAACAGGAAATTCTTGAAACTTCTTTGAAACTTGAAACTTCATTTCTGAAAAATCTTTCGTCTTCAAACAAAATTGTATCTTCATCACTTTGATCTCTGAATCGTCTTCGGAAGAACAAACCTACTTGAATTCTTGAAATTTTCTTTTGAAGAAACTTTTGAAGAAGCTTTTGACTTTGAATCAGCCTTTGAAACAGCGGAAGCAAATTGAACTTTAGGCTTGAACTTTGAACTTGAACTCTGAAATTGAATCTTTATAATTCTCTCCCTTTTTGATGATGTGAGCATCATTATCATCAAAATATCATCAATTTCAGCGTAGGCTTTGATTTCCCCCTTTGTGAACAACAAACAATCTCCCCTTGATATTGTTGTACTTTTGATCTAAAGAGTCGAATCATGAACTGTATATATCCGAATCTTTTCAAATTCAGACATAATGAGCGTGTAACCCTGATTCAACAAATGAAACAGTTAGAAATGTCTGTCAGTAACACGAAGTTACTGTGTACAACTGATGTACAATGTAAGGAGCTGGTTTGATGTTGACTCCCCAGGACTTCCATTCAATCATTGAAAGACACAAGGTAATTCTATGAATGTTCTGACAGAAAAACACATTCTCTGTGTGCTCGTGCTTGTGTTTTGAAAGAATTAGCACAATGATTGTGTTTCATAAGGCTCAAAGTATGTAAATCACTGAGACAACAATGATTGTACATGGACTCAATGTGCATGAGAAAGGGTCGAAGGTGGGGCAACTTTCCTTCTTTTTCAATATCAATATCTTCCAAAAGAAGATCTGATAGATTATATGCTGCTTCCCCAGAAAATGTGAAACATTCTCTTTTTAAGAAAATAATTAGTAGCTGGTGGGGTTGTATACAAGAGATGGCATGGGCTATTTGCCTATTTCAATAATGGTCACCAAAGAAATGTGAACCAATCAGTAATGTGGCTGCCCGACTCAGAAAGTGGTAGGTGCAGAGTTCTGATATTCTTTTAACTCTGATCTCACACCCTCTTTCTTTTTATCATTATACTCACATCTAACCAATCTCTCATTTCCATTTTACTTCTACCCACTCCCACACTCTATTCTTTTACACCCCTCTCCCCTTAATCACTCAAAGGATTTCTTCCGGGGTAGGAAACACTGGTTATCGTGAATCCATGGAAGATCTATTAAGCACTCACACTGAATCCCATGTTCCTAAAAGTACATGTTGGTCAATGATTTTTCTTGACATGTAAAGCACAAGAAATCATATGTCAGAGTATGTATGCTCATTGAAAATATGAATGAAATTTGAGCATTTGTTCTTTGAAGATTTCTCAAAACAAGGATATTGAATGAATGAATATGAAGTCAAGAGAATTGTTTTGAGAATCTGACAATGAATCAATCAGATCAAATCAAATGGTTAGGGTATCAAAGAAATGGTAATTTTGTTTATATGAACGAATATAAACAATTTATCAAAGAAAGCACAAATATGAACAAGATGAATGATGCACAACAGCTTTGAACGCAAACGGGAGTATTACCATCGAAAAATTGGTTCGAATTTGAGACATGGTAATAACATTTTCAAATAAAATACTGAACCGGTGTGTGTGAATACTTGACAGTATATAGAAAAGATAATACACAAGTATTGATCTTTGGAAACACACGGTCAGTTAAACAATAAAGCTCGAAATTTTGAAAAACATTTAAAAGCACACTTCTAAATTCATGAAATCTTTTGAGAATAAGAAGTGGTTTGAACATTTAAGAAAAGGTTTTTCTTGCTCGAAAGTTGTCCTTCTTTCAAACAATCAGAAATCTAGGATCAGAAGATTTTTACCTTTTCGGCTCCCCCTCAAATCATGATCAAATGATTTATATCTTTTGAGTTCCCTCTGGATATTAGCATAATATCCTTCTTTGATCATTGAAAAACGGGTCCTGATCTGTCATTTGATCAGAAGCCACTTTATTCATTTTATTTATTCAAAAATAAAAGGACAGAAAGCAGTAAAACAATTATAGAATGAGTTCTGATTTGAAATAATCAGAAGTCATCACCTTTACTCCCCCTTAAATTAAGCATCTGAAATATGTCAGTTAAAACAGGATAGAGATCAAACACTCTCTTTGAATTGTTAGACCATCAATATCAGAAAAATTTAGCAAAGAAAAAGTTTAGGATAGAGATCAGATCAATTCACTCGGGATGAAGACCATCAATATCCATCGGATGCAAGCATACAGGAGTAAGGTCTTTTTGATCTCTGAGGTACGGGTCCTAAGCTGTTTTGCTTAGAAGCCATTGTCTTTTATCTTTGAAGATCGGGTTTTGAACTGTTGTGTTCAAAAGCCATTGATCTCTCACTCCCCCTTGGATTGAGGTGCCTGCAACACAGATTCAGGTTTCGGTTTTGGTACCCACTGGTATTTGGGTCCAGAAATGTTAGTTGCAGTGCGTGTGGGGGATACAGAGTAAGATCCATACCAGTAATGATCATTTGCTTTATGAAAATGATCATGTGTACAACAAATAGAACAATAATATTTCTTACCGTTGGGTGCTTTGTTCTTCTTTGCTTTGTGTACATGTACACATGAATTCTTCTATTTCAGCTCATCAGTCTTGTCATCTTTGACTGATTTCTTCATCCAGACCAGTTTCTCGTTCTTGAAACTTTTTCTCCTTGGATAAGAATCTGAACCATCTAAATATTCATCAAAGAACAGGTTAGTGCGACGAATCTGATTGAATGATTTGATTGACCTTTTTGAAGAGGCATATTTATGATTTGAACTTGAAACAAATTTTTCAAGCTCTTTGATCTTTGACACAAAGATGTCTCTTTCTTTCTCAAGCAGATCAATCTTTGTCTTGAATTCAGACTTCGTCTTTTGCTCTTTCAGCCCTGTAGCAGACAGTTCAGACAATTTTGAAGTCAGTTTCTTAATTTCATTCTCAAAGATTAAACGTTCTTCTTCAAACTTTTTTTCTGAATCAGTTCGCTGGCCAGATAATTCTTTAAAAAATCCTACATTCTTTTGTTCTATGGCCTTTTTCTCTTTAGCGAACTTTTCTCTTTCTAAAATCAGAATTTTCTCAAAATCTGAGATTTGTTGAGAAAATTTTAAGCATTTAAGCTCCACCGACTTCTTTTCTTCATAGCACTTCTTGGAAAAGTCTGAGAACTTCTTGGAAAAAATTTTCTTTTCACTTTCAAACTCAGCTTTATTTGCAACAAACTGTTTTTCCAAATCAGATAAATTCTTTTTAAGCTCAGTGTTCTCAGATTCCAATCCTTTTATTTTCTCATCAGAATGTCCAGAAGATCTTTTCTGAAGATCTTCATTAAAAACCTTTAAAGCACAGAGTTCTTCTTTCAAAAATATGATTTCATTAAAATATTCTATTGACTTCTGAGAATGAAATTCAACTTGATGACCCAGATTAATCTTCTCTAATTCCACCTTTCTGATCTTTTCTTCAAGATCTGTAAAAAATCCCATGATTAAAGAGTAATCAGCTTACAGTGAATGATCGTTCCAAACTAATGTATCAGAAAATCAAAAATCAGATCAAATTGAAATCTTAAAAAAAATATTTCGTGAAAATTGAAATTTGAACAATACTTGTTATTTTGCAATGTTGAAAAAAAATATTTCCATAGATGACCAAAAAAATTTTCCAGACTTTTTTTTTTAAACTGACTATTCGGGTCTCACTACACGAGCAAACAAACTTTGCGCGCATTCCTTCCTATGTGTTCCCTTAAGGACACGCATTTCTTCCTATGCGTTCCCTTCAGGACACGCATTTCGTCCTTTGCGTTCCCTTAAGGACCCGCAAACCATACTTGGAAATTTTTTTTTTTCATGTTTTCTGTTGAATGTTTAACTTTGTTTTGTTTTTGTGTTTCAGGTTATCATGTCTTCTCAAACAAATACTGATCCAATGATTCAAGACGAGAATGTTGTTCTTGAGGATCCGACTGATCAGGCATCTCATGATACACCTATGCCGTCTGTACCATTTGTTGGGGCTGATCTTTCTATATCTAGGCAAACTCCAAATAATGTGTTTCCTAACATCATGTACATGCCTTATAAGCGTAACAACTACTTTGTTGACTTTGATCGCATCAAGATTCATCCTGTCATACTCTCCATTCTTCGTGGACATCCGCTTTCTCAAGCTCTCTGTTCAGTTGCTGATGTTCCGGAAGTCTATGTTCAGCAAGTTTGGCACACCATCACTAAGAACGAACTAGCACGTCCTCATCGATTTGATATCAAAATTGATCAATTTGATTCATATCTTTCTTATAAGCGTTTACGGTTGATTCTTGAGCTTCCTGAGCCTACTTCTAGACCTGGAAGGACAACGTATGATAACTTTCCATCCGAAGAGGAAGTTTTTGAGGGCATCAAGCGACTAGGCTATGTTGGTTCACTGGAAAAGGTTGTAGACTTTGACAAGTCTAATCTTCCTCCTGTCTGGTATTCTTTATTTTCAGTCATCAACAGGTGCTTAACTTCTAAACATACCGGCACGGATAGTTCTAGTCTTCACTATCTTCGACTGTTCCATGCAGTAGTCTATGACCTGCATGTCGACTATACGATTATTTTCTGGACCGAGCTCTGTGAAGTAGTGAAAGACAAGTTAACCAACAAGCGATGAAAGTTCATTCCTTTTATCAGGTTTCTCAAGCTGATTATTAGAAGCATGTTTCGAAGCAATCCGGCCATTCCACGTAGATTATCTTGGCCGCAAGTTCAGGATTCCGAGATGCTTTATTGCCAATTATGCTAACATGACCAATGACAGTGTCATCGATTATTGTTTAGAAAATGAATTTGAAGAGGCTGAACAGGAAGAACCTTCTAATGGCACTCCAGCTGGTACTACTCATGAAGAGCAAGTTGAAGCAACTATTCAGGAAATAGTTAATGCCGTTGCAACTACACTAGAGATAGATGTTGATCTTTCTTCAGCACCACAAGATGTTGCTACTCATCAAGTAGAATCTGTCATTGCTGCTATCGAAGCTGAAGCCACTACTGTTACTGCTGATATTGGAGAAGATGCCAATCCTGATGAAACTGGAGTTGCTAATGATGATGCAACAAATGCTGATCTTTCTGATGATGATGAAAATACAACAAGTGATTCAGTCAATGGTGATGATGATGTCGATCAACCCAACATGAAAGTGTCTGAACAGAAAATAAGAACACCGGAAGTGGTTGTTGTCTCAGAAGATGTTTCAGAAGATGAATCGGTGTCTATTGATCCCTCTGCTGCTCGTTTAAACGTTGATGAACTGGATATCTCATTTGTTCAAACCTCCACTCAAACACAGAGTCAAGCTCTTGCTTCTTTTACTGTTGATATTACTGCTACCACTGTCTCTGTTGTTGAGCTTTCTATGGTTCCTGCACGTGTTTCTTCTGAGAAATTTACAACTCTGAATGAGGTAATTCATCAGTTCTCAGAAAGGGTGGATGCTCAAAAAGAAGAAGATATTAATAAGCTGAAGTCGTTTTTCAAAGGGAAAATGCCAGAGATAGATACTTCGGTTCTTCCTCCTGAGATTCCTTTCCGCCGTTCTTCAGGGGTGATTCTTCGGGAACCTTCTTCTGCGGTGTCTTCATCTACATCACCGATTGTATCTCTTCCTTTTCCGTCTTTATTCACTCAGTCTGCGGGGATTTCCAAGGATTCTATTCATGATTCTCCGATTTCTGAGCTATCTGATCTTCTTTATGCGCGTCTTCTATCTATGTCTCCGCCACAACATCAAGATCAAGATTTAATCTCTCTGCTGAGGAACTTCCAGCCAACGCCGCCTCCAGTTTCTTCCTCTTCCGATTCTGATCGCATTAATGCTTTATCTCATGAATTTCAGGAATTCAGATCGGAAGTTAGATCCAGTTTATCTGATCTTCATTCTTTTATGTCACAAGCTTTCTCTGATCTATCTAACAAGATTGATCATCTAGAGCAATCATGCAGGACTGAGGCTGGCCCGTCTCTTAAACGCCGACATGACCAAGATGATCCCGATCATCAAGGCCATGAGGGGGAGATGGCAAAGAGACAAAGAACGAAAGGGTCTTCTGAAGCACGAGAAATTGTTCAAAAAGAAGTGGCTGGAGATAGAGAAAAGACTGCTGATACAGTTCAAGATTGCAGTATCCAAGATTTAGTGAATGTCATGGTTGACAATGCTGATGTAACTGCTTTGCATAATGAATTTAATATGTCTGAAGCAAATATTAATAATATGCAAATTATAGTGTATGTGGATCCAGATGTCTCAGGTAGAGCTTATGAAGTTGAAGAGTCGAAAGCAGCAAATGACATGAGATCTTTCTTCGCGAACTTCATAGAAATAACTTCAGATGATGATGAAGAAGTTAGATTTGAGAAAGTTGCTCAAGTTAAAGAAGAAGATTGCAACAATATCATCATTCTATCTGATACAGAGGATGATACTGTTTTCATGGATGCATCAGATACAAAAGAGGCTGAATTGCTATATGGTGATCTTCCAAGTCAAGGTGAGATTCCAGAAGATGATCAACCTTCATCTACTCCTGTATCTAGTTCTGCTCCGACAACCAATATTCCGTCAAGTGCATTTGAAGTTGGTCAGTCATCTAAAGCTCAAGCAGATATTCTTTCCTCCGAACCGGTAATTTCTCCATCTCTTCTAGAAGAAGGAGAAGCTTTAACTAGGCAGCAAAGGCAGAGAAATCTACAGCAGAGATATATGGCTTCTAGACTCAGAACAACTTTTCTTGAGGATATCCAAAGCAACATCTTTGTTTCAAGAAGAAGGACAATCAATATATATGCCATACTTGGAGTAGAGAAAGAATCAGAAGCTTATCAGCATGAATACTTAGCGTTTATCAAGTGCCAGCGCAAAAGGAATAACACCGTTGCTTCTCCTCATCTAATAGTTCGAGTTCTCAGTGTCACATTTAATAAGTTTCTGAACATATGGTATCCAAACCTTGAAGTGGAAAGAAGAGACTGCAAGCGGTACAACTTTTCAGAGGCTAATTTCATTGATCTTTCAATTGATGATGTTGAATTCTTATATGATCACTTCAGGAATCTTTATCACCGGACTCAGGATGTTTCTCAAACTCTTTTTGTTATTAAACGGTTCATTCGACGACAGATTCGATTTTATCGAGTTTTTGATTTCCAGATGGCCGTCGAAAGCTTTCAGCCTGTAGTTAATCTTGAAAGGCCCAACCAGAGTTTGCAGAATCTAGAGTCTTATCCGTTATTCACCATTATCGAAGATCCATACGGAGTAGTATATAAGAACAACTCAAGTGAAAAATGCTTTCTACGATTTGATGAGATTGAACATTACTCTGATGGAACTCTAAAGGTGATCAAACTTCATTTGGAGCATCGTCTACAAGAAGCTAGAAGAAAGTTTTTGGAAACAAGAAGAGAGTCATATCTTTTTGAAAATGATGAAATTCGTCTGATCCGTAGAACTTTGGTCACTATTCAAGATAGACTGAATCTCCGTTCAACTCTGCGACGTTTGGAAGTGTTAGTTGGGCTGAACATACTACGTCAACGAGAAGATCGTCAATGATCCTTCAAAGTCGCCTAGATGGTCAATGTTGTTTTTGAAGATTTTTTTTTGAAGACCTCGGCGTCAATGATTACTAAGGGGGAGATTGTTAGATCTGATTTTATAGTAATCATTGTATTTATTTCCTTTATCTTTCAGTACTTTTAGTTCTTTTCTGTCTTGTTAGTGCCTTGGGGTATTTAAGTCCCCTTGACTTATTTGTTTGTAAGAACTTTTCACAATATTGAATACAAGTTACTGTTTCATTCGAATGAACACTTTCTCTTTCTAGATTCTCTCTCTACAGATCTTGTGATCTTGGAATAACAATTTTCCATATATATCACAATCATTATTAATGAATCATAATCATTATCCATAAATATATCTATTGTTTCATAATATAGTGGTTTACATAGTTTGTACAAATTATTTGGGTTGCAAAAGAAACGCACCCTCTCTCTCTATATATATATATATGGACCGATACATTAACAAGCCATAGGGGGCACATGCCCTCAACAAACCACCAAGAAACCCACAAGAAAGCATGCCTTGTTAGGGGTGAATATGATACGGTACCATATTTTTTTCTTTTTAATATCATTTACCAACCAATTATAATTGATATGTCAAAAATTATACCGTGTACAAACCAACACTACTTGGTACCAACATTTTTCGGTTGGTACATGTTAGTAGGGTTTTATACCAACATCTTAAAAGTTGAAGTCACAATTAAATGAATTAATACAAATTCAAAACACAAACTTACTGACTTTTGTACCATCATAGCAACATCCCAAACTGATAACCACAAGGCTTGTGGTGTAGCGGTAATCACCTGGGGAGTTCATAGCGCTTAACCCGGGTTCGATTCCCTGCATTCACAACATTGTGGCCACTCGGTTTAACCTTAGGGCGGCATGCTTTCATAGTCAGTTTCTTTGCCAAGTGATTAGTCTGGGCCAAAGGTTCAAGGTACCCTTTCCCAAAAAACATCCCAAACTGATAATACAAATCTACTGTTCAAAACTTTAAATTGATAATACAGAGACTGAAGAGAAGAGAGAGGGTTGCGTTGACTGGTGAGAAAAGAAGACTACACCAACTCGTGTAGTCATTATCCAAGTTTTAGAGTCCACTAATTAGGCCCACTAAAATATTTGAGAATCCACTAAATATGGGGCTATTAAAATAAAAACAAATAGATCATCAAAATCTCAAAAAGTCATCAAATGATTTAAATCATTAGAATTAAATATATTTTATTTTATTTAATAAATAAATAAAAATAATATATATATATATAAGTCGATACGGTACGGTATTACCGTGGTATATAATTTTCAATACCACGTACCAATCAAGTTAGTGAAGTTGGTGCGATAGTACCAACTAATTTAGTCGGTACCAATTTAATTGATACGGTTGGTAAGGAATTGGTTGGTTTGTCATGGTAAAAATTTGACATCCCTATGTCTTGTAGCTATAAAAATACTTTTTTAACCTTAAATTACCAATAGGCCCTCAAAAATTTTAAAAGCAAGATCCTAAATCTAATTCCTATGGTCTCATTTATAACTTTCACATCATTTCATCTCAAGAAATTACCAATTTAAGCAACAATTAAACTCTAATATCCCTAATTTCCAAGTCATCTTATTTATTTTGTTTTGTTTGATGTGATGATAATAATTTGATCAATCATTATTTTTAGTTTTCCATTAAAAAAAATTCCAACTTTCATTTTGCATTTTATTGTTTTATGGATTTATAATTGTTGTTATTAATTTGTTTAGATTATTAATTTTCTATTTTTTAATTATTATTTGATTTAGGGTTATTGAGTTTGTTATTTTGATATAGAGTTTACTACAAGTCTTTCTTTTATTTTTTGATATTTTGATCATTTATTATCTGATTTCTTTTTAACCGAATCTAATTTCTTGACCTTTTGCCCTCTGAGTTCTTGCTACTGACTATTGATATGTAACGTGTTCATTTGTTTACAGTTGAACTGAAATAGTAAAATACATACATAGAAGTATAATGTCTCGGCTTATCCGACATAGTAAAAAATTAATCGAAACCCCGAAAAAGTTATATATTTGTTTGATTAAACTCAACAGTTTAAGCCGAAAACCGAATAACCCAAAATCGTATTGATTCCGGTGAGTTATTCGAATTCAAAATTTTTTTGGATGCACATAACTCCCTAAAGTGTATCCCTAATAATAAAGTTTTTTGCATCCACCAATATACATATATAGACTTGAGATCATGTGAGACCAGGCTATTACCGTGAGACACGTGAGACCACAAAAATAACACTAAACCTTCACAGCAAAAGACTGTGAAGGTATTGTAAAGGTAAACCTTCACAGTGTTTTTGTTGTGAAAGTTTGTTGTTTTTCGTTCCTTCACAATGAATCACTGTGAAGTTTTAGTGTTATTTTCTGGTCTCACCGGTCTCACGAAAACTGGTTGGTCTCACGTGAACCCAACCCTATATATATATATATATATATATATATATATAGGGGGAAGTTATTTTGTTAACCATCTTATTCATATTAACTTTGTTAATCTTCTTCAACCAATAGAAAACCATGTTGAGTCTTGGTTTGATATATAGGTCTAATAAATATATGAGGGCATTATTGGAATTTTTTATTTTGTTAATTATAGCCTTCATTTAATTAGGAGTTACAATTCTATAATCTCTAATTTTAGCCATATTTTTAAATTTTAAAAATGAGTTAAGATACATGTTTGGATTTTTCAAAATTTACCAACAAGGATTGACGAAATGGGTTTACATGACCAACAAGAATTAATGTTTGGTAAAATCGGTGTTGAGCATGAACATACCCAAGAAGATTTGACGAAAATTGTTGTGAATCTGAAGGATTTTAACGATGAATTTCGTGGAGTCGATGTAGAGGGTCGTTCGACAATGATAACAACGATGGATGAAGATGATGAGACGCAGCTCAATAATGTCGTTGATACGGAAAGTCCCATCAAAGGAGTTGAAAACGTCGAATCCAATCGAAATGATTGTATGGATCAAGTTTTTGTATGTGTGAGGAAGATTATGATTTCATAGTTAAGTTCATGTTTATCCTATGCCATGATTTCTTAGTAAATGATGTTAGCCTTAATGAACATGTATGCACAATAAACATGAAACTGAACTTTTATTTAGTTGTTTGTGGAATGTTCATCCGAATCATGAACATTAATGAACATAAATTTTGTATTAAAATATGAACACATATGAATTATAAATAATTATTGGTGTTCATATGAACACATTCAGATCATGAGTAAATCTTGGGTTCTTGTGTGCATGACAACCATGAACACATTTGTGTTTTTTTAGTAACAAATGTTTACATGTTTATCTTATGCCATGATTTCTTAGTAAAGGATGTTAGCATGTGATGGCCTATGCCATGGACACTAATAGGTAGTGTTCGTTCATGTTCATAAATATATTCCAATATATTCACCATGGTTCATATAGTCTGGAGTTTTCATATGACCATGATTGTTCATGGTTCGTACGTTTTCATGATTGAAGCAAAAGAATATGCAATCTGTAGTGCTCATGAACATGCAAATTTTAGTATCATGATTCATAATTGTTCATATAGTTATCTAGGAATAACAGTCAATAGTGATTGACCGTTATATGTGTTTACTATATTTTTTCATATTGCATATTCATTCTTGTTCATAATTTCATTTGGTTTCGATTAATAAACACGTTGGTTTCGAATTTGGGTTAATTAATACGTGGAGGTTACAAATTGAAAAAGATATTTTTTTTCCCCAAATACCCTCAAACACCATTGTTCAATATATTAATTAGTCCTTTCAGCTTTCTAAAATTAATTTAATTAAGTTTGATTAATCTAGGTCATTCATTCTAAGATCAAGGGTTATAAATTGGTTAATAAGATTAGTACAAAAATTTGGGTTAACAAAATAACTCAACCATATATATATATATATATCCCCTAATAATATACCTAGCTAATGATTGGGTGATGAGATAAACCAATATTGAATATTTATGGGATGTGTGTGTACATACATACTACATACATAGGAGAAGAAAAGGAAACATTGATGGATTGGATTTGGAATGTAGAAGAAGAATGGAGAAGGAAGCTTAAAACTCATAAAAGGGGAAAAGCACCAAAAGATTGGATTCATGAAAAAGTAAAAGAAAGAAACCCACATAATAGCTAGCTGGACCCCACTTGCTTTCACACGTCGGATTCCCTTTTTACTTCACGTGGCAAAAGCTGGACCCACCCTGTCCCCTTCTCTCAACTCTTTATTTGTAACATAATTATTATTATATTTATTTAATACATATAACTACATGTTTTTGTAAAATTAAATTACAAAATTCAAGTGTTTTATAACAATTTTTTTATCTTTGAAAATTAAAAGAAATACGTTATGTTAGCAAAGAGATTTCTACATTTGTATTTTAATAGATTTTTTTTAATTTAATTTATTAACTAAATTTGTATTTAACAAAAAAACAATTCACAATAAAATGAAATAAAATTTATTTTTATTTTTTATTTCTCAAAAATGATAGGTCAATTATCAATTTTTAACCGGCAAAAGTTATCACTCTTATCTACCTTATGTAACATTCACGGTCATCCAAATGGATTGATTAGTAACCCGATAAATCTCTCACTTACTGGAAGACTCTTGATCATTGTCTTCCCTATTACTAGTTAAGATTATGGATCTTTGTTATGTTCATCTGGTGAGATAATTACACCGATAAATGCTTACAAATATAAGTGTTTAGTAAACGTCCATTTAGTTCCAAATGTTTCATTTTATTGTATATGATAAGACATCTAATTTTTTAAATAATTTTCTACAAAGAATTTATTTATTTACAAAGTTATAAATATATTCGAATAATTTATTTATATTCGAATAATTTATTTATATTTTTTATAGTAAGTTTTATTAATTGCATTAAAGATTATACATTCCCTAAAATCAAGCTTTTACTTAAACAAAGTATTTTTCATTTTAATAGAATACTTGAAACGAACTCGCGCAAGGCAGCGAGATACATCACGATTTTAATGTTTCATTTTATTTTTTTGTCGATTTACAGTACGATTTTGAATAGTTTTGAGAAAGTGATAATGTATTTTTTTATAAATTTGTTTAATTTAGGCTTAATAATATAATGTTTTTTTATGTAAAAAAAATTAAATATTTTGTTAGAATTCAATAATTATCTTATATATTTTAATGACATCTAGGAAAAATAAACAATTACATATTTAATAATATAATTAAAACAAAATTATAGTAATATAATGTATTAATTAATAGTGATACATGGAAAAGTCTGCATAAAAGGAATGTTCTGCACATACCAAATTGGTGGGTGTTAGAAGCCTGCAGTAGTAATATGTATCTTATGTTTTGATACTTGTAAATTAAGAGATTTTTAAAATTTTGCATAAAATAATGGTACCCTGTGCCTGATAATTTGTTTTTAACAGTTTTTTATCTGTGTTTTATAATATAGTATATATTATCTTATCAAAGTTATAATAATTATTTATTTGCTTATTTTAATACGTATGGTATCAGATACCTTTAACTCAACTAATTCATTGAATCTATTAAACGAACATTCACATGAATGAAACAAATAAATTTTTAGAATTCATAATTCTAACTCTCAAACATTGAATAATTCCATGAAGTTTATTATTTTTTATGTACTTAAAATTAGTTCTAATACTGATTGTGCAATTTAATATATATTTTATTTTCTCAAATCAAATACGTTTATATCGATTTATAAATTAACAATAGTTTATTTATAGTTCAAAGCAGTAATTAAACAAATGCTAATAATAAATAAAACCAATATACAAGTCAATTATTTTTGCTTTAATTTTATCTGATTTACAATGAAATTATTTTAAAAGTTAACAACAATACAAATAATAATCTGTACTTGATTAATTAGAGCTTGTAAATGTAATCAAAATTATAAACCATATCAATGTATGTTTACTAATTTATTTGAAATATCATCAATTATTTTCTATTCTCATATATTACTAAATACCAATATTTTATAATTTAATATCCAATAGGGTATAATATCTTGTTTTATAAAGATTCTAAAGTATTTGTCCTTGTTTATTCACCAATCTTGTAGTCTAGCTTTTGGCATTTGATTAATTGGAGATTTATTGATATAAAAGATTTATGCATAAATATTTGTAGACCATATCAAACTTGCAAATATCATTTGCTAACATATAGTCGGTACACAAGTTTCATTAGGAACCAAAATTTGAGTATGAAACCCGAAAACTACCGTTCACAATACGATAAGTGTCATATTCATTAGGAATATGGACGTTTATTCATCATAAATATTGTAACATATTTATTATAAGTGTGTGATTGATAATAAATAACACGTCTATATTCATTATGAATATGTTATTGATGATGAATATTTATCTTGAAGAGAACAAATGACGTGTTGTGGCTAGTTTCCGGATTCCTAATCAATTTTGGAAATCTAACGGAACTTCCCTCATATTTGGTATATCACTACAAAGAAAACCCAGGTCGTTAGGATTTCCACATTCGTCATAATAAAACACATATTAATACCTTTAAAAATATACAATCAACAATCGTGTTTTTTAGACAAAAACGTTTTTGATAAATTATAAAACAAAATTAAACAAACTAATAAATTAGAAGCTTAATTATAAAACAAAACTCAAAAAACTTGATTAATTACATTATAAGAAAAAAAAATATAGATAAAACCCTCAAGAAAGAAAAAAAGCCCAATAACTCATCCAAACGGTTAAATTGAAATGATCTAATGAATATGATTAATAAAATTGTTACAACCACCATTTTTAAGAAAAAAAATATTTTACCAAACTTTCTATAATCGAAAATCAACAAAATATAACCAAAATTTGGATTGAAACAAATTACATAGAAATTGATCATTTATTATCTTTATTTAACATTCATATTAATATACTTTTTATTCATTTCTTTTTTGTGATTCTCCGGCTATTTTTTTTAATATTCTCTCTCAATCTCACCCTTCACACTACAACATGAATCAATATGTTTTATTATATTATATGTAGTTATTTAACAATATAAATAAAAATATTACTTTTTTTATCTTAAAATAAATGTTTACAATGAAAATGATGTATAATTTTAAAATTTGTGTAATGATTAAAAATTTTAAATGATTAAATAATATTTGAGTAAACTACGATTTTTGTCCCTATGGTTTCATGTTTATAACGATTTTCGTCCCTAGTCTTTGAAAACTGTTTTTTTAGTCCCTGTAGTTTCTATTTGCTTCCATTTTAGTCACTCCATCCAATTTTATTAAAATTAAATGCTAATTCATTTTAAAATAGAATAAGTAAATTACATATTTGGTCCTTATAATATATAAAATTTTACATTTTTATCTTAGTTTACATTTTTTTTACTTTTTCTTTATTTATTGTATTTTATCAAGACATTTATTTTTCTATTAATTATATTGTATATTTTCATAATTATTATAAATTTAATTATAAAAAGAATCAAATAATTTCGTTAAAAATACTGCTAAATGCATGATATTTTTTTTCAAACTATTAGGTTTAAATCTCCTAAAATTTATATTTTTTATCTATTGATTTATTAAAGTTTTTTATTTATTTTAAATTACCATCGAAAAAGGTTTAATAAAATTCGAGAAAAAATAGTATTATTTTTATAACAACCGACTGTTTTTTGTTAAATGCAATTTACTCTCACTATTCTAAAAATTTTCATTTAATCCTTATTTTTTATTAATTAATCAAGTTTGTTTAATATTTAAATAAAACATACACACACGTACACACCATTCTAAATTAGGTTATATATTAAAAACAAAAAAATTCAACGGTAGTTTAAAATAAATAAAAACCTTTAATAAATCAACAGATATAAAATATTAATTTTAAGTGATTTAAACTAAAGCTTTGAAAAAAATATCATTATTTATCAGTATTTTTAACGAAATTATTTGATTATTTTTATAATTAAAATGTTATAATAATTTCGAAAATATACAATATAATTAATAGAAAAATAAATGTTTTGATGAAATGCAATAAATAAATAAAAAGTAAAAAAATGTAAAACTTTATATACCATAAGGACCAAATATGTAAATTGCTTATTCAATTTTTAAATGAATTAACAATTAATTTTAAATAAAATCGGATTGAGAGATGAAAATGGAAGTAAATAGAAACCATAGGGACTAAAAAAACAGTTTTGAAAGACCAAGAACGAAAATCGTTATAAACATGAAACCATAGGGACGAAAATCGTAGTTTACTCATAATATTTTTAGTCTTAATAGTAACGAAAGATCTTATTATTAAAAATAGATTTAGTTTTAAAAGCTAACCCTTATTTTATAACCAATTAAAATAAAAATATGAAAAAACTTATGTTCTTAAATAAATTTAATTTAATGGGTATTGTCGGTGAGTAAAATGGAATATAATGGATGTGAAAAGGAAGGTTCTTTAACCGTTAAGACGCCGCCAAAATAACAAAAACCGTTTATATGGTTAAAGTAGGATGGAACAGAAAACATGTCAGTCAGTGCAAATTACGAGAAAGGACAACTTCCAAGTATAGTATCATGCACATAAGACAAACATTTCCCACCATTACCAATACCTCCTATGTCCTTTAAATTTATTTTTTGCAACTTGCATCCAAATTTAAGGAAAACTTAAGAGTAAAAAAAAATATATTTTTTTTAACGGCAAGTTAACACACGTACACGTTCTCGGGGTATCCGGGCTCTCACTTAAGGGTGTCACCCGACTAATTCCGTCGATCACGACCCAACCCAATTAAGGGTATCATTATGTGGCAGACCCATGATCATGGATGTCACAGAATGCTCACCACGGGGTTCGAATCTGGGTAGTCAGGAATACCATCCACTGACCCCCAGGATGTTACCTTACCACTGGGCTACAACATGAAGAACAAAAAAAAAATTAAATAAATAAACAAGCCTGAATGTTTTTTAAATATAAATAAATTTATTGAACTTTTATTTTAACCTAATAAAACTTTCTATAACCAATTAGGAAGATTTTAAAATATAAATGACTTAAATTAATTTTACTATTTTTAAGTCTTACGTCATTCAAACTCCTCGCACCAAATGTTAATCCTCTTAGTCACCCTTTGCCGCCTAATCATCGTACATTCTCAATTACCATCCTTGGCCCTTGCCATAAATCTCTCTTTTTTGATCTATTTTTTTTATATTTTTTGATCATCTCATTTTATCTGTCTAGACGTACTCCCTTAAATTATTGGAAATGAGCGAGGATTAAAAGACCAAAAAAAATACCAAAAAGAGGGAGATCGTTGGCAGTGACCAACGATGGTGATGGCGAGCATACGACGATGAGGCGACAACGGGTGGTGACTGGTGAGGGGGAGTACTTGATGGTGTTTGTTGCAAGTAGTTTGAATGACGTAGGGTTTGAGAAAGGTAAAACTGATTCAATTTTCAGTTTTTTTTTTACTTTAAAACCTTATTATGTAGTTTTTTGGGTTCAAAAAATGTAGGTATGCAATTTCTAAAAATTTGATGATTTATTTATTCAACAAAATGTTCAGGGACTTAATCATTTAAAATGGGAAAATCAGAATTTTATTTATTTAAAAATTGTTCATGGACTTAGGGGCCGTTTACAAAATGCTTACCCGGTAAGTGCTTACCGGGGAATTTATCATATCGGATGAACATGACAAGAGGATAGGATCTTACCCAGTAAGAGCGAGGATAAGGATGAAGAGTCTTACCCGGTAAGGGAGAGTGACAACTCTTACCTGGGTAAGCCCTTACCGAGTAAATTGTTGTATAAGATATCATCGTGATGATTAAAATATTACCCGGTAAAGCAAGTTAGTGTATCGAGTTTTATTGGTAAGCACTTACTAGGTAAGAATTTGGGTAAACGATCCCTTAGTCATTCGGATTGGGAAAGTTCAATTGTTATTTATTCAAAAAAAAGTTCTGAGATTTGATATTCAAAATAAGAAATTTTATTGGGTGCTTCTAGACATTTCATGCAAAATTAACGTATTTTGATTTGTTTTCTTATTTTTGTAATTTATTTTTTAAAACAGTTATTTTGATATCTTAAATAGGCGTGCTCACGGGTTGGGTTGATCGTGTTAAAGACATTTCAACAATTCAACCCAATGTTGACGGTTTGAGAATTTTCAACCCAACCCAACCAAAACACAAGTGCAACCCAACCCAACCCAACCCGTTCGTGTTGGTCGAGTTGTGCTTAAACAAAGTAAAAACAATATTGAAAACATAAAAATAAGAAAAAAATTCTTTGAAATACAATTCATCATTCAGAAGAATATACGAGTTCATCAGATATTTAGGTATTACATGTAACTCTCCAATAATGTCCTCTTATGAGTTCAATTACTCGTTATTGTCGAGTTGTTTTTGGTAACTTATACATATTAAAAGGAAATATAGATAATTATAGAGAAGTTGCTACTACGTTTATCGGGTTATCGGGTTACTTTGAGCCTAACCCAATATCAACCCAATAGATTCGGGTTGTCCTAATTTTGTATCGATTATATGTCGGGTTACCTCGAGTTGATATTTTTCTGGGTTGGTCGGTTTTTTGAGCACCCCAAATCTTAAATATAATATCTCAAACATTTAGATTAGAATACATTACTTAATATAAGAATTGGATTAAAAGACGTTATATTTTCATACATTATCAGATACAAACTAAATACCTAATAATTTGAAATATCATATCTCATATATGAGGTATTAACACTACTAGAAAACTGGATATATTCGATGAAATATGTCATCGAAAATTTTTGACTGATTTTTCGAGTGAAAATTAATAAATTTTTTTCTAAAATTTTAGATGAATTTTAGACGGAATATGTTCCTTCAGTATTCCGTTAGAAATTTTAGAAATTTTTTCTTCGAAAGATATTCAAATAATTAATATTTTTTTCAAATCCATCAATTATTTCCATCAATAATCCGTCAAAAAATAATCAAATAATTAATAACTTTTTTCATATCCATCGAAAATCTATCGATTATTTCCATCGAAAACTAATCAAATAATTAATAGTGTTTTCCAAACCCCTCGAAAATCTGTCGACTATTTCCGCCGATAATCCATCAAAAAATATTCAAATCAATAATATTTTTTTTTACAAATTCGTCAAAGATCTGTCGCATAATGCAATTTGGAACCGTCAAAAATATGTTGGTACTAGAATACAATACTTACACAGGATGTGTTTAGGGGGGGGGGTTGAATACAAATATAACAAAATTTCACTTTTAATTCTATATTTTGTATTAAAACAAAGAATTACAGATTTGTTGCGGAAGTTACGAAGGTAAGACCTGATCCTAAACAATCTGACTGGTGACAATTTGTCAGCATTGAAAGAGTGAAGGAAGCAAGTACTTTTTCAAATATGAAGTATATGTAACAACCTCAAATTTCGAAAGAACGATTAAATTAAAATTTTCAATAATACCTCAAAGAAAGATAACAAGTCCATACTTGAAATACTATTTTCAATTAAAATTCTCGAAACCACGCTCCTCAATTTCTCAGTCATACTATCGTCATCCGGATGCTCAAACATCTTAAAGCAATAATCGAATGTTTCATCGGGTCACCTTACAATTTCTCCTCGAATAATGTCGATTCCAAAAGTCTATGGTTCTAATCCAACCAATAACTCTGACCCAACATGGTCAACTTAAGGTATTCATCATCCTTAACTGTCACTCCAAGTGACAATGCTATAAACATCAACTTCTTCAACCTACTACTCCTCAGAAACTCATCCACTACCCCCATCGGTCATCACATGATGACGATTCAAGCACACACATGTAACATGTAAGTTCACCATGACACTGGCCAGGTGCAATTATGAACGTAATATACATGACTATCCTTACTACCCTCGTCACGATTCCCGATTCTAATGAATCTATAGACCTCAAGGTATCCTATCTTAAGGTGCCTAATAGTACAATCTCACTTTCACTTGCTTAGAAGAATGCTAGTTTGAGTCTAGGTATCTAAAATACACACCTAAATCTTTTAAACTTAAGCTCTCATACCAACTTGTAACACCCTCAAATGTGGAAATAGCGACTAAATCAAAATTTTCAATAATACCTCAAAGAAAGATAACAAGTCCATACTTGAAATACTGTAACACCCTTAACTCCGGAAATATCAACTAATTTAAAATTTTCTAAATACATCGCTAATTAATTCATCTATAATCACAGATAAGCTAATTATGGAAACAGTCTATAATAAGAACGGGTACTACTAAAACCCAATAACAGTCGCTATCTCCAACTGCGGAAGACTTCACCACCCTACTTACTCTCGTTTAAATCTAATGCTCAACTTCTCATAGCACTGCAAGAACCAAACCCCAACTGGAACTTGATGCACATGCCGACAAATAAAAAGGTTAGGCTTAACGCCTAGTGAGCTCAAGAGTTTTCATTAGAGATATATAAAGCAATAACTTTAAGAATGTTATTTAAAATCACGATTTCCAAAATGCAATACGTTTGATTTGAATGCAACAAAAAATGAAATACATTAAATCTTAAAACAATCTCCTTTTCATCATTCACCCTTTTCGTGATTAACATCATAAAACAAACGCCTCATTAAATAAAACCAAAATCCAAAGCGCACGTAAAACATAACTGACATTATAATGATCAAACACTGAAAAGATAGATAACTCCAACTTCCAAAACATCTCAATAACTCGAGTGAGTTTCAATATCCAAAATCTTAAAACATGGATAAATACCCATACTCAAACGTCTCCGAAAACATGGATTATAAAACTCCATAACCAAAACAACACCTATCGGTGACGGGGAAGACTCGATTACATTGTACGTGATGGAACACAAAAGTAGGTCACATAATTTTGTAGGTAATCAAAACATGTGGGTTACACATATAAAAACCCACCGAGCTCAACTCCTCTGAGTCTATCACTCGAAAACATCAAGTCAACTCCTCTGAGTCTATTCCTGAAAGTTCGAAAACATAGGAACTTATGCACAAGGGAATTACACCTTATTACCCATGAGACGTTGTCCGACCGTATAGGTCCACACCTTACTTATCATGGTGACCCGATGCCTATTCCGTGCCAAGTGGTGAACCAAATGTCCAAAACGGGGACATAGGAACACCGTGCCTATGGATCCATTGCACCAACTAAACCATGACATGACTCAAAACGAATGAACTAATGCATTCAAACATGTAATTCTCAACTAAGATGCAGTGAATGTAAATCATAACCAAAAGCTCAACATTGAGCTATTAAAAGCGGACAAGTGTCCTCAAAACCCAAAAAAATCCAAACCGAGCCATAAGCTCAATAAATTCAAAGACCCAACGTTGAAATTCATAAAACGAAATCAAACATAATCAACCCGTACTAATGTAAACCCATGCTCCAAAACATATAATAAACTCCAACGTAGTTTAGATTGGGACAAATCGTTTTCCAAGTGAGTTTATAACATTTATCCTTTCAAAACGTCCCATAACACAAAACCATGCATTTCTCCAAAACACAAAATGAAATACATCTATACTCAAAATCTACTTCCATAAAATAAATCATTAAGATACCAAAATATATGATTTATTTATCAAAATGCCCAAAATCCCAAATGTGGGTATTTTACATGTTTATAAAGTTAGACACTTCAAATAATAAAAATTCATCAAATAACTCAACAGTTAATAATTTCATGTGAAACATATAAACACTTTAAAATAAGCATTTTGGCATGTACACCGTTTTCACAAATTAACTTGAACTCACCTTGCTAGATTTAGGATAAATATAGGTTTTACCCCAACTTGAGCTCCTTTGAAGAACACTTGCATCCACAAGAAAAACCTTCCAAAACCTATATTCACAAGTTTCCAACCATGAATATACTCATCCAACCATTAAGAATTAATCCCCAAACATTTTACATCAAAATCCCAATCTTGACCAAAACCCCAAATGTGACCTAATTTCACCAAAACTATCAAATCTGAAATTTGAGAAACCAAACACTAGGAAATCATCAAAGAAACATTTATAACTTATAACCAAAATTAGAGCATAGGAGGATGAACTTACCATTTAGGTTTTGGTGAAAACCTAGAAAAACCCTAAAATGAAGCTTGAGGTTGAAGATGACAATGGTGAGCTCTTGCCATAGCTCCCAATCTCCTACTTTATGATGGAGCACTTTAAGAACTCAAGAAATTGACTTAAGATGAGTTAAGGTTTGAGGGAAATGAAGGAGAAACGGTTTGGGAGAGAATGGAGAAGTTTTGGAGAAGAGGAAATGAGAAAAAGGCTGAAAATTCGACTTAACAGCAGACTGGTCTTCTTTGGTGACATTGCCAAGCGACTATGCCCAGGGCAATATCGCTTGGCATAGTCGCAGTATGCCCCAGACTTCTGTTTCCCTTCTGCGACTGTGCCATGTGCGATTGTGACTTGTCATAGTCGCCGGGCATTGTCGCGGGACCTTTCCGGAGCCCTGAAACTCGACTTTTTCACTGCCAAAACTCTCGATACTCCGAGGGACTTTAAACAAATACATTTCCCAACAAAACCCCACTGTTTACAAGTTACAGAAACGTCCGGGTGACATTTACTTACCGAAAATTACGGGTGTTACAAATACTATTTTAGGTTTAACTATCAACAAAATAAATAAAGTCTTACACATAGACTAATTAAAGGTCGGGTGTAACTGAACCCAAATACAAATTGTTATTCTCAAGATAACGGCGGAAGGCTTCACCAAACTTACTCACCACTAAGCATAAATCTATTTCTCATCTCTTCACAATGTCGCTAGAGCCATACCTAACCGGGACCTGATGCACATGCCGACAAATGAAAAGGTTAGGCTAACGCCTAGTGAGTTCAAGAGTTTTCAACATGAATGAATATATATTGTTAAATAGAAAGAATGCAATTTAAATTATGATCTTCCAATATGATTTACTTTAAATATTAGACGACTCATTTTCCAATAACGCACATTTTTAAAGGCGAATACCCCAACATAAAACATTCATTCGTAAAGTAAATTCAACCCAAAACTCACTTAAAACGTGAATAGAAATTGAACTCCCAATTTATAAAACACAAATAAAACTTTATTTCTCGAAACACCCAAAACACGGGAAGGATATAATACGCAACCCATAAATCATGGATAAAAACCCACACATATAAAACGTCACCGAAAACATGGATATTAAAACACAATACCTAAACAACACCTTTCGATGACGGGGGGAGACCCGATTCCATTGAATGTGGTGGAACACAAAGTTAAGCCACATAACCATGTTGTCGAACTACACTTCAGATCGTGACTGTATTGCCTACTTTAAAAAGCTATACCTCCAGTCGGACTTTATTGTTTGCTTTAAAAAGCTACACCTCAAGTCCCAATTACACTGTATCCCCTATTGCCTGCTTTGTCATGCTACACCTCAAGGATACACGATCTTATTGCATGCTCATTTCCTAGTAAGTTACAACCTCAAGGTTCCCAATAGACCTTTAGTACATACTTACTAGCATTAAAGATAGGGGCTTAAACCCCTTACTTGATAACCCCAAGATGTTTAACCCTCGTGGACAAGAGTTAGATCATCTAAACCATAAGACTCATGGTTCCGGAATACATCCCTTAAGAGTTCATCTCCACAAAACTGGGACAACAACAATTCCAACACGACATATTTCCCAAGGTCAGAATATCAAGACTCCTCACCATCAAATATGACTGACTTACATGCCTATGGATCCAATGCATTACAGTCTAAAATATATGACTCCAAATGAATGACACACACACTCGAAACATAGATTCTCCAGAATAAAGTGCAATAAATGCAACACACACCCAAAACTCCACATTAAGCTATTAAAACCGGGCAAAAGTCCATGTGGCCCGACAATGACGAAAACTGAGCCTTAAGCTCAACAATTCAAATGAACATATGTTAAAATCAATAAAATGCAATAAAACACAAATCGACCAACGTTTATGCAAACACATGTTCCAAAATACATGAATAACTCCAACACAATTTGGATTGAGACAAGTCATTTTTCAATGAGTTTATACCCTTTATTCCTACAAAAACATCTCATAACCCAAGAACAAGTATTTCTCCAAAACACACGTAAAAATGCATTTATACGCAAAAGATCTCATTTTATAACATAAATCATCAAAATACCATTACTTATGATTTATTCATCAAAATGCCCAAAATCCCAAATGTGGGTGTTTTACAAAGCTTATAAAGTTAAGCGCTTTAAATATTCAAAACTCACCAAATGACCTAACAGTTGATAATTTTATGTAAAACATATAAACATTTAAAAATGAACATTTTGGCATGTACACCGTTTTCATAAAAACTCACTTTGCTAGATTTAGGCTAAATCTAGATTTTACCCCGCTTTGAGTTTTTTTGAAGAAACTTGAATCCTCAAGCCAAAACCTCCAAAAACCTAGATCCATAAATTTCCAACCATAAATATACATATTCAACCATATAGAATCGTTCCCCAAACATTTTACATGAAGATCTCAACTTATACCAAAACCCTAATTTCCATAAATGAAGCAAAGAAGAGATTACCTTAACAATAACTTCGATCCACCAACCAAAATACTTCTAGGTCACCATGATGAGCCATAAGCCCCCAATCTTAAAAATGATGAAAAGTGTTGGGTGAAACCCCTAGAAAGTTGATGATGATGACGAAGAAGATGAAGATGAGAGGATTCTAGTTCTAGTTTCCAAGACTTTGCTAGAAGATGAAGAATCACTTGGAATCACAAGTTTTGGTGCCTCAAATACTCAAAATCGATAATGGGGGAAAAGGGGTTCGGTTCTTGGGAGAGAGGAATGAAATGGGTGAAGTGGTAAATGAGAAATGGATGAAGTGGTAAATGAGAAATGGGGAAGACAAGGGATTTAAATGCAACACTGGTTCCATCGGCGACATTGACATGACAACTATGCCCTTGGCATAGTCGCGGGGCATAATCGCCCGAAATCCCCTCCTCGCGGTACCATTCTCGCGAGTTTGCCCATGCGACAGTGACCTTCACATTATCGCCGGGCACTGTCGCCGCTGATGTACTGATAGATACCTCAAGCCCGCGGATTTTCCCCTCGCGATAGTGACATATGTCACAATCATCGGGCATTGTCGCCTACTAGGTGTTGGAGTCCGAAAATTCCCCTTTTCGACCCTAAACGTTCCCGACACGCGTAGCATTCTAAGCATCACGATTCATACTCATAAATTATAACCTAGCAGACAAGTACCCATAAATAAATATATATAACAACATAAACAATATCTCTTATCGAAAATTACGGGTGTTACAGTATAGTACTAAGATAGTCATTCAGACGGTGGTGTCGATTTTGCCTAAGAAACTATCACTAAGAAGTTCTTTCAAAACGGGTGAGTAGCAACAAATGACAAGGGTGACCTCTTATAACCATCATTACATTAAATGATACCTTGCAACTTTAACACGTGTCTTCATCTGATTTGTTGATCCATGCATGTTTGTACTTTTTCAGTTCAACCTTTGGAGTTGATGTAGACACTTGTTAACCCATTTCATCTTGTCGTATGCAGAGAGAAAAATAAAGAAAGTATGGCACTAATAAAATGTTCTTTAGAACTTACTTTGGCTGACATGTTGCGTATGTTCCCATATTAGGATAAGAGTTTGGGAGAGTTGGAGAGTCAAACCTTAATGCTGGGCAAGTTTGCACTCCAAAATTCTGCTTGCCGGTAGTATTTTTCAGAATACTAATTGACTTTATATTGTATTAATCTTCTTTTGGCTAGATGACAAACCAATCCACTTTGGTGACGATCTTGACCTCATTCAACTAGTCTTCGATTTTGTTCAAGGTTTTTCATTCTTGGATCAATATATATATATATATATATATATATATATACTAGGTTCGAACCCGTGTATTACATGGGGTAATTTTAAAAAATTAAATCAAGACAAAAAAACTTATCTTACAAATATGAATGATCATCGAAAGTACGATACTATTTTTTCAAGCTTTTTTCCCTTCAGAGTTGTTTTTTTTTGCAACTGGTTACAAAATGTCCTTGTTTTAGACAGTTTTCACAAAAGATGTTTTGCAAATAATTAATAAAAAATATGAATAAATATTAAGGATTTATAAAACCAAATTTATAATATAACGTAAGTGAAATTATGGAAAAATACATAGTTAAAATATTAATAAAATAAGAGCCACATATCATAAATTACCAAATACTATTTTATACACAACATTCTTTGTTCTATTGTTAATTATACCTTCATCATCTATAATTAATATTTTTAAACATTGCCTACTTTTTACTCTAGATAAAGCAACATAGAACTGACCATGGGTGAAGACTGGTTGTCTCATAAACAAACTAACCTTCAATAATGATTGTCCCTGGCTTTTATGGTCATGGCAAAACATACAACAATTGAAAATTGTCTTCTTTGAAACTTGAACGAAATCCTTTTGTCTGTAGGTGTCAAAGACATTCTTGGAATAAATGTTCGGCTTCCAATATTGCTTCAAGATATGATCTATGCTTCTATAACTCGATTTCCCAAAGATAACACCCGTAGTCTAGTTCCATTACATAACCTAGATTTCTGATCAATATTCCTTAGTAACATAATTGGAACACCGACTTTTAGTACTATCTTATGGTCGGTAAACCCGATAATTTAAGACCATTTAAGGCATCAGGTGAGTACAAAGTTTCATCAAACTGTTCGTGAAGATGCCCTGATTCACAAATACTATTTGAACTTAGGTACTCATTTTCGTCTCCTGGAAATAATGATAGCAAACGATCATTTATTTCTTGAACGACTTCATGCTTGGGTGCAAATATTTGCAAGTATTGTTCTTTCCTGAAAATAGGATGATTTCTTGACATTTACAAGAATAAAAGGATAGACAAATTCAATTAATGCAGATATAGGATCCGTTGAATCGATAATGAGAAGATCATCAGGTATATAGATAATTGCCTCACCATCATTCACACTACCAACATTGCCTTCTCCTAAATCCAAAAGCCAGTTTGCAAAAATCCTTGTTTGTTCGATATCAGAAGTTTGACTGTCAACAGTTAACCTCATGTTTTTAGTTAACCTTAGGACTTTGCATTTTACCCAAATGTAAGATGAACTTAACGACGCATTAACAATGTCTTGTCTACTTGCGTTGGGAATAACCAGCAAAATTTGACCGAAATTGAAAGTCCAAGAATCACTAAATCTCTAGAGAGAGAAAGTAGAGAGAGAGTATACGCTCCAAATGTAAACTGATATTCAAAGTAAGGTTCCAAAGTTACAAACACAAAGCACTTAAGGGACTTAAATACCCCAGGTATTAACCAATACAGAAAGGCACTCTAAGAACAGTAAAGACAACTGAGAATAAATACAATGATTACTACAAAAGTAGACTTAACAATCTTCCCCTTAGTAATCATTGGCGCATTGATCTTCAAAAAATCAATCTTCTAAATCAGCATTGACCATCTAAGTGACTTTGGTGAATCATTGACGCTCTTCTCTTTGACGAAGTCTATTCAGTCCAATTAACACTTCCAAACGTCGTAGAGTGGAGCGGAAATTCAATCTCTCTTGAATAGAATCCAAAGTCTTCTTGAGGAGACGAATTTCATCATTATCAACCAGAAATGCATTACTTCTTGTTTCCAAAAATCTTCTTTTAGCCTCTTTCAGACGTTGCTCCAACTGAAGCTTGATCACCTTTAAGGTTCCATCAGAGTAATGAGCAATTTCTTCAAATCTGAAAAAACATTTTTCATTTGAGCCATTTTTGTAAACCACTCCATAAGGATCTTGAACAATGGTGAGTAGAGGATAAGACTCTATGTTTGGCAAGCTTCGATTGGGCCTTTGAAGATTTACAACCGGTTGAAAGCTTTCAACGGCCATCTGGAAATCAAAAACTCTGAAGAATCGGATTTGCCGTCGAATGAATCTTTTTATAACGAACAATGCCTGAGAAACATCCTGATTTCTATGATAGAGATTCCTGAAATGATCATATAAGAACTCAATATCATCAATGGAAAGATCAGTAAAATCTGCCTCTGAGAAGATATATCGCCTGCAATCTCTTCTTTCAACTTCAAAGTCAGAATACCAGATATTCACAAACTTGTTGATCGTGACACTGATGACTCGAACAATCAAGTGTGGAGAAGAAACAATATTATTCCTTTTGCGCTGGCACTTAATGAACATTATGTATTCATACTGATAGGCATCTGACTCTTTCTCAACTCCAAGAATTGCATAAATGTTAATCGTTCTTCTTCTAGAAACAAAGATGTTACTCTGAGTATCTTCTAGAAAAGCTGATCTTTGCCTGGAAGCCAAATATCTACGTTGCAAACTTCTTTGTCTCTGTTGTCTGGTCAAAGTTGGTCCTTCTTCTAGGATAGTCGGTGGAATCACGGGTTCAGAGAGAGGAACATCTGCTTGTGCTCTAGACGACTGACCAACTTCAAATGAGATTGAAGGAATGGTGGTAGTCGGAGCTGAACTAACAACAAGAGTAGAAGTAGTTGCAGTTTCATGTACTTGAGTTGCTTCAGTAACTGGAGATGATTTAGGAACCTCATCATGAGTAGGAAGATCACTGTACAACATGTCGGCAATTTCTTCGTCCTTTGCATCCAAAAACACATAATCATCTTCTGTATCAGAAATGACGATTAAGTCATCACACTCCTCTTCTTTGACTTGGCAAATTTTCTCAAATATGACATCTTCATCATCGTCTGAATTTATTTCTATGAAATTCGCAAAGAATGATCTCATATCATTAGCTGCCTCTGAATCTTCAATCTCTTGAGCCCTTGCTGAAACATCTGGATCCACATACACAACAATCTGCATATTATTTTCAATATTGTGCTCAGAAATATTCAGTACATTAGGCATAGAGGACAAGTCAACATTTTCTATCATAACATTCACAAGATCTTGAATGCTACAGTCTTGAACGTTATCATTACTCTTGTATTTATCAACTGCATCTTCTTGTGACTGATCCTCTCTAGCAGACAAACCCTCCACCCGTTGTCTCTTATTCATCTCCCCCTCATGACCATGAGGATCGGGATCATCCTGGTCATGTCGGCGTTTAAGAGACGTACCTGCCTCAGTCCTGCAACTCTGTTCATGAATATCAAACCTGTTAGATAGTTCAGAAAAGGCTTGAATCATGAAAGATTTAAGATGAACAAAGCTAGTTTGAACTTCAGATCTGAAAGCATGAAACTCGTCAGATAAAGCAGTAATTCTTTCAGAATCAGTCGAAGGAACTGGAGGCGGTGAATGCTGGAAATTCCTTAGAAGAGAGATCAAATCTTGATCTTGATGCTCAGGCGGTGACATCAAAAGAAGGCGAGCATAGAGTAAGTCTGTCAACTCGGTAATTGGAAGATCATGAAGAGAAGATCGTGAAGATGAACCAGGAGGAACTGAAGTAGATCGTTGAGGCATAGAAGTCGATACAGAAATACCAGCTGTCTGAGTAAATGGTGGAGGCAGAGGAATAGACATGATTGCAGGAGATGTGGTGACAGTGGAAGATGGTTCTCGTAAAACTACCCCAGTTAGTCTTCTAAACGGAATCACTTCAGGAATCGAAGAGGTATCAATTTCTGGCATTTTACCCTTGAAGAAAGCACGCAATTTCTGAATTTCCGCTTGCTTGTGCTCTTCAAATTGTTCACTCATCTTTTGAATCATCTCATTCAGAGGAGAGAATTTATCAGAAGAAACCCGAGCTTGAACAGAAGAAAGCTCTACAGCTGAAATAGTTGTAGAATGAATAGCAGCAAGAGAAGTTGCTGGAGCTTGACTTATCTGTGCTGATGCTTGAGCAAACTCTAAATCCAATTCATCCACGTGAATACGAGCAACTGAAGGATTAATAGAAACCGATTCATCTTCTGATACAACCTCTTTTGAAATATCTACTTCTGGTTCCTTAGATTGCCTCGTATAAACCCGAAGACTCGTTTGATCAACATCATCATTATCATTGTCATCATCTTCACTTCCAGGAATATCATCATGAATATCATCAGCAATATCTCTATCTTCATCTTCATCAGCATTAACATCAGCATCAGCAACAGGATCATCATTATCATCATCATCCTCAATGTCAAAAGTAGCAGCAGTACTAGCTACAGGATCAATATCAGCAAGAACATCATCAATTTGTTGAGTTGCAACTGCTTCTTGTTCTACAGATACTTCAACTTGTTGCTCAACATTTTCTACTTCATGATCTGAAGATTCTTCAACCTCTATATTTGCAATAGCATCTTCCACTTCAACCTTTTGAATATCAGCAACGTGTGTGTCATGAGATGGCTCATCTTGTGCAGCCTCCAGAAATTCATTCTCCATGCAGTAGTCAACAACGCTATCATCAGTTATATCGGCGTAGTTCGCAACTAAAGCATATGGAATGGTCATGGAGAAGTTGAACGACTGCTTCTGTTTCTGAATGTAGAGCATTTCTGTGTCCGGAACCTGCGGCCAAGATAATCTACGTGGAATAGCTGAATTGCTTCTGAGCACGCTTCGAATGATCAACTTCAAGAATCTGATGAAAGGAATGAACTTGCGCTTCTTGTTTGTAAGCTTATCTTGCACCCTATCCGAGAGCTCGGTCCAGAAAATGTAAGTGTAGTCGACATGCAAGTCATAGATGACTGCATGGAACAATCGGAGATATAGTATACTAGCGCTGTCCGTTCCAGAATGTTTGGCCGTAAGACATCTGATGATGACAGAGAAGAGAGCATACCAAACTCTTCAGACGGAAAGCTGTCATATGTAGTTCGACCTGGTCTGGAGTTGGGCTCAAAAAGCTCCAGTATCAGTCGTAGACGCTTGTATGAAAGAAATGAATCATACTGATCAATTTGTAGATCAAAGCGGTGCGGGCGTGTAAGCTCATTCTTGGTAATTGTATGCCAGGCTTGCTGAATGTATACCTCTAGAACTTCAGCATAAGAGCCTGTGCAAGTGGATGTCCTCTAAGAATCGCTCGAATCACTGAATGTATCTTAATTATGTCAAAATCTACAAAATAGTTGTTCGGCTTGTATGGCAGAATATACAACATGATTGGGAAGACATCGTTCGGCGTTCGGCGTGATGCAGACAGATTTGCCCCTACGGAAGGAACAGACGGCATCGGCGTCTCATGTGAAGCTTGATCAGATGGATCCTCGAGAATGACATTCTCGTCTTGCATCATGGGATCAGTATGGGTATGAGAAGACATTGAATAGACCTGGAAAACAAAAACGAAGAAAAATTAAACAAAGTAAGAAAACTGAAAAATTGAAAAATTTTCTAAGTCTGGTTTGCGCAACATGTTAGAAACGCAAAGAGAGGTTTGCGCAATGAACGTGATACGCAAAGGACAGTTTGCGGAACAGGCATGATACGCAAAATGAAGTTTGCGTATTTAGTTCATTACGCAAACTAAGGTTTGCGTGATGAACTTGTTACGAAAACAAGACCTGGAAAATTTTCAACACAAAACACAAAGTTTGCGGGACACGAAGGTTACGCAAAGTACACTTTGCGTGACCAACAGGTTACACAAAGTAGACTTTGCGTGACCAACAGGTTACGCAAAGTAGACTTTGCGTGTCCTAAGTGTTACGCAAACTAACCTAAACAAAACAACACAAAAACTCCGAGGTTTGCGTATCAAGAATGATACGCGAAGGACACTTTGCGTAACCAACGGGATGCGCAAACTGAACTTTGCGTAACCAACGGGATGCGCAAATTGAACTTTGCGTGTCCTGTTGGTTTGATACGAAAACCCTAGATTTCGTGTGTTCGAACCCGAAAAACACAAAAACACCAAATTAAAGCTATTAAACTAAAAAATAAAGGGTAAAAAGACATACCTGATGTTCGAAATTACGAACAAAACAAAACCCAAAACTCGATTTAAACAAAAACACTTCAAATCTGATGAACACGATAATGAACAGTAACAAGGTCGAAAAAAAAAACACATAGTAAGTATAGGAAGAAAAAATCAAAATCAAAAGAAGAACACCAAAATAGAAATCAAACGACAAAACAAATACACACATAGGAATGAAATACAAACCTGATCGAGATCGATTCACAATACTGAAAGGAAACAAGTGAAACGGCGCAGAGGTGAGAAGGAGAAGATGAACAGTTCGTGAAATTCAAATGAGAAAGAGAGCGAGAAAAGTGAAAAATGAACAGGACAAATGCTATTTATACTAAAAAAAATATCACTAAAAAAAATATTACTTCTAAAAAAAATATTCTTAAAAAAAAACAGAAGACTTACCTGTCAAGCTCTTTTACTCCCCCTACACAAATGCACAGAATTTATCAAATCAGTAAAGCATTTGTATAGAAATATCATAAAATACTTACCTGAAGAATTTCTGATCAGCATGTGAAGTAAATTATCAGCTATTTTCACTCCCCCTCAAAAACAGACTGTTGTTCAAATTGACAGTTAAGTATTCTCTCCCCCTCGAAAAATGCACAGACCAGATGACACAAATATGATACACAAACATTAAGACATCATTGTAAAAAGAAAATGATACTGAATATAAATTTTGAAACAACTGAACATATAAAATTTTAAACACTAAACAAATTAAAGTCTACTCAGTAAAATTTCACAAATTTATCAATCAGTTGAAATCAAATATATGTTGTTGGATACAAGAACATGTTTCATTGCATGTCAAGTTAAGACATGTTCAGTTTCAAAAACTTCCAGCTATCTATTCAGCGTGCTCGCATGCGAACTTCGATTAGCTTCAAGAAAAATGTAATTCTAAAAACATTATACAGAACTTTGCATATACTAACACTAAGCCATCAAAAATTAAGACTTTCACAAATTTACAGGTTTATCGCAACTCAAACATATCACCAAGTATCATGAGATGTGTGCTCATTGGCATCTTTTTAGCAGTGTGCACATTGACATCTTTTTAGCAGTGTGCACATTGGCATCTTCACATGAGTGTGCTCTATGGCATCTTTTAAGCATTGTGCACTTTGGCATCTTTTAATCAAAGAGTTCGGTAAGTAAAGAACATGTCGTAAACGTAACTTTCTATCTAACCCTATTGCAGGATTTGGGTCAGCCGCTCCCAGACCAGTTGGCCTTAGGGGACTAGGTGTCAAGCACCCCTTGGAACTTACTTTCCCAGATCAGAAAGGCTACATCGATATATCCTAAACCCATTAATACCAGTAGAACATGACTTTCGATCTAGTTCTATAGAAGGATTTGGGTTCGATCACTCCCAGACCAAATGACCTTAGGGGACCAGATGACAAGCATCCCACTGAACTTACTTTCCCAAACCAGAAAGGTCATAGGTACAAACTTTTAAACTCAGAGATTTCTGTATTTTAAGAATTTCTTATTCATCTCTATCACTCAGATCAACGTCTAAAAGCTTAGCCCATATTTTCATTCCGATCTATAATTCTGATCATTTAGGTAGTCTAAGCAAAGTAAACTATAAATATTCCGACTCACATATCTTTAAAGCAGAATCAAAAGCTACAATCATGTTGCTGACTTTTCGACTTTTGTAAGACTTGAAAGTTGAACATATAAAACTTTAATATAAACAAAGAACTTGTAAAAGATCCTAGACACACATTTTATTCACAAGAAAGAAAATCTGTAAAATTTTACTTTATAGAGTAAAATTTGTAAAGATTTAAAATTTTAAATTCAACATGCCAAGTTTTGAAAGCAAAAAGTTAAAACGTTTTTCATCTAAGGCTTTTGTAAAGATATCAGCAAGTTGATATTCAGTTGGTACAAAATATAATTCAATAGTACCTTCTTCCACATGATGCTTTATGAAATGGTACCGCATATCTATGTGTTTGGTCTTGGTGTGCTGGACCGGATTGACTGAAATGGCAATTGCGGTTTTGCTGTCACAATAGATAGGCACTGTTTTGTACAGCATCCCGTAATCCCGTAGTTGTGTCTTCATCCAAAGCTCTTGATCACAACAACTAGCTGCGACAACGTACTCTGCCTCTGCAGTTGATATAGAAACACAATTCTGCTTCTTCGATGCCCAACTTATCAGTCTGTCTCCCAAGAATTGAAGATGTCCTAAGGTACTCTTCCGGTCCAATTGATTACCGCCAAAATCTGCATCTGAATAAGCAATCAACTTATAGTCAGAACTTTTAGGATACCATAATCCTAAGTATGAAGTTCCTTTAATATATCTAAAAATTCGTTTGACTGCTAGCAGATGAGATTCTTTAGGCTTAGCTTGGAATCTGGCACATAGACAATTAGAGAATATTATGTCCGGGCGACTTGCTGTGAGATACATCAGCGATCCGATCATTCCTCGATATGTCTTCTGGTCAACAGCTTTTCCATCTGGATCTAGTCCGATTTTGGCACCGTGAGCCATTGGCGTGCCGATTGAAGTAGATTTGTCCATCTTGAATTTCTTCAAGATGTCAAATACATACTTTGACTGATTGATGAAGATTCCATCTGGAAGCTGTTTCACTTGTAAGCCGAGGAAGAAATTGATTTCTCCCATCATGCTCATCTGAAACCTAGAAGTCATTAGATCAGAAAACCAAGTACATAAAGATTTGTTAGTCGCACCAAAAATAATATCATCTACATCTATTTGAACTAAGCAAATATCCAAGTTTGATCTATAAATGAAAAGAGTGGTATCGATGGATCCTTTAGTGAAGCCAGATTTGATCAAGAAGGCTGACAACTCATCATACCACGCCCTCGTTGCTTGTTTCAAGCCATACAATGCTTTATCGAGAAAATATACGTGATCAGGACGGTATTTGTCAACAAACCCCTCTGGTTGAGATACATATACTTCTTCTTTCAATTTCCCGTTGAGGAAGGCTGTCTTCACGTCCATCTGATACACGGTAAAGTTGCGATAAGCAGCAAAAGCAAGAAACATACGAATAGCTTCAAGTCGAGCAACCGGTGCAAATGTTTCATCGTAGTCAATTCCTTCTTCTTGTCGATATCCCTTGGATACCAATCTTGCTTTGTTCCGAATAACAATACCATCTTTGTCTTTCTTGTTCTTGAATATCCACTTTGTTCCAATTATGCTCTTTCCTTTCGGCCGTGGTACAAGTCTCCAAACTTTCAGCGTGTCAAATTGATTGATCTCCTCTTGCATAGCTATAATCTAATCCGGATCCTCCAACGCTTCAGAGACTTTTGTTGGTTCAATCTTGCTTAGGAAGCAAGTGAAGAGACATTCATTGGAAGTAGCCATCCTGGAACGTGTAGACACACTGGCTTGAGGATCTCCAATAATTTGATGAATTGGATGAGATCTTGTCCATTTTGTGGTATGAGGGAGAGGATTAAATACATCTTGAACCACTTCTAATTATTGAGAGGGAGGCTCAGTAACTTCTATGTCAATTGAAGAGATAGAAACAGTTTCAACTGGAGGAGGAGGTAACTCAACAATATCTGGATCAGATTCTAGAAGAGATGATTGAATAACATCAATTTGTTCTTCTTCCTGAACTGATTCCTCTTGAACAGATTGTTCTTGTATAGTTTCCTCTTGAATATGTTCAGTTTCTGATGGTGCTGGATCAGAAGCAGAAATACTTGTTTGAATGACAGGAGGGACTGGAACAACATCAATGTCAGAGATAGTTGCAGCGGAATTGGATGTAGATGCGCTCGCAGTATCTTGATTCAAAGCATTTGAAACATTATCAGAATTAGACTTGGGAACATCATCATAAAAATTCTCATAGAGAAAATCTAAATCAGAAAGATTAAGAATAGAAGAAGAAGGATCCTGATTTGTCTGTTAAAGTGCAGGTTCTGAACTGATTTGTTCAGAAGCTGAATTCCCAGTAAGTACGGGTTCTGTGCCTGGTTGACCAGAAACCAAATAGGCAGCTTCGTCAAATTTGACATTTACGCTCTCTATCACTTTTCTTGCGGAGATCAGAAAGACTCTGTAAGCAGCAGAATTAGAAGAATAACCCAGAAAGATACCCTCATCTTCCTTCGGACTAAACTTGTTCAGATTGTCTCTGTCATTCAGAACATATCATTTACACCCAAATGACTTGAAATATTTGACGTTCGGTTTGATACCGTTCATCAGCTCATATAGTGTTTTGTTGAAACGACGATGCAGAATTGAGCGGTTCTGAGTATGAGATGCAGTTGACACGACTTCAGCCCAAAGAGGCAAAGGAAGACCTGAATAAGCAAGCATTGATCTGGCAGCCTCTACAAGCGTTCTGTTTCTTTTTTCAACAACCCCATTCTGTTGCGGTGTTCTGGCAGCAGAAAACTGTTGTTGTATACCTTGATCCTTGTAGAATGCTTGAAGAGTGATGTTCTTGAATTCAGTGTCATTGTCGGATCTGACAATCTTGACTTGCTTTTGCTTATTTGTCTGAATAGTTTTGATGAGGTTGATGAGGACTTCAGGAGTCTCGTCTTTTGACTTAAGAAACTTTACCCATGTATATCGAGAGTAATCATCAACAACAACCAAGACATATCTTTTCTTACCAATGCTCTTTGTCTTCATCGGACCGCATAAATCAACATGCAGTAAGTCAAGTATGTCTGAAGTACAAGGTTCAGGCTTTGGTTTGTGAGGAGCTTTCTTCATCTTTCCTTTCTCACAATCCTGACAGAGGTGGTCTTTCTGGAAACGAAGTACTGGAAGACCTCTCACTGAATCATTCTTGACCAGGCGATCCATATACTTAAAGTTGAGATGAGCTAGTCGACGATGCCAAATCCAACTTTCATGAACTGAAGCTTTAGAAAGTAGACATATTTATGATGGAATGTTGACTTTGGAAAGATCAATAGTATACAGATTGGATCTTCTCTTTCCAACTAGTAGATCTCGGCCACTATCATTCTTCACAGCAACTCTTTTAGATTTGAAGCTAACTTCAAGATCTTTATCACAGAACTGTCCGATGCTGAATAAGTTGTGCCTTAGACCTTCGACGTAGCTGACTCTCTTGACAGTTATATTACCTTGAACAAGATCACCATAACCAAGAATTGGAGTTGTCTCATAGTTTCCAAAGTTAACACGACCACAACATTTTTCTTTAAAATTGGACAGAAGTGATTTGTTGCCCGTCATGTGTTTGGAACACCCCGAATCCAGATACCATAAATGACTAAGCTGCACATACAAAAACTACACAGATTTAGGTACCCATATGCTTATGGGTCCCTTCTTGTTAGATTTGTGTCTTTTATTTTTCGAAGAATTATTATTCAAACATTCAAGAATGCAATCATCATTAGAGGAATAAACATAATCATCAGTATCAGAACTAGAAGAAGAAGAAGAGACATGCTTTGCAATGTGAATCATTTGCGGAATTGAATATTTTGTATTTTTATTACACAAAGCAAATGTATCATTGTCACAAAGATTCTCTACACAAGTATCTTCTAATAGTTCAGACTCTATAGATTTCTGCTTTATCCTCCATATCATCTTTTGTGATCTCTTCACAGTCCAATCTGAAACAGAAGAATCAGAAGAATTAGAATTTTCAGACAAGACACTATCATGTTTCCTTGACTTATTTGACCTTCTTCTTTTACGCTTTGTTTTTGTTTTATAATACTGATCATTTAGCGTTAAAGAATCATCAACAATTGAGGTAGAAGAAGAAACTTTATCTAAGAAATCAACCTGAGCATTCGACATAGATGAACTTGCCTTGGAGTGAGAACTTTCAGAAAAACATAAGTCAAGAAGAGGTTTGCGCAATGCATTGGTTGCGCAAACTGAACTTTGCGCGATCAACGGCTTGCGCAAAGTGTCGGTTTGCGTAACCAACTGGTTGCGCAAATGCACATTATTTTTAGAAACTTGAGTATTTCCATGAGAATCTTTAGAAAATCCAGAAGAAATTTTGTCTTTAATACTTGTTTTCATTATAAAAAGAAATAAATCGTTTTCTAAATCAGTTTGAAGACTTTGTTCTTCTAATTTATCTTCAAGATCAACTATTTTGCCTTCTAACACTAATGGGGGAATGTATCTCCTAGAATCATACGACACCGGAGATGCATTTTCCTTATCAGTGTTGGCATATATATCAAAATCAGTTGGTAATGAAGATTGATTGAAAGACTTGACAATTAAAACATTTTTGGAAATTCTAGACTTCTTCGTTTTCTCAGAAAAATACTTGGCATTTTCAGACGTATAAACAAATGGCATTTCCATTTTCTTGTTATGCATCCTCTTTTGATTTTCAATTTCTAAAACTTGCTTTTCATTCAACCAGTCAATTTTAAATTGAGGAGCATAATTCGCAAGAGTTAGATAATCAAAATTATATAAGGTTGGGGTTTTTGAAATAACATTGTTTAGACAATGAGGATTTTCAAAACCAAGTCCCCACCTTTCTTTTATAGCCTCGTCACTCCTAGGCTTATTCATATATATAGTCTGCTCAGTTTGGTTTCTCTTATACAAATTTTCTTCTAACACAATTATTTTATCAGATAAACTTTTGTTCAAATCAGTCAATTCAGTCAAAGAGTCAAGATAAGTCTGATTTAATAATTCTAAGTCATTCAAATTCTTTTGAAATTTCTCTTTTGTGTCATTTAAAATGATCTTTTCATCTTTCAGAGAAATTTTCAGTTTTTCAATCAAAACAAACTTTTCTTGATTTTCAAGCTTTTCAGATATGAACTTGGAACAAAAATCATGTAAAGAATTGAAAATAACGTTCAATTGAGAAGAAACAAAGTTAACATGAAACTCAGAAATTACCTCAGAATTATCAGTGGAAGTGTCATCTTCTTCATCATCACTCTTGTCATCACCGATGAAGCACATTGTTGCAGTCTCTTCATTCTCAGCCACGTTATCTGAATGATCCAACCAGTACTCCTCCTCAGCCATCAGAATAGTTCTGTTTTCTCTCTTCTCAGCCAGTTCCATCTTCTTTCTGTAGAAAGCTGAATCCTTAACAACCTTCACTCTACAATCCTTTGCTATATGACCTGGTTTGCCACAGTTGAAGCAGTTCATCGCCTTTTTCTCTTCCTTTTTCGGTTCAGTCATCTTAACTGGTTCATACTTTGGAGTGTATGCCTTTGATGGTGCACCAGGTTCAACTTTCTTTGAGCCGAAAGTGAAACGGAGATTGTTGGATCCAGTTTTACGCTGAAACTTTTTCTGATAGTGTTGCGAGAGAAGTATCATTGCTTTCTCCAAGGCTTCACCATCATCTTCTGTGGAACCATCAAAAGCAGATTCAGATAAAGCTTGCTCAGCCAGTTGGCTAGCCAGAAGAGCAATCGGATCCACTGACTTAGGCTTATTCTTCTTATCCAACTTTGCCTTCTTTTCCAACACCATGGATTCATCTGTCATAAGAATTTCATACAATTTCTGAATGGGCATAGTAGAAATCCTGACATCATTTCTCATTCTATGACAGGACTTGCTCCATTCAGGTTGGAGTGCATTCAGGAACTTTAGGTTGGCTTCTAACTCAGTCTTTGTCACCTTGATCTGGTACAGATCATTAATCACAGCCCAAAATCTATCAAATACATTCTTCAGATTTTCTCCATCCTTAGCTTTGAACTCCTCAAAATTATTCATGTATCTGGTCTGACGCAATTGAGTTGATACAGCTGTACCAAGCATGATCTTTTCCAATTGAGTTCACATAAGCATAGGATTCTGTTTGAAGCAATCAATTCTGTTGTAGATCGAATTTGGTAGAGCAAGAATCAGATTAGACTTTGCCTGACTGTCAGCTTGATATCTCAACAATTCATCAGCATCATATTCTCTCAGAGACTTCTCAACAGTTGATGCTAGAGTATTTGCTGTAGCTGGTATAACTTTCATCAGCCTCTCTATAGGACCCTTAGTCAGAGATTTCATCATGTTATCCCCATTCGGTTGTCTTTCTATGAAGTTAATAAATCGGTTCTGCCACTGTTCAAATTCATTCTCGTTGATCAGTATAGGAGGACGTGTGTCAGACCCCAATGACATCATCAGGTCATTCTTGTACACTTGAGCTTGCAAAGACATCTTTGAGAAAATCAGAAAGTCAGAGAAAAAAAATTCTAAGTCTGGAACACATGCAAACTGAAGGTTTGCGTAAGCAGTGAGATTCGCAAACTGGACTTTGCGTAAGCTAAGTGATGCGAGAACCGAGCTTTCCGGAACAAGAAGATTGCACAAACTGAGCTTTGCGTAAGAAGAAGAATACGCAAACTAAGCTTTGCGTAAGAAGAAGGATACGCAAACTAAGCTTTGCGTAATAAGCTTGAACCGAGAAGTGAGCTTTTCGGAAGCTTGTTGATACGAGAAGTGAGCTTTTCGGATAGCACTTGATACGCAAAATGAACTTTGCGTATATAGCTTGATGCGAAAACCCTGAAACACAGCTAACACAAGGATTAGTACTATATGAACTTGCGCAAAGTATTAAGAACTTGCGCAAACCTATATGAATCTTGCGCAAATCTACAAGAACTTGCGCAAACCGGGGAACAACAAGAAAAGTTCGCAAGAACGATTATATCTATGAAATTAAAGCAATAAAATCACACATTGATGATTGAAAACATTCTTTTAACAACTTTCAAGCACCAATTTCGATTAAAAACAAATAAATCACAAATTTAATGATAGAACAGTACGAGAACGAGTTTTTCCAGAAACTTTTTAAATCTCAAAATCAACGATCAAAACTTGGTTTTCATGCAGAATTATGTGAAGCAAATATGATCGATTGCTAAAAACGAATCTAATGAAACCAAATTCAACACAAATCGATCACAAAACAATCCAAATTTGATGAAAAATCAAGAAAACGAGATTTTCTTGAAAAATTCAAGAAAATCGATCAAGTTTTCGATTAATCTACAAATTCAGAAAACAGAAAACGAATTCTCTCAGTTCTCTCAAGATTCAGATTGCTCTGATACCAATTGAAAGTCCAAGAATCACTAAATCTCTAGAGAGAGAAAGTAGAGAGAGAGAGAGTATACGCTCCAAATGTAAACTGATATTCAAAGTAAGGTTCCAAAGTTACAAACACAAAGCACCTAAGGGACTTAAATACCCCAGGTCTTAACCAATACAGAAAGGCACTCTAAGAACAGTAAAGACAACTGAGAATAAATACAATGATTACTACAAAATTAGACTTAACATAAATCTCCTCCAAAAACAACTACTTTGCCACCAAAAAGCATTTCTGAGTCAATAATGCCTTGACTACCAAAAACATCATTCATACTTCTATCCAATGCTTCAAATGCATACTGATGAACCATTGGTGCTTCATCCCATATAATCAATTTGGTCTTCTTTATTAATTTGGCAACATCATTGTCCGACTTTATGTAACAAAGAGAATCTTCGTTAAGAAAATTGATATGAAATAGCCAAAAGAAAATTAAGACAATTTAGTGATTATTTGTATCAAATCCCATACTAATCATGACACATTAATTCGTATATATTTATGATATTTAATAATATAATTAAATTCAAAAATATTCAATATTGGACTCATTTCAAAGGTATTGACGAAACGATTACAATGGTATAATTTGTAAAAAATAACAATGTTTTTTAATGCATTTTAGTTCATATACATTATTTATGTTTATATGATAAGAGTCTAAAATGAAAAATAAAAAAGTAAGGGATTAAAAGTAAACTACATACCTAATTATAAAGGTAGTAAATGTAAGATATAAATTAAAAAAAATTTGAATTTAGGAAAGATTTAAGGAGGAATGAACGTGGATGTGCTAAATGAACTTATAATGTAAAATGCGTCCAAATACATGTTTAGGCGGGAAAATGAAAAAATGGGTTCACTAGAAGGCGACACGTGTCCTTCTACTTACTTATTTATTATATGTATATATATATATAAGTTATATCGGATTTCAATTATAGAATAATTTTGAAGTGTGAGCATTGGATCTTAGAATAATTATTAGTTCATTATGTGACTTTTATCAACCATATTAATATGGGTGGTCGGATTCTTCATTCGGGTGAAGATTCTAAACCTAACATTTATTTCAACAACTATTTTAGTTGTAAATCCGATATTATCCGATACTTTGAACCAATAGATTTCGTTGTTGAGTAAGACTTGGATGAAGTGTTAAATATGATAAATGAAGTATATCGGATATGAATATTTCAAGACAAATGAAAAGAATTTTTATTTTAAGTATTTTATCGGATGCTAATTGTATTATTTTACAAATCCAATGGTTGAGACTAACAATCTCTCCTTATTTGTTAACTAGAAGCGTACTCGCGCAATGCAACGAGATACATCACGATTTTAATGTTTCATTTTATTTTTTTGTCGATTTACAGTACGATTTTGGATGGTTTTGAGAAAGTGATAATGTTTTTTTTATAAATTTGTTTAATTTAGGCTTAATAATATAATGTTTTTTATATAAAAAAATTAAGTATTTTGTTAGAATTCAATGATTATCTTATATAATTTAATGACATCTAGAAAAAATAACCAATTACATATTTATATAATAATATAATTAAAACAAAATTATAGTAATATAATATATTAATTAATAGTGATAAATGAAAATGTCTGCATAAAAGGAAGGTCTTGCACATACCAAATTGGTGGGTGTTAGAAGCCTGCAGTAGTAATATTTATCTTGTTCTTTGATACTTGTAAATTAAGAGATTTTTAAAATCTTGTATAAAATGATGGTACCTTGTGCCTAATAATTTGTATTTAAGAGTTTTTTATCCGTGCTTTATAATATAGTATAGATAATACAAATAGACAACCAATGTGAATATTTAAAATAATTGTACTGCAACTCATAAGAAAATCCGAACTTATAATTCAGTGATCCATTTTGGATTCTTTTTGTCTTTTGTCTTTTTGATATTTTCTTACTCTTTTCTTTTGTTTTCATCCATTCATTTCTCTTGTTTTTTTATTACAGAACATAATAAAGGAAATACATACGTATATATGCATAGAAATAATGTAAGCAAAACTTTTCATTCAACCTATAAGATACAATCAAAAGATGATTATATAAATAATGTAAATCATAATTGAATCTTGGAGGTTGAAGATAAAGATGATCAATCTTTTGGCTCTTCTGAGCGTCATCTTTTATTGCTTTTCTTTCAGATTTCTCATCTTCATAGGTCATCTTGCCTTTACCTTTTTTCGAAGAAGGAATTTGACTTATGGGTTGCTCCCCCTGAATTGTTAAATGGATTAGCTCCCCTCAACAGTTGTACGTTTTACAGCTTTTTCTGTGTTGCTGATAAGATCAGATCTTTTCTCCCCCTCAGCAACACTAGAGAAAGCAAGTAAGTCATCCCCTTTCATGGTCAGTAGACGCATAGAACAATTGATGGTTTCTTGAAACTTTTCAATCCGAACCATTCGTGCCGTATCTTCAAGAGTGAATTGTATCGGATGAGAAGCCTTTGTGGAATGTTCCTTGACCAGTGCTTGAATTAATGAGTTTTGATCATTTACTTTGGAATAAAGTTGTTCCAAAGATATAACAAAGCATCAGATCAAACTGGGGGCTACTTCTTCTTGAAGTTTGTGGCTATCTGCTAGTCTCTTGTCAAAAAGCGATCAAGCATCTTGTAATACTGATAGGTGTCTTTGGATCTCGAAAAGTTGATGAGATGAGAGTGGTGATGAGGCAGAGATGTTAGAAGGATGAATAGGATGAGAATGTGAGGGTAGAGCATCCGATTGATGAAGAATGAAATTAGAGGTTAGGAGATTATCTTCAAACAGTAGAGAATAGATGGGGCTTGAATGAAAATCTTAGATTCAAAGGACTTCAGATAAATCTAAATTAATACTGCCCATATGTTGAGATATAGGAGTGGATATATGGTTAGGAGCCGATGTGTCAACAATGTCCTTCTGAGAGGGAATTGAGGAGATGGCTAGGATTCAAATGCCATGGAATATGGCATGGATATATGACTTTGGAAGAAAATTCAATATCCGAGGGATTTATTTGGACCTGGGAATACCTGTGAGTAGAGAAGAATCATCACAGTTGGCTAGGTAGGTAAAATTAAGTTTATGTCTGATATCGGAAGGTTGTGAGATTAGAAAGATGCAAAAGGTTTTAGTGGCATCATAATCTCAAAAGAGGAGACAGGAACAAGACTTTGACCAATAAAAGCAAGATCTTGATCTGACAATGATTGAATTCGAAGAATGTTGTTGGAGTTGTCAGAAGAAGTTCTTTGTCTTTTATTGGATTTTCTTGATAGGGAAGAAAATGATCTTCCTTGAGATGAACCCTAGTAAGAGATGCAATTTTGGCATTAAGAAAAAGCCTAGTTGCTTCTTTGGTAGGATGATCACTCTGAGAGAGACAATTTGTGTTAGCAAATACCACCATACCTGTAGGAATTGTTGGATCTGAAGAAAATATTGTTGTGTGAGTAGATGGAAATGACAGTTGATTTGCATAGACATCAAATGGGATGGCGGAAGGGATTTTGTTTTCCAGCATATCATTAATCAATAAAGAGAGGAATCAGATGTATGGCACATGTTTTTGCTTTCGACCTGTAGTGATTTTCTTCACCAAATCTTTGAAGAAATATTGTGCAAACTTTTATATTTGTTTGGAATATAAGTGCATGGGCTAGTCTGCTTGTGTAACTTGGATATTGATCATATCCTCTAGTTTTGTTGCTAAAGCAGTATGTCAATTAGGAGAAGAAGAAATACCAAACACTACTCATATTCTTTCTGAGAAAAGTGCTAGTAGCATTTACCGAATGATCGAATTTTCGATATTCAATGATGGAACGAACATCTTCAAGTCCATTGTCAGAAGCAAGATCATCAAACTCTATTACAGTTGAAGATGGTAGATGAAGAATGCAGGAAATATCATCAACATTAAATGTGAGGTCATTTTTAGATATCACACTTGCAGTTACTTCATTGGTTTCAACAAAACAAACACATAAACACCAGAAGTTTCCTAACAATATTGAGCTCATCCTTGGGTTGGTTGTTAAGGCATAAGAGACTGGGATTTTTGAAAGGAAATCCATTATGATATGGTGATGAGATGTTCCATCGCATTTAAATATATATGCAATGTAGTTGGTTCCCTTGATATGACATTCCCTACTAGTGAACGCCGCATTTTAAGAAGATGAGGCTTGAAAGAAAGTTCCATTGAAGAACAATGAAGAAGATAAAGGCGGTTTAGAGACGTGTTTAGTAAAATCAAATGACGAATGGTAAAGGTAATTTTGAGAGACAAGAGGTGGATTTTTATGGTGAAAGGTAATTTTGAGATTAAGGTTGAAGTGCGACTGAAAGGATATTTTAGACTTTGAATGTTGAGTCGACTCTTCGAACTGTAACACATAATTATGATAATGACGCAGATCTTATCACAGACTCTTGGTGTTCTAAAACGGATAGAATCAAAATAGGTGATCGGATGAAAGAAGTATCCGAATAAGAGGTATATCGGATATCAAAATGATAACAAAATCTGATTGAATCAATTCTTATAAGAATTGGAGGAAATCCGAAACCTCAAACTAATGTTAGAGTCGAGAGTCCTTTTAATCGGATCAAGAAATCCGATGGATGAGACTTTCCAGTAATCGTTATGTACCTAAAGAGACCATATCTGAGTAATTTCGGATTGACATTATTTGGATAATCAAACTTTGGATTTTCATGCATCAGATCAAACATAGGGTATCCTTTTTTTATTTTTTGAGAACATCAGAATGAAAAAAGTAAAATCAATTGGCTCATATCATTTTACTTTTTAGCATTTAGCATTCCCAATTCACTGGTTAGAAACTTGAACCTTGATTCATTCAATGGTTTAGTAAGTAAATCAGCCAATTGATTGTCTGTTGAAATAAAATGTAATTCCACATTTTCTTTAGATATGTAGTCTCTGATGAAGTGATATCTAATATCAATATGCTTGGTTTTTAAATGTAGAACAAGATTATTGGCAATAGCAATGCCATTGGAATTATCATATATAATATATATAGTAGAAAAACCTTAAGTCATAATCAGCAAGTTAGGTTTTCATCCATAAGATTTGAGTTGTACAACTTCCAATAGCAACATTTCAGCTTCATCTGTGGAGGTTGAAACTGAATTTTTCTTCTTACTTGACCAACTTACAAGTTTTCTACCAAGAAGTTAGCAGCTTCTGGTAGTGCTTTTCCTATCTATTTGACAACTTGCATAATCAGAATCTGAATATTCGATTTGTTCAAAACCTGTGTCTTTAGGGTACCAAAGGCCTAGATTAGAAGTTCCTTTTAAGTATCCGAAAATCCTTTTTACAGTAGAAAATGTGATTTTTTTTGGATTGACTTGATATCTAACGCAGAGACATGTAGAAAACATAATATCTGGGCGACTCGCAGTGAGATTTAAAAGAGATCTCATCATTCCTCTATAATTAGTTACATTGACTGATTTTTATTTGGATCATATTGTAACTTTAATGGAGAATCCATTTGAGTTTTCATGGGTAAACATTGGTCAAACATAAATTTCTTTATTAAACCCTTGACAAATTTAATTTGACTTATAAAAATGCCATCATTGGTTTGTTTGACTTGTAAACCTAAGAAGAAGGTTAATTCACACATCATGCATATTTCATATTTGCTTTGCATGAGTTCAGTAAAGTTCTCACAAAGAGAAACATCTGTAGCACAAAATATAATATTATCTACGTAAATTTAAACAAGAATGACATAAACACCATATTCTTAAGAAAAAGAGTGTTGTCAATCTTGCCACGGATAAACTTGTTTTTAAGAAGAAAGGAAGAAGGAGTGTCATACCAGGCCCGATGAGCTTGTTTGAGACCATAGAGAGATTTATCAAGCTTGTATACATGTTCAGGATTTATTGGATCTTCACATCCTCGAGGTTGTTTCACATGTACTTCTTCTGATAACTTACCATTTAGAAAGGTAATCTTGACATCCATCTGAAAGACTTTAAATTTTTTGAAGGAAACATAGGCTAGAAAAATTCTGATGGTCTTAATCTTGCTACAGGAGCATATGTTTCATCATAATCTATCTTTCAACTTGATTGTATTTGTTGGTCCCGAAAAGGGTTCTACAAGGGTTTAGTTTGTAGGGAGGGGGGGATGAATACAAACACAAAATTATACTTTTAAATTGTTGCGGAAATAGATAAGATAAAGGTAATCTAAACAATCTAAGAATCACAAAGGTTTTTGCACAAAAAATAAGAACAAGAGAGAAGAGAATTTGAAAAAAGAAGGTTTTCGTCAAGGATTCATAAAGGACATGGGTGGTCTGTTAATGAAGAAGGATTTCTCTTCTATGTATACTCTTTGTAGATAAAGCATGTCAGAAAGTACTATCCACGTGTTCATCAAGGATTAACTTTATGGTATTGACTTTATCCATTGCATTCTTTTAGCCGTCTTTGCGAACAGAGAGGCAAAATGAGTAGTTGTACGATTATGCTCGGAAATATAAGTTTGATTTTTGTACCTTTGTACTATTTGTGCAAGTAGATAAGACAAACAAATCTTGTAAGACAAGCTTCATGATCAACTACCACTGATGAGCATCCCTAGCTTTCGCTGGTGATGTATTTAGCAATAGCTGAAGCTTGTGCTTGATTTGTCACGTAAGGTAGACTAGTCTTGGTATCACTGAGTGCCACTTCAGATCATTTGTAGACTTGCCTATTTCATCAACTTGATCTTTGACTTCAGCTGTGAGTTTATTTCAGCGTGAAACTTGTCTTCAGGAATTACATTTAAAACTGTTTACAAAGAAAGTGCTCAACGATCACTTAATTGTATTCAATGTAAGCGCTGATGCTGATGCTTTAAATTATAAAATAGTAAATATAAATTTCACTAAGTATGAGGATCATCATCAAATCACTGAGAGAGTTTGAATCAACAGTATCCTTGAGCCACAAGTCTGGCTTTGTTTTTGATAACTATGCCATCTTCATCCAGTTTGTTTCAGAAGATCCATTTTGTTTTGTGAATAAGTTTGGGAACAAGTTTCAAACCTTATTTCACTTAAATGGGATAAGTTCTTCTTACATTGCACTTACCCAACTTGGATCTTCAATGACTTCCTCAATCCTTTTAGGTTCAACAAGAAATAAGAAGTTGACATAGAGACACAGGTTTGCAGTTCTTCTGGTTCCAACTCCAGTGTGATGATCTCCTATAAATTGTTCTATAAGATGGATTTGTGTCCATTTTGTAGCAAGAAGAAGAGAAATCATAGGTAAGTCATTTCTTGTTTCGGGTAAGGTATTTGGAGATGAAGGAGGAAAGATTTCGGATGATGGTATAGAAATGGGATTTGGATATCATTCCCAATTTCAAAAGACATAGGTATATCAGTTTGGTTACTAATATGTTCAAAAGAAGAAGTGGGATTAGGAGATGAAACATGATGTATGTTGGAAGAGGAATTTTAAATAGATCTCAGCAGATGTGATGAAATCCATTCAATGAGTTCATTCTAATTGAAGGTATCTATAGATGATGATGGTGTAGTACATTTTTCGTCAAAATGAATATGTATCGATTCATCAATAGATTGTCTTCTTCATTTGTAGACTCTGAAAGCTTTTGAGACAATAGAATATCCTACCAAAATTCCTTCATTAGATTGTAGATCAGATTTTCCAAGATGATTTATCTCATTCAAGATGTAACATATACATCCAAAAATATGGAAGAAACCAATATTCGGTTTTCGTCCATGAAAGAATTCATAGGGAGTCTTTTGATGTCTTTTCACAATTGTAGCTTGATTCTGAGTCAAACATCCAGTATTCACAGCTTCAGCCAAAAAATATGTAGGTAGACAAGCTTCACTTATCAGTGATCTGGTAGCCTCACACAGAGTTCTATTTATTTTTTTCGCAACTGCATTTTGTTGAGGAGTTCTAGCTACAGAGAAGTACTAAGAGAATCCTTTGTTTGAACAGAAGTTTTCTATAATATAATTCTTGAATTTAGTCCCATTATCATTTCTTAAGGAACGAACTGAAGAATTATTCAGTACTTCAATTTTTTGGATAAAGTAAATTATAGTTTCCTCAGTTGCATCACTTTTTTATTGTAAAAAGAAGACCTTGGTATATCTTGAAATGCATCTACAATTACAAGGGTGTATCTTTTTCCACCTAAACTTAAGACATTTACTGGTCCACATAAATCCATGTGTAGAAGATGAAGACGAGAGGTGATGAATGAGCCTTTTTTTATTTGAATCTAGATTTTGAATGTTTACCCTATTCACAAGATCCACACAGTTTTTCTTTAGTAAAGTACATAGAAGGAAGACCTTTTACAAGTCTCTTTTGTGATAGCTTATTGATGGTCTTGAAATTTCGATGAGAAAGACATTTATGCCACAACTAGTTTTGTTCAGAAAAAGGCTTTAGAAACGAAACATACATTTTGAAAAGAAGAGGGTCGTGCAGAAGACATGTCAATTACATAGACATTATTTTTGAGAAATCTGGAAAGAATTTATGTATAGTCATAAGAGAGAATATAGCATTTTTCTTCAAGAAATTTGACAGAAAAGCCTTTATCACAGAGATGACTAATGCTTAAAAGATTGTGCTTGAGCCCTTCCACATAGGCAACATTGCTAAAAGTCACTGATCATTTGATAGAATACCATAAACTAGTGTTGACCTTTTTTAAGTTATCACCAAAGGTGATGGATTGTCCTTTTACTGACACACAAAGTCTTCAAGCAGAAAATATAGCGAGTCATGTGCCTTGAACATCCACTGTCCAAGTACCATATTTGGTTATTGAAACTTTAGTAGACTCACTTGAGGCGACAAGTGTTAAGATTTCTGAATTTCTTTTACCAAAAGCACTTTGTTCAGTGAGATGGGCCATAAAGCACATATTTGTCTCTTCTTCCAACTTCTTTTCTGACAATCCTTTGAGATTATTCTAGACATGTCCTTCAGCCATCATTTCCTTTTTGTTTCCAAGAAGATTTCTTGATTTCTTGCTTTTGAGCTTTTTACTTAAATCATGATCTATTGAGTTCTTATCAAAAGATTGAGAGGATAAAAGAAACTTCTGAAACGAAAAACAAATTTTTACAATGTGTTGAAAACAATACATACATGTCTTGAAAAAGACACAACTTGCACATTTGATATTTTGAAGGATTATTTTCTGAAAATCCTTTGATTGTTCATAATCATGTGAAGTTTCACACAAGAATGTGAGGAAGAGAGATAATAGATCATTGAAGTTCTTTAAACACACAATTATGTTTTTCCAAGATTTTAGAACACAAAAGATTGCTTAAAATTTCTGAGTTATCAAAAGTTTTATTATGAATTATGAGATTAAAGAGAAAAGAGCAGAACCAGCTGTGGATATCTTCAGTCAATGTTATCATGATGGATGCTTTGATAATGAAGACTTGTGCAACTGAATTACATGATCTTGTGTCCATTCAACTTGGAGTTTGATGAATGACTTCTCATATTCGACGAGTTTGGTGATTGGCTTTTTATCTGACTTTACATCTCTTTGGAAACAAGGAGGTTTAGATAGAGAGCCATTGTCATTGGTTGTGTAATTCATTTCAGATCTTTTTTATGAGATTAAACAAACCGTTGTGATACCACTTGTTGGTCATGGAATACAATGACTTACACAAGATGTGTTTGTATAAGGGGGGGGGGGGTTGTATACAAACACAACAAATTTTCACTTTTAATTCTATATTTTGTATTAAAACAAAGAATTATAGATTTGTTGCGGAAGCTAGGAAGGTAAGAGCTGATCCTAAAAAGTCTGACTGGTGACAAATTTTTTAACACTGAAAGAGTGATGGAAGAAGGCACTCTTTCAGATCTGAAGTATTAAGATAGTCCTTCAGATGTTGACGCCGATTTTGCCTAAGAAACTATCACTAAGAAGTTCTTTCAAAATGGGGGAGTAGTAACAAATGACAAGAGTGACCTTTTATAACCACCACTGGGCTAAATGCTACCTTCCAACTTTAACATGTGTCTTCATCTAATTTGATGATCCAAGCATGCTTGTACTTTTCACTTCAGCCTTTGTAGTTGATATGGACACTTGTTAAGCCATACAATCATTTCGTATAAAGAGGGAACAATAAAGAAAATATGACACTAACAAAATAGTGTTTTAGAACTTACTTTGGCTGTGGGCATATTCCCATACTAGGATGAGAGGGAGAGTTGGAGAGCCAAACGTTGTTGGACAAGTTTGCACTCCAAAATCTGGTTTGCCAGTATTAGTACTTTATCATACTACTAGTTGACTTTAGTGACAATCTTGAGCTCACTTCAATTAGTCTTCGATTTCGTTGAAGGCTTTTCATTCTTGGATCAATACAGATAGTTATAAGACATTTTCAAAGTAAAGCAAAGTAAAGTCTTATCTTTTCTATTTCGAAATATAAGCTATAAATTGGATTCTAGTTGTAGAATAATTATGAAGTGTATGGCATCAGATCTTAGAATATTTGTTGGTTCATTTTGTGGCTTTGATCAACGATATTCATATGGTTGGTCGGATTCTTCATTTAGATGAAGATTCTAAACCTAAGTTTGATTTTAACAACTATCTCAGTTGTAAATCTGATGTTATATATGACCTTGAACCATTAGTTTTCGTTGTTGAGTAAGACTCGGATGAACTATCAAATCCGATAAATGAAAAATATCGGATATGAACATTTCAAGACAAATGAAAAGAATTTATCTTTTAAGTATTTTATAGGATGCTAGTTGTATCATTTTACAAATCCGATGGTTGAGATTAACAAAATCCATCGATAACTTGAATCTAAATTATAATATTTGATTTGAGGGAGTCTAAAATTTGAATCTATGTAAAATAATTAATTGTCGAGATCCCGTCGAAAACCAACAAAATATATGTTAAAATCATTTCTTAAAGGAACTGGGTTAAAGTACGTTGCATTTTGATGCAATTTTCTCAATTTATAAATACTCGTGATTATACAAACCTCGATCTTAAGGTCAAATTTAATATATTAAAAAGCTAAAAATAAGGTTTGATTTTAAAATGTGTTACTGTTTTTATAATTTAAGAGTTCATTTAGCATATAAAAGGGTTTATTTAGGGTGCGGTTAAGCCTGAAAATGTGAGAACGAAATATTTGATTTGACATGTATATTTGTGAATTGTAAAAGGGATGCATTTAACATGCGAGGGTTCATTTTAAGACTCTTTTGTTTAATAGGATGTTAAACTAGTCGAGTCGAATTGCAAGTTATTTGAGCTTGACTTGAATGACTTTTTATGGTAGCTAGGACTCCAACTCGAGTTCAAATATTATTCAATATTCGAACTCAAACTCAAGATTAGCTCGCTTATTGGGTTTGATCTTAATAACTTTTATTGGCTTGATGTATAATAAACGTATGAACATGTTTGACTAAAAAAAATGAATGCTTGAATGACTCGGCTCAACTCGAATCAACTAGAAAACTTTAATCGAGCTTTCAAATGTGTCAAGATGAATCGAATATATATTGGTGTTATGTAGCATGATTTGTTAAGTTAAATGAGTTTTGTGGTGTATTACATATATACATACATACATGGTCAAGTTCAGAGAAAATGCTAAATAAATGGAAAATCGGAAAACCACGAAAAAAAGATGAATATGTATATTAATATGGATGTCAAATTAATGAGAAAATATATGAAATCGATTTTTTGGTGTAATTTGTTTCGTATGAAATTTGATCATATTTCATATTTTTCGATTGAAAAAAATTGGGGGTGGAAAATTTTTTAATTTAAAAAATAAAATTGTAACCACCTCTTTAATCATATCCATTGAATCAATTAATCCAACGGTTGATAACGTGTTTTTTATTTTTCATTTATTTAGGGTTTTCAAATGGAAACCACTCTAATTTTGCAAACCGTCCAAACCGTCGATTTCGTTGGTTAAGTTAATGAAATTGGTTCATGAAATTGTTTTATATAATTTTTTTATTGATAAAATTGTTTCCTATATTTGTGTTTTTTTATGTAAAAATGAAATTGTTTCATTTATTTTCTCATTCTGATGAAATTGTTTAATGCATTTTCTCATTCTTATGAATTTTTTCATTTTTACATAAAAACACAAATATATGAAACAATTTCACAAAAAAAAGTTATATGAAACAATTTATCAAATTATACAATTTATGAAACAATTTCATTAACTTAACCAGTGAAAATCGACGGTTTCAATGGTTTGCAAAATTAAGGTCATTTTCAAATGAAACTACACACACTCTCGCACACGCACACACACACACACACACACACACATATATATATAGGGTCAGGTTCAGGGGAAATTATCCGTCGGTAATTTTTAAAATTAAATAATTATTTTTAAATTAATTAAATAAATTTTCCGACAGATTTTCTTATGGCCGTTGGTAATCCGTCGGTAAAGTAATACTAAAAATATAAATAAATTATTATATATTATTTAGTATTAAAATTATTAAATAAATTATATTTAAATTGACTAAAATACCCCTGAAGTAACTGGACTTAACGGAAACAGTTAACGATCACTATCTTTTTCCGTTAATTCCAGTTAGATCCGGGACCAAACGTGTTATACACACATACATACATCTATACACATACATACATACATATATACATACATACATACATATATATATATACCCATGAAGTAACTGGAATTAACGGAAACAGTTAACGGCCGTTATCTTTTCATGTTAACAGAAACATGTACATGACATTCAGACATTTATACGCATACGACATATACATATATACATACAAGCAATATATATGTTCACAATAGACATACATACACACATGACATAGACATGATCTATAGACATACATACTACGTACATACAATACATGATCTAGACATACACACACACACTTATATGCATACGACACGTATATATATACATATATACATATAGACGGAGGTTCAAGGGAAAACCTCAAAAAAACGGAAAACTGAAGAACACCCTGGTAGCCTTCCATCTGGACGGTATGCACTTGTGCATACAGGTAATTATGTTGTTTTTTTTGTTTTTATGCACAAGTGCATTATGCACTTGTGCATATACACGTGTGCATGTTACAAATTACCTATATGCACAAGTGCATACCGTCCAGATGAAGGGCTATCAGGGTGTTCTTCAGTTTTCTATTTTTTTGAGGTTTTCCCCTGAACCTGACCCTATACATATATATAAATATATATATACATAACATATATATATATACTATGAGTCCGTGATCGTTACCAGATAATCAAACACAAACAAAGATATAGATTACCAACCTGTTTGAATACAAACGCGGATTACAGGGTTGATGTTTTCAGTTTGAAGCTCACTTTCTCTCTGATCTGTTCTTGGTCGATATCCACTAGTACAAAAATGGCTTTTTGTGACGGTTTTGAGAAAACAGGTTTGTAACGGTTTGGTAAAAAACCGTTACGGAAAGTCGCAAAAAAATTTGAGAATTCTTTTAGTAACGGTTTTACAAAATAAACGTTAGCATTACCAACAACCTAGAAAAAAAAAACAACGTTTTAGACAAAAACATTACTAAAGGGTCCTCTATGGTAACAATTTATGACGGTTTCGAAAAACCGTTTCTTTATGTTGCGACGGTTTTTAAAATCCGTTGCCATAGAGCACCCTTTAGTAACGATTTTTGTCTAAACCATTGCTTTATGTTGTAATGGTTTTAAAAAACCGTTACCAAAACAAAATTATGTATAGCAACGTTTATTTGAAAATCGTTTCCAAAAGTCATCAAGTTCAATGGCAACGTTTTGCAGAATTCTCGTCACCAAAAGTTAGTTTTTGGCCATGGCTTTTGAAAAAATTTCGTCATCTTATGTCATGCTATGGTAACGGTATTAAAATATTTACGTCACCATATCTCAAGCTACATTGATGGTTTTGAATAATTTACGTCACCATATATCATGCAATGGTGACAATTTTGATTGTGTCACCGTATGTCATTCTATGGTAACGGTTTTGAAAAATAAATGTCACTGTATGTCATGTTACAGTGATAGTTTTGTATAATAAATGTCACCATATGTCATGTTACGGTGATAGTTTTGTACAATAAACGTCACCACATGTCATTCTATAGTAATAGTTTGAATAATAAACATCAACATACGTCGTGCTACGATGACGGTTTTGTATAATAAACGTTACCATATGTCATGTTATGTTGGCGATTTTGAATACAATAAGGTCCAATGAGCATAATGGAATGGTGACCATTTTGGATAATAAATGTCATCGTATGTCATGTCATATATGTTGATTGTTATGAAACATAAAAGTTATAGTACATCATGCTACGGTGACGGTTTTGAAATATAGACGTTGTCATGTGTCATACTATGATGACGGTTCTATAAAATAAATGTCACCGTGTGTCAACTTTCATTGACTGTTTCGAAAAATTTATGTCACCATATGTCATGTTACAGTGATAATTTTGAAAAATAAACGACATCATACGTCGTCTACAATAATGGTTTCGAAAAATAAATGCTACTGTACGTCATTCTAGGGTGACGGTTTTGAAAAATAAATGTCATTGTACATCAGGCCACGGTATCGGTAATGTTTGAAATAAAATCAACAGAGATAAAAAAACATAGCTGATGTGCTACCAACCTTGAAGAACTAACCACAAGGGTGTGACATGGTGGTAAGAGCCTGGGGACTTCATAGCGGTTGCCCGGGTTCGAGCCTATGAAATTTGATAAAAACCAAAATACAAATTATTTTATTATAATTTTGGTCGACGAAATGTAAACAAATTATTAATTAATTAAAATTTTGTCATTTTATTAAATAAGTTATTTTTAAATGAAATGACACTTATTTATTAAATATATAATATAATAATTATGTTTTAAATAAATGGTATAGTAATAAAAGTGTAAATTGCAATTTTGGTCCTTGTGGTTTGTGGTTTGTAAAAAGACCAATATGCCCTCGTGTGCAAGTCACATGGGTGGTTTTAACAGAGGCAACCTAACGGTGTAACTCCTCATGGACAAAAATCGAGCACTTTTGTATACCACAAGGTTTTTCTTGTAATAAAAATTTTATAGGGACTAAAAGTGGAAAAAACAACAAACCACAGGGACCAAAATTACAATTTCCTCTAAAAATTATAATAAAATATAGAGTAAATTACATTTTTAGTTTTTATGGTTGCCACTTACTATCAAGTTTGGTCCATTTTTAAAACTAATTAAAGTTTTGGTCATTATGGTTACCATTTTGTTTCACTTTTGGTCCATCTGATTAACTTTAGTTAAAAAAGTTAGTTAGTTTAAGGGTGTATTGGTCATTTTAGCTTTTATTTTTTCCGTTTTTTGTCTTATTAGTTGTAGAGTAAATTGCAATTTTCGTCCCTAAATATGTCTTTTTTCCTTTTTGTTTTTTGTAATTTTTATTATTTTATACACTTATTATATTAATTAATTAATAATAATTTTAAATAATAATAACTAATTAATAGATCCGGTTGGGCTCTAATGGATCCGGTTGGGCTTTAACGTTCCCTATTGGGCTTCAATGGATCCAGTTGGGCTTTGACGTACCCAGTTGAGCTTTAACGTACCCAGTTGGTCTTTACCGTACCCAGTTGGTTTTTAATGGATCCGGTTGGGCTTTAGCGTACCCAGTGGGGCTTTAATGGGTATAGTTGAGCTTTAATGGAAACAGTTGGGTTTTAACGTACCTGGTTGAGCTTTAATGGATCCAGTTGTGCTTTAACGTACCCAATTGAGCTTTAATGGATCCGGTTGGATCTAGTTGGGCTTTAAAAGATCCAGCTGGCCTTAATGGATCCAGTTGGGCTTTAATGGATGTTGTTGGCTTTAATGGATCCAATTGTCTTTAATAGATCTAATTGTGCTTTAACGTACCCAGTTGGGCTTTAACATACACAATTGGGCTTTAACGTACCTAGTTGAGCTTTAATGGATCGAGTTGGGTTTTAACGGATCCGGTTGGGCTTAATGGATCCAGTTGAGCTTTAATGGATCCAGTTGGGCTTTAATGGATGTTGTTGGCTTTAATGGATCCAATTGTCTTTAATGGATCCAATTGTGCTTTAACGTACCCAGTTGGGCTTTAATGGATCCGGTTGAGCTTTAATGGATCGAGTTGGCTTTAACGTATCCAGTTGGCTTTAACGGATCCGGTTGGGCTTTAACGTTCCTAGTTGGGCTTTAACGTATCCAGTTGGGCTTTAATGGATCCGGTTGGGCTTTAACGTTTCCATATGGGCTTCAATGGATCCAGTTTGGCTTTAATGGGTAGAGTTGGGCTTTAACTGATCCAGCATGGCTTTAATGGATACGATTGGGCTTTAATGGATACGATTGGGCTTTAACGAATCCAGTTGGGCTTTAAAGGATCCGGTTGGGCTTTAATGGATCCGGTTGGGCTTTAACGTTTCCATTTGGGCTTTAATGGGTCCAGTTGGGCTTTAACTGATCCAGTTGGGCTTTAACTGATCCAGTATGGCTTTAATGGCTTTAATGAGTACAGTTGGGCTTTAACCGCCGGTTTTTTGATTGAACCGGTTGAACCGGTCTAATTGAACCGGTAAAAACCCGGGTTGACCCGGTTAAAAAAAGCAATTTCTTATATTTGTGTTTTTTATGTTTTTGGATTGATGAAAAATTTGTTGTTATATGTTTTTTTAATGTTTTTGGATTGATGTAATTTTTTTTGTTATGTGTATTTTTAATGTTTTAACTTGTGGAAATTAAATTATTGGTTTTTAAAACATTGCTTTTAATTCCCCCTAAAATGAAAAGAACTGGTTGGATATTTTGTATTTTAATACAAATAATAAAAAAAAAATTCACCGAAAACCGAGTTTAAAAATTTTCAGCTTCCCTTAAAAAAAGGCGGGTTTTTTAAAAAAATTCGTTAATAAACCCCACTTCCCTTTCACTAAATCGAGCGCTCTCTCATCTTCTCCATGAAACAACCAGACATCAACCCTGCTTCCCCTTCACTAAATCGATCGCTCTCATGTCTGCCACTTCTCAATCGATCTCAGTTATCTCATCTCTCTCGTCTCAATCGATCGCTCGTCTCATCTTCTCCATGAAACAACCAGACATCAACGAAGCCTCTCCCATCTCGTCTTCTCTATAAACGAGCAGACATCAACAAGATCATATCTCTCTCGTCTTCTCCATAAACAACCAAACATTAACAGGTATCTCTTTCTCGATTTCTCTATTTCGATTTATTTATTTCAATTTCTGAAAATTGATTTGGTATACTGAAAGATCGATTTCACAAGTTCTGAAAATCGATTTCTCAAAATCGATTTGGTATACTGGTTAATGTGTTAACTGATTTCTGAAAATCGATTTTGAGAAATCGATTTGGTTAATCGATTTACTTCAGTGTGTTTGATTGTTATTGGTTAGTCGATTTACCTTCAGGGGGGGGGGGGATCTTATGGATGGCTGGTCTTGTTTCCGTTTCAAGACTTGTATAGAGTTGATCTCTAATTCTGTTGTTTCAGGCTTCCCAAGGTGGATACACTGTTGACTATGCTAATCCAACGACCCAGGGAGGGTTTCCAGGAAGCTACTTGAACCAGAATTCTCAAGCCGGATACTCTCGTTTTGGTACAGGAAATGACTTCATGTCTCAGGTTTGTATGATTTTTCGAATCCACCCACAAGTCCCAAATTAATTAGGAATCTGCCTTGGTGGTTTTAGTGCATCTAGTCATCAAAGATAATAACATATAAATTGTTTGTACCGTATGATGAAGTTTTTCCCTGCCATTAATAACTTTTTACTTCTAAAACATAGATGTCTCCTTTTGTTCTAGCACTTAGGGTAGGGTGTTTCAGTTCTTCTATCAAGTAGACATCACAATCATGGCTGCATTGATTAGTAGAGAGATGAGAAGTGAGAAGATGGAGAAACCAACTATTCGATACGGGTATGCAGCTCAATCGAGGAAAGGCGAAGATTATTTCATGACGAAAACAAATTGCCAGAGAGTTTATGGTCATCAATCATCCAGTTTTTCAGTTTTTGCGGTATGTAACCCTTCGCTGTCGTTTCTTGGAGTTAATTTGCTAATCTAAATTCACTATAATCCATATCTAGAACCATTACATACCGGATCCACAGATGTTCTGCCATTCTTGACGGTTGAAAACTGTTTGTCTGTTAACTGGTTAGGCCTTGGGTTTTTGCTCCATATTGGTAACAAGTTCGAGTTTCATTAAGGCCATTGGAGTTTTTCCTGACCGTTAACTTTTATCATGAGTTTGCAATTTATAACTCAAATTTAAAAAGTTGACCCCATTTTCATTTGCTAGTTTTCTAAAGAAATCTGTATGAATTTCTAGATATTCGATGGCCACAATGGGAATGCTGCAGCAGTGTATTCGAGGGATCATCTGTTAAACCATGTTTTGAGTGCCATTCCTCGTGGTCTTGGACGTGACGAGTGGCTTCAGGTGTTGCCTCGGGCTTTGGTTGCAGGTTTCGTCAAGACTGATAAAGAGTTCCAGAGCAAAGGCATGATGATCGTCCCCTTCCCTTCCCCTGCTCCTAACTAGAGATGCACAAGGCCCGGGCTTTTTTGTGCATCTCTACTCCTAACTAGCAGCTTAGTTATTTTAGTGTAACCCATGGTTGACTTTTTGCAGGTCAAACTTCGGGAACGACCGCCACCTTTGTAATTGTTGATAAATGGACAGTGACAGTTGCTTCGGTGGGAGATTCACGTTGCATTCTGGATACACAAGGTGGTGTTGTGTCTGTTTTGACCGTTGATCATAGACTCGAAGAAAACCAAGAGGAGTGAGTATAATCTACTAGAAATCGAAATTTTGAATCCTCTTACTTCTCTTTTCGCTGCAAATAAATTAATCATCGTTCTTGCAAAAAGCCTAGAAGCACTACGGTTTGCAATAACGAGCAACCTTGGATAATGGATAAACCAAACCAAACGAACCCAATATATATCACTCCAAATCAGGGTTAGGGGATGTACACATATTTTGTGAAAGAGTATGAACAAAAAGAAAAACCAATACCAGTAAATAGAAGCAAAATGCATGGGCAACTTCAGATAAATTGTGTAAATATAAATGCAAAAAAGACAAGGCACTTTGACATTTTTTGTACAACAATCGCATATTCTTGTATGGTGTTCTTTTTTCATTTTCAAAAGAACGATGTTTGTTTGTATCAACAACGGTAAAATATATCATCTTGAACCTTTTTTGTGTTACTAGATGAACGATGTTGATTTTGGTATGATGTTATCTCAGAAGGGAGCGCGTAACGGCTAGCGGAGGGGAAGTAGGTCGGCTAAGTAGTTTCGGCGGTGCTGAGGTGAGAGTTTTTACTAAATCAAAAAAGACAAAGTTCATTGTATACTTAGGTTTTTTTTTAAACCTCTTAATGGCTCTTATGTCTGAATCGACACAAGATCATGATGTTGATGCCTCTCTACCCTTGATCCCATCTTTACAGAACCCACTCAATTCCACAAACCCTTGTTCCCAAATTTCAATTCTGAATCATCAGTCTGAAATCAAACAATTTTCCCCAAATGCACGTTTGAAACAGCAGAGATCGAAAGAAATTAGGGGTTTTGAATGCTCAATCTGCAAAACAAACATGGAAGCATACACTCATATGAAGATAGAAGAAAACCCACATGCAGAAACATATAAGGGGGACTGTAATCAAATTGAAAAAAATGGAAGTAATGGTAACAGATCTTGAACTCACCCATAATAAGAATTCGATTATGAATCAAGAAGTCAGATCTGATTACAACTAGGAAGCCGACAATCGTCCTAGGTGAAATTACAAGAACAAGAACCATAATTCATCCAAGGTTGTATCGTAGCAGGTCTGCCTGTGTATTTTTTGTTTTAATTGATTTATTACTGATTGGAGCTTAAAACACCGATCCCTTTCTTGCCCATTTGATAAGACCACCTTGAGTGGTTGATGAGATTTTCGAGTTTCTTCCTTATGTTTTAGATAGCATCAAACATGGATTTTCTTTTGGTAAACATCCACTTAGTGTCAATACATATCGACTATCGTTACTGCATTTTCTGTCATGTTACCACCAAAAATGTCTTTCTTGGCCGGGTATAAATTTATAATTGACCTGAGAGTTCATCTTCTAAATTACTTGTTCATCTTGTAGGTAAATGATCCTCCTGTCAGAAACTCGCAAGAATGGTAGGACCATCACTTTTTTTCTTTTGGTAAACATCCCCTTAGTGTCAATACATATCGACTATCGTTACTATTTATCTTTCCGATAGTGTGATTAGAGCTAGGCTAGTCAAGATAACTTACGAAGTTGATGTACTATTTCATAACCAATAGGTACAAGCAGCTGATTCTTTGTTGAAATTAGTATCGGAGTTAAAGCAGACGGCTATATTTTCAGGATTTGCATCGTTGAATGACCATGTAGAGCAGAGAAGCGAGGAGCTAAACCTGCAGGCTGAGAAGACTGATAGGATATTGGGTAGGATTGGTGAAGATGTTGCTGCTAGCCTTAAGGAGATGGAATCACATTACTATTCTTCCCTTGTAAGGTCAAACCAACACTTGCAACAATGATTTCTGGAAGCTCACGATCTGGATCATCAACTTCATATTTCTGGGTTTACATACTTCAATTTCGACAGAGCAGCTGTTGAAACTCTGGTAAACAACACTTTTAGAAGTCTAGATAGCAGCTGATTGAATAGATTAGCATATACAGATAGCAACAAATTTTGATAGAATTCTTGCAATGGTTTTGATTTGCATCATTTTCAGATTATCAAATAGACCATGCTTTGACCAAATTCAACATGAATACAACAGATTTCAAGCAAATACAATAACTTCAATATGTTCATGAATACAATAACTATCAAATAGACCATACTTCGACCAAATTCACTTTCTTTTAGTTTGCCATAACTTGATCTCATCATGTTTCATTATTTTATTTAGTGTTATGTGCTGTTGAACCATATATGGGGAGTTCCTTACGCTTCCCAGTTATTGGCAATGGTCAAGCGAAACATGACGTTGCTTGAACATTATCTCCACTTCTGAAATTGGTAATCATTTTGTAAATAACTTCAAAATCTTGTGCATAATTATTTCTTGTATCATTTAGGATGAGACAGAAAGAAGGTGATCTCGGACAAAGCAAAGGCAAGGAACAAGAAAGAAGGTGATCTCGGACGAGCTTGTTATGATGGGATGACATTTGAAGAGCTTGTATTTGGTCATTTGAAGTAGTATATTAGTTTTTTTTTGAACGTATGTAATTTGTAATATTATTTGTTATTTGATAAAATTCTAATTAATAAGAAAATTTGATTTTTGGTGTAGTGATTGTCATTTGTTGCCTAAGTGATATTTGTTGTAGTGATTGTCAAGCTATGGTAACGATTTTGAAAAAAAAACACCACCTTATCTCGTGCGATGGTGACGATTTGGAAAATAACGTCACTATATGTTCTGTTACGGTGACGTTTTTTTTATCTAACATCGTCACCGTATCATGACATATTGAGACGATTTTGAAAAACTAACGTCACCTTATATCATGCTACAATGACGGTTTAATAATGTCAACATTATCGTATGTCATGCTACGGTGACGAAAGTTACCGTATGTCATGCTACAGTGACGGTTTAATAATGTAAAATCACCGTATGTCATGCTCCGGTGACGAAAGTTACCGTATGTCATGCTACAGTGACGGTTTTCACAATTGAATGTCACACTATGTTATGATACTATGATAGTTTTGAAAAATAAACGTCATCGTATGTCATACTATGGTGACGGTTTTGAATATAAACATCATCTTATATCACGCTGTAGTGACGGTTTAAAAAATAAATGTCATCATATGTCATGATACAGTGACAATTTTGAATAATAAACGTCATCGTTTGTCATGCTACAATGACTGTTTTAAAAAGTAAACCTCACCGTATGTTATGCTATGGTAACGGTTTTAGAAAAAAAATGAAACCATTGTATGTTACACTATGGTGACGGTTTTTGAAAATTAATGTCATTGTATGTTATGCTATGGTAACGGTTTTAGAAAAAAAACAACTTTCTTTTGTATATTTAAGATGACGGTTTTTAGCGTATGGTAACGATTTTTTATATGATTTGGTAACATTTTTTAAACGTAACCAAAAGTGACGGCAGGTACGGTGACTATTTTTATGTCCATGAAAACCGTTACCGAATACCTATGGTAACGGTTTTTAACCGTCACTAAAGACCTTTTTTGTACTAGTGATCTTAGATTGTTGAGATTGTGACATATCTAAGAGAATTAAACAAAACATAATATCTAAACTAGATATTATCTAACAACTAATATCTAGATATTTAAACTAAAATATCTAAAAACATAATATCCTAAAATATCTATTAATTAGATATTTAGGAATAATATAAAATACTAATTAACACAATAATTAACTTCGACAATTTTTACAAACAACATTAGACTTAATATCGAGAGCGACTTTTCAGCATTAGCTTCAGATTGCGATCTTCATATTGGATGATCTTGAATCCAATAAATCTGTGATCTAACAATCTCCCCCTTTGGATCAAGATCATTACTAAAATGATTTAGCATTTTGGTCTTCTCTTTCAGCTCAGAAGATGCAATCTCCCTCTTAGTCTTCAATTTGAAATAATCTCCAGGTTTAGCTCAGAATGCTTTAGCAAAGTATCTTCAAAGAAAATTTCTCTCAGATCCGTATGTCTTTAGAATACTTTGAAGAATCTTTTCTTGATTATCTCTTCTCTATCTTGGAAGAATTCTCTAAACCTTTGATCTTTCACATTTCTTGGTAGGCTTTTCTCCCCCTTTTTGATGAAAAGTGCAACGACTTCATCAAAACATATATCAAGAAATGTATTCCATCAGGAGCCTCTGATCCGTCAATTCAAAAGATATTTATCCAGATCTTTGCAAATCCAGACAGAATAATCGTTTAACACCTGAATCAACAAATGAATCAGTTAACATGTCTGTCAGTAACACTAAGCCACTGTGTGTAACGAATACACATTGGAAAGGAGCTTTTTGATGGTGATTCCCCCAGGGCTTCCATTCAATCATCAAAAACACCACAAGGGCAAATTCTATGAATGTTATAACAAAGAAATAAATTCCTTGTGTGTTCGTGCATGTGTTAGAAAGAATTAAGCACGTGATGATTGCTTATAGGCTCAAAATTGTGTAAACTACTGAGACAACAGTAAGTTAAACACAGACTCAATTGTGCATGATTGAAGTGCGAAGGTGGGGCAAACTTCCTTCTTTTCAATATCCAGATTTTCCAAATGAATATCAGATAGCAAATGTGTTGCTTCCCCTTTGAAAATGTGAAACACTTTCTATTTGAGTAGAAAATGAGTAGTTGGTGAGGTTTGATCAAGAGTTGGCATGGGCTAGTTGTCTGTTTCAATAATGTTCACGAAAAATTGTGAAACACTAGTGTTGATCCCAGTTATGATGTTGTTTAACTTGATTTAAACTTTTACTACACACAGATTGATTAAATAGAGTGCGGAAGCGTTTAAGATGTGTAGAAAAGATTGAATATGCAAGGTAGTAAACACACAAGTAATTAATGAACAGGAAGTAAAGTATTATAAGAAGGTTACTCAAAGAACTGTTTCATTGATTACTGAAGAACACCTAGAACACGCACTGGAATGTGCAAATATGCTCAAGAATTATACAGAGTACTATGTTTGTGTGTGTGCTCGTCTGTTCACTCTTTTACAAAGTAGGAGGTGCTCCCTTCATATAGCAAGGGGATCACATAATAAAACAAGACAAAGGCTGACAATCCATAAAAGGAATGCCACCTGTAAAGTAAAACATCGTGGGATGCCCATTACTTTGATCTTGAGGATCTTCGTATAGTAGGCCTCACGTGTTCTGCACGTGGTCTTGTCTGGAACAGTCTTGCCACTCCAACACTGATCTCCAGAGGTTAGCCCTCACAGAGGCTCTGTGAGTGATCACAGAGGCTCTGTGATCTGAGAATCATCTGAGCTTTGCATCTTCTGCGGAGTGGCCTCTGAGCTTTGCATCTTCTGTGGTGACTTGGCAGACTACAGAAGTTTCTATACTTAGCCTATTTTTCAACACTTCCAATCTTGGTAAATGGAGCTAACAACTAGTAATGTGGCTGCCCGACTCAGAAAAAGTTGGTGCAGAGTTCTGGTATTCTTTTAACTTTGTTCTTACACCCTCTTTCTTTTAAACATTTAGCTCACTCTAACCAAACTTTCTTTCTCTGTTTGACACACTCATTTCTTTTGAATTCTCACACTCAATCACTATGGATTAACTTCGTGGGTAGAAATCACTGGTTAAGGTGATTCCATAGAAGTTGTGTTAAGTCCTAGCACAATGAAATCATGTTTTCCTATGATGCATATGATGCTCAAAATGGTTTAACTATTTCAGTTAAATCACAATGTAGATCTTGAAAACATTTAAAATCACACTTCCAATTCATGAAATTGATTTGAGATTCGGGAAGTGGTTTGAACATTTAACCAATTCTTGAGGATCTTCGTATAGCAGGCCTCACGTGTTCTGCACGTGGTCTTGTCTGGAACAGTCTTGCCACTACAACACTGATCTTCAGAGGTTAGCCCTCACAGAGGCTCTGTGAGTGATCACAGAGGCTCTGTGATCTGAGAATCATCTGAGCTTTGCATCTTCTGCGGAGTGGCCTCTGAGCTTTGCATCTTCTGTGGTGACTTGTACAGTCTGTCCGATCATTGTCTCTGCAGGTCCCACTTGTACAGTCTCTGTGCCCTTCTTCCTCAGAATCGTGTTCTTTATCTTCAGCAAAGTGTTGTTCGAGTACTTGTGACTTTGATTTGGCCTGTACATCTTCTTAAGCCCATCATCGTCTTTGTAGATGAACCCGAACTCAGGCTCTGTGATTAGAGAGTTTAATGGAACATTTTCGATTCCGGGTAATTGGTCATTTGGTTTGGTGATCGATAGCTTCTCGACTCTGAGTTGCAAAGCTACCTCGAAATCCATTTTGCTATGATATCTGACATGTTCGCGCATCACTTCCTTGATCCTGCCATTTTTTATCATGTACTCCTTTCGCTTTTCAAGTCTTTGCTCTGTGAAGGCATGTAGTTGAGGAAGGTCGTAGGCGCAGAGGTTCTTTAGGTCTGCATCTGTGAACGTGTACTGCTTCCCATCTTTTCTCTCAACTAAGTACTTAGCATACATGATTGACTTGTTGGCGAAGGAGTGCAGAGAGATCCTCATTACAGTCTTTATATCTTCTGTGGAGAACACTTCATTCCTTTCTTGTGCAGTTTGCTCAAAACGTCTTCTGATGTCCTCTTTGATTAGGGGATGCAAGTTCGGTGCTAAGAAGATAGCCTCGGGCTCTGCGCTGTAAAGATAGGTATGACTGTTTTCTTGGAACTTAAGTTCTTTCAGTGGAGGCCTTGGGATTGGAACCCTCATGGCGTCCATCGATTGAACGATCTCTTTTACTCTGTCCTCTTGATGTTTCTACTCTGAGGGCTGTTCTGAGGGCTTTTTCTTGTCAGGTTTAGAGATGTTTTGATCTTTGTTCCGTGGAGAGGTCTCTGAAGTATCTACAACATTTACTGGATCAAGGCTTTGAAACTGTACAGCGGGTGTGGGTGCAGTGGGCATAAGTTCAGGACTTGAAGGTTCTACAAACTTTGTGAGTCCTTCTGGGATCTGTTCAGAGCGCACACTCACCATTCCCTTTAGTGACACTGCAGAGGTTGTTCCTTGGACAATTTGAGAAGTCGGTATTGGGTCCTCAGAGGCACAGGGCATGAGGTTCTATGTTTTGTGTGCCTCTGAAGATGTTCTTTGTAGGGGTAGGGCTTGAAGAGGAGTGGCAGAGATGACAGGTGCTTTTGGTGTTAAGGCCTTCTCCCCCTCATGATGGCCAGGGACAGGGGCATCTGGATCCTGGTCCTCATGCCTCGACACCTTCTGCGAGGCCTCCGCTTGGCAAATAGTAGGGGCCTTTCTCTTTTTCCTTTTGCAGAGGTGTTCATCAACATGTTTATTGATCTTATGTAGAGCGTCCCCTGCGGCCATTAATAGCTCGTTGATTTCCAAGTCAGACTTGAACCGAAATGTGGCTACGGTTTTCTTCAAGTCTGCTGCCACCTTTTCTCCTTGTTCATTGAAGTTGGATCGAAGGAGGTTGAGGTTGAGGTTGCCTAAAAACTGATTGCCCATTGCTTCTAGGTCGACTTTTGTCGCGAAAGCAGAGGGGTCAGATACAGAGGTTGATGCCTGTGGATGGAAGGGGACCATAATACTGCGAGTTATGTCATTTATTTCCTCTCGGAGCCTGGCTATTTCATTCACTCCGGTCTGAACTCCTTGTGTAGCATACTTTAGGAACTCTTCTGTGCAAAGATCCCCGAGAACCTATATTTGATTGGAGTGTGCAATGATGGTTTTACCACAAGCTTGAAGGTCAGCTCTGCTCGCGCATTTTGTTCTGAGGGAATGCAGAGCTTCAGTATTGGCTTTTAGGGACTCTGCAAGAGTTTGAGAGTTGGCTTGGGACTCTCTGGAGATAGAGCTTTGCAACTCGTTAAGTTTTGTGAGCACCATGTCAGCAAAGGCTTTAAACTCGCCCTTTGTGACAAAAGTGTCAGCGGAAACCTCTGGAACAACACATGTTCCAGATTTAGCCAACGAGTCTTTAGCACCCGTAGAGCCTGTGGGGATGTTGAGCTCTGAGGTATTTCCTTCCAATCCTCGATGTTCCAAAGAGGAAGCATCTATCGAAGTTCTGTCAAGATGTTCTTTGGGGGAGGGTTCAGAGACTCCCTTAAGATCTATGTTGAATGGATCTTGTGGTTGTTCTAGAGCCACATAATCATCTTGTTCTTTCACCACCAACTCTGAAGTGGTTTGGGTGTCACTCTTGTGTGTGACAGAGGTAATGAATACCTCTGTGTGTGGAAGAGATGTGTCCTGGGGCGAATGGACACGCAGAGCAACACTCTCACCCTTTTGAGAGGGTGAGGTGGGTTTGGTTTCCCCGGTTTTGGATGGTACAGAGGATGAAGGAATATCCTCTGTCCGGTCGGCTAGGGTTCGGTTCGGACTGTGCGGTCCTGTTTCAATACCCCTCTGCACTAGAATTGCAGGGGTAGAGGTGTGGGTTGCACTGGGAGTTGGTTTTGGTTGTGTGCCCATGACATTTTTTTCTCCTATCTCCTTCTCCAAATATTTTTCACCCTCATCTTCAGAGCTTGAAAGCCCCGTGACATCTTGTACCTCAATGTTCGCGGTTTCACCCAATCCCACAGAGTGCTGCTGTTGAATTTCCATTGCTATGTCCATTGCGACATGAAGAGGGCTGGGTGATTTTTCTTCTGAGCTTTCAATGATCACCTTTTTCTTTCTCCTCTGCAGAGGTTGTTCGGACTCTGCAGGTTCATTCACTTCAAGGGAAGGGACAGGTTCAGGGGTTGCTGCCTTGGTCAATTTCTTAGCCTTCTTCTTTGGCTTGACAACCTCTGTTGGTGACTTTTGAGTCTCTTCTTCTGCGACTCTCTTCTTAGGTGTCCTTTTCTTTTTATGCTTCTTTTCTCGTTTCTCAACTACAGCTTCTGTCCGAACTTCAGCTCCTTCACCTTCCTCTGTTCTAACTTCAGCTCCCTCACCTATCTCTGTCCTAAGGTAAACAGCTATCTCACCCACTTGGAATCCTACACGTGGGGGGGGGGGGTTGCAGGACTCGGTTCAGGAGTCCTGTGCCTACGAATGTAAGTCCTAATCCTATCTTCACTACTCAGGTAGGCCAAGATACGGGCTGGAAGAGGTCTTGCTCCAGGATATCCAGTTTTTAGAACGGTGGGCTTGTGTGATTTCATGTCATAGACCTTGATCATCTTCCCCTCTGCAGGTAACTTCCCTTCTCCCATCAGAGCATCTCCTAGCAGAAGTGCAAAGAACCTGTTGAAAACAAGATTTTTGGGCTCTGTGCCTCGAGCTTGGTCCTGTTGCATGGCTATGACCACATTTCTGATCTCCCTGAAAATAAGTGTTGCATAGTCCAGAGGCAAATCGTAGTACATACCATACATTATTGCAAGTATGGTATGGCTAGATTGGTCAGGACTGCCTACCTTGCAAGTCAAGCAGCAATTTAGGATAGAGAAGAGAATGTTCCACATAGGTGGAAGGTTCTGTCGTCTGAAGTCGGTTCTTTTGGAAATCGGTGCTGCATACCCTATGAATCTGAGAAACTCTAGGATTTCATCGTCAGAGGGTTCGTCAGAGTATTTTAACAGGTTCAGTTGGGTCTTGGTGGGAAGCTCGAATACCTCTGCGACCCTTCTCACTCTGTAGTTTATGTCGCATAGAGCTGTCTTGCTCCCCCTTGATATCAGACCTGTCTTGCTCCCCCTTCAACTATGCTTGGATCATATAAGGATAAGATTTGCACAAGACATAGATTCGCAAAAAAGAATACATGATAAAGAAAGCTGAAGAGACTATTTACAAACAAGGAATATGTTACAGAGGTAAATATGTACAACAGAGGCTCTGTGGTCAACTCATGTTGAGCATACCAAGCCTGCCAACTAGAAAAGTGAATCTTTTCTCAACCAATGCCTTCGTGAAAAGGTCGGCAAGCTGATAGTCTGTGGGCACAAAGTACGTCTCTATTGTTCCATGCTCCACATGATGTTTCAGAAAGTGATACCTGATATCGATATGCTTGGTCTTAGAGTGCTGCACGAGATTGGCGGAGATCGCAATGGCACTTTTGGAGTCATAGAGGATGGGGATTTTTTCGATATCAAATCCATAGTCTCTAAGTTGGGTCCTCATCCACAGAACTTGGGAACAACAACTGGCAGGAGCAACATATTCTGCTTCTGCCGTAGAGGTTGAGACACAGTTCTGCTTCTTGGAAGTCCAACTTACAAGTTTCCCTCCAAGGAATTGGCAACTCCCAGAGGTACTTTTTCTGTCGAGCTTGCATCCTCCATAGTCTGAATCTGTATAAGCCATGAGATCAAATCCAGAGTTCTCCGGATACCAGAGGCCAAGATTCTTGGTCCCTTTTAGGTATCTGAAGATCCTCTTGACAGCATAAAGATGAGATTCTTTGGTGTTAGCTTGAAATCTTGCACAGAGACATGTGGAGAACATTATATCAGGTCTACTTGTGGTTAAGTACAACAGGGATCCTATCATCCCTCTATAGAGTTTACACTCCACAGATTTACCCTCTGGATCTGCATGGAGCTTGGATCCAGTGACCATAGGAGTCTTCATTGGTGAAGAGTCAGAGAGCTTGTATTTTTCAAGTATGTCAGAGACATATTTTGATTGGTTTATGAAAATACCCTCTGTGGTTTGTTTGACTTGCAATCCTAAGAAGAATGTAAGTTCTCCCATCATGCTCATCTCAAACTCACTTTTCATCAATGATTCGAACTTTTTGCAATATAAATCGTTTGTAGACCCAAAAATAATGTCATCGACATAAATTTGTACAAGCAGAATCTCACAATTTCTCTTCTTATAGATAAAGTCGTATCAGTTGTACCTTTTTCGAAACCGTTTGCAAGAAGGAAGTTTGAAAGTCTGTCGTACCATGCTCTGGGGGCTTGTTTCAGTCCATACAGAGCCTTGTCCAGAAAGTAGACGTGATTTGGGTACTTAGAGTTTTCAAACCCTGGTGGTTGTTGGACATATACTTCTTCTTGAATCTGCCCATTCAGAAAGGTTGACTTGACATCCATTTGATATACTTTAAAACCTCTATGGGCGGCAAAAGCAAGAAAGATTCTTATTGCTTCGAGTTGTGCCACAGGGGCAAAGGTTTCTTCATAGTCAATGCCTTCTTCTTGACAGTATCCCTTGGCCACCAGTCTTGCTTTGTTTCTGACCACCACATCGTCTTCATCCTTTTTATTTCTGAAGACCCATTTGGTTCCTATAGCCATTTTGCCTTTTGGCAGAGGCACTAGGGTCCATACTTCGTTCCTCTCAAACTGCAGAAGCTTCTCTTGCATAGCTTCTACCCAGTTTGGGTCTTCAAGGGCTTCAGATATCTTTTTGGGTTCGATGATACTTACAAAATTTGTATAGTAACAAAAATTTGAAGTACTTGATCGAGTTTGAACCTTGTCAGATAGGTCACCTATTACTTGGCTCTGTGGGTGACTTCTGGTCCATTTGATCATTCGAGGTAGGTGATCATTTAAAACTTCTGTGGTTAGCTCAGGGGCATGTTCATCTTGATTTAGATCATTCTCTGCTGAGAGGAATTGATCATTCGTACTTGCCACAGGACTTGGTTATTCATCATGAATTGAGGTAGAGACCTCTGCGGATCCTTGATCTGGTGTTGACCCTTGAGAGAGATTTTGAAGATGACCATGATTTTGACTGAGCTTGGGGCCTTGATTCGCATTGTCCTCTGAGTGCTCCCCCTCGATGGTTGCACCTGCAGCATTACTGGAAGAGGGTGAAGCATTGCTAGGACCAGTTAGAGAAGTACCTGTTTGGTCCTCAAAGGGTTCGGCTTCAGAGGCTCTGCGGTCACCTTCAGAGGATCGATCATCATTGAACATCTCTTCAAACAGATGATGAAGATCATTTGTTCTTGATGATCCACCAGAATCTTCATCTTGAAGTTTGAGTCCTGAGCTGATTTGCTCAGAAGTCACCTGAAAAGAGTCATCAAATGAAACATTAATACTTTCAAGTATATGTTTGGATTTGAGTACGTAGACTCTGTATGCCTTGGAGTTGGATGAATAGCCAACAAATTTGGCTTCATCGGCTTTGGGACTGAATTTCCCTATTTGTTCTCTGTCGTTCAGCACAAAGCATCTGCAGCCGAAGACGTGGAAGTACTTGATGTTCGGCTTCCTCTGGTGTAGTAAGTAGTATGGTGTTTTTGCATGCCTCTTCACTATCAAAGATCGATTTTGGGTGAAGCATGCGGCTGAAATGGCTTCTGCCCAGAAAGAAATAGAGAGCCCTGAAGCAGTGAGCATAGTTCTTGCGGCGTCCACTAGTGTTATGTTCTTTCGTTCAACAACACCGTTTTGTTGTGGAGTCCTTGCGGCAGAGAAGTTCTGTGATATGCCTTATATCGAAAGATAGGCTTCAATGGTTGAGTTATTAAACTCTGTGCCATTGTCACTTCGGATTCTCTGTACCCTGCAATCATAAAGAACTTGTATTCTCTTGATGAGATTTATTAGTACTTCAGGAACATCTGATTTCTTTCGAATGAATTCAACCCAAGTATGTCTAGAGTATTCATCTATGAGTACAAGGATGTAGTTCTTGCCACCAAGACTTTGCACAGATATAGGACCACAGAGGTCAACATGAAGCATCTGCAGAGGTCTGGTGCAAGATATGTCAAACTTAGTTTTGTGGGCAGCCCTTTTGAGTTTGCCCATCTCACAAGCTGAGCATAGATGATCCTTGTTGAATCTAATACTTGGTAGACCACTTACTAGGTCTAGTTTCACAAGTTTGTTAAGTGTGTGAAAGTTTAGATGACAGAACCTGTTGTGCCAGAGCCAAGCTTCTTCATTCTTACTTGAGACTAAGTAGAGTTTTTCTTCTCTGTTAGTTGATTTAAAGTCTATGAGGTATAGATCACCTCGTCTTTTGGCTTGCAGAAGCTCTGTGGTTGTATCTTCCTTCAACAGAGAGCAGTACTGTCTTTTGAACATCACATCGAGTCCATTGTCACAGAGTTGACTTACACTCAGAAGGTTGTGCTTGAGGCCATCCACATAGGCAACTCTGTTGACATCGATGTCTCATTTGGCAATGACTCCATAGCCTTTTATTTGTCCCTTTTTGTTATCTCCAAAAGTCACAGATCCTCCTCCATGTTTTTCTTTGTAGGAGGAAAGCAACCCTCTGTCGCCAGTCATGTGTCTTGAGCACCCGGAGTCTAGGTACCAGATAGGCACATGATGTTTCTCCTGTGGACAGATTAGAGAGATTTAGGTACCCATTTCCATATGGGTCCATTTTTGTTAGGAGGCTGTGAAGATGCCTTAACACCTTTGGTTTTGGATTTATCCTCATTTGCAGAGGTACCAGATTGTCTCTTCTCACCCTTGAATTTTTCATTCTTGGGTTTGGGGTGAGATATAAGACAGGATGGCCTCGAGAAATGTTGATTCAAAGATGCATAAGATCAAAGCATTTACAATAAGGAACATTAGAGGCAAGCTTCTTAAAAATCTCATTAAAATTGTCAAAGGAGGGTACAGAGCAAATTTTACTACAACCCATTTTAGATTTGGGTTTCTTTTTACAGAAAGCTTTGTCTAATCTAGGTTGAGTTTTTTCAAAAACTCCTCTTGAGTGGCTCTGTGATTGTACTCTCCCTTGATCTTCTTTCCTTGCTTTCACTGCAACAGAAGCATCAAGTTTATCAATTTTTGGCCATTTACCCTTCTGTTGCCAAGTGAATTTTTCTTGAAATGGTTTTAATGGTCTTGGAGCTTTTGAAACATGAGAGATCTTGTTCTTTTTAGATTTTTCAAGCTCAAGAGAAGTCTTTGCTTGCAAGCACATGTCCAGGAAATCAGGACAGATAGGTACACCTGTGGTTTTCCTTTTGGGAAGAACTGTTATATTAAGAATGCCAGAGGTAAGTTTACTCTTCTCTAGACCACAGGGGAGTATCTCAAGTTCCACAAAACTTGTCCTATTGTTGACAGAGGACTATGATTCTGACTCAGAGTCTGAATCGAGAAAGTCTCTGTGAATGAGAGCCTGACCTTCTGTAAGTGCCTTTCTTTTTTCATTGGTGTCCTCTGAAGTATTTAGAATTTTTGAAATACAAGGAATGATCATAGGAACATTAAGACAGTTTTGTAGATCTTGCTCAAAGATTTCTCTTATTTCAGAGGTTAATTCAGGATGGTTGAGAAAATGATTTTCATAAGTTCTTCTCAAGTCGCTTTCCAAAAACCTTTTAAATAGTTTTTCTTCCACATAGGCTGGAACGAACTCTGGTGCTTTAGAGGATAGTTCCTTTTCAGGAATCATCATGCACACAAAATCCATTTGAGTTTGCATTTATGGGTGACCAAATCTGAAGACCCCTATCTGTTTTTGAGACAGATATTTCTTTGGTATAGATTTTCTTTTTGATGAAAGTGTAGATGGTAAATCATTGTTTTCATACCATACATTTTCCATCTGCAGAGGTTTCCTCAGATGTGGTCCTTCAGAGGTTCTGCGCCTCTTAAATGTGGATAAAAGGTTTGGAAGACTTGGTTTTAAAAATTGTCCAGGGCAGAAGATGTTTGATAAAGATTTGTTTCTTTTATTTCCTGTGTAAGGGTCAATATCCTCGAACCCTAATCCTCTTCTGCCGATCTGGGTGTTTACCTTTTCATGAACCTTTTGAGCATCCTGATACCTCTTAATTTGGAGATCTCTGTCGAATAGATCTTGATGAAGGACTTCTCTTTCTTTTTGAATTTTTTTTTTCAAAGAAATGGCATTTAAACGATCACTCTCACATTTCTTTAGCTCTTTGACCTTTTCTTTCAAAGCTTTGTCAAGATTTGTGATTTTCTCCTTGAAACCCTTTTTTGTTGAAATATGCCCAGAGGTAAGAGATTTGTTTTCAAGGTAAATCTTGTCCTTCTCCTCTGTGAGAAGCCTAGTTTCTCTTTCAAAGAAGGCAAGCTTTTTCTCAAGATCCGAGCATGTATTTTTATAAGCTAGAAGATCATTTTGTATTTCAAGAAGCTTGTTTTCAAAGTCCGAGTTACAAGAATTAGAAGTGGATACCTCACTCTCGTTGTCAGAAGAGTGGACTTCTGCCATTCCACAGAAGAGTGCGTTGTCTTCTTCATCAGAGGATTCATCAGTTACGGGGTTCTCTTGTTCTGCCATTAGGGATCTCTGAGTGTAGTACTCTGTTTTCTTTTTATAGAAAGCAGCGTCTCTTGTGGGTTTCCCTTTGTTGGCAGAAGACCTACACTCTGCTGCATAGTGGCCTGGTTTCCCGCATTTGAAGCAGCCTTCAGTTTGCTTTGGGAATTTGTCACCACCTCTGCCGTCTGACCTCTGTCCACTCCTCTCTTCTTGCCTTGGCTCCTCATACTTTTCTCTTTCATGTCTTCTTGCCTCACCATATCCTCTGCTTCTGTCATCTCTTTCTTCTCTCCCTCTGTACTCCGGCTTCTTCTTGAGACCACGATTGAATTGTCGGGTCATAAGTGCAAGTGTTTTGGCCAGAGCAGCCATGTCAATCTCCTCCTCAGAATCTTCTTCACTTTCACTCTCTGCTACAAGTACCTTCTTCTTCTTCTTCCTCTGTGCCTCCTCAGCTGCCTTTTCCTTCTTTCCCTTGTCATTGCCTTCTGAGGCACTTCCTACAAGAGCTAGAGGACCTCCGACAGGGGTTGTTAGTTTGGAAATTCTGTTCTCTTGGCTAATCAGTGTTCCATAGAGATCAGATATGGACCAAACATCAAGATCCAATGTGTCTTACATGGACATGGTTAGATGAAGCCATTCATCATTCAGGCTCTGTAGAAATCTGACATTGTTTTCTTCGGAGGTTCTGTGGATCCCATACCTCTTACACTTGTTTATCAAAGAATTGTATCTATTGTAAGTGCTTTGAATGGATTCACCCGGCAGAGCTTTGAATGCAAAATACTCATTTATGCATAAGGCCCTGTTGTTCTTGAGGGTTTTGGCACAACCCTCAAGTTGTTTCTCTAGCTCTAACCATAGGTCCTTTGAAGTTTCACATGAGTCAAGAGATTGAAAGATATCGTTTGGGATAGCCATTATGATTAGTCTTTTGGCTTTCTTTGCAAGCTCATATTGTGCCTTTTCTTCTTCACTCCATTCAAGGACAGGTTTGGGGTGTTGATATTCAGGGATTTCAGGAGTATTGGCAATGGCAGGAACACGAGGAACAGTTGTCATTGGGATGAAAGGAGGATTGTGAAGAAACTCAACCAGACCTGGATCCACACCTTCAAGGAAGTGTACCATCCTGATTTTCCATTGAGGATACTCATGTCTAATGAGAGTAGGAGGCTTTGATTGAGAGCCAGTACTAAAATAGTTAACAGCGTTTGCCATGATAGTTTTAGGGAGAAAAACAGAGTATGATATGAACTAGGGAGATTATGAACAGATGACCAACCAACTAGCTTTGAATCTATCTTTTAGTGAAGATGCACACATGTACCTGTTTCTATACCAAACAGGTTGATATAGATTCAGAAAACAAAGTGTGACTGTGAATGGAGTTTGGGACAAAGAACAGACTCAAACTACTACCTTGAATACTGGAAACAAGTATAGAACAGGATCCTTTGATATTGAAAATCAAAGTCTGCTCTGATACCAATTGTTGATCCCAGTTATGATGTTCTTTAACTTGATTTAACCTTTTACTACACACAGATTGATTAAATAGAGTGCGGAAGCATTTAAGATGTGTAGAAAAGATTGAACATGCAAGGTAGTAAACACACAAGTAATTAATGAACAGGAAGTAAAGTATTATAAGAAGGTTACTCAAAGAACTGTTTCATTGATTACTGAAGAACACATAGAACACGCACTGGTATGTGCAAATATGCTTAAGGATTATACAAACTACTATGTTTGTGTATGTGCTCGTCTGTTCACTCTTTTACAAAGCAGGAGGTGCTCCCTTCATATAGCAAGGGGAGCACATAATAAAACAAGACAAAGGCTGACAATCCATAAAAGGAATGCCACCTGTAAAGTAAAACATCGTGGGATGCCCATTACTTTGATCTTGAGGATCTTCGTATAGCAGGCCTCACGTGTTCTGCACGTGGTCTTGTCTGGAACAGTCTTGCCACTCCAACACTGATCTCCAGAGGTTAGCCCTCACAGAGGCTCTGTGAGTGATCACAGAGGCTCTGTGATCTGAGAATCATCTGAGCTTTGCATCTTCTGCGGAGTGGCCTCTGAGCTTTGCATATTCTGTGGTGACTTGGCAGACTACAGAAGTTTCTATACTTAGCCTATTTTTCAACACTTCCAATCTTGGTAAATGGAGCTAACAACTAGTAATGTGGCTGCCCGACTCAGAAAAAGTTGGTGCAGAGTTCTGGTATTCTTTTAACTCTGTTCTTACACCCTCTTTCTTTTAAACATTTAGCTCACTCTAACCAAACTTTCTTTCTCTGTTTGACACACTCATTTCTTTTGACTTCTCACACTCAATCACTATGGATTAACTTCGTGGGTAGAAATCACTGGTTAAGGTGATTCCATAGAAGTTGTGTTAAGTCCTAGCACAATGAAATCATGTTTTCCTATGATGCATATGATGCTCAAAATGGTTTAACTATTTCAGTTAAAGCACAATGTAGATCTTGAAAACATTTAAAATCACACTTCCAATTCATGAAATTGATTTGAGATTCGGGAAGTGGTTTGAACATTTAAGAATAATGTTTTCTATGATTGAAAGTTGTCCACTTTTCAACCATATATGAGATGAAGATAAGGAATATACCTTTTGAGTGCAATCTTACATCTCATGAAGTTAAGCTTAAAGTCATAACGATATGATCTTTAAAGCATCTCTCAAAAATCTCCAAAAGTCTTATGTCTATGTCAAAGCAAAATTTATTCACTTAAATTAAAAAGACAAAAAGCAGTAAAACTATGAAAGTACGAGTTCTAATCAGAAATAATCAGAAGTCATAACCTTTTACTCCCCCTGAAATTATGCATCAGAACATTATCAGTGTTAAAGATATGCATAAAATTTCAGACAAGTATGTACTCCCCCTTGAAGGTAGATTTCCTCATTCGAGTATCGGAGTATAATCTCTTATCATATCAGCACAGGAGTAAGGTCTTTTTGATCTTTGAAGTGCGGATCTTGAACTGTTGTATTCAAGAGCCATTCTTCGTTGAAGTACGGGTTCTAAGTTGATTTACTTAGAAGCATTCGTTCTCCTACTCCCCCTTGACAGTAGGTGCCTGCAACACAAAATCATCCCTTTTCTTTGGTACCCACTGGTATTTGGGTCCATGAGTGTTAGTTGCAGTTCTTGTGGGGGTTACTGAGTAAGAACCATACCAGTAATGATCACTCGTCTTATGAACAGGATCATGTGTACGACAATAAGAACAATAGAATTTCTTACCTGACAAACTGATTAATTTATCTCTCGTGTAGACAAAATCAGGTTTACCTTTTCGCGCATTTTTCTTCTTGGCATTATGCGTATGTACACATGAATTTTTACATTTAAGCTCATCTTTCTTCTTTGCTTCAACTGGTTTCCTGTTCCAGACCAGTTCAGCTTCTTTGTAGCTGTTTCTCCTCCTTTGATGTGTACCTGAACAATCTGTATTTCTATCAAAGAAAAGGTTAGAACTACAAATCTTATTAGAAGATTTAACTGACCTTTTTGAAGAAACAGGTTTGGATGTTGAACTTGCAGCTGACTTGAATGAGCTTTCTGAATCAGCTGAATCATCTCTTGGTGAGTGGACAATTGACTCTGGAGTCTTGCGCTCAGTCACCACCACCATTGAAATAATATTTTCAAGCTCGTTAATCTTTGAAGAATAACTGTCTATTTCTTTGACAAGAAGGTCAATCTTCGTCTCAAGCTCACACTTCTTCTTCTTCTCTTTCTGTGCACACTTAGAAAGTTCAGATAGCTTTGCATTAAGCTTTATAATTGCAACTTCAAAGGTGCTTCTCTCTTCTTCAAATTCCTTCTTAGCACCCTTCCTTCCATCTGATATCTCTTTAAAGTATTAAGCAATCTTCTGATCAAATGCCTTCTTCTCTTTGGCAAACTGATCTCTTTCCAAAATGATTACTTTCTCAAAGTTACTAACTTGTTGAGAAAGCTTTATACTTTTAAGCTCTATCACCTTCTTCTCTTCAACACCCTTCTTGGAAAGATCTGAGAACTTCTTCTCAAACTCAGATATTTTGTTTTGTAGCTCAGCATTTGTACTCTCCAAATCCTTTATCTTTTCTTCATAGCTTTCAACAGAAGTTGCTTGCAGGATCTGGACACTTTGATCTTCTAAGTCTGAGATCTTTCTTTTTAACTCATCATTCTCAACATCCAAATCTTTTCCTTTTAAGAAAACCTTTCGGTCTGAGTTAATCCATTCAGAGTTTAATTCAAGATAGTCCCATATCTCTTTCCCTGAAGCTTTGGGAATATCCATTAAATCAAATATTTCTTTAGAAATACTCTTTTTCAGATAAACTCTAGCTCTATTATCAGCTCTCTCTCTTTGCACCTGTGCTCCTTCAGTCAATGATAATCTCATGTAGTGACCCAGATCATCATTGTCTACAAAGCTGAAAAAATTAATTTTCCACTTTTCGTATTCTCCTTTTTTCAACATTGGAAAAATACCGCTTGAGTAAGTCATTATGTTTGATAATAAAACTTGTATATGATCGTTAGCCCAAATAAAATCAATCAGAAAGACTGTCAGTAATTGGAGCAAAAGCACAGGTTTGCGCTTAATGAAGGTGGCGCAAAAGTCAAACTTTGCATTAGTAGAAGCTGGCGCACAATAGTTTTGCGCGAGAAGCGGGTCGCGCGAACTGGAAGTTTTGCGCGAGACGTGTATGGCGCAAAGCAAAGTTTGCGTGAGAGGAAGGTCGCGAGAACATGAACTTTGCGCGAGTTAAAGTTGGCACGAAACAAAGTTTGCGTGAGATGTATATGGCGCAAAAGTGGTGTTCGACCGGGGCCTTGACCGGTATGATGTTCGACCGGACAATTGTTGTGCCCGGAGATACCTTCGACCGAGAGATTTTTTTTCTTCGACCGGTACTGTAGCAACCGGGGGGTACTGTAGCGACCGGGGGTACTGTAGCAACCGGGAATTTTTGATTTTCGACTGGGGTTATGATTTTCGACCGGGAATGTGGTTTTCGACCGGGAATGAGATGTGGACCGGGGTAGTGTAGGACCAGATTGAACAGTGAATAGTGAATAGCGACCGAGATGAACAGTGAATAGTGACCGGATGAATAGTGACCGGGATGAATATTGACCGGGATATTTCGACCGATATTGAGTTTTTCGACCGGTAAGGTGTGTCGACCGGTGTTTTGTTCGACCAGTAAGGATTTTCGACTATGGAGTATTCGACCGGTACCTCGTATGGACCGGTATCTGCGATCGGTATTGACCGATATGCACGGACTGGTATTGACCGATGTGCGTGTGACTGGTATCGACCGGTGTGTGCTTCTCGATGATCGACCCTGTTTATCCCAAAATACACCAATCTAGAAATTGAGTTACAACCCAATACTTTGACACAATGATCGACTTATCAACTACAACAACTTGCAACCTTTTGATTTTGAAAACAACCACTATTTGAGATTTTGATCGATGGTACAGTGGGTTTACGATGAAGAACACAAAGAGTTTTAAAATTTTGATTTTGATCCGGTTTCAGCTCTGATACCAATTGTGAGTCCGTGATCGTTACCAGATAATCAAACACAAACAAAGATATAGATTACCAACCTGTTTGAATACAAACGCGGATTACAGGGTTGATGTTTACACTTTGAATCTCACTTTCTCTCTGATCTGTTCTTGGTCGATATCTTAGATTGTTGAGATTATGAGAGATCTAAGAGAATTAAACAAAACATAATATCTAAACTAGATATTATCTAACAACTAATATCTAGATATTTAAACTAAAATATCTAAAAACATAATGTCCTAAAATATGTATTAATTAGATATTTAGGAATAATATAAAATACTAATTAACACAGTAATTAACTTTGACAATTATTACAAACAACATTAGACTTAATATCGAGAGCGACTTTTCAGCATTAGCTTCAGATTGCGATCTTCATATTGGATGATCTTGAATCCAATAAATCTGTGATCTAACATATACTATAGGCAAATTGCATGAAAATGTAACCTACTTTGTTCTAATTCCTGTTTTGGATAATATACTTTCAAAACTTTCGTTTTGGTACCTAAGATGTGATATTTCAAATTTATAAGTACCTGGTTGACCTGATTAACCATTAACCGGTCATTATGCTGATGTGGCAGATGATGTGGCTGATGACTCATTATTATTTGTCGATTTAACCAATGACTTGGAACTTTTTATATTGAAAATAAATTTGGCTTAAATTCTATTTTAATATTTTGCTCTATTTTTTTTATTTGCATTTGGATTTTAAAAAAAAAAGTGAAATAAAAACCAAGCAAGATTTAAAATTGTTTCAACACAAAAATCATTTCCACCGTACCGTCCATATGATCCCATCACTTTGGAGTATGAACCCTAATTCCCATTTCACAAAAATCCGCCGCCAAGGAGCAATCATAACCTCTCAACTCCTCATCTCCTCCACTCTTCTGCAGCATGCCATTCTCCAATGATACTTTCTGTTCTCTGTCGACGATGCTTTCCGTTCTCCGTCGACGATGCTTGCCATTCTCCAACGATATTTCCATTCTCTTGCATCACGTCCTCACCAGTCACCCTACTTGAATCTGTGAACAGGAATCCTGAAATCGATATCCAAAAAGCTTTCAGACACTGTTTCGGTGTTTACATTGTTGGTTTTGCTTAAAAATTGATGGCTGAAACTTTTACGGTTTTATCTATCATGCTTCGATGATAGTGTTTTCTTCTTCTTGTTCTTATGGGGTTTGAGAAAATATTGTTGATTTAGGGTTTCTTGTCTTTGATTATAAGGTTTCGAGAAATCACCGTTGATTTAGGGTTTGTACTATAAGTGTATGTAATGAATTTGTATAATATTTATCTTTGATTTCATCTTCTTCATGGATTTGCATCTACATTTGGATTATGAACTGATTTTAATTTTAACTGATATCGATATTCCTGGGTTCAAGAACATAAATATGAATGTGATTTCGTGTTCTTGGTTTATTTTTGTTTTCTGAAATGCAAATAAAAAACATAACTTAAAAGAACGAAAATGATTTTCAATATAAAAAATTCCAAGTCATTGGTTAAATCGACAAATAATAATGAGTCATCCGCCACATCAGCATAATGACCGGTTAATGGTTAATCAGGTCAACCAGGTACTTATAAGTTTGAAATATCACATCAATATCACATCTTAAGTACCAAAACGAAAGTTTTGAAAGTATATTACACAAAACAGGAATTAAAACAAAGTAGGTTACATTTTCATGCAATTTGCCTATATACTATATATACATACGTACATGATCATATACATACATACATACATGATCATATACATACATATATATACATACATACATGATCATATACATACATATATATACATACATACATGATCATATACATATATACATACATACATGATCATATACATACATACATACATGATCATATACATACATGAGGTTGGAAAAAATAAATAAAGTAATTTCCGACGGATTACCGACGGAATTCCATAAGGCCGTCGGTAATCCGTCGGTAATTTTCGACGACTTACCGACGGAAATCAGAAAAAATAATTATTTATTAAATTATTAAATTTACCGACGGATTACCGACGGGTTGAAATATTTAAAGAAAACAAAAATAAAATAATTTTATATCTGTCAGTGATCCGTCAGAAATGGATATATTTACCGACGGATCACCGACGGATAGTGTATCCATCGCAAATGTTATTTATTCGTCGGTATATATATATATATATATATATATATATATATATATATATATATATATATTCTAGTAATATATATCCGTCCGTCGAAAATCGTTGGTCGGAAATAAGCAATTTTCTAGTAGTGATAGAGTAATAAATTTCTTCATCTATTGATATTAAACTAAAAAAAAATACTTATACTGGGGTTAAATCATATGAGAAGGAAAAAAGGTTGAGAACCGATCTAAGCCGTAACTTGGTTTTGATCATATGGTTTTTAATAAATAGTTGTTTCACCATATGAAAATGGTATAATCGTCATTTGTAACAGAGATTCATCAGATGAAACACATATTTCACCTCATGAAATAAAAACATTATTTTCATAAATATGATATTTTCTCTCATGAAATCTAAACATAATGTTATATATATATACATGTTATCTCACCACATGAAATCAAACACAATTTTCATCAATAATCTATTTCACCTCAGGATATCAATCACAATTTCCATCTATATGTCATTTCACTTTATGAAATCAAAGAAACTTTTGTCTATATGTTATTTCACCCCATGAATCAAACACAGTTTTAAGAAATAAAAACCCCACCATGTGCAGTTGTCACGATACCTCCAAAAGCAAAATGGACCACCGAAATCCTTCCCATTTGCTTCGCTTGTGCGGAAATGTCATAAGGTGCATGCAATTCCTTCGTAAATGTGAACACTTCATCTTCATTCATGTTTGTTAAAACCCTAATTTTCCCCATCACTTCCCTCATGTTACAACCAGTGTCGACAATGTTGCCAAATTCGTGTTGATCTCCTTGAGTTCTAATCATGGTCGCACCTTCTCTCACCCACCTCAACCCCTCTCATAGATCCCAACATCCGCACACAAATGGGAGATCAATTGTTTAGCTTTAACGACGAAACAATTGGGAAGCCTTATATAATACAAGAGAATGAAGCCCTAATCCGTTAAATCTCTTGCATTTGTTCATCAGAAATAGAAACACAATCAATTCAAAAACATGAGTTTGTTTTTTGGAATTCCAGATCCTTAGATTGATAAAAATCTGATGAAATTAGCAGGACAACCGTGGTGGAGACGAGTTTGGCAAGTATAGATAAAACGATGTCATCAAGAAGCGTATTGAAGAAATCAGATTGACCGGAGCATTTACCACCGGTGATCCTGGATTTGTACATGGATTCGTCGAGAAATCCACGGAGCTCAAAGCCAAGGTTGGAGATTCCGGTGCCGCTACGACATAAACAAGGGGAGAGGATTTGGAGAATAAAACAGGTATGTTGGGTGGTGGTGGGGAGGTTGTTAACTACGAAGTTGTTAGAGGTGGCGGAGGAGAGGGTTTTGGCGGAGGAGATGCTTTTCCGGCGGAGGAGATTCTTTTCCGGCGTAGAGGGTTTTGACATATGAGAGGATAATGTCTTCTGGAAGCTTTCTCAATTATAATCCAACGGATCATATTTTTAATACCTAATATGCCTTTTCACTTTTAGGGGTTGTTTGTTTTAAAAAAAAAAACTATTTATGGCTCTTAAGTCTGAATCGTTCAGACATTTTTACACACCACCTCTTATTAATCATAACTAAAATAAGACTTCAGACTTTAGACCTCTTAAAAAACAAACGACACCTTAATTTCAATCCATAATAAATGATAAACTTCTAATTTATTTCAAAATTACAATTGCCTTTAATGTCCATTAAAATCAATTAATGACTTAGATCAATTTTCAGGATTCTTAACCTATTTTTTGTTCTCATTTAATTACCGTCTTACTTATATTAAATCAAATAAAAATGAAAACATGATAGACTAACAAGAAGTAAAACGATGAAAAAAGATAGCGAGATATTGAAGGAGATCATAAAGAGAAAAAAAAAAAGAGGCGCTTAAGAAGAAAGACCAATAAAAGAGGGGAAAAAAAAGCATCATGCTTGATGGGAAAAAACAAATTTATTTAAAGATAAAGTGGTGTCCCCCCCCCCCCCCCCCCCCCCCCCCCCCCCAAAAAAAAAAAAAAAAAAAATTAAAAAAAAACCCAACCCTAGTTGCTTTTTCTCGTAAATCTCTTTTTGTTCTCTTATCAAAACCCCCCCACAGAGCCCCCACAGAGCCCCCACAGAGCCCCCCCTTCATTCCCTCCCTCGTCTCTTTCAATTCCCTGGTGGTCCTCTCTCCCTTTGCATCTTCTTCTTCCCTCAGGTCCCTCTCTCTCTCTCTCTCTATATATATATATATACATACACAAAACATATATGTATGTGTATACATATATATATATATCACCATCTATATCTTTCTCTATATGTGTCTGTAAATACGTAGAGTAAAAAAGATTTGAAGGCTAATCATATAACTTGTTATATATGCAGTGTTCTAATTGCTTCTAAAGGCTGTGTTCTTTTCTGGGTACAACAAGATTGGCTGAAAACTTGTTTTTCTACCATTTTCGATCGGTCTGCTTATAGTCGAAGAATAACTCGGATAACGAAAAATTATATATACAAACATATATCTATATATATATACACACACATCAATGGCACCAGTTTCTTTGCCTCCTGGCTTCCGCTTTCATCCCACCGATGAAGAACTTGTCGCTTACTATCTCAAACGGAAAATTAATGGCCATGAAATCGAGCTCCAGGTTATCCCTGAGGTTGATCTCTACAAGTGCGAACCATGGGACTTACCAGGTACCTTTAAATTCATAGTTTAGGAGATTTAAATCCTTAATTCTTTGTGAAGAGATATTATATATATATTTCAAGTTTTTTACAACATTTTATGTATAAAGTAATTAAATTTTCCAAGGAATTTTTGTTGGTTTATAGTTTATCCAAGTATCACAAGATTTTTCTGTTCACAAATAATCATTTTCGTCATCTATAAGATTTCTAAATTATTTTGAGAAAAAACTTATACCATTTAAATAAAACTGGGTAGGTTTGTAGTTTTCTATAAGGATGTCCACAAAAATCTTAGGGTTTTTATTACACTTGTTTACTAAATTTAAAAGGAAAAAAAAAAGCAATTTGAATATATGAGTGTAGCCTTAACTATATATAATTTAAGGGAAATGATCAAAGATGATGAGATTCCATCCAAAGGGTGTTGCATTTTATTCTTTCCATTTTCATCTTTATATCTAAAGGTAATATGTGAAGATTAGACCTCTTCAATGTTCTTTACCAATGCTTCAACTTTGTTCATAATGATTACATGTTTTTTCAATATTCAAAACCTCCATTTTTAAACCGAACACCAAACACCTCTAGATCAAAGAACTTCGGTCTTAGACCAGAATAAAGCAGTTAGCCTTATGAAGATGCCGTTGTTTAAGTTGGATGACTTGGGTTGTTTAGATATGCAACTTTAAATGAGATTTTAATTAAATCCATGACTTATGGATCTCTTAAACAAAAGATGACTCCATATTCATAGGTTATGGATTTAATTCAATTTCATTTAAGTAAGGTTATATATCTAAATATACCTTTTTTTCCTTCGTTTTAAAGTCCTAAGAAACCCTGAAAACTTTTCTTTTCAAGATAAATACCCTATAAACATTGCAATGTTTTATTTTCGAAAAATGTTTAACCCGCTGACACATTTGTATGTTTTTTGTTATTATATATGGTCATCACAAAGTTGATGATATTGATTTACAAGATTTCTTTATTTTATATATGTTTAACGATATTAAAGGGAATTAAGGGTGGTCCAATCTCTTTTAGGTTCTTATTAGAACACAAAATTATGTGCCAATGTCACAAAAGATTGAAGTCAAAAAAGCAATGAGAAAAGAACTTGACTCAATTTTATTTGTTCTTTAGAAGAGAGAGATGATCACCAACTTTTTCTTTCTTTATTACTTCTTTTCCTTCTTTAAATGATGTATTTTGATCATTGATCTGATAATTTTAAACAAGTTTAAATAAGTCGAATCAATCTAGCTGTGGTATGATACAGATACATATATACATACATATAACTTAGGATCATATGAGACCATTCTACTTTCGTGAGACCTGTGAGACGAGCTATGAAGGGATGGTTCATATATGAATTATTGAAACAATATTATTTTGAAGATGAATATGTGAATGTACTTTCATATTTCATATATGAACCTTACTTTCATAGTTGGTCTCACTTCTCTCATGAGAAACACGATGGTCTTACGAAAACACAACCTCTCTCTCTCTCTCTCCTCTCCTCCTCTCTCTCTCTCTATATATATATATATATATTTATATCCTCTCATCTCCTCTCCTCTCTCTCTCTCTCTATGTATATATATATATATATTCATTGTTTTGGTTGTGTTTTTTTCAATCTTCTGATTGAGATTTTGAAATCTTGTTAGGGAAATCGTTATTACCAAGCAAAGACTTAGAATGGTATTTCTTTAGTCCAAGAGATCGTAAATACCCAAATGGATCAAGGACAAATCGCGCCACGAAAAGTGGGTATTGGAAGGCAACAGGGAAGGATCGGAAAGTGAACTCACAATCACGAGCCATGGGGATGAAGAAAACCCTAGTTTACTACCGTGGGAGAGCACCCCATGGTTCTCGTACCGACTGGGTTATGCACGAGTATCGTCTTGATGAAAGAGAATGTGAAACTGCATCTGGTTTGCAGGTACCACGCCTCGCTATTTTTAAATTTGGTTGAAATGTGTATATATTACGGAAAATCACTAGATTCAGACACAGTTACATACTTTTATTTCTATTTCCTAAACGTTTACTACCTCTAACCAGATAAGTAAACACTAATTATCTCTTACTAGGGTAGAAACGCTTACATGCATGGTATAAGAGATGATGACACTACAACAAAATTAAGTTTATAGGACACAAAAAATATCTAAGTTTTTAATAGACTCTTTTATAAGCTTGAGTTTATATAACCAAACAATAGTGCGACATTCGACATGTGTAAAAACGTTGCAATAAATTTATCTGATGTTTTTGGGCGTCTTACCAAGTTTTTTTAGGATGTTTTTTAAAATAAAACGTCTTATAAAAACAAGTGTCTTATACAAGGATGTGGTCATGGCTAGGACAATTCTCAAACATCTGTTGTAAAAAAAGCTAATACGATACTTTATTTTTAAAACGTCCAAAAACGTCCTATAAATTTATTGCAATGGTTTTATGTAAGACACACAATTGTTTGGTCCTATAAATTAAACCCTATAAAAGAGTACTATATTAAGAAACTTGAGACATTTTTGGCGTGTTTACCGAGAATCTTAACCAAGTAAGTGAAGAGTGGTTACTCTTACCCTATAAGAGATATACCCTAAACCAATCATCTTTCCCCTTTTCTGTTGGTAAACATCTAAACGACCACTTAATTAAGCGATCTTTTTGTAACTAAAAGCTGCAGGATGCTTATTCGCTTTGTCGTGTGTTCAAGAAGAGCTTGAACGCTCCAAAGACGACCACCACCGGGGACCATTATGCAACTACGACTAGTGATCATTCGTCATGTATCGATCTTTATTCCGAGGGAGGAAGAGGAGGTGAAGATATGGAGACTTGTAATTATCCAACACCACCAATGGCTTCATGTTCATCTACAATCATCCATGGATCAAATGGTATAATTGGTGATACAATTAGTCATGATGTCAAATGGACTCAATACTTATCAGAAGATGCATTCACCTTCACAAATCCATCTTTTCCTAACTGTGGCAATCTTCCTTATCCACCATCAAAGGTACATAAATACAACAAAATCAGTTTTATAGGATACTAAAAATATCTAAATATTCTAATTAATGGATCACTGTATAGGATTTAAGTTTATAGAACCAAATAATATTATGCAAGCTATATGAAGTAGTTTCGATAGGATATGATGTAGGACTTATTTGTAGATCCTAACAAGTTTTTCATGAAACTTTTAAAATATAATTTTCTATAATTTAACTTTTTACATTACAATTTTAAGAGGTGTCATATTAACAATTATTTTTATATAAGATACTTATTTAAATAATATCATATAAAAGGAATAATATGACATTTATTTTAAAATTGTCTTAAAAAATTCATTAGTTCCCTATCAACTTTTATATATATAATATATATATATATATATTATAAATACTGTTCCATACTCTTCATATTTGGTGAGTTTTGAATCCTTAACCTCATGGAGGCTACCAGTGACCCGGAAACCGCCAGACTAGTATTGGTCCTTCGGTTTATCCTATCAACTTATTATGACTTATTTATATATGACTACAAACAATTATTTGGTACTATAAATTTATATAATCCTATTTATGTAGTCTATTAAAACACCGAGATATAATTATAACGCATCTTATCAAACTAATTTAGTTTCTTGTAACAATATATCTAATACATTATACATCATTCATTCAATTTATTCATTTCAATTCATTTTTATATCCATTTTTAGTATATTTCAATGCATGCATGCATAATGAATGATGAACAATGTGTTTTTGAATGTTCTATGTATCAGGTTGATATAGCTTTGGAGTGTGCAAGGTTGCAGCATAGGTTATCGCTACCTCCATTGCAGGTACAAGATTTTCGACACCAGGGTACGTCTAACTATATCGAGAACATGCCACAATCAAGCAACGTACCATCGATGGGTTCTCAGCAGGATTTATTGCACGAAATCCTTTCGGTGGCTCATGTTTCTAAGGATCTCATCGATCAGGATGAATGGGTTGGAAGTTTTGTAGCTGGAAATGATAACGATTTTGCGTTTCTGCCTAACAATAGCAATCAAATGCAAGGCGTGGGCTCGTTTACGTTCATGGGAGACGAACAAAATGCAAGGTCGATCGAGATTGGTGGTCTCGATGAACAAATGGAACCCGATCGAATGGTGGAGAATTTGAGATGGGTGGGAATGTCAAACAAGGATCTTGAAATGGTAAGTATGTAACATCTTTATAGTGTTTTAATCAAATTGTTTGAGCAAAGAGATCATGCTCTAAATGGGTTACAGATCGATCAAAATCGTTGCTAAAAGCTTCATGCATACCGCAACAAAGATGGTTTTATATGAAGCCTTAGTTATCTATCCTAATAACCTGCTTAATATGTTTTAAGTTGATAAAACGCATGTTCTTAGACCTCTTAACAAGTTTTTTAGGATAATTTAATTAAAAAACAATGTTGATTAGTATTTTTATACAACATTATTTCACTACAAAATAAATGACTTTTATCCACAAAAATCACTCAGGGTAATCACCGACAGATCACTCACAAAATAACAATGGCTCTGGTAGAATCCGATATTCTTCAAGAAAATAAATAAATAAATCAGGGCCCTAGGTAAGCTGTCACCGATATAAGTTTCCCACCAATAATTTTCATTTATTTTTGTGATGGTTTTGTGACGAATCACCTCTCTTTAGCAACAGATTTCTCAGGGAAAATTCTATAAGTAAAAGTCTTACATTTAGTATGTTTGAAAATTTTGTCTTATAAAAAAGTGTCATATAAACAAGATGTGCTGATGTATAGTACACTGTTCAAATTATCCTATAGAAAAAATTAATACGGTATTTTATTTCAAAACTATCCTAAAAAAATGTACAAATATGTTTATAATATAATAATTATTTGGTTTTATAAGATTAAGTCCTATAAAGAAGCCTATCAAGACATCTAGATATATTTAACATTCTAAAAACCGATATTGTAGGATGGAGTATAATTTAGGGTTTGCATAATATCAAGAAGTTATATATGCATGTTCAAAGTCCTTAATATTTGTTGATATCCACAGGCCTTTTTGGATGATTACAAGAGTGTCCCAGTGGAAAATATATCAAGTTTTCAAAGGGAGGAACAAGAGGTTCAAGGTACAACTCACTAAGCCTTGATTACTCTCCCAAAAGCTCTACATTTTCATTAATATTTCTGTAGCTAGCAACATTACAACAAAATCAGGTTTATAATTAAGATGCTAAAATTGTGATAAACTGTTTTATAAAACTTAAGTTTATAAAACAAAACAATTATACCACCACAAGAAACAAGGGTTTTAGCAACGACTTTTGTCGTCGCTAAAAGCCAATTTATCGTCAAAACAGTTTATAGAGACGACATGTCGTCGCAATAGCCTCTTGATGAAACATCTCGTCGCTAAAGGCCCGTCGCTAAAATTCACCAAATGTTCCAATAAGTTTATATGACGTTTTTGGGTTTTTATCAAGTGTTTTTAATAAACTTTTAAATACAATGTCATATTGACTTTTTATAACGGCATTTTTCAGAATAAAGTGTCTTATAAGCACATCTTTTTACATGTTATTTTAATTTCAAATAATATCATATAAAATAATTAGTATGACATAGTTAAAAAAAAAACTTGTTAATACTTCAAAAAAATGTTTATATAAATTTATTGCAAAACTATTACACGTGTGTGTCGTATACTTAAACTTAAGTTCTTTAATTAAAGTAGTCTATTCACATCCTACAAACCCGATTTTGTAATAGTACAAGAACCTGTTTCATCAAATTTGTTGGTGAATAAAGACTTAATTCAGTTGCAGGGGAAAACATTAATAACAACAACTTCAGCAACAACACAGACGACCATTTCTCACTCGAACTCCTTAACCAAAATCAGAACAATCTTAGCGAAAACTTCTTAGATGACGATGATTTGGACGACTTCTCGACCAATCCAACCTTCGAAACGTACCGCAAAACCGAAATCAGCCATGGGCTACTGGTCTCAACACGACAGGTTTCAAACACATACTTTCACACGATCGTGCCATCAGAAACAGTGAAGGTCCAACTGAACCCCGGAATGGCAACACATGAAACAAAACAATACAGAAAGTCGTTCAAAACTTTTGCAGGTTCTTCAAACACGTTGAAGGTGATGAGCAACAACAACAAGGAGACAATTACGAACCCAGTTGTGAACCTGGTTTCTTTGCTCTTAATATGTTGCATATATCTTGGAGATCCATCAATTATGGCGGATGATGAAGATGATATAAAGAAGAAGATGAAGAAAAAGGAAGAAGGATCATGGAGCATGTTGAAGAATGTGGTTTCAGAGAAGGTGATATGGCCTGCATGTGTGACTTTGGCTTTAGCAGTTTCTACCATTTGGATGCATCATAATTACTTGCCAAATTTTTCTTGACTATGTTTAATTAGTTAATTTGAAGGGTTTTTATGTTGTTAATCACATGTAGAACGACGTCGTCTAACTAGCTAGGGAAAATGCAAAATTAGGTCTAATTATAAATATTTTACTTGTAACTTTAATATTTTACATTTAATCATATAAAGAAAATGATTGTTCTTATATCAGATTTTTTTTCATGTTTTAGTCTTATTTGGTTAATTAAATCGAATTTTATACTCTCATCCATTTTTCAGGTTTCTATTTTGATGCATATCTAAGTAATTGCATCATTTGGTTCTGTTATGTTTTTAGAGGTATCATTTTTTAAATTATAAATATTTATTTATTGAAGTTAAAAATAATGAAAGATTATATGTATGAATGTATGTAACACCCTTTATAATAGGAGTAAATTTAAACTATAATACTGATATGAAATAAATATCTATATAAACGAAATCACCCAATAGAGGAAATAGTAAAGTGTTTAAAACTCCAATGAATAAACGAATAATCAACAATCTACTAATCTAAACTACTCTAAATTTAGATTAAGGACGGATGTCACAATCCCCTTCAAAAGTCATCAACCTAAAGGAGTCTCTATCGGCATCCAACATTCCGTTCAGGACTTCGAAGCCCCACCGTCAAGAGAACCTGATATACATGTCATTTTAAGAAAACAATGTTAGGCTTAACGGCTATTGAGTTCAAACAATTTAGATTAAGCTATAAATCATTAAAACTAAAAATATAGCTTTAATCAAAACATTTCACTACTAAAATAAATCGTATTACCGACGGCTTAAACCGTCGGTAAAAGGCTTTAGCGACGGTTTTCCTACAGGAAGTCACCGTTGGAAAAAACTTGGTCGGTAATGTTTACCGACGGTTTTCCGACGGGAAATAACGACCGCTTATCGACGGTTCCCCTTACCGACGGTTTTCCGATGGGGAGCATTAGCGACGGCTTTCCGACTGTCTCCTTTACCGACTGTTTTAATGTCGTGGCTACATTAGCCACGGCATTCCGACGGTTCCATTTCCGACGGCAAATATTACCGACGGCCTACCGACTGTTTTTAAAAAAACTGTTTAATTTTACCGACGGTTTTCCCGTCGGTAAGCCGTCGGTATTTTGAATTTTTATTACATTTAAAAAATATATATTTGCTGCATTTTAATCTGTTTATATATATATATATATATATATATATATATATATATATATATTATAATATTGCATACAAATTATCAAAATCCATACATATTCCAAAAATTCACATAAAAATCCTTACAAATATCCACGCAAATCCATACATATATCCATAAAAATCCTACATATATCAAATCTAGTCATCGTCCATACTACCGGGAAAAGGGAATCACAAGCGATACATATATCAAATCCATATCATCCTACCGGAAAAAGGGGGGATCACGAGAAGTGGGGTCATCGGAAGGCCGTGGTGGATATTGTTGAGCTAACATTGCCTCGATAACTTTTAGTCTATTTGCCATTCGTATATTCTCCTTCTCACGCCGAGCGTTCTCCTCTCTCTCAACTGCTCGCTCCTCTTCTATTTTATGAAGTTTCTCTTTCAATTCTTTCACCTACAGAAATAAAAACGCATTATGAGTAAATTGACATGTTTGAATTAAACAAAAAAAAAAAAAAAATGAACAAAAACTTAACCTCGCTTGAACTGGAACCGGCATATGATCTACCGGTACTCGACCCACTCGACAAACCAGTTATCACGTAGCTCGGGTCCATACTCGTACTAACACCAAACACCCGACCTCTTTTCCTTCCTCCGGCACAACGCTCCCAAATTTCAATATCTCCAAGTGGATGGGTGCTCGTGTCAGGTCCGTACTTCTTAATCATTTCATGTTGATAGTCATCCTACGATACATAATTACAAATTAAAAATCGTTTAGCATTTTTTTAAAATTTCGGCAGCATAACAACTGTAAATTTAACATTTCCATCCATGCATAACTTGTTTTAAACATTTAACATATAATAAATGAACTTGATAACTCCATCCCATAAACTAATTTGAATGTCATATAAGACGTGCTAACCTAAAACTACACGAGTATTCAAAATGACTTATTCATCTTGCAAACTAATGAAAGAGTAATTACTAACCACAAATTTTTCATCCCTTGAGATAACAGACTGTCCGGTGCCCGACCCTGACGACTCCCTCCCTTTGGTCTTATGGGTCATTTGAAACATCTCCAAGGTTGTTGGTTCACGACCCTCCTTTTGCACCTACAAAGTTCGATAGATTTATTAATTTATTCATTAATAAAACAAAATAAGTCCTAAAACACGATTAAAATTATGTTAACTTACAAAACGCCATCTACGTTGTGACATAGAAATCGAATCCGAGGGGAGACAGGATGTCTTTTCCGGTGCAGGCTTATAGAGGTAGGGCCTGTAGGGTCCACAAAAGTGGGCCACGGGGCCTTGGGTCCCCGCCAATAAATCTTAGAAATGGAACCCCCGGTATGCTTGGACATCACTGAATCATGTTGTGATTTCCTATTCTTTTTTGCAACATGTGACTTCTTCTTCCATTTGTCTGTGTTCCATTTCTATATAAAACAAATTAATTATAAAAACACAATAGAAGTGTGTATACATAATGTAATTCATAAATATTGCATACCTTTGTGATCATGTCACACCAATAGTCCTGGTGAATCCATGATGGGCCAAATGGGATCAAAGCCTCATAATTAGACCCGTTAAATACTACATGTGCATCATGGGCCTTCTTAATGGCATCTTCCCTGACATCATGCAAAATATCACTCCAACGCTTATCCAGCACGTGATCCCATGTTGTGCAAACGAGTCCATCAATATCGTCATCCCATATGTAGTTGCTCTATACATACATCACAAGATCAATTAATTTAAGATATCAGTGAATAGTTTATGAATTTAAATATCATAAGTACAAACCTTAAAACGTTGGAACAAAAGAGCGCGTGACTCGCTGTCAACATCTCTCCAGGATGTCCAAGGACCCATAAACATTTCCTTCAATATTTTGATGATTTTACGGCCAACTTGTTCTTCAGCAAAACTATTACATTTAACATTAGTATTAGTTAACAAAGTTTGATATATGATATTGACAAACTTAACTAATATACATACTCAAGTCCATACATTACAATCCTCGGCTTCTGTGAAGGTCTATCGGGTACTCGCGTGTCGGCATTAGGTCCCTGATGGATGTGAGATGACTCTGCAACAACATCCTCGTGGGTCTCTAGGGTGTCAACGTACTCGGTAGAACTGTTGGTACCCGCACCGCCAACAGATGAAGAAACGTAAGTACCTCTACCCCTGCCTCGACTAGAAGCAGTATCTCGGCCTCCACTACAACCACTACCTCGACCACCAGTAGACATCAAACTACGACCCATATAAAATTGCCTAACTAAAAACAGATTATAAGTTTATAACTTTAATTTAATAGAATGCAGAAGAAACAGATTATAAGTTTAGAACTCTAACTCTAATCTAACTCTAATTTAATAGAATGCCAAAAATAAATTATAACTCTAACTCTAATCTAACTCTAATTTAATAGAATGCATATAAGAGAAGAACCAGCAGCAGTAGAAGAAGAAGTCGATGAAAGTGTACTGTTGTGTTGAAGAGAAGTCGATGAAATAATTGAAGAAGAAGTCGTATATCTAAAACCTAAGTTAGATTTCTAACAAATTAAAAAAAAGGCCCATATGATATAACTCTAAAAAGAAGTATTACAAAGCCCAACCCAGTATAAGTATTACAAAAAAAAAATAGGCCCAAAATTGTATTATCAAAATATCGGCATTATCGGCCGATATATTGGCTGCCGATATAATGTCCGATATTTTACCACCGATATTTTATGTAGGGGCGATACACGATATATCGGCGATATATCGCGATATTAACAGCACAGTTTGGAGGTTGACAGAGGATGATTGAATGGAAACTAGCCATCTATTTTATTTTATTAAGAGAGAAAACCCTTTATTCATGGTACATCCTGGTAGAGTAAAAGAAAAGAAGATCAAACAAAACAGAAAAAGGGACAGACTCTATTAGTTCAGCAATCAACCAGCATAGAAGAACCTGCAGCTGATGTAGAATAAAGTCCATCACCGCATCTTCCATGTTAGAAGGGACAGAGGGTGAGACTCTAAGATAACATTAGCATTTTCAAACCCAAATATTAGTGGTTGCTTATGATTAATCTAATGATTCCAGATAGTTTGAAACCAAAATCTGACCATTTCAGAGATTAAATAATACAGATTTTGCTGGATTTGTGTCAGAACTAACATGGTTTTTGTTTCTAAATGGTTATGGAAAATCTTTAAAGAAAGTAATTTATAGTCAGATTCTTCCATGGAAACTCCCAACTGTCCCTTTGTTAAAGAACATGACAACTAATAGATTAAATATTGAGGGATGGAAGTATGTGCAATTAGACCAGAAACAACCAGGAAAATGTTGGATTAATTGTTAAGAAATTCTTGTAATTTAATTATAATGTTAGTGTCCTGCAAATCTAATGATAAGTGTGAATTAAGTCAGGATATGGTAGATGAGAAGGGATACATACTAACATACCCTCGGTACAAGCTCTCAAATCGTGCCGTGAGTAATAGACATTCATGATAGATATCAAAGATGTCCCAAAAAACACATCTTCAAAAGGGACATTTGGTTTAGGGATGCGGTTTTTGGTGTTCAAGGTACCAAGTTAGTCATTGATGATGATCAACGAAGTTAGGATATGATACTTGAACATGGGTGCCTTCGGGTTCTTGGACCTCAGGTACGAGTCAATGGCTTAAAAGGCAAGAAGATGTTTCTAAAGACCAGATATATATATATATATATATATATATATACATATATTCCTAAACCAAAAGACATCCATTTGATCTTTAGGAGTGATATTTGGCATTATAGGCACCAAGTTGGCATCTTTAAACCATCGATGATTATCAAACGGGTCGATAACATGCCAATGACCCAACACAAGAAACACGACTCAAAATGTACCATGGACAGCAAAGACACTACTAAAAGCCAATGCTGTCCTTGAACACTTCTAATTGGGTTTAAACCGGAAACCCAATCCCAATTATATCAATGATACATTATTGAACATGAGATCCATGCCCAAAGAGTATTGGAGCTAGACCGAGACAAATCGATGAAGACCCAAAAGTTCTCTGAACATAGAGGACCCTCCTAAAAACTAAAGATGTTCCTACACCCAAAGACATTTTTAAAAAGGTCAAAACCCCTTTAGAATGATCTTTTATCTTTAATAGTACTAACTTAGGGGTTAAATGCATCTTTTGAGTCATTAACATGTCCTCAGGATTTAAGACAACTTCAATACTTCATGAATAAGTGACCTTATACCTTATGGTAAAACACTTACCTTCATTGGGCAATAAGATAGGCTACCTACATTTTCACTGTTTTATTGGATATAAAACATACTTTATTAGAGTGGAATAGAGAAATTTATCCAACTAAACAAAAAAGATAAAAAGTAAAAGTGAATTATAACTTATAAGATAAAAAAAACTATTGTTCTCAAGAAAGTTGAATCTTTAATGAATCATGTAGCAACATAGAAACTAACCATCTATTTCAAGAGTTCAAAGATTTATACCAAAACAATTGTACATAAACAAGAACAGCAGTAAATTTAACAATCTTAGATGCTTCTAACCACAAAAAAGAACCAATAATTATGGATTCCAACCAACATAGATATACCAAGATTCAACAGTTTCAACAACAAATATTTGTTACAAAGTCTAAAAAGAAAGATCAACAAACCAGGAAAAAAAAACATTTGTTACAAAGTTCAGGTCTACAACAAACAGAAAAAAAAACATTTGTTACAAACATTTGTTAAAACAGAGGCTAGCTCTTTATATGACTGGTACATACATACATAGCCAGTGCAGCTTGGCTAATACAACTAGCTTTTCTTGGCAGGCTGCACATGGTTTCTTTTCTTATATATGTCCATGCCATAGATAGATTATAAAGCTCAATCAATTCATAGTTCCTATTAAGAGCAACATTTGACTACCTGAGGCTTCAAATGTAAGGATGAATGAATCAGCAGTTAGAGACACATAAAGTGCGTGTTAGAGTTACCTGAAATGACCCCTGGAGCTTTCGGATCTTGAGTCGAGACTATCACTTTCAGATGAAGAAACTACATACATAAGCATAAATCCAATCAAATTACGAGCTAAGAATCCATATGTTGAAATTTTGGTGTTGATGTTTTGAAATTTTCAGAGACTATCACTTTCAGAAAGAAGGATTACCGGAAAGAAGTTTGAAATTTTGGTGTTGATGTTGAAATTTGGTGTTGAAATCATCGAAAATGAACTCTAATTGTGCATATGAGTACGATACAGAGGTAAAAGGGGAAAAGTGAGTGTACAAATTGATCGGTGCAATCGTAGCAATTATACCTGTACTTTACTGGTTTGAATCGGTCGGAGAGTACCCCGGAAAATGGAAGTGAGGCGGCGGCGGCCTCGACGGTGAGAGTAGCGACGGAGGGAAAGGCACGGAGAAGGGCAGAGATGAAATTTTGGTCCCCTGGCGTGCAGGTCTAGGGTTGGGTGGGAGAGTTTGAAATTTTGGGAGATTGAAATTTTGGGAGAATTGGGTGGGAGACTTGGAGAGAGGCGTTTATTTTATATATTTTTCTTAAATTTTAGTTTTTATCCAAATAAAATTGTAATTTTAATTTTCAGTTTTGCAATATGTTTTTATTTTTTCTTAAATATGTTTTAATTTTATTTTTTTTATCAAAAAAAATTATATTGTTAATTAAGTTTAACAAAAACCATCAATAAAAACATAGGCAAAATAGAACCGTCCTTGACGGGATGAGTTATAGTTTGTTTCTTTTATCAGATGGTCGATAAACCGTCTGTATATTAATAAATTTTCCGACGGTTTTCCGACGACCCATTTAAATTAAATAAAAAATAAAATAAAAAGAACCTACAGTCGGTAAACCTAGGGGTGGCAAAAATTGACCCAACCCGCCAACCCAACCCGAACCCAACCCAATAGTAGCAGGTTGGATTGAGAATTTCAACCCATTTAAGTTAAATGGGTCAACCCATCTAACCCATTTATTAATTGGGTTTGGGTTGGGTTGAATTTTTCGACCTGTTTTCAACCTGATTTCGACCCATTTACAACCTGATTTCAACCCATTTACAACCAGTTACTAACCCATTTACAACCTCTTTCTAACTCATTTATAATATTACCTAATAATTTTTTTAGTTATTAATAAATATAATATAATTTCAATATTAAAATTTGAAAGTTAAAGTTGAAACCCTAAATCACTAAAGGAAATAGGCGCCGCTTTCTTCCTCATTTCCTCTCGAGTCTCCTCCCTCTTCGGCTCTGTACTGTTCACGCTTCACGGCGGTCGGCGACCCTTTTGGAACTATGATTTATTTAACTTTGTGGCTGTGGGAAACTTTAAATTATTTATTTTACTTTTTGGTTGTGTTTTATTAAATTTCGAACAATTTATTTGACTTTGTCGTTGTGTATTTGTCGTGGAATGAAGTAGTTTAAACATTTTTATTTCATTTACAATTTTAAATTTAAATGGGTCAACCCAGGTTCAACCCATTTATTTAACAGGTTGAGTTGATATAGTCATAAACAGATCAACCCGCTACCAACCCATCAACCCAACAGGTTGGGTTGGGTTGAAAATCTCAACCCATTTAATTAAACAGGTTGGGTTGGGTTGAGATTTTCAACCCAATTAATAAATAGGTTGAACCCGAACCCAACCCAACCTGACCTATTTACACCCCTAGGTAAACCGTCGGTATATTAATAAATTTTCCGACGGTTTTCCGACGACCCATTTAAATTAAATAAAAAATAAAATAAAAGGAACCTACAGTCGGTAAACCGTCGGTATATTAATAAATTTTCCGACGACCCATTTAAATTAAATAAAAAATAAAATAAAAAGAACCTACAGTCGGTAAACCGTCAGTATATTAATAAAATTTCCAATGGTTTTCCGACGACCCATTTAAATTAAATAAAAAATAAAATAAAAAGAACCTACAGTCGGTAAACCGTCGGTATATTAATAAATTTTCCGACGGTTTTCCGACGACTCATTTAAATTAAATAAAAAATAAACTAAAAAACCTACCGTCGGTATATCACTAATTTTTCTGACGGTTTACCGACGACTTATTAAAAATAGATATAAAATGAAATGAAAAGACGCATCGTCGGTAAGCCGTCGGTATATCACTAATCTTTCCGACGGTTTACCGACGACTAATTAAAAATAAATAAAAAATAGAATTAAAAAACCTACCGTCGGTAAGCCGTCGGTATATCACTAATCTTTCCGACGGTTTACCGACGACTTATTAAAAATAAATAAAAAATAGAATTAAAGAAGATATTGTCGATGAACCGTCGGTTTACCGTCGGTAAATACCGACTGCCCTTGCCGTCGGTAATTGCCGTCGGTATTTCAAAGTTTTCTAGTAGTAATTTTATGCATTTGAACCACATTTACTGTAACACCCTCGAATTTGGAAAGAACAACTAATTTAAAATTTTCAAATATACATCAAATAAGGATAAAATCGATTCTATTAATCATCACTTGAGTCACCTCAATTAGAATTCTAGATTAACCTTCAACAAATAATAGGTCAAGTTTTGTATAAAGACTAATCAAAGTCGGGTGTTACTAAAACCCAACAACAGTTGTTATCTCCAAGAGCACGGAAGGCTTCACCAAGCTACTCCCTCTCGTGCATAGGACTAGCACTCATCTCACCACAAAGTCACTAGCAACAATCCTCAACCAAACCTGATACACATGCCGACAAATAAAAAGGTTAGGCTAACACCTAGTGAGTTCAAGAGTTTCCAACATGAACAAATATCTTTGTTAAAAGGAAAGAATGCATTTTAAATCATAATCTTTCAAAATGATTTACTTTCAATATTATACGACTCGTTTTCCAATAACACACACCTTTAAAGACATGTATCCCAACATAGACATTGCTTTGTAAAGCAACTTCAACCCCAAACTCACCAAAAACGTGAATAGTAAGTAAACTCCTAATTATTTATAAAAATGCGGAATAAACTTTAATTCCCGAAACACCCCAAACATGGGCGGACATAATACTCAACCCATAAATCTTGAGTAAACAAATTCATATATGCAAAACGTCACCGAAAACATGGATAATAAAATAATACAATTTAACACCCAAATAACACCTTCCGGTGACGGGGGAGACCCGATTCCATTGTACGTGGCGAAACATAAAGTTAAGCCACATAGCCATGTTGTCGAACTACACCTCAGATCGTGACTGTATTGCCTGCTCTGTCGAGCTACACCTCTAGTCGGGCTTTATTTCAAGTCCCAAAAATACAGTATCCCCCATTGCCTTCTTTGTCGAGCTGCACCTCAAGGATACACGATCTTATTGCCTGTTCGGTCTCTAGTGGAGTTTCATCCTCGGCGTACCAATTCGACCCCTAGTGCCTACTCCCTAGCCTTCAAGATAGGAGACACAACTTCTTACTTGATAACTCATTATGTCTAACCCTCGTGCACAAGAATTACAACATCAAATTACAAAACCCATGGTCCCGAAGTACAACCTATAAAGGTTCCTCTCCGTAAAACGACCGGGACAACAACAATGCCAACACATCATAATTCCCAAGGTGAGAATATCAATACTCCCCACTCTTAATTATGACTGACTTACATGTTTATGGATCCAAAGCATTACAGTCTAAAATACATGACTCCAAATGAATGACACATGCACTCAAAACATGTATTCTCCAATATAAAGTGCGATAAATGCAACTCATCCCCAAAGCTCCCCTTAAGTTTTTAAAACCGGATGAATGTCCCTAAGACCCGACAAAGACGAAAACCGAGCCATAAGCTCAACCAATCAAATGACCATATGCTAAAATCCACAAAACGAAATAAAATGCAATCGACCAACGTTTATGCAAACACATGCTCCAAAATACATGAATAACACCAACACAATTTAGATTGGGACAAATCATTTTCCAAATGAGTCTATACCATTTATTCTTTCAAAAACGTCCCATAACACAAAATCAATCATTTCTCCAAAACACACACTAAATGTACATTTATATTCAAAATATCTACTTCCACAAAATAACTAATTAAAACACAAATACTTGTGATTTATTTGTCAAAATGCCCAAAATCCCCACTGTGGATGTTTTACAAAGTTTATAAAGTTAAACACTTCAAATAATCCAAAATCATCAAATAACTTAGCAGTTGATAATTTCATGTAAAACATATAAACATTTAGAATTTGACATTTTGGCATGTACACGATTTTCACAAATCAACTTGAACTCACCTTGCTAGATTTAGGCCAAATCTAGATTTTACCCCAACTTGAGCTTACTCGGAGAAACTTGAATCCACAAGCAAAACTTTCAAAAACCTGGATCCACAAGTTCCAAACATAAATATTCATATCCAACCACAAGGAATCGTTCCCCAAACATTAAACATGAAGATCTCAACTTATACCGAAACCCTAACTTCCATAATTGAAGAAAATAGAGGTTTACCTTAATCATAACTTGAATCCACCAATCAAGAAACCACTAGGTCACCAAAATAAGCCATAGACTCCCAAACTTCAAAATGAATAGAAGGGTTAGGCGAAAACCCTAGAAAATTGGTGGAGATGATGAAGAAGATGAAGATATCTTAGCTCTAGCTTCCAAACCTTGATAGATGATGAAGAATCACTTGAAACACTCTAGATTTGGTACCTTGTGTAACACCCGGAAATTTGCAATGTAAGTTTCCGTGCTTCTTTAGTCTCCTAATCTCCTTTTTATCTAATTTTATGGTTAGGTTATTTATTCCTTTCGAGCCCCTAGCTGACCCATGCGAAGAGCTTGAGTTCTGGAGTGTTTTTGGGTTTAGTACCATCTCCGCGAGAGTGACAGGTGTCACTTTCGCTTGTCACTATCGCCGCTCTACATGGAGAACCCGCGGTACGTTTTCCGTGGAAGTGCCCCGCGGAAGTGACACCTTGTCACTTTCGCTGGCACTCTCGCCGGCGGAGGTCAGATCGATTAAAAACAGGATTTTGGCTCATTTACTCTCATGACTTCTTTTATTTCATATAACTCTCTCTCCACTCTCTCCCTTTTTCCTAAAAGCGAACCTAGAGTTTGGTTAGAGCATTAAAATCTCATTTATTGCAAGGGATTGTTTCCACCAACCAAGTTTGAAGAATCAAGAGCTCATCTCCTTCACCCACTACTTGTCATCTCCTTCAAGGGTTCAACTAGAAATTACTAGGGTTTGGAATATACCCATTGTGAGTTCATACTTCTCTTTTACTAAACTTTATACACATCAAAACTTGCATCTTTACCTTCTAAACATCTCCTTGCTTAACATTTTCATTATTTGACGAGTTTTGACCTAAATTGGTATCTTGGAGATTTTTAGGGTTTCTTACCATTTTGTAAAATAAAGAAATATTTCATGTCTTGGAACTATAAATATGAATGTTTTCATGTTTCAATGTGTAAATGTTCAACCTATGGCTTTTTAGTCAAGATTATGTTTTAAGCATATTATGGGTATTTGGGTGAAAGTGTTATTTTGTAAAAAAGGAATAAATGGTTAAATCTTGGGGAAATCGATATATCATTAAAATGGTTTTTACACTTGAAAGGTTTACTTGGTATGGAAACACCTTTGGAAATGGAAAGATAGCCTTATGAGTTATGTTTGGGCTTTGTATTCTTATCAACAGTTAACCATAAAATGTGATTTGGGAAAAATAATGATGTTATGAACTATATGTTTGATTATAGTTGGTCACAAGTGTATTGTGACGAGTCTAGACTATTACTATTGGATCCATAGGTATTTAGTTGACTTATTATTTAGGGGTAACACCCGTATGTAGCTAGTTAAGACATTGGACCTTAGAGGGCAACTTGGTACGGTTATGTGGGACCGGTTACTAGCTGTGGGTCGGAAATGTAAATCCTAGTGAATGAGTATGACTAGGATCATTGGGTGTCATCCCCCCACATCTTTATTTGAGTCGGCGTGTTCACGGCCTTGATCCTAGTATGGTGAGCTCAAAACTCGGAGAGTGACTTACTTTGTGTTTCGCCACAATCCTTGGAATTCGGGCTTACACCCGTCAACGCAAGATGAAGTCTGGACCGGAAGGTCACTATGTGCTTACCAAACTTTTTACAAGGATGTTGTTGAAAACAGTTTATTTGTATTGCAACTAATTCTTTTGTTGTCTTTCATATAAACTGTATGTTCTCACTAGGCTATAAGCCTAACACTTTTTCTCAAATAATGTGTATAACAGGTTCCCTTAGCGGTGGGCCGTCAAGGGGTTGAGAGAAGAGCGTGGTCTCTCGAGGGCATTTTTGTTGAATGACAGAACTTTTGGAAGCTTTAGCATTGGAACAATTATTCATTTTGGTATTGGGTTGACAACCAATGTAATCTAGCTAGATGTAGTTTAGATTAGTTTGTTGTCGTTTCCCCTTACATTATTACAGGTTTTGTAAATGCTCACACTTTGCCCATTTTGGGTGGTTTGCCCTATTTATAAACGTTATATTGCCGAATTTTAAATTTTCGAAATTTCCCGAATTTTAGGGCGTTACAAGTTGGTATCAGAGCTCTAGTTTAAGTGAACTAGGCATGAATGTAAGATGTCTAGACTTAGACTGAGTAGTTTAGGCAATGATCTGTGAGTTAGGTAGAATTTCTAAGAAGGGTTAGTCTTAGAGTCGACGGAAGTTATGTTCATCAAACGTTGTGATGATGGTAGCAAGAACCCTTATGTGTTATATGTTCATAATCTCACTTAGCTAATGTTATTATGAGGATATTTTACGTGAGTGTGCTTGGCTTGCTAATGTTATGACATTTGGTAGATGTAGTAGTACGTTTCTTTCGTGTGCAATTCCGTTAACCTCTTTCTTACTCTTTCTCGTGCGTGTGTGGCAGCCATTATTCTAGTATGGTGAACACTCATAGTCAACCGTTAGTTGATGGGGATTTGCGTGAAGATAGCTCGCCTGAGCGGAACCCGATGATTAGGGTGGCGACCGTCATCCCTCCGGGTATGCCACCTATATTCACGGGTGAGGTGGAGCAAGTGCCGAGAGTGGAGTTGGCATCCACAAACCCAGTGGTTCAAGAGGCGAACCCTCAAACTGACATGATGGCCAGCATCATGCAAATGGTATCGATGGCAATGGAAAAGCAGCAAGAAGCGTTCATGAAGATGTTAGAGGATCGCGATGCCAGCCTCAAGAGGAATGAGGCGGTTGCTGAGAACGTTGTGGTTGGTTCTGGTGGCACCGGTCCGGGTATTCGAACGGAGGAGCACAGAGTTGTGGGTGCTCAGAAAAGTGGAAGAAGTTGTTCATACAAATCCTTTCCGGGATGCGGGCCGCCAGAGTTCTCTGGTTCTGACGACCCAATTTTATGCGTAAAGTGGATTAGAGCTGTGGAGAAAGCTTTTTGTGTGTACCAATAAGCAATCATTCAATCAAGTAAACATATATTCAACACAATAAAGCAAACCTGATGTTGATTAACCAAACGATTCAACAGGTTACAAGCTTGAAATCGAATTCTCTCTATCTGCTTCTCTCTGTACGGCGCACCACCACACCAAGCAGCCTCTCTCTAATAATAAAATTCTCAATTAAGATCTCTAACCTCTCTAAACTAATTAGCATAAACGAAGCTAATTTATACTAAGGCCTTATTAGCCTAATGGGCTTGGCTTGGCTTGGGCTCAACAACTAAAACAATTAACTAATTTAAACAATAAAGACTAATAAAGAAAATACGTAAACACACTTTGACTATTTATTACAAAAGGACCCTAGACTATTTGTTGAGACGACTTTATCAGCTTTAACTTCAGTCTTCCATCTTCAGATAATTATGATCTTGAATCTAATAAATATGTGCTTTAACACTTTTGGCTCCTCGGAATGTGGAGACGATCAGAGAGTGCGGTTTGGCACCCAGCTGTTGAGAGATTCGGCGCTCACCTGGTGGAATGTTACTCAATCCACTCTCTCTCCTACTTTATTGGCTCAGTTGTCTTGGGTCGAGTTTAAAAGGAAGCTTATGGAAGAGTTCTGTAGCGAGAGATCTATAGACCTCATCGAAAAGGAGTTTCGGTCTCTAGTGAAGGGGAACTTGACGGTGAGGGAGTACACCCGTCAATTTATGGAGAAGCTTGATTTGGTGGGGCACGTGGCCCCAACGGAAAAAGAGAAGATAAAGGCCTACCTCAATGGCCTACCGGCGGACATGTTGTCCATGGTCCACAACTCCAAAGCTTCCAATCTTCGCGAGACGATTGAGGAAGCTCAATTCATGGAAGAAATCTTTGCGAGAAGCAAGGCGGAGAAACCAGTAGTGGTTGGGGACAAGAGAAAATGGGAGAGCAACTTTGCACCTCTTAGGAGGAATCAACCTTTTTTTGGGAATAGGGGTTTCAACAACCGACAGGAGGCATGGTGGTGCCAAAGATGTAAGAGCAAGCATTTCGGCAACTGTAATTCCAATTCCATATCTTGTGCCAAATGCGGTAAGACCGGTCATCTGGTTAAATATTGCCCGATCAAGGGAATTGTTTGCTTCGAGTGTAAGATGTCGGGGCATTTTCGAAAAGATTGTCCAAAGTGGAAGGCGGGGAGTGCCCCGGAGAAGAGAGAGAACCCTCCCCGAGTTCCTGACCAAGCTTTCCAGATGACGGCCGAAGAGGCCAAGGCATCCGTCGATGTAGTATCGGGTACGTTTCTCCTAAACTCCGTACCTGCTAGTGTGCTATTTGATTCGGGTGCCAGCTTCTCTTTCATATCTGTTGCGTTTCATGAAAAACTTGCCATGCCCACTAATAGTCTAGAGAATGCTTTAGTAGTAGAGATAGCTAATGGTGAACAAGTGTTAATCTGTGATGTCTTGAAGGATTGTACCCTTAGCATTGAAGGAAAGAAGTTCCTAATCAACTTGATGCCAATGGTCATTGGTGGATTCGACGTGGTGGTCGGTATGGATTGGTTGGCGGACAATCATGCCGAAATCTTATGCTCCAAGAAACTAATCCGACTCCCTATATCGGATGGTGACATAGTGGTAGTTTATGGCAAGAGAAGGAAATGTGATGTAGCGGTTATCACCATGGCTAAAGCGCGGAAGTGTTTGGTGAAAGGATGTCTGTCCTTTCTAGCTTATGTGATAGACGCAAAACTCGAAAAGAAGAAGATCGAGGACGTGAGGGTGGTGCGTGAATTCTCCGATGTCTTTCCGGATGATTTTCCTGGTTTGCCACCTGATCGTCAAGTGGAGTTCCAGATTGATCTTATACCGGGGGCGGCTCCAATTGCGCGAGATCCTTACCGGTTGGCGCCATCGGAGATGCAAGAAATTATGGCACAACTTCAAGAACTCCTAGAGAAGGGATTTATAAGACCGAGTTCGTCGCCTTGGGGAGCTCCGGTCTTGTTTGTCAAGAAGAAAGATGGCACGATGAGAATGTGCATCGACTATCGTGAGTTAAACAAGGCTACGGTGAAGAATAAGTATCCACTTCCGAGGATCGATGACTTGTTCGACCAACTTCAAGGAGCGAGTTGTTTCTCGAAGATCGATTTGCGCTCGGGGTATCATCAAGTGAAGGTGAGAGAAGAAGATGTTCCGAAGATGGCTTTTAGAACGCGTTACGGCCATTACGAATTCCTTGTGATGTCGTTTGTTCTAACTAACGCACCGACGGTGTTTATGGATCTAATGAATAGAGTGTGTCGACTATTCCTTGACAATTCGGTCATTGTATTCATTGACGACATACTCGTGTACTCCAACAGTGAGTCAGAACATGAGCAATACCTACGTGAAGTCCTAGAAGTGTTGAGAAAAGAAAGATTGTATGCCAAGTTTTCCAAGTGAGACTTTTGGCTTAAAGAGGTTCAATTCTTGGGTCACGTTGTCACTCGAGACGGAGTGAAGGTGGACCCCTTCAAGATTGAAGCAATGATAAATTGGGAGCCTCCCAAGAGTCCATCAGAAATCCAAAGCTTCTTGGGTTTGGCGGGCTACTATCGTAGATTCATACAAGACTTCTCCAAAATCGCTTCTTCCTTGACGACTTTGACGAGGAAGAATGTGAAGTTTGTTTGGACCGAGATGCAAGAGAAGGTGTTCCGGACTTTGCAAAAGAAGTTGTGTGAAGCTCCAATCTTGTCTCTACCCGAAGGATCGAAGGACTTCGTAGTTTATAGCGACGCTTCGAAGATGGGTTTGGGTTGTGTGTTGATGCAAAGAGGCAAAGTAATTGCTTACGCCTCGAGACAACTCAAGATTCACGAAAAGAACTACCTTACGCATGATCTAGAGTTGGCGGCGGTGGTGTTCGCTTTGAAGCTTTGGCGACACTATCTCTATGGCACCAAGTGTACTCTGTACACAGATCATAAGAGTTTGAAGTACGTCTTTGATCAAAAAGATTTGAATATGAGGCAAAGGCGGTGGCTCGAGTTACTCAAAGACTATGATTGTGAGTTTCTTTACCATCCCGGTAAGGCAAATGTGGTGGCCGATGCTTTGAGTCGGAAGGACTATAGTGGAAGCATTCGGGATACCCTCTCGAGAATCGAGCTCGTGTCGAGTCTCATTGAGAAAATCCGGACATCTCAAGTGGAAGCTTTGTTGGAAGAAAACCTCAAGGAAGAAGTTATGACGAAACAACGTTTGGTCTTAACGGAAGATAGCCGTGGAGTAAAATTGTTCAACGGTCGTGTGTGGGTGCCCAAGGTTGGTGGCAATCGGGAACTTCTTCTTGAGGATGCTCACAAGTCCAAATATTCGATTCATCCGGGTAGTACAAAGATGTACCGGGACTTGAAGTTACATTACTGGTGGCCAGTGATGAAGCTAGACGTGGCACGTTATGTAGAGCGTTGTGTGACATGTTTGCAAGTGAAGGTCGAGCATCAGCGACCGTACGGGAGTCTTCAATCCTTGAAGATCCCCGAGTGGAAATGGGAGCATATTACCATGGACTTCGTGACTAAGTTGCCCAAGACTCTTCAAGGTCACGATACCATATGGGTAATAGTTGACCGGTTGACCAAGAGCGCTCATTTCTTGGCCATGCGTGAGACACTACCAATGGACAAGTGAGCGAAGTTGTACATCGATGAGGTGGTTTCGAGGCATGGAGTACCCGTGTCTATTGTTTCAGATCGTGACAGTCGGTTCACTTCCAATTTTTGGGATGGCTTACAGAAGGAGCTTGGTACGCGCGTGAAGTTGAGTACGGCATACCACCCTCAAACCGACGGTCAAAGCGAGAGAACGATCCAAACGCTAGAAGACATGTTAAGGTCTTGCGTTATCGACTTCGGGGGTAGTTGGGACTCTCACCTACCTTTGGTGGAGTTTTCTTATAACAATAGCTACCACTCGAATATCGGAATGGCTCCGTTCGAAGCCTTGTACGGGCGGAAGTGTAGAACTCCCGTATGTTGGCTTGAGGCGGGAGAGAAGCACTTTGCTGGACCGGAAATCGTACAAGAGACGGCCGATAAGGTCAAAGGCATTCGGGATAGATTGAAAGGGGCTCAAGATCGGCAAAAGAGCTATGCCGATAAGAAGAGACACCCGATTGAATTCCAAGTAGGCGATCGTGTGATGCTAAAGGTGTCGCCTTGGAAGGGCATTATTCGGTTCGAAAAATGTGGGAAGTTGAGTCCCCGTTTCCTTGGACCATTTAAAGTGCTTAAGTGTATGGGCTTACAGGCTTATCAGTTAGAACTTCCTCCAGAAATGATCGGGATCCACAACACATTTCATATTTGTTATCTTCGGAAATGTTTGGCAGAAGAGGAAAGTGTTATCCGTCTTTCCGAGATTAGAGTGGACGAGGGTAACCGTTGTGTTGAAGAACCCGAAGCCATTCTGGAGAGAAAGTCAAAGAGACTTCACCACAAAGAAGTCACTATGGTCAAGGTGCAATGGAAGCATCATCGCGGTGCCAACGTGACGTGGGAAGCCGAGGAGGATTTGAAGCGAAGATACCCTCACTTGTTCGAGTAGTTGGGATTTCGGGGACGAAATCATTTCCAAGTTGAGGAGGATTGTAACACCCGGAAATTTGCAATGTAAGTTTTCGTGCTTCTTTAGTCTCCTAATCGCCTTTTTATCTAATTTTATGGTTAGGTTATTTATTCCTTTCGAGCCCCTAGCTGAACCATGCGAAGAGCTTGAGTTCTGGAGTGTTTTTGGGTTCGGTACCATCTCCGCGAGAGTGACAGGTGTCACTTTCGCTTGTCACTATCGCCGCGCTACATGGAGAACCCGCGGTACGGTTTCCGCGGAAGTTCCCCGCGGAAGTGACACCTTGTCACTTTCGCTGGCACTATCGCCGGCGGAGGTCAGATCGATTAAAAACGGGATTTTGGCTCATTTACTCTCATGACTTCTTTTATTTCATATAACTCTCTCTCAACTCTCTCCCTTTTTCCTAAAACCGAACCTAGGGTTTGGTTAGAGCATTCAAGTCTCATTTATTTCAAGGGATTGTTTCCACCAACCAAGTTTGAAGAATCAAGAGCTCATCTCCTTCACCCTCTACTTGTCATCTCCTTCAAGGGTTCAACTACAAATTACTAGGGCTTGGAATATACCCATTGTGAGTTCATACTTCTCTTTTACTAAACTTTATACACATCAAAACTTGCATCTTTACCTTCTAAACATCTCCTTGCTTAACATTTTCATTATTTGATGAGTTTTGACCTAAATTGGTATCTTGGAGATTTTTAGGGTTTCTTACCATTTTGTAAAATAAAGAAATATTTCATGTCTTGGAACTATAATATGAATGTTTTCATGTTTCAATGTGTAAATGTTCAACCTATGGCTTTTTAGTCAAGATTATGTTTTAAGCATATTATGGGTATTTGGGTGAAAGTGTTATTTTGTAAAAAAGGAATAAATGGTTAAATCTTGGGGAAATCCATATATCATTAAAATGGTTTTTACACTTGAAAGGTTTACTTGGTATGGAAACACCTTTGGAAATGGAAAGATAGCCTTATGAGTTATGTTTGGGCTTTGTATTCTTATCAGCAGTCAACCATAAAATGTGATTTGGGAAAAATAATGATGTTATGAACTATATGTTTGATTATAGTTGGTCATAAGTGTATTGTGATGAGTCTAGACTATTACTATTGGATCCATAGGTATTTAGTTGACTTATTATTTAGGGGTAACTCCCGTATGTAGCTAGTTGAGACATTGGACCTTAGAGGGCAACTTGGTACGGTTATGTGGGACCGGTTACTAGCTGTGGGTCGTAAATGTAAATCCTAGTGAATGAGTATGACTAGGATCATTGGGTGCCATCCCCCCACATCTTTATTTGAGTTGTCGTGTTCACGGCCTTGATTCTAGTATGGTGAGCTCAAAACTCGGAGAGTGGCTTACTTTGTGTTTCGCCACAATCCTTGGAATTCGGGCTTACACCCGTCATCGCAAGATGAAGTCTGGACCGGAAGGTCACTATGTCAAGATCGAAAAATTCTAATGAAGAATTTAATTAACACACTCAGAAACAATGTTAAAGAAGTTGCGGAAAAAACACTTTAACACTCAATCAATGAAACAGTACTTGAATGCAAATCACAAGTTATATTGATTAAACTTAATGATTACAAACAAAACCTCAATCTGTTGAACAGGCTCAACAGACGTTCTGAACTTCTCTAAAGAAAGGATTTCAAAGAATCTTGAGGTTAATTCTCTATGAACGTATGAACTTCTATCAAATCTCTCCTAAACTATGCCTTCTATACAATATATATACAAGACAGATTACAAGATAATTATAAAAGAAAAATTAATCTTCATGATCCAGTCCATAATTATCTTCAAATCTCCTTGACTTTCGCATCATTCCATCATTATCTTCTCAGCAGCTTTAATCTTCATAAGTAGTAGTAACTCAACAGTATTAACCATCTTGCAGTACTAACATGCTAGCAGTACTATCCATGTTAGCAGTATTATCTTCTTCCAGTCTAGCAGTATTAATCTCACCAGCAATAGTAATATTGAACTAGCAGTATTAATTACACAAGAAGTAGTATCTGGCAGTATTAATCATCCTTAGCTCATTTCAGACCCAACAATCTCCCGCTAACTTAACTTTTCAGATTGAGGAGTTAAGTTCTTCAAAATTTGGTCTTCAAGATACTTTCAAAACTTAAGCTCAATTCCCAAGATTAGGATCCAAACCTAAGCTTTGATTGATGATTCTTCTGACTACTATCTTGGCCATTTCAGAACCCTTTGAACATACCAGCTTAGCATTCAACATACCTTGTAATTTGGCTTTGCTGTGATCATAAATTTTATCCACCAGGTAGTACTCATGATAAGATCTGTCAATAGTGATGACATAGACTCCACACCTTTCAAATAGCATCCAATTGTCTATTCTTTGGAATTTATTCTCCAGATGCAGATCTCTGACAACATGTTGAACTTTGCTAGGATCAAACATCATGCATAAGTACTCCATGGCTAATCTTATTAAGCTCATTCCTGCTCCTGTCAAATCCTTTTCATACAAGCTCATTCCAACCTTGAACATTTCTTCTAAGTCAGATCTGGAACAACTTCTGATGATTTTACCCCAAGTAGAGTACACCTCATACTTGTCTCCCATCCTTTTAATCCTGAAGTATTTCTTCCTTTGATCTTCCAGGATATCCCAATGGATAATTTCAGGGGCTTGGACTGATATTGGGTCAGCTTTTACAGGTTCACTATCAGTCACTGTCATATACAAACCAACATGTACCTCAGATTGTTCTGCACCTTGTTGACTTGATTGTTCTTCAGGGGTTGCAACAACAGGTTCAGCTTCTTTTTGCACTTCTTCAATCCTTGGCCTTTTGGTCTGTTTCTTTGAAGCTATGGTTTTCAATCTTTTGACAGCTTTGATTGTTTGATAAAGAGTTTCTTCTTTCTGTTCTTATTCCACTTCTTTTATAGGAGTGGTTTCTTCACTCTCAGGAAAAGGTTGTTGGATATGCAGATCATCCCTTTCTTTCATTTTCCTTTCAACCTCAACCCTTTGAGAAAAGTCTCCTTGTAGCTTGGTCATTTCCTTCTTGTAAAGCTCTTCAATTCTGCCATAAGACATACCAGTGAACATGCCTTCTTTAACACCAACTGATCCTTTTAGAAAGTTGATCATTTTCCTCCTTTCTTGGTTGGCAACAAGAGTCTTTGAAGGTTGTCTTTTCTTTGTCTGTGCTGCCTGCCTTGGCATAGATGCTTTTGCTTGGACTTTCTTGGCTTCAGCTGCAGCCCTCAAACTCCTTTGGTACTCCTCATTGAGCTTTTTAGACAGATCTAAAGCAATTTGCCTATCTTTGGCAGTTTGAGACTCTTCTTCTGCTTCTATTTCAGCTTGCAGCTGTTTGGCTACCTCTTCATCTAGAGCTACTTGAACTGACTTCTTTGTTTTCTTCAGAGGTCCCACTACCTTTTCTTTTCCTTTTCTCTTTACCTCGGCATCACTTATTTCTTTTCTCTTCTTTTCAAATCCTCCTTCTTTGATTTCCACTCCCTTGGCCTTTTGAGTAGCCATGGGAGTGTTTGTTTTTGCCTTTACCAGTGTTTCAGCAATCTCTATCTCTTCAACTGTCAGCCCTGTTTCTGCTGCTACTTTTTCAGTTTCTACTGCAGCTTCAGTTTCTGCTTCTACTTCAGTTACTGCTGCTAAGCCTATTTCTCCTGCTACCTTAAAGGTTTCTGCTGCTACCTCTGTTTCTGCTTCTCTGCTAATTTCTGCTTCTGCACCCATCTCCCCCTCAAATTTATATTCCATCCCATCATTACTTTGTTTTGCAGTTTCAGCTTCAGTCTCCCCCTTTTTGGAAGTATCATGATCAATGCTCCTCTTCTTTAGCACAAATTTGGTTTTCTTCTTCTTGTGCACTAACTTTAGAACCATTTTCTTGAGGTTGCGAATACACTCTTCTGAGATGGTCAGGGGTTTATCACACACCCTTGTTTTGATGACCTGAGTGCCATCTTCAGTGTGGATGGTAGCATTTGCCCAAAATTGTCGCAACTGTTCCACATAGATTGTGGGATGAACAGATAATGCGTATGCGACGTGGGAGGCTTTGAGAAAATCCACAATCGGATGAAACCCCTCTACTTACTTAGGTTTCTGTAGCATTACCAACTCGTTGTGATCATCCACAAACACGAGACCTGCCATTAGTTCTTAAGTCGATTGAGCACTAGGGTGTAATCACTGGAACGCAAGAGTTAGAACGAGAGAAGATGAATAAGAAAAAGAAATTCAAAGAGCCGTTTGATATATTGGCGGGCATGAAGGGTATTTATAGGGTACTGGTTTCAGTTAAGAGCAGTAGTAAATACCCTAGCAGCATTAACACAAACCCGCAGTATTAATTTACATTAGCAGTAGTAACACTTACCAGTAGTATTAACATAGGCTAGCAGTAGTAACACATACCAGCAGTATTAACACAGGCTAGCAGTATTAACTCTTTTGGCAGTAGAAACAAGACAAGCAGTAGTAACATTGCACTGGCAGTATAAACCGCCTAGCAGTAGTAACCATACTTAATCCTATTTGACCTGTCAGCATTTGTGCAAGAAGTATTAAATGACCCAGAAGTACTAACTACCTTTATTTCAAAGCAACCTGAAACACTTAAAGACAGAGGATTAAAAGCACCATAATCCATACATTATGAGAAACTACACAGGGAAGAATCTATACAGGTACATGAGACAAAAGATAATAGGCTTATTCAGAGTTTATCATGCCCACACTTGTGACCAAAAATGTGAATCTACCCACATCAAAAGATTTAGTGAATAGATCAGCAAATTGGTTACTTGTATGGACTTTCACAACCTGAATTAGCTTCTTTTCATTACAGTCTCTGATAAAATGGTACCTGGTTTCTATATGCTTTGTTTTGGAGTGCTTGACTGGATTATTAACAATGCTAATAGCACTGTTATTGTCTATGAAGATCGGAGTGTGAAGAAAAGTCATACCATAGTCCAACATTTGATTCTGAATCCAGAGTACTTGTGAACAGCAGCTTGCAGCAGCTATATACTCTGCTTCTGTTGTAGAGGTAGACACTGTGGTTTGTTTCTTGCACTGCCATGACACTAGTCTTGCACCCAAAAACTGACATCCCCCTGAAGTTGACTTTCTATCCAAATTTGCACCACCCAAGTCACTGTCTGAATAAGCAAGTAGGTCAAATGGTGAGTCATGAGGATACCAAAGACCTAATCTAGGTTGGCCTTTGAGATATCTGAATATCCTCTTGACTGCTTGAAAGTGTGACTGCTTAGGCCTTACTTGAAATCTTGCACACACACAAACAGGAAACATGATATTTGGTCTTGAAGCAGTGAGATACATGAGGGAGCCAATCATGGATCTATAGTGATGAACATCCACATCCTCCCCCTCAAGATCTGCAGTGATCTGTTTGTGTGTCACCATGGGTGTGCTTGCAGGCTTTGAATCTGAGAATCCAAACTTAGAAAGAATGTCCTGCACATACTTGGATTGGCTTATAAATATCCCATCTTTCTTCTGCTTGACCTGTAGCCCAAGGAAAAAAGTAAGTTCCCTCATAGAACTCATCTTGAATCTCTTGTGCATCAATTCTTCAAAATCTCTGCACATTTGATCATTTGTGGATCCAAAGATAATATCATCCACATAGATTTGCACTATAAGGATGTCCTTCTTCTTCCTCTGAATGAACAGAGTCTTGTCTATGATTCCTCTTTGAAAACCATTTTCCAAGAGATAGGTAGACAAAGTGTCATACCATGCCCTTGGTGCTTGATGTAGCCCATAGAGTGCCTTCTTCAATTTGTATACTCTGTCAGGATAATTTGGATTCTCAAACCCTAGAGGCTGACAGACATACACTTCTTCTTCAATTCTCCCATACAGGAAAACACTCTTTACATCCCTCTGGTAGACCCTGAACTTCATGAAAGAAGCATAGGCTAAAAATAGCATGATTTCCTCAATCCTGGCCACTGGTGCAAATACCTCTTCATAATCAATTCCCTCTTCTTGAGTATACCCTTGTGCCACTAATCTGGCCTTGTTCTTTATTACTATTCCTCTCTCATCTTTCTTGTTCCTGAAGATCCATTTAGTGCCTATAGCTTTGTGTCCTTTTGGAAGGTCAACCAAATCCCATACATCCTGCAGCACAAACTGCAGTAGCTCCTCTTGCATTGCTTCTATCCATCTTGGATCCTTCATTGCATCATATGCCTTTTTGGGTTCAACCTGTGATAGAAATCAAGAAAGTAAACCTTATTGTATATCTTTCAATCCTCCCAACTTACTTTGATTCCTTGTGATTATAGGTGAATTGATGTCACCAATCACCAATTTAGGAGGATGATTTTTCTGAACTCTTGTTTGATGAACAACCTCTTCATTAATATCTGCTTCCAGATTAGATTCATTCTTTTCAGGAGTGCTGCCACCAAAAACTGAAGAGTTATCATCATCTGTGTCATCTTCTTCCAGACATGGCATCTCAGGACCTTTGATTCCTGAATCTGAGGGTTGATCTTCCTTTTCACCTCTATCCTCTTCATTCTGAGCTGGTTCGGTATCCTTTGTATCTGAAACATCTTTCTTCTCTTGATCACAGAATTCAACATGATCTACTTTAGGGATTGGAAATAGCACAAACTCTTGTCTTTGTACTTGAACCTTTTTTGTCCCTGTTCCTGCATTATGCTCATTACTGAAACCCAAAGAATTAGTCAATGAATCAATGTCAAATAGCCAATCAGGACCCGAACTAAGTTGATTTGGTGTGTTCTCATTGCACAGCATGCCTTTGGCTTTTAAATGCACTCCATGGGATTCGAACCCGTGACCTGCTCTGATACCACATGTTGTTCCAGTTTCTAGCAATCAAAAGATACACAGGTTATCATGAACACTTTTTATTATTGATCACAACGCCTAAATCTATCCATATCCCTATATGTTGTTTGTTACAATAAGCCCAGTGTGTGTATTCTTACGGTGTAAGCTCTCTTCTCAAAATGTGCGTGTGTTCTATGATGTATTTTACACTGATCTGCACGTGTGAGATTATGTCAAACAACAGTATGACCTGCTATTTATATGGTCAACATGACCTTAGCATTTTGGTCAACATTTTACAACAATTACAATATGAACCCACACACTTTACATTTCAGACCCTCCTTTTAATCTTGAATACAATTTAACTCTAACAATTTCTATTCTTATTTTGAGTGAGTTTTGGGGTTGAATTTAATTTACGAAAGAGCATTTTATATTGGGATCTTCGTCCCTATAATAGTTTGGATTGGAAAACGTTTATATTAGTGTTTCCTTTGCCTAAAATGCATATTATAGGAAAATGAGTCGTTTTCATATTTGAGGCATATCATTTTGAAAGATTATGATTTAAATTGCATTCCTTCTTTTCAACGATATATTTATTCATGTTGAAAACTCTTGAACTCACTAGGCGTCAGCCTAACCTTTATATTTGTCTGCATGTGCAACAGGTTCCTGTTGGAAATAGTTCTAGTGACACCATGAAGAAAGGAGTGCTAGTTGTGTGCTCGAGAAGTGAATATCTTAGTGAAGCCTTCTGCATTTGTTTTGGGAAGAGCAACTTGTATTTGGGTTAAGTAACACCCGACTTTTGTTTAGTCCTTGTATATTATTGGAGTTTATATTTGTTGAGGTTAGTTATAGAATTTTATCTTGAGGTATACGGAGTTTTGAATTGTAGGAGGAAGTGTTGTTCCTTATTTTGATGTTATATCGAAATTTTTAATTAGTTGCTCTTACCAAATTTGAGGGTGTTACACATCACAAGTCGGCTTTTATGCCTATGGATCCATTACATTATAGTCTGACATATATGAACTTCTGGATATGCCAACTCATATCTAATTATATAAAAGTAGTCATCAATGGGAAAATCCATATTTTATCATCTAAATCAAAGATATGGCCATTATACAATCTGGGTTCAAAAACTCATCAAAATCTTGAAGTAATCATCTCTCATGTAAATAAAATAATTCTCCATACTTGTTTTACCAAAATACATAAAGTTCCAAAAATCCCAAAATTTGACGTACGTAGTTGGTCTAAGATCATACAAATATGAAACAAAAGCTTTGAGGAACTAAAATAGGACATTTTAACATGTATATATTTGTAAAAAGTGTAGGATGAACTCACGATGCTAGGTTTTGGGTGAAAACCTAGAAATCAAAAAAAAATGGAGAGGAACACTTGAATCATTGAGTCCTAACTTGAAACCCTAGCCTTGATGATGATTAAAACCTTGTAGAGTGGTTGGGGAATGGAGCAAAAGGTCCTACAAATCGGAGTTAATGAGGAGGGAGGGATGAAATGAATGGAAGAAATGGTAGAGAAGAGGAAATGTGGGAAAAAGGTCAAAATCGGGTCTTTAATGCGCATACCAGAGATCACAGTTACTAAAGTCGTGCCAAAATTCGCCTGAGCCCAAAATCCAGCAACCACACAGTGAGTAATTCGGCTTCCACCGTGACTTAAGTCGCATGGAAACTCGTGTGAGACACTGTCTCCTCCTCAATTTAATTAAAAGCATGTACTACCCTTCCTCTCTACAATACTCATGGGAGTTCAATTTAAATAAAAATCGAAATTGAGATAGAAGGATGAAGCCTAACCTTAAGGTGATAACAAAATTCTGGGTGTTACAATCCTCCCAACCTTGGAATTGATTTCGTCCTCAAAATCCCAAATTAAACAAATAGGCGAGGATAACGTCTCAACATGTCTTCTTCGGCTTCCCACGTCACGTTTGAGCCTCGGTGATGCTTCCATTGAACTTTGACCATTACGATCTCTTTATGGCGTAACATTTTGGACTTTCTGTCTAGAATTGCTTCTGGCACAATTGTTATAACTTGGGTCTAGTCATAATTCTTATAGGCTCAAGTCGTATTGGATCCTAAGTCTCACACATCGGGCTTAATTCACCTTCCTTGTTTATTTTAAAGGTCCATCATAGGGCCCAGAAACACAACCTGTAAGTAAATTTTCCTAAGGTGAAAAAGAGTGGGGCCTAACATAGAACCCTAAGCAATCTAACAAGCATACGCAGTCACACAAGACATCGTGGACCTATGGGAAATTTCTAAGCTCTCTCGTGTGGCTAAGTGTCTCCTTATAACTCCGGTAAGGCTTAGGGGCAGAAAGCTCCCATTGTGCCTCTCAAGATGGGCTATTTAAGGTGGCCTACCTTGGTGATCATCACTTCCTCTGTCATTTTATTTTCTCTACCTATATCTCCAATTTCATCGGTTTTAACAAATATTGCAAATAAATAAGCGTACTAAATCCTGAAAACATGAATGTAAGAAGCTAATAAGTAATTTCTTTTACCTTTTGAAATAACATTCAATTGCTCTTTTTCTTCATGCCCTTTTCCTTTCACTACTTTCAGGCTCAGTTTGTCTCGTTTTGTTGGCCTTGTACTCCCCATTCTCTACTCATTGTTTCATCCGCAACTGTAGATGTTAACTTACCACCTTTTATTTGCATTGTGAACAAACAAACTGTTTTAGTGAATATTAATGAAGTCAAGTAATATACTTTTATGAGATTTTTACCTCTTTTTTGCATTGATTGGATACTTGAATCAAATTGCTATCAAAATCAATATAGGTAAAATAATGCAACTGATATTCATGGTTGAACTACAACAAAAATACTATTTATGCTACATAACATCGCATTAAATATGGTTGCAACAATAACGCTTAACTTGTGAATGAATCCTGATTATAGTTAAACTTTCAAACCTTTCATATGGTAGCAAAACTATTGGCATTAAGTAGTGTTAACGAAACTTATTTCAATAAACCAATCACTTAAAACAAAAAAACACATGTTTTTAATTCCTGATCAAAATTATGAAAACTACAACGTTTTCTATTTTGTCCTTACCTTTTCATTATAAAACATTTTCTTTCATCTGCAAATGATATTGTTATAATGAAAAACAAACATGCATTTTTAAATAAATGTGTGTTTATTTCATCAACGCAATAACTAAAAACATGTTAAAGCACAGGTCGCCAAGCAATATTACGTACTTAAATGTTCCGCAACATTTCATCAAACATTTTCTTTCATCGGCAAATGATGAAAACAAACATGAACCCTGTTCATTTAACCTTTTTATGAAACTTATTTCATCAAACCAATCACTAAAAGCATTTGTGACACCCCAAGATAGGGCAAATAAATAAATATGAAAAGAAAGGAAAAAAAAGAAAAATAAAATAAAATGTGTTTTATTTTATTGGACCAAAAATGTGAAGAAAAGTGTGAAAATGGTCCAACTATGCCACTTAATGAAAGTGGGATGTGAATAAATAAGGTTATATCCTTTTTTTGGATCAAAAATGATAAAAGTTTTATGTCAACAGGGGGTAAAATATAATTTCTAGAAAGTGACGGAAACAAAGTAGCAAACTGTCCAACCTCAAGGGACCTGTTTGCAACCAAATCAGAAAATCTGATTTTTGGAGATTTTTTAACGTAGGGGAAGATATGGGCCGATTCTTTGTTTGTTTAAAAAAAAATCATTTTTATAAATTCAACCCCAAACAATTACCCTCATCTGTTTCAATTACCCTCATTTGTTTCAAGAAAAGAGAGAGAGAGAGAGAGTTTTAGAGAGAGAAATGGAAGAAAAATAGTGGAGCTAAGTCATGGTTTTCTTCAAATGAAGGTAAGAAATTCAATTAAGTTTTTGTGATTTTTATGTTTATAGTTTCGTTATTAAGTTCTCTATCAATCACGATAACATCATTTCTTAGAGTTACGTTTTATTGGGGTTGATTTGGTGTTCAAAGTTGTTGGGTTTTAGTTTTAAAAACCTAACTTTAAATGAGAAGATGTAACTTATTATGTGATGAAAATTTATGTTCTTTATGATAAAATATTGGTAAAAAGGTTACAAAAAGAACGAAGGAGATAGGACAAAAAATAAGTCAAAATCGAGCTCAAAAGCTTAAAAAGATAGTAGTCATGGATTCTTGTTATTTTTATTTATTTAAAAAGAAAAGGAGTTGTATGGAGTTGGGTTTGAACCTACAATCTCTAGTTTGAAAGAACAATATTTTTATCACTAGTCTAATGATTTTATTTGTTCTTTCAAAGTATTGGAAAATTATTGTTATTACTAAAAATTCGAATTCAACAACGATAATTTTTCAATAAGTTTTAGAGAGGTCTTTGGACTTTATAAAATGTAAGTTCGGTCCGGTTTTATCTTCTGGAGCTTACAAAATTACTAAAATCCCCCTATAATTAAAGAGTCGGTGTTTTAAGCAATACTTAGGTATTTTGCTTTTATAAAATATCCGACATAGTTTGTGGCTTGGTATTTTAGCTATTTATTTCTAAGGAGATGATTACAATAAATCATTTTTATTAAGTGATTAAATAATGGGATTAAAGTATGTCGTCTTTGTGTTTAAATAATATTAAGACGTTTTAATCCGGAAATAATGACTTATATAGTCATACATTGGTTAACATGACGTTTTAAGGCGTTATGGAGTTTTATATTTGGGGTTGACTAAAATTAGTTGGAGTTGACCGTGTTGACCAATGGTTGACTTTTACATCGTTTGACCCACAAAGATTTTTAACGATGAGATCAAATGAAGATATTTGAGATATATTAAGATACTCGGGTTTCGAGTTTGACTTTAGGTCGGGTCAAGTTTGACCATAGTTGACTTCTGTTGACTCTTAGAGAAATTAAGCCATTAATTGGATATGGTGATATTAAATGTGTAGGTCTTCAGTCAAGAGCTATCAATTATCGATCTACACGGACATGTGAGTCTTCCTGAGACTTACAATGGGATGCATACCTATGTACAAATTTATTTTCAGCATTATATGATTTATATGGTGATGTGTACGTATGCACTATGCTGTTAATATCGGATATCGGTGGTGTATCGGTCAGGGACCAATACACGATATATCGGAAATATCGGTAATATATTGGTCAAAAATATCGGTCCATATAATATTTCTTAGAATTATATATAAATATATATATATATATATATATATATATATATATATATTTATATCAGTATGCATCCATAAATTATAAGTTTATAACTCTAATTTAATAGAATGGAGAAGAAACGTATTATAAGTTTATAACTCTAACTCTAATTTAATAGAATGCAAACAACAAATTATAACTCTAACTCTAATCTAATTCTAATTTAATAGAATGCATCTAAGCAAAAGACAGATTATTAATTTATAACTCTAATCAGTACCTTCTGTGTTGGAAGAGATAAAACAGCAGATGAGCAGAAGAAGTCGAATGGAGAAGAAATAGCAGAAGAAGTCGATGAAGAAATAACAGCAGGAAAGAAGAGAAGAAGTCGACCACCTCTGAAGAAGAGAAGAAACAGCAGCAGTAGAAGAAGAGAAGAAGGGAATAAGTCGATGTATTGTACTGTTGAAAAATAAGTCGATGAAAGAATTGAAGAAGAAGAAGTCGTCTATGTAAAAACCTAACTTAGATTTCTCACAAATTAAAAAAAAAGGCCCATATAACTCTAACAAAAAAATATTACAAAAAAAGTCCAGCCCGGTAATAGTATTACAAAAAAATAGGCCCAAAATTGTATTACCAAAAAATCGGTATTATCGACCGATATTTTGGTTAAAATATCGCCGATATATTGGGTGCCGATATAAGGAGCGATATTTGACCACCGAGATTTTATATAGGAGCGATACACGATATATCGGCGATATATCACCGATATATCGCGATATTAACAGCACAACGTATGCATGATGTTTCAGTTTTCATACATGATACATTATATTTTTCATGTATGTTATTTATGATCAGTTGCATACTATATGTTTATTTTCAAATAACTCTAGCATGTTATTTCATACGCAAGTTTTATGATCAACTTTAGCGGGTGGACATTTGACCAGTAAATCACGACCAGTACAAGACACGACCCAGACAAGTGGGTGATCAATTATGACAAGACATATCAACCCAGGGCGTGTTTGTGACTAAATGTCCCATACCTGACGAGACATGTTATGAGATCTCTTTTATTTCAATGTTGCATGTTTAAAGAAAATGCATACTATTCGGTACAAAGTTTACAAGTTGATATGTATGATGTGATATGATTTTTATTCACGCAAACCATAAACTCACTGAGCTTTATAAGTTGACTATAGTATGCATCTCAGGAACAGAAAGTTTCAGGTTGGACAAGAGAAAATGGGGCATATATAGAGACGTGTCTGGCCCATTTAAGTTCAATATTTATGTTCAGACATCTATGGTAGATAAATTTGTAACGCAATCCGGTATGAGATAGATTAGCATTTAAGTTACGTATTTATTATTTAAAGTCTTCCGCTGTAAACGGTTTTAATTTAGCCATTATTTTGAAGTATTTTGGAGAACTGTTTTAGATTACGTAACACATTTCATAGCAAAATTTTGGGTGTTACAACATTGTTTATTTCATAAAACCAATCACTAAAACATGTTAAAGCATAGGTCACCAAGCAGTATTATGTACTGAAATGCACCTCAGTCTATCTATAAAACTTTAAAGTTTCCTATTTTGTCCTTACCTTTTCATTATGAATCATTTTCTTTCATCTGCAAATGGTATTGGTATAATGAAAAACAAACATACAAACATGATTCCTGTTTATCTAAACCGGTCACTAAAAAAACATTAAGCATTTATTTCATCAAACCAATCACTGAAAACATTAATAAATGTGTTTACTTCATCAAACCAATATCTAAAAACATGTTAAAGTACAAGTCACCAAGCATGTTGCTCAACATTTCATCAAACTTTTTGTTTCATTGATGAACTTGATAAAACTACTCGATATTATCTTCCTATTTTAGCAAAATACGTTTGATTGCGGGGGAGTGATTCTCGGTGAAGAGAATATTGCCTTTCCGTTTTTTCAAAACAATCTATTTCATCTTCTCATGCTTCCAACTTTACCCCTAGTCGAAATTTGGAGATCGCATGCCCTTTTCATTGATGTTATTTACAATTATGCCATCGGGTTTCCCTCATCCCTTGATGAAAAATTGGATGCCTCACGATTAGGTTGCATTGGTTGCAAAATACATGGGTTTCATAAATTCCCCCCCCCCTCTCTCTCTCTCTCTATATATATATATATATATATATATATATAATTTATTAAAATATTTGCTTTATATATATAAATTTTATTAAAATATTTGCTTTAATTTTTTAATTTTTTAATTAAAAAATAAAAAAAGAACCTAAAAAGACCAAAGTTTCCCTCATTCTAATTAGGGATGTAAATGAGACGAGACAACTCGCAAGTTACTCAAGTAGGCTTGACTCGAACTCGAGTTCGACTCGACATACTAATGAGTTTAGTCGGGCTACCCGATACTCAACTCAAAAAGCTTGTGAGATACTCAAATTTTCATATATATAATTAGTTTTATGATACAGTTTGTACAATATAATGTAAAGTAATAAACTTACCAATAAAAGAAAATTGTCGTATATTTTTAGATATTTGAAAAAATAGAGTGAATCACGCTGGTGGTCCCTGTGGTTTGCTCAAATTTTGGATTTGGTCCGTAAAACAAACTATCTACACTGGAGGTCCCTAACTTTCCATTTTCATAACACCCATGGTCCTTCTATTTAACAACGTTAGTTAGCAACCGTTAGGAGGGACTAATCTGGTCTTTGAACAAACTATAGTGACCAAAATTATTCTACTCTAAAATTTAATGTCATTCATGCTTATTTTATTAAAAGATTTAATATATTCAATCACAAATCAAATTTCTTAAAATAAATTACATATGAAATAAAATCTTTATATTTAGAGTAAATTACACCAGGGGTCCCTGTGGTTTACTCAGAATCTGGATATGGTCCCTATTTTAAAATAATTACACCAGGGATCCCTGTGGTTTGCATTTCGTTTCACCCTAAGTCCCTGGGTACCTAGAGTGCAACGAAATGCAAGGACCCATAATGCAATTTTCAACAAACCACAGGGACCTAGAGTGCAACAAAATTCAAACCATAGGACCCAAAGTGAAACGAAATGCAAACCACAGGGATCCCTGTTGTAATTATTTCAAAATAGGGACCATATCCAGATTTTAAGTAAACCACAGGGACCTACGGTGTAATTTACTCTTATATTTATTTAAAAACTATGAAATTCACAAAACAAAAAATTAGCGTTAAAAAATCTCAAGTTTAAAAAAAAACAAAGGAAAGCAAGATAGATTCACATATCTTTTGTGTTGAGAATTGAAATATGCGAGCAAAATATTGAAAATTAAGTTTGGTTAACATGAAATTATTAATATATGGTCAAACAAATAATATTTAAAATAACAAAAAAAATAAATATTATAAATTAATATTAAGAAGAACTGATATCTGAACAATTAAAAAAAACTATCACTTCAACAAAATCAAGTTTATATGACCCAAAAAAAAGTTACGCATCCTAAAAATCCATCTTTTTATAAGATGCTTGTTTTTATAGGAAGCTTTTTTAATGGTGTCATATATATAAAATTGCAAATGCGACGCTTTGTATTTTAAGTGTTTTAAAAACTTGTTAGAACGTCCAAAAAGTCTTATAAATTTATTGCAACAATTTTAGATAGAATGCTTTATTTCTTGATCTTATAAATTAGAGTAAATTACATGTTTGGCCCTTGTGGTTGTCATTTATTATCAACTTTGGTCCATCTTTTAAACTAATTACACTTTTGGTCACCGTGGTTGCCATTTTATTTCACTTTTGGTCCCTATGACTAACTTTGATTAAAATGGTTAGTTAATTAAAGGGTATTTTAGTCCATTTACCTTTTCTTTGAATTTTTTATTTTTTTTGTTTTATTAGAGTATATAGTAAATTACAATTTTAGTTCTTGTGGTTTGATTTTTTTTTCTTTTTTATCTTTCCTACTTTTTCCATTTTATACACTTAGGGGGCGTTTGGTTCGCAGAATGATTTCTGATAGAATGGAATCTGTCAATGGAATTGAAATAGAATATTTTCAAGTTTGACCAACTGTTTGGTTGGCAGGAATGGAATGTAATCAGTCAAATGAATTGGAATATGTCTGTTTGGTTTGCAAAGGAATTGGAATGGAATTTTGAAAAATGACAAAAATACCTTTTCTTTTATTTTTATTTATTTATTTATTTATATTTTTTTAAATGTCGAGAGAGAGAGGAGAGAGGAGAGAGAGGAGAAAGAGAAGAGAGAGAGGGGAGAGAGAGGAGAGAGAAGGTAGAGAGAGAGGAGAGAGAGTAGAGAGAGAAGTTAGAGAGGAGAGAGAGGGTAGAGAGAAGTTAGGGAGGAGAGAGAGAGAGGAGAGAGAGAGTAGAGAGAGTAAAGAGAGGGAGGGGAGAGAGTAGAGAGAGAGGAGAGAGAGAGAGAGAGGAGAGAGAGTAGAGAGAAGGAGGAGAGAGAGGAGAGAGAGTAGAGAGAGAAGTTAGAGAGGAGAGAGAGAGAGGGGAGAGAGAGTAGAGAGTGTAGAGAGGGGGTAGAGAGAAGTTAGAGAGGAGAGAGAGGGTAGAGAGAAGTTAGGGAGGAGAGAGAGAGAGGAGAGAGAGAGTAAAGAGAGGGAGGAGAGAGAGTAGAGAGAGAAGTTAGAGAGGAGAGAGAGGGGGGAGAGGAGAGAGAGGGTAGAGAGAGGGTAGAGAGAGAGGAGAGAGAGGAGAGAGAGAGAGAAGAGAGAGAGGAGACCAAATCCACATCTGATGGGTTTTAATTTTGTTAAGAGGGTTTGGAGGGTATTTTTGTCATTTTGAGAAAATGCAATGGAATGGAATTCAATTCCATCCAAAATGAGAAGGAATGACCAAATCCTTGATTGAAAGATTTCATGGAATTCAATTGAAGGATTTCATGGAATTCAATTCCATTCCTTTGGAAACCAAACAGCAGGATGGAATTTGGTCAATAGAATTAACCATTCCAATTCCATCAGATTCCGGTGGATTCCAGCGAACCAAACGCCCCCTTATTATATTGATTAACTAATGATAATATTTACCAAAATACATTAAAAATACGTATTTCATTATGTGAATTACATCATTAAAAAAGTCACTAACCTAGGGAAAAAAACTTCTCTATTTTAAGTTGTGTTTAAATTTTTTATTGCCTTTTCTTATTTATATATGAAAAAAAATTAAAATTTATTTTTCTATTAATAAAAAAAGTATCATTTTTGTATATTTTATTTAATTAAATGTGTATCAAATAAAAAAAAAACTTTATACTCTAATTATTATTTATTTTTTCTCAAAATATAAACTTCAAATTTTTAGAATGAAAAATAAATAACCAATTAACAAGAAAGACACTTGTCCTGAGTAGACTTGTCCCATCCAGTTTTGTCATGTACAATCTAGTCCGATCATGTATGTGTACCAAGCGCTACCTTATTATTTGTTTGATGAACCATGTATATTTTATCTAGGGGTGACCAGACCGTTTTTGGCGGTTTAAGCGGTCTAGCGGTTCGGTTTGAAAAATAGTCAAACCGCTCGGTCTGGTCCGATCTGCGGTTTGAACATTTTTTTAGCGGTCTGGACCTTAACGATCGCCAAAAATATACATATATTAATTATATTTAGTTTTCATGTTGTAGGTTCAACTTTTATGACTCAATTAAAAAAAATTCGTCTAAGACGTTATGTTTGTAGTTTTTAGTTTTCATTTCTCAATTAATCGCTTCTCTAAATTGGCAAAATTTCGATATTCGTCAAAAATCAAATCGAAAATTCCAAATCGTCTTTTGACTAGCTCAATGTTTGTCCAAAATTCCAACTATCGTTGGTGGATTTGTTTAACTTTTGTTTAATTTGATCAATGTTTTATTAATTTTAGAGATAAACGTTTATTTTATAATTCAGTATACTATTTTTCAATTGTATTATATTGGTAAAATTTCATTTTTTGATATAGATGTTATATTTTTAGTTTAAAGCCCATAAGTGGCCTAAATCGGTCAGACCAGACCGCATTTTTGTGGCTTTGTCTGATTGGTTTGGTCATTTTGCTGTCAGACCGCTCGGTTTAGAAAAATTCTTAAACCGTTATTGCAGTTTGTTTTCGTGGTTTGGGGGGTTAAACCGTCCAAATCGGACGGCGAACACCTCTAATTTTATCTTGTAAATCATTCTTTTTGATACATTGATTCATGAAAGTAAATAAACTAATGAAAATGTGTGGTTGTTAGTTGATTATCTATTTTTCATTACGATAAATTTAAGTTTATAGTTTAAAAAATAATAACAATTATATTATAATATTTTTTATTGGATACACATTTAAAAAAATCTAATCAAATGAAATATATGAAAACGATATATTTTTCTTATTAACAGACAAATAAATTTTGATTTTTTTCTTACATAAATAAGAAAAATGATAAATTTTTTAAACATGACTTAAAATAGAAAAGTTTTTTTTCCCATATTAGTGTAGACGGATTTCCCATTTTTTTCTTATATATATATATATATATATATAAGAAAAAAATGGTTGCATCTCTTAAAAAGGTTGCAAACCTTGCAACCCACATCTTAACCGTCGGATTCATGATCGACGGTTACAATAGATATGGGGCCCAATATTTTTAATTAAAAAAAACAGAAAAATAAAAATAAAATAACCGTCGATCATGAATCCAACGGTTAAGATGTGGGTTGCAAGAGTTGCAACCTTTTTCAGGGTTGCAAATATATCCTTTCACTATATACAAACTATGCAAACCACCATATTATGAAACAATAGATATATTTATGGATAATGATTATGATTCATTAATAATGATTGTGATATATATGGAAAATGTTAAGTTTATTCATTATAATCATGATTTTAAATTAGGAAATGTTAAGTTTATTCATTATAATAATGATTTTAAATTAGGAAACATAATAAAATCATATATTCATTAGACTTGATGAACGGCTAAGATTGGTTTGCATAGTTTGTACAAATTACTTGGGTTGCAAAAGAAACGCACCCTATATATATATATATATATATATATATATATATATATATATATATATATATATATATATATATATCGGATAAATTGCTTAGAAATTTAAAAATGTTGCATAATTAACTTATTTTAAAATATCGACAATACTTTTCTAATGGTGTAATTTACAAACTGAAATATGTATTTTTAATGTATTGGTAATAAAAAAATATCATTAATTAATTTATATAATAAGGGTAGAAAATGAAAAAGATAGAAAGATAGAAAATAAACCACAAGGACTAAAATTGTAATTTACTATATAATCTATTAAAACAAAAAACAATGAAAATGGCAAGAAAAAGGTAAATGGACTAAAATACCCTTTGGGGGCGTTTGGTTCGCAGAATGATTTCTGAGGAATGGAATCTGTCTAAGAAATTGGAATGAAATGTTATCAGGTTTAACCAAGTGTTTGGTTGGCAGGAATGGAATGTAATCAGTCAAATGAATTGGAATCTGTCTGTTTGGTTTGCAAAGGAAGTGGAATGGAATTCTGAAAAATGACAAAAATACTCTTTCTTTTATTTTTATTTTTTATTTATATTTTTTTAAATGCCGAGAGAGATAGAGAGGAGGGAGAGGAGAGAGAGGGAGAGGAGAGAGAGGGGAGAGAGAGAGAGGAGAGAGGGGGAGAGAGAGGAGAGAGAGGAGAGACAAAGAGAGGAGAGAGAGGAGAGAGAGAGAGAAGAGAGAGAGGGGAGAGAGATGAGATAGGAGAGAGAGGAGAGAGAGGGTAGAGAGAGGAGAGAGAGGGGTTAGAAGGGTATTTGTGTCATTTTGAGAAAATCTGATGGAATGGAATTCAATTCCATCCATTTTAAGAAGGAATGACAAAATCCATGATTATAGGATTTCATGGAATTCAATTCCATTTCATTGGTAACCAAACAGCAGGATGGAATTTGGTCAATGGAATTGACCATTCCAATTCCATCAGATTCCGGCGGAATCCAGCAAACCAAACGCCCCCTTAAGTTAACTAATCATTTTAATTAAAGTTAGTCAGAGGGACCAAAATTGAAACAAAATAGCAACCACAATGACCAAAAGTGTAATTACTTTGAAAGAGGGACCAAAGTTGATAATGAGTGACAACCATAAGGACCAAAAATGTAATTTACTCTATAAATTAAGTCTTATAAAGTGGTTTATTAGAAAGTTTAAGTTTTTTTTTTTGCATCATATAAACCAAATTTAGTCGTAGTAATAATTTTTTTTAATTGTTTGAATAATCAATGTTTTTTAATTTTAATTTATAATTTTAATTTTGTTGTTATTTTAATTATTTGTAGTTCGACCATATATTAATAATCTCATGTTAACCGAACTTAATTTTCAACATTTTACTCGTATATTTCAATTCTCAACTCAAAAAGTATGTGAATTTATCTTGGTTTCCTTTGTTTTTCTAAAATTGATCTTTTTTAACGCTAACTTTTTTTTTTGTAAATTTAATAGTTTTTAAATAAATATAATTTTTTTATTTAATATGTAATTTATTTTAAGAAATTTGATTTGTGATTAAATATATAAAATACTTTTTAATAAAAGTTAGAATAAAGCGTGAATGACATTAAATTTTAAAGTAGAACACTTTTGGTCCTTATAGTTTGTTGAAAGACCGCCTTCTAACGGTTGTTAACTAACGTTGTTAAGTGGGGGACTATGAGTGTTATGAAAATGAAAAGTTAGGGACCACCAATATAGATAATTTGTTTTAGGACCAAATCCAAAATTTAAGCAAACTACAGGGACCACCAGTGTAATTCACTCGAATTTTTTTTTTTTTATTAAAATTGTCATTAAATGAAAAGACAAAATTATAAAATTGTCATTAAAATATGTACATTTTCTAACCCATATCGAAAGGGAGATAGTAAAAGAATCTCACATTGAAAGAGAGACAATAAAGATAAAGTTGTCCCAAATTGGAAGAAAGATAGTAAAAGAAGGCATGAAAAAGTGTTATAAAAAGAGAATGAGGTGATTGAAGCAAGTAACTTTGTCATCTTGATGATGAAATTTGAGAGGGACACCCCTTGAGTTTTGTAAATTTCAAGACCACGATTTAAGTTCTATAATTTTAGAGTAAACTACGATTTTCGTCCCTATGGTTTGATGTTTATAACGATTTTCGTCCCTGGTCTTTCAAAACTGCTTTTTTAGTCCCTATGGTTTCTATTTGCTTCCATTTTCGTCCCTCCATCCAATTTTATTAAAATTAAATGTTAATTCATTTAAAAATGGAATAAGTAAATTACATATTTGGTCCTTATGGTATATAAATTTTTACATTTTTATCATAGTTTACATTTTTTTTTACTTTTTCTTTATTTATTGTATTTCATAAAGACATTTATTTTTCTATTAATTATATTGTATATTTTCATAATTATTATAACTTTAATTATAAAAAGAATCAAATAATTTCGTTAAAAATACTGATAAATACATGATATTTTTTTTCAAACTACTAGGTTTAAATCACTTAAAATTAATATTTTATATCTGTTGATTTATTAAAGTTTTTTATTTATTTTAAATTACCATCGAAAAAAGTTTAATAAAATTCGAGAAAAAAATAGTATTATTTTATAACAACCGATTGTTTTTTGTTAAATGCAATTTATTCCCACTATTCTAAATTTTCATTTAATCTTTATTTTCGATTAATTAATCAAGTTTGTTTAGTATTTAAATAAAACATACACAAACACACCATTTTAAATTAGGTTATATATTAAAAACAAAAAATAAGACAATAAAAGGATAAGAAAATTTTAATATGATGTTACAAAAATCATGCAATAAGTCATGACATGCCACAAAATTAACGTGACGTCAAACACAAGGCTTAAATCTCATGTTATTTAGAACATTGATGTATGTATATATATATATGTGTGTGTGTGTGTGTATGTTTATTTTAAATATTAAATAAATTTGATTAATTAATAAAAATAAAGTTTAATGAAAATATGGAATAATGGGAGTAAAGTGAATTTAACAATAAACAACCGGTTGTTATAAAATAAGACTATTTTTTTCTCGAATTTTATTAAATTTTTTCCAATGGTAATTTAAAATAAATAAAAAGCTTTAATAAATCAATAGATATAAAATATTAATTTTAAATGATTTAAACCTAAAGCTTTGAAAAAACTATCATGTATTTATCAATATTTTTAACGAAATTATTTGATTATTTTTATAATTAATAGAAAAATAAATGTTTTGATGAAATACAATAAATAAAGAAAAAGTAAAAAAAATGTAAACTAGGATAAAAATGTAAAACTTTATATACCATAAGGACCAAATATGTAAATTGCTTATTCAATTTTTAAAAGAATTAACATTTAATTTTAAATAAAATTGGATGGAGGGATGAAAATGGAAGTAAATAGAAACCATAGGGACTAAAAAAGCAGTTTTAAAAGACCAGGGACGAAAATCGTTATAAGCATCAAACCACAGGGACGAAAATCGTAGTTTACTCATAATTTTAAAAAGTAGACCCTTAAATTTTACATAAATTTAAACGGATAAGCTTGTTTTGAGCTTGATTCAAGTTCGAGTTCGATTTGAGTTTGAGCTTGAGCCAAGTTTCAAAAGAGTTTTGAGTTCGAGTTAAGGAAATTGCTAAATAGTTCGAGTTGTGTTTGAATTTTATCTACTTGCAAGTTTTTGAGTCCGAGCTTGGAAAATGGCTTTTGAGTTCGACTCGCATTATTTACACCCCTAATCCTAAACGATGAATACTATCCTTGTATCTAGTTTGATATTTGGACTAAAGTGAGTAAAAAATGTGAATCATAGGAACCAAATTTGTAATTTTAGGTCCCACTTTGAAAGCATTCAACACTATTCCTCCTTCCAATCTTGCTTTTATTTACAAAGTTCCCACCACAAAATTGAGGGGCATTTAGTTAGAAGTATTTTGCAGTAATTAATGAAATTATAATAAAAGAAATATTTTGGTTTTATATAATATAATAGAGTTATTCCCCAGAACTAGAAGCACAAATTTTCATTCCAGGTTAAACCGAGGGGAATGAAAATTCATTCCTATTTTCAGTCCCTTTCATTTTCATTTTCATTGCCCAAATCAAATATGGTTCTCACGCCTTTTGTGCATTTATTTCCAGAGAAAACCGTCATTCTTACCGACATGTCGATTAAAGGCAGATAACAACATAACTACAAACACATGTTCAAAGAAAACAACAACCTAATTCACGATTGTAACTGTCAAAGAGACAACGAACATCTTGTTAGATCAGCTAACTCCCAAGTTTCACTGCCTACTCGTGTTTCTATTCCACGAAAGATAGGACGGATCCCCAAGAGGCCTGCGTGATGAATGACCACCGTAAGAACGACGACAAATGAGCATTTGTACAATAGATTGAAACAAGCCCGGACCCTATCCTACCCCTAGACCCCACCTCAGTGTAGGAAATAGTGGGTTTGTTTAGTTCAGCTTAGCTTTTTATGGATTGAAACAGGCATGGCCGGTTCTCCAAAGATACCATATGAATCAAGCATGCATATCACCATGTACTTGCATAAGCCAAAAACATATAAAGAGCATCTCCAAAAATGGAAAATTTTGAAGATTTTAGGGATTTTAAACTAGTTTTTTGCTCCAACAGATTCTTTAAAATGGAGAAAGCATGAGAAAGATTGTAAAATTCCCCAAATTTTGGAGAACATAATCTGTTGGAGAAAGCATGAGAAACATCGTACCCTCCACATACCCTATTTGGGATATACCAAGTACGTTTGGTTTGGTTTAGAACTTTATATAACAAGCCATTTCTCGTAACCTCCATAATTATTTGAAAATAAGGGTATAGATGGAAACCTTGACTGACCTTGGCTTAAAAATATAGAGAAGGATGAAGTTTAGTGCCATGAACAAGCAGATGCCACCAACAGTAAGGTATGCGATCCCAAGAAACTCGTTTTTTCCGCCAATCCAACTTGTGGTCGAAAGAACCAGCTTTTTCTGGCCCCCGAAACTGTACGTATTATAATTGTTCTCCAAAACAACAGTTATCATATCTTGAGCCTTAAGATCCGAGCTTATTTTCCCGTATAGCTTTCTAAAAGTCGGCAATGCAGCCGTTCTCATCCAAACGATAAGGTCCTCTTGCTCGCTCAGCTATCACATACAAGCCAAAACAACATTATGATTTAGTTTCAACCACAAAATAAATATTCACAATAAAAAATGGCACACGGTTTTAAAAATGTATAATTATTATACTTTTTAATAGATTAAATGACAATTTTACCCTTGATAATAGAGCCAGCCATGAATTTCTCCATCCCATAATTAAGGTTAGAATTAGAAAGTAGACATTACTTTATTGAAAATGTAAAATAAATAAATGTTAAAAATGAAAAAGACATACAATTTTAAAAAAAAAGTGTAATTATTACTCCTTTTAATTAATTAAATGACAATTTTATCCTTAACAACGGAGGCAGTAATGAATTTCTCCATCCCATAATTAAGGGTATAATTGGAAAGTAGACACTTACTTTTGAAATTGTAAAATAAAATAATTAAGGGGAATGGAGGGAGTAAATTATTGGTACACTTACCGGCACGCTTTCGTTGAGCTTTCCACCCCCAATAAGGCTTCCGGCTTGAAAATTTCTGGGATATACATCAGACCCAAATTTATCCTTGGTGTCACTTTTCCAGGCAATGCCCTTCTTATTGATGTCTAGAACCTTATCTTGTATCAATAGGTTGTATGTATCATTGAACAAACTCCATGCAATCAAACCACAAGGAACAATCGGTCCTGCTTTCGATTTGGCTTCAGGTTCACATCCTTTAGTTGAGAACTCATCCCCAGCGTTCCGCAGTTGCTTGTCACTTCTACTTTTCACGTATCTAAAAGAACAGAATGATTTAATATCACACCATTGCTACACGTGAATTCTTCGCCCTTTTTTCTAGGACGTATATATACATATATATACACACACACAGAGGGAGGTTCAAATAAAAAGGCAAAAAGGATGAGAACGTACGAATAAATGATACATAAGTGAATCATTGGTAAAAGAAAACGTGACTTCACATATGCATCTTTATATGTGAATAATTGGAAACAGGGTAGGTAAGCGAACATGGGTTCACATCTGCATCTTCAAATGATATTTTTTCAGGTTTACTGATGATTCACATATGAATCAGTGTATTATCTTTAATTTGATATCCATTTTGATATATTTTTTCATCCGTTTTTTCGTGGTTCTTCGGTTCTCCCTTGATCTCACCCTATATATATATATATATATATAAGCTTCTTATTTGATCTTCTCATCCTGTTATGCACTTTCAGAGAAGAAAAGAGAAATAACACAAATTCTATCATGGCATACATCCAAAGAGCTTTCAAGTTACTACATATCCAAATAGTTCTCATCATAACAGTAAGTATGAACCAAACCAAATCAAACAAACCCGGTAAATCCCACGCAAAGGTAGGGACTAGGGGTAGGATGTACACAGACCTTTTGTTTCAGTAAAGACCCCGGCTTGCAAAATAAAAATAATAAAAGAGAGAAGAGCAAAAGACATGTGAACGTGTGTGCAAAAGCAGCAAGGACAAACGTGCAAAAAAATAGGTTAAAACAAATAAGGAAGCACAAAATGCAATATTGACAACAACTAGCACAAGAAGAAAAGCGAAGACTAGCGTACAGTGAAATGTCACAAAAGTAAGTACAAAGGTAGACATGAAAATAGGAAACACGAAGACTCGTCATAACAATAGTTGTAATCGGATAACTTATATCAATTCTTTTATTGAAGTGGAAAATAAACTCACACCCATTTCTCGAGATATACTTGAATTCACAACTAAGATTGTAGAGCTAGAATTGTAGAGTTCAATTGGAACCATTATGGCAAAGGTCACTTGGTTTCATATCAAGAATTTTATACGACCAAATGCTCGAAAATACAAGAATCATACCCACGTCATTCATAGAAACTGGAGTAGACAAACTCATTGCACATGATCAACAAAATACCAACTCTTTTTGAAGTATATAATATTTCTATACTGCAACATAATCACACACACTCCTCACCTTTTGGTGAGACTTGAACCTCTGACCTCCAAGGAGGCTGGGCTCTACCAGTAATCAGGGTACCACTTGGCCAATGACCCTTTGGTTAACAAAATACCAACTTACCGACGATGGTTCTGGTAGAAGTTGTCCAACTGATAGTAAACGAAGATGGGGGCCTCCATATTCTTTGGTACCTGTGAATACATGAGGCCAAAGTGAATATTATCAAGAAAGAAGGCCATTTTAGAGCCCTAAAGACAAAATAGATTAGTATCAGAAGAGTGGACTAACGGTCACATTCTTGATGCAGGTTTTATTAGTTAGCGGATTCTGAATATAAGAAGTCACATTGTCACGATAAGTTTCCGGGACACAATCTTGATCATAACGATAAACGATTTCCACCACCTGCATACCCATAAAAAAATGTCATAAAGGTCGGCACTAGTCGTAAGCAGATATGGCTCATTCAACACAACATGAACAGGCTTGAACTTACTCGCATTGATGCAAACAGAGAAACGAGTCCAATAGGGATGAAAAGCAAGGCAATGGCTAGAAATGACGTGATGACCTGAACGAGTGGCAGATGGCATTACATTAACAAAAAACGTTAGCAGATGAACTAGAAAATACAATCGAAGCTTACCCATCCTGGAGTTAAGATTGGTTTCCATGCCGGAAGCTCTTGTTGGGTAAACCTAGAATCTGGTAAAACTCGATCATCATTAACCAAGAAATCAAAAGCAATTCAAGAATTTGATGTTTATTCAATAAATCCATATCTGATAAGGCATCATGATTGAACTTTAAATACATCCACTACCACAAAATCGGCTTTATGGAACGCCAAATATGTCCAAATGTCCTAATAGACCGCTTTATAAACAGTTCATTTCAAAAGTGTCCTAGAAAACTTGTTAGGACGCCCAAAAACGTCCTTTCAACTTATTGTAACATATTACATTACGTCCTATAAATCATTCTATTAGGACATCTAAATTATTTTGGCATCATATAATTAATGATTTTGTTGTAGAGATCGGTCACTTTGAAGTTGGAACAACTCAGATTAGCAACTAACAAGCCACCTAGGAGTTAACACCACTTTGATTAGCAACTAATTGTTGTATTAGGAGTTAAGTATTGAAAAATGTCCCAAATTTCTACTGTTGTCTCTGTTTTCTTGATCATATTTTCTTCAACTGTGATCTTTCATTCCCCAATCACATAAATTCCCAATTTCCACAATACGATTTCAAGATAAACCTGAAGAACCCTAAGTTTACACAACAGCAAAAGAAACCCACGGAGGAATTGACACAATAACCACTTTAATCAAAGGCAGAAAAAAAAACTAAGAAAGTATTTCTTCAAAGATCGAAGAAACCTTGTCTAAAATTGTGTAGGCATTAGAAGATCAAAATCTCCGATTTACAGTTCTAATGCGAAAAACCCACAAACCCTTCGGCAGTAATTGACACAGTAACCACTTCGATTCCAGAACACGAAACAAACACCAAATCACGGGATATGAAAACAACAACAACAACAACAACAACAACAAAAGCAGTTGAAAACAAATTATGAAAAGCAGCGGAAACTGTGTGAATGCAGTAAGGAAGTGATGAAAACGTTTTTTTGGGGGTTTTGTATAAAAATAAGGATGCATGCTGAAATCGAAGTAGAGTTGGCAGGTGTGAATGAGAAAGTGGTACATACATTCGGGTTTCTTGGAATTCCTTTTGGATTTTGAGGCTCCATTGGTAACCAACTCTTGATTCATGTCTGCGTTTGTAATTTGGGGATGAACTGGTTCGCAAAATCATTTTAAAAGGGAATTGGAAGTGGAACGCAAAGAAAGAATTACACGATATTGACACGTGTTTGTGGGGTATTTTTTTTTATTGGTAAAGTGACATATTCATGCGGTTGGAGTTTTTGTTTTTAGTACTCCCCTCTTTCAAAATAAATATTTGAATAGTTAAGTATTTGAAATATTTTAAATAAAAAACCATTAAATTTTAAGATCTCGATAGGCGGCCTAGCTCCTGGAGAGAGCGATGTGTATGGATCAGGTGAGTAGGGATGCAGCTTCGTGGACTGCTCGTCATAGGGCAAGAGTTTTGATGAACAAGTATAAATAAAAGAAGCAGTCTGAATGAAAGACCCAAGCTTACATGGACCATCTTACAAATGAAGACTTGGGCCTGTGTTCATATGAGTGCTTTTGTCTAGAAGAGGCAAAACTTGGGCAACCGTCTCTCTCTACAGGACGAGTTCAAGCGTTGAGGATCCAGGTAGTGAAGTCACCCTCGGCGGAAGAATCATTTCATTCACTTGTGAAACTGCTAAGAAATGGGAGACGGAGACAAGTGGTTAGACGATATTCTAACTTCTGGCTCATTGCAATTCCATTTCTTAAAGTGCAAATCCATATTTTTTTTTTATGAAAGTGAAAGTCAGGTTCTTGCAGACCGATCTTCTGTTGAGTTCCTTCCTTCGTAGTCAAATATGATGATACGCTTGAGATTCTTTCATTTTCTTCCTTATCAGAGAGGGGGCCCTTGTTGAGTGGGGCTTCTTTTCGATCTTGGTTTTATAGGAGCAAGTCAGAAAGTAGAACCATCTGATTTGATTCGTTCTCAATAGCATTCTAATGCAGTGCTCTCCGAACTGTACGAGAAGGTTTCCCATCACACGGCACATCATGTTATCACCTGCAATTCTTCCCAATATGGAATAAGTAAAGAATCAAACTACATGTGAGCGTTGCAAATGTCTGGGACGGACACGACTTCTTCTAACGCTAGAAGACCACTGGAAGACACCTAGGACCATGTATCCAATGTTTCACTTCTATGGAAGACTTTCATGGGAATAATCAAGAATTCTGGGAACAGGAATAAGAGTAAAGGCATTCCTTGTCATTGTAGTAGACTTGTTTGGACGAGAGAAGAAGCAACTTCAATGATGGAATCAGACCTGTGAGATTAATGATTCATATAAATCACTAAGTGAGAAATGGCCCGAATAAATCCAACGAGTGATTAATAATCCTGTTAGACAAAAACCCGACCGGAGAACCATGGATCACAAACGGTATCTCCCCATGGCCTTTCGCCTCTGAAAGCGTCCTTTGCGAAAGTTCGCATTTTATCTTTTCATCAAGCTTGATAGGGGCATTACTAGTAATTGCTAAGGTGCTTTATTAAGTATTGACCACGATATAATCTTTTTATTTTTCCAATTGTTTATTCCTGGGTGAAGAAAAAATCTTTGAAGATCATCTGGTCTGGCTTCTTACCATTAGTTTCTCTCTCTATAGTCGAGCTAGGAAAACGAGATATCCTATTGAAGTGAACGTTTACCCTCTCGCGCGGGATATAGGACAACCCCTTATTCCCTAATTGGCTTTCAACAAAAGCAAACTGGGTGGGGTAATGTTCTTTTAGAAGCTTGCCTGAAGCAATCAAGATGGAAAGGAAAGTAATTGATAGAAAGATTGGCTTAGAGGGTGGTCCACCTTTCTCGCGTAAAAGCGATTAGAATTCAAACACTATCTCTAAAAGGGCTTATGCACTCCACAACTTTCTTATAATATGGCGAAGATAAATTTATTGAATGATTAAGTTTCTAAATATATTTTTCTGAATAAATATGTCATCGAACTTCTAGAAATTAGTTATATGCATCGTTTTAACCAAAAAAAAACTACTTATAACGAACTATGAAGATTTTGAATTTAAAAAAAAAGCCTAAATCAATTTTATCATTCTCAAATCCTACGTCATTCAAACCCTTTGCCAACCCTTATTGCCCATTTGCCCCATCATTGTCCACTTTTTATCACCATCCATCATTGTTGACCATTGTTGCCCTTATCATTGATGCCCCTCTTTTTTATCGTTGTTTTATGTTTGTCGATTCTCCCGCGTGCTCCATTAAATTGTTGTATAAGAGGAAAAATCGAAAGACAAAAAAACAGATCAAAAAGAGGGAGATCGATGGCAAGGGCCAATGTGGCGATAGACGGTATGGAGAACGAACAACGATGGGGCGGCGAGGGATGACGAGGGGAGTGATGTCGTTGGGTGCGAACGAGTTGAATGTCATAGGGTTTTGGAATGGTATAACTGCTTTAGGTTTTCTTTTTTACTTTAAAACCTTCCTAACCAGTTTCTGGTAGCTTTTTTAGGTTAAAAGAATGTAAGTAACCAATTTTAAAAAGTTCGATGTTACATTTATTTAAAAAAATGTTCAGGGACTTAATTATTGAAAATGAGAAAGTTTAATGGCTTTTCTTTCAAAAAAAAAAATTCAGGAACTTAATCATTTAAAATGGAAAATTTGTTGGGTTTTTCAGAACTTTTCCCTATATAATATTTATATGCCTACAAAACTCATACACATTACTAACTATTGAATTATGTCAAAATTTGATCTCCATCTTTATATTTGCCTTTAATATATAGGAGCATACAATCCTCTCAACAAGGAATACCCTGTTTACAATAATACAAAACGTTTATCTATAGAAACTATATGAATAATATTAAGGAATATTCTCAATCACACCCTCGTAGTTCTAGCGAGAGGAGGATGAATACTCAAACCAGATCTAAAGTCAGAAAACATGTTCCTTCTATCCGTGTTTTGATGATAATACATCATTTTATTGAATCCTTAATAGATATTTGTATTAGCTAAGCTCTAGCAAATTAATGTCGAGTGTCAACAAGCTCGATTAAAGCTCATAGCTTGTCCAATGCTCTCTATGTGATCCATAAACCTACTTAGTGTTACATTTGGGGTTAATGGACTTCGAACTCAACTGGTTATACTTAATGTCATCAACAAGTCAAGGTGAAACAACATTGAAGTAAGCTAGTACTGAAGACTGGCATATAGTTCAACAAAGTTGAGGAGTTCAATAAATACGCTTCACACTATGAATCAGCTTGTTGAAAAAGTTTTTACTTACTCTCACAAAATAAGCATGTTTGCGTGTATGGTAGTACCTGACGCATTAGTAAAAGTAAGATTGTCTTACTTTATTATACTCAGGGTTGCATTATTCACCCAATGCCAACATGGTGATCCGACTTGGCAAGGACAAGTGTGCCTGTCCAAGCAAATCAGATGTTGACAACTCTAATCACAACCCTTTCCCTCTTTGATATATGTTGAATGATAAAAAGTTTAGGCTTTTCATCTTTTCTTAAAAGATATATAATTTGTTAATACAAATGCATGCACAGATCCAAATGAATTATAACACTTTATCCGTCTTTCTTACAATAAAAATATGTATTCATTGTTTTATTTTATTTTAGTAGGTATATGAACGGTGTGATTGATGGTTTTAAACGCATATGAGTTCATACAAAGTTGTACCAACCTAATGAAGGTTCTACAAGTGGTGAATAAATGGTAAATTTAGAAGGCTAAGTGTGAGTCCAAGATCAATGAATCCTAGAGAGAGAAAGTAGAGAGAGAGAGAGACTTGGAAGCGCAAAGTTACTATATTGAATGAATGTGCATAAAGTTCTTACAAGGAACAAGACCAAAGGGACTTAAATACCCTTGTTCAAAACAACACAGAATACTACTATAGACACAGTATTTGACCAAGCCCTATAAATACAATGATTACCTTAAAATCAGACCTAACAATCTCCCCCTTAGTAATCATTGGCGCTTTGGTCTTCAAAATTCATCTTCTAAAACAGCACGGACCATAAAAGCGACTTTATGAAGCTTTCTGACTTTTAAAGAAAAATTTCTTCTCAGCATCTTTCAGATTGATTTGTCTTTGCTGCCTTTGACAAGTCTGGACCAGATTGGAATAAACTTGAATGAACAGTTGATTCATCAGCTTGTGCTCTAGACAACACACCTCTTATGAAAGACCTTGAATGAACTGTGGTGGTTGGAGTAGGAACAGCAAAAGAAAAAATTTAAGCTGAGAGAATAGAAACTCTGAGCGAATCTTGATCAGCAGATAAACTTTTGAGCTCTTTGTCTCTTTATCATCTCCTTGACTTCTCTGATTTCTCCCCCTCATGACCTTGATGAACTGGTTCAACTAGGTCATGCCAATGTTGGAGACGAGACAGTTTAAGATCTACAAAATCAAAGAAACAGAGAAAACAGGGGAGGATTGCGCTTCACGTTGGTTACGCAAACTGAGGTTTGCGTTACACCAAAGTGGCACAAAGCAAGGTTTGCGCGAAGCGAAGGTAGCGCAAATCAAGGTTTGCGCGAAGCGAAGGTGGCGCAAAGCAAGGTTTGCGCGACCAACTGATGACGCAAAGCTGACTTAAACTCAGAATTTTTTTTACCTTTTTAAGCTCTTTGACCCCCCCTACACAAATGCACTAGATATGACAATTCAAGTTAGCATTCATATAAAGAAAATCAGATACTCCCCCTCAAAAACAGATATGCTCATTAAGAAAAATTCTTCTTTTTCACTCCCAATTGAATAATGCTCAAACCCATTTGAAATATATTTATGAGAACACAATGAATGTAAACATCAATGTAGAAAGAAAAATATACTGAATATGTATTTTGAAACGACTAAATATATAAAAATTTAAACATAAACAAATAAAATTCTACTTAGTAAAATATCACAATAAAATCCATCAAATGAAATCAAATGTATGTGTTTGGATACAGAAACAAGTTTTATTGCATATCAAGTTAAGACATGTTCAGTTTCAAAAACTTTCATCAATCTATTCAGTGTGGTCGCATGTGAACTTTGATTAGCTTCAAGAAAATGCAATTCTAAAAATATAATAGAGAACTTTGCATGTAATCACACTAAGCCATCAAAAATTCAGACTTTCACAAATTTACAGGTTTATTGAAACTTAGAAATTTATAACCAAGTATCATGAGATGTGTGCTCATTGGCATCTTTTAGCATTGTGCACTATGGAATCTTTACATGAGTGTGCTCTTTGGCATCTTTTAAGCTTGTGCACATTTGGCATCTTTTTAATCAAAAAGTTTATTAAGTAAAGAACATGCCGTAAACGTAACTTTCTATCTGACCCTATTGCAGGATTTGGGTCAGCCACTCCCAGACCAGTTGGCCTTAGGGGACTAGGTGTCAAGCACCCCTTGGAACTTACTTTCCCAGATCAGAAAGGCTACATCGACATATCCTAAACCCATTCATACCAGTAGAACATGACTTTCGATCTGGTTCTGTTGAAGGATTTGGGTTCGATCACTCCCAGATCAAATGACCTTAGGGACCAGATGACAAGCATCCCACAGAACTTACTTTCCCAAACCAGAAAGGTCACAGGTACAAACTTTTAAACTTAGAGATTTCTGATTTATAAGAATTTAATAATCATCTCAAACACAAGGTTTTACGTTTAAGTGCTTAGCCCATATTTTCATTACGATCCAAAATTCCGACTTTTTAGGTTTTCTAAGCATTGTAAACTATAAGTATTCCGAATCATACAACTTTAAAGCAATATCAAAAGCTACAAACATGTTGCTGACTTTTCGACTTTTGTTAGACATGAAAGATGAACAAATAAAAACTTTAATATAAACAAATGAACTTGAAAATTTATCCTAGACACACATTTTATTCAAAAGAAAGAAAAATTGTAAAACTTTTACTTTATAGAATAAAATTTGTAAAGGTTTAAACTTTTAAAGCAACATGCCGAAATTTTAAAATTAGAAATATTTTATCGGCAAGTTTATATTCAGTTGAAACAAAATATAATTCAATAATATCATCTTTCACACAATGTAAAAAAAAATTGTGTCTCGTTTGTAAAAATTGGGTTGAATCAAAATTCAGGAAAAATTGAAAATGCTCAGATTCTTTAAAAGCATTTGAGAAAACTGGAACAACATCATCAGATATAAATGCAGTGGAATAGAATAGATGCACTCACAGTTTCTCATTAGTCAGAAGCTTAATGCTATAAAGAGTGAGTCCTAGAATGACATATCTAGAAGTCATAGTCTTTGAAGCACGGGTTCTGAGCTGAATTACTCAAAAGCCAAAATGTTGACTTTTAAGACCGGGTTTTGAACTGCTATGTTCAAAAGCCATACTTTCTCTTACTCCCCCTTAACATGTGATGCCTGCAACTTTGAATCAGATTTAGACTTGGGTACCCACTTGAATTTGGGCCCGTGTTTGTTAGTTGCAGTTCGTATGAGGAAATAATTAGAAGATTTGATACGAGAAACATGAGAAACATTATCAGAATAATAAGTACAGTCATCAGATGAGAAAGCATAATCATCAGAACTAGAATCTGAGGAAGAACATGAGACATGTTTTGAAATTCGAATCATTTGTTTTATAGAGTACTTTGAAATTTTATTACAAGAAACAAATGAATCGCTTTTATAGAATTTGTCTACACATTTATCCCCATCAAAAGTAGATTCATCAGATGTCCGCTTTGCTTTCCAAATCTGCTTCTTTGATGACTTGCTCAAAGTCCTATCTGAAAGATTGAAATCAGAAGAATTAGAACTGTCAGAAAGAACCTTATCTTGTTTCTTCGACTTCTTTGACCATCTTCTTTTACGCTTAGATTTATAATAATGATCATTGAGCGTAAAAGAATCATCAAGAATTTTAGATGAAATATTTAAATCAGAAGAAATAATTTTATCCAAGCAACCAATCTGATCAACTAATAAATCTGAATTTACTTTGGAGTTTGAAGAATTTTGAGAAAAGATTTTAAAATTTGAAACTTTCTTTTTATTTTCCTTAGAATCAGAAGAAAGGTTAGAAATAGAATATGATTTTTGAGAAAATAATTTTTCTTCAAGACTAGACGTCATGAAAGAAAGAATAATATCAGATTCAATTTTCTTTAAAATATTTTGATCTTCTATCTTATCTTCAAGATCGATGATTGTACTCTCTAATACCAATGGAGGAGTATATTTCTTAGAATCATAAATGATTGGAGAAATATTTTCCTTATCAGAATTAGAAGCATAAGGATCAATAAAATCATCAGACATTGAAGATTTGATAGGAGATATATCTTTTAAAACTCTTCTTCCTCTCCTTGATTTTTCAGGAAAATATTTTGCATTTTCACTAGTGTAAACAAAAGGAATTTCATTTTTCTTGTTATTTGTCCTTTTCTCATTTTCGATTTCTAACACTTGCTTCTCATTCATCCAATCAATTTTAAACTGAGGAGCATAATGAGCAAGAGTCAGATAATCGTATTTATATAAAGTTGGAGATTTTTCAATCGCATTGTTTAAACAATGAGGATTTTCAAAACCAAGTCCCCACCTTTGTTTTAAAGCTTCTTCACTCCTCGGTTTGTTCATAAAAATTGTTTGTTCAGATTGATTTCTCCGACATAATTTTTCTTCTAATTTATTTATTTTATCTGAAAATTCATCTTTTAAAGTAGTCATAGTCGTCAAAGACTCAAGATAAGTCTTATTTGAATTTTCCAAATCATCCAATTTCTTTTGAAAGATGTCTTTTGTATTTTCCAAAATAGAATTTTCATCTTTCAAAGAAATCTTCAATTTGTCAATCAAATCTGACTTTTCAGCATTTAAATTCTTTTCAGATATTAACTTAGAACGCAAATCAGACAAAGCAGTAATTATGATATTCATCTGAGAGGTAATAAAATGTAATCAAATTCAGAATATACCTCATCTTCATCTGTTTCAGAATCTTCTGACTGATCAACTCCAACCAAGCACATCTGAGCGATCTCTACGTTTGCAGCTTCGTCGTCAGAGTGATCCAGCCAGAATTCTTCTTCGGCCAGTAGAGCAGTTCCATTCTCTCTCTTTTCAGCCAGTTCCATTTTCTTCCGGTAGTAAGCTGAGTCCCTAACCTTCTTAGCTCGACACTCCTTTGAGTAGTGGCCCAGCTTTCCACAGTTATAACAGGCAGTAGACTTTGGCTCGGGCACTTTGCCTGTTGAACCAGAAGTGAAGCGAGAAGTGTTGGAACCCGATCGAGGTTGGAACTTTTTCTGGTAATGCTGAGAGAGAAGTATCATTGCTTTCTGCAGTGCCTCACCATCATCCTCAGTTGACCCGTTGTAAGCGTTATCAGACAACGCTTGTTCAGCCAGTTGGCTCGTGAGAAGAGCAACCGGGTCCACTGACTTCTTATTCTTCTTATCCAGTTTGGCCTTTTTCTCTAGCACCAAGCTCTCATCAGTCATAAGAATCTCATATAATTCTTGTATTTGCATAGTGGAGATCCGAACATCGTTCCTCAGTCTATGACAAGTTTTGTTCCATTCAAGCTTAAGAGCATTAAGGAATTTCAGATTTGTCTCAAGCTCTGTCTTGATCACATTTATCTTTCGCAGATCATTCAGCACTGCACAGAATCTGTCGAAAACACTCTTTATAGATTCACTGTCTTTGGTCTTGAACTCCTCAAAGTTGTTCATAAACCGAGTATGTCTGAGTTGAGTTGCAACGGATGAACCAAGCATGATCTTTTCCAATTGTGCCCATAACAGATTTGGATAATCTTTGCAATGATCAACTCGGTTATAGACAAAGTTAGGTAAGGCAAGCATCAAATTAGCTTTCAGCTCTCGATCAGCTTTCATTAATGAAGCCTCTTCAGATGTTGGAGGAGTCTCTTTATTAGGCTTTACAAAAGGTCCTTCAGTTAGAGACTTCATCATATTCTCTCCATTAGCTTGACGCTCGATGAAGTTCAGAAATCGATCTTGCCATTGTGTGAATTCGTTTTCATCGACAAGAACTGGAGGACGAGTTTCAAATCCCAAAGACATCATCAGATCACTTGTGTAGAACTTAGCTTGAAAGGCAAACTTTGTAGGATCCATAGATGACAAACTAAAAAAAATTTCCAGACTCTTTTTTTTTTTTTTTAGATATGGCGCAAACTAGAGGTTTGCGTGAGCAGTTGGTGACGCAAAGGAAGCTTTGCGCGAGACAAATGAGACGCAAGATGAAGTTTGCGTGAGCCGAGTGAAACGCAAACTAAGCTTTGCGTGACAAGTTGATGACACAAACTGAGCTTTGCGTTAGAAGAAGGATACGCAAATTGGACTTTGCGTGATGCACTGGAGACGCAAACTGAGCTTTGCGTGTTATGTTGATCGCGCAAATTGAGCTTTGCGTGATAAGCTGGAAACGCAAAGATCACTTCTCGTGATGCACGGGATACGCAAACTTAGCTTTGCGTGATGAACACAGCGAAAATCACAACTTCTCGAGAAAAAACACCCTGAATACGCAGATGCAATAGATGAACTCGCACAAAGTCCCTGATGAACTCGCGCAAAGTTGAGATCTAGCGCAAACCTGTTGAAAATCACAAAAATCACCAACAAACGATTATATCCAAGAAATTAATGCAACCAAATCACATAGAAATGATCGAAAACATGTTTCTAACACTTTTTAATCACCAAAGTCGATTAAAAACCACAAAATCAAACTTTTGATTATGTAACAGTACGTGAAACTCGACTTTTCCAGAAAATACAATTTCTCAAAATTGACAATCAAAACGTGAATTTCTTGAAAAAAGACGTGAATCAAAGTTATTCTCCTATCAAAAACGAATCCAACAAGACAAATTCCAAAGAAATTCGATAAAAAAATACCTCTGAATTTGATGAAAAATCAAGAAAACGAGATTTTCTTGAAAAATCAAGAAAACGAGATTTTCTTGAAAAATCAAGAAAATCGATCAAATTTTCGATTTTAATCAACAAATTCAGAAACGAAAAAGACTTCTCTCAACTCTCTCAAGATCCAGATGGCTCTGATACCAATTGTGAGTCCAAGATCAATGAATCATAGAGAGAGAAAGTAGAGAGAGAGAGACTTGGAAGCGCAAAGTTACTATATTGAATGAATGTGCATAAAGTTCTTACAAGGAACAAGACCAAAGGGACTTAAATACCCTTGGTCAAAACAACACATAATACTACTATAGACACAGTATTTGACCAAGCCCTATAAATACAATGATTACCTTAAAATCAGACCTAACACTAAGCTTTATCTTTGGTACCAAGGACGAGAGTCGTGGAAAAATACCACCAAAAGAGTTGAAGAATGTCGGAGAGAACTTAAATAGTTTTTAATTCAAAAACATTATGGAAAGCTCCCACCCAATAGTTCCTGAAGCATAATTGTTCTTAGAGGCACATTCTTTGAGTCTCTTTCATCTGTTTAAAACACAACATAGGTCGTGAGTTCGAGTCACAACAAAGGTCATGCATTCAAGCTCAATCAAGGTGGTGGGTTAATAGGTTTAGTTCATTTATAGATTTTGAATAAAAAAAGAAGAAAAAGGTAGAAATAAAAGATTGTGAAGGAAAAACATTTCTAAAGTATGCAATAAAAGATAATGTAAGGGGATCCACACTAAAAGTCTAAAACTAGTAAAAGATGATGTATTTTATGGTAATAAAGAAAATGGTTGGATATGTGTGTGTTAGTCAATTTAATATATTATTAACACACAAATACAACGAAGATAGGCAAAGCAGGTTCCAGGAGCTGACAACCTCCAATGGTGCTTTTTCTATCCAGTTTGCAACTTGCAAAATCACTATCTGAATAGGCAGTTAGATCGAACCCTGAGTCTTTGGGATACCAAAGACCTAGGTTAGGAGTTCCCTTTAGGTATCTGAAAATTCTCTTTACAACGATCATATGGGATTCCTTGGGTTCTGATTGATATCGTGAACAAAAACAGGTAGAATACATGATATCAGGTCGACTCGCTGTAAGATACAAAAGGGAGCCGATCATTCCTCTATATGCAGTGACATTAACTATTTTCCAGCGGGATCCTTGTTTAATGTCAGCGGTGGTGCCATAGGAGTTTTCATCTCTGATGTTTGAGTAAGATCAAACTTTTTCGGGATAACTTTAACATACTTACCCTGATGAATAAATGTGTCTTTATCAGATTGCTTGATCTGAAGCCCAAGGAAGTAAGTTAGCTCACCCATCATACTCATTTTATATTCTTTCTTCATTCTTTCAGTGAACCAAGTACATAGAGATAGGTTAGTAGTAGGGGTGCTCAAATTTCCGACCAACCCGTCCAACCCAACCCGAAAAAACGTAAACCGAGTCAAACCGTTATATAATCGATACAATTTTATAGCAAACTGCATTTAATGGGTTGGAAACGGTTTGGGCCCAAGCCAAACCGACCCAACCCGATAACCCGACCAAAAAAAGAGTGCTTCTTCTTCTTTTTTAACATTTCAGATTACCGCTAATATCTTGAGGACTTCACTTCAGTTCTGCTTCAAGGTCAAGCCTTCGATTCTTCATTCCTGCTCCTTGATTTCAGATTTCACCTTCAATCGCTCCAAGATTCACGTTCAACCCTTCAATCGTTGGACACTTCAATCGTTCATACCAATTCAACCCTAGGTTTCGCCTTCACCATTCACCTTCTACTTCAATCGACTCCTCTTTTAGTCGACCAAATCAGATTCAATCGGCTCATCTTTAATCGATTCAAAGGTAATCTCTTGGAAATATGTTGACTCACACTTGACACTACCTATTGTTGGTTCTCTTTGACTTCCGGTTTTTGGCACTTCTAGCTGTTGCAGGCTAGTTACCTAGTTCCTTGTTATGCTTTATGTAGAATTTATTTGATTAGGAAATTTGCTTGTTATTTTAGAATATGTACAATTATTGATTCAAATGAGTGTTGTTTTAAGGTCTGTTGGTTCAGAGACACTTCACAGTTCACCCTAGAGTTTAACTCTAACTGTTGACTGTTGTTGATTTGTGAATAACTGAATAGTTTGGTGACTCGAAATAGCTAATCTTATTTCTTAATTTCATGCAGCTTCCCTGGTAAAGCTGTTAGGGTGAAAATTTATGCCCAAGCTCCATCAACAGAAGTTGCTTCTGTCAAGGAAGCTACCAAGGTGTGTATGGTTGTTTGCTTATTTCTCTTTTCTATTTTATGATTCATGTTATCTTAATATCTTACACGGGATCCCGATTTAACCTAGAATGCCAAGTGTACCTTATACATATGTTTTTGTTAAAGGTTGATATGCATTTCTCTCTAGATGCTTTTTTTATTCTTGATATTTTGCATTTGAAAGCATCTTGATCCTAGTGGAACTGTAAATGATGTTGAAATTCTTAGGCAGGTGTCTTGTTTCAATTGGTTTTTTCGACTTGAATCTTTTGGTTTGCTCACCAACAGATAACTTTTATGTCCCTTAGACTTGTAACTATGTTTTTCCCAATTGGATTTGAGACTAAAAGGCTACAATTCGAATAACTATGTTTTTCCCAATAAAATTTTCGATCGAAAATGTGGGTACTCATTGAAAGGAACATCTTCCAATGTTCCTATCTGGCCTTATGCTACAGTTATGGAGACGAAGTTTCTCAGAGCTCTCATCTTGAAGTGTGTTGATGTAGATGATGAAGGCCTAAAAAAATTCCGAGTAATTGTCCGGTTCTTGAACATCTATCCATTCATGGCTTTCACAATTTAGTGAAAGCTAAACTTCATGAAAATGGGCTTGCTCTTAAAACTATTGAGTTTGGTGGAGTCTGTTTTAGACTTGAATCCATTGAGATATGTGATTCAAATATTGTGTCTATCAATTGCGAAATGTTCTATTCCGGGGATTCTCAAATTATCTTAAGACTTGATAATCTTCAAAAGCTTGAAAATCTTTGTATTAGTAATGCATTTTCATGGAAGAAGAATAATTATAGTTGAAGTTGTAGTTGAAGTATGGTATGACAGTAGTCTTCTTTTGTTGATTTCCTTGGCAGAAGCTTGCCCAAATTTGCAGAGATTTACCGTTAATTGGTGGTTGATTCAAACAACAGGTGGCACTATGGCAGCAGATGGTGGCAATTGGCGGTTGTCGGCAGTTGGCAGCAGGTGGCGGCAGGCAACAACAGGTATGTAATTTAATGAAATGTTTAGTAAATGTTTTAAACCGACCAACCCAACCAACCCAACCCAACCCACACGGTTTGGGTTGGGTTGGGTTGCACTTTTGATTGGGTTAGGTTGGGTTGAGATTTTTCAAACCGCAACGATTGGGTTGGGTTGTTAAAGTGCCTTCAACCTGGCCAACCCAACCCGTGAGCACCCCTAGTTAGTAGAACCAAATATAATGTCATCAACATATATTTGAACAAGAATAAGGTGACCTTTAATCTTTCTGAAAAATAGAGTATTATCAATCTTTCCACGTTCAAATTTTTCAGAGATTAGAAAAGAGGAGAGAGTATCATACCAAGCACGAGGGGCTTGTTTTAACTTGTAGAGAGCCTTATCCAACTTATATACATAATTTGGATATTTAGGGTCAGGGAATCCTGGGGGTTGTTCAACATAGACTTCTTCACTCAGCTTTCCATTTAGGAATGTTGACTTGACATCCATTTGATGTACTTTGAAGTCTTTGTGAACTGCATAGGCTAAGAATAATCGAATTTCTTCGATCCTAGCCACAGGGGAAAAACTTTCATCATAGTTTATGCCTTCCTCTTGTATGTATCCCTGAGCAACAAGCCTAGCTTTGTTGCGGGTCATAGTCCCATTTTCATCCAACTTGTTACGATATACCCATTTGGTGCCTATAACAGTTTTGTCAGATGGTTGGGGAACGATATTCCAAACTTTGTTTCTTTCAAACTCAGTCAACTCTTCTTGCATTGCGCTGACCCAGTTTGGATCTCTGAGGGCATCATCGGTTTTCTTTGGCTCGAGGAGAGAAAGAAAGTTTACATCGAGACAGATGTTACCTGAACTGCGTCAAGTCTGAACACCTACATCTGGATCACCAAGAATTTGAACGATTGGGTGATTCTTAGTCCATATCTGAGCGGGGGCTTGGGCATATATGTCTGATAATGAATCAAAAATGGGAATTTTTGCTGAGGAAGAAGCTTCAGCCTGAGGTTCATCAGCGATCATTTGCTGAGGTTCAGTTTGAACATCATTCACTGAGAGATCTTCAGAGATGAGAGGAGATTCGAAATTGAGAGGTTCAGAGGGTGGTAAAGTATTTAAGGGAACTACTAAAACCCAAGATGTGGATTCAGTGTTAGGTTGAATAATGACTGGATCATGATCAGTATCCAAAGGATTGGCATGATGGTTTGTGTTGAAGAAGGGTTCAACTTCTCCATAGTGAAAAAACATCCAGGCATTTAGTTCATCATTATCAGTGATAGGTTTTTAGTTCGCTGATCTTGATTCGTCAAAGGTGACAGGAATGGTTTCCTCTACAACTTGTCTTCTTTTATTGAAGACTCTGTAGGCTTTTGATATTGAAGAATATCCAAGAAAAATTCCATCGTCGGCTTTTGGATCAAATTTTCCAAGGGTGTCTCTGTTGTTTAAGATGAAGCACTGACAACCAAAGATATGAAGAAAGTTGATAGAAGGCTTTCTACCATGGAAAAGTTCATAGGCAATCTTATTGAATCTTTTGAAAATCAACGACCTATTTTGAGTGATACAAGCAGTATTGACAACTTCTGCCCAGAATTGAGTTGGAAGATGAGAATCGCTGAGCATAGATCAAGCAATTTTGATCATCGTTTTGTTTCTTCTTTCAGCGACTCCGTTTTGCTGAGGAGTCCTTACAGCTGAGAAATTGTGAGAAATTCCCTTGCTGTCAAAAAAGTTATCGAGAGAACTGTTTTTAAATTCAGTTCCATGATCACCCCTTATTGAGCGAACCATCATATTATTCAGCACTTCCATTTTTCTGACAAATGAGATGAGTTCATCTGGGGTGTCACTCTTGGAACAGAGAAACATGACCCAGGTATATCGAGAGTATTCATCTACTATGACAAGAGTGTATTTCTTTCCAGTTATGGATTGTATATTGACAGTGCCAAATAAATCCATATGCAGGAGCTGAAGAGGGCTTGTTACTGACGATACTTGTTTCAATTTGAAACTAGCTTTAGTCTGCTTTCCTTTTTCACAAGCTGAGCAGAGTTATTCCTTAGCATAAGAGTGCTGAGGTAACCCGGACACTAGTTCATTTAAAGATAGAGTGTTCAGCGTCTTGAAGTTAAGATGAGAGAGCCTTTTATGCCATAGCCAATTGACATCTGATGAGGCTTTGGATAGAAAGCAGACGTTCTGAGTGGTTGTTGAGTAAATGTTTATGACATAAATATTTTCCAAACGATAACCGCTGAGAGCAAGTTTTCCACTTTTATCCATAATAGAACATGTTTTTTTAGCTTTCTATTGCTTTTGGGTTTGGTTATTTAAACCCTTTTAGGGTTTGTTTCTTGAGGAGCCGTTTCATTTTTTAGAATAGGGATACATTCGATTGGAAGCTCTCTCTAGTTGATTTCTACATTTCTTGGGGAAGAAGATTGTCGGACATGAAACTTATGCCTTTGCTGATCGGTTTACATTCAGTTTTCATACATTTTTGAGTATCTTCTTCCCTACCCCCTTAGTTTATTTGATTAATATATCTTGTTTTGTTTGAATATTATATCTTAATTTAGTTTCTTCCTTGAATCTTTCTTTGTTTGTGTTGCTTGTATCAAGTTTAGATTTCTTTGTATTTGTCTATCAATTACTTCATTGCTCTTTAATTTTATGTATCTCTACTCCTTACTCTCTATTTTAATTTACTGCAAATAAATTCCTTCTTGCACCCTTTCAATTTTTTGCACTTAATTTATGCACACTAAGTTAGAATAATTAAATTTCTTACATTTGTCAATTTTTCTGCATTTAGCTTAATTTCCTGCACATGTTTGCTTAGTGGTTTATTGTTCATTCTTAGTTTTCGTTAATGTTAATTGTTGTTAGATTGCATATTATGTAGTTATTGTGTTAGTCTAGGTTTCTTTTATCTTTAATTTTGTTAGAGTTAAAATAAATAACTTGTTGCTTGGTCTCGAGTCAGTTTTCGTTTTATTGGGTAATCGTCGCCTAGGATCGAGGTCTTGGTATTGATTAATTGTTTTTAAAACGGATGTTGAGTTTTAATCCATTTCGATTTTAACGAAAGTTGAAATTGATTTAATTGGTTTTTAACAAATCGTTTAGTTAATTAGATTGGTTTTTGACGAAACGAAAGTTTGGTCTCTTACTTGGATCAAATTGATCAATGACAACGGTCCTAACATGTAAATAGTTAGGGACGTTGATTGGGAAATATATTCATTTTAAATCTCAATGTTTCTTCCCATTGTGTACATATTGCGAAAGTAAATATGTATCTTGGTTAGAAAAGTTTTTTCACCTCGAGAGAGAGTTGAAGTATTTTTTGAAAAAAGAATTCCCACCATTACCAAAGTCCGAGGTTGACATTACCCAATGTTCTTAGTTATGGTTGTCTTTTATCTTGCTTAGTTTGCTTTTAATTGCTCCTTATTGTCTCTCCTTCCCTTAATCTCATTTATTTTATGTCTACTTAGTTTAATAACCAAACCAATTATCTGATTCGCATAGCTAGGCCATGATTATTAAGTTGTTAGTGTTTAGACCGCCACCTCCTTGTGATCGACCCGTATGCTACAATACCCGTACGCTTGCGGTATAAATTTAAAACTCACATCAAGTTTTTGGTGCCATTGCTGGGGAGGCGACTAGCCTAGCACCGACTTACTTTTTGATTTACTAATCCATTTCTTTACCCCATTTCCTTTTTACGTTTATATTTTTGTCTTCTCATCTTTTATTTTGTTTAACTGTGTGCTTCAAGTTTTTGTTTGTGTAGTCTAGCTAACTTGCAGACGGGAATGAAAAGTCATGATTGACGAAAAAGGCGGTGAGTTACGGGCCATTGAGATGTGTGTTTGGTAAGACCAAGATAATTATTACCTTTAGAAATGATGAGTGATACTATCTTTGTCTCGTTAAATGCTTCTCGTGTGCTATTTTTACTATTTTCTTGGTTCGATATTTCTAATGTCAAGCCGGACATCGTCTTTCTCTACCCTTTGTTTAATTATCGGTTTTGAGTAGCGTAATGTGTTCTATAACGATAACAGAAAGACTATCTGATGTGTCATTTGTGTATTTACGCTACTCGTACGAATCGGTGACCATTTAAGTCAATCCTTTGACCTTTACCGATTCGTACACTCTCTTCTCCCTAATTCTTTAATTCTTCGTCAAGCTCGCGACGATAAATGAGCCATTGTCCCGCATGTTTAATTCTTGGTTCGAAGTCAAACTCATAACTTTAAATGAGTCTCCATCCCTTCATCCCCTTTTCCCTCTCGTTCGTTTTCACCATGCAACCACCTCACTCACTACAATACACACCTGCACCACGATCTTCCCCCTCCTTCCCCGTGATTTCTTTCTCCCCCCTAGCACCCTATCCTGAGCATTAAGGACAATGCTCCTATTTGCTTGTGGGTGGGTGTTTTTCATTTATTTTTTTTACATATAGTTCCATTTTTATTTCATTTATAGGTTGCATTTCGAAAAGAAAAAAATCTAAAAAGATTTTTGATTACTCTCTATTGTGTTAAGACTCGTAGTACACCATATCTCACTTTGCATTTTTTAGTATTTTGATTCACCAATCTCACATTAACTGTTTGCCATGTTGTTAAATGATTTTTCGGGAATGATGTTATCTTAGTTGTCACTTAAACACACCGTTAAGTATGTTGTTTCACGTAGCCTTCTAGGATTAGTTTTTGTACCATAGTCCCCCTACATTGCAACAAAGTGACTATCATGGATGGATTTATCTAGTGAGAATTTGGGTATTTCTGGATTGACACACATGTAATCAATCCCATTTTCTCGTTTTTTTGTGTTACCTCCCATCGAGATATAGTTCTAAGCTTTTGAATGGTTTCTCGTCCAAGTTTATTATGAATATGCATAGAGGCCTTAGTTTCATGGAAAAGATAATCCCGAATAATTCAAAAATATTTTTTCCTTTGTAACCTAATTTGAGCCTAAACACTAGGCTTTGTTTATACACCTATACACCCATAAAAATGGACATCAGGGTTCAATTCTTCGAAATGATAGATGGATTTGACACTTAGTATAGAAATAAACACAAGCATAACTTGTGGATAGTTTGTTGAGCCCCCATAACAAGCATAGCTTGTGGGTTCACAAAGTCTTGAAAAAAAATACAAAAAAAAAATACAAAAAAAAAGAAAAGATAAAAATGAGCAAAATAAAATAAGCCTTCAATCTATCAAAAACATTAGGAAAAGAACCCTTATGTGCATATGTTTGGGTAAAATTTCACAAGTCACGACCGACGCAAGAAACCAAACATTTCCAATTTTAAGTCAACTCTTGTATTAAGATAAGGTCTTGAAGACCACGCACATCGGCGACCCTGGTCGTAACTTTGGGCAATGACCATAAGCTTCTTACGACCACGACTGAGAATCTCTCGACATTCTAATATCTTAAGACCTTCATAACGTAACTAACGATTATATCATTTATTATTTGCGAATGTTTTCCTTTTATGATTCTTTATTGCAGGTTAAATGGGCAACGGTCATAATGGACGACTATCATCAAGATCATTCAATGAGCAAACCGTTGGACATTAAAAACTCATTTATGACAACCGAAGTTAAATATACAAGCTCGAAGAATCATTCGAGACATCAGATCGCACCTGAACACATCAGAAGCATATCAGAAACATACAACACTCAAGCATACTCAAGTTATTCTCTCTCAGTCAAGAACTCTCGACGAAGTGCTCCATCGCACGGCGAACAATACAATCTTACGATTTGTTTATTATTCACTTGTAATATCGTCAATTGTACTTTCGATTACTCCTTCCAAAGGACGACGTCCCTGTTTGACGTCCATAGTGCAGTTGACGATCTCTGCTATCGTCCGCGGTTTTTACCCTCTACGGGGTTTCCCGCGTCACCAAATTCTCTGTCTTATCTTTATTTTTTTATCTTTATCGTACGATTTGTCGATCGATCGTTACTTTAGTTGTTAAAGCTCCACACTGACCTTAAGTTATCCTTGGATAATTTTTGGCATTAACAGTTTGGCGCTCACCGTGGGGCCCCAGCTAGAGTAAAATCTTCGACAAAGAGTACGATCTACTAACGATTTTAGTGCAACTCTCTTAATTAACAGAAACATGGAGATACAAGGAACTCAAGCCCATGTTATTGCTCAAATGCACATGGAATTAGACGCTGCCCGCAATCGCATCAATGCATTGGATGAACAAAATCGCAAAAGAGCCGAAGAACTTGCGTATTTGAGAAGCCAAAATACTGGAAATCAATTCGGACCTCAATTTGGTATGAGGCCACATGAATTTTGCAGGTTTTCAACCCCCATTGCCTTTGTAGTACGGAGGTCGCCACTTTTTCTATCTCGATGATCCCCACACTGCCACCGCCAGTATCAGTGTTTCCCGCAATGTCCGTTCCTCCTATGAATGCAACACTCAACGGAGATGCTGGAGAATCGTCGCATGGCAATGGGTTTTTTCCACCTGCAGGTGTAACATCCCAAGATTCCAGATTCATACCAATTCAACTTCCGACGAGCAATGGATTTAATCTGGATGACCCGGTCGCACGGCGGTTGAAACAGTTGGAAGAGTAGAATGAGAAGATGTTGTCGCTACTAGCAAAGCTTCCACGAGCTGCCATACCTGTGGCCGTTGAACCACGAACTAGATTTCAAGTATCACCTTTTATCGACGAAATCGCCATGGTCGACGTCCCGAAGAAGTACAATATTCCGACATTTACCCCAAAGTACTCTGGAGTAAGTGATCCAACAGAACACATCGCACAATACAAACAATTAATGTGGACTGTGTCAATACCCCATCAATATCAGGAGGTCTGCATGTGCAAACGTTTCGGTGCGACCCTCACGGGTGTCACTCTTCAATGGTGATCAATTTACGACCCAAGTTTATCGACAGTTTTGCAGAGTTGGTCAACTAGTTTTTTTAATAGTTTGCTAGCAGTCGCAAGATGGAAAAGCAAACTAGTGACCTATACTACATCACTCTACGAAACTACTTCAATCGCTTCAATTATGAGATGATCAACATAAAGAAGTGTATCATTAGGACTGCGATCGAGGCTTACAAGTGAGGTCTCGACGACAGTTTGTACTTATATCTGGATCTAACAAAATATCCACCTATAAACTTGACGTTCGAGCTAGAACATTGGCTTACATGCAAGTTGAGGATGATGCAGCCTTCCGACGTAAACATTCTAGTGACAAGAAAACACTAAGTGTTAAAAAGCCCGACCTCCAAGGTCGAACCATCCAAAAAAATCTCGAACGCGAGGTTCGACAAGAAGAAAAACACCTCTGCGAATAAGCTTACTTAGTATCCTAAGATTTCATCTTACGGATTCAAAGGAACGTCCAAAGAGGTAGTCGAAGCCTTAAAGAATGTGCAGACGAACGTTAAGTGGCCCCCGAAAAATGAAAGAGACTACGCCAAGAAGGAGAAGTCTAAGTGGTGCGACTTTCATGGAGATCACGGTCACATGACGGACGATTGCATTACCTTACGACGAGAATTGGCTTGACTCATACCAAAGGGCCACCTCCAAGACTTATTAGGCGTTAATGTACGACCGACTTCACCATAACATGCAAAGGTCGTGAATTGCATGACAGGAGGTTCCGACATTTGTGGGCTAACCTATTAGGAAGCCAAGAGGCACACTATTCGTGGTCCCGAAGACTTTCCCATCTCCCGATCGTCACGACCGCAACATGAGTTGGAGCTGGAAGTCATGCCTATCATCTTCGATTAAGAAGATCTAGGCGATCAGTGGCAGAAACATCATGATGGCTTGATCATTTAACTCACGATCGGGAATTGCTCGACGAAAAGAATCCTGATCGATGGAGGAAGTTCTACTAACATCATCTTTCTTAGCACGATCAAAGCTATGGGGATTGACAAGTCAGAAATCGTACGACGTTCGTCAAATCTTGTAGGATTCAATGGCGACGTGGCTAACACCATCAGGGAAATTACTCTCCCAGTATCACCAAAGGAGTCAACAAGCAAACGAAGTTCAACGTCGTCCATTGCTCGTCAGCGTATAACGTCATCCTAGGGCGACCTTGGATTCACGACATGAAAGTCATCCCCTCGACGTACCACCAGTTGGTCAAGTTCCTAACGCCTTGGGGCGTCCAAGAAAGAAGAGTATTTAGCAATTACAGAACCAGGCCGATCCTGATACTGTCGACGATTATCGATTAGAAGAAGTTGTCTTGGATCGGGACAAGCCTGACAGGGTCGTCTTTATCGGTACGTCTCTCGACCCTTCCTTAAAAGATTCATTAATTTCTTTCTTCCAGGATAATGCCGACTGCTTCTCCTGAACACACGAGGACATGATTGGCATCGACCCCGAGATCATCTCACATCGACTCAATGTTGATCCGTCGTTCAAACCCATCAAGAAAAAGCGACGCAAATTCGCTCCTGAGCGAAACAAAGTGATCAATAAAGAGGTATACAATTTACTCAAGACTGGAAAATTCGGGAAGTAAAGTATCCTGAATGGCTAGCAAACATCATGGTCGTACAAAAGAAAAACGGGAAATGGAGAGTATGCATTGACTTCACTGATTTCAACAAAGCTTATCCTAAAGACCCGTTCCCATTAAACCATATTGATGCTATGGTCGATGCGACCGCTGGTCACGAACTTATCACTTTTATGGACGCATATTTGGGTTACAATCAGATCCTGATGCATTGCGACGACCAAGAAAAGACGGCGTTCATGACGGACATAGGTATTTACTGTTACAAAGTCATGCCTTTCGGTCTTAAGAATACAGAATCAACATACCAACGACCGGTCAACAAGATGTTCAAAGAGCGTCTTGGGGATACAATGGAAGTCTACATTGACGATATGCTAGTAAAATCGAAACGAGTGATCGATCATATTGATCATCTGAATCAATCGTTCGACATTCTCAAAGAATACCATATGAAGCTTGGTGTGGATTGGATATAACCACAAAAGGCTATAACAACTGGCAAATCATGCAAGTATACATGGTTCACTAGTATCGTCCAAAGCAAGTAATAATGGTAAATAATACCAGATATCGTACCTCAGGGATTTTCAAAGAAAGAAGAGTAACCAAAGTCAACTTTAAAACAAGATTTCAAGAGTAAAAATGAAGAAATATCTTTGAAGAGTTGGTAACTACAGTATTGGAATGTAACAGTGAGTAAAAGATAGTAGGGATGTAAGTTCAGGTTGGATTTCAGCTAACAGAGTGCAATGAACATTGCTACAACATCACAAGGGTGCTGCAACAATAGCTCTCTACAAACACTATTAGATTGAACGACCTTCCAAGGAAGTGCAAATTAGACCATATGTTGGAAGTGCACATGGTGATGCATCAAGAACCAAACTAGTACATATCTTGCCTTTCTTTCCATATAGTTTTGCAACCCATAAGGTTGCTGCAGCTCTCTGTAGCCTCTATAACACAACTAGTAAAACATTTGTGTTGTCTTAATTTTAAGGTCCAACTCATCTAAGTAAAATAACATGTGTCAATTTGTCAATGATTACTAGATGAAACGTTTATACCAATTGTGAATAGTGAATTAAATTGCTATTAACAAGCAAATATCCACTAATACTTTGGCTTAATCTGACAACCTTCCCTTACACCCACACTAAGGTTTTTAGCCTAGCATGACTGAAAGTAAAAGCATTAAAGTAAATGACATGAAAATAAAAGACATGAAAGTAAATGACTTGAAAGTAAACTTGCAAGGAAAGTAAATGAAGTGCTGTAAAGATTGTTGTAGCAACTGACAGAAAGTAAGAACAAATTCAAAAGATTGCAATATATTAAAAACTACTAGAATACAAAGCTTGTAAGAAGCTTTGATTCAGCTGATGTATAACTAAGCATAAGAAATGATTTTAAATTACAACAATTACCTGCTACTTATACTAAACTAAGAGAATCAAAAGATGCTTAAAAAGTACAAAAGATAATTGTCCAAAGGTTATTAACCAAGCATAATAAGTATACTAATTAAAAAGTAAATATGCTTAATGGAACTAAGCAAGGCATCTTTAGGGCATCTTCCATCACCCTCCTCCAGAGTTGTACTTCTAAGATGCCTTCAAAAGCTCTCCATCCAAAAGAAAATCTTCCATTGATTGAGCCATCTGCTGCCAATATCAACGCTGTAGCAGTACCTCCTGTAGTAACTATCAGTGAGCATTGTTTTCACCAAAAACATAGAACAATACCATTTTCTACATCCTAGCTCCAATAAAACTAAAAGTGCAAAATAAGACAAAAAGACTCAAGATAGTATTGGGAAAGATGTAAAATAGAGTAAAATGAAGTTCTAAATGAGTGCTAAAGTTTATACTTTTATACACTTATCAAAGCTCAACCCCACGAAATGCTCCTTCGGAGTAAGTGCGGGAAAATTCTTGGGATATATAGTCACCCGTCGTGGGATCGAAGATAATCCCGATCAAATAAGGGCGATCATGGACATCAAGTCCCCGCGCAACTTCAAAGAGGTTCAACGACTTACTGGACGAGTCACAACATTAATCAGGTTTATCTCTCGATCTTCTGATAAATGCCATTTATTTTTTATAATGTCTTGAGAAAAAATAGGGGCTTCGAGTAGACGGAAGACCATGAAAAAGCACTTCAAAAGCTTAAAGAATATATGGCGTCGCCACCTTTGCTATCGAAACCCAAGGATCATGAAACGTTAGAGCTATATCTAGCCGTAAGTTCAAACGCTGTGAGTGTCGTCCTGACTCAAGAGGATGAAAATCAACTTCCTATTTATTACGTAAGTAAATCATTACTCGACGCAGAAACCAGGTATTCCTCTATGGAAAAACTATTTTTGTCATTAGTTACAACAACAAAAAAGTTACGTCACTATTTCGAATCGCACCCTATAACCTTCGTGACTAACTTTCCTCTTAAGTCTGTCTTAAGGAAACCTGAGTTGACAGGTCAATTGGAAAAATAGAGTATCTACCTTAGTAGCTATGACATCAAATACAAACCCAGGACAACAATCAAATTGCAGGCATTGGCCGACTTCGTCGCCGACTTTAGCCTAGAACTAGACATACCGACAGAACTTGTGGCAACTCTCGACGACGCAACTTGGAATCTACACGTCGACGGATCGTCTAATGCCCAGGGGTCAGGTCTGGGTGTCGTCCTCAAGTCACCACAGGGGGCAAGATGGTGTACTCTATACGATGCGATTTTAGAGCCACGAACAACGAAGCTGAATATGAAGTAATGATTGCAGGAATGAACATGGCTCACGATCTGGGGGCAGCAAGACTTCACGTCAAAAGCGACTCCCTATTGGTCGTCAATCAAATGAATGTAGAATTAGCACCCAAGGACTAAAAAATGGCAGCCTAGCTCAGAATAGCCGAAGCTAAATCTGAAGTTTTTCAGCACTTCACCATCACACAGATCCCAAGGGACCTAAATATCTAAGCTGACACATTAGCCAATCTTGGGTCGGCACTTGGGCAATCCCCATTTGACGTCGTCTCGATAATTCATCTGGCGACACATCGAAAATGGAGATCACGTCCATGTGGTAGAAGAGGAAGATAACGGGTCAAGCGACATCAAAAAATTCTTAATGTACGACCAACTTACTGAGGACAAGATGGAAGCCCGAAAAATCATATTTAAGGCATCTAGATATACTTTGATCGAAGGACAACTCTACCGACGTTCGTCGACAGGATTAAACCTTCGATGCATCGTCAATAAAAACCAAGTCCATAGCATCTTACAAGAAATGCATAACGGAGAATGCGTCAATCATTATGGCGGTCGTAGCTTGGCAAATCGTATCTCTCGACAGGGATTTTACTGGCCGACCTTACGACAAGACGTTGTAAGGTACGTACAAAGTTGCGACGCATGTCAGTGGCACTCAGGTACGTCCCACAAACCTTCTGTACCATTGCACTCGACTCTAACTCCATGGACCTTCATGCGATGGGGAATGGATATTGTCAGCAAGTTACTTCCAGTTCCAGCCCCCGGGCAAAAGGTATTTCTACTAGTTAAAGATTATTTTTCAAAATGGATAGAGGCGGCTGCTTTTTCCCAAATTCGGGATAAAGTGGTCATCTCTTTTATCCAGAATAACATCATATGAAAGTTTGGAATCCAATCTGAGTTCATATGCGATAACGTGTCACAATTCATAAGCAACAGGACTCAGCAGTTCTGCGAAGATCGTAACATCAAACTTACGACTTCGACGCCCTGTTATCCTTAATCAAACGGACTTGCCGAGTCGAGCAATAAAACGATCATCAATTCAATCAAGAAAAGACTTAAAGCAGCAAAAGGCAAGTGGGTCGAAGAACTTCCAACAATTCTCTGAGCCAATCGTACGATGTCTCGTACGTCTACATGATAAACCCCTTTTTCCCTGGTCTATGGTTGTGAAGCGGTCTCAACTTCCAACTTCACGACACATGTCGGTCGATCACAACTTAGTCGACCTAAGTTACGACCTTGATACACTGGAGGAATTAAGGTAATCCGCGGATTAAGGTTGCATCTCAAAAGCAATTGGTCGAACGACATTTCAATAAGAATGTCAAGGCCAAGATTTTCCAAGTGGGCGATTATGTCTTACGACGAGTGTTTCAAAACACCCAAGAACCAAATTCAGGTAAGTTATCCACCAAGTGGGAAGGTCCATACTATATAACTGAGGTAGTCGGAAAAGGAGCCTACCGACTGCAGGCCCTCGACGGTCGTGACATCCCTCGAAGCTAGAATGTGGTAATATTAAAGAAATACTTCTTTTAAATTCATTTCTTTACTTAAGATTATATATTCTTAAACGATTACTGACTTAGGCATCGGAGAGTCGTTGGCCTAGCCAACGACCCCCTCTAATGTTGTTTCATTGCAGGATTGGTCAAAGCATTTGACCTTATTTTCGGTTATACGATCATTTAGTGACCGGATCATACGATCTATAATCTGTCATTAAAAACCTTACCATTGGTCGTAAGTTCCTTAACTTATTTTTTGGTTTGATGCTCATCACTTGGCCTGCTTGTAAGATCTTTCGATCTAAGATTGATCTAATCATTCGATAGGTTTATTATTTGCGACAGTCGTAAGTGCCTTTAACCAGTTATTTACCTGCCTAATCGTGAGTTCATTAACTTATGCTTAATCACGTTTGGTGTCATGAGTTACTTAGAAAAATTTCTATTATTTTTATTCTCTCTCATCATCTCTCTTTTATGCTGCTTACAAAAATGCATGCAATGTTACGACGATCGAAAGTTACGACGACTATTCAAAAGTTTCCTTGTATTAAAGATCCAAAAGTTACAAGGCAAAGGCACGACCACCAATGGTCGCCCGATAAAAAATTGTAAAGAAAAAGAAAAATTAAGGAACCTTTGGTTGCTCTTGCTCCTGCTACTGTTGAGGCACGACCGCAACATCTCCACCCTTAGAGGCATCATCCCCCGACTCGAGCTCTTGCTCGTCTTTGGAGTTGAGATCTTTCTCGGCCCCGAAAGCCTCCAAGAAGAAGGCAACTTCCCCTTCTGTCGACGCCAGGGGATTCTGACCTCTCAGGTGGCGTCTCATCAATGCCGCTCGAACCTTGAGGTGGGTGAAAGCCTCAATGGACTTCACCTTCTCTTCGAGTTCGGCAACCTGCTCTTTTGTCGTCTCTAGCTCCGCCCTAAGGGCCTTTACCTCTTTTTCATTCTTGGTCTAGGTTGCCTTAGATGTTTTCAGCTGCACCTCAACCGCGAACGCACGACCCAAGGCCTCCTTCAGGCGAACCTGTAACTCCTCCTTCTTGTGACCAATGACCTCAATATGATTGAGGGCTTCGTCGAGTCAGATGGAATATTCCTCTTTCTTGGCCTCTGCCTCCTTAGCCTTGGACTCTACCTCGGTGGCCCTAACCAGCGTCACCTGTTACTTGGCCAGGGCGGTCGGGACTAACCTCCTCACATTATCCATGCGAGTGTTGAGGACTATCTCCGCTTCGAGAGCCTGCATTGAGGACCCTTCCCCTTGTCTTTCGACAATGGGGATCAACCTTCCGTCCCCACCGGGGGATCCTGCAAAATCGGCTCCACGTCCACGACCAGAGGCGTCGTCGACTTCTCTGATACAGTGGCCTTAGGGACAATGCTCTTTGAATATGGTTCCCTCAGGACCGTCTTCGGCTTCTTGACCCCCAACGCAGATGTCGGGGGAGCTTTTCTTTTGATTTCTTACCCTTTACGGGTGAGCTGAGCGAGGGCCTACCTCTTCGAGAGACCCGTTGTTGGCTTCACGGGGGTCGATCCTCCTGAAAGTAACGAAAAACAAAAAAACGTGGTGACGTCCATGACAAATAAGTAAGTGACGTCTTGAAGGACTAAACCTTACGGGATCTTGCGATCTATAGGTAACGTCTTACGACTAAAAACCCTACATGATCTTGCAACCAGTGGGTGCGTCTTAAAACTAGACCCCACAAAGCCTTACGACTAGTGGGTGACGTTTAACGACTAGATCCCACCAAACTTACGACCAAAGGGTGACGTCTTTGACTAGACCCTTAAGATCTTACAATTGATAGGTGACGTCCTATGACTAAGGACTAAACAAAACAAAGAAAGAACTTACCTGTCATCTCCCGAGTACCCTCGTCGGTCTCCCCCTCTTCTTCTCCTTCTTCCTCTACTGAAGCAGCAACTGACGACCCGACGTATTGGACGTCGTCGTCCTCGTCCTCGTCAGAAGTAGGACGGGTAAAGAAGATATCGTTCCTCGACGTTGAATTCGAGGAACTTTTCGACCTTCGCAGTTGAATCAAAGGAAGGAGCAGCTACCGAGAAGTCAATCACTAGCAGAAACGAAGACAAGTGTTAGTAAGACTTACGACCAAAAGAACTAACGACTACGTACAAAAAGTAAATACTCACCTTCAGTGTTCCATCCAGTGGTGAGCCACTGGTCGTCGTCACCAAGCGACCAAAGACATACTGTGTCTTCCATTTGCGGTCATTAACCGCGGTCGCCTGAACCAAGGTACGAAACCCTCTATATTTGGAAAAGAGGCTATACTTATGGTTCTCCTCCTCCTTGACCGTATAGGACAAGAGGAGGTCGTAAACGGTAAATGGATCTACCCATCCTACCGTTAATCGTTCGATGACCTAAACGATTCGCCAAAATTAGGGCATCATCTGCCCTGACGATAGGTCGAAGATCGTCAAAAATGATCTAGACAACAGAAAATAGGGCCACGAAAACCCTATCTTAAACGGATATTCATATAAAACAAAGTATCCGTTCGGACATTGTTCTGGTCGCAACAATGCCGGAGGACAAAGCTTCACTTTTTCAGGAATTTCGTCTTGGAGCCGAAACGCCTCAATATCTTCCTCCTCATTGAGGGTACTGATCGGATCCGGCGACATACCGAAGTCGGGGTCAACAGCTGTAGCGACATAAAATTCAAAGGTATCCCAGTTCTTCCTAGGTTTTCTAGCTAATGACTTAACGCGCATAATAGGGTATAGAGATCGGACCTTAAGTATTGCTCTAAACCTCGATCGATAAATGGAAGGGATTGTAGTTTCTTGCAGGTTATGGTAAGGATTCAGGAAGGTTCTTTCTCTAAAAACTTGACTGCATGAAAAAAGGAAGGAAATCTCTAAAGATCGCTATTTATACACGATTCGGTGTCAGATTGAGTCGAGAGATGATCGACACCTGTCATCGACCTTTCGCAGCCAGCCTTCGGATGAAAGACACATGTCCCTACGCCTGAAACCACGCGCCCCATGTCGCCATGACGTCACGGCCGTTAAACGGCTGCATGTTTCCCACGCGAATTGCTTCGGTTCTCAAGGAACTGATTTGGTTACTCAAAATCGACACGTGTCGAATCCAGTTATAAAATTTGAAAAGTCGACTTGCCGCCTAATTTTCAAATTTTGGGGGCAAACTGTTTGGGTAAAATTTCACAAATCACGACCGATGCAAGAAACTAAACATTTCCAGTCTTAAGACAACTATTGTATTACGATAAGGTCCTGAAGATCACGCACATCAGCGACCCTGGTCGTTACTTTGGGCGATGTTCGTAAGATTCTTACGACCATGATCGAGAATCTCTCGACATTCGAATATCTTACGACCTTCATAAAGTAACTAACGTTTATATCATTTATTATTTGCGAACATTTTCCTTTTATGATCCTTTATTGCAGGGTTAATGGGAAACGGTCATAACGGACGACTATCATCAAGATCATTCAATGAGCAAACCGTTGGACATTAAAAACTCATTTATGACACCCGAAACTATATATACAAGCTCAAAGAATCATTCGAGACATTGGATCGTACCTGAACACATCAAAAGCATATTAGAAACATACAATGCTCAAGCATACTCAAGTTATTCTCTCTCAGTCAAGAACTCTCGACGAAGTGCTCCATCGCACGACGAATAACACAATCTTACGATTTTTTTATTATTCACTTGTAATATCATCAATTGTACTTTCGACTACTCCTTCCAAAGGATGACGTCCCTGTTTGACGTCCATAGTGCACTTGACGATCTTTGCTATCGTTTGCAATTTTTACCCTCGACGGGGTTTTCCGCGTCACCAAATTCTCTGTCTTATCTTTATTTTTTATCTTTATCGTATGATTTGTCGAGCGATCGCTTACTTTAGTTGTTAAAGCTCCACACTGACCTTAAGTTATCCTTGGGTAATTTTTGGCATTAACATCATACAAGAAAAGGAAACCCCATTAACCAATAAAGTTTCCAACACCATTAAATAATCCTAATCCTACCTTTAACTCGTAACCGTGCCCCAAAGCCCTCATTATATGTATTATTGTCGTAAACTCTTGTACTTGATAATAAATTCAGTTGTATCAAGTCTGCATTCATTTGTCTCGATCGGGAAGGACTTGAGCGTATACACGTCCCTGTACATACTTGAGAGCTTAAAGCGATATCGTGAGTATCCATCTTTATAGATCACTATCCCTTCCCTTAGCGGCTATGGTATGTCTGCAAAATCTTCTTAGGTTGCAATTATTTTTTTTGCGATATGCTTGATTGATATGTGTTGGTTTGACGCTTTGGTAATCATACATTCCTACTTACTTGGCTTTAATCCAATTCATGACATTTAGTTGTATTTGTAATTTTAATGCTTGATTATGCTTCGTGAGATTGTGGGATAACTCGTTTTGACATCTTCGGGGTTTTTTTTCTTATTTCCTTTTTTTTCACTTGAATATGCTTTATTTCTTTCTTGGGGACAAGAAAGTTTAGCTTGTGGGTGGTTTGTTAAATGCATTTTTTGCACCTAACTTTGTTTATATTAGTTGCGTCTTTTATGCATTTTAGCCCTTAGTTTAGTCCTTTCATGCCTTTTTATTATTCTTTTCCATTTCTTTCTTTAATCACGGTTGTAATGGTTTTTGGATTAGTTTTTATGCTTTTGGTATACTTTTATGCAGATTATACAAAGTGTTCGAGGCGGGATAACGGATGGTTCAAAAGTATTAAAGAATGATGTGGGGAAGGAAGTGAAGAAAGCAAAGATGAATACCCAAGTTGATGAAGAGATGGAGGAAAAATTCAAGAATTTGAAGATCGACGATTATGCACACTTCGCGGGCGCGAAGGGTAGCCTCATGCACGCAAATAAAACCCCCTAGAATTGAAGACTTGCATTCTGTCCACTTTTGCAGGCGCGAATAATTATTTCACGCCAATGAACAGTGTCTGAGATTTTGTTCTAAACTTTCTGTTTTGCTTCACGCCAATGAAGGATTTCTAAAGGATTCCTTCACAGGCGTGAATGGGTCGATTTTCCTTGGGCTTTCTATTGCTTTTGGGCTTGGTTATTTTAACCCTTCTAGGGTTTGTTTCTTGACGAGTCGTTTCATTTTTTAGAATAGGGACACATTCAATTGGAAGCTCTCTCTAGTTGATTTCTTCATTTCTTGGGGAAGAAGATCGTCGGACTTGAAGCTTATGCCATTGGAGATCGATTTACATTCGGTTTTCATACAATTTTAAGTATCTTCTTCCTCACCCCTTTAGTTTATTTGATTAATATTTCTTGTTTTATTTGAATATTATAACTTAATTGTAACACTCTGAAAATAGGGCCAAATAAAAATTCGAAATTTTGGCAATATAATGTCTAAAATACGGAGGTTCAATATACCCTGTTAACGGAAAAGCTAAATATGAGACAATCCCAAGTTTTCATGACAATTAACACCCAAAATAAGTTGGGATGGTTTGCACCAAGAGTAGTTGCAAAATAAAGAGACATAACAATACAACAACCTACTTAATCTAGAATGATTACGAACTAAGATTAATTTGGGTGTTGTTAATTACACCAAAAATCTCTCTTCTCAATGATTCCCCAAAAAGACCGGCACTCCAAGATCTCCTATGTGCACGGTTGACAAACCCGACCTCCTAGATTCCACTGTTAGTGGGATCTGTGAGACAACCAACAACCATAACAAGTGTTAGGGCGAAGCCTAGTGAGATCTCATAACATAAACAATTCATAAACAAGAGTATCATAATTCAAGACTTGTGTTACTGAATCCCTTTACGTTACAATGTTATTCCAACTTGCAAAGATGTTCCCAAACCTGAACATAACATACAAGAGATAACTCTTGAAATACGGGGGAGACCCATTTCCATCAGGGTTACATGTACACGGGAGTGGAGTCACCTGGATTATACCTCATGTCCCGGTTCTAGTTCCCATGCCATCAAGACATCACAACCTCAAACCATACCATTGCCTTTATTGCCTACTCCATCGACTTACACCTCAAGGACTTACGGGACATTGTTACCTATCCAACTAAACGAGTTACACCTCAAGGACTTGTGTCTCCTATTGCCTACTCGCTTATGCCCACAGTGGCCAACAATAATAAGTCTAAATAACCAGACAAGCTACATCCTCATACACAAGGAAGTAGGAACCAACATTCGTATTACGAAATCATGAACGAGATAAATATACACAAATAGACATATTTCATATTTCATCCCATGAACAAATATACTCATCATATGGAATTTCCCATCTTACATTATCACCCATTTCATTCTTGTGACCCATTCATAACACATTTCTCAAGTAAATGTCTACAATAATATCCTTGACATGATAATAAATGATTTAAAATATGATTTATAACCAACACCATGAAACCCTAGAAATTAGGTCAAAACCCAAAATGGTATATATATATATATATATATGTAAGTATATGTTTATAGTAGGCATATTAACATGTACATGAAGATGTGAAGGTTAAGAACTCACCAAGTAGGATTTGTAAAGTGAAACCCTAATTTTTACACAAACCCTAGTGGAAATGATTCTTGAGGGGATCTTGAGTAACTTGAACTTCTAGAACCAAAATAACCCAATACTTGCAATTAATGTTCTTCAAAGTTGAAATAAATGCTAGGGTTTCCTTTGAATCTTAAATGAGAAAAGAAATAAAGGTAGGGGGTGAGAGGATATCTTTTCATAGAGAGAGAACTGAGTTCTCGGTTGGTGAAAGTGTAATAAATGAGAATGGGCTTCCAAAAATCGATTTATGCTTCAGATCCGATCATGACCGCGAGCAAAAATGACCATGCGACTATGCCTCGGTTAATGTCGCAGGGCATAGTCGCTCCCTCCACACGACCTACAGTTCCAAGGTGGCGACTTTGACACTCGGGAATATGCAACGGCATTGTCGTTGGGCATAGTCTCTCCCGTCCTCCCACCTAATGGAAAGTTCAACTCGAAAAAGGCTTAGGGCGACTATGACGACTGCGACTATGCCCCTGGAAAGGTCACCGGGCATAGTCGTCGGTTACCCTCAGCCCACCAAAATCGCGTTTTTAAAACACAACGTTCTTAATACGAGGGATTTACAATTACCATAGGTGTACGTAAGCGTGAACATAAACTTATTTCCTTTCGAACCGCCAACATATGCAAGTATATACATAAACACATAATCATATATATACATTCGCCAAGTTCATGCACACACACAAAAGGGTACGTAACTTAGGCACATAAACGCATGCGGTATAAGTGTCTAATTCGTGATATGTGAAACTAAATGAAGTTGTGACTCAAAGAGACGAATCCTAAAAGATAAAGACCCACGAATTTACTTAAAGAATATCATCTAAAGGGTTACGGAGTTTACTCAAGAAATTTGGGGTGTTACAGTCCTCCCCTCCTTAGAAAAGATCTCGTCCCCGAAATCTCATATCATTCAAACAAATGGAGATAGTGTCGCTTCATGTCTTCTTCCGCCTCCTAAATCACATTCGCGCCTCTATGATGATTCCATTGCACCTTCACCATAACCACCTTATTATGGCGAAGCTTTTTAGTCTCTCTTTCCAAGATTGTTTCTGGTTCTTCCACACATCGGTCATTTTCTATACGAATTTCGGATAACGGTATGACATTTTCCTCTTCCGCCAAACATTTCCGTAGGTATCATACATGGAACGTGGGATGAATCCCACTCATCTCGGGTGGTAGCTCTAGCTTGTAGGCTTAGAGTCCTACAAGTTCAATAATAGGGAAAGGCCCGAGAAAACGAGGACTAAGTTTCCCCCACTTTCCAAACCTAATGACCCCTTTCCAAGGCGACACCTTCAACATTACCCAGTCGCCCACTTGAAATTCCATCAGTCGTCTCTTCTTTTCCGCATATCTCTTTTGGAGATCTTGGCCGCCTTCAACCGTTCTCGAATACTCTTCACCTTGTCTGTCTTCTCTTGCACCACTTCCGGTCATTCGAATTGCTTCTCACCCACTTCAAGCCAACAAGTCGTCGTTCTACACTTCCGGCCATACAAGGCCTCAAATGGTGCCATGCCCAAACTCGAGTGATAACTGTTGTTGTAGGCGAATTCCACCAATGGGAGATGAGAGTCTCAATTTCCTCCAAAGTCAATGACATACGACCTCAACATATCTTCTAGTGTTTGAATGGTCTGCTCGCTTTGTCCATTCGTTTGAGGGTGATACGCCGTACTCAACTTTACTCTTGTCCCCAACTCCCTTTGAAAGGCATTCCAGAAATGGGAGGTGAAACGACTATCCCGATTGGAAACAATGGATAGTGGTACTTCATGCCTCGAGACCAAAGGTAACGTTTCTCTCATGGCCAAGAAGTGTGTGCTCTTAGTCAAACGATCCACTATTACCCAAATGGTGTCGTGGCCCTTCAACGTCTTCGATAGTTTTGTCACGAAATCCATTGTGATGTGATCCCATTTTCACTCTGGTATTTCTAAGGATTGCAAGCTTCCATACGGTCGTTGGTGTTCGGCCTTCACTAGCGAGCAAGTAAGGCATTTCTCCACGAAATCCGCTACATCAAGCTTCATAACCGGCCACCAATAGTTTAACTTTAAATCTCTATACATCTTTGTGCTCCCGGGGTGGATAGAATATCTTGACTTGTGTGCTTCCTCTAAGAGTAACTTCCGACATCCTCCCAACTTGGGCACCCAAAATCGTCCTTGAAAAAGTTTCAATCCTCTGCCATCTTCCGTCAAGTTAAGGTGTTGCTTTGACATAGCTTCATCTTTGAGATTTGCTTTGAGCAACACTTCGGTTTGAGCGGTCTTTATCATATCAATGAGGTTTGAGATGATCTCAATCCTTGCCAATGAGGTTCGCACCGATCCACTATACTCTTTCTAGCTTAACATGTCTGCCACTACATTTGCCTTGCCCGGGTGGTATTGAAGTTCACAGTCATAATCTTTCAACAACTCTAACCATCTTCGTTGTCTCATATTCAACTCCTTTTGATCAAAAACGTACTTCAAGCTCTTGTGATCGGTGTTGAGTGTGCATTTTGTGCCATATAAGTAGTGTCGCCATAGCTTCAAGGCGAACACTACCGTCGCAAGCTCGAGGTCGTGAGTTGGGTAATTATTTTCGTGCTCCTAAAATTTCCTTGATGCATACGCTATCACTTTACCTCTCTGCATTAGGACGCAACCCAGTCCCATCTTGGAGGCATAGTTATAGACGACGAAGTCTTCCGTTCCCTCGGGTAGGGATAATATTGGAGTTTCACACAGTTTCCGTTGCATGGTACGGAATGATTTCTCTTGAGCTTCGGTCCACGCAAATTTCACATTCTTCCGAGTCAACGCAGTCAATGAAGAAGCAATTTTGGAGAAGTCTTGAATGAATCTTCAGTAGCATCCGGCAAGTCCCAAAAAGCTACGAATTTCTGTTGGGCTTTTTGGAGGCTCCCAGTTCATCAGTGCCTCAATCTTCACTGGATCTACTTTCACTCCTTCCTAGGTCACCACATGGCCGAGAAATTGAACTTCCCGCAACCAGAATTCACACTTGGATAATTTGGTGTAGAGTTTCTCCCTTCTTAGCACTTCTAGCACTTCCCTCAAGTGTTGATCATGTTCCTCCTCATCCTTGGAGTATAATAAAATGTCATCGATAAGCACTATGACCGACCGGTCCAATAATGGCCGACACACATGGTTCATCAAGTCCATAAATATTGACAGTGCGTTCGTCAACTCAAAAGGCATGACTAGGAACTTGTAATTCCCGTACCGAGTCCTGAATGTCATCTTTGGAACGTCCTCCTCTCGAACCTTCACTTGATGGTATCTCGATCGAAGGTCGATCTTGGAAAAACATCCGGCCCCTTGTAGTTTATCGAAGAGATCATCTATTCGGGGTAACGGGTATTTGTTCTTTATAGTCACCTTGTTCAACTCTCGGTAATCGATGCACATACGCATCGACCCATCTTTATTCTTCACAAAAAGTACCAGAGCTCCCCACAGCGAAGAGCTCGATCTCACACATCTTTGTTGGCGCGAGGCGGTACGGTGTACGAGCTATCGGTGCCGCCCCGGAACTAAATCGATCCGAAACTCCACTTGTCGGTCAGGTGGAAAGTCTGGTAAGTTGTCGGGAAACACGTCTGGAAACTCATTTACAATCTTCACGTCTTCTACCTTCTTCTTCTCCGCCTTGGAATCTACCACAAAGGCTAGATACGAAGGGTATTTCTTTGCCAGATACTTTCTTGCTTTAATGGATGAGAATGAGATGATGACCACTTCGCCCTTTCGCTTTTCGCCATACACAAAAATGAAGTCCCATTCCCGGATGGGTATTCAGATGAGTTTCTTGGAGCACAAATCTCCGCTTGATATTTCGCTAACCAGTCCATCCCGATCACCATGTCGAAACTTCCAATGGTCATGGGAAGTAAGTCCACCTCAAAAGGTTCACCACTGATTTCTAGACAACAATCCTTTAGGATATCCCTTAGGATTACTTGCTCCCCATTAGCTACCTCTACGCGTAATGCATCACAAAGAGTACTAGTAGGCATGCTCAAGGATTTGCAAAATACACTTGACACAAAGGAGAAATTTGCACCATAATCAAACAATACCCTAGCGGGTGTGGAATTGAGTAAGAACGTACCCGGCACCACATCGGTGGTTTCCTTCACTTCCTCTTTGGTCATTTGAAAGGCCCTCCCTTAAGCCCTAGGGACAACCTCTTTCTTCGGTTGGCTCCCCGAGCTTCCTCCTCTCGCAAGTCCTCTCAGATTGGGGCACTCCCTTTGCACATGCCCCATCTCTTTACACTCATAGCAAATTGTCCCTCTAATGAGACACTCGGAGCTAACATGACCCGGTTGGCCACACTTGAAACAGGAGACCGGGTTGGAGTTGGAGTTGGTTTTGCAAAACCCAAAATGCTTACTTTTGCATTTGGGACACCACTTCACCTCATGGCGGCTATCAAAGCTCTTACTTCCCGGTTGAAACCTCGGCTTCTTATACGAATTTGGCGGGCTCTCCCACCTTCTCTTCTCTACCACTTTCTACTTCTCTTCCTTGTCCCGTGCATAGACTTTCTCCATAAATTTGGCCTCTTTGATTGTTTCGCGGAGGTTAGAGGCTTTGGAGTTGCGGACCATTGACATCATGTCCGTGGGCAAGCCTTTCAAGTATGCCTTTACCTTTTCCTTCTCGGTTGTGGCCACATGCCCCACCAAGTTTAGTTTCTCCATGAACAATCGAGTGTACTCCTTCACCGATAAATCCCCCTTTTTAATCGATCGGAAATCCTCCTCTATCAAGTCCATCTCTTCTTCATTACAATATTCTTCCAAAATCTTCCTCTTGAACTCGGCCCAAGACATATTAGCTAAGACAGATTCCTCTAGAGTTGAGGTGAAGACATTCCACCATGTCAAGGATGAAACTCAGAGCATCTGAGAACCATATTTTACTTTCTGTCCCTCCTCACAGTCACAAGCTTTGAAGGCCTGCTCAATTTCTCTGAGCCAGTTCATAAAAGTTGTGGGTTCATCGGTTCCGACAAACTCCGGCAGTTTGCAACAAAGGAGAGACTTGTAAGAACAAGTCCTTCGGGGTTGTCTCGTCTCTAAGGTTACCAGTCCCTTGGTGCGGTTCTCATCTCTGGTACCCCCAGAACTCGCTATGAACACATTCTATTCAATTGTCTTGTGTCGGCGATGATTCACCTCTCGGTCCTCTAGTAGCTTCATGAACAGTTCTTGTTGTTTCGCCATGGTCTCATTCATGGCTCTCATCATATCCATCATTTAAGTTTGAGGGGTTACCTCATTCAGAACTGGATCGGCGGTGGCAATGTTGGTTCTCGGTATTTGCTCCACCCTCCCGCTAAGCAGGGGCGGAAGTGGAGGTACAACCATTACAGTTTCATTTGGTCGATCGGCCGTGGATTCAGTCACGGCTTGACCTTTCGGAGACGATTAGAGGTGACTCCGAGTATTTACCATTTTCGTCTGTCACACAACCAAGAGAGGGTAAGAGATAGGCTACACAAGATTATACACAAGAAACATACTAATACAGTTCATCATTATTCATCATAATCATAGTAATTCAAGCATACTCACATAGAATATATTCATAATAATAGTAGCTAAGTGCGATTATGAACATACTTTATATAAGAATTCTCGCTATCATTTCTTTCAATTCTCAACGATGCAGTTTTCGTCGACTCTAAAACCGTCCCATCTTAGAAGTTCTACCCAATTCTCACAATTCATTACCTAATGGTCTCAGCTTAAGTCTAAACATCAAGATTACATACCTAGTTCGCTTAAACTAGAGCTCTGATACCAACTTCTAACACTCTGAAAATAGGTCCAAATAAAAATTCAAAATTTTGGCAATATAACGTCTAAAATACGTAGGTCCAATATACCCTTTTAATGGAAAAGCTAAATATGAGACAATCCCAAGTTTTCATGACAATTAACACCCAAAATAAGTTGGGATAGTTTGCACTAAGAGTAGTTGCAAAATAAAGAGACATAACAATACAACAACCTACTTAATCTAGAATGATTACGAACTAAGATTAATTTGGGTGTTTCTAATTCCACAAAAAATATCTCTTCTCAACTATTCCCCAAAAAGACTGGCACTCCAAGATCTCCTATGTGCACGGTTGACAAACCCGACCTCCTAGATTCCACCGCTAGTGGGACATGGGAGACAACCAACAACCATAACAAGTGTTAGGGAGAAGCCTAGTGAGATCTCATAACATAAACAATTCATAAACAAGAGTATCATAATTCAATACTTGTGTTACCGAATCCCTTTGCGTTACAATGTTATTCCCACTTGCAAAGATGTTCCCAAACCTGAACATAACACACAAGAGATAACTCTGAAATACGGGGGAGACCCGTTACCATCGGGGTTACATGTACACGGGAGTGGAGTCACATGGATTACACCTCATGTCCCGGTTCTAGTTCCCATGCCATCAAGACATCACAACTTCAAACCTTACCATTGCCTTTATTGCCTACTCCGTTGAGTTACACCTCAAGGACTAACGGGACATTGTTGCCTATCCAACTAAACGAGTTACACCTAAAGGACTTGTGTCCCTTATTGCCTACTCGCTTATGCCCAAAATGGCCAACAATAATAAGTCCAAATAATCAGACAAGCTACATCCTCGTGCACAAGGAAGTAGGAACCAACATTCGTATTACGAAATCATGAACGAGATAAATATACGCAAATAGACATATTTCATATTTCATCCCATGAACAAATATACTCATCATATGGATTTTCCCATCTTACATCACCCATTTCATTCTTGTGACCCATCCATAACATATTTCTCAAGTAAATGTCTACAATAATGTCCTTGACATGATAATAAATGATTTAAAATATGATTTATAACCAACACCATGAAACCCTAGAAATTAGGTCAAAACCCAAAATGGTATATATATATATTTATGTATATGTAAGTATATGTTTATAGTAAGCATATTAACATGTACATGAAAATGTGAAGGTTAAGAACTCACCAAGTAGGATTTGTAAAGTGAAACCCTAATGATTACACAAACCCTAATGATTACACAAACCCTAGTGGAAATGATTCTTGAGGGGATCTTGAGTAACTTATACTTCTAGAACCAAAATAACCCAATACTTGCAATTAATGTTCTTCAATGTTGAAATAAATGCTAGGGTTTCCTTTGAATCTTAAATAAGAAGAGAAATAAAGGTAGGGGGTGAGAGGATCGCTTTTCAGAGAGAGAGAGAGAACTGACTTCTCAGTTGGTGAAAGTGTAATAAATGAGAATGGGTTCCAAAAATCGATTCATGCTTCAGATTCGATCATGGTCGCGAGAGACAATGACCATGCGACTAAGCCCCGGTCAATGTCGTCGGGCATAGTCGCTCCCTCCACATGACCTACAGTACCAAGGTGGCGATTTTGATACTCGCGATTATGCCACGACATTGTCGTCGGGCATAGTTGCACCCGTGCTCCCACCAACTGGAAAGTTCCACTCGAAAAAGGCTTAGGAATACTATGAAGAGTGTGACTATGCCCCTAGCAAGGTCACCGGGCGTAGACGCCGTTATCCTCAGCTCTCCAAAATCTCGTTTTTATAATGCAGCAGTTCTTAATACGAGGGATTTACAATTACCATAGGTTTACGTAAGCGTGAACATAAACTCGTTCCCTTTCGAACCTCCAACATATGCAAGTATATACATATACACATAATCATATATATACATTCGCCAAGTTCATGCACACACACAAAAGGGTACGTAACTTAGGCACATAAATGCATGCGGTATAAGTGTCTAATTCGTGATATGTGAAACTAAATGAAGTTGTGACTCAAAGAGACGAATCCTAAAAGATAAAGACCCACGAATTTACTTAAAGAATATCACCTAAAGGGTTACGGTGTTTACTCAAGAAATTTGGGGTGTTACATTAATGACTCGTTCTTTAGTTTCTTCCTTGAATCTTTCTTTGTTCGTGTTGCTTGTATCAAGTTTAGATTTCTCTGTATTTCTCTATCAATTACTTCCTTGCTTTACTTTTATATATATCTACTCCTTACTCTCTATTTTAATTTACAGCAAATCAATTCCTTCTTGCACCCTTTCAATTTTCTTCACTTAATTTCTGCATACTAGGTTAGAATAATTAAATTTCTGCATTTGTCTAACTTTCTACATTTAGCTTAATTTCCTGCACATGTTTGCTTAGTGGTTTATTGTTCATTCTTAGTTTTCGTTAATGTTAATTGTTGTTAGATTGCATCTTATGTAGTTATTGTGTTAGTCTAGGTTTCTTTTATCTTTAATTTTGATAGAGTTAAAATAAATAACTTGTTGCTTGGTCTCGAGTCGGTTTTCGTTTTACTAGGTAATCGTTGCCTAGGATCGAGGTCTTGTTATTGATTAATTGGTTTTAAAACGGATGTTGAGTTTTAATTCATTTCGATTTTATCGAAAATTGAAATTGATTTAATTGGTTTTTAACAAATCATTTAGTTAACTATTGGTTTTTTACGAAACGAAAGTTTGGTCTCTTACTTGGATGAAGTTGATCAATGACAACGGTCCTAACATGTAAATAGTTAGGGACGTTGATTGGGAAATTCATGTTAAATCTCAATATTTCTTCCCAATGTGTACATATTGCGAAAGTAAATATGTATCTTGGTCAGAAAAGTTTCTCCACCTCGAGAGAAGGTTGAAATATTTTTTGAAAAATGAATTCATACCATTACCAAAGTTCGATGTTGACATTACCCAATGTTTTTAGTTATGGTTGTCTTTTATCTTGCTTAGTTTGCTTTTAATTGTTCCTTATTGTCTATCCATCCCTTAATCTTGTTTATTTTATGTCCACTTAGTTTAATAACCAAACCAATTATCTGATTCGCATAGCTAGGCCATGATTATTAAGTGGTTAGTGTTTAGAGCGTCACCTCCTTGTGATCGACCCGTATGCTACAATACACGTACGCTTGCGGTATAAATTTAAAACTCACATCACCCATCTTTTTTTGTGCGATCTTGGCCCATCGTTTGCGGCTTTTCCCATTGTTATCATGGCCGTCAAACCTTTACTGTTTTGCGTGAGTTACTCTCTCAAGCCAAAAGTTAAGACTTATTTTAACGGTCGATGGAAGAGACACCGGTGTCGAACGCTGCTTTTAGAGCTTACCACGCCACTAGTGATCGAGGACCAACACCGTCGCCGTTATATCCCCACATGTCAACTTTGTGAGAAAAAGGGGCATATTGCTAAAAATTGCAAAAATCAAAACCACTCCACAAATTTGGCAGAAACTTTTTCTGCTGCTTGTTCTCTCAATCAAGGGGACATTTCAGATTGGTATGTGGATACTGGGGCGTCTGCCCACATGACAAACTCAACAGACAACTTGGATTCCAGCACACCTTATTCTGCTCATGAGCATGTTGCAGTTTGTAATGGTAATCTTTTGAACGTTTCTCATATTGGCAAATGCACTTTGCTGTCTTCTATGTCATTATTGGATGTTTTAGTGGTCCCTCATCTAACGAAATAAATTTACCATCAATCGTCCCTGAGACTAAATATCTTAAAAAATCATCCATTAACTTGGGGGGTTTTTTAGTCTTTTTGATTTTTTTTTTGGTTTATTAAATATATCATTTAATTTAATTTTTGATATTTTAGTCATTTTGATTTAATAAAGCAATATAACTTTTGATAAAAAACAATACATAAAAAGTTATATTATTTTGTTATTGTTTATGATAAAACAATTAAATAGTTTTTTTAACGGAAAGTTAACACACGCACACGTTCCCGGGGTATCCGGGCTCCCACTTAAGGGTACCACCCGACTAATCCCCATCGATCACGACCCAGCCCAATTAAGGGTACCACTATGTGGCAGGCCCATGATCATGGATGTCACAGGATGCTCACCACGGGGTTCGAACCTGGGTAGTCAGGGATACCATCCACTGACCCCTCCAGGATGTTACCTTACCACTGGGCTACAACATTATATATCTAATTTCTTATGAGTCTGATTTTTGCTACTAACATGGTTCAAGTGCAAGTTGTTGAGTACTTTTCACATAAGAGTATTTTAATTTTTTCTTCATTACAGACCAAAGGATTATATTTTTTATATGACCAAACAATTAACTATTTTTATCAAACAAATGTGTGTAGTTTTATTAATAGGACGAATAATTGTTTGGTTTTATAAGTCATTCAATTATACCAAACAAATGTATGTCTTATGTTTTCAATAAGTTTATAAAATGTTTTTAGACGTCTTTTAGAACATTCTTAAAATAAAGTGTACAATTAAAAATTTTATATGACATCTTTTTTAAATACAAACCCGAAAAGACGTCATATAAAAAAATGTAATTTTTCAGAAATCGAATTAATAAGAAACTAAAACTATAATGATCAAAAATATAAATAAAAAAATTTGTATGAAAATATTTAATTATTTTATCATAAATAATAACAATATAATATAAATTTTCTTATGTATTAATTCTTTATCAAAAACTATATGATTTTGTTAAATCAAAAACACTTAAATAACATAAACGAAAAACGATATTTAATAAACCAAAAAGAAGAAAAATTAAAAAGACTACCCCTACACTACAAAACAACCAACTTTTTCCAACAGAAAAATCCGCCGGAAATCCGCCAGAAAAGTGCATTTTCGGCGGATATGGACGGACGAAAATCGAGGCGCCGCAAACTCGGATTTTCGGCTGAAACCGTCCCTGAAAACTTTTTTAATTTAGTAAACGAATTAATCAATTTTTTAATTAAGGAAATAATTTCTTAATTTTTTTGGCAGAATTTCGGCGGAATATTCCGCCGAAAATAAATAATTAATTTATTAAATTCATTTTTTTATTTTTCACAGGAAAAAAAGTGTTTTCGGCGAAGTGTTTTGGTGGATTTTCGGCGGTATATTCCGCCAAAAATAAATAAATAAATAATTAATTAATTAATTTTAATTATTTTTGGCGGATTAATCCGTCGATAATCCGCCTCAAATTTTAAAAATCAAAAACAGGAAAAACCTGTTTTTTCATTAAAAATTCTGCTATAAATTCTGCTAAAAACTGTAAAAACCTGCTGAAAGCTGTAAAAACTGCCAAAAACTATAAAAAAAAATAAAATACAACTAACATAAACATAAAACATAAAATACATTGTTCAAATGTTAAAATATTGTTCCAAAATACTTTCCAAGTGTTCAAATATTAAACAAGTCTCATCACATGGGTGGTGGTGGCGGTGCCCCTAGCTGGGAAGAACAGAAACGCCTTACCAATTCACACATATGCTCGTACTGGGCATCACGTTCCCGCTGACGTGCCTCTTCCTCCGCCCGACGTGAGGCTTCATCCGCCGCACGTCTCTCTTCCCGCTCCTTCAACTCCTGAAGTTGGGTCCTTAGATCCTCAATTTCCTATAAAATAAAAAAGACAAAAAAAGACGTTAGAAGAAGCTTTACATGAATTATAAAATAAATTGATAAAACTCTTATAATGAAATGTGGTACGCACCTGTCGGGAAGAAGAAGAAGCACCACCCGAGGATGTCCCAGTGAAGATCGCGTTGGGATCTGTGTGGTACCCGAACCCAAACGTATGACCTTTCTTCACTCCCCCAACAACCTCCTACCACAACTCGATATCAAAAGTCGGATGTCGGCTGGGGTCATCACCGTACCTCTGGGTGACACTGGTCGAATACCCACCCTGTGGTTTTTAGAAAATATATAAAAGTCAATTTCAACAACATAACGACTGTAAATGGGACACACCTATTGGGATATTTGAAACCCAAACCATGCATATATAACATATAAGGTTGAGTTTGTGCGCATAAAGGCCCTAAATGAACCTATTAGGCTATTTGAAACCCAAACCATGCATACAGAGCATATAAGGTTGGGTTTGTATGCATAAAGACCCTAAATGAACCTATTAGGCTATTTGAAACCTAAACCATGCATATAGAACATATAAGATTGGGTTTGTGCGCATAAAGGCCTTAAATGAACCTATTAGGCTATTTGAAACCCAAACCATGCATATAGAACATATAAGGTTGGGTTTGTGCGCATAAAGGCCCTAAATGAACCTATTAGGCTATTTGAAACCCAAACCATGCATATAGAACATATAAGATTGGGTTTGTGCACATAAAGTCCCTAAATGCACATATTAGGCTATTTGAAATCCAAATCATGCATATAGAACATATAAGGTTGGGTTTGTGCGCATAAAGGCCCTAAATGCACATATTAGGCTATTTGAAACCCAAACCATGCACATAGAACATATAAGATTGGGTTTATGCGTATAAAGGCCCTAAATGCACATATTAGGCTATTTGAAACCCAAACCATGCATATAGAACATATAAGGTTGGGTTTGTGCGCATAAAGGCCCTAAAATCACATATTAGGCTATTTGAAACCCAAATCATCCATATAGAACATATAAGGTTCAGTTTGTGCGCATAAAGGCCCTAAATGAACCTATTAGGCTATTTGAAACCCAAACCATGCATATAAAACATATAAGATTGGGTTTGTACGCATAAAGGCCCTAAATGCACATATTAGGCTACTTGAAACCCAAACCATGCATATAGAACATATAAGGTTCGGTTCGACAGCATAACGACTGTAAATGGGACATACCCAACTATGTTAAACAATTCTAATGTTTGCCCAACAAATGACAACCCAAACTAGATAGATATATACATTTATACACACTAAGATAAAGTGTTACGGTATAAAAATCCTAATGTTTGCCCAACAAATGGCAACCCCAACTAGATATATAAACTTTAAAGTTAAACACGAAATATATATAGATATTCTAAAGTATTGTGCAAAATATACTTACCGCAACCCGGCTACACCTCGTAGTCACATAATCCCCGGATGAAGACGAGGTACTCGAACCCGACCGCCTCTTCTTGTGGGTCACATCGAATAGCTCCAAACCAGACGGTGGCGTACCCTTTGCTCTAGTCTGCAAAGGGAAAATAATACAAACATGTGTTAATTATAACATATTAAATAACAAGCAATGGTTAATTATAACATTTTAAGGTCCTACGAAACGAGTCTATGTCTCTCCAAACGTGATGGATCCATTGTAGTGCTTGGATATATCACCATCCACCTCCATCGTCCGGTTCTTACGTGCCCTCACAGAAGCCGTCTTCCAATGATCGTTGTTCCATACATCGATCATCACGATCTAGTGAGCTGGGAGGATCCAACCTGGAGGGTATGGCTTCAAAAAGTTCATATCTCGGTTGGGGTTGTTCTCAAGATAGGGATGCCCATTCTGTGCAGATAACTTGGCGGCTCTGCTCCGAGCGGTACTCAAGTTGTCGTTGTAATGTTTCAAACACTTTTTCTCCCAGATATCTCGCTTCCAAGCGTCTAAAGATGGGTCCCACGAGTAGTGTTGTTGTACGTACAAGTTTAGTTATTCTTAAGCTGGAAATAAAACTATCAAAGATATAATTATTTAAATATACAATCCGAACCTGGAAACGCTCAAACATCTTGTCCCTCTGGGACATAGGGATGTGAGACCAACTAAGCCATGGCTTAGTAAAGGAGCCCCAGTTTATCCAGGTGGTCGTCCGACTCGCGTCTTGTATGTCCCAACTACAAAAGGAATTGAATTAATATCCATACAAATAACAATGCATATAATATAATGAACAAGTTAATAGAAATTAATTTACTCGTAAGACTTGACATCACGAGGTGCTAGCGCTATCCTTTGTTCCGGGAGCTGCTTCGGAACAGAGATGCCACGGACATTACCAGACACCCCATCGTCTGGTTGTGCCGAGCTGCTACTAGTGGCTCCTGCTCGGCTAGGCGTACCTAGTCCGGTCCCAGTCACACACGTACGTGGCATTGTCTACAAAGCAACGTTAGAAATCATACAACAGTAATTCAAGACTTCAAACCATGCATATAGAACATATAAGGTTCAGTTTATGCGCATAAAGGCCCTAGGTACAAAAACATATTACATATGCTAGAGATACACAAACATATTACATACACAAATATATGACATATGCTAGAGATACACATAAAGGACCTAACTACACAAAGTTTAGTAACCCTAAGATTAAAATACTATTTAATTATCTGAGGATTCATCAGACGAGTCAATTTCTTCTTCATCAGAGTCACTATCCGAGTCTTGGAACTCTTCCTCTTCGTCACCACTCTCGTCAACATGCCAGTTGTCGTGACCATCATTAGCAACCTCGATGTCTTCTCCCACTGTGACAAGACGGATGGGTTCATCCACGTCTTCGTTTCCCCTTATAGGTGCAATTCTATCATCTTTTTGGAAAAATTGTTCCCCATCCACATTTTCGTTGGTCGGTACTTCCTGTGTAGTTGATGCCAACTCATAGACCCCTCTAGGCTTTGTTTTCACCACAGACCACCAATCTTTTAATTCATTCGATAGATTTGGTACATAGTAGACTTGTTCAGATTATGACGCTAGGATAAAAGGATCGTCTGGTCCGCAACTTGTAACATCTCATAGAAATGGCGTGCATGTAGATTCGGTTCTTGCTCCTCCCACATACTTGAAGTATCGGGAATATTTTGGTCCATCACCATTTGTTGAACACCATCAAACTCATTATAATCATCGTCTACTATTGTCTGTTGTAGTGGTTGAACTGATGGTGTTATTTCTCCGTGTGCATACCAGTGAGTATAAGAAAGCATGAATCCCTTTCTTAACAAATCTAAATGAACCGCCTCTCGCGTTTTATACTTAAGAAGAAGATATTTCTTACAAGGACATTTTATAAATATTTCAACCCCATCATTTGCTCCACTCGGTAGCCTAGATTGCTCATTAGTGAAAACAAAATCCAAAAGTCTTTCAACCTCAACACTGAAAACAGGATTTATTTCACCACTCCTATTTACTCGTTTATACATCCATCATCTATCAGTGTTGGTCGACATAGCTACAAATCAAATATAAATTGTAGTTAGGTAGGAATTCAACATTTGACTGTTTGGAAGTTAAACCATGCATATAGAAGAAACCCAGATTGGGTTTGTGCGCCTATTAGGCTATTTGAAACCCAAACCATGCATATATAACAAACAAGGTTCGGTTTGTGCACATAAAAGCTCTAAGTGCACTAGTTTGACTGTTTGGGAGTCAAACCATGCATATAGAAGAAACCCGGATTGGGTTTGTGCGCTTGAAAGCTCTAAGTGCACCCGTTTATCTCTTTAGAAGTCAAACCATGCATATAGAAGAAACCCAAGTTGGGTTTGTGCGCATGAAAGCTCTAAGTGCACCAGTGTGACTATTTTGAAGTCAAACCATGGATATAGAAGAAACCCAGATTGGGTTTGTGTGCTTGAAAGCTCTAAGTACGCCTATTAGGCTATTTGAAACCTAAACCATGCATATAGAACAAACAAGGTTCGGTTTGTGCGTATAAAAGCTCTAAGTGCACTAGTTTGACTGTTTAGAAGTCAAACCATGCATATAGAAGAAACTCGAGTTAGGTGTGTGCGCTTGAAAGCTCTAAGTGCACCCGTTTGACTCTTTGGAAGTCAAACCATGCATATAGAAGAAACCCGGGTTGGGTTTGTGTGCATGAAAGCTCTAAGTGCACTAGTGTGACTGTTTGGAAGTCAAACCATGCTTATAGAAGAAGCCCATGTTGGGTTTGTGCTCTTGATAACTCTAAGTGCACCAATTAGGCTATTTGAAACCCAAACCATGCATATAGAACAAATAAGGTTCGGTTTGTGCGCTTGAAAGCTCTAAGTGCACCTGTTTGACTCTTTGGAAGTCAAACAATGCATATAGAAGAAACACGGGTTGGGTATATGCGCATGAAATCTCTAAGTGCACAAGTGTGACTGTTTGGAAATCAAACCATGCTTATAGAAGAAACCCGGGTTGGGTTTGTGCGCTTGAAAGCTCTAAGTGTATCTATTAGGCTATTTGAAACCCAAACCTTGCATATAGAACATATAAGGTTCGGTTTGTGCGCATAAAAGCTCTAAGTGCACTAGTTTGACTGTTTGAAAGTCAAACCATGCATAAAGAAGAAACCCAGGTTGGGTTTGTGCGCTTAAAAGCTCTAAGTGCACTAGTTTGACTCTTTGGAAGTTAAACCTTGCATAGAGAATAAACCCGGGTTGGGTTTGTGCGCTTGAAAGCACTAATTGTGCCTATTAGGCTATTTGAAACCCAAACCATATATAGAATAAACTTTCGGAAATGTTTGGCGGAAGAAGAAAGCGTCATTCCTCTCTTCGAGTTAAGAGTAGACGAGGCTAACCGTTGTGTAGAAGAACCCGACGCTATCTTATAAAAGAAGTCTAAGAAATTGCATCACAAGGAGGTCACTATGGTCAAGGTGCAGTGGAGGCATCATCGTGGGGCCAATGTGACATGGGAAGCCGAGGAGGACATGAAGCGAAGATACCCTCACTTGTTCGTGTGATCAAGATTTCGAGGACGAAATCATCTCCAAGTAGGGGAGTATTGTAACACACGGTATTTCGTAATGTAAGTTTCCGTCCTTCGTTGGTATTTTCTCCGTCTTCCGTTTATCTTTTGGGGTGAGTTATATTGTACTTTCGAGCCTTAAATCGACCCATGCGAGAATCACGAGTTTTTGGGCATTTTGGGCTTCGGTACATCTGGCGCGATTGTGCCACGCGATAGTGACGGTGTCACTATCGCCAGGGCACTATCGCGGGGAGGGTTTTACCCGCAGTACAATCTGCACGATTGTGCCACGCGATAGTGACATACAATGTCACTATCGCCAGGCACTATCGCGAGCGGGGTTTGGGCCTTAAATCAGACAACTCCTAAATTTATTTCATTTATCTGATTTTAGGGTTGCTTCCATACGTTTTCTCCCAGAATATTTGGTAAGGATTCTTCTTCATTTCTCCCTCTTCATTAACTTCTTTACCATCTAAAACCTTGTACATTTATTGATCTTGTCTAGGTTTGTCATCAGTGTTCTTGGTGAAGAACCTTCAACTTCTTAGTGCAAGTCTCATTCTCCATTTCTAGGGTTTTGGGTTTTCTTCAAAAACCCACTTGGTGAGTTCCTACTATCATTTTCTAAACCTTATACATATCAAAGCTTACATTTTGAACTCCTAAATATCTCCTTGGTTTTGGATTAAAGGTTATTACATTTTGACCTAACTTGAGTTTTGGGAGATTTTAGGGTTCCCAATCATTTTCATCTAAAATAAAGGGTTCTATCTTATTTGAAGTAAAATGGGTATTACTTGCACTCTTATGTGAGTTACTTGAAGGAATGTATATAATTTCATTTTCATGATGTTTATTCTTATCAGCAGTTAAACATGAAAATGCATTTTTGGATATAAATGTTATTGGAAGCTATATATTTAGCTTTGGTTAGTCACAAATGAAATTGTGACAAGTCTAGACTATTACTAGTGGATCCCTAGGTATTGAATCGGCTTATATTTTGGGATATATTTTCCCCTTGTTGTAGCTATGGATGCATTTGATCCTCGGGGTCTTTGGTACGGTTATGTGAGACCGGTTACTAGCCATGGATCATAATGTAGTCCTAGTGAACGAGTATGACTTGGTTTCCTCGGGGGCCCTCCCTCACATCTTAGTACGGACCTATGTTGTTCGTGGCCATGGATTCCAAGTATTTAGCTCACAACTCAGATTGTGGCCTACTTTTGTGTTCCACTACAATCCTTGGTAAATCGGGTATCCCCCGTCATCGCAAGATGAATTTTCGGACCGAACGATCCTTATGTGACAAAGAACTCAATTGTAAACTAAATTTTCTTGAAAAGATTTCCTTTCGATACAATTGTCTATATTTCTTTAAAGATATTAACTATATGTTCTCACTAGGCTTTAAGCCTAACACTTTTTCTCAAATATTATGTATAACAGGTTCCCTTAGCGGAGGGTTGCCAAGGGCTTGAGTGACGAGCATGGTCTTGAGGCATTTTTGAGATGATTAGTATTTGGCGTTGGGCATTTGTTTAAGTCCCATCTTTTGGTGATTTTTGGTTAACAACCGATGTAATCTAGATAGTTTAGATTCGTTTGTTGTTGATTTCCATATCCGTTCACAGGTTTTTGTAAATGCTTTATACATTTACCCTTTATGGGTGGTTTATTCCAAATACAAATGTCGTAATGCCGAATTTCCAAATTTTTTAAATTACTCAAAATTTTAGGGTGTTACAGATAAAGTGAAGTCCAATATCACCATTCATCACATGATCTCTGATAAAATGATATCTGATCTCGATGTGTTTTGTCTTTGAGTGTAGAACCGGATTGTTTGCTATAGCGATAGTACTAGTGTTGTCGCAATAGATTGGAATCTTTGATAGATGAAGGTCATAGTCTAATAGTTGATTTCTCATCCATAAGACTTGAGCACAACAACTTCCAGCAACTACGTACTCAACTTCAGCTGTGGAAGTGGACACTAAGTTTTTCTTTTTTACTTGTCCAACTTACCAGCTTTCCTCCTAGAAGTTGACATCCACCAGTGGTGCTTTTTCTGTCAAGTTTGCAACCTGCAAATCACTATTTGGATATCCAGTTAGATCGAACCCTGAATCTTTGGGATACCAAAGATCGAGGTTAGGAGTTCCTTTCAGATATCTGAAGATTCGCTTTATAGCGATCAAATGGGATTCCTTGGGTTCAGATTGATAGTGTGCACAAAGACATGTAGAGTACATGATGTCAGTTCGGCACGCTGTAAGATACAACAGGGAGCCTATCATTCCTCTATAGGCAGTGACATTAACAGGTTTTCCTGTTGGATCCTTGTTTAATGTCAGAGGAGGTGCCATAGGAGTTTTCATCGCTGAAGTTTGAGTAAGATCAAACTTCTTTAGCATATATTTAACATACTTACCTTGGTTGATAAAAGTACCTTTTTCAGTTTGTTTGATCTGAAGTCCAAGGAAGTAAGTTATTTCACCCATCATACTCATTTTATATTCTTTCTTCATTCTTTCAGCGAAACGAGAACACAGAGATGGGTTGGTAGAACCAAATATAATGTCATCAACATATATTTGCACAAGAATAATGTGACCTTTTTATCTTTCTGAAAAACAAGGTATTCTCAATTTTACCGCGTTCAAATTTTTCAGAGATAAGAAAAGATGAGAGAGTGTCATACCAAGCACGAGGGGCTTGTTTTAGACCATGGAGAGATTTATCCAATTTATATACATAATTTGGATGCTTAGGGTCTGAGAACCCTGGGGGTTGTTCAACATAGACTTCCTCATTTAGCTTTCCATTTAGGAATGTTGATTTTACATCCATTTGATATACTTTGAAGTCTTTGTAAATTGCATAAGCTAAGAAGAGTCGAATTGCTTTGAGCCTAGCCACAGGGGCAAAGGTTTCATCATAGTCTATGCCTTCCTCTTGTCTGTATCCTTGAGCAACAAGTCTAGCCTTGTTGCGAGTTACAATCCCATGTTCATCTAATTTGTTTCTAAACACCCATTTAGTGCCTATAACAATCTTATCAGATGGTCTGGGAACGAGATTCCAAACTTTGTTTCTAGCAAACTAAGTCAGATCTTCTTGCATAGCGCTGACCCAGTTTGGATCTCTGAGGACATCATCAGTCTTCTTTGGATCTAATAAAGAAAGAAAGTTGACAAAGAGACATATATTACCTGAACTTCGTTGAGTCTGAATATCTGCATCGGGATCACCAAGAATTTGATCTATGGGGTGATCTTTGGTCCATCGCTGAGCAGGAGCATGATCTCTCACTTCAGGAGTTGGATCAACAATAGGAATGTTCACTGATGAAGAATCTTGAGGTTCATCGGCTATTAATTTTTGAGTGTCAGACAGACCATTGTTCACTGAGAGGTTTTCAGACGAGGGAAGATCTGATGGAGGGAGTGTGTTTAGAGGCTCAGCTAAAACCCATGAGGTGGATTCAACATTAGGTGGTATGATGTTTGGATCATCATCAGCGACTGAATGATCTGTGTGCTGATGGTTTGTGAAGAAGGGTTCTGTTTCTCTATAATGAGAGAACATCCAAGCATTTAGTTCTTTATTGTCAACGATAGGTTTAGAATTCGCTGAACGGGATTCGTCAAAGGTGACATGAATTGTTTCTTCTACAGTTTGTCTTCTCTTATTGAAGACTCTGTAGGCCTTAGAGATAGAGGAATATCTAAGAAATATTCCATCATCAGCTTTGGGGTCGAACTTTCCAAAGGAATATTTGTTGTTTAGGATAAAACATTGACAACCAAAGATATGAAGGAAACTGATAGAGGGTTTTCTTCCATGAAATAGTTCATAGGTTGTCTTTCCAAATCGCTTTACTATCAGAGATCTGTTTTGAGTAAAGCATGCAGTGTTTACAGCTTCAGCCCAGAACTGAGTAGGGAGATGAGAATCGCTGAGCATTGATCTGGCAGCTTCAATGATCGTTCTATTTCTTCTTTCAGCGACACCGTTCTGCTGAGGAGTTCTTACAGATAGACCTGGCAAAAAATGACACGACACGTTAACTCGACACGAAATAAACTGGTTTGGGTAATACATTTCAATCCGTTTAAGTAAACGGGTTGACACGACACGAAAATTAAATGGGTAAGGTCAGGGTCAACATTTTCAACTCGAAAATGACCCGAATAACCCGTTTATATATATAATTATATATATATATATATATATATATATATATATATATATTATAAGTTTTCTTTTTAATGCTTTGAATTTTTAATGTTTTAGATTTGGTTAGAACTTTTAAGTTTGAACTATAAATTTTAGATTTCTAATGCTTTCATTTGAATTTTGGATATGTACTTTTTTGTGAATTTTCGATTTTTAATTTTTAGTTTTATAAATGTTAAACGGGTTAGGCGGGTCGGGTCGGGTTAGGCGGGTCGGGTTAGGGTTGAGATTTTCTGACCCGTTTATTAAACGGGTCGGGTTAGGGTTAGACATTCTCAACCCATTTAACTTTGAACCCGACACGAACCCAACACGACACGACACGTTTGCCAGGTCTACTTATCGATGAGAAATTTTGAGAAATTCCTTTACTCTCAAAGAAATTGTTCAGGGAACTATTTTTGAATTCAGTTCCATGATCACTTATTATTGAGCGAACAGTAAGACTATTCAGTACTTCCATCTTTCTAACAAAAGATATTAGTTCTTCTGAAGTGTCACTTTTGCAGCGCAGAAAGATAACCTAGGTGTAGCGAGAGTATTCATCAACAATGACAAGAGTGTATTTATTTCCAGCAATGGATTGAATATTGACAGGACCAAATAAATCCATATGTAAGAGTTGAAGAGGATTTGTCACTGATGAAACTTGTTTTGACTTGAAAGTAACTTTAGTCTGTTTTCCTTTCTCACATGCTGAACATAGAGATTCCATGGCATATGAGTGCTGAAGAAGACCAGAGACCAGTTCCTTAGTAGAGAGAAAATTTAGGGTTTTGAAATTTAGATGAGAAAGCCTTTTATGCCATAGCCAGTTGACATTAGAGTAGGCTTTAGAGAGAAAACAAACATTTTCAGTGGTAGTAGAGTCCATGTCTATTACATAGACATTTTCCATACGGTAACCACTGAGAGCAAGTTTTCCATTTTCACTCATCACTGAACATGTTTTCTTGCAAAAACGAACTTCGTAGTCTTTGTCACATAGCTGACTGATGCTTAGAAGGTTATGCTTCAGTCCATCTACGTAAGCGACTTTTCTGAAGGTAGTTGTCCCATTGCTGAGGACACCAAACCCTCGGGTATATCCTTTTCCATTACCACCAAAGGTCACTGAGGGACCTTTCTCTTCCTTGTATTCAGTAAGCAGGTCTTTTTGTCCAGTCATGTGTCAAGAGCATCCGCTATCTAGATACCAGATACCCTTTGATCCCTGCAAATATAAGGAAGATTAAGTTTTGATTGGTACCCACTTTTCAATGGGTCTAGTAGGGTTAGTGGAGATGGAAGGTTCAACAATCTTCACGACAGTTGAAGATTCAGCTTCAGTGGTAACCTTCACTTTGGTTAATTGTTTAACCTTAGTGGTATTCTTCACCTTGGTTGATTTCTCAGCTTTGGTGACCTTCTCAGCATTGGGGGCATTCATCTTCACTTTATCTATCTTATCAGCTTTTGTGGCAGTAGGACATTTACTAGAAATATAGTCAGTGAATCCACAATGATAGAATTTTCTATATTTAATGGTGGCTTTAAGACCATGAGCAGTTAGATTAGAAAACTTGAGATGAGCAGGGCCAACTCCAAGAATACCTTTAGCATAAGATCTGGGAGGAACTTTCAATTCTTGAGATTTCTTAGGTTTAAGATCAATTTTCAGCTTTAGAGGACAGATATCAAAGATTTCTATTTCAGAGCTAGAAGATCGATTAACTGAAGGTTTGAGAGGAACTTCAGTTTTGCTTTCTTGGTAGCCTTCTGAGGACGATGAGAAACGGATTTTCCTTTATCAGCGAGCTTAGAGCCTTTTGATAAGTCCTCAGGAATAGGATTTGAAGAGGAGGAATACTGAGTGGAGGAATTGTCAAGGATAGAAAAGACAAACATTCCAAACTTAAGCATGGAACAATCTCTGCTAGGTTCATCCTTTTCATGATAATAACCAAGGCCGGTTTTGTCATGAGCAGGGATTTGAGCACTTATGATCTCAGTGATCTTAGTTGAGGATTTACACCATCCTTCAACTGTTGCCTTTTCTGCTTTTAAAGCAGTGACGGCTTGTTCGCGTTCAATGCTGATAATTTCATTTACAATGACTTGATCTTTTAAACTTTCTTCTAGAAGAGTTAGTTCTTTGATTCTTTTATGACATTTTTCTAGATGTTTAGATAAATCAATATTTTTGTTTTCTACAAGAGTTTTTCCATTCAGTGCATTGTACAGATCAATTGTCAGCAAATCTATAGCACGACTACTCTCAACTTCAGAGAGAGGGATTAGTAGAGATTGATACCTGAGAAGAGATATAGCTCATGGAGGTTCTTGTTGGTTCTTTCACTTCTTCTTTAATCTCATCCATAAGACAGAGATTAGCAAATTCCTCTTCATCAGAACTTGATTATTCTGATTCAGCCCAGTCATGCTCTTTAGCGATAAGACCTTTGCCTTTTCTTTTAAAGTTTTTCAACTTTTGATATTTCTCTTTTAGCTTAATGTATTTGTTATCACTGGACTTTCTGGAAGTAGAGGGTTTGAACACTTTCTTTGATCTACATTCACTAGCAAAGTGTCCAATCTTTTCACAGTTATAGCAGGTAGTGGTAGCCTTATCAACAGGGGTTGATTTTGGCTTGTCAGTTATAGAGAGAGGTTTATTTCTTCTAAAATTGCTCTTTCTTGCAAACCTTTTGAAAGAATTTGTCAAGAGTGCTAAGGATTCATCAAACTCTGAAAGATCGGTGTCTGATAATTCCTCAGAGTCAGAATCTAACTCAGTGATGGTAAGAGTAGATCGCTGAGATGGAATGATCTCTGAAGAGACTAAAGCAACAGGAGTGCTTTTGGAGTCTTTAGAATCTTTTACAAGATTCTTCTTCAGGAGATTTGATTGCTCATAGTTGAGAAATATTCCATATAAGGTGCTAAGATAGAGAGAATTTAAGTCTTTTGTCAGCTTAAGACACATTGAGTAATTGTCCCAGCTTTCAGGAAGACATTTCAAGAATTTAGTTAAGACCTCAGAGTTAGAATAGGTCCTACCACCAGTCCTTAGATCAGTGATTAGACAGTTAAATCTCTAATGAACATCTTTTAAGGATTCATTCTTACCAGCGATAAAACATTCATATTGTCTTACCAAATTAATCTTTCGGGTTTCTTGGACTTCAGTAGTACCTTCATATTGAACACATATAGTGTCCCACATTTCTTTGGCAGTTTTAAGATGCATGATGGAATGGAAAGCTTCATCAGGCAGAGCCATAGAGATAATGGTCTTTGCCTTTGCATCTAAGCCAACCTTCTTTTTATCTTCATCACTCCATTGTCTTATTTCCTTAATAGCATAACATTCAGGGACAACAGAAGTGGTGCCAGTAGCTGGAACGGTAACTATGATTGTGAAAGGTTCATAAGGGCCATTTGCTACATATTCAGGTATAGTGGGATCTACACCTTCTAGAAATAGCATCATTCAATTTTTCCAAAGAGCAAAGGTTTCTCTACTAAACCGAGGAGGTTTTGAGAGTAAACCATTATCATAGTAGTTTGTGTTTGTGTTGAGTGTCATATTAAGAATAGCATGGAAGAGAATAAAGCAAGATCTTGCTTATGAGATTAAACAATCTGCTCTAATACCACTTGTTGGTCCTGAAGGTGCTTAACAAGTTTGTAGAATGGGGGGGTTGAATACAAACACAAAATTTTTAAAGTTTACTAAATTGTTTATTGATAAATCAAATCACAATTTACAATTTTGTTACAGAATAAGATTAAGTAAAACCTAATCTAAACAAACTTAAGAATCACTAAGAAGTTTGCACTAGAAATAGAGAATGAGGGATTGGGAGATTATAAAAAACAAGGGTTTCTATATATTTAGAAAGATGAAGGCTACACTCAGATGGATTGTTGATCTTTCTATTTATACCCCATGCATTAAATACATGGCAGAGCACTTTACACGTGTTCTTCATTGGTTGGTTGCGTGGGTCTGACTTTAGGAGACATGCTTTCGGCTGTATGATGAACAGTGTAGTTGACAGAGTTGTTGTACAAATTGTTGCAGAGGTATGTCTTTTCTGACAATCGTACTATGTGTTCAAGGGTAAGACTAAAGAGACTTGAGGCATAAGCTAAGTGATCATCAATCGCTGAATATCTCTTCCTTCAGAGATAAAAAGAAGTTCAGCTATCGCTGAAGCTTTTCCTCAGGTTTCTTCGCGTGTGTAGACTTGTCTTGGCTTCATTGACATCTGCATCAGGTCATGAGTAGACTTGTCTTTGTTCAGCAGCTTTGTCTTCGATTCAACAGTGAACATCTTTTGTAGCGAAATTTGTCTTCAGGGATTACGTCTAACTGTTTACAATAGAAATCATCAGCAATACTGAACATACTTAGTATTAGATCGCTGATGGTGAAACACAAATACATATGAATTTTTACAAGAGAGATCATCAACGATAACTGAACAGACTTAGTATGATCGTTGATGATGAAACACTAATACATAATGTTAAACGTAATTTTCACTAAGTATAGAAAGGGTCATTATCAAATCACTGAGAAAGTATGGATCAACATTTCCAAAAAGGTTTTCGAGGAAAGAAAGGTTTTTGAATGTCAAAACGCTAAACTTTCATTCAGATTTCTGATTTTGAAAGGTTTTGATAATTGAGAGAGATACTTTTGAAAAAGAGCGAAAAGGTTTTGAAGTTGCAAAGAAAGTGCTTGAAAAGAAGAACGTTGCGGTTTTCAAAGAAATATTTGATAAACGCAACAATATTGAAAAAGATTTTGAAAGTGAAAAGAGGATTTTCGAAACAGAAATTAGTAAGCTTTCACAGAAATTATCTGGATTAGCAACAAAGATTTGAAAGAGCAGAAGATAAAATCTGATTTACAAAAGCAATTTGATTTAATTCTCGAAGATAGAAATGTTTTAACTACAAAAGTCAAGAAACTTGAAGAAATCAATTTCAAAGTTGATTTATCTGAACAAGCTAGTCCCGATAGTGTTGTTCAGTCTCCTTATTCTTCAAGTTCAACTTCTACAACTATTTCTTCGAAGAGTTTTGTCAAATCAAATGAATTATCCAAGGATCAGATTCGCCCTTCCAAGTGTTTTGAAAAGTCAAAATGGTTTAGAGAGAGAAATCAACTATAGAAAATAGTGATGGAAACACGTCATACAAATCTCTTGTAGTTGATACAAAGTCACTTATTTCCAAGACTGATTCACCTACTCATGTCTACTCTACAACGAAGTTGATCAGTCTAAACCAAGCAAAGATCTGTTGCACTCACTAGGTATGTCAATAGTTGGTATGGTAATTATAGTATCCCCACCCTCAGTTTAATAGCGTCAAAGCTAAGGCATCTAACCGTCAAAGATCCATCATAGCATGGATACCAAAATCTATCTAATTTGTTTTGTAGGAATGTCATGTGTGATTTAATTCAGATTATTCATGTCACATGACTACAATCAAGGGTTATGACAACTTTTGAGAGGGAGTTCGACAATGATCCGGGAATGGAACCTTAGTATCCGAGTCTTTGTTGAGACTGGGACTGGACACTTCACAATCCGGGAAACCATATTAGAACTGGGAGATTGTTTGTGATCCGGATATGAATTGCCATGTGATCCAGGAGTTGGATTCATTGGGTTTCGGGTTTAATGTCTTCCATCCGGAAGTGTTAAATGTGATTGGTTATATCATGCTAGTGGGTCGGTGGTTCAACAAATTATGGTCGGCTGTTGTTTTGTTTTTAATTGATTGTGTGATACAAGATAAGATGTTTAATGTTCATATGATTGGATGCCAAAAAGTTAGTGGGTCGGTGAAGCCTAAATGGTGATTGGCGGCTGTGGGTTTACATATCATCAGCACATCATTCTTATTTTTTATTTCCATTATGATTGATTGCTTCAAATTGATGGGTCGGTGGAAGTAAAATATGTGACCGGCGGTTATTGTTTAATTTTTGAATAATTGTTGTTGGCGGTTGTGGTTTACAATGTGACTGCGGCTGATTGATTATCTTGTTTGATATGATTTTTAAATCACTAGCATCCGGGTTTGATCAATATGTGGCGGTATCCGGGAGTATGTATCCGGGTCTTAAGACCATGTCATCCGGGAATGAAAGTCCAATCCGAGAATTGGATTGGCTTATAACCGGATTTGGATGTGAAGAAACCGGGTTGGTTAATGTTTGGTGGATTTTTTTTTGGGTTGTATACATTTAACGGTTGGGCTTAATTTGACAGAATTTTTGATTGGGCTTAACCGTATACATCCAATTTGAGCTTAAGTGAATAAATTTTTGACATGGCATCCTGATATTAATTTGAAGATTTTATTTTGCAATTCTTGAGAACCGATTATTGATTTGAAGAGAAGATTTAATTTTGTGCTTTGACCATGTGATCCGTGATACAGATTCTTCAAGAAATAAATTTGTATCTGTTCTAGGATTTTCTCGTTCGGTTTTTCTCGATAGTTGTTCGTTCGTGTGATCCGATTTATTTTTCAACAATCTGTTCATAAGATTTTCGTTGAACGCATATGTGGCATCATTCCGATATTCAGTATGTCACATATTTCTACGCAACTGACTTAGATTCACAAAGCTCATGAGTGTCAAGATTTTCAGACATTGCGTGTTTGGATTCAGTCTATGATTGGATTAGCAGTTTGAGTATCTGCAATCATCATTCTGGAGTTTTCTTGACGATGATAGACCGTTGAGTGCTCTTAATCATTTTTCTGACCTGATCAATCAAAATTGTGAGTGCTTGCAATCATTGTTCTGGTGTTTTGGTTGTGATCAAGACTTTTGAGTGCTTATAATCATTCAGCTGATTTGTGAAGATTGGAGGTTTGGGTTTACTCATTCAGTGTTCTAGAGATTGTTATGAAAATAAGCATTTGTTAGAGCATAAATATGTTGGATACAAGATCAAGAAGACGGAAGGTCAAAGGTCAAGAAAGTCAAAGCTGGAAAAGTCAAATCTCATTAAAGACAAAGTCTTTTGTAATAAAAGTCAAAGTGTCTTTGTATTTGTTTTTGTATTTTATTTCCCTTGTATTAGGAGTTGGTATAAAATAGTTTTATATTCAGTTTTGTTAGAGGAGTTAACATAATACGTTTTTGAGAGAAAATTCTGTAGAGATAGAGAGAGAGAGTTCTAGAGAGAGAAAGTGTAATCTTTGGATTTGAAAGAGAAATCAAAACAGGTAATTGTTTGAAATATTGTTTGTGTTTTGATTAATCATGTTTAGAAACTAGAATCTGGAACACACAATTGGTATCAGAGCAGATCCAAATCGAAATCGAATCAAGAAATCAAGAAAAGTTCGTTGTTGCTGTTCATTGTCACTGTTCTTGAGCTGAGAATCGAATTTTGAGTTTTAATGTGTTTTTGGAGCAGATTTTGATTAGGAATTGTTCGAAAAGTGTAATAGATCGAGTCTATGTACTTTAATTTCTGAATTGCACTATAATTTTCTCATATTGTTGGATTTTATTGAGTTTTTAGTCACGAGTTTTTAAAGCACTGTTCTATAGATCATTTTGTACTGTTAGTGTTTGTAATTGAAAATCAGTGTTTGATTTGTGTTCTAGATGAATAGTCGATCGATTTCACAAAGTTTAAAAGTGTAAATCATTGTTTCAAATGGTTTATGATCGATCAAATGAAGAACACGCACGAAACTCTGAAGAACGCGCTAGATTCATAGAACGCGCAAGTTCATCGTTCAAACGCGCAAGAATCATCCGCAAGAACGCGCAAGTCAAAGGATTGTTTTTGGTCTCAAACGCGCAAGGCGTTATCTGCGAGTTCTAGAAAATCGCTGATCGAAGTCTGCGAGTTCGAAAAAGTGAGAAAATTTTCTAAGGACCAGAACGCGCACGTAGTGATCTGCGAGTTCTACAAACGCGTTAATCGAAGGATGTGAGTTTGAAGAGAAACAGTGGTTTGCGAGTTCACTCATCGTGCGAGTTTGGATTTTCAAGAAAAGTTTCTAAGTGTTGGAATGCGCAAGCATTAACAAGCGAGTTTTGGAAACGCGCACGCCTCTGTTAGCGAGTTTTATCGTGAATAGTGATCAGCGTGTTTAGGCATTAGCGAGTTTCATCAATCTGCGAGTTTGAACTCTGCGAGTTTCAACAATCTGCGAGTTTGAACTCTGCGAGTTTCATCGATCTGCGAGTTCGAACTCTGCGAGTTTTGTTCAAACGCGCAAGCTTAAGTTTGCGAGTTTCATTCTGAATAGTTGTTTGCGAGTTTATCAAACGCGCAAGTCTCGATCTGCATGTTTCTCAGTGTTTGCGAGTTTAAGGGCTTGCGAGTTATATAGTGACTTGCGAGTTTTGATACTTAGTCAATTTTTCGAAATTTCTGATTTTTTTTTATTTTCAAGATTTTTTCTTGTGGTTTCATATTTTGGACTAACGATCACTTCTAGTTTCTTATTGGATATATTTTTCAAAACAGGTTTAAACAAGATGACTTCAAAAGATGCACTTTCAATTGGTACTGATGTCAAGCCTCCTGTTCTGTTCAAAGGAGAGTACGAGCAGTGGAAAGATAGGTTTCTGGATTTTATTGACAGACATGCAAACGGGGAGAATATTCTTTTGTCAATCACAGAAGGTCCTATGAAACAAATCATAGTTCAAGTACCTGATGATGATGATTCTTCTGATAGTGGACATGGTGATGAAGAAAGAGCACAAAAGACAAAACCAGTTAAAGTGGATTTATCACAGTATTCTGAAGAACAGAAAAGTCGATATAAAGCAGACAAGCAAGCAAGATCTCTTCTACTTCAAAGCATTCCTAATGAGATTTACATCAAGATTGATAGCTATAAGGATGATGCTAAAAAGATGTGGGATCAATTACAAAAGATGATGATGGGATCCAAGGTAGGGAATCAGATGAAAGTGGCTAACTGCATCAATAGCTACGAGGAATTCAAAGCGAAAGAGAATGAGAGTTTGGAAGACACATATGAACGGTTTAATTTGCTTCTGAATGAACTGACAAAGAACAAAGTGACAAAGAAGCAGCTGGAAAACAATGTCAAATTTTTGAGTATCCTACGACCTAAATGGAAGAAACATACACGTAGGATGAAGCAGATGAAAGACTTGAGTGAAATACCTCTTCATGAAGTCTATGAGACGTTGAGGCAAAATGAAGAGGAAGTTGAGGAGAAAATAGCTGAAAAGAAGAATGCAGAAAAAGTTCCTGGTCCTGTTGCTTTGGTAGCTGGAGAGAAAAAGAAAGAAAAGAAAGAGAAGAACAAAAAGAAGAAAGTGATTACAAGTTCTGAATCTGAATCTGAATCAGATGGTAATGATGGAGAAAGTCTGAAGCAAGCAATCCTGTTGCTAAACCGTGCCTTTCAAAAGAAATTTTACAAAAAGTCGGGATCAAATTCTCAACGATATTCTTCATCAAGTTCTAAGAATCACGAGCACCGAGAAAGGGTGGAAGGAAGGAGATATGAAGAGAACAGATATGTTGAGAAGAAACCTGATGAAAGGAAGAAGTTCGTGAATGACTACACTGTTGCCGTAAAGCCAGCAAGTGATCCAGTCAAATGCTACAACTGTGGCAAGATTGCTCATTTTGCAAAAGATTGTAGAAAGCCAAAAGTTCGTAATTCTCAGTACTATCAGAACAGGTTGCTATTGGCCAAACAGCAAGAAGCAGGCATAGCTTTAATGGCTGAGGACGAATTTTGGCTGGATCATTCAGAAGGTGACGAGGAAGAAAAGGAAGAAACTGCTCATCTCTGTCTCATGGGAAAAGAAGTCAAGTATGATGAATCAGATGACGAGACAGCTGATGAGGTATTAAATTTAACTCAAAAAGATTTCATTACCAAAATGGAAGCTATGATGGTTGAGCTTCAAGACTTACAAAATAAATTGAAAAAGGAAAAAGAAAGAGTTGCTAAAAGAAACAATAAGATATTTGAACTCAATAAGTCGGTTATTGGGAACAAAGATCTGATTGATTCTTTATGCAAATCTGCTTCTGATTCTAAATCTCAAGTAGATTGTTTTGAAAAGAAGATTTCTGAGTTTGAAATTAAAATTTCTAAGTATGAGTTTGAGAAAAGAGAATCTGCACTAACTGTTCATAAATTGCAGGTTGAGAACAAACTTTTGAATAAGAAGATAAACGGTCTGGAAGCTAAACTTTATGCAAGAGGACAAACAGATCAAACCATTTTTCTTAATGCACCTAACGAAGAGGCTGATGTTAAGGAAAAATGGGGACTTGGTTTTCAAAACCCTCATTACTTAAAGAAAGCCATCAGAAAACAACCGACACTTTATAATTTTGATTTTCTTGCTTGTTCTGGTAAACATACTCATTTAAAACCCAAATTTGTTACCAAATTACCAAAAGAAGTTGAGGCAAAAGAAACTGAAAATAGAAAGAATGTAAAGAAAATGCAACTACCATTTAACTATGCAAAGTTAAATGATAGTTATCTTTCAGAAACACCAAAAGTTCTTTCAAACGATTATTTTGCTAGTTATTCTGTTTCTGAGATGAAGGCAAAACCTGCAGTTGCAAAGGTTTATGTTCCTCCACTCATTCTTGAAAGCAAAATAGTTGAGTTGGAAATTGTTTTATCTGATGAAAAACTTTTGGTTGATATTCAACAAAGTGTATTTTCTACAGTTTTAAAGAACACTGTTTTTCAAACTAAATATACAAAGTGTTCTAGAGTTTCAAAGGCACCTCAAACTTCAACTGATAATTTTGATGACTTATTTGAGTCTGCAAATGATTTTCTTAATTCTGATGATGGGTGCATAGACGAAATTGATATGTTTGACTTCAATGCTACACTTCCTGATCATTCTACTTGTCTTATAAATGAAAAAGTGTTACCAAGTGGTGTTAATATTGATGAATCATCAACTAAGGTTGGTGAATCAGTTTCTGTAACTGCTGACTACTATGCTCAAGGTAAGAAACATAAGAAACAGCGATTACAGAAACAGAAATACACTGGTACACAAAAGAAAACTCAGTCTCAGAAATCTGCTTTTTCTAATAAATCTAAATCTTTTGTTTCAAATATAAGAAAGAAAAGGTCGAAAGCTCGAACTGAATGGTGACCAAAAAGGAAGGATGATGAGAAAGCTGAATCAGTTTCTGATAATTCTTGTACTAGATCTGATAGTAGTGATTCTGATGTAGCTGGTCAATATGCTTCTCATAAACAAAACCTTGTAACTTCTTACAAGCGTTATTCAATAAAGCAATTGATTCAATTATCTCCTATTACTACTAAATCTTATCATTATCGGAGAAATGATTTTGCTTATTCTCATAATTCTTCTGATTGGTTTGGATCTTATCATGTTTATTCTTCAAGATCAAATGTTTTTAAAAGTTTTCAAAGAAAAGGAGGGTCCATATTTAAATGGATACCAAAATCATGTGCTAATCTGTTAGGACCCGTTTTTAAATGGGTACCTAAATCTATTGTTTCCTGATTTCTCTTCCAGACCCGACATATGTGGTACTTGGACAGTGGATGTTCCAAGCATATGACTGGGCAAAAAGCTTTATTGTCTAACTATACAGAGAAATTCAGTGGAAATGTCAGATTTGGAAACGATCAGCTTTCACCAATCTTAGGTTATGGTGACATCATTCAAGACAACATAACGATAAGTAAGGTGAGTTATGTCGAAGGCTTGGGGCACAACTTATTTAGCATTGGTCAATTCTACGATAAAGGGTTAGAGGTCAACTTCAAATCTAAGAGTTGCTCGGTTCATACTGAAGACGGCACAGAACTCTTAGGTGGACATCGAAAGACAAACCTCTATACCATCAACCTGTCCAAAGTTCAGATTGACAATCACGTATGTTTAATGACAAAAGCTTCAATACAACAAAGTTGGATCTGGCACAGACGTTTATCACACCTGAACTTTCGTTATATCAACAAGTGGTTAGTGGGAAATTGGTAAAAGGACTTCCTGAGCTGAAATACGAGAAAGAACACTTATGTGCTACATGTGAAAAGGGTAAGATGAAGAGAGTCGCTCATAAACCGAAGCCTGAACCAAGCACTAGTTTTCCGTTAGAATTGTTACATATGGATTTGTGTGGTCCAATTAGAACTCAAAGCATAGGTGGAAAGAAATACGTGTTGGTTATTAAGGATGATTACTCAAGATACACGTGGGTCAAATTTCTTCGATCAAAAGATGAGACGCCGGAAGTTCTCATTAATTTCTTAAAGACGACCCAGGTGAAAATGCAACGACAAGTCAAGTTTCTTCGAACGGACAACGGAACAGAGTTCAAAAACAAGATTGTTGAAGAATATCTCGAATCGGTTGGGATATCACATCAATACTCTGCTGCTCGTACGCCTGAACAAAATGGAGTAGTTGAAAGGCGAAATCGGACGCTAGTCGAGGCTGCTCGTACTATGCTTAGCCAATCCAATCTACCTCTATTTTTGTGGGCAGAAGCTGTGTCGACTGCATGTCATACTCAAAATCGGTCCATGATACACCGCCGTTTTCAAAAGACTCCATATGAGCTGATCAACAACAGAACACCGACAATCAAGTATTTTCATATATTTGGGTGTAAGTGTTTCGTGCTTAACGACAGAGAGAGTCTGAATAAATTCAGTGCTAAGGCAGATGAGGGTATCTTCATTGGTTATTCTTCAACATCAGCAGCATATCGTGTTTATCTGAAAAAGTCAAAGACAGTCGTTGAGAGCGTCAATGTAACATTTGATGAAGACATGGCTTCTAAACAACTCAGTTCAGAACCCGTGATCACAGGAGTATTAGCTTCTGGACAGATCAGTCCAGAACCTGTTTCTACAAAGCAAAATTCGGATAACGCTTATACTTCTAGTTCACATTTAACTGATTTAGATTTGTTATTTGAAATCTTTTATGATGAGTTTCTAGGTTCTAATATACCTAAATATGTTGTGACTGACAGATCTGAAGATACAAGTTGCAATCATCCAGTCACTTCAGATGTCATAACTGAACAAGCATACCCTGTTCAGTCAAAAACTCACATTCCTACAATTACTCCTACAGTTGAAAATATACAAGTAAATGCTAAGACAGAAGTAACTATATCAGTTGGGTGTGATACAATGTCTACTCAACAGCTCAATTCTGCTGTTCCAACTGATACTTCTGCACCTGAAACTTCAACTACAAATTCCCTTCCTATTATTCAAACTGAAGAGCCTGATAGTGGATTTCTAGATGATGATCATTTTCAATCTTCATCTACTCCACTCCCTCATGAGCATCGCTGGACCAAAGAGCATCCTTTACATCAAGTAATTGGAGATCTTAACAATCCTGTACAAACGAGGTCAGCGACTCTTAACCAATGTATGCATGACTCATTCCTCAGTAAGATTGATCCAACACGAGTATCAGAGGCTCTTGCTGATTCGTATTGGGTATCTGCTATGCAAGAAGAATTAAATCAGTTTGAAGCCCTGAAGGTCTGGAGATTAGTTCCAAAACCGGAAGGTAAATCCGTGATTGGCACTAAATGGGTATTCAAGAATAAAAAGGATGAAGATGGTATCGTCATTAGGAACAAAGCTAGACTTGTTGCCAAAGGTTACCGAAAAGAGGAAGGCATAGACTACGATGAGACGTATGCTCCAGTAGCGCGTATAGAGGCAATCTGCATGTTTCTAGCCTACGCAGCTCATAAGAATTTCACAGTCTTTCAGATGGATGTGAAAACAGCCTTTCTGAATGGCATTCTTAAGGAGGAAGTATATGTGTCTCAACCAGAAGGGTTTGTTAATCCAGATAAGCCAGATCATGTCTACATCCTGGATAAAGCCCTGTATGGTTTAAAACAAGCCCCTCGAGCATGGTATGACGTTTTATCTAAATTTTTGGTCAAGTCCGGTTTTTCTAAAGGTAAGGTTGATACCACTCTGTTCATCAAAAAGGAAAAAGTCGATATCATCCTTATTCAAATATATGTTGATGATATAATATTTGGTTCTACAAATCCAAAATTTTGCAAAAACTTTTCTAACCTCATGGTGTCACGTTTTCAAATGAGTATGATGGGAGAGATTAATTTCTTTCTCGGATTACAAATTAAACAGTTTTCTACGGGGATTTTCATTAACCAATCTAAGTATATTTTGGACATTCTTCGGAAGTACAAAATGGAAATTGTAAACCTATTGGAACCCCGATGGCACCAGGTACTAAAATTAGCACTGATCCTTCGGGTAAAAGTGTTGATGTTAGAACTTATAGAGGTATGATAGGATCGTTAATGTATCTTACATCTAGTAGAGCAAATATTATGTTTTCAACATGCTTATGTTCTAGATATCAGGCTGCTCCCAAACAATCCCATTTGCCTGTTGTCAAACGGATTTTTAGATATCTGAAGGGGACTGCAGACCTTGGTCTGTGGTATCCTAAGGATACTGGGTTTCAAGTGACTGCTTATTCAGATGCAGATCATGCAGGTTGCATGTTGGACAGAAAGAGTACATCAGGTCACATTCAATTTCTTGGAGACAAGCTCGTTAGCTGGGCATCAAAGAAACAATTATGTGTTTCCACATCGACTGCTGAAGCAGAGTATGTGGCTGCTGCCAGTTGCTGCTCTCAAGTCCTGTGGATACGAACACAACTGGGAGACTATGGATTCAAGTTTGATAAAATTCCAATATATTGTGACTCGAAGAGTGCAATCGCGATATCTGCTAATCCTGTCCAGCATACGAAAACCAAACACATTGACGTCAGGTATCATTTTATCAAAGATAATGTAGAAAAAGGAACAATTGAACTTTATTTTGTAAAAACAGATTATCAGCTTGCAGATTTATTTACCAAACCATTAGATGAAAAGAGATTTAATTTTCTTGTCTCTAAGCTTGGTATGTTAAATCTTAAGACATAATCGGTTGTTACCTAATAAAGTTACGTATTGTTATTTTTCATCATTTTCTTTATCTTTATGTTTGAAGGATATCTGCACTTTAATTGTTTGCTCATGATCTCAGGGGGAGTAAGAGAAGATTTAAGATGATTTACATTCATTTGAGGGGGAGCATAACTAATTTCTGCATTTTGCTTAACTGACAAATTTTTGTGATGCATGATTTTAGGGGGAGCATATAATATCAAAAGGAGTAAGACTATGATTTCTGATTACTTAAAATCAGAACTCGTACTTTAATCGTTTTATTGCTTTATGTCTTTTACATTTGAATAAATTTTGTGAATAAAGTTGCTTTGACTAGACTTTGAAGATGACACGATCATATCTTTTTGACTTAAGCATGACTTTATGAGTATTAAGATTGAGCGAAAAGGTAAATTTCTTATCTTAATCTCAAATGTATCTGAAAGAAGGACAACTTTCAGATATAGAAAACATGTTCTGAAATGTTCAAACCACTTCTCGAATTTTAAACAGATTTTATAATTTGGAAGTGTGATTTTAAATGTTTTCATTTTATTTTTGTGCTTCATTGATAAACAAACCGTGTGTTATCCAAAGATAAATACTTGCGTATTGTCTTTTCAATATACTTTTAAGTATTCACACACATCGGTTTAATTTTTTTGATCAAATTGTTCTTACCATGTCTCATATTGAAACATATTTTCGATGGTAAGACACCCCGCTTGTACTTCAAAGAATTTTGAGCGTTATTTCATTTTGAAACGTCATTTCGAGAATGTCTATATTTTTGTTTCGTATAGACAATATCCGTTATTTTTGACCATAAGCCTTAATTGCTATATCATTTCATTTCTGATCATTTTCATACAATGTCAGATTTTCAAACAAGTCTTTTGCATTCATGTTCATTCATTCAGTATACTTGTTTGAAAATAGTTCAATGTCTAAAAAAATGCTCAAATCTTCATGATTATATTTTATGAGCATACATTCGTCTGATATTTGTATATGAGCTTTAACTGATAAAGTTAAACCATCTTGAGAAACACATGCTTTCTAGGATCATATGGGTTCTTTGTGCTAGGACTTAACTGAATTTCTATGAAATCACGTTAACCAGTGATTTCTACCCAAGAAGTTAATCTATAGAGATTGAGTGTGAGGAGTCTAAAAGAAATGAGTGTGGGTTGTGTGTTGAGGGAAAATGGAAAAGAGAGTTTGGTTAGTAGTGAGCTTAATGATTAAAAGAAAGAGGGTGTGAGATCAGAGTAAAAGAATATCAAACTCTGCACCAACTATTTTCTGAGCCGGGCAGTCATATTACTAGCGTTTCACAACTCTTTGGTGAACGTTATTGAAACAGGCAACTAGCCCATGCCAACTCTTGACTGAACCCCACAAGCTACTCATTTTCTTCTTAAAAAGAAAATGCTTCATATTTTCAAGGGGACGCAGCATATAATCTATCTGGTTTTCATTTGGAAAATCTGGATATTGAAAACGAAGGAAATCTGCCCCATCTTCGCACTTCAATCATGCACATTGAGTTTGTGTTTATCTACTGTTGTCTCAGTGATTTATACAACTTTGAGCCTTATTGAAAAGCAATCATCGTGCTTAATTCTTTCTACACATGCACGAACACACAAAGAATGTGTTTCTTTGTCATAACATTCATAGAAATTTCCTTTGTGGTGTTTCGATGATTAGATGGAAGCCCTGGGGGAGTGAACATCAAAAAGCTCCTTTATATTGTGTATTCGTTACACACAGTGACTTCGTGTTACTGACAGGCATTTTAACTGATTCATTTGTTGATTCAGGAGTTACATATTCTTATTTTTGTCTAGATTTGAAAAGATCTGGATGATTACTTGGTTATGGATCACAGAATCAGAGGCTCTTGGACAGATCAGAATGGTCAAAGACATTTTTTGGGAGAAAAGTTTTGATGATATAGATGCTCAAATCATCAAAAAGGGGGAGATGGTATCAAGAAATGATAAAGTTTTGAGAGAAGATTTTCCGAAATGTCTTAGTCAGAAGATTCAAAAGTAAAGATTCGAAGAAGATCAAAGAATTTCTGAAGATTTGAGGAAATTTTCTTTAAAGATTACTTGCTAAAGCAAACCGAGCTGATTCTGAAGATAATTTCTTTCTAAAATCTGAAAGTGTCTTGTGAATGTTTTGGGGAGATTGTTAATCGTTTGAAGACAGTTTTTGGAAAGAATAAAGTCAAAGAAAAAGGGGAGATTGTTTTGACAGCGCTTAAAAGTGAAGACTAATTTGCTAGATCTTTCAACAGTGATCTTGAATCCAAAGGGGGAGATTGTTAGAGCATAAATATGTTGGATACAAGATCAAGAAGACTGAAGGTCAAAGGTCAAGAAAGTCAAAGCTGGAAAAGTCAAATCTCATTAAAGTCAAAGTCTTTTGTAATAAAAGTCAAAGTGTCTTTGTATTTGTTTTTGTATTTTATTTTCCTTGTATTAGGAGTTGGTATAAAATAGTTTTATATTCAGTTTTGTTAGAGGAGTTAATAGAATACGTTTTTGAGAGAAAATTCTGTAGAGATAGAGAGAGAGAGTTCTAGAGAGAGAAAGTGTAATCTTTGGACTTGAAAGAGAAATCAAAACAGGTAATTGTTTGAAATATTGTTTGTGTTTTGATTAATCATGTTTAGAAACTAGAATCTGGAACACACAGCATTATTCTTCAGTTGTTAAACAGTTGTTGATTGTCTCTTCTAACCGTTGCTAAGTAGTGCTTGCTACAAGTTGCTTCCTTCTACGAGCTAATCAATACAAGTTCTTAAGTTGAACTCCTATTCAACTCGCGTTTCAAAGACAAATTCGTTGTTATAAATTGAATATATGTGGACGTCATGCAAACTCACACATTTCTTTCTTGTAGGCGTAACGAATGTGTTGAGTTTCTAGAGATAAAAGTTGTCTTTAGTGCACTCAGTCGTGGTTATTGCACACATCGAATCTAGTTTTAAAATTGAAACTGTGAAGGATAAGCGCTTCATTCAAGGGTGAGCCTAAGATATCTTGAAGATGTGCAACACTAAAGTTTTTCAAAGAAATCAAGGGGGAGAAGAGTTGGCGCTTCAAACACGATGATTCCTTTACAAAACTTTAAGGGGAGATTGTTAAGACATAAAATGAAAGTTTTGTAAAGGGTCTACAATTAATATTGAATTGGGCTTAGAATGTAATTTGGGCTTTTATTGTATATGGGCTTGGCCTTTAGGTTAGAACAAGTGAGATAGGGGAGGTATATATAGCTAATGTGTTTATAATTTTAGAAGTTAATTCATTCACAATGTAGTGATCATATTCAGATAGTGTGTCTTATAGAGAGAGAAACTCTTTCCCTCTCTAGGTTTGTGTTCTTAGTTTTACATTCAATGTGAATAAATCTATACTCTCCCAATCTCATCTTGTTATTCTTATTGATTCCTGAATTGTTGTTAAATCTGGGATCTACAGAAATACTTGATGTTCAGTACACGGTTGTTGATTATCCCGCATGGCATCTTGTTGAACCTCTTGTTGATGATGGAGCGGTTTTGAGTGTAGCATACAGTTGCAACTGCCTCTACCCATAATAAAAGCGGGAGCTTAGACTGAGAAAGCATGGTGCACGCAGCTTCAACAAGAGTTCGGTTTTGTCGCTCTACTACCCCATTTTGTTGAGGAGTACAAGCAGCTGAGAAGTTGTGGGTGATGCCCACTGAATCAAGATAGTCGTCAAGTAGTCGATTCTTGAACTCTGAACCGTTATCCGTCCTGATGGTCGGAATTGATTGATTTACTTGATGCTTTTCAGATGTGAGATGATCAGTTCCGGGGTCTCATCCTTGGATCGAAGAAATTTGACCCATGTGTATCGTGAAAAATCGTCGACCATGACTAGAACATACTTCTTGTGATTGATACTTTGAATGTGCATTGGTCTACACAAATCGATGTGGATGAGTTCGAGGGGCCGAGAAGTACTCAGAGCGGCCTTAGGCTTGTGTGAAGCCTTCTTTATCTTTCCCATCACACATGTTGCACATAGGTGATCCTTTTCGAACTTGAGGTCTGGCATGTCTTTCACGTGTCCGCCGAGTACCAACTTGTTGATATTCTTGAAGTTCATGTGCAAGAGTCTACGATGCCATAACCAGCTTTGTTCGGTTGAGGCTTTGGACATCAAACAAACTTCCTTTTATGCTTTCAATGAAGAGAGGTCAATCGTGTAGAGATTAGTGTGACGCATTCCAGCTAGCAATTCTTTTCCATCTTCAGTTCGGACACTGCACCGTTTTGCTTTGAAGTTGACCTCTAGATTCTTGTCACAGAATTGAACGATGTTGAATAAGGTGTGACCAAGACCTTCGATGAAGGACACCTTCTTGATGGTAAGGTTGTCCTGAACAATGTTTCCATATCCCATGATTGTAAAGTAGTGATCATTCCCAAACCGCACATTCCCACAAAATTTCTCAGTGAAATTTGTGAGAAACTCCTTTCTTCCGACCATGTGTTTGATGCAGCCTGAATCTAAATACCACACATGACCATTCTGCAAAACAAGTTAAGTCTTTTTAGGTACCCATTCGTAAATGGGTCCTTTAGGGTTAGGTGGAACACCCATCTTAGAGACCCGTTTAGGCTTGGATCTGTTTTGATGACGTGGTGCATCAAACTTTGAGTGATAAATAGATACATGATAAATACCAAACCAATCAAATGCATGTCGATGATCAACAAATCATTCAATCCACAGTGGGAACAACAAACACAATTAAGAGACAATTGAAGTAAATGCTGAATTGAATAAAGTTTCAAAAGAAACAATCCATTTCGTTCAATTAAAGTATTAGAATTTAAAACTTCATGACTGTTATTGTTTTTCCCAAAATGCAAAACTGGATTAACTGATTCCAGCTTCGCTATGCTCTCCTTAGACTTCTTACCTACCCACACGTGTTTGACTTCTTTCCTTCGACCAATAGTATCTGCAATACCGTTAAACTCACAATCAGAAGATTTAAATTGTGAGGATTGTCGCTTGTTTGGGCGGCTGTTCTTTTTCTTCTTCTGTGAACGCCTTTTGGATCTAGATTTAGAAACTTTGTTCACAAAATAATTTTGAGGGGCTGAAGCGGAACATTCGCCCTTGTAAAAATTGACCGGAGGCTTACAAGTGGAATTTAGAAAATCAATATGACTTGGAAGTTTAGGATTAAAATCAAACTGGTCTAACTTACTGTTTAGGCACAACTCTGAATTCAAGAATGTTGAAAATTCCATTTCCTCATCAGATGTGACATTCTCACTTATGGGATTCGGGGGACTGGAAGAACTTTCATTTTTCAAAGAATCGTTTGCGTAGGCATTTTGAAAATCAGAATGGCGATCATTTTTGAAAAAAATCCAATTGAGGCTCTTTTCCTTTATCAGAAATGGTTGGTGAAGAATCACCCAAAAACGCTTTGCATGAAGAGGTGTCTGAGGGTGTAGAGGAAGAATCTGATAGATTAATTTTCTCCCTATGGAGTGTATCAAGCTTTAGCTTAAAGCTCAGCTTTGTGGTGTTTCTCTTTCATTAGTTCGGTTGCCAAGGCAGACAGTTGAGAATTGAGCATGTTGATCTCTGTCAAGAAGTATTCTTTTTCCTCCCTAGATCCAGATTCCTTGTTACTAGAATTGACGCACTCAAGTTTGGATAATAAATCTTATTTTTACTTTTGAAAATTGATTCTTTCTTGTTCAAATGACTCTTCGAGATGAACAATTTTCTTTTCTAAAATCAGAGGTGGAACATAGATTTTGTGATCCATCGATTCCTCCTCAAGTTCAACGGGTTTTGAATCAAGTTCAGCCTGAGTATAGCTTCGAAAAAAGTCATTTGACAGAAAGGTGTGTTTGGCTTTGTTGTATGACGCATTTAGGGAATCATACACAAAAGTATGTTGCATTTTCACCGTATTTTTCCTTTTCAAAGTTTCCAGTTTCGGATCCTCGTTATCAAGTGGTTTAGTCCACCTGATTTTGTACTCTGGGTAACTCTTGTCCAGTCCAAAAATTCAAAAGCATATAAGGTAGGCACCCTGGACAAGGCTCTTTTCATGTAATGTGGGTTATCATAACCGATTCCCATCTCTTGATTAAAGTACTTGAACTCTTTAGGTGTGTTTAGATGGATCGTGTGTTCACTTTGACCACGTTTGTAAAGCTTCAGTTCGAGATCCTTTAACTTGTCGGTCATCTTTTTGTTTTCTTTTTGAAAAGAAAGGCTTTTATTGGCAATCTAAATCCTCTCATTTTCTGACATGCGAAGCTTGTCAGTAAGTTCATCTACTTAGGTCTTTAACTCCTTAGACTCTTTTGAAGAACTTTTAGAGTCTTCCTTTAGACTTGAAAGTATGCACAAGTTTCCAGCATTTTCTACACGTTGCTTATCAATTATGTTATGTTGTGATGACACTCGAGTTTCTAAAGTGCAGATAAGACGGGATTTTTCTTTTATGGTTTGCTTATAAGAGTCTAACTTTTTCACAATGATTTGCATATGATCAATCAAGGTTTTATGGAAAGGAGCACATAACTGACAAGTGGAGTCGCGATCATCGTCGTCTGAATCAGATTGTGTAGAGTGATTACCCATAAAGCGCATGTGAGCTTCTGCATCATCTTGATCTTCATCAGACAAGTTAAGCCAGTGGTCATCTTCATCCATGAGAGCTTTACCAGCTTCCTTTTGTTTGGCCAGCAGCATCTTTGCCTTGTAGTACTCGGAGTTCCGAACGACTGGCTTATAGCATTCTTTGGCAAAGTGTCCCAATCAACCACAATTGTAACATTTAATTGGCTCATCCTAAGCTTTCTGATCAGGCTTCTTCTCGAACTTCTTTCCTTCATCGAATCATCTCTTACCTTCATGCTTTTCTTTGTGATCATGATGCTTATGAGGAGTAGTGGAGTACCCTGATTGTTTGATGATGGCTTCTTGAAGAACTTCTTCTTCTGAAAGGATTGAGATAGGAACAACACGACTTCTTTAATCTAAGCATATTCTAGACCAGAATCACATTTTGTGTCTTCTTCCGGTTCAGATTCACTTTCCACTGGTTCCTTTCGAGAGGTGTGGTTGATAGAACGGTGTCTTTTGTCTGAGACGAGTGCTAATGGATCAACAACAGGCTTTTCATCTGTCTTTTGACTTCCCATCAGCTCGAGAACTTCATCTTGTAGAAGCATTTCAAATAGTTCATGAATGGCAACATTCTCCAGGATATGATTGTGACGAATATGTGAGGCAAACGTCTTCCACTCTGGTTGGAGATTGTTCATGAACCTGATGTTATTCTCGGTGTTCGATTTCTTGATGTTGTTCTTCTGAAGCTCGTTCAGAAGTTGGTTGAATCATTCGTACGTCTTAGTGAGAGTCTCGGCTTTCCTTGCCTTGAAGCCGTCATATCGGATAATGTAGCTTGTGATCTTCAACTGATATCCTATTCGGTTACCCATCATCTTTTTTTCAATTTGGTCCCACATCCCTTTAGCAGTGGCCTTGTAACTGTCAATGCTCGCATATATGTCATTGGGCAAGCTTTGGAGAATGTAGGATTTCGCATGTCTTTCCCCGTCGTACTGTTTCTTTTATTAAATCGACATTTGTGCGACTGTTTTTGGGAGCTGAAGAGCTGGTAGACCTTCCTTTTCGTTTGTAGGCACTTCAGTCATTGGAGTGGGTGGTGGTCCTTCTTTCAGGGATTTAATTATCTCGGGATAGTCGTCCTTTGATTCGATGAAGTTCATGAATCGATCGTGCCATTGCTGGTATTCTCCCCGATAAAGCACAGGAGGTTTGGTATCTGAACCAATGGCCAATGCGTCTCTAGAATTCATCTTTGGTGCACTGTTGTGATCGTGAGATAAGTTATTTGATCCAAAAAGGTAAACTTAAGAATGACGACTGAAAAACAACTGAGATTTGAAGTTTAAAAAAGACACTGCTTAATTAGAGTAGGACAGAACAAACTAGAACTGATACTGACATGAAACAAACTTGAAACCTGGATAGCAATCCGGTATTAAAAATCTGGGATTTGGAAGGAGCGCTAAACCCGGGATCTGGCTGGTATAAGTGAGTGATCCCAGGAACTGTAACCCGATAGGTAAGGGTAAAGAAAAACCTGGGATAAGGCTGAGAGATTTGGTAATCCGGGGAATCCGGGCACTGTAGAACTGGTGCACGCGGTCCGAGGAAGAACCCGGAATACAAACCCGGTACACACGCCTTTGAAACCCGGGATGGAGCCGAGAAGGCCGGGAATGGAGTAAATCAGGATCCGGGAATTGAAACCCGGTATCAGTGATCAAAAACCGGGAGCGAGAATTGAAACCCGGTGAGCGCGGCCAAGTAGAAATCCGGGAAATAAGGTCTTTCTCGGGAAATAGGTATAAACGGCTTAGGGGGACCCGTTAAACCCAAATAACCCGGTAACCACAATCCGGGTGATAAAACCCGGTAGACACGGGGTCGGTGTGAATGAACCCAGTAAAGTTGAGTGTTCTGGGTTTGACGAACAGCTTCGATAAGTTCGATGATAAAACTTAGAAATCGACAACCAAAAAACCTTTTAAAGCAAAATTAACCAATCTTTTAGCTTACTTACCTCAAACCCGGATCTAATTTGACAGAATAACAACCTAAACACAACCAAACAACTTCAATTTTTATGAACACGGTAAGCACCGTATCTAACCAGAAGTCGATAAATTAGACAAACCATTTGGATCAAAAATCTTGTCTCTTTGCTCCGATACCAATTTTGGATTCTAGAACAGTGCAATAACAATAATAATCAATCAAAGTATAGAGATTTAATCACAAATCCTGGTCATATGATTGGATTGATAAATAAGGTTTAAGAGATTACAGAGGGTTTAACAAAGAGCGTACGTGTCAAAGCTAATGACCATTAACCTAAAACTAGGTTAAAACAAACTATTCATCAAGACTGTCTATTATGTTTATAACATCGACATATAAAGCTACTTTGAAAATATGGAACTTGTTTTCCTAAATAAATACGCAAGGGCACAATTTATCGTTCTTATATATCATTTCCTAATCAAGTATTCACTTAGGCGGGTATACCACATCCGCATAGATTGCTTTAATCTATATAGTGAGCGTTTCAATTTTATTGCAAACGCATTTCGTGGTTTAGAGTCACTTAATTTTTGTAATGTAATGCCATCAAAAACTTTTATATATCTTTGAATCTAGATCCCCATAGAGATATGTAGTAACCACATCCATGAGTTGCATTTCCAGTGCTTCAGAAAATACTAGGCTAATTAGTTAGCAGAACGTTATGTCATCCATCACGGGAGAGTAAGTCTTCTCACGGTCAACAAACGGTGGGGGTGTCAAAAATAACCGAAATCGAATAACCCAACTGAACCGAACGAAATTTGAGTTAAATGGTTTCGGGTTATTCGGTTTTGGGTTAAACGGTTTGGTTAACCGAATAAGGATCCTTATTCAATTCATTTTTCAGTTAATTTTTTCCTAATTCGATTAAACTATAACAACCCAGAAACAAACAACAAGCAAAAGAGCATACTATAAGATAACTCGCCAAAGATTGGCCTTGAAGTACAACTCAACATACGAGGTTTGCGAAAACAACCTATTACACAACTGAGAATGAGAAAATGAAAACAAGCAAAAACTGGAAAACTAATGCATCAACCTTCTAGTCCACGCATCCTGCTTAAATCTTCTCCTTCCCTTTACCCGAACCTTCTACATCACGCCTCCCTGAAAAGGTTTTTAGTGTTTGAAAGAGGGAGGGTTAGACCGAAAGGTCTAGTGAGTTCCCTTTAACAAAGGTTTCCACTCCATAACGACATAATAAATGATTTATAAACAAGTACAAACTAGTTCAGTTTTATTAGAACATCACATCCACAAATCACGCTTCTGGCACACACTGAAGTCACGAATAGGTGACGACGTGTCTGGCTCACACTGCCTTATTCTGGGACACCCCCCCCCCCAATGGCATGAACGAGATACACCCCCGGTATGAGCGCAGGTGGGACACCCCCCCGACTTAGGCCATAACTCGCCATTATCAATGTATTCATACATTTAACGCAATCGACACTATAAAACATATTGTGCATGTAATAAACTTTAGATGCAGAAAAATAGCATAAATATTAGTAGCAATTTTGGTTAAAAAAAGCCCACCTGTCGCTCTTGGCTTCAAACCCGCACTTGAGTTCTTAAACCCAACACCTATGAATAAGGAAGTTATGATGAGATACCCAAACTCCATGAGGTTACCTCTACTGATACCCCTCTCAAAGACTCAATAACCCCCCCTCTTAAAGTCTCCCTAATCTTAACCGATTTCACGCCCGGGGGCCTCCCCTACCGGTCTCGGCTCCCCCTGGTACCCGCCTCCCGGGTCCTTCGGGCTTTCCTAACTCCTGGGTCACCCGGCCCCGTCTCCCGAGTTCCACTCCCTCCCGGGGCTCCCTTCCTGGGATTCCCACTTACCGACCTCCCCGGTCTCCGCTACTCCCGGGACCCCGACTCCCGGGGCTTCCCTTCCTGGGACTCCCCCGACCGGTCTCCCCGGTCTTATCTCACACTCGACACCCCATCTCCCGGGGTTTCGGTCAATCAGGGGTAAACCCCCAGTGTCGACTGTCGATAACATCCCAGACAATGAGGTTTTGTACAAATCAAGAAAGGGATTCTTTCAAAGAGGGAGAAACTCGTACAAAGACACACATCCAAATATTAAAAAAATAAAAACCCCATTATCTTATCTTTCTAACCATGGGTGCACAAACTGGAAGAACTAAGACAAGGATTATTCTTCCCCAAACTAATTTAAGGATCCCCAACCAAGACTCCCACCAAAATCGAGTTGAGAGTTAGGTTTAGGATTACCTTGATGAGAGTTAGGAGTAGAGCCCTCTTCTCCAATTGCTCATCCTTGATTCTTCCCCTTTGCCACACATAGCCACACAAGGAATTCTTCCTGCTTTCTTGACCTCCCAAATGTAAGAATGGTTAGGAGGCTAGGGTATTAGGGCTTTAATCCTCCTTATTCATATTTATCATTTAGCCCCTCGCACTTTAGGTTTTCAACAAAAAGTCACCCTCACTCCAAATTTTATTACTTTTGGTCTCAGTTATTATAATATCTCCCCCTCAAAAGAATTCCGTCCCGGAATTCCATCGTCGAATAAGCTTGGGTATTGGGACATCATGTTCGCTTCTACTTCCCAAGTTGCCTCTTGTCCTTTATGATATCGCCATCGCACTTTCACAAGGCAGACATCCTTGGTTCTCAGCTTCTTAACTTTACGGTCCAAGATTATCACCGGTTCTTCTATGTAACTCAACTGCTCGCCCACACTAACGTCGTCCAATGGTACAATCAGGTCGGTTTCATCTAAACACTTCCTCATACTCGATACATGAAACGTAGGGTGACTACCCCGTAACTTCTCCGGTAAATCCATTCTGTAGGCCACTTCTCCCACTCGTGTTATTATAGCGAAAGGCCTGACATACCTACGTCTCAGCTTTCCTTTCTTTCCAAAACGAACTACACTCTTCTAAGGCGAGACTTTTAACATTACCTTGTCCACTACTTGGAACTCAAGGCTCATGTTTTTCAATCAAATCAACTTAGCTCCACTCGGTTGCCCAAGCCATTCTGATCAATTTCATAGTCGTAACATATCCTTCGGATTCACCCCTCGATTAACCACAACCTTCTTATATCGGGAAAATTTTCGTCTAATATACTTGTAACGTCTTCAATCAACTATACTAGATATTTTCTGCCTTGCCTTCACACCCGGACTCTCAGTTTTTAAACACGCCACATAAGGTTTTCACATACAATTTCACTTCTTAACAGAAAACATTTTACCAGAGTCAACTCCCCGACAACATGCATTCCTAACTAAAATCATAACCTCTCAACTCGCCAACTTAACACATAGTCAACCTTAGGTAATACAACAAAATCACAATTATGAGTTTCTTCATCAGGTAACCTGCCATTGCAAAATAACTTCTCTCGGTACGACATACGTCTAATGCAAAAAACACTTTCTTTCCTGAACCGCATTGATCACAACACATCGGTGTTACCCAACTCATACGCAATATACATACATCTCCCCAAATGTCATCACCCCATAGTCTTCTAGCTCCAACTGGATGAATCACGATGACACACACTTCAATTTCTCATCGCATCCGACAATCGTCCAACCATAATTCAAGTTTCACTCGCTCAATAAGGAGTGACCATGTTCACATCAAACAATTCCAAATAGCTTAACACTGGACTATAGGCTCACTTGGAACCTTTTCCACATAATACCAAGTCTAACACAAAGGTCTTTCACTCTGAGCACTACATCCAACCACCTTCTTCCCGAAAACATCGAATCTGCTTCCAAAGATCGACTTACTAATAGGTGCAAGCTTTAGACCAACCGCCCGATTTAGTTTTCTCAACACTAGAACCATAACATACACCATAACCTCCTTCTCAAACCTTCATTAGGAGTACATATACCCACTAATGGAAAATCTGAAAACATAGCTCCACATTTCTGTGTCATTTTCCAAACTTCTTACTCTCAGTTTACTCACTTTTTCCGACATATTATCTTCATCCCCTTCACGCTTGTATGGAACATTGCTCGTCCAACATTACTTACCCCATTTCCGGAAATCCCAAATGTATTGAAAGCACATTTATATTACTATGCTTAGCCAAACGGTTTCCCACAATTCTCATTCGAGATATTCAACCAAGCCCTTCCAAAACAATACCCAATGCTTGGAAGCACCGCGCATTTCTCGCTCTCCAAACAGGGTTGTCCTATCCGCTAGAATTCCTTCATACCCAAAGAATACTCGAAATTCCCACGGATTATCATATCTACTACAAAACACCATGAACTACTCAATTCGACATTTCCAATAATATTTCAGTGGAATAAGATAAATTCGCCCCACAACTCATCGCAACCTAAGAACACATGGTTTCTCTTTTAGGTAGCCACCAACTATCACTCGAACATTTTATTCTCAAATTAGAAATACCGCAATACCAACCGAACACTCATACATCTCAACAATACACTCGCCACTTTTGAATAACTCTCCAGAAATCTCTGGCAAGCATTCCCACCTACGCCCATTCTATATCAATAACACAAGCCCACTACTTAACCTCAAAGGAACTCCTTACCACATCAATGACTTACACGTCTACTTTGCCATAAATATCACTAACTCATCCACACAACCATCACCACACCACGTCATCACACTACAATCAAACTCTTCACCATCATATTGTACACATACTAGATACCGCCCTCTTCCTACCATCAATAACACCGATATTCGAAATAAAGTCATTTAACGACTTTGTCTTCCTCGAATCTGGATAAACCACAAAATCTAATTCACTCAACATGTTCTCGATCCTTATCGGCTCATCGCGATCTGCCAGAAACAAGTTCAGGTAGTCTATAAGACTAAGCGTACTACCTCACAGACCAAAATGCTCAATGCGCAACCACTTCAGTTGTGCTAAAATACTTCATTCCTATACAAATCATCAAAACCTCATAGGAATTCACCTGTCCAAACAAGCAATCTTTCATTTTCATAACGCCCACATAAGGTGGTCCAACATCATGCCAGGAACACACCTTTCCCCGAACAACCCCTTACTTCCTCCCGAAAACTCAGCCAAATAACCACAGTTACTTATTCCATTTTCAGTGTTCTGACAATGACCTCAACAACTGGTCGTTAACTTCAACATCAACAATCGACATGGTGATACTTCAACAATGTCTCCGACCAACAAGTATTCCCAATGGTAACTCCTTCTTCCAACGCATCATAACTAACTTTGTGCCCCCACCCACTTTACACATTGAAGACACAAGACTTACTTGCCACGTAGTCTAATTACAAGACCACCTCAAAAACTCCGGCTCGGTGCCGATAACCTTTCATCAAAGTACCACAACGCTATTTATCATCCTGTTGCTACAAGAAGTATCTTAACGGCTTCGAATTCCACCCCGGACGTAACCACTCGCCGAAAACCACATCTCAAGTTACCGAACAAGAGTGTAAGCTACCATAATATGAACATTCCTAACGTCAACAACCGAGACTCCCGCTATTCACCATTATTCCCTAAAGGGAACACTAAGGTCATGGATTGACAATCAACGGCTCGAACGCTATACTTCCACTCTCAAAACGTTCCCTCATCCTTAATTGCAACACTTCCCACGACCTAGAGAGTTCATAGCCTTTATGAATGACAGCACAATAATTTAAATCATTTGACACATTTGAAAATTTCAATAGGTACCATAGTATGAAACAAGCTTGAGTACATACGACGCTACACCGCCATAATTGAATAGCCATACACAACGATCTCGAGGATCATTCACACTCAACCCCATGATATAAATAACCTTGTCCAACCAAAATAGATGTTGGCACAAATGAAGATACTTTTAATGAAATTTTACTTTGTGATTTATAAAAAAAAAAGGCAAAACTACTGACATTGAGCTAGTCAATCAATTCTCACCCTCATTGGCATAACAACAACATGTCTGTACCAATTTCACTTATACAACCATGCGATCAAATGTTGTCATGTTTTCCACAATAAAGGTTAGCTCATTTATAAAAGAAGTGAAATAATTCTTCAATCACCAGGTTCAAAATTTATCACACAACGCAAATAAACTTGTCCTTTAGATCCAAACACACGTTTGCACGCGTCAACTCATTTTCAAAACAAGAAACTTACAAGGGACACACCCACATACGCATATATATGTTATGACATGAAGGACTCATGTAACTTGTTCGAAAACACAATGCATGATACTCATTTTACATCGAAGGCTATTCACTCTATCATGGTCAACTGTTTGCACTCACAACAATTTATCACATACTCCTTACTTCCAACCAACCAGTCAAGTTCCTCATATTTGCAACAACCTTCGGCACCAGTGCTTCCTAACATACTTGTATGTCCAACTACCAGTTACTACCGCAACTAATGATTTACAAATCTTGCGTCTTCACTTTGACCCGAATAGGCTAACCAATAATAGCCCATTTTCATCCTATCCTTACTCCATATTACCAATCAACATTGTTATAATTTCTTGACCACCCTTGCCACCCTTCCATTAACTAAAGAGTCAAAAGGCTCATTTCTATTTCACCATTCTTGGGTTGAAACTCTCAAGATCCCGATTGATCGACATAACAAACTACCATAATGGATTATTTGACAAATGAATGGGTATTTGGTTTGGTAGTGCTAACGCACCAAGTGCAAAGCCTGTAAGACATAGATAAATCATTTGTCATAAAGCGTAATGAGAGTAATTAAGTCATAATATATGAGGCTCTCCTTTGGCGCAAGGTTTCTAACAACGCCCTGGATTATGGGTGTTATTCGGTCGGTTAAATCGGTTTTCGGTTTATTCGGTTTATTCGGTTTGGGTTAATCAGTTTTTAAGCTTTGTTAAAATTAACCAACAACCAAACCAAATAAGGTTCGGTTTAATCAGTTTCTGGTTATTCGGTTCGGTAACTAGTTAAACCGAATATGGATTTATATTTTTTCGTTGGACACTTGCTTATATAATTTTCCCAAATTAAATGCCCATTGCTTCTAATATATGTATCATACATTCATACTCAACAATTGGCTTATATTAAGTAAAACACACCATCTATCAAAAACTAATATCTACCAAATAACATTATTTTTACATGTGACGTTATAAATGAAGCAAAAAAACATAATCTAATAAAAAAAACATTATCTAATATCAATAAAAACATTATATAGCAATAAAATATGTAAAATAATAATAGTATAACATGAATTTTTTTTATAAACATGAAATATATAAAATATTAGTAGAATGTATTATTCGGTTTATGCAATAACCGAGACCAAAAGTAATAAAATTTGGAGTGAGGGTGATTTTTTGTTGAAAGTCTAAAGTGTGAGGGGCTAAATGATAAATATGAATAAGGAGGATTAAAGCCCTAATACCCTAGCCGCCTAACCATTCTCACATTTGGGAGGTCAAGAAAGCAGGAAGAATTCCTTGTGTAGCAAGGGGGAAGAATCAAGGAGGAGCAATTGGAGAAGAGAGCTCTACTCCTAACTCTCATCAAGGTAATCCTAAACCTAACTCTCAACTCGATTTTGGTGGGATTCTTAGTTGGGGGGGAAGAATAATCCTTGTCTGAGTTCTTCCAGTTTGTACATCCATGGTTAGAAAGTTAATATAATGGGTTTTTTATTTTTTTAATCTTTGGATGTGAGGATTTGTACGAGTTTGTCCTTCTTTGAAAGAATCCCTTTCTTGATTTGTGCAAAATCCAATTGTCTGGGATGTTATTGCTAGTCGACTTTAGGGGTTTACCTCGGATTGACCGAAACCCCGGGAGATAGGGTGTCGGGTGTGAGATAAGATCGGGGAGACCGATCATGGGAGTCCCGGGAGTAGCGGAGACCGGGGAGGCCGATAAGTGGGAGTCTCGGGAGGGAGTAGAACCCGGGAGACGGGGTTGGGTGACTAGGAGTCGGGAAAGCCCGGAGGACTCGGGAGACGGGTACCGGGGGGGAGCCGAGCCTAGTAGGGGAGACCCTCGGGAGTGAAATCGGCTAAGATTAGGGAGACTTTAAGAGGGGGTTGTTGGGTCTTTGAGAGGGGTATCAATAGAGGTAACCTTCTGGATTTTGGGTATCCCATAATAACTTCCTCGTTCATAGGTGTTGGGTGTAAAAACTCAAGTGCGGGTTCGAAGGCAAGAGCGACATGTGAGTTTTCTAACCAAAATTTCTATTAATATTTATGCTATTTTTCTGCATGTGAAATTTATTACATGCACGATATGTTTTATTGTGTCAATTGTGTTAAATGTATTCATACATTGATAATGGAGAGTTATGGCCTAAGTCGGGGGGGTCCCGCCTACGCTCATACCGGGGGGTGTCCCGTTAATGCCATTGGGGGGTGTCCCAGAATAAGGCAGTGTGAGCCAGACATGTTGTCACCTATGCATGACTTCAGTGTGTGCCAAAAGCGTGATTTGTGGGTGTGATGTTCTAATAAAAATGAACTGGTTTGTACTTGTTTATAAATCTTTTATTATGCCGTAATGGCGTGGAAACCTTTGTTAGAGGGAACTCACTAGACCTTTCAGTCTAAACCTCGCTCTTTCAAACACTAAAAACCTTTTCAGGGAGGCGTGATGTAGAAGGTTCGGGTAAAGGAAAGGAGAAGATTTGAGCAGGAGGCGTGGACTAGAAGGTTGATGCCATAGTTTTCCAGTTTTAGCATGTTTTCCTTTTCTCATTCTCAATTGTGTAATAGATTGTTTCTGCGAACCTCGTATGTTGAGTTGTACTTCGAGGCAAATCTTTGGCGAGTTATCTTATTGTATGATCTTTTGCTTGTTGTTGGTTTCTGGGTTGTTACAGTTGGTATCAGAGTCATAGTTTAAGGGATTCAGGTGGCTGGATGGGCCTAAACTTAAAGTGTAGAGTAGAGGGAGACAACTGAGATATAGGAAGCCTTTAAGGAAGATCTTAATCATCGAGAATCATGACGATGGTAGTGAGGACTCTCATGTAAGATGAATTCAGAATTGCATCTGGCCAATTCCATTATGAATTTATAGGTGCATAGGTTTGCTCGACTACTATTGTTTATATGATCGAGGTATGTGGTAGTTGGTAGCGAGTACAACATTGCAATGATAGCAATGGTTTTGGTGTGTTGTGTGAGCTCGTTTAGAGTATAAATGTTAATGCCTCTTAGGGTGAGTATTGTTCAGGATGTGGATGATTCGCCTTGATGAAGGACTTCTTAGGTCCAAAAGGAAAATAATAATCGATTGGAGGTGAGCTCCTAGCTTCCTGGAGTGCTTCTTTTCATGAAGCCCAATTTTCTCTTTGTTGACATTCCTCAAGTGAGCATGGTCGATGTCAGTGTGCTCTGTCATCTCATGAGCAATAGTATATACGAATATATCATCAATGAGTATGTATGATATGTCCATCGACTCATATGTACTTGCATATTCATTTGAGATTTATTTGATCTCTAAAGTCAATATTAACTTCGGAGCATCCTCCAGTAATGATTCATAGACATAGTTATAATCAGAGACAATCTCATGAGAGGTTTATGTATTGATGATAAATAGTTGTGTCTTACACTTCTCTTCCTTTAGATGAGTATTTATCGAACCAAGTAGCTTCACCCATTTCCTTTTAGGAGCTACGACCTCAACCACACCTCCATTATGTGTGATTGCAATGCACTTTTCAGCGACGTTGTGCCCTTGTTTGGGGACTTTTAACCTTGCGAGTATATTTGCAGCTCGTATATATGATCTTGTCACTTTTGGAATAACATTAAACGTATTAGGTATCGAGTTTGATTCGTTTGACTTCAACATTATGTTATGAAGTTTTTGGGGATCAAAATGAGATAGAGCGAGAATATTCAATGACACTTCCTGTCATTCCCATGGAAAATCCTTTTTCCTATCTCCCCCTAACGACGGGAAGACTGTCTCATCAAAGTGACAACCTTCAAATCTAGCGGTAAATTGATCACTAGTCAAGGATACTAATTAGTGGATAATTTTTGGGGATTCATATCCAACATATATCGAATCGTCTTTAAGGGCCCATTTTGATGCGTTGTGGAGGTGCAATTGGCACATATACTACACAACCAAACATGCGTAAATGTAAAATATCAGGCTTATATCTAGTTACCAACTGGTACGCATGAGACTAGTTAGTTAGTATTAGGTCTCAAAACGAAGAAGTAATGTTGCGTATAGTTTTGCATAACCCCAGACAGATGTCGGTAAATTAGTGCGTATAACCAATGTTTTGGATACCATCTATATTCTTTTGATGATAACTTTTGTGAGACCATTTTAGATATACACATGGGGTATAGGAAACTCTACATCGATCCCAATACATATGCAATAATTATCAAATCCTTATGATGTAAATTCTCCAGCATTCTAAGTCATGTAGACTTGATGAGATGATCAGGGTGGTGAGCCCTTAAATGTATAGCTAGTGCTAGGAGTGCAGTATTTCATGTGGAAATTAATACGACATGTGTTCATCGTGTCAAAACCAGAATCATAAAGTACTTTAATGGCCCGAATTCTGGATGTTTATGTCCATAAATATCACCTTGTATTCGTTGTAAGAATGGAATATTTTTTTATAATGTCATTAGCTTTAGGATGGTCTAATTCCTGTCTAAGGATCAGGGTTTACAAATGTTCTAGGTATTCGAGAGGGCACATTATGATGGTGGTGTTGCCTCTTGTGTTGCTGAAGTCAACAATTGCAATTTGGTTAATTGCCTCATTTTGCCTTTCACTCGAAAGAGAATGTGTCTATGTGTATTTTGCAAACACACGGATCATTATGTCATGACCATGGTGTCCTACGTTGTCATGTCGAAACATATATCTGTCATTGCCCCAAAGTTCTCTATCGGTGACAAAATATGTTTTGATGACCCAAATAATATACTAATTTGACACATTAGATTCCATGATAAACGTTTCTTTTCATATTCATTAGAAATTATGTATATATGCTCATTTCCATTATAATTTCCATTTGATACGAATATCCTAACGAGGTTCCTATTAATATAGTGTTTTAGTGACTATTAAACTTGTACCAGAAAGAAAATGACAGTCCATCGTCAAAGTATTTTGGTTGGATGAATTATAAATTAAATATTAGTCTATCTTTTTAGATTGTGTGAGAGGTCGTACAAAAGAATCAAGTTCTCGTCGATACATTCCAACACGGAAGGGAGAATATTGAAAGTTTTGTATTTGTTTTGATGTATTTCTTTACATCTATAATGGTTACATATTCGATATTACTTAAGCAAAAGAAATTAATTTAAATACTTAAAATAAATTTCAAAGAAACCTATGCTTAATAAATCCTAAATTAATATGATATGGTTCATTTTCAACTTGTTCCCTTTTCGATAGGAGCACTCTTTAGTGCATTTTTTATTTGATTGTCCATTATCACCTACGGCAGTAGTTGTATCTCTACTCCAGGTATTGAAAAAGCGTTCCCGACTCATACCATGACCCTGACTCTTTCTAGGGTCTCGTCCACATAGTACATAAATGCCACATGTATGAAATTGTTTTTAACTCTCTATTCTTTGGAGTTGTTTCCACCTCTAATGCTTTCATTATTGATCTTGGAAATTTTCTTTGTCCCAACATGTCTAGTGATATTCTTTAAAGAGCCTTGTTATCTCTCTCAACCACTTGCAATAGGTTGATGAGTCTGTCTAAAGGTTATATTCCAATTTATACTATTTCATCACTGATAAATTCAGATCAATTAGGTAACAAACATCAAATTCATTGATCCTGAGATTCTAGAGATTACGTGTGAATGGTAAGCTTTCTCACTCTAGAATGTCTCACTTTCTCTCACTAAGATCTAACTTGATTTTAAAAAATGAGCTCTTCTAACCTAATGTTTAACAACAAAGCAAACCTATTTATAATTCCTAATAACAACACATTAAACTAAAGCTAGTTGACTTTACATGACATTAGCTTGACTTTGAGTACCTTTGACTTTTTACAACTTTGACTTTGCATGACTTTGACAATAAATCTTGAATACAATTTATGCTCTAGCATTCTCCCCCTTTGGATTCAAGATTTTAAAAAAATTTGACAACAGTCTTCAGCTCTTGATCTTCAAAACTTTAACTCTGACTGCTTTAAACTTTGTAACTCTGACAATATTCAAACCTTAAAAATCTTCAAAATTTGTCTTTTGAAATGAATTTTCTCAAATTCTCATCAGTCTCGAAACATGAACTCGGATCTTTGTAGCTTTGATCTTTGCAGCTTTGAACACTTGTAGCTTTGAACTCAAACTCTTTAATCAATATCTTGAACTTTGTATCTTCATCTCTTTGAACATTGATCTCTCTTGAATCATCTCGAAACATCTTTGTCTTTATATCTCTTCTTGTCTCATTATCTCAAACTTCTTGACTTTGAATTATCTTCCTTTTTCTTCTTATTCTATTTTTCCCCCTTTTTGATGATTGTGAGCATCATGATCATCAAAACTCTTTTCAATTTCAGCACTATCTTTGAATACCAGTAACATTCTCCTCCTTTTGATTTGAATAACCGTCAATTCCAAAAGATATTTATCCGAATCTTTTCAAATTTAGATAGAATGAACGTTGTAACCCTGAATCAACATATTGCATGTAAGTAGCACGGAGCCACTGTAACACCCGTAATTTTTGGTAAGTAATTATCACCGGGACGTTTCTATGACTTGTAAGGAGTGGGGTTTTGTTGGGAAATGTTTTGTTTCAAGTCCCTTGGAGTATCGGGAGTATTGGCAGTGAAAAAGTCGAGTTTCGGGGCTCCGGAAAGGTCCCGCGACAATGTCCGTCGACTATGACGAGTCACAGTCGCACTGTCACAATCGCATGGAGTGTACCATGCACTGGTACACACCAGCGACTATGACTAGCGACATTGCCCAGGGCAATGTCGCATGGTCAATGTCGCACATAAGGGGCATGCTGCTGTTAAGACGAGATTTTCAGCTTTTTTCTCATTTCCTCTCATCCATACTTCTCCTATTCTCTCCCAAATCGTTTTCCTTCTTTTCCATTAAAACCCTAACTTATCTTTGGCTTAAACCCTTGTATTTTATGAAGATGAAACACCATCAAGTGGTAAAATGGAGAGCTTTGGTCAATGATTCACCATCTCCATCTTCTTCTTCTTCCTCAAGCTCATTGTTGGGTTTTCTAGGTTTTCGTCAAACCTAAGTGGTAAGTGTATCCCTTCCATTTCTAAACCTTAAAATAAGTTATAAATGCTCCATTTAAGGTTTCCTAGTGTTTGATTTCTCTAATGTCGGTTTGTAAGATTCTTGGAAGAATTGGGTCAAAACTAGGGTTTTGCTCAAAATGGAAGTTTTGATGTAAAGTGTTTAGGGATCGATTCTATATGGTTTTGGATGTATATTTATGGTGGAAAGTTTATGAATCTAGGTTTATGGAAGTTTTGACCTTGAAGATTCAAGTTGCTTCAAAGGAACTCCATAAGAATATCATTAATATTTGAGCATTTGAACGTTGAAGATTTCTCAAAACAACGATATTGAATGAATGAAATGAATTCGACAAACTTGTTTGAGAATCTGACAATGTTTCACAAATCAAATATCATGAAAGATAAATGTGTAAGGTTAGGGTATCAAAGAAGTCGATGGTGTTTATATGAACAAATATAAACAATCTTTGAAATAAACACTCAAGTTGAAAGAATATATGATACTCAACAACTTGGAACACAAACGGGAGTATTACCATCGAAAAATTGTTTTGTTTTGAGAAGTGGTAATAACAAAGTCAATATGAAGATGAACCGATGTGTATGAATACTTGAAAGTATAGACAAGATAATACGTAAGTATTAATCTTTGGAAACACGCGATCATAAATGATGTAATGATTCGAGATCGATATGAAAAACATTTAAAATCACACTTCTAAATTTATAAAATCTGTTTGAAATAGAGAAGTGGTTTGAACATTTAGGGAAAATATTTTTCATGTTTGAGTCGTTCTTCTTTCAAACAATATGAGATTAAGATCAGAAGATACTTACATTCAGAAATGTTTGAGCTCCCCCTCAAATCATGATAAAATGATTTAAGATCATATCAGCTCCCCTTTAATATTTGCATAAGATCTTTATCTGAAAAGAATTTTCACATGTCACAAGACTTGGATCAAAGTATCCTTAATCATTAAAACAAGTTCTGAATTACTAGGATAAAAGTAAATTCATAAGTCAAAATCTTTGAAGTAGGAGTCTTAAATTGATGTGTTTAGAAGTCTATCATCTTGTACTCTTTCCTCTTCTGTTTTCCAGTCATGTGTGTTATACTTTTGACATTAAGCACTACACATGATGAACCTGCAAAACAAATTTAGTAGATTTTGGTACCCATTGGAAATTGGGTCCTGACTTGTTAGTTGTAGTTCGACTGGTAGTAACTCTATAAGTTCCATACCAATGATGAACATAATCTTTGTGTACAAAATCATTTGCATCACAATAAGAACAACAAATATTTTTTTTGAGCTAAACTGATTAAGTGATTTACAGAATAAACAAAATCAGGTTTAACAAAAGATTTACCTTTAGGGACATTGTTCTTTCTGGCATTTGATGTGGGCACAGAATATTGCTGAACACCTTTATCAGAAGTTGAACCTTTAAGTCTCCAAACCATTTTCACTCTTTTGAAAACATGATTGTCCTGAGGCTTAAAAGCATTATTATCTTAACCATCAACAAAATGATCATAGAATAGATTAGAAGGACGAATCTGATATGTCTAAAAAACTTTTGATTTGACACCTCTTTTCAAAGAAACATTTTCATGAATTGAACTAGAAGCAGTTTTAAATGAACACACAGACTCAGTTGAATTATCATAAGACGATTGAACAATTGTATCAGTAGAAACTTGTTCAGATAATTCAACATTTGTCTCTTCTAGTTGCTTCACTTTATCCAACAAAATATTTCTCTCCTCAAAAATTGTGTCAAATTTCTTTTGCAAATCATATTTAACCTTCTGTTCTTTCAGAATATCTGATGCTAATCCAGACAACTTTTTAGTAAGTTTTGAAATCTCAGCCTCAAAGACATCTCTTTCATGTTCAAAATATTTTTCTAAAATCTTGCTTTTACCAGATATTTCTTTAAAAATTCCAGTATTATTTTTCTCAAGAATTTTCTTTTCATTTTCAAAACAACTTTTATTTTGGTAAAAATCCTTTCTTTCCTGTTCTAATAACTTTTTCAAATAAGATATTTAAAAAGAAAACTGAACAGTCTTTTCTTCAAAAACTTTCCTCTCTTTTGCAAAATTGTTTCTCTCAATTATCAAAATTTTCTCAAATTCAGAAACTTGTTTTGAAAGTTTGAAACATTTTAGCTCAACATCCTTCTTTTCTTGGCATGATTTCTTCGAGAAATCAGATAACTTCTGAATGTACATTTTCTCAAGTTCTTCTTTGTCAGCATGGAATTGCTTCTTCAGATCAGCATTCTCAGTTTCCAATGTTGTTGTCTTCTCTTCAATATTTTTCAATAGATCCCGAAGACTTGAGTTCTCTCTTTCTCCTTTGTTACTATTATACCTGCAAAATCAATTTTCAGGATCAGTAATGCTTTTTGAAAACATAACATTATTCTCTAAAGATGTTGTAAGACTCCGTTTTAAAAACGTATACTTTATCTTACCCGAATTGTACCGTAATTAAAATGACAATCAAAGATAATTGAAGGGTTAAAACCGCCAAGCCATTAAACTATTAATAACTATATATAAAATAAAGAAAAAAACAAAGAAAGTATATATATATATATATACACAACAGATTTCTTCCATGTTAAGAGAAAACTACAATCTCATCGTCCATGTGTTCTCCTTTCACCGCCTCTTACCATCTCTCTCTCTCTCTAAAACTATACTTCTCTCTAGATCATAGAACAACTTTCATTTAGACTTTATAACCTGTTTTGGCCTCTAAGTAGGAGAAAAATGCTTGAAAAGTAGAGTTTTAGATGTTGTCAAGTGCAGAGACGGAACTGCACTTAACTACGTGTTGAGTGTAGTTTCACAATGCGTATCGGGTTATCCATTTTGAAATTCTAAGTTGTTTAAATACCATTATAACCTACATACATTATTAGAATGATTACTGCGTGAGTTTTATGTTATGAGAGTAATAATAATTCATGGTTTAAATAGGCAATCGAACGAGTTAAACTTCGTCGTCAATCTCGGTTGATCGCATGTTACATATCAATTTTGTTAAGGTATGGATTTCATTTCTTTTGAATCATGGGAAACTATTTGTTGTAGTTGACATTTCCTAAAGGTGGTTCACCACCTTATGATTGATCAATTGAACATGATCAACGAGATGTGTACTTATACAAACACATTGATTTTGGTTTGAATCTTATGTTTGAACGTTTTCGTGTTTTGTTGTCTCATATTGAATTAGTTATGAAACTTGTGAAGTATATTGACCTTGATTTTTATGAACGCCATTCGCGTAAGTGGCATATGTTTAGTTTTCGTTGTTTTTAGAACAACCCAATTAATGGGCACATTATTTGGGATGCCTTCTATGGCGGCTTTATAGTTATGGTGTCATGCAGGTGAACTCGGTCCACCAGGGTTAGGCCTAATAGTGGCTTCCATAAACCCGACCCTAGGGACTAGGCCAACTTTGTTGGTTGCAGGGCGGATGGATCGATCCTAGAATTTTTACCCACAGAATATGTAATCGTGGTTAAATCCACGAGGGATTCGGGTGTGTATGCCCACACGCCGGCCCAATAATTCGTGTGGTTTGGCCACCCGACGAACACTTGAACAGGAATTGACGGACTTTGTTTATATTACATTTTGAAGTTAAAGTGTGAACCTTCCTTGAGATTATTGTTTTTGAATATTTCTGAACGTTTCTTTTGAATTAAATGAACTATGAACTTGAGTTTCATGAACTTTCTCCAATTGAATATTTAAGTATTCCACTTTGTTATCGATGTATTTATTATTATTTTCAAATTTATATCATAGTCCATTCACTGAGCCCTGTGCTCAGCCGTGTTTTTGTTTTCTGACACGGCAGGTTCGAAGTGACGCTTATGGGGACGGGACTTGAGATCGAACGTGAATTTTTGGAGTCTTAGACTTGCCTTATCATATAAATGTTCTAATATTTTGGACTATAATATATGTTTAGAGTTTATTAGTAGCTTTGAATTAGTTATGTATTTATGTTAAGTCCCGTTAGTGACATCACATGTTCCGGACTGCGGGGACGAGGGATGTTACAGATGTAGCTTTTTCTTCCAGCTTCATTAATTGATCCTAAAGACTTAAGTTCTCAAGCTTTAATTTCTCTCGTTCTGCTTCAATAACTGATATTTCAGGCATATACAAGATTGCAACTTCTCTTGCAGATAAAACAGTTCCTCCATTCTTTGTGAAAGTAGGCATCTTGATATGGGCCTGAAAATGAAATCAAATATAAGAAATCAGATTTAGAATATATCAAAAAAAATATGGATAGAAATATTACCCAACAGAGTGATCGTCAAGAGAAACTTCACTTAGAAGTTGAATAATGTGCACACTCGAATATACGAAAAGCAGAAAAATTACAAGATTGCAATAACAAGGAAATAGTAACAAAATTAAGCATTATTACTTCGAACAGTTGCCTTTAAACTATTATGTCCCCTTACTACGACTTAGCACGGGGGTCTCGCTACCCGGTTAGCGGGTGGGGTCAAAGGGCAATGCCCTTGTAGGTCTTGGGGGAGCGCCCCGAGAGAAAAAAATTTGGCATACTAAAAATATGCATCGATCTTGTCACAGAAAACAGGGCATGAACAAAAACTTGTCGCAAGCTCCTAGACCCGATAAATCAACTTTTCGCAATGCCTTACTTGCAATAAGTTCACTTGTCGTAACAAGTCACTTGCGATAAGCACCTTTAACAAAAAAAATTGAATGTTGCGATAAGTTCTGATGAATCTTGTGATAAGCTTGATGAACTTGCGACAAGTAGATGAATCTTGCGACAAACGAACTTAGAAACTCAAATATGCCATATCTCACATGATACTTCGAATGTTGCAATCAAAATTTGCAGGGTTACTCGATTTTAGATTTTGAATAAGTTTCTAGTTAATGATTCTAACTAAAAACCCTTAGATCGCAGAGTTTGAACCCAATACAGTGAACTCCGTTTTTTCAAACAAAAAAATAACTTGATTTTCAATCAAATTCTCACAATATGTTGAGAATTAGATCAAAATTTCTAAACAAGATCTTTTCTAAATCATAATCTGAATCTAATGCAACCAAACTTAATCTAAAAACTTCAAAGATCACCAAAATTCGAATCCCATGGTGAGTTCTTGAAAAAACATTCAAAAATGGTGATTTTCTTTAAAAATCTTCAAATCTTGATGAATCATTGACGAATTGGTGCACAAAGTCTTCTCCCAAAGCTCAGATACTAGGGGTGAGCATGGGTCGGGTCGGTGTGGAAAACAAAAAATCCGATTGGGTTTCAGATAGGATATGCATGCCCCGAATATTATAAGCGGGTGAATCAATTTTCAGGGGTCAGGCCTTGTTGGGTTTCGGGGGGGTCGGGTCGGATCGGATAATTCTTTTCTTTTTTTTTGCGTTTTCTTCCCCTAGAATTTTAGTAAACTAAAATACCATTCAGTTGGGACTCCTCTTGGCTCTTTACTCGTTAGTCATGTGTATCACAAAAGGCTCATTCGGTTGTGCAATGTGACTGTTGTGCAGCAAAAAATGATTAAAATGTGAAAGTTGAAAGTTTGAAACATTTAAATTTTACATATTTTTTGAACTAACAATACTTTAAAAAAAATAACATATATACTATTAATTATATAATTTATATTATACATTTATATGTTTATAAAAAAATAGTAAATATTATTCAGGTTTCGGGTCGGGTCGGGTCGGGACACGGAATTTAAGACCCTACCCGAACCTATATATCCGGCCTAAATTTCGGGCTTTGGACCTCGAGTACGATCAGGTGATTAGGGTCGGGGTTTTCGGGTTCAGTCGGGTTTTGCACACCCCTATCTGATACCAATTGATAAATCGAGATCTATTAGGTAACAAACATCAATTTCATTGATCTTGAGAATTCTAGAGATTACATGTGAATGGTATGTTTTCTCTCTCTAGAAGGTCTCACTTTCTCTCACTAAGATCTAACTTGATTTTACAAAATGAGCTCTTCTAACCTAATGCTTAACAACAAAGCAAACCTATTAATAACTCCTAATTACAACACATTAAACTAAAGCTAGTTGACATTACATGACATTAGCTTGACTTTGACTACCTTTGACTTTTTACAACTTTGACTTTGCATGACTTTGACAATAAATCTTGAATATAATTTATGCTCTAACAATTACTGATATATGAAAGATGGGAATGATGTTATGAATTATGTCATCTTCTATGAGTTCCTTGCCACAGAGGCACAGAGATTGAGACACCTTTTTGGGATACAACATTTATTTGTTAAAATCTGTTACCTTCTTGTAATCGAGTAAGTGGGTTTCATTCCGTTGTACGATTAGTTTGGGAAGTACATTTTCATGAATACTCTTGATTCTCCCTTTTGGGGGCATCCCACAGTTCTTTGCGAGTTTCTTGTAGAGGTATTCCTATAAAAATTAGGATTTATATGTCGTCTCAAAACATGATGGTATTTGTTTGTATCTTTTCAGGAGGTCGGTTTTGGGGTCAATAGGAAGTTGATGGGTTTTAGGTATATTATGTACTTTCTTCCAAAAGTAGTCTTTACATTGGATATTAATATTTATACTAAAGTTCTTTTGAGTTTAGGACATTGAATCACGGATGGGTTGTTTCAACCATTTACGTAAATAAAGGATAATATGTGATTTTTTTTCAGAGGACAATAATTTGTGATTCATGTAAAATTTCATTATCATGGTTGAATTGAATTGTTCAACATTAGTATTTCAGTATTTGAAAATAAATCGCTAAAACACTTTTAGATTTCTAGGTAAGAGGAGAATCAGGTGAATTACTTAAGTTTTTACGAACCTTAGCGCTATTTACACCCATTTGACAAAATCATTTGCAATGTATTGCGATTAATTCATGAATGAAATACATAGATAACATTTGTTATTTGGTAAATTTTGACATGAATTAATACCATATTGGTATTTTGGTAGCTTATGGCAAGAGGACAAAAAAATGTAATAACCGGACTAAAAATAAAGATTTCAAAGTTAGGGTGGTAAGTAGTCAAAACCTATTATTGTTGGGGACTAAGTGTAAATTTTTTTTTTATAAAGGAATGTCATAGGGTTTAGTGCAATTCATTGTTGGCGGCCAAGAGAAATCTGGGGAAGAACTCAGAATCGGCGAATTGGAGAGGAAGCAAAGGAGGACTTCTAGGAATTTTTCTCTTAAGGTATCATCTCTAAATTTATCATTCTTCCCTTTAATCTCTTAATTTCTGTTGTACCCTTGTTATGGAATGAGACCTGATAAAGTTTAAAATTGGGTTAGAAATCAGAAATTAAGGGTGCTTTAATCTGGTAAGTGATTCATGGGGTATGTTAGTGTTTATGTTAATGTTGGGTGATTTTAGGAAGGATATTCGATTTTGGGGTAAAGAAGGTAATCGGTCGGGGGAGAGAGAGAGTGTGTTATCGCAGTCTGCGTATTTTGGTGTTCGAGAACTCCAAATCGCCTCCGGTCGAAATCAATATCGGTCAAGGGGGATTCCCGATCGAAATCAATACCGGTCGAAGGGGGGGATCGAGATCCGGTCGCACGTCTTCACCGATGCATACCGGTCGACCGGACAGTACCGGTCGGTGCTGTTGAGGGGAATCCGGTCATTAGGTGAACCCCGGGCGTGGATGCTGGCAGGTTCCGGTCGAAATAGGGGGGGAAGGGGGCGCTGACTCCGGTCGCGACTCCCTAACCCGGTCGCGACTCCCTAACCCGGTCGCTGCTTGGTTTTAAAGGGGTGGGCCAAAGCCCACATAGAAGAATAGATGACTTGGCCCGATTGGGAAGTTTATTTTGATCCTGTGGGCCAGACCAATCAATTATAATAGTTGGGTTAATTAATTGTTTTTCGTCAAGCTCTCTTATTTAAATGAAAGACCGTTGGGGTTCGTTTGGGGTTAGGATTAATTTATCTAGATATAGCATATCGAGAATTCATCTAGAATTACCTTGTTTTATAGGTTTCAATTTGGATATTAAAAGTACACGCAAGATTTAAGCAAAGGACTGCAGGTGAGTTTTTCTGAACTAAATCCTTTATGAACGGAAGCATGCGATGATTGATTTTCAAATGTGATTTATTTACGATGTCAAGTTTACAATGATATGATTTAAGTGTGTTATATATTGTTGGTGTTTAAATGTATGCATACATTATTTGCGAGTTATGTGACCTAAGTCGGGGAGTGTGGCCCGCCTACTCGTGCCGGGGAGTGTGGCCCGTTTATGTCGTTGGGGGTGTGTCCCAACATTAAGGCAGCGCGAGTTAGACACATCGTCTTTGACGGCCGTGTGGTCCGTAGCGTGTTTTACTTATGTGTTATTATCAACTGTTGATTTTAATTCTGGAAAGTATTTTGTTGTTTATCTGTTAGAGGGAACTCACTAGACCATCGGTCTAACCCTCGCTCTTTTTAAAACTAAAAATCTTTTCAGGCAAGCGTGATTTAGTAAGATCAGAAAGGGGCAAAGTGAAGATGTAGCGGGAAGAGTTAGAAGACCGTTCCCTTGTTATCCTTATTTTATCTCAGTTGTGTAGGTTGTTTTCGAAGATTGTTAATTTTTAAATTGTAAGCTTGGGACCGTTGCGGCATGAATTTTATTCTATTATTAGGAATTATATTACTTCATTGTTGTTTCTGGTTGGGTTGTTACAGTTGGTATCAGAGCCATAGTTTAAGGGATTTAGGTGACTGGTTGGGCCTAAACTTAAACTGTGGAGTAGATGGACACAACTGAGATTTAGGGAGCCTTTAAGAAAGACCTTGATCATCGTGAGGTGTGATAACAATAGTGAGTACTCTCATGTAAGGTAAATTCAGAATCGCATCTGGCCAATGCCATTATGAATTTACAGGTGCATAGGCATACTCAATTGCTATTGTTGAGTGTGGTTCAGGGTAGAGAGTTCTATCCATAGATTAATAGTTTTAGTCTAGCGTGTAGTGGAAGTTCGTTTTTTGAAGTAAGGTTATGTCGTTAGGATGCTTATCGTGCGGGATGTAGATATTTCGTTGAGAAAGGACCTCCTGAGTCCATAAGGAAGAGAATGATGATAGGAGGTGAGCTTGTCGCTCCAAGGGAGTCTTCGGTTGGTAAAGGGGTATGTCGTTTAGTGAGAAGCAGGAAAGTGTTAATCCAAGAATCGAATGATCGATTTGAGGCTTCTAAAGCTGTAGTTAATTGAAGGGTGGTTGAGAGACGATATCAGTGTTGACTGGTAATATGTAGTGAGGATCAGGTGGGAATGAGTTATCGTTTGGGTTGTGAGTCAACAATCACGGTGATGACTAGTTTTGGGCTTTCAAGGCTGTTAGAGGTCGATGGTGCCGGAGGTTGTGGCACAGTTGAGAACCCTGACTGGTTGGTCGGAAGCGAGGAGTCCGGATAAATTATAATGAATGTAAACAGTTGATCTTATGAGAGTAAATAGCCTTCAATGTCATTGAGTCCCATGCATTGTGTGTCAAATAAATTGCTGAAGCTTTTATATCTTTCACATCAGACGTTTTGGCAACTGTGTGTCTTACGAAGTAGATGTTTTGAAAATGTGTCGACACATGCGGATATGTGTTTGAATCGAAAGGAAAAGTTTTCGGACTTTGGGTGATAAATTTTGAAAATAATTAAATATTTATTTACAAATGAGTCGATCCTTGGATAAGAAAATCAAAACATCATTTGATCGCATGAATTTATAAGTGAGTTGGGTATAAACATGTGTTGGCATATCAACAAGGGTGAGAGTCGTTGGCATGCTCAGTGTAAGCACTTTCTGGGGTATTTTATAAATTGTGTGTGTAGAGTTTATCGGAAACATTTTTCAATTGTGCCAACCCCTACAATGGGGTATGGTGAGGAGAAATTGTTGTGGAGTTGAGGTAAAACGATTATTGAAATCGCTGTACGTGGCTAAGTCAGTGGCGTGTCGTGTACACGTGAGTTTGTTTTCTAATGTAGGTATTTTCTAAATTTTCAAACGTATCAAAAGTTTAAATGTTTGTGCGTCATGCATGAAGGCTATGAACTCTCTAGGTCGTGAGGAAGGTTGCAATTAGGAATGATGAAAGTTTTAAGAGTCGAAGTGTGTCGCTCAATCAGAGGGTAGTAAATGTGCGATATTGGTATTCTTCTATGTAAGGGGGTGAATAGTGGAGGTGGTTAATGGAGGCATTGACCTATGATGTTAAAGATGATGGTACTATAATGGTTCACCGTAGGTTTCATGTGGATGTCGGTAAACGGTTGTGTCTGGAGTGGAGTTTGGAGTTGTAAAAATATTTTGGCAATTAGCTGCTGCGGTGGAAGATGAAGGGTTCACTGGAGATCCATGTAGGATGGTAACAGAGTGGAAGTACATCAATGTCAATTGTTGCTGTGGAAATCAGAAACCATTAGTGGTAAATGTCGGAGCGTGGAAAAATGAAGTAGTTGTTACGGATAGTTTCGAGGAGTTTTGTGATGAAGCGAAGAGTTATTCAGAAAAGGTGTGTACCTAGTGTGATGTTGGGCAACCTTGGGTGGATAATACAAAAAGGGAAGATCACTAGTTCATTAAAGTGGTTCTTTATCGACGAGGTTTTGATGGTTATGTGGGAGTGACGTTTTTATATAGCACGACTGGAATGAGTTGCGCTTTGTGCATTTAAGACTTCGAGGTAGTACGTTTAATTATTCAGGCTACTGGAGTTTGATTCCAGCAGGTCGCGATGAGCCGACAAGGAGCGATATCTGGTTAAGTGGTTTTGAAAAGCATAGTTTTGTGATTTAACTAGATTTGAGAAAGACAAGGCCATGAAATGCCTTGAGGTCCGATTTCAGTATTATGACCAATGAGAAGTGAGCGGTATTTGTAGGTGTGCCAAGTGGTCGTAGAGACTTGCAGTTGTTCTGGGAGGAGGTAGTAGAGTGTTGGTAGTAACCAGTAGTCGATGACGTCTTTATGATATAGCTGGGAGTGTAAATCATTAAAGTGGTAAGGAGTTTCCTTAAGGATATCTAGAAGGCGGGTGTTAGCGTCATAGGATGAACGTCTTCGTCCGAAGATCTAGGTGGAATGAGTTGTAAGTGGTAAGATTGTGGTTGGAATGCTAAGTTGAAAATAATGTTGTCAAATGATGGGTGGTGGTTATCTAAGAGAGGAGCTATATGTTCTTTTGCAGCAAGTTTTGGGCGGGATTATTTTATATCTCTAAAAGGAATGTTGAGAGTGTCGAACTATTTAATTCTGGAGGTTGTGCAGTAGATAGGAAATCTGTGGGCATGAGTAATTATGCTTGAGGGTAAAGGGATTATAGCAGATTGGGCAATCTTGTTTGGCGAGAGAGAGTGGTGCGGCGTGTTCGAATAGTGGGTAACGTTTTTGAAGAGCTGGGTTGATAATCTTGCATGTGAATTGTGGATAGTCGGTGGAGCTAGCAAGTAGTGTGGTTGTGCTTCGATACTTTTGGGATTCATCGAGGAATAAAGTCAGCAATGTTGGGTGAGCGGTGTTTCTTGTAACGAGAAGAAAGTGAAGATATCATGTCGGAAAGGTGGGAAATCTGAGAGTAAGAAGTTGGCAAGTGACACAAAATGTGGAGGTATGTTTTAGATTATGTTGTCAGCAAAGTTATAAATCCCTAGCGTGGGTATGAGAAAGAGAGCATGGCGTTGGTGCGGTGCGTGTATGATTAATCAAAGTCGTGCAACTGACTAAAAGTTCACGTTGCTAATCAATGAGTCGGTCGTTAGAAGTGGGTATGAAATCCTCAAGGGGGAAGGTAGAGGTGTTGGGATATAGTGCTTGGAGCGAAGAACCATAGTGTCAGTGTTGGCAATACGTGAAAAAGGGGATTCCAAGTGAGTCCGTTATTCCGTGTTAATCCATTTGAAAAAGTTTGTATGAATTTGGTCTTTCCGTATCGAGCGGGTGAAGCTGGGTTTTATTGCGTAATTGGTCGGGTGTTTATGGATACAATGATAAATGGAAGTATGTGTCGCATAATCGGACAGTTGGAACCGATGGATTACGAAGGTTTTGATTTGTGAAAGTTTCTATCATTATGTGAGAAGTTGAAGTGATAGCGTTGGAGCGAGGTATGTTAGCGTGTAAGATTTTTTTAATGCCGAGGAGTTGAGATCAAGGGGGGAGTCGAAAGAGAAGGAGCTTCTGCGTTGGGCTTATGCTGTACTAAGAGGGATTGCTTGCAATGGCAAGTTGCATGATGAAGAGACTCGTGGCGATGAGATGTTGATGAGGTCTTTAGTTGTCGATGTATTATGTTGGTGGGTGGAGTGATTATGTAAACTAGGATGAATGTTGTTATGGTGTTGACCCCGGTAAACTTCTATTAGTGAAGGAAGTTGTTGTAATCGAGGGGTAAATCTGATGGTTATGTACGATCATATAATGATCAGAACGGTTGGGAAATCGTGCAAGTGACGGCCGACAAGGTTAGTCAGATTCGAGAACGGTTGAAGATGGCTCAAGATCGCCAGAAAATGTATGCAAACAAGCGAAGGAAGCCGATAGAATTTCAAATAGGAGACATGGTGATGCTAAAAGTTTCACCATGGAAGGGAATCGTTCGTTTCGGCAAGAAGGGCAAGTTGAGACCAAGATACGTAGGACCGTTCCCTATAACGAAGCATGTTGGAGAGGTAGCTTATAAATTGGATCTGTCGGCGGATTTGCGAGGAGTTCACCCTGTTTTCCTTGTATCCAACCTGAAAAAGTGTTTAGCAGAAAGTGACGTTGTAATACTGTTAGAAGATGTCCAAATAGATGAAAGGATAAGCTTTGTAGAGGAACCAGTAGCGATTTTGGATCGTAAAGTGAAAAAGGTTAAGGAATAAGGAAATTTCCTTGGTCAAGGTTCAGTGGCATTCCACAAAGGTCAGGAAGCGACATGGGAGTTAGAGTCAGTTATGAGGAGTCAATATCCTTGTTTGTTCGACGAAGGAATTCCGGGGACGGAATTCTTTTGAGGGGGAGATATTGTAATAACCGGACTAAAAATAAAGATTTCAAAGTTAGGGTGGTAAGTAGTCAAAACCTATTATTGTTGGGGGTTAAGTGTAAATATTTTTTTATAAAGGAATGTCATAGGGTTTAGTGCAATTCATTGTTGGCGGCCAAGAGAAATCTGGAGAAGAACTCAGAATCGGCGAATTGGAGAGGAAGCAAAGGAGGACTTCTAGGAATTTTTCTCTTAAGGTATCATCTCTAAATTTATCATTCTTCCCTTTAATCTCTTAATTTCTGTTGTACCCTTGTTATGGAATGAGACCTGATAAAGTTTAAAATTGGGTTAGAAATCAGAAATTAAGGGTGCTTTAATCTGGTAAGTGATTCATGGGGTATGTTAGTGTTTATGTTAATATTGGGTGATTTTAGGAAGGATATTCGATTTTGGGGTAAAGAAGGTAATCGTTCGGGGGAGAGAGAGAGAGTGTTATCGCAGTCTGCGTATTTTGGTGTTCGAGAACTCTAAATCGCCTCCGGTCGAAATCAATATCGGTCAAGGGGGAGTTCCAGTCAAAATCAATATCGGTCAAGGGGGATTCCCGATCGAAATCAATACCGGTCGAAGGGGGGGATCGAGATCCGGTCGCACGTCTTCACCGATGCATACCGGTCGACCGGACAGTACCGGTCGGTGCTGTTGAGGGGAATCCGGTCATTAGGTGAACCCCGGGCGTGGATGCTGGCAGGTTCCGGTCGAAATAGGGGGGGAAGGGGCGCTGACTCCGGTCGCGACTCCCTAACCCGGTCGCTACTTGGTTTTAAAGGGGTGGGCCGAAGCCCACATAGAAGAATAGATGACTTGGCCCGATTGGGAAGTTTATTTTGATCCTGTGGGCCAGACCAATCAATTATAATAGTTGGGTTAATTAATTATTTTTCGTCAAGCTCTCTTATTTAAATGAAAGACCGTTGGGGTTCGTTTGGGGTTAGGATTAATTTATCTAGATATAGCATATCGAGAATTCATCTAGAATTACCTTGTTTTATAGGTTTCAATTTGGATATTAAAAGTACACGCAAGATTTAAGCAAAGGACTGCAGGTGAGTTTTTCTGAACTAAATCCTTTATGAACGGAAGCATGCAATGATTGATTTTCAAATGTGATTTATTTACGATGTCAAGTTTACAATGATATTGTTGGGTCATCTGAAGATTTGAAGATGACCTCCTGATCTTCCATCTTATATCATCCTACTTAGAATATGTTTGAGGTTCTTTTAGCAGCTTGGTTTCTATACAAATGTTCGGTGAAGTCGAAGATCAGTCGAAGAAGACAAAGAAGGAGTAAATCTCTCAAAGCGGATTGAAGATAGTCTCCTCAGCCTAAAGCCAAGCATGCCCAAGTGATCAACACCATCGGCCAGGATGGTGTCAATCACATATCTATCAGGAGTATGAAGGTGTTCTCACATCTTCAGGAGCCGAAGATCTCTCAAGTCTTCGGCGGCTGATGATGTCATCTCTCCTTAGAGTATGAAGGTGTTCTCACATCTTCAGGAGTCGAAGATCTCTCAAGTCTTCGGCAGCCGATGATCTCTCCTTAGAGTATGAAGGTGTTCTCACATCTTCAGGAGCCGAAGATCTTTCAAGTCTTCGGCAGTCTATGCTTGAGGAATTCTTTCAAACACATTGTACTTTTCTGACAAAGTATATTGTGATATCTTGCATTGACGTCGACCTCATCTGAAGATCAGATAAAGTAAGTTTTGTCTACTACAACATTTTAAGGAAAGGTCTCTACCATCCTCTCTGCAGGTCAACACTTCAAGCCAAAACACCTCAAGAAAAAAGGTACATCATGTACCTTGCTGAAGACCTGTGTCCATCCTTTGCTCAACAGGTGTCCCATGCATTTAATGCATGAGGCACTATATATATGGAGGATGCTTCAACATGCAAGACATCCAGCAGAACCAGCTCTACTACCTTCAAGTTCTCTAAGTGCCTGGCAACTTTCTCTCTACGAATATCTTATTGTTTTCTAAGTGTTTTACAATTGTTCTTCATTCTCTATGTGTAAGATTGTTTGAACAGATCTCATATGTTCTCTTCCGCAACAATCAAAAGTTTCTATGTGTAATTCTTGATTTCAAATCAATAAGAATTAAATTAAGTGAAAATCTGTGTGTATTGTATTCAACCCCCCCCCTTCTACAATACTTTTCTTATTTACTTACTGCTATTTGGGACCAACAAGTGATATCATAGCGGTTCAGTTTAACTCAATAAACTAGATCCGCAATGGCAGCCTCTTCTTCTTCCTCTTTGAAAAATGATTCTTCTCAAAACAACATTGTTGCATCATACGACAATGGCTCTATAGCCAAACCACCAAAGTTTAACCCCAATAACTTATTCTTGTGGAAAAGTCGTATGATACTCTTCTTAGAAGGAGTTGACAGCAGATATCCTACTATTTTGCATGAAGGTCCTTTTATTCCTAGAGTTTGGGACCGATATAATGCAGACAAGGGAAAAGCTGATGAGGACTCTTCTAAGGAAGAAAGAAATCCAGCTACTGGGAGATACATTGTAAAGGACCCCAGTAAATACAATGATGAAGACAGACGTCTTATATCTCTTGATACTAAAGTCAGAGCCATCATTGCCCTTGCTCTGCCTGATGAGGTCTATCACTCTCTTATTAACCTCACCACTGCTAAAGAAATGTGGTCTACTTTGTGTGTTCTTTACGAAGGAACGTCTGAGGTGAAAAAAAAAGCAAAAAGATTGCTCTTGTAAGAAAGTATGAACTCTTTTCTCATGAAAAGAGTGAATATCTCTCAGACTACTACAATCGTTTCAATAGTCTGCTTAACGATCTAAAACTTGTGGGTCGCATCTATGAAAATGAGGAAGTCTTGTGCAAGTTTGTGGACGGTCTTCCTGAGTCTTGGGAAAACATATGTACTTGTATCAAGTCTACCAAGGATCTTGACTCCATGCCTCTCACTGCCTTGTATGGTACTCTCTTTAACTATGAGCAGACTAAATTGCTTAGGAAGTCTATCACAAATGACATTAAAATCTCTTCTCTAACTCTTGTTAGTGATTCTTCCAAAAACTCTGTGTGTGTTCCTAGAATCACCTATCCCTCCGATTCTGACCGTGATAGTCAAGAGGACCCTAATGATCCTTCAGAAGCCTATCTTAGTGAGGCTGATGATGAAGGTGAGGAAAACTCCAATAACCCTCATTTCTCTTCTGGAAAATCTAAGTTTTCAAGAAAATCATCTTCTACTTTTTCTAAAACCACTCCCTCTGACAAATCAAATGAGGAATGTTACAGGTGTGGGAGGAAGGGACACTTTGCTTCTGAGTGCAGAAGCAGGTCTTCTGATAAATCCAGACTACCCTCCTCTAACCGTACCTCCTCTAGGTTTGTCAGAACCAAGTCTAATTCTTACCAACCTTTTTTTCAAAAGGCCAATATGTTTGTCTCCTCAAACTCTGACCGTGCTGAAAAGTACAAGGCAAAATATAAGAGAGAAAAGGAGAGAAATGAAACCTTGCTCAAAAAGGGAAAAGGTCAAATGACTGAAACCCATGATTGGGCAGATAAACCCACTTATGAAAGTGACAAAGAAATGGTCAACCTTTGCTTCATGGCTAGAATAGATGATGTTGATAAACAGTGAAGCTCAATCCTTCTCTATGGCCCTTGTGTCTGCTGAGTGCTCTACCTCATCTACCCAGGTACATCTCTCTCTCTCTCTCTCTTCTCATCTCTCTCTTTCGGCCTCTTAAACCCACCAAAGAACAAACCTCCCTTATACCTCCCTTCCCTCACCTTCGGACCTCAACCTCTCTCACTATCTTCGACCCCTCTCTCTCACTCTTCAAAAGCCTACCGAGTCCACCATCTTCGGAGAAACTGCATCTACTCATGTGAAGTTTGATGATCTTAAGTCATCATCTCTTCATGAGATGATGATTGGTGGATATCATCATGTGTTGGTGAAGATTCTCATAATCCTTCATCTGACTCAAATCCATATGTTCCTTTCTTCTCAAGGTACATCTCATCATAACGGTGAACTACCTATCTTCTCATCATATCACCTCTCCTTCCTCCATCATCCATATTTGATATCTCATTCTCGTCTCAACCTCAAACTTCACCACAAATCATCCTACTTTCTCAACCATACATTCCTTCTTTACCTATTCATGTCGATCTTCCATCTATCTCTCTCAAAGATGTTCCATCCAACTCTCACCTACAACATTCCTTTCTTCCTCATCTACCACCAAAAAAAAAAAAATTGTCTACCGAAGTTTACTGTTCATGTCCAAAAAAAAATATTGTTTTTTTTTTGCTCTCTCTCAACCATCCACCGAAGATCCCCTCTCTCTCTCTACCCTTCGGTTCTCTCTCTCCCCTTTCACCCACCGAAGTTCCCCATCATTCCCTCCTCTTCCCTTCTCTCCCCTCTCTACAACCCTTACACTCACACCCCCTTAGCCGAAACTCTATCCACCCTTACTTAGGCCGAAATTCCCTTACACCCTTACTTAGGCCGAAATTCCCAAACATCCCCTTATACCTCCCTAGCCGAAAACACTCCCTCCCTTGTCACTTCATCCGAACCCCCCCCCCCCACAACACCATTCGGTCGAACAACCTCCCCTCCCCCCCCCCCCCCTTCAGCTCTCTCTCTCTTCCCCTTTCTAGCCGAAACACCCTCCCCTTTTTTTTTCTTCGGATTCCTCCACCCCTTCACCACCGAACCCAATCGATCAAACCCTCCCTCTCGGCCCATAACTCCAACCGATCAACCCCCTTTTCTCCACTCCCTTCGGCTACCGAAGCCCACTCCACACCGACCCCCTTCCTCTTTATCTTTGGCCCCTCCTTCCTTCCTTCTTTTCGGTACAACAAACACCACCTTATCACTCCAACCGAAAATCCCAACCCTCCTTCCCTTTTCTTTTCTTTTTCTTCTTTGGCCGACAACCCCTCATCCACTCCTTATCCCCACTCTCTTCGGCCCCTAGCCGAACCCCCCGGCCGATCTCTCTCTTTCCTCTCCCCCTTGGCCGAAGCCACCACTCTTCCACCCATTCCTCTTCTTTTTCTTTTCTCAACCACCGAAACTCCTAAAACCATCCACCCCCCTTTTTTTCGGCCAACAACCCCCCCCTCTCCTCAATCTTCGGCTACCATCCCCCTCCCCCTCCCCTTCTTCTCTTTTCCTTCGAACCCCATCCCTACCCCTCTCCCCCTTCACCTCCCTCTCTCTCAGCCTCCCCTCTCTCCTTTCGACTCTTCTCTCTCTCCCTCCCTAGCCGATCTCTCTCCTCTCTCCCCCCCCCCCCCATTCGACCTCTAGACGAACCCCCCCTCTCCCTCCCTCTCCGATATCTCTCTTATTTTTCCTTGTCTTTCGGCTCTCTCTCTCTCTCACCACCCACAACACCCCCTCCTTTCCCACTCAAAAGTCAAAACTCACACATTCCCTCTCTCTCTAACATTTTCGGTTTCTCTCTCTCTCTTCACATCCTCAAACCTTCGCCCCCCCTCTTTCCATCTTCAGAGGCATCTCTCAACAACCCTTCCCCATTTCTTTAGCCACCGAAACCACCCCTCACCACCACCCATTCGGCCTACATCAAGAACCGAAGACCCTCACCCTTCCCTTGTGTTCGGCCTCTAAACCCCCTCCCCCCACCAATTTTTTTTGTCCTTTTCTTAGCCAATTTCTACCCTACTCCCTTTTCCATTTTTTTTCAAAACTTTTTCCCATCCCCATCAACTTTCTAAATTTTCTATCTACTTCTCTCTTTTTTTAGACTTACAAATAAATCCCTTCAATCCCTATTATCTCCCCACCATCCTCCTTTGTCTCACCACCTTATTTTTTTCTCCTCTTTTTCTTCTCCTCATTTTTTTTCCCATAAATTTCTTCCATAATTTTTGTTTCGATTCTTCCTTCCCATTTTTTTTTCTCAAAAAAAAAAACAGAAAATAGCCCAAAAAAAAGTATAAAAAAAACAAAAAAAAAAACAAATGGGCCACTGAATTTATGAGTTCTTCGTGTCTTGTAATTTTTCTATGTGTCGGTACAATTTTTTTTCTATGTGTTGGTGTCATCATCAAATAGGGGGAGAAAAATTGTTTGGTCTCTAATTGATTTGGTGATGACTCTTCGACCAACACTTAGAAAGTCATGAAGACCCTTTGAACAATGTCTCTCTCTACACCGATCTCCCTCTACTGCCAGGTATGTTCTCCTTCATAAACTCTCCCGATCTACAATGGGGTGATACTAAGGACACTCCGGTGTCCAAAAGTCCCTCAAACTGTAGTGGACCCTTCTTCCCCCTCCTTAGTGACGCCGGCTAGCAATAAATCCTCAACCGCTACTGGCACCGCCGCACTTGCCCAAATGGCCATACCACCGAAAGAACCTTCGGCGGTTACCCAGATCACACCCCATATCTCAAAGCGGCGACACTCTACCTCTTCCCCTCCCTCTCCTCTCTAGAGGCTAAGGAAGGTTTCAAGGGCCAAACCACAAACTCCACTCACCGATTCTCCACAATCGGTAGGTGTTGAAATTTTCCCATCTGGGCCCGGGGACTCTGCTAAACCCAAAGCCATCTCCTTTGTATCCTCACAAAAGGATACAATTGTAAAATCGGGGACCCTTATTATTCCCTCATCAATATTTTCCTTGGTTGATAAGGATGACTTGGACACCTCCCCAATCCAAGGTGCTTCTTCTCCACCTCACAACCTATCACCCGGGATTCTCAGTCCCGATGCTTCTGCACGATCCAAGGATGAATCTGCCTTTCCAGGAGCAGGTTTGGAGGATCTTGAAAACTTTCTGACTTCTTACTTTCCGACACCGTGAATTAGTTGAGGGGGAATATGAGTTGAGGGGGAGCAACTTGCCACTCAAGCTTAAACTCTGTTGAAACTAATTTTGCAATGTACTGTGTGATCAAATCCACCTGACATTAGTTGAGGGGGAGTATGAATTGAGGGGGAGCAACCAACCACTCAAGTTCAAACAATCCCGGCTACTGTCTTCTGTATCTTTGTATATTTTTTTCTTTCTCATTCTTTATTCATTGTATTCATTTATTCGTATGTATAGCTACACTTTTTCATTCTCTTGTAAATGTCAGATATACCAAAAAAAAAAAAAGAATGGTCTATGTGAAAAGAACCCAAAAAGAGTAAAGATGGGTCAAAATGAATTTATTCAGTACACTCTTTGTTCTATTCTTTAGTATGGATGTCATCCTCAAATAGGGGGAGATTGTTGGGTCATCTGAAGATTTGAAGATGACCTCCTGATCTTCCATCTTATATCATCCTACTTAGAATATGTTTGAGGTTCTTTTAGCAGCTTGGTTTCTATACAAATGTTCGGTGAAGTCGAAGATCAGCCGAAGAAGACAAAGAAGGAGTACATCTCTCAAAGCGGATTGAAGATAGTCTCCTCAGCCTAAAGCCAAGCATGCCCAAGTGATCAACACCATCGGCCAGGATGGTGTCAATCACATATCTATCAGGAGTATGAAGGTGTTCTCACATCTTCAGGAGCCGAAGATCTCTCAAGTTTTCGGCAGCCGATGATCTCATCTTTCCTTAGAGTATGAAGGTGTTCTCACATCTTCAGGAGTCAAAGATCTCTCAAGTCTTCGGCAGCCGATGATCTCTCCTTAGAGTATGAAGGTGTTCTCACATCTTCAGGAGCCGAAGATCTTTCAAGTCTTTGGCAGTCTATGCTTGAGGAATTCTTTCAAACACATTGTACTTTTCTGACAAAGTATATTGTGATATCTTGCATTGACGTGGACCTCATCTGAAGAGCAGATAAAGTAAGTTTTGTCTACTACAACATTTTAAGGAAAGGTCTCTACCATCCTCTCTGCAGGTCAACACTTCAAGCCAAAACACCTCAAGACAAAAGGTACATCATGTACCTTGCTGAAGACCTGTGTCCATCCTTTGCTCAACAGGTGTCCCATGCATTTAATGCATGAGGCACTATATATATGGAGGATGCTTCAACATGCAAGACATCCAGCAGAACCAACTCTACTACCTTCAAGTTCTCTAAGTGTCTGGCAACTTTCTTTCTACGAAGATCTTATTGTTTTCTAAGTGTTTTACAATTGTTCTTCATTCTCTATGTGTAAGATTGTTTGAACAGATCTCATATGTTCTCTTCCGCAACAATCAAAAGTTTCTATGTGTAATTCTTCATTTCAAATCAATAAGAATTAAATTAAGTGAAAATATGTGTGTATTGTATTCAACCCCCCCTTCTACAATACTTTTATTATTTACTTACTGCTATTTGGGACCAACAGATATGATTTAAGTGTGTTATATATTGTTGGTGTTTAAATGTATGCATACATTATTTAAGAGTTATGTGACCTAAGTCGGGGAGTGTGGCCCGCCTACTCGTGTCGGGGAGTGTGGCTCGTTTATGTCGTTGGGGGTGTGTCCCAACATTAAGGCAGCGCGAGTTAGACACATCGTCTTTGACGGTCGTGTGGTCCGTAGCGTGTTTTACTTATGTGTTATTATCAACTGTTGATTTTAATTCTGGAAAGTATTTTGTTGTTTATCTGTTAGAGGGAACTCACTAGACCATCGGTCTAACCTTCGCTCTTTTTAAAACTAAAAATCTTTTCAGGAAAGCGTGATTTAGTAAGATTAGAAAGGGGCAAAGTGAAGATGTAGCGGGAAGAGTTAGAAGACCGTTCCTTTAGTTATCCTTATTTTATCTCAGTTGTGTATGTTGTTTTCGAAGACTGTTAATTTTTAAATTGTAAGCTTGGGACCGTTGCGGTATGAATTTTATTCTATTATTAGAAATTATATTACCTTATTGTTGTTTCTGGTTGGGTTGTTACAAAAAATGTTACGATTTATGATTGATGCAAACAATTGAATTTACGTATTTAAGAACGGTTTAATATTATATGTTCTAAGATTTTAATAATTTTTGGCAAGATACCAAAAATATATATAAGGTTGAAAGTATAACTTCCAAATATTAATTATAAATTTGAAAATTATGAGTAGGAACTCCTAATCAAGATAAGTTGAATTTAATTATAATAATTATATAATAATCAAAATAATAATAATAATAATCATAATAGTAATAGTAATAACAATAACAATAATCATGATGATAATCATAATGATGATAATAGATGAACAAACATAAATAACAAGAAGTGTTTAAAACAATACTACCAATTCAAATATGATTAAACATAAAAACATATTGTAATAATATATAATAATACATTTAGAGGGAAATATATAATAATTTTTGTTACATGTATGATGTAGAACTATTTTCACTTAATTCATATTTTAAAAGCCATATTATTATTTTTTTTTGGAACAAACCAGCAATATTATCAACACATCTATACTATATTATAAAGTAAATGAGAAAAAGTCTTAAAAACTAATTTTATTTATGCATAAAATACAACTAATTGATGCATATTACTTAAAATTAAAGATTACAAGTAACTGGTGCATTGGTACAAAAAAAAAGTAAGTTGTATATTTGAATTAATATAACTAACAATAAACATAATCAAATATATATTTAAACACTTTATTTTAAATATAAGATAGAGTAAACTACAATTTTGGTCCCTATGGTTTACCACTTTCTTTGAAAGTGGTCCCTGTGGTTCAAAAACTGTAATTATCGACCCATTGTTTGCATTTTGCTTTGAAAGTAGTTCCTCGTCGTTAACTCCATTAAATTTTTTCGTTAAGTCAGGGACATTTTCGTCCAACCATGTTTTTTCTCTCCTTTTGCAATATTTCTTTGTTTTTTCTTATTTTTGTTTAAATCATAAAAACATCAGGGACCAAATTGTAATTCATTTAATTTTTGTAATGATATTATTATTAAAATATTAATATGAATATATATATATATATATATGAGCGATCAAATGGAAACCACTTTAATTTTGAAAACCGTGGAAACCCTAGATTTCATTGGTTAAATTAATGAAATTGTTTTATATAATTCTTTTATTGATGAAATCGTTGCATATATTTGTACTTTTTGTGTAAAAATGAAAAAGTTTCATCAGACTGTGAAAATACATGAAACAATTTTATCAGAATGAGAAAAATAGATGAAACTACATTAAAAACACAAATATATGAAACGATTTCATTAACAAAAGAATTATATGAAACAACTTGATCATATTAAACAACTTTATGAACCAATTTCATTAATTTAACCAATGAAATTGACGGTTTTCAAAGTTTCCAATCTAATATGGTTTCCAATTGAAACCACCTCTCTCTCTTTCTCTCTCTCTCTATATATATATATATGTATGGAAAGTGAGAGAGGAGATACATATCGCCTCCAGTGGTCTTCTCCGACGAGCCTCCGACGAGGTTGTCTTCTCTCTCTTCTCTCTCTTTCTCTGTATATATATATATATATTATCTTCTCTCGATCTCTCTCTGTATCTCTCTCTCTATCTCAGATCTGAGAAACAAATATATAGATAGGTTTCTATGTGAAGATGAAAAAGAATAGGTCAAATATGGAGGAATACATCATCTTGCACATAGTTACATATTCACTATGTGTATCCATATATATTCCATAGATTTCATCTAAAGATATATATATATATAGGGTTTGATTTATGATTTTGGGTTTTTTAATATGGGTTTGATTTAGGATTTTGGATTGTTAACATGAGTTTGATTTTGGTTTTTTGAATCTTGATGATGTTGGTGTTCTTGGTGTTCTTGAGGTAAGGGATGAAGATTCAAGTAAATTAATTTGGGTTTTTTTTAGACTTGGTTTGATTTGGGTATTTTTTTTAATTTGGATTTGATTTAGGATTTTGGATTGTTAACATGAGTTTGATTTTGGTCTTTTGAATCTTGATGATGTTGGTGTTCTTTGAGGTAAGGGATGAAGATTCAAGTAAATTAATTTGTTTTTTTTTTAATTTGGTTTGATTTGGTTTTTTTTTAGACTTTGTTTGATTTGGGTTTTTTTTTAATTTAGGTTTGATTTAGGATTTTGGTTTTTGAATATGGGTTTGATTTAAGATTTTGGATTGTTAACATGAGTTTGATTTAGGTTTTTTGAATCTTGATGATGTTGGTGTTCTTGAGGTAGGAGATGAAGATTCAAGTAATATTAATATAATATCAATACAAATTTAAATAAATTACAATTTGGTCCCTGATGTTTTTATGGTTTAAACAAAAATAAGAAAAAACAAAGAAAGATTGCAAAAGGAGAGAAAAAAACATGGTTGGACGAAAATGCCCTTGACTTAACGAAAAAATTTAACAGAGTTAACGACGAGGGACTACTTTCAAAGCAAAATGCAAACCATGGGCCGATAATTGCAGTTTTTGAACCACAGGGACCACTTTCAAAGAAAGTGGTAAACCACAGGGACCAAAATTGTAGTTTACTCTATAAAATATCTAAAATATAATTAAAATAATCATTTAACTCGTAATATTTCATGATTATATTTTTAATAAAATATTACAATATTAAAATGAAATAAATTACATCTTTATCATTCAATCTAGATAAATTAAAGTGTGATAAAAAAAATTAAAGTAAACAAATTATACCCGAAAACTTTCAACATCAAAATACTCCATAAAATTGATAGACAACCGAAAACATTCTCGCATTCTCAATACCACACAAACTTTATTATTAATTTGACTGGGGAAATAAATAAAATAAACATCGTGATTACACTTTTAGTATTTAATAATATAATTCAACTAAAGAATGTGGACTTAATACTTTGTATAAAAAAACATCAAGTTTTATTTGTATCAGTAAGTATTAAAATAAACATTTTTTAAGCTATTGATCCGTATGTAAGATTTTTAAAATAGAAACAAAATAAAAAAAAATTCCATATTGCTTAATAGGACGATATATATTAAATCGTAAAAGACGTTTCACGACAACACATGTATGACTACTTGACCTAATTTAGTGGGATTTTCTCAATGTTTTAAAAACTAGTTTTTTGGTTGACCCGGTGTGGTGACCGGGTCACGGTTCAACCGGGTGGTTGACCCAGTTTCAAGAAATTCTATGTATTTTTCATTTTCCTGCACACACACACACACACACACATATATATATATATAAAACCAAGAATTTGATGTCCACAAGTTAAAACATTAACACATAAATACATAATCTGTAAGTGGTAGACACATAGACACATAAATACATAATCTGTAAGTGGTAGACACATAGACAAAGTGTTCTCCTATGTTTGAGATTTCCCATTTGAGCTACCAAGTGGACCTTTTCAAGATACAATCTTTCCTATAATCTATAAGTGGTAAGAACACACATATGGTAGGAATCGATAGTAGGAATCGAACTCCAATAATCTGTAAGTGGTAAGAACACATATGGTAGGAATCGAAGAACCATTAACACGTTTCTATTAAAGTTTAAACAACCATTAACCCATTGATTAAAGTTTAAACAACCATTAACCCACTGATTAACCCACTGATTAAAGTTTAAACAACCATTAACCCCTTGTTCTAATGGAATCGATCGAAGCTGTAGATGGAATCGATCGAAGAAGGAATCGATGTACCTATAGATGGAATCGATCGAAGCTGTTTGTGAAATTGCCGGATGAAGTTGTGGAATCGAGTGTGGAATCGAGCGTGGACTGATGGAATCGAGCGTGGACTGATGGAATCGATGGAGTCGATGAAAATTGATGGAATCGATGGAAACTCAAAATAACCATAGCCGCTACCTTTAAGAAATTGATTTTTTAACGGTTCAATAAGACCGGTTCAACCGGTTCTCTCAAAAAATCGGCGGTTCGATCCGGGCCGTAATTCCCCAAAAAACTGGTGGTGGTTGACCCGGTCTCTTCACCGGTTCAACCGGTCGGATCGACCCGGGCTTTAAAACATTGGATTTTCTCACCAATCTCTTTTTACCCCTCTCTTCAACAAAAAAAAATGTCTTTTAATTCTAGAAATATTTTTATTTATTTATAATAATAATCATATTACCTAATCCTTTATGATGGGAATGAAAAAATCAAATGAGCATATATAGTTAGTAAATTCAATAAAACATACATGTCATTGATAAAGCAGTCGTTATGATGTTTGACTGCTTGTTTTCGTTTTTCAATGTTGCACGCTGTCGTGAATAATGATGACAAACAAGCAAAAAATCATGTTTTTTATTTATAAATAAAAAGAAGAAAGAAAACTTGTATTTGTGACCAACGTAACAAGAGCACACAAGTAGGCAACGAGCAACGGACAAAACAACCCTTTAATTATAATGAATTTTGAGCTTACGTGTTGATAACATGTTAAAGGAAAAATGAATAAAACAACGATAAATAGAGATAATGAAATATATTATTCTCATTAATCAAAAGCCCTTTAAATAGGGATAAGTTATAAGTAGATGACTATGAGATATTTTAATTCTAATCTAAGGGGTTGTTTGTTTACTTCTTAATGGTTCCATTAAGAGGCAACCTCTGAGTCGTTAATAGGTGAATCTTGTATGAAAAAAAAAATCTGTCTCTTAATATGGTTTCAAAACCCTCTGAATGATTTTGTATTTTGGGCTTTCCTTAACCATTTAGAGCCATGATTTCATTATGAACAATTACCAAACAACCATTTTTCATATTGCACTATATCATAAGAGCCTCTTAATCATTCTGACCACTTAATCATTCTGCACAAAACCATTCAACAACTGCCAAACAGTCGCTAACTTTGATATATTTATCTCTGTTGTCATATCATTTAGACGATAACACACTTATCCTACAACAATTTGCATGTATTTATGATATTTAATACTATAACTAAATGCAAAAATATTTAATTGTTAGGCTCATTTTGAAGGTATTGACGAGACGATTGTAATGATATAATTCGTAAAAAAATTATTATTTTAATATATTTTTGTTCATATACAATTACTTATGTTAATATGGTAAAGATATTAAATGAAAATTTTTAAAAAAAAAACTAAGGGATATAAAGTAAGTGAAATAACTAATTATAAAGATATACAATGTAATTTAAAAATTAAAAATAATTTGATTTTGAATTTCGTTTTAAAGACGTGGGAGTGGAATTTATGTGGTTATAGAGTTTTAACATTTTTGCATAACGGAGTAATATGTGTGCCTTGAAAATTCAACAACTCTTAAAATTTCAAGAATAATCCGTAATACTATATTCTAGAGGAGTATAAATATAATTTCTATTTTTTTAAATAATACTAGATATATACCCGCACGATGCAGCGGAATGTAAGCAAATAACGAACAATTAATGTTACTTTCTTATAGACATGTCATCAACAATCCAACCATGACCTATGAATCACAATTTATGAAACCCTAAACCTATAAATATATTCAATAATTAGTTTATATTACAATAATTGACAAAAAAAATTATAATGATATAAATTATAATAAAAATGAAACGTATTTTACGATTATGTATTTTTAATGTGTTAACGGTGGAAAAAAAATAAAACGTATGGATATAAAACAAATTAGTTCGTAGATATTCATGATATTTAATAGTACGGTTAAATTAAAAAATATTCAATATTGGACTCGTTTTGAAGATATTGACGAGACGATTATAATAGTATAATTTGTAGAAAAAGAAACGTATTTTTTCATTGCATTTTTGTTCATATACGATTATTTGTGTTAATATGATAATGGTGTAAAATGAAAAATGAAAAAATAAGGGATATAAAATGAATTAAATAAATTATTGTAAGGGTGACAAATGTAACATTATAAGGGTGATAAATGTTATTGTATAAATGCTTAGAGTAATAAGTGTTATTGTATAAAAGCTTAGAGTGATAAGTGTTATTGTACAAAAGTTTGTACAATAACTGTATTAGTTTTTTTATATAGTAGTAGAGATTTAATTCGTAGATATTCATGATATTTAATAGTACGGTTAAATTTAAAAATATTCAATATTGGGCTCGTTTTGAAGGTATTGACGAGACGATTATAATGGTATAATTTGTAAAAAAAGAAACGTATTTTTTCATTGCATTTTTATTTATATACGATTATTTGTGTTAAAATAATAAGGGTGTAAAATGAAAAATGAAAAAACAAGGGATAGAAAGTAAATTAATTAATTAATTGTAAGGGTGATAAATGTAAAATTTAACTTTCCAAAAACCGTTTTCCAATAACCAACTTTTTCAAGAACGGTAATAGAACTTTTATAATATAGTATAGATAGTATAGATTACGATTTTTTTTTTCTTTTTAGTGCTAGAAGGTGCGAGTTGGCTCTCATGGCTGCAAGCCCCCATGACCCACCTGGACCAATGTAATTTTCATTTACATCCTTTACGTTATGGTTAAATTGCAATTTGACCCCTACATTATTGAAACCATTGAGGTTGAGTAGACCTTGAAAATATAAATATGGTTGAATTTTTGTCGAGTGAATTAATTCAATGATAAAATTATGTTTATACTTAGCGGTCTAATTGAAGTTAGTTGGTTCTTTTGATATTTTTAAACTATTTCAAGGTTTACAGCTGTCTTTTGAGAATTTTTGAACCGTATAAATCACTTGCCATCCAATTTGAATACTAAGAATGACTATGAAGTTTGGGAAAAAAAAACGACCAAGAGGATACTTGAATATACAATTGTGACCACTGAGTTTATCAGAGTTAATGTTTAAAGTCGCAATTTGTCGGAATCAGTCTGCGTATAACCTGCGGCACCCTTCCAAGAAAAAGATACGAGAATATATGATTTGTTCTTGAATTTTCAACAATTCTTTAGACGGGACGGGATGTAATCCCTACAGCTAATCAATGAAATAAATACAAAAATGAACAAAAAAATTCAAAAAATTTAATTGTTGATCTAGAAACCACCCCTTTTTTAACACACAAATATATTCTTCATTGGAACAAAATTCCTAACTTACATACAAGCAATGTTATAAAAAACTCGCCGCACAGCCGTCATGGCACGCCATGGCACAAAGGCTTGTGTCTCACGCCACGTTAAGCTCGTGGCACGCCATGGCCTAATGTACAATTTCGTAATGCAATATTTGATTTTTCTTTACGTTTTTAATGTCTTATTTGCAAGTTTTTAATATATATCATAATTTAACTTGCTTATTACTATTGACTAATTGAGTAACACTACAAAACACATGTTTTTCTATATAATTATATATATGAATTAGAAAAATGACGCCATAAGTCATGCTTTGAAAACGTCATGGCCTCGCCGTGGCTCCTAAGACTTGAGGCTTGGCCTCGCCGCCACGCCACGCCCCACGCCATTTAGAACCTTGGATAATACGTTTACTGCATTTAAATAAGATTTTAATTGTGATATAATAATTTAAATAAGATTTTATTCATAATAATTTTAAATAACTTAAGTTACTGAATTGTTAATAATAATTTATAAGCAATATGTGTATCAAAAGAATTTACTCTCTTTATATACACAAATGTTTCAATTGTATTTTTACTTTTCATTAGAAAAAATATATTGTACTCATATTTTAATAGAAATTCAATATCTATAGTATTTCCAACAGTTTCTTAAAAATGGATGAAAATGAAGATTTTGGGTAACTTTTTGCCCAAATACATCCTCCAAAATGGAGAAAATAAGACGTAGACTATAAGTTTTATTCAAATTTGGAGAATTCTCAAAAGGTAATTGCAATGAGAGAGAATTGATTTTTTATTATATTCCACCAATAAGAATTTGAAATAAAATGTTTATGAGAGAGATTAATATTTTATTAAATATATGGAATACTGTAATTATATAATTAATGATGTAACCTCTAAAATGGAGAATTTGTTGAAGTTGAATGCAATTTTTTTATTAAGATTTTGAATTTTGATTCTTTATTTTGTAGAACTTTCCAAGAATCTGTTAGGCATGCCCTCAAAGAACCTTCTTAAAAAAATTAATCATCTATATACTTAGGAGGGGCAACCGACTTTCATTATTATCTATAACTAATATATTAAATGACATTAGAAGGAGTTAAATGTTTTAAGAGAAACAAATAATAAAATAAAATAAAATAAAATATTATTAACCATAACTAATAGATTAAATATATTCTAGAAAAGTAGGCTGAGGCCTTAGGCAATCGCCTTAATTGCTAGCTTTGAGCAGAACTTGAACACAAAGAAAGTAAAGGTGGGTCACTGAGATTTAATCAGGGCTGATGTCTTATAGTCATAATTTGTCAAGAGATTAGTATAGGCATAGCGTAGGACACCCTTCCAAAAAAAAAAGTAAACGTGGAAGTAGGACATAACAAAAGTCTGCCGAGTACTGATCATGAGAACTCCAAAATCACTTTCTCTTATTGAATTAGATCGAAAGCAAATCCATGTAAAGGCTAAGCGGTCCCATTTCATTGCTCAAATTCTTAAAGGTGTAACCATTGTAATTAAATGTGTGCCAACAACATCGTCATAGCCTCATAGGAAAACCTAAAAGCTACAATAGTATACTAAAACTTAACTTTGAGTTTTGATAGTTAACAATAGTAGAACACAAAAATCCAACTACAAGTCAATAAAATTGTAATTATTTGTCTTATTATTATAAAAAAATTCTTAATCCATCTCTTATCACACAGATGACAATTTTGGCAACAAAATACTCGCTTCTAATATCATCCACACCCATCCCAAAAACAAGAGATTGTCTTATGAGGACGTCATTGTAATAAATTTTATAACATTGGGTGGTTTTTGCTAGTATACTAAAACTATAAGGGCCTAAGTGATATATTATTACTCCATAAAATAGAAAATACGATAACGTGGACGTGTCTAAGCCATGACCAGACCTACCGGGGTGGACGCTGTCGTCTTTGACGCTTTTTTCCTCATTGGCCCATTCCCGGGCTGTAGGTGGGTCCGGCGTACCTCCAATAATTTATTGCCACGTGTACATTCTTCCACCCTCTGCATTGTGTGGGATCTCCATCTGATAAGGTTATCTTCCTCTCATTGGACACACCCCTCCACGGTGTCAATACACTTTCTGAAATTATTTAATATACTTTAACTTAATAATTAAAAGTTTTTACGTAGAAGAATCAAAAATAGATCGACAAAATACAATAAATTTGTTTTAATTTTTTTTCTTAATTAATATAATAAAGTTTTAGAAATTTTTTATTACTTATCAGTTTTCATAAATGATGATATACATGCCAAGTTAGAAAGTTATATATATGCAAGGTTTGGACCTTTAGAAATCCCCTTTAGAGGTCATCTATTCGAGTCTTACAAGGTCATTGGAGATTTTTCTGACTCCTCCCTGTGACCCTTGGGATTAGTCAAGGTATGCACAAACTGTATTTGACACCCATAATTAAAAAAAAGTTGGTAAATTATATTAATTAAAAAATAATATAATGGTCGAGCAAGAGGTTATCAGTAAAATATATGTCGATCTGATATTCACATAATTAAATGTTATATGATCAACATATTATCTATCAAAATTTATTTGAAATCGAAGTTTTAAAACTTTATATATTAAATGAAAATTTCTTTTCTTATATTAAATAAAAAATTAAAAATAAATTTCATTAAAATTGTAGTTTTGTCAAAATAAAAATAAAATTCTAACGTATTTTTTAGGGTCCGAACCCATCCGAAGTCGGTCCAACAGTTCCAACTTCCAAGTTCCAACCCATCTCCGGGTTGAGCCATGTGTGCAGCCAGCGTGGGTCATACGAAGGTAGCCAAATTCCCAATTTCTTATGAAATTGAAGCTTTGGTGGGTCCAGTGTTTTTTTGGAACCTATAGACCGTGGTTCGTGATTACATAATTAATCCATATTAGACATGATTTTACCAGGTTTACATAAAAAAACTAATTAAATCAACATCAAATAGATCTTGAACACAATACTCAACTTATTTAATTTAACCAGTCTTAACAACCATATCTGATCCGGATTATTTGAGAGTTTGATTGTTCGAGTTAGATCATATCAAGCTCGAGTCAATAAACGGATTAACCATGTTGAGTTTGAGTATATGTAAAATATTAAAGACCATACATAAAAACTATTAAAATATATAAAATAAAGTATCGAATACGCGAAATACTTGAAAATTCAACATCATTTCTTGAAAATCCTAAACTAAAAGTGGAAAATTGCATCAAATCGGGTAATTTTTGCAATATGTTTTTATTTGAAACATGATGAATCTAAGGCCATCTCCAATCTATACGTGAAAATGTCTAAGTGCTAAATAAACGTGTTAAAGTTCTTTTTGATGAGTAAAATATAGCTTATATTGAAACACACAAACATAGTTTGATAAACCTCATTTTAAATAGAATAAAATTTAATTTTGATACATGTTTTATTTTTATTAGTTAAAAATTTAATAATTTAGAAAGTTGTAAAACTAAAATTAATAATTAAACATTTAACTAAATTAAAACTAATTAATATGCATTGTAAATTACTATAGTTAAATAAAATATATAATTATATATTTAACTAATTTATTTAAATTAATTATTATACACAAAATTTGATTGTAGTTAAATAATTTAGCACCGATTGATTAAAAAATAATTAATACTATTATAATTTATATAATAAATTTGAATACTAAAATTTAACACTTTCGATTATACATAGTTTAATTAAATTACACATTTTTTCTACAAATTTACACTCAATAATGTCAAAATTAAACTATCTAATCTATTAATTTAACCAAAAAAATTGGTTAGGTGGTAGGTTTTTTAACGGAAAAATAACCAAAATAATCAATCTCTATAACTTAATTCACTTTTTAACTACTTTTTTTTTTTTATCGAATTTCGATTTTTGTCAAAGTTTATGCAAATGCCTTACGCATTTGCTTAAACTCGATTTTTAGATTTAAAAAAAAAAATCGTAATTTGAGTAAGGAGCCACATTTGTGTAAGGATCCTGATTTACGTAAATATTTTTTCCTGTAAATAAGAAAATAAGTTTTATACAAATGTATAAGACATTTACGTAAACTCCAACTAAATAAAAATTCAATTTATAAAAGTAACTAAAAAATGAAATTATTTTAACCGATAACTATTTTGGTTAATTTCCTGTTTTTTAACATAGTGTCTACAGTTACTTTCAAACTTCAATTTGTTTTTCTTTTTTTGGGAATATTTATAGAATATTTCATGGGCACTTTTTGATTCAATCAATATATATCATGAAAAAAGGAAGGAAAGCAAAAAAAAAAAAAAAAACTAATATGTGGTGAAGTGAATACAAGTGAAATTTACTACAACATGTGGACACAAAACAGGCACCACTCACTCATATCCTCCCAAATTTGAATGCTCCTCACACCCTATTTTATTCAAATCTCTTCTCATTCATTCATCAACATATCAATCATCTCCATTCAAACCCCCCCATTCCACTTCCCTCTTTTCTTCATTCAACTATCAACGAAACCTCCAAAATCGATTCAGATTTTGAGCAAGTTTCAGACCTTTTACTGTAACCCGTAATCTTTCCACTAAATGCAAAGTGGGAGTTCGTCTAAAACCCCCAGAAAAAACCCATTCTTTCTGGGTTGATTTCAAGTGTTTAAGATCGTATTCCATTTTTGACAATCATGTCTGCTGCTTTGATATGGCTTGTTTCCCCTAATTCCGAGGTCTGTAATGGATTGGGTTTTTTGGAAACAACAAGGGTATTAGAAAAGGGGTTTTTGAGGTCTGATAATAGAAGAAGATTCAAGAATGTTGGTAGGAAACATACGTGTTATTCTTGTTTTGGTGAATTGGGGTTTTTGCAGGGTTCGAATAATAATAATAATAATGGGAGAAGAAGATACGATGTCGTTTCGAGGAGGGTGGTGGCTAACCCATCTGGTGGATTGGCTGTTTCATCTGAACAATTGGTGTACGATGTCGTTTTGAAGCAAGCAGCTTTGGTTAAAAAACAAATGAGATCTAGGGAAGAAGACATGGAGGTGAAACCAGATATTGTTCTTCCTGGAACACTTGGTTTGTTGAATGAAGCTTATGATAGATGTGGTGAAGTTTGTGCTGAATATGCCAAGACTTTTTATTTAGGTTTGTCAGCTTTTTTGTTTCAATATTTTAATCCGAGAAAACATTATTCGAAATATTCTATTTGGTGTTAAAAATAGTGTAATGGGTCGGAGTTGCACCAAATTTCATACCATTTTGGTGAAAAAAATGGATTCATTTTGGTGAAAGAAATGGAGCAAATAATTGAAGATGGTCTTTAATTTATCTTTATCAAAAAACCCATCTCTTTTTATGCATAAAAGTGATCAAATTGTTTATATTGTTATTCACAGGAACATTGCTGATGACACCCGAAAGGCGAAAAGCGATATGGGCAATTTACGGTGAGATTTTCCGACCGTTTTAAGGTTTTTCTTTTTACTGTAAATATATCGTTTTTCGGCATTTTAAGGTTTAAATATGAGATATAATAGTTAATGATCATGTTTTGAGGTAAAATTGGTTTTAAAAAGTGGTAATGTTGACCATTTGAATTATTTTCCAATGATCAGATATAGAATCTTGTTGTAGTTTTTTATTGTTGAAATTTGTTTGGTAAAATACCAACTATTTGAGCACTTCCTTTTACGGGAAGATTCATTTTATTGTGAATTTCCACTTTCTATTTAAAGAAATATTGATTCTGCAACAAAGGCTGGCTTTTTAGAGTACATAAAAAATGTCTAATTATCTTAATAGACTGTTTTATAAGACTTGAGTTTACAGGACCAAATACATTTATCTGTTTGGTCCTATATAAAAATGTTATTGTAAATGTATAAGACGTTTTTGGGTGTCTTAACAAGTTTTTTAGGACAATTTTGAAATAAAACGTCCTATTAAATTTTTTTACATGACATTATTCTTATAAAAATAATTGTTGTATAAAAAGATTTGTGAGTATGACACTTTTCAAAAGTGTCGTATAAAAAAGCTAATAGGACTATTTATTTCAAAATTGTGCTAAAAACGTCATGTAAACTTATTGTAACACTTTTATATAAGACGTACAATTATTTACTCCTGTAAAACAGTCTATTAGGATGTTTAGACATTTTTATCGTCCTATAAACCTGATTTTATTGCAGTGGTAATTCATTTTCATAGTTGATACAAAAAAATCAGCTGTAGATACTTTGACTTATGTTGAAACTAGTATGCTATTTCAATCTGTTCTTCATCTTTGCCAGTAATTCTATAACATTCTTAGACAAAATTATAGATATAGAAACTGTATGTATAGGAAGCACATGAAAGATTGTGGAAATTCTCATTACATCAAACTAAATGTAGTTTTCTTTATCTCGGAAGTGATCGGATTCTTGATTTTGACTTTTTGTGTTTGACTCGATCAAACAGTATGGTGTAGGAGAACCGATGAACTCGTTGACGGGCCTAATGCATCACATATAACTCCCAAAGCTCTAGATCGATGGGAGTCGAGATTAGAAGATCTTTTCAATGGCCGCCCTTTTGATATGCTCGATGCTGCTTTATCCGATACTGTTTCGAAGTTTCCTGTTGACATTCAGGTTGACTTTTTTAAAAGGTTTTCTAAATCGACCATGAACACCGTACGGTTCATTCACTACAACAAAATCAGGTTTTTAGGACACCATAATTGTCTAGGTGTCCTAATTGATTGCTTTATATGACCAAGCACATGTGCATCTTACATAAAAGTGTTGCAATAAGTTTATAAAACGCTTTTGGTGTCTTAACAAGTTCTTTTAGGAGGATTCTGAAATAGAACATCCTATTAATTTTTTCATATGATATTAATTGAAAAAAAGTGTCTTATAAAAACAAGTGTCCTGTCAAAATGTGTTCGTAGGACACTTCTAAAAAATGTGCTATAAAAAGACTAATAAGACATTTTATTTCAAAAGTCTCCTAAAAAACTTGTTAAGACGTCCGAAAGCATCATATAAACTTAATGCAACATTTTTACATGGCACGTACAATTGTTTGGTTTTATAAACTTAAGTCTTATAAAACAGTCTATTAGGACACTTGGACATTTTTGGCTTCCACTAAACCCGATTTGGTTGTAATGATTGCACATTCTAATTGCGCGTCGGGTCTTCATTTTGTTAAAATTCTTGACGGGTTTTTTCTTACCTTTGTCAATGTTTTCAGCCTTTTAAAGATATGATTGATGGAATGAGGATGGACCTCAAAAAGTCAAGATACGAGAACTTTGATGAGCTTTATCTGTATTGCTACTACGTAGCGGGCACGGTTGGATTGATGAGTGTTCCGATAATGGGGATTGCTCATGAATCTCAGGCACCAACCGAGAGTGTTTATAATGCCGCTTTAGCTTTAGGGATCGCCAATCAACTCACCAACATCCTCAGAGATGTAGGAGAAGAGTAAGTTTAACATATAACTCCCTTTTGGCCGTGTTTGGCAACCATAAGTTAGCTTATTTTTTAAGCTTGTTGAAAAAGCCCCGTCTAGTTAGCATAAGCTAGGTTCTTTTAACAGCATTTCAATAAGCTAGCTTTTTGAAAAGCTAAAGCTACTTCAATTAGCGTTTCAATAAGCTAGCTTTTTGAAAAGCTACTTCAAGTAGCGTTTCAATACGCTAGCTTTTTGAAAGCTAAAGCTACTTCAATTAGCTAGCTTTTTGAAAAGCTACTTCAAGTAGCGTTTCAATAAGCTAACTTTTTGACAAACTACTTCAAGCAACGTCTCAATAAGCTCTAGGGGCTTTGTTCCAATCATGCCTCTTATATTTTTTCAATTAATTTTTCTAACAATGTCCTTTTAAGTCATTTTACATTTTCATTTAGCTTATCAACTAGTTTTTACCAAACATTACTAGTGTATAAGCAACCAACGGCTGTTTTTTCAGCCAATAGCCATCTTAGCAGAAAGTTTGTTGAACATAGACTTTGACTTTCAAAGTCAATGAAGCAAATTTAAATTTCAAAATCAATAGAAATCTCAAAACAATTCAGATGATTTTTTTTCCTGCATAGAACTTTATATCAATTACAATCAATTAGCAAAAGTTCTCATGTCGATCTTGATATATGAACGTCAATTCGGAAATCTGAAAAGTATGAAGTTTGACTTTGACCTCATGCTTATTTCTTGAATGCTTTTTTCTGGTCCAGTGCTAGAAGAGGAAGAGTATACCTGCCACAAGATGAATTAGCCCAAGCCGGATTGTCGGATGACGACATATTTGCAATGAAAGTAACGAATAAATGGAGGGTTTTCATGAAAAAGCAAATAAAACGTGCAAGAACGTTTTTTGACCAAGCGGAAGAAGGTGTTACGCAGCTAAGTTCAGCTAGCAGATGGCCGGTAAGCTTCTTAAACCTTAATGTATCCAAAAATAACACCAAAGGTTTATATGGCGCCAAAAATAACCATATCTTAATAGACTATTTTATAAGATTTAAATTTATAGTTGCAAACAATTTGGCGCCCTATGGTAAAGTGTTACAATAAGTTTGTAGGACCTCTCTAAATGTCTTTAATAAGTTTTTTAGAACGCTTTTGAAATAAAGTGTCGTATTAGTTTTTTTTATACGGCATTTTTGAGAAGGGTTCTATGAACACATCTTTTTACATGACAATTTCCAAATAATGTCATATAAAATAATTAATAGAACGTTTTACTTCAAAACTGGTCATAAAAACTTGTTATGACGCCCATAAGCATTTTATAAGCTTCTTGTAACACTTTTACATATGATATATTATTGTTTGGTTCTATAAACTTAAGTCCTATAAAACAGTCTATTAGGACATTCGGATATCTTTTACGCCCTGTAGACCTGAATTTGTTGTAGTGAAAATGGACGCCTTTTTTGCACATATATGCATACACTTTGCAAACGTTGTTGACCTGAAACCATGATCTTGTGACCTCGTTTGTTGCTAGGTTTGGGCATCGTTGTTGTTGTATCGACAAATACTGGATGAGATCGAAGCTAACGACTATAATAACTTCACGAGAAGAGCGTATGTGAGCAAACCGAAGAAGATAGTTGCTTTGCCTGTGGCTTATGCAAAATCTCTAGTATCCCCATCATCAAGAAAATTGGGTTCAAATGAACATCATGTCATCAGAGGGTAAAACTGTAATTTATTCTTTATATAGTTGTAGAAAATGAGAATGATCAATATGTGTAAATCACAAGTTGTTGTAATGCATAACAAATTTTAATCAGATATAGAATAGCAATTTGTTTTGGCAAAATGGATGGGCTTGTTTGGTTTGGTGTATTTTGTTCTGGCAGAAACGAATACTTGGTTTGTTTGGTTTTGTTTGTTCTAAATGCTCGGTTCGTTTGATCCAACAAAAACGATTCAATGATTGTGGGAGAAGTTGAAATATAGAAGAGATCCAGAGATGTTAACGAAACGGGTTTTTGTTAAGTCTTGTTTCATCGTACGGGTAATTGGTAAATATGAGATGACAAATCAGTGTAGAACAAATATGTGAAAAAATGTTTATTTTGGACACCCGTTAGTTATTAGAAAGAGTTGATGGGTTTTGAAACCCTAGTTTTCTTCATCCCATCTCTCTCTCTCTCTCGTATCCCAGCAGCCGCAAGCGGCCATTTTCAAAGTCGTTCAGGTATTCGTCGAATGACGCCTGGACCTGCCGTTTTTGGCCGTCCTCGCCAGTGAAGTAATGTTTTGGTCACAGCTACCATGACTATGGATGGATTGTACATCGAATTGTCAAAAACCACGGATAGAACCACCGGAACCCTCTATTCGCCAACGACCACCGTTGAGGCTTTGTGCCGTTGGTGGTTTGTTTACCACTGACGGCATTCGAAATAAGTCGATTACGACCTCACCTCTTGTGGTTAGGTCACCACCACCTTCTTGCGGTTGACGATTTGTTGGTTTTCTTTCTGCTTTTTTGTCACCACCACCGGCCACCGTTGGCTTCCATTTTGCACTATCGGTAGCACTATTTGTTGCCGTCTCACTACACCGCCATGAACTAAATGTGGCCCTTGATTGTTTTAATTATACTATTTATTATATTATTTTTTTTACTATGTCCCAACTTCTTGATAATAAATCAATTGATTTTTTCCGCTTAAAGTAACTCGATTAAAATTTACTAGTCGAAGATATTGTAACAACCGGGCCTTTTATTCAAAATAAGCGAAGTTTGGAGGGGGGGAGTTCATTATGTCTAAAGAGAAGAGGGACCATGATGAAATTTTGGGATTTAGGAGTTTTAATTGGGTGAAAAGTCGACTAAGACCCAAAGTCAAGGGTGTTAATTGGAAATTAGAAATAAAAGGAGTATTTGCCCTAGGGATTCTTCCTATTCTCATTTTGGCGGCTGATTTTGGGATTGAGAAGGAGGAGGGAGCAAGAACTTGGAGAGAAGGAAGGAGAGAAAGAATATGAAGGGGGATCGACATTTCAACTTCTTCAAGGTAAGGTTCCTAAGGCAATACTTTCGTTAATTGAAATGGTAGATTGAGGAGAGTCTGATGTTCTTTGGTTAGGGTGAATGAGAAATGCTTGAAAACCCTTATTTCACTCCTTATAGATCGTCCTTTTGATTGTTGTTGTTAATGGGTTGATTATTACTGCTTTGGGATCCTAAACCTATATATTTTGATAAGTTAAATCAGAAGGTTTAAGGAGTTCTGTTGGTTGTTTGAGGTCTGGGGTTCGCGTAAAACCCTTAATCGCCTCCGGACGAAGATTGGACGAGTTGGGCGGCCCCGGGGTTAGTCGAAACCCCGGGCGTCAGATGATACCGGGGAGTCCCGGTCATCTTAAGACCGGGGAAGGGTGACCCCGGGAGTAGGACGGGGAGAACCCGGGCTGTGACCCGGGAGACGGGGAGCCCGGGATGAGCCAGGAGTCGGCGTGACCCGGGTGGGGACCCTAGGAGACGGGGTGCTTGGGGAAGAGGTGAGGCGGGAGTCGGCGTGGACCCGGGCGGAGACCCCGGGAGACGGGGTGCCCGGGGGAGGGGGACCGGGAGTAGGTTGGTAGTGGCCCCGGGAGGACCCCGGGAGTCAGGGCTCCCGGGGAATTAGAGTCCGGGCGATGTTTCGGGTAGTGGTTTTATTAACAGGTTCTTTGGTCTGGACCTAATTCTTCATCTCCTTAGGTGATCGGGTAGGAGTTGGACCAAGCGTAAGGGAGCGTAAGGAAGTTCTTGCTACCAGGTGAGTTTTCTAACCCCAAGATCTTTATGGTTATTTGTGTTGTTATTCGCATGAGAAGTTTATTAAACCGTTGTTGTTATTTATACTATTTACTGCATGCGAAGTTTGTGTAATGCGAGGAATGTTTTATCGTTGTTGATTTGGTGGAAACTTATGCATACATGGTTGTTAGCGAGATGACCAAGTCGGGGGGTGTGTCCCATCTGTGCTCATATCGGGGGGGGGGGGGGGTGTCCCGTCTGTGCTCATATCGGGGGGGGGGGGTGTCCCGTATATGCCATTGGGGGGGTGTCCCAAATAAGGCAGTGTGAGCCAGACACATCGTTACCTCTGCTCAACGGTAGTGTGTGCCAAAAGTGTGTTTGTAAGTACGATGTTTATTTTAAAAGCTGAATTGGTTTATATTTCGGTAAATCTTTTATGTAGTTTTGGCTTGAACTGTATTAGAGGGAACTCACTAGACCTTTCGGTCTAACCCTCGCTCTTTTCAAAACTAAAAACCTTTTCAGGTAAATTGTGCAATAGGAGGAGCGGATAAGGTTAAAGAGAAGGTGGGAGCTGGAGCTGAATTAGAGGACCTCTATTGTAGATTCTTGTCCTTGTATTCTCAGTTGTGTATTAGGTTGTATTTCCACAAACCTTGTATTTTAGATGTTGTATTGGACCGCTTGGCGTTATTATTTAATAAAGTTGGTTTTGTCTAATGTCGTGAGTCTGGGTCGTTACAGATATCACATACAATATAGAATCAAAATTTCAAAAAACACATATCAAATAGAACATTTATAAATCTAACATCCTTAAAAACACTATTATCAAAATTTAAAAAGTTTTAAAGAACATATAAAAAATCAACAAAAAGTGAACAATAAAATAAATTAAATGATTATGGATTGGTGTTTTCAGTTTCAAGAGTAAATATAAAAAAGAATTATTAAAAAACAATTACTCCAAGTTATTAGAGAACAAAAAACCATTAAAAATAGTTAAGTTATGTAGATCCCAGAACAGTGTGATTTATCAGCAATAATAATCAATGATGAACAATGAATAAAACCACAACAGCTAGTCATATGATTTGATTCAACAATCAATGGTTTACGTTTACAGAGAGAATTTCTTATTAGCTTATGTAAACCTTACGACTAACTTTTCTAACAAAATAATCTCTTAACCTAAAACTAGGTTTAGAAACACTTTAAATATCAAACGTGTAAGGCCTAATGGGCTTTGAGGCTCAATTACAATAACTTTAAACAATTACAATCCATACCCTATAAATGCATTATACAACTTTCAACGCACTAGGACTTTCAGTCCTAACAATCTCCCCCTAAAGTTGAATAAGGCATTTATCATATTGAAATCTTCAAGCTTGATCTTCTTTTCCTCTTGAATCTTTGAAGAACTTTGGTGTTGCATGTCTTCAAGTCTTTCAAAACTCCCCCTTGAATAAAGCTCTTCGTCTTCATAGTTTCAACTTTGTAACCAGATTCAATGTATAATAGCCTCGACTGAACGCACTATCAAGCAACTTTCAACTGTAGAAACTCAACACATCGGATCAGCACACAAGAAAGATAATGTGCGAGTTACGTGATATTCCACGGTGCAACTTCAGTTTAAAACCAAAGAACCTGTCTTTGAACCGCGAGTTGAATATGCTTTCAGCTTAAGAACTTGTAGAACCAATATGCTCGTAGGAAGAACAAACTTGTAGCAGACACCACATGATAAGGGATAGAAGAAATTCAATCTTGAAATCCAATGGCTTTTCAACCTCAGATTTAAGAAATTCTGTTACTCCCCCTCAAATTTTGCTAACTCCCCCTCAACACGATAATTTGTCTTTGAATTTTGTGTTGTTCTCCCCCTCGTGATGATTAGGAGAATCCTGAGCATCATGTAACTTCAAAGACTAACCAGATGAGTAGTAAAAGATCAGATAAAGAGATTCAGTAACCAAGGGTAACAGCTAACACAAAAACACAATAGTAACTGTTATCACAATAATTAAAATTAATTGTGTGGCCTATTTTTAGAGTTGGCAATAGGGTATCTCTGATAGGACTTCCAGTTATCACTGAAGTAAAATATTAAAAATTACTTCTCAAACTGTTCCGGCAATATCACAGAGATATACGATTGGAATCACAAAGATTCGTGCGTGTGTAAAAGAAATATAAATATGTATCTTTTCGGCTCAAAGATTGATTCAACCTGGGACGCAGGTAAGAAATCAATAGACACAGTGAGTAGAATATGAAGTTCGAAGACCGGAGCTGATGTCTTCCTTTTTAAATATCTAAGACCTCCGATTGAGGAATAGATAGATTATGTGCTAAATCTCCGTGCAAATATGAAACAAGTATCTTTTGAGAGATACTTGAGTGGCTGGGTGGGGTGACACGAGTTATCGACACTGAGTCCATGTCTGTTTCAATATCCATCTCCAAAGAATGAGAGTGAATAGATTATGTGGTAGCCCGGATAACTAACTCGGTTTGGTAAGGACCAATAATTCTTTTAAGTCATGTTACATCCTCACCATATTCTTTTCGCTCCGAACTCATCTATCAATCTAGACCCCTCACTGATATCTATGAATGGGATGTATTTCTTGGGTAGGTCCTTCCGGTTCTGGATTGACCATAGAAACATTAAAATCCCTAACACTCCTTTAACTCACTAAGATAAAACATTGAAGTAAACTTTATGATTTGAGATTATCATAAGTCAAAAACATTTAAGAACGAGTCCTGAACTGAAATGTTCAGAAGTCGATATGAATAATAAACAACATGGTACTCCCCCTCAAAAGATGGCCTAACCCTTGATTGTAGTCATGTGATATGAATAATTTGAAGTAAATCACACATGACATTCCTGCAAAACAGATTAGGAATATTTTGGTTTTGGTATCCATGTTGTGATGGATCCTTGATGGTTAGTTGCCTTAGCTTTTAAGCTATTAAACTAAGGATTGGGGATGCTATAAGTACCATACCAATTATTAACATACCTTAAATCCACAAAGTCACTATTTCTACAGTGAGTGCAACAAATCTTTGCTCGGTTTAGACTGATCAACTTTCCTGTAGAATAAACATAAGTAGGTGAATCAGTATTGGAAATAGATGACTTTGTATCAACTACGGGAGAATCATGAGACTTGTTTCTTTCACTGTCTTCTGTAGTTGGTTTCTTTCTCCAAACCATCTTTACTTTTCTGGAGAAATGATTATATGAAGAATCATTAAGCTCGCAATCAGAAGAATTGGAGTAGTAAGTATGTCTTTTGTTAGAGGTGCCGGTCTTTCTTTGTTTCTGTGAACGTCTTTTAGATTTTTGCTTTGAATATTTGTTCATAGAAACCTTTTGAGAGGCAGATGTTGAACATTCACCTTTATAAAAATTGACCGGTGGCTCACCAGTTGAATCCAAAAAATTAACATGACTTAGGAGTTTTGGATCGAAATCAAACTGGTCTAACTTTCTGTCTGAACATACCTATGAATTCAAGAACGTTGAGAATTCCTTTTCCTCATCAGATGTGACATTATTACTTGTGGGAGTCGGGAAACTGGATGGATTTGTGTTTTTCAAAGGATCATTTGCGGAAGCATTTTGAAAATCAGAACGACGATCCTTTTTGAAACACTCCAACTGAGGCTCTTTTCCTTTATCAGAAGAATTTGGTGAAGAATCACCCAGAAAATATTTACAAGAAGAGGTATCTTAGGGTGGAGAAGAATGTTCTGACAGATTAATTTTCTCCCCTTGGAGTGAGTCAAACTTAGCTTGAAGCTCAGCTTTGTGAAGTTGTTCTTTCAGCAGATCTGCTGCCAAGGCAGACAGTTGAGAAGTGAGTTTGTTTACCTTTGTCAGAAAGTATTCTTTACCCTCCCTAGATCCATATTCCTTTTGAATGGAATTGACGCACTCAAGTTTGGATAACAACTCCTGTTTTTCCTTTTGAAAATTGACTCTTTCCTGTTCAAATGACTCTTCTAGATGAACAATTTTCTTTTCTAAAATCAGAGGTGGAACATAGATTTTGAGGTCCATCGATTCCTCCTTAACCGGTTTTGAATCAAGTTCATCTTGAGAATAGCTTCGAAAATAGTCATTTGATAGAAAAGTAGGTTTATCGGTGTCATATGACGAATTCAATGAGTCATACACAAAAGGAGGTTGCATCGTGACAGTATTCTTCCTTCTCAAAGTTTCCAGTTCCGAATCCTCATTATCAAGTGACTTGGTCCATCTGATTTTGTACTCTGGATAAGTTTTGTCCAATCCCAAAATTCGAAAGCATATAAAGTGGGTACTTTGGACAAGGCTCTTTTCAAATAACGAGGGTTGTCATATCCGATTCCCCATTCAGGATTGGAGTCCTTGAACTCTTTGGGTGTGTTCATATGGAACGTTTGATTTGTTTGACCACATTTGTAAAGCTCAAGTTCGAGATTCTTTAACTGGTCAGTTAACCTTTTATTTTCATTTTTCTAAGACACACTTTTACTAACAATATCAATTTTCTCATTTTCTGACATACGGAGCTTGTAAGTAAAATCATCTACTTTGGTCTTTAACTCTTCAGACTCTTTTGAAACACTATCACACTCTTCCTTTAGATTTGAAATTTTGCACAAGTTTGGAGCATTTTCTATGCGTTGATTATCATATTTGTCAAGCAGTCTTTCAACTCTAACTTCTAAACAAGAAACTTTATCTTTTAGCTCAGAGTAAGTTGGATGAGACATTGTAGCTTGAAAAGCTTGAAGTCTAGGGACTAAACTTGACAAAATATGAAAAAATCAATTTGCAAGGACCAAGACTGACAATGAGTGAAACTTAAAAGTTTAGGGATCAAAAATGAAAAACTTTGAAACTTATGAAGTACGGGGACTAGAAGTGACCCAAAGTGAAACTTAAAACAAGAGGGACTAAAAAAGATAGAAAGTGAAACTTAAAGGTAGAAGGACCAAAAATGACAAAAAATAAAACTACTAACTAGAGGGACTAAAAGTGTAAAATTTAAAGCTACTAACGGACTTAACTGGACACTAACTGAAAAAGGACTAAAAATGAAATAAAGCTAACTAAACTAACAAACTAACTGGACTAACGGAGACTTAACGGAAAGGGACCAAAATGTAAGAAATTTAACGGTCACTTAACGGAAACACTATTCATCATCCCCTTCGTTGAGACAACCTTCAAAAACTCGATTAGAAATAATCAATGCAAAAACGATCGTTAAGGCTCCCTGATCAGTCCTTAACAGATTAAAACTCAACCGGTCAACCCACGATCACAAACGAACCAACCGAAAGTTTTTCGTAAAACGATCGATAACTTAAAAACTAGTATGGGTTAAAAAAATTCGACCAAAATCGATCGATTATGTTTTTGTAAGCTCCCTCAACTGATTAGAACCCGAAACAATCTCTCAAACTTTCAAACGAAGCAACCGAATTTTTTTTGGGAAACCGAACGAAGCCTTAAAAACTTGATATGGGTGAAAAATTTACGATCAAAATCGATCGTTTAAGCTTTGTAAACAACCCTTAATGTATTAAAAACGAAAAAGTTCGTCCACGATCACTACCGAATCAATCGAAATATTTTTGAAAAACGATCGAAAATTCAAAACTGTTGTGATGACCGAATCGAATGCCAATGTCCCGGGAGTGATAAGGTTCGGGAGGATTACCAAGGACCCGGGAGAAGTGACCGTGTGAAACCGGGAGAGGCCGGGAGACGCAAGGGACCGAGTGATCAAGTGTCGGGGAAAATCTTAAACCAGGTACAAGTGTTTTACTTCAAATCAAACTCCAAGAAAAATTGCATCGACCGACCTCCATTAACATAATCTCAGCCGCAGATCCAATTTGATGCTACCACCGATTATCAATTCACAACAATCAACAACGTCCAATTTCAGTATTGCTTCACCGACCCATTAGAAATTTTAAACATCGAATAGAATTTGATTCTCAATTTAAAAACACAGCTGCTGTTTGAAAATTGAATTCACGACAATTACAAGTGTTATCCACCGCCTTTGAAATCCAATCACAAGAGTTACAAATTGAAATCACAAACAGTAGCAGACCCGGATGAATGGTGATTGACAAGGTCCCAATTAAATTCCAACTAAATCCCGGTGTGAGAAACCCGGTAAGGAACCGGGACTCAAAGGTCCCGGGAGATGCACCCGGGAAACACTAGTCTAGGGAACTACCCGGGAGATGCTTGGAACCGGGAGCTTGGTACCGGGAGAGCTTGGTACCGGGAGACAGGGTACCGGGAAAGATCGGGAGTTCGAAGAACCTGGGGTTTCTTGTTTTTTGACTAATGCGGCGATAACTCAACAAATCGACCAAGAACAACTTTTAAACTCAAAATTAAACACTGATTTTGCCTTTCAAACACAAACACATATTCAATTTTGATCAATAAACAACTAAAATTCAAACTTTATTAAATCGATTTGGTGAACAAAATATAGCGGCCGAACCATAACTTGAGTAAACAGTAAAAGTCGATAGAGGGATTTAGACAAACTTTTTGATCGTATCGAATAAAAATTGATACGATTCTGCTCTAATACCAATTGTAGATCCCAGAACAGTGCAATCTATCAGCAATAATAATCAATGATGAACAATGAATAAACCACAACAACTAGTCATATGATTAGATTCAACAATCAAGGGTTTAGGTTTACAGAGAAAATTTCTGATTAGCTTATGTAAATCTTACGACTAACTTTTCTAACAAAATAATCTCTTAACTTAAAACTAGGTTTAGAAACACTTTAAATATCAAACGTGTAAGGCCTAATGGGCTTTGAGGCCCAATTAATACCCTATAAATGCGTTATACAACTTTCAACGCACTAGGACTTTCAGTCCTAACAAGTTATTTTAAGAGAAAAGTCTAAAAAACCCAACAAACTATCTACTTTTGAATTGTTAAGTCCTTAAACTATTTCATTATAGTTTAAGGACTTAACAAATAGTTTTAAGGACTTAACAATTCAAAAGTAGATATTTTGTTGGGTTTTTTTAGACTTTTCCCTTATTTTAATAGACTCGAAGTTAAGAATCAAAAAATTAAAAAACAGTTACTTCAAGTTAATAAAAAAATTAGAGAAAAAACCATTAAAAAAATATACTTAAGTTTTTTTAATAAACTCAAAGTTAAAAATTAGAGAACAAAAAGGCCATTAAAAAACATATACTTTAATAAACTCAAAGTTAAAGAAAATAGTAGCCTAAGGGTGCGTTTGGTTTGCGGGATTGGAATGGATTCGGAGGGATTTGGATTTCATATCCATTCCAATCCTGTGTTTGGTTTGCTGGAATGTAATTTGTTGACCGAATTTGAAATCCTTTGACCTCTTTAAAATCCTTAACCTGATGGATTTGAAAATCCTTTGCAATGGACCGAGATTTCAAATCTTCACAAATCTAAATCCTTACTTGAAATCCAATCCATTCCGATCCAATCCCGCAAATCAAACGCGCCCTAAGGGATTTGAACGCATGTCTTCTAGGACTTTCCCAAACCTAAAAAACCCCATTCCCGTTGGGTTATATATTAGTTTGCGTAACAATAGTGTTCTATCTAACTTATGTATTATCTATATTTTAAATTAATTAATTAAAAATTTTGGAGGCTCCCGATGATCAAAGGCCCTGTGCGGCGGCACCACCCGCACAGCCCCAGGGCCTCCCTTGCCGCAACCGCTAGCCCGAGCCAGTTGGATGTTTTTCCTTTCAGTGCCTTCCATGGCTGTCGATACTATGATGAACGGCTGTGTGTTTTGGAGTTAATCACCGCTACCAGCATTAAGCCGTGTAGCTCGTGTGTTTCTTGGTGTGAGTCACCACTGTCCGTTATATGTCGTGCGTCCGACCTTAGAGCATTCACAATCATGAACCTCTAAAACTTTGCCACGTTGGTTTTCTCTCATCGCCACATCAATTTTCTCTTTCATACACGTTTCATAAACTTTTATTCGCAATCATGGACCGGTCCATAGTTTAAATAATAAATAACTACAATAATAATAAAAATAATTATTTTTTTATAGTTAAAAATTACTTATTGTAATTATAATATAATAATTAAAAACTATAATAATTTAAACAAGAGTAAACTCTAATTTTGGTCCCTGTGGTTTATTGAAATCTTTGAAAGTGGGACTTAAGCTTTGATAACTCTAGAAACAGTCCTCATTGTTTTCATTTTGCTCTGAAAGTGGTCCTCCGTCACTAACTCAGTTAAAGTTCTCTGTTAAAGGCAGGGGTATTTTCGTCCATTTAAGTTTCCTTTATTTTTTTCACCAGACACATTAAACAAAAACCATTTTTGTTCGATCCAAACCCTACTTGCAAACCGACTTCCACTTTCCCTTCACAAATCTTTCAACTTCCTTACCTTCAATCATCATCTTCTTCAATTGCTTAACAAAAATAAAAACAACATTTTCTGTCCCAACAGATCACACACTTTCTTCTTCTTCCTTGCAACAACTAAGTCTCCGATCAAACCCTAATCTTGTTGGCTTTATATCACCTCAACTCTTCACTCATTTCCATTTTCTTCAGATCCTTACGTTGTCACAAAGCAGGATCTTTGACGTCATCCCGCTGGAGATCTCCGAGTTGAAGTCGCTGGTTCATCTTGACTTGAGTTACAACCAACTCATTGGGCTCATACCGGTTCAACTCTGCAAACTTGGAAACCTAGTGGGACTTGATCTAGCTATAACTCACTCACGGGTTCAGTTCCAAACACAATTGGGCAACTGGGTATGCTTCAAAAGCTTGACTTGAGCTCTAATTTACTCACCGGAAGTGTTCCGATGAGTATTGAAAAACTGAGTTCGTTGGCGTTCATTGCACTCAACAACAATAGATTTCACAGGAAACTGTCGGTTGAATTCACGAATTTGAAGGGATTAGAGTACTTAATCATGGATAACAACCCAATGTCGATTGAACTACCTGTTGAGTTGGGTCAGCTTCAAAAGCTATAAGAATTGAGACTTGCGAACTCTGGTTTTTCCGGCGAAATTCCGACGACGTTTTCTCAGTTGTCGAATTTAACCACGTTGTCCCTGAAAAACAACCGGTTAACCGGAAGTATTCTTGTGGGTTTGGGGAATCTTTTACACATTTATCATTTGAATTTGAGTAAGAACTTGTTGAGTGGAGAGATTCTGTTTGATTCTGGTTTTTTGAAGAGATTAGGGAAGACTTTAGATGTAAGTGGGAATAGGAATTTGTGTTTGAATCCATTGGAAGCGTATGATTGTGTAAAGCTTGGAGTTGATGTGTGTGATAGAAGTAATAATACATGTGTGGGTAATATCAATTCGAGGGTGAAGCCATTGAAGACATCTGAAGGTCGAGTAGTTGATTTATTCTTTGTGTTTCTTGGTTTTCATCCTTATTTGTATTAATCAAAAATGGTTTTTGTTAAATGGGTCTGGTGAAAAAAATAAAGGAAACTTAAATGGACGAAAATACCCCTGCCTTTAATAGAGAACATTAACTGAGTTAGTGACCGAGGATCACTTTCAGAGCAAAATGAAAACCATGAGGACTGTTTCTAGAGTTATCAAAGCTTAAGTCCCACTTTCAAATATTTCAATAAACCATGGGGACCAAAATTAGAGAAAGAAAATTGTTGAGGTTTTTTTTAAACCAAGTTAATATAAAATGACACTTATTTAAAAATAATTGTTGAGGTTTTTTTTGAAAGGAATATAATTGTTGCCGTTAGTGAAAGAAAATTTAGTTTTTTTTATAATTTTAAAATTTTTATTTATAAAAATTAATTAATTTGGTGTGATAAGGTAAAGAAAACTAAAATAAAAACCTAAATTATGAATTTATTATTGTTATTTTAATAGTGGCCCCACCATTTGTGGAAGAAAAACCGGTCCCCATAGATGAACCCATTGATCTAAGGTGGCATTGTACCGATTCCTCCCAATGGTAGTGAAAAGTTTAGAACCGGTCCTTCCACTTTCATAAACCTTGCGCTGTGGATGCTCTTAAATCCTCAAGTCCGGTATTAGGCTAGGCCTTTTAGGCCTGTTTTTGTTTCGGTCGTTGGTACGGTTGGGGTCATGGACCATGACTGCTGATGCTCAAGCTGTGTTCTCCTTGGTTGATCGGGTTTAGTTTTTTTTTTTCAAATGCCGGCCACTGATCCATGAGGCTCAGGCATAGTAGTTCGGGTGCCCTTTTTGGGGAGCAACAAAAGGGGTTGTTACCCTAAGTCATTTAGGCCATAGGTCTTGCTTTTGTGTCGGTTCGTTAACCCACCGGTTAGGATAGGGTCAATCAGATTTATGTTGCCATATGAAATTTTGGTCCTGATAATTGGCCCTTTTTAATTATGTTAACTAAATTTTGAAATATTTATTTTAGAGTAAACTACTATTTTCGTCCTTGTGGTTTGTTGTTTATAACCATTTTGGTTCTTGACTTTAAAAGTTGCTTTTTTGGTTATTGTGGTTTGCAATTCCTTTCCCTTTTGTCCGTGAAACTAATATTCTCAGGGACTAAAAGCGAAAGGAGTTGCAAACTACAATGACCAAAAAAACAATTTTTAAAGATCAGGGACGAAAATAGTTATAAACTACAAACGACGGGGACGAAAATAGTAGTTTACTCTTTATTTTATGTTTAGAATAAATAAGTAATATATGGTTTGTAGCGAAAAGACCTGTGGTTGATTTATTACTTTTTAATTCGAAAATTAAAATGTATTGATTGCATGAGATGTAATTTTAATTTTAATTTTTCTAGATAGGAACAAATGTAAATATAACATATTCTTGTTGTATTTTCTATTTAATTTGTAATTATCCGAAGACAGAGTTCCAAGATGTCGAGACGGAGTTCCTAAAGTTCACAAAGATGGCTAAGCAGTGGAAACTTGAAGACGTCCTTAAACTAATTGTGGTTGTTGTAACACCCTCAAATTTGGTAAGAGCAACTAATTAAAAATCTCAATTTAATATCAAATAAAGGACCAAAACTTCCACTTAAAAATCAAAGATCAATATGCCTCAAATATAACATTCTATGTTTAACCTCAACAATTAAAAACTTCAGTATTAAACAAGGACCTAACTGAAGTCGGGTGCTACTTAACCCCATTACAAGTTGCTCTTCACAATACTAATGCGGAAGACTTTACTAAGATATTCACTTCTTCGGGCACACAACTAGCACTCATCTCATCATAGTGTCGCTAGAACCAAACCTGAAACAGAACCTGATGCACATGCCGACAAATAAAAAGGTTAGGCTAACGCCTAGTGAGTTCAAGAGTTTTCATCATGATTATAAAAAAAATCGTTAAACGAAATAATGCAACTTGTATCATGATCCTTCATAATGAACTACTTTAAATATGAGAACGACCCGTTTTCCAATAATACACATTTTATAGGTGAATGCCTCAACACCAAAACATTGTTTCATTAAGTGATGCAACCCAACGCTTACTCAAACGTGAATAATGGTAAATGCCCAAATATTGAAATTTGAATAAGACTTTATAAACCAAATGACCAAAATATGATTAAACTCAAGCCTCCAAAATTATAACGAATGGGGTATAACCCAAACTCAAAACGTCACCAAAAAACAAGGATAAAACTAAATAACCAAAACAACACCTCTTGGTAACGGGGAGACCCGAATTCCAAGGCTAGTGGCGGAACACAAAAGTAGGCCACATTCCAAGTTATTGAACTCACCATACTAGTATCAAGGCCACGAACACGCCGGATCGTACTAAGATGTGAGGGAGGTCACCCAATGATTCCTAGTCATGCTCATTCACTAGGATTACATTTACGACCTACGGCTAGTATCCGGTCCCACATAACCGTACCAAGTTGCCACCCTAGGGTCCAATGTCTCAACTAGCTACAAATAGGAAGTGATTATCCCATAAAAACAAACTCAACAATTACATCACGGGCCCATGACCAAATGTTAGACTCCACGAGCCCACATCATAAGGCCCTCGATAATCCCATGACTAATCCTGGTTCCAACATAGAAACAATAACCCTTTTTCTTAAAATAATAAAGACCGACTCATATGCCTATAGATCCATTACATTACAATCTATAACATTACATGACTCCAATTGAATGACCAAAGCACCCAAAACATATAACTCTCAAATGACACCTAATAAACGCCATCATACTAAAAACTCTACAACGGGCTATTAAACCGGACAAATGTCCCCAAGACTCATCTTAGTCAAAACCGAGCAAAAGGCTCTACAATTTACTTAAATCTCCAATGAAAGCCAGTGTAAACAATAAAACACGTTTGACCAACGATTATGCAAACACAACGACCAAAAGTATAATTAACTCAAAACTCATCATTGGTTGAGGCAAACCATTTTCCAAATGAACTCATACCCTTATATTTCCAAAACGCCTCATCACACAATAATATGCATTTTTCAAACGGTTTATAAGATCAAATACACAAAAAGGACATTTACATAGGGACAGACATAGAGCGGTGGCTACGGTGGCACGTGCCACCGTATCATTTCTCCGACGAAGGGTAAAATGTTTACGTTCGTGAAAGGTGCAACCGTATCGTTTTCGAGTGTGCTACCGTATTTATTTTCGAAACTTCAAAGGTGCACCAAATCCTAATTTGAAAGCCCATTTTTTCACTTCTATTCTAGCCCAACTCTGGAAATCAACCAAAAAAACCGTAAAAATCTCTTGAAATCAACCAAAAAAACTGAAAAAATATCTTAAAATCAACCAAAAATACCGAAAAAGTCTCTCAAAATCGATAAAAAAAACTTAAAAATGTCTCGAAATCAAGCAAAAAACTTTAGAATCCCTCGAAACGGTGGAATTAGACTAAAAATACATCGGACGATATTGATCGCCGGTAAAAAAAAATTAAGACATGTCGATAAAAATCGTATGAAAAATATGGTGCCACCGTATGAAAAAGTTGTTGCGTCCATCCCTGCATTTACATCAAATGAACTCCATTTATATATAAAATAATCAAGGAAACATATCAACATGATTTATTTGTCAAAATGCCCAAAAATCCCAAATGTGGGTGTTTTGCAAAGCTTATGAAGTTAAACATTTCAAATAATCAAAACTCGTCAAATAACTCAACAGTTAATAATTTCATGGTAAACACGTAAATACTTTAAAAATGAATATTTTGGCATGTACAATGTTTTCACAAATCAACTTGAACTCACCTTGCTATGTTAAGTTAAACCTAGGTTCCAAATCCAACCATTAGCCTCCGATAGAGTAGATTCCACCATTTCCAAATCATCACCAACAATAAGCTAGGGTTTCCAAACAACCCATTCCTTTAAGTCTAGAAATGAACCAACATCAAGTAAGACTTTTAGATCTACAGAGATTCTTATACTAAAGCTTAGATTACTCAAGGAAACTTACCACTTTAGATATTGAGACTTTCCACCCAAAGCTATTCGAGGAACCCATCCAACTCTTCAACTCAAGCTTCCAAATACTGAACCTTTATACTTTTTTATGATAAACCCACCATGTATGCTCCAAATCTGAGATAGGAGCTCTCAAAAGTCGCACCAATGGAGAGGAGAGAAATGGAGATGGAGGCTAAATGTGAGAAAACCCTAAAAGTTGGGTTTTAAATCGATCAGACCGTTCCCGCGGCCTTGGCCGCGACCTCAAGTCGTGGGCCAAGCCGTACGTGTCCTCTAGTTGCAAAACTCAGTGACTTACGCGGTCCTAGCTACGGCTTTGAGGCCGCGGGCCAATCCGCGTGTGTCGCCTGTTGTCTTCTCGTATCTTGTGGTAAACTGTTCTCCGACCGTTCCTCTCGGCCGGCCGCTGATCGTTTCCTTGGACGATCATTAACTGTTCTTTAAGAAGTTACGGGTGTTACAGTTGTTGTGTTGGCTCACAACACCACATTAGGAGCAAAAACATATATTATTAATTGTTGTGATTGTTTATTTGATGTTTGCATTTTATTTTTTATTTGTTGCTTTTATTATTGTTATGATAAATGTAAATAGTTTTTAAAATAAAATTAAACGCAAAATAAATTTTAAATCGGTAAATAAAATATGATATTTTAAAAATGATATGTTTTTCAAAATCAATCCGATTTAATTGGATAAACTTTTAAGAAAAGATTTTTAAGAATAAAATCAAATGTTTTATAAGAAAAAGAATGTTTTCTAAAATTTAAAAGTTTTACAAAATGTAAACTTAACGTTGCCCATTTAAAGTATTTGTCAAGCTTACAAGATTCCGGTATGGTCAGTGCTCAACCAACCATGCCGGTTGATTGTAGTGTAAGACAAGGCGCCAAAATAACAACATTTAAGTGGATAGTTGCTTGGCTATTCACTTAAAGAGTCATATTTTAGACGATTGCTCCTAGTAAACCCTAAGTCTAGTATTTAGGTGGGATCACGATACCTTAGTATGATTAATTTACTTGGAAATATCATGATAGTTGCTTGACCATTTATGAAAATTTTCAAGGCGTTGTAATGGGATTAAACGTGTCAATTTCAATATATGATATATTGAATAGAATCCTACGACATTTAAGAGTTATGTTGAACATAATTGGATGATGTATACCTAAATAGCCTAATTCCATAGACAATTGTTGGCCATTTATGGAAGTATATGAAATATGGATCTTAGCTCAAATTAAATGATTTTTGAATGGTTAATCCATTTATTTGAGATCTTAAAGTTTCTAAAATTAAAACTTATTTCGTAGATGTCTGCTAATACCTCCAACCAAACTATAAACACAAATAGTTTATCCCAATTTACGGTCAAACCTTGATAAGGAAAAATTGAACGGTACAAACTTTGTCTATTGGTTTCGTTTCTTGAGGGTTGTCCTTAAGCACAAAAAGAAGTTGTACATTCTTGAAAACCTCCCTCCAAACCCTCCTGCCAGAAATGATTTAGCTGAGGTCAGGGCTACTTATGATAAGCATCTCAATGACTCACTAGATGTTAGTTGTCTAATGCTTGCATCCATGACTGCTGAGCTATTGAGGGATCATGAAGATATGAATGTCCAGCATATGATATCCTCTCTGAAATCCATGTTTCAGTTACATGCAAAGCAAGAGAGGTTTGACACAGTCAAGGCATTGCATGCCTGTATGATGATTGATGGTTCATCAGTCAGTACCCATGTTTTGAAAATGAAAGAGTATATTAACCGATTGATCCGTCTTGGATACCCACTAGGTCAAGAATTGGGTATCGATATGGTTCTCAATTCTTTATCCAAATCATATGACCAGTTCGTCCTGAACTATAATATGAATGGTTTGGAGAAAACTCTCACAGAGCTTCACGACATGCTTAAAACTGTTGAGAAGAATATGAATTCCAAGTCGGATTCATCCAAATCAAATCAGGTCTTGATGATCAAACCTAACAGTGGGATAGTTAAGAAGAAAAGGGCAGTTACGAAGGGTAAAATAGAAATTGGAAGTTCCAACAAATAAAAGGGCAAAGGTAAGATTCCTGAAGATACAGTTTGCTTCAACTACAACCAGAAGGGGCACTGGAAGAGAAACTGCCCTGCCCTATTGGCAAAAATGAGGAAGCAGAAGGCTAATATAGTCGGACCTTTAAGTATGTTTACCATTGATTTATTCACTTCTAACTCTGATTCCTGGGTATTAGATATTGGATATGATACTCATATTTCTACTACTCTTCAAGGAATAAGAAGTTAAGAGAAGCTGAGACCAGGGCAAATGAAGCTAAGTTAGTTGTTGTTGCTCAAGGGACATATGATATGGAGCTTCCAGATGGTCTTACATTAACACTTAGCAAGTGGCTTTATATAGTTTCATTTCTTAATTACAATAAATTTAATTTATGTTTACTTTCAGTAATAACACAATTTCAATGCACCTTAACAATATTTTGTATTTTGTGGCCAAACCGCTCAATGGTATTTATGACATTAATATTTCTAGTTACAAATCAATTTAACGGATGAAGTTGGGATTAATGCAGATCTACTTGTGACATATAAACAAGAAATACATTGTCAAACTCCAGGAGGACAGAGAGTTGGAATCATGTGATGATTCATATGATACCTATGAGTCTTGTTTATTAGTCAAGATGATAAAAGTGCCTTTTAAAAGAAAAGGGCAAACCCTTAGGGATTACAAGAACTACTAGGAGATATCCATACTGATGTGTGTGAGCCCAGTCATAAGAAACGGTCATCACTACTTTATCACCTTCTGCTGATGATTTCAGTGAACATGGATATGTTACCTAATGAAATGCAAATCTGAAAGCTTTGAGATTTTAAAGAGTTTCAGAATGAAGTAGTGAATATACTTGGCAAAAGATAAAGACACTTTGGTTGGATCGAGATCGAGAATATCTAAGCCATAAGTTTATTGATCATCTAAAGAGATCATGGGATAGTATCCCAACTGAATCCTCCCAGAACACCGCATCATAATGGTGTGTCCAAAAGAGAAATAGAACCTTGTTGGACATGGTTCTCTCTATGATGAGTCGCACCACTCTGCCTAAAAGTTTCTAGGGTTATGTCCTGGAAACAGTTGCCCGGATACTGGATAATGCACCAACCAATAAGGAATGATAAAACCATCTTTCAAAATATGGATTGGGAAGATCACAAAGTTATCATATATGAGAATATGGGGTTGTAACGCTTAAGTTAAGCATAAAGCTTCTGGGAAGCTTGATTCAAAGGTCTGGAAAGTACATTTTTATGGATATCTAATAGAGACAATTGGATATTATTTCTACAGACCCAGCGAGAAAAGTTTTTGTTGCACACCATGGTGAGTTCTTAGAAAATGATTTTTTTGAAAAGAATCACAATGGGGACACATTAGATCTTGAAGAAATTCATGAACCACAAAGATGGGACGACGGTTGACACTGATAATCAACAAGATGTTGAGCCTCAACAAACTGTTGAAGATAATGACGAGATGCAAAACAATCCAAAGATTGGATAACTGATAAATGGCAAGTTGCCATGAAGACTGATGGATGATAAAACCACATTCCTTAAAACGGAATCTTAAGCGAGGACGTATACATGGCTTTAAACATCAAAAGTATCCTGAAAAGTACAAGTTGCAGAAGTCCATTCATGGACTAGAGCAAGCATCTCGTAGTTGAAATCTTGTATATACAAGGTCAGTGGGAGCATAATAATATTCTTGATCCTATATGTCGATGACATATTGATCATCGAAAATGACATCCCAATACTTAAAGGTATAGAAGCCTAGCTAAGGAAGTATTTTCACGATAAAGGATCTAGGAGAGGCGGAATATATCCTTGGTGTAAAGATCTATCATGATAGTTCAAAGTGATTAATTGGATTAAGCCAAAGTACATATATTAGCAAAATCTTGAAACACTTCAAGATAGGAGAGGCAATTTGCCAATAGTACATAGTGTACATCTGAGCAAAACTTAAAGTCTTAACGCTAAAGAGGACATGAACCGAATGAAGGGTGTTCCCTAGGCTTCAACCATCAGTTCAATTATGTACGCCATGTTAATGTATAAGACCGGGCGTCTCACATGCCCTGAGCATGACGAGCAGATATCAGTCCGACCCAAGTGATGCTCATTGTTTTAATCTATGTTTGCATTGCTAAACATCATGGTTTCTTAATGGATTCCCTCTTCAAGATGGGTTTCGGGGAAAGTAGATTAGAATAACAAGTCCAGACCATTCAAAATATCTTGTGTCATTTTTCAAACCCTTTTATGTCGCATTTGCATTTAAAATGATTTACATTTTGTTAGTTGCATTATGTTTAAAATTTCCAACATATAAAAACCGACAAAAATCTAAAAATAACAGCAAACCAATTCATCCTCAATAGATTATATACTAGAGTAGGCAAGGTTCAAGGGAAAACGCTAAATAAATGAAAAACCGAAAAACAATGAAAAAACGGATGAAAAACTATATCAATCTGAATGTCAAATTAACGAGAAAAATATGATCGATATATTGAGTAATTTGTCTCGTTCGAATTTTGATCATATTTCGTATTTTTTTGAATTAAAAAAATAAGGGATGGAAGATTTTTAATTTAAAAATAAAATTGTAATCACCTTGGGGGGGGGGGGGGGAGGTTGTTTTAGTCTATAAATCATTCTTAAAATATTTTTTAAGAAATATATAGCAATACACAAGATTAATTCTTTTTGTTAAGGTTTAACACAACAAACAAATAACAAAATATAAAGAGATAGGGAAGAGAGATACAAACAAATTTAGAGAGGTTCACCCAAAACCGGGCTAATCCTCTTTGTTGAGTGAACTCAACGAGACGATCCACTATATTGTTCTTTTAAGGTAGAAACAAACTGTATGAACACTTGATTACATAGGATTTGAATACTTGAAAAATGAACTCAAGTTCTCGCTATTATTCCACACCACAATATGGATGCTAGTTGAATCTATCTCACACACTTACTATAGTGTGGAGAATACTTGTGTTTTATGTTTGGTATCACAAACTTTCTTTGATCTTGAAAGCAAGAAAATTATGAAGTATGAAAAACTTGAGAGTGTTTGAGAAAATTAAGAGTTCTTAAAAGTTTTTTTTCTATCCATATACTTGAAGCCATAAGGTCTATTTATATATATATTAGAAAGTATATAAAAAAAGTTTTTAAAAGATGTCGGAGGAATGAATCCGTTGGATTCTTTTCAAAAGAAAAAAAAATTATTATTTTTTATTTACAAACCAAATAAAATTGAATTGATTTGTTGTGTTAAGTTAAGAGATATTGATTTGAATAGGTACTCAAAGTCTAGATATGCAATTAAGAGTGTAAGACTTACACTTTAAGTATTTAAGTCTTGCAAATAAATTTTAATTGATTTGTTGTGTCAAGTCAAGAGATTTTATAAAAATTTAATTTTGGGAAAAACATTTTATAAAAAAAATCACTCTTAATATTTATAAAAATAAGTTTTATAAAAATAATCGGTAAACCGATCGGAGTTGGAATACCAAGCATGAAACAATCGTATTCCCACATAGCGGTGTAAACGAGTCGAGCTTTTAACGAGCTACTCGAGCTCGTTTATCTCGAGCTCGAGCTTGAGTCGATCTCGAACACAAAATAGAACTCATTTAACTTATCAAGCCGAACTTTATAACACCAATGTTCGACTCGGCTCGTTCGAAAACTCGATTCAACTTTTCGAGTTGAGTCGAGCCGAGCCATTCGAGCATACCTTTTTTCTTGCCAAACATGCTCATATATTTATTAAATATACAATAAAAATATAAAAATTATCGAGCTCAATACGATAAACGAGTTAATCGATAGCGATTTCGAACCCATAAACGAGCATCGAGCTCGAGCTCGATAACTCAAAAAATATTTGAGCTCGAACTCGAGCCCTACATTGAAAAGCTAATCGAGCTCGAGCCCAGTATTAATTTTTTGAGCCCGACTATATTAACCTACTACTTGGCTCGGCTCGTTTACACCCCTATTCCCACATGCCGCTTGAATATTCCCGTTCCGTTCTGTCTTCTCGGATTTGATCATAAATTTGAGGTTGGCACGATTCCCGAGACGACAACGTGTATTTCCGTAAATTATATATATGCACATCAAGTAAAATGTTAGATAAACAATTTAATACGGTTTGTTTGTAATCATCAAAATAATTATAGAGATGTAGCACACTTGCACCAACAATCTCCCCCTTTTTGATGATGACAAACACAACCGTTAAACACGATAGCATACTCGGTTTCTCTCCCCCTTTTGTCGAAGCAAAAAGGGTCATGAAAGACGCTATGCTCCCCCTCGAAAGATGCTCCCCCTCAAAATATGCATGCATTTGGGAGTAACATTATCTCAAGGGTTATACTCAAGCATGCCTAAACCAAGTCATAGTTTGAAAAACGTATTTTTGTTTAGGACTTTAATAAAAATATCGGCCAAATTATCTTTGGAATCGACTTTTTCAAGCACGATTTGGCCTTTTTGAACATTATCTCTTAAGAAATGATGTCGTAATTCAATATGTTTGGTTCAAGAATGTAAAATCGGGTTTTTACTTAAGTTTATGGAACTTGAGTTATCACACATAATTGGAATTTTGGTCAAATGTACCTCAAAATCGGTAAGTGTGTGCTTCATCCAAAGAGCTTGAATACACGTTGTCGCAGCGGATACATATTCCACTTCGGTAGTAGAGAACACTATGAATTGTTGTCTCTTAGAAAACCAAGACACAAGGGAGAGGCCTCTATAGGCACATACTCCACTAGTGCTCTTTCAGTTAACAATTGAGCATCAAGATCGGAATCGGTGAAGCAAGTTACCTCCAACCCGGGTTTCTTTGCATACTATAATCCGAGATTCATTGTACCTCTAAGATATCTAAAAATACGCTTAACGGCTTCATAGTGAGATTGTTTGGGTGAAGATTGAAAACGAGCACATAAACACAAACTGTACATGATATTCGGTCTACTTGCCGTTAGATAAAGTAAACTACCAATCATTCCATGATAAATTTTTTCATTAAAATCGTTGCCCTCCTCATCACTAGATAATTTTAAATTAGTTGTCATTGGAGTTTCAACGAGTTTGATATTTTCAAAATTAAATTTCTTCAACATGTCTTTGCAATATTTTGATTGGCTTATAAAAGTTCCATTTTCAACTTGTTTGATTTGCAATCTTAAGAAGAATTTTAATTCTCCATCATGCTCATTTCAAATTCACTTTGTCATTTTTGTAGAAAATTATTTGCAAAGTTTTTCATTTGTGGAACCAAAAATGATATCATCAACATACACTTGCCCAACCACAATATCATTATGAGCATGTTTTACAAACAATGTATTATCAATTTTACCTATAACATAACCACTTGCAATTAAAAAAGATTTTAATCTATCATACCATGCACGTGAAGCTTGTTTTAAACCACAAAGTGCCTTTTTTAATTTATAAACGTGTGACGGATTTTCAAAATTCTCAAAACCGGGAGGTTGAGAAACATATACTTCCTCATTTATAAAACCATTTAAAAAATCACTTTTAACGTCCATTTGATATAATTTAAAATCATTAGCATTCGCAAAAGCTAGAAGCATTCGAATAGACTCCAACCTTGCAACCGGTGCAAAGGCTTCATCATAATCTATACCTTCTTGTTGATTGTAGCCCTTTGCAACTATATGTGCCTTGTTTCGTGTGACTCCACCATTTTCGTCTACCTTATTACGAAAGACCCATTTTATGCCAATTATGGTTTGACTACTAGGGCAAGGAACTAAGTCCCACACATCATTCCTAGTAAATTGGTTCAACTCTTCTTGCATGACAACGATCCAATCCTTATCACATAAAGCTTCTTTTATGGTTTTAGGTTCTATGCTAGAGACAAAAGCATGAAAAGCACAATGGGTATGAATTTTTGATCTAGTCGTTCTTTGAGGTCACCTATGATTTTACCTAAGGGATGGCCTCTAGCGGTTCTAAGGTTAGGATCATCTACACCTTGTGGAACATAACACGGAGGGGCATCACTATATTCTACATCATTAGTGGAAGGTTGAGAACCTAAATCCAAGGTTCTAAGATGTTGATTTAAGGCTTCTCCCTCACAACCATTATCATCTACTAAGAGAGCACTAGGTTTGGGAGGACTCTCATCAAAGCTTACACTAAGGGATTCTTCTACAACCATGGTCTCTTTATTAAGGACTCTATAGGCTTTGTTATTCCAAGAGTAACCAAGGAACATTCCCTTATAGGCTTTCGGGTCAAATTTGGTTAAATATGATTTGGTATTAAGAATAAAGCACTTACATCCAAATACTTTAAGGTGGGCTAGGGAAGGCTTTCTACCACGGAAGAGCTCATATGGGGTCTTTTTAGGATACCTCTAACTAGGAGACGGTTAAGCACATAGGTCGCGGTAGCAACGACATCACACCAAAACTTTTGGGGAACTTGATGTTCATTGAGCAAGGTTCTACTCATTTCTTGTAACGTTCTATTTTTCCTCTCAACAACCCCATTAGATTGAGGAGTTCGAGGAGCTGAAAAATTATGTGTTATACCATATTTGTCACAAAAAGCACCAAATTATATTTCATTATCGAATTCACGTCCATGGTCTGTACGTATAGAAATAATAGTACAACCTTGTTGGTTTTGATTTCGTTTTCCCAAAATTTTAAATTTCTCAAAAGCCTCATTTTTATGTTTTAAAAATAGGGTCCATGTATAGCGAGAAAAATCATATACAATTGCTAAAGTATAGTAATTTCCTCCAAAACTTTGGGTTGCCATGAGACCAAAAAGATCCATGTGTAGTAATTCTAAAACCCCTTTTAGTTGAAATCACATTTTTAGATTTATGTGAAACGTGAGTTTGTTTGCCGACACAACATGCATCACAAAAATGTTTATCAAATTTTAATTTTGGAAGGTCACTCACAAGCTCCTTATTTTTCAATTTTTGAATTAATCTAAGATTTGCATGACCTAAACGTCTATGCCACAACGTAGAATTGTCATACACGGAAGATAAACAAACATTTTCTTTTGTAAGAGTTTTACAAATATAAAGTTTTTTCTTTTTAAAACCGGTGAGGAGAACTTTACCATCTTTTAAAATTTTGCAAGAATCCTTTTTAAAAACAACAATTATATCATTTTCGTAAAAGTTGGCTAATACTTAGCAAATTAATGTTCAAATTGTCAACATGCTCAACATTAAGAAATTTAACATTGTTGCAAGAAATTATACCTCTCCCAACTACCTTTCCTTTGGAATTACCTCCAAAAATAACTTGTCCACCATGACATGACTCATATGATGAGAAGAGATTACGGTTTCCGGTCATGTGACGTGTGCGACCACTATCAAGAATCCAATCCATGTCAAGGCTTATCTACAAACAATAAAATATAACTTTTATGATCCCCATTTTTCGTGGGTCATTTGAAAGTTAGTGCTAACAACGACTAAAATTAAAACTACAAAAATTAATATTAAGCATGTTGCCGTAAAATATGCATTAAGTACGTCAACATACAAAGTTATACAACAACCTAAACCACAAACGCATCCCACCGGGATTGTCATCACTAAACGACCCTTTGGGAATCCATTTTTTTACGATTTTAATTTTTCGATCATACTCGTCATAAGCATAAAAAGGAGCATGCCCATTTATTTTATGTTTCGGTCTATAAAATTTATCACCATACATACAAGCATACCTTTTTCTTGGCATATAATTCATAACAACCTTTTTGGGCACATATGGGGGTTTTATCACTTGAAGTTTGGGGTTTCACGTATTCATTTCCACTTGTATCATGATGTGTTTAATATTAGGTTTTACTACTTTTTTAGTTTCAACAATTTTAGGTAGTTCAACAACATTTTTATTATGCACACTAGAAAATACATCATAACATGAATAAAAAACCCACTCCTTTTTTACAATTTATATGATTGGCATTTTAAGCACTTTCTCATTACTATATTGAAAATCATGAGCTAACAAATCATCTTTTTCATGTAAATCACACTTAGTTTTTAAGCATGCAATTTCATCTTTAAGAATATCACATTTTGCACATAAATAATTTTCTACCACTCTTTTTTCAAAGCATGCAATCTTTTTATTTAAAACAATACAAGAAGCACATACATCTTTTTCACAAAGCTTCTTTTCCAAAATGGTGACTTTATCATTTAACTCCACTTTGGTTTTAAAATCACATGCAATTTTTTGTTTACAATTATGAACTTCTTTTTTACATAATATTAAAGTCTCATTAAGTTTGTCACACTCATCTTTATAATTTTTTTGCAAGAACGACCATTTTATGGAAATAATCATTTAATATGTGAAGATCATCATCATCACTATTATCATTACTAGAATAGTTGGAATCATAAGAGTCTACCTCATTATCGCTTCCAGCCATGAGACAAATGGCTTCATCATCTTCTTCATCTTCACTTGCACTCCAAGCACCTCCAATGAATGTTTCCTCCTTTTTTTGAACTTGTTCTTTTTAGGACACTCATTTGCATATCTCCACATGAGTAGCAATATCCTTTCTTTTGCTTGATTTCTTCTTCATCATTTGAGTCATCATTTTTCTTTATTTTGTCTTCCCTTTTATGGAACTTTCGGCTTCGGTTTTCACCACCACGTCGATAATCTCCTTTTCTTTGAAACCTATCATTTTTTGAAAACTTTTTGTTAGATAAAAACTTGGAAAGGTTCTTACCAAGATGGCTATGTCGTCAAGATTTTTGGGTTTGTCCTTTAAGGAACTTGCTTTATCCCTCTTTTTTCTTCTCTTTCTCATCATTTGAAATTGAAGCTTTAAGAGTTAAAGACTTCTTTTTATCTTGCTCTCGATCTTTGTTCATTTTTAGTGCGATTTCATGCACTTTGAGTTTGCCGATGAGATCATCAAGCTTCATGGTTGAAAGATCTTGGGAGTCCTCCAAGGATGTGATTTTTGGCATCCACTCAGGTGGAAGTGCTCTTAAGAATTTTCCAAATGTAGTCCTCATTTTCATAAGTTTGTCCTAGTCCTTTCAAGCTCATCATAATAAAGTTAAAACGTTTAAACATTGAGTTGATTGACTCATCTTTTGACATTTCAAACATTTCATAATCATGTACAAGAATATTTATTTTTGAACTATTTACTTGAGAGTTTCCTCTATGTGTATTGTTCAAATTTTGCCAAATATCATAAGCGGTTTCACAAGAGTAAACTCACTCATTTTCATCTTTAGTTAGTGTGTAAAATAAAATATTTTTGGCCTCAAAATTAAACAATTCCAAGAATCATCCGCGTTGGACCATTCTGCTATGAGCTTTTCAACAACTTTTTCATCTTGAGTTTTAGTGGGCTTAAAATTCCCATTAGTAATAATACCCCAAATTTTTCGACTTTTGCCACGGACGTAGCACTCAAATAAATTAGCCCAAAGACCAAAATTTATGGTGTCGATTTGGGGAGGTTATGAGTAAACATTTCCCTTAAAAGTTGTCATTTTTCAAAAAATCGAGTACAAGTTTTGAAAACACAAACGTTTTATAAAAAAAAATACTTGCAACCCGCTCTGATACAACTTGTTAGGACAACCTTGGGGGAGGGGGAGTTGTTTTAGTCTATAAATCGTTCTTAAAATATTTTTTAAGAAATATATAGCAATACACAAGATTAATTCTTTTTGTTAAGGTTTAACACAACAAACAATCAAACAAACAAACAAAGTATAAGAGATAGGGAAGAGAGATACAAACAAATTTACAGAGGTTCACCCAAAATCGGGTTAATCTTCTTTGTTGAGTGAACTGAACGAAACGATCCACTATATTGTTCTTTTAAGGTAGAAACACACCGTATGAACACTTGATTACACAAGATTTGAATACTTGAAAAATGAACTCAAGTTCTAGCTATTATTCCACACCACAATATGGATGCTCGTTTGATCTATCTCACACACTTACTAGAGTGTGAAGAATACTTATGTTTTATGTTTGGTATCACAAATTTTCGTTGATCTTGAGAGCAAGAAAAAGATAAAGTATGAAAGACTTGAGAGTGTTTGAGTAAGTCGAGAGTTCTTGAAAGTTTTTTTTTCTATCCATATACTTGAAGACATAAGGTCTATTATATAAGTATCTAAAAAAAGTTTTTAAAAAGATGTTGGAATGAATCCGTTGGATTCTTTTCAAAAGATTTTTTTTATTTACAAACCAAATAAATTTGAATTGATTTGTTGTGTCAAGTCAAGATATATTGATTTGAATAGGTACTCAAAGTTTAGATATGCAATTAAGAGTGCAAGACTTAAACTCCAAGTATTTAAGTCTTGCAAATAAGTTTGAATTGATTTGTTGTGTCAAGTCAAGAGATTTTATAAAAATATAATTTTGTGAAAAGCATTTTATAAAATAAAAAAAAACTCCCAATTTTTATAAAAATAATCGGTAAACTGGTCGGAGTTGGAATCCCAAGCATGAAACAATCGTATTCCCACACGACGCTTGAATATTCCCGTTCCGTTATGTCTTCTCGGATTTGATCATAAATTTGAGGTTGATATGATTCCCGAGACGACAACGTGTATTTCCGTAAATTATATATATGCACATCAAGTACAATGTTAGATAAACAATATAATACGGTTTGTTTGTAATCATCAAAATAATTATAGAGATGTAGCACACTTGCACCAACAACCTCCTTAATCACATTCATTGTATCAATCTAACGGTTGATAGAGTGTTTTTTGATTTTTCATTTATTTAAGGTTTTCCCTGAACCTCCATCTAATAGAGTCACGACAAAACAGATGGCTTTCACCGATGGCTAGATCCATCGGTAATCCGTTGGTGAAAAGGAAATGCGTCGGTGAAAGTCTGTCGTTAAAATCTCGTGGGCGATAGAATTTCCGAAGGATCGTCGACGGAAATTATCAACGGATCTCCAACGGCCTCTATTTTCCAACGGATCTCCGGCGGCCGTTTTATCACCGACGGATTACCGACGACCTCCAGTCACCGACGGATGTGATGTTCTTCGCAAAATGTCTACATCCATCGGAAAGTGGTCGGTGATCCGTCGGTAATTATCGACGGTAATTTTTGGTCGATGATAAGACATTTTCTAGTAGTGAGCATTACTATATACACACATACTTACATCAAAATCGACCAAATCATACATTGAAAATGTAAATAAAATGTCTTGATGTTGATGTATGTGAAAATAATATCAATAAGTAATGGACTATTTACCCAAACACTTACCCTGTAAGCGCTTACTTGTAAGATTCAACACTCTAACTTACTTTAATGTAGTTATCAAAACAATATCATATGCAACAATTTACTCGGTAAGCACTTACCGGATAAGAGTTGTCACCCTCACTTCCCGGGTAAGACTCTCCATACTTATCATCGCTCTTACCAGGTAAAATTCTCGGCCTTTGTCATGTTCACTCGATAAGGTAAATGACCCTTAACAGTAACATTTAGTAACAAACAATATATTTAGCAAATAAGAAATATGCTTTAGGAGTTGTTTGTTTTTTTTAGAAAATCTCTTAATCTCTCTTAAGTCTAAATCGTTCAGACATTTTTACACACCACCTCTTATTAATCATAACTAAATTAAGACTTCAGACTTTAGACCTCTTAAAAAACAAACGACACCTTAGTTTACACTGTATAACAATATCATTACTATTAATTTTATTAAAAAATTATACCCAGACAATATATGAATAAGGGGGTGTTGGGGGGGCTTAATGAGCTTAATGACAAAACCGACTTATTCGCGCAGACGTTTGGAGTGTTTACTTGGGGCTTAATGACAAAACTGGCTTATTCGCGCAGACATTTCCGGCTTATTCACTAAGTAGGGGAAATATGTGTTATCCCCATTAAGACACATCTTTGACATTTCTACCCTTTAAAAATAAATACATGCCTACCCTCCTACTCAATAATCACGCAATAAAAACCTACCTGCTCGATTTCACCTTCACTGTTTGTTCGATCTCAATCTCGATTTCACCTTCACTGCTCGTTCGGTTTAACTGCTTCGAGTTCATTGTTGGTTTGATTACACTATTTCAATTCACTGTTGGTTCGATTTCAACCCTAGACAATAATTTCCTTTGGTCGATTTCTCCAAAAGGTAATGATTTTACTGATTGTTCGATATGTTTCTTCTCCATACTCGATTGTTGTTTCATACTTGTTTCTTCAGTCGATTGTTGTTCCATACTTATTTCTTAAGTCGATTGTTGTTCCATACTTGTTTTCTTCAGTCGATTGTTGTTCCTTACTTATTTTTTCAGTCGATTTTTGTTCCATACTTGTTTCTTCTCCATAGCTGCTCGACATTTCTGCAATGTAGATTTTTGTAACCATGATTTCTACAATGTCGATTTCATACTTGCTACTTTTTGTTTGAACTTGACTACATTGTGTTTGAACTTGGAAGTTCAAGTACTTAATGAATTTTTGTTTGATTTTTGGATTATATCAATGAATTTATGAATATATGGCTTAAAAAATAAACAACAATTTATAAAACTGCATAAAATTTATATTCAGAGGTAAATTGGTCATTTCTGTTATTTAGACTGTTAATTCAGATAAAAAAGTAAACAACAACATCAATTTATTTATCTAGACAAACAAATTTATCCAGACAGACACATTTATCCATGCAGGACTTAATGGAAAATTTGGTAAACAACCCCTAAGCAAACTCTCTGAATGAGTGAATTCAATCTTATTAAAATATTAATATGTTATGGTACATGTAAATAGAAAATCAGTTGACAAAAAGAGGGGAAAAAATGGAAGTAAGACATCGTCATTCATTATTCATCATAAATGGTGATACGGGGATGAACGTGGCAAATTCAAAGCTCAACCACCATGACGTTTGGAAGCCAGGTAATCTTCCATAGCTTTGATCTGTTCTTTTGACGGTGGTGTCTCGTTGTTCTTAATCGATCTATGAATATCATAACTTGTTGATCCAATCACCAGCATCCTACGTATACACACTTAAGATTCTAATTATCCATCCATGAATTGAATCCATCGATGAATTGAATCCGTCGATGTCATCATAGGTATACAGAATTAGATGCGATCGATGAATTGAATCAGTCGATTTCATCCGGAATTTGATTATTTGGGAATTTACAGACGCAAAATTAGGGATCGATTGTACGTACCCGGCAGCAAAAAGTATGATCTGTCTGGGATGTATCTGCTTCCCGAAAACCTTCATCTAATTTGACATTTTTTTGTTTTTCTTCCCTCGTTGTTTTCTGTGTTTACATGAAATTAATAAGTTGCTATTGTATGTATTCAATCAAAAGAAAATATCCAATCAACTGTCACAAGAAGAAGAAATACAATCGAATATGAAGGAATTGAAATTATATGAAATATGAAAGAATAAGAATGAATGATTGACCAAATTATATTTATGTATTTGGTTTTAGTTTTAGCATGGTGTTTCAATTCCACGTATGTTGGAATTTATATTCTTTGGTAGTTTGATTCAGTCTGAATTGGAATATTTCAAATGAATTGGAATGGAATTTGATCAGGATTGACCATGTGTTTGGTTGGCAGGAATAGGAATGAGAATCTGTCTATTTGAATATTTCTGTTTGGTTTGTTGAATATAATAGTGGTGGTAGGGTGAAGGCGGTAGTGGTGTCGATGGTGGTGGTGACGGTGGCAGCAACAACGACGGTGGTGGCGACGGGGATGGTACCGCGCATCGCTTTGAGAGTGATGATGATATTATTGAGGAACGTCTTTATCAGAATATTTTTGCTTCTCATGGTGGCGGTGAAGGCGACAGTGGTAACAGACGGTGTTGGCAGTGGCTATGGTGATGATGGTGACGGCGGTGACAACCATCATGGTATAGGATGGAATATAATGGAGTAAATACAAGAGTATAAGAGTTTTTCTTAAAAGTTGGAACTAGGAGTGTTCGCGATCCGGTTCGGGCAGTTTCCCAAACCACAAATCAAACCATAAATAGTGGTTTAGGAAATTTTCAAACCAAACGGTTTGGTAGCAAGTGACCAAGCCGGTCAAATCGGACTACAAAAGGACGGTCTGGTTTGACCGGTTTAGACTGTTTGGGCCTCTTATGAGCTTTAAACTAAAAACACATAAACTCTATATCCAAATTAAATTTCTACCAATATAACATTATTAAAAAATAGTATATCGAATTATAAAAGAATGTTTATATATAAATTTAAAAAAAACATTGAGCAAGTTGAAAAAATTTAAAGTCCAACAACAAGGTTGAATTTTGGACAAATATTGAGAAAGTCGAAGGAGAATTTGGATTTAGATTTGAATTTTTAACGGATCTTAGAACTTTGTCAATTTAGATAACACAATCAATTGAGAAAATGAAAACTAAAGACATAATTCTTTGACGAACTTTTTTTAATTGAACCATACAAGTTGAGCCTACAACATTAAACTAAATATGGTTAAAACATACCTATTTTTGGCGACCGGTTCGGTCCAGACTGCTCAAAAAAGGGTCAAACCGCAGACCAGACCGAACCGAGCGGATTGGCTATTTTTCAGACCGAATCGGACCACTAAACCGCCAAAAACAATCTGATTTAACATGGTTCGACCGGTTTGAGTGGTCCAACGGTTTTTTTGAACACCCCTAGTTGGAATGAAGGAATTGAAATTTCTTGCTAGAACCCAACGAACTTACATTCCACCATCTGTGGAATTTTGATTCCTTACCAAAACTAAAAAAATGAACCAAACACATTAATGGAATCGACCATTCTAATTCCTTCAAATTCAGCCGGATTCCAACGAACCAAATGCCACTTTTAGGTTTTAGTAAGAAATTCCCAATTATATATATAGGGAGAGGTTCATTTGAGAAATGGTAAATATATGAGAAATAGAGAAGTAATCTTAGTCATTCATCTGGTCAACATTTGCGGCTTTGACCGCGAAGCACCGGATAATTCCTTGTGTGGTCTATAGAAGGTAGAGGAGTAATTTCGTAAAATACACAGGATGAGTTCATATATGAATCTGTATGAATCACAAAGATTCATATATGAATCTGTTAATTAATTAGTTCAACTGATTCATATATGAATCTTTGTGATTCATGTTGATTCATATATGAATCTTTGTGATTCACAAAGGTTCGTAAATGAATCTTTGTGAATCATACAGATTCATATATGAATCACAAAGGTTCATATATGAATCTGTTAGTTAGCTCAACTGATTCATATATGAATCACAAAGGTTCATATATGAATCAGTTAAAAAAGTTCAGTTGTGAATTGCAATTCACAAAGGTTCGTATATGAATCTTTGTGAATCATACAGATTCATATATGAATCACAAAGGTTCATATATGAATCAGTTAAAAAAGTTCAGTTGTGAATTGCACTGGTTCATATATGAACATATAGTTCATATATGAACACAGCCCGTGTGTTTTGTAAAATTTAAGAAATTGTTCTTCTATTTTTGGGATAGCCGCAACTTTTGACCAGTCAAAGCCGCAACTTTTGACCGGTCAAAGCCGCAATATTTGACTAGTCAAATCCGATCTTGACCATATGAATGGCTAGGATTACTTCTCTATTTCTTATATATTTACCATTTCTCAAATGAACCAAACACTATATATATATATATATATATATATATATAGGGGGGCCTTTCATGGGAGACCCTAGTATTTCGTGCTAACTGTGAGATCCAATCTCATCTATCCATTTAATTAATCAATGGTCTAAAATACCTAATATAAAATAATATTTAAAAAATGATTTTATGCCACTAAATAAGGAAAAAAGGGTAAATTTGTCAAATAACATTACAATTTGTCTTTATCTGATTTAGGCGGCAAACGATAATTTAGGAAGGGATAATTTGTCATTATTTTGTGTATCACGAAATTGTTTTGATTACATTGTGTATCACGTCTACCTATTTGGGTACTTTGATTACGTATTGTATCACGTCTACCTATTTGGGTACTTTGATATGGAGGACAATAAAGAAGGAGGTAAGTTTGTGTGTTACATATTGTATCACGTCTACCTATTTGGGTATCATGAAATTGTTTTGATTACATTATGAATACAAATTCAAAAAACATCATCCAATGGAATTGTTTTAGTTGTAACATATCACCATGTATAACCCGGTGTACCACAGACTATCACAAATCATATTTGCAAACACAACTGCAGTATCCCATAAGTTTCACAATGTATCACAATGTGTGACTCTGTGATACATCTATTTTCTACACATATCATATCACCTGTAGTTTCATCGTTCATCTTGTTGGAATACGGGAGATAGCACCCATCGTTTTCACCTTGTTGTATTCCAATTCATTGGGACTAACGGACGAAGATCGATCGGAATCTATAGCATTTTCATTATCCATTGAATGAAATATAACGAGATTAATAAAGAATAACTAGAATTGCAGGCTAATGTAAAAAAAAACAATGGCAACCATGGAAGGGATGAAACGATATGAATAAATAAGAAATAGAATTGAAATCTACTGTTAAAAAAACTCAACGTCAACGATGGAAGGGATGAAACGAGATGAATCAATAAGAAATCGAATTGCAGAATACTGTTAACAAAACCCAATGACAACGATGGAAGGGATAATGCAGTCGATAATATGTTTAAATTTCCAGACGACCAAATCAAATAATCAAAATAAGAATATCTAATCATTAGTTGGTTGAGATAAATAAGGATAGAAAATATTTGATTTATCCTTGATTGAAATTTGTCTGTTACAATTTTGATTTTAATATTAAGTAATTTAGTAAATGACTACAATATCCTTCATTATTTATAAAAAAAAATAGATGGATGGCTGAGATTGGATCTCACAGTTACCACAATCTAATAGGGTCTCATTTGATTAGGCTCATATATATATATATATATATATATATATATATATATATATATATATATATATATATATATATATATATTAAAGGAGAAACCACCAACAATGAGGTGGCATCTCCTAAGAATCACAAAACTATTTATCTTTTTTCTAAGATTTTTGAATTTTTTTAAAATAATATTTGAAAGGTAATTAAAACCTCCTAACCTTTGATCTTCATATCAAAGGTAAAACCTCAAATTCTTTTCATCTTTATTCTTGAAGGTGAAACCTCAAAACCCTTCCATGTTACATCATGATTTGTTCATCATTATATGTCTTCTTTTTTCTCTCCATCGCTTGATGTATTATTAATTTCAAAAATCATTATTCTTCAACAAGATCGTTTTTCAGGTAAATTATTTTCCTCCCTCTCCATCAATCACTTGATTTTTTTTCTTTCATTTCATAAACTGTTATTCTTCAACAAAATCGTTTTCTAGGTTTATTTTGGGAATACCAGGTATTATTCTTTATTGGTTTCTGTTGATTTTAGAGTTTATTTTTACTTTTTGTCTTCTATATTTTTTCTTATCTTTTTTTTTTCTAATGGAACCGGGTGTTTGTTCTTGGCAGTGGTTTAAGATGATAACAACGGTTCAATAATCGATCGAATCTTCCAAGTACGTATTACAATCTATGATATAACCTTAACAAACTTCAATATGTTCTTTTTCAATGGTTATTTCTATTTTTTCAGGTTTATTTCGAGAATACTAATCTGGGTATACAGAGACTTTTGTTGGGATTTTAGAGTTCTTTTTATTCAATCTTCTATATTTTTTCTAAGTTTTAAGTTTTACTAATAATTTTAACTTTTATTAAAAATAATACTTTTTATTTGCACAACACTTTTTTTTTGGAAGGCATAGCGGCATCGAACCAACGAACGACTACCACAAACACACGCACGCACACCTCCCCGGCGGTATCGGGCATCCACGGGCAGCCCACTAATCCGCCGCTGTCCCGGTCTAGCTTACGCTGAACCTAGAGCCCAACCACAGTCTAAGACTGGGCTGGGGGCAGTCCCCCAAGGACTGGGTACTCCTCATGCCCTCAAATTGACTCCCCTTGGATTCGAACCCGGGTAGATTGGGATACCATCCACAACCCCCCCAGGATGTTACCGCCCTTGGGGAAACCAACTGAGCTAGACATGATTTGTATTTTGCACAACACTTGAATATAATAATATGGGTTCATCACTAAATTTCTTCTTCTTCTTCTCCATCACTTGATGCATTATTCATTTCACAAACCATTATTTTTCAACAAAACCGTTTTTCAGGTAAACTCTTTTTCTCTCTCTCTATTGATTATTTTATTTCATAAACTGTCGTTCTTCAACAAAATAGTTTTTCGGGTTTACTTTGAGAACACTAATTCGGGTATTATTCCTTATTGACTTTCGTTAGGATTTTAGAGTTTATTTTTCCGTTTGTCTTCTATATTTGTCTTATTTATTTTTTCTCAAAGGCTTTGTTATTGACCGTGGTTTTAGAGTTTTGATAGCAACAATTGTTCGATAATTGAATCTTTCAAGTACATATTAAAATATGTGATATAACCTTAAGAAATTTCAGTGTGTTCTTTTTCAATCATCATTTTTATTTTTTCAGGTTTATTTCGAAAAGACTAATATGGGTATACATTTTTTTGACTTTTGTTGGATATTAGAGTTCTTTTGTTTTTGTCTTCTATATTTTTCCTAAGTATTAAATTTTACTAATCATTTTAACTCTTATTAAAGTCAATGTTTTTTATTTACATGACACTTGAATATAATAATATGTATATTTTTATTTACATAACAATTGATACAATAAGAAATTGATTATAATTGAGATAAATTAATAAGAAATGTAAATAAACACAACTATATATAATGACAGGTCAATGAAATATATAAATATAAAATGAGTATTATGTACATATTGATCTTTAATTATGTCATTTATTTATATAACATAAATACAAAATGACTAATAAGTGTTATGTACATATTAATTAATGTTAACGGTCATCTTTTATGTAACTTAAATATGTGAACTAAATTTAATAAATTGACTTATCAATATTCATGTCAATTCAATACATTTTAAGTTACACGATAAAAACCTTATTGCAATCTATATACATAAATGAAATATTTATAATAATTTATTATAATATAATATTTATAATAATTTATTATAATATAATTTATCATTAATTATTTATTTACATAATGCTTTTATTTTTATATATAAGTGAATAACCCTTAATATTAATTAGTATTTACATAAGAATAATTTTTTTTTTACTTTTGTTGGTATTTTAGAGTTATTTTTTTATTTTTGTTTTCTACAATTTTTCTAAGTTCTAAAGTTTACTAAGCATTTTAATTCTTATTAAAATCAATGTATTTTATTTATATAATACTTGAAAACAATAATATGTATATTTTTATTTACACAACTATAGAATAAAGTAAAAACTTATTATAATTGATATAAATAAAGTTAAATTGAAGATGACAATTAATTACATTAATTTATAATAATTTAATATAATAACTTATTATTCACATAATAATCCTAAATTATATATAAGTGAATGACCATTGACATTAATCAATATATATATATATATATATATATATATATATATATTAAAGGAGAAACCAATGACCATGACGTGACATCTACTAACATCATACTCGATTGCTATCTTTTTTGTCAATTTTTGCTTTTCTTCTTTAATTTTTACATTCATCTCCAAACTATTATCTCCTATATTAACTCAAGTTACATAACTCGATACTTTTCGCTTCTTTAGACTATTGACCTCCTCTCATATTAAAACTACGCAACTCCGATCATTCCTCTATTAAGTCTCAACATTATAATGAGGCATTTGTTGTCAATTTTTTTATGGATAAAATTTGACGGTGAAATAGTCTTGAAAGTTTATATTGGTTGTGTATGTTCTATTTGGTTGATAATTTATGTTCTATTTGGTTGTGTATGTTCTATTGCATTCTTACTTGATATAGGACATAAACATATTTGTAAGTAATCCTACTTTTAAAAATTGAATCCTTCCCTTTGTTGGTGAATGAAAGTGAATTTTTTTTCTTCTTATTTATGCCATTATCCATCTTTATTTTTGTTGATGAATGAATAATCATGCAATGTGTTGTTTGTTCAGGTTCACAAGTATCGAGTTAGATGAATGAAAATTTCTTTCACTTAAGATCCTTGGAAGTTGGAACTATAAAGTTGGGGTAGTTTTCATCATATCTATCTATATCTATATCTATATCTATATATTTATTAAAGGAGAAACCACGTCATTGGACGTGTCCTCTTCTTAGGCCAGGAACTCCCATTTTCTTTAATCTCCTTCAATCCAATTTTCTCATATTTCTTTCATAACAGTCGGTTACCTTACCTTCTCATCTACCAGTGAAGAGTCTCCATGGGATCTTCCCTCTTCTCGAACCCCAACAATCAATAGGGAGAAGGCGGTTACGATTCAATGCTCACCTCTTCTTCTGATTACGATAGAAGGATTGCGGAAGTGGAGGCCTTCTTGAAGACTACAACCAAGATGATGCAAGTTCAGGTTAAAGTTGTGGATTAGTTTAAGGTCTATTCTTCTCTTTTATACCACAAAAAGCCCGATTTCAAAACCCTAATTCAAATCATTAGATACTTTATCTTAACAATTGTTTCCGTTTTTTTATTGGTTTTGATCTGTGAATTGGTACTTTTTTGTATCAAATCCGCCTCAAATATGTAGATGGTTTTATTTTTAGTTAATTTTTGGTTTCAAAAATGGTGAATTATCATTTATAGGTAGTATATAAAAAAAATTTATATGTACATATTAGTACCAAAAACTGTCAGAAGTCTGACTGATCTTTCATCCCTACCAAAATTCTTCTGTATCTATATATCTATATATATACACACACATGTATGTATGTATAATACCTTCAAAATTACACATACAGAACCTCCATAAGATTGGAGAAAACACATTGTATTCTTTGATGGTGGAATCGTTGGAACTTTCGAGCCTGGAATTCTTCCTTTCAGGAACAAAGTTTTGTTGCCTGGTGCAATCATTCGAATTCAATGCACTTCTCCAAGCAGGTGACGAGATTTTAGCTTAATTGATTGAGTTTTCATTTGATGATTCATATGAATTTGTGTTTTTATTGCTTTAATTTCATTGTGCGGGCATAATTTGTGGAAGTAGTGGTGTTATTTGTCTCTTTTATGGATAGTTATTTAGATTGGAATGGATAAGGATAGAAAGCTTGATTGGTTATGGCTTGATAAACACGCTACCAATTCAATAATTGGATGGTTGTATTGTATTTGTAATTTTTAATGGAATTGATTGTTGGAAGTTTGTTGTTTTGTAATTTGAATGGGATTAGAGGAGATTTGAATTGGATTAATGCTTAAAAGTATAAATAATTTTGTCATTTAAGTGAGCTAATTTTGTATGGGTAATAAAGTGAATAAAAGGATTAGGAATAATAATGTTCTCTTTGTTTACTTTATTTTATGTTGAGCTTTGTATGGATTAAGTTGTGTGTCCAGATAAATTTGTCTGTCTGAGGGACGGGGACCAATGGGTTTGAGGGAGGCAAAGAGAGAGGGTTGGATTACTTCAAGGGCATTTCTGGTATTAAATTGTATGAGGTAGCTTAATGGGGACAAGTGAGGGGTCCTGACTTACTCCATATAGTCATTTTAACTTAATGGCTTACCGATTAAGCCGTAAAGAAAAACTCATGTATGGCTGAGTGAATAAGTCGTCCAGATTATTAAGCTCATTAAACTGTAAGTAAACAACCCCTTTATAACTTAGTTGGGCTTTGATCATATCTCATGATCCATCTTTGCTTCTGAATGTGGAGTGCATAAAGTTTGAGGCAATAATAGAAGGATTAGGTGTTTCTGGGCTGTGTTTATATGTCTGTGGAATTTGTTTGAGCTTCTATGCTAAATGCTTGTGGTAGTGATCTCTTTTGAAAGCCGGAGTTACTCGCTTATATACATGTAACTCTAGATATTAGATTTCATCACAGATTGGATGTGATTGGTATTATGATTGATGCAGTGTGAAATTGGTGGAACAAGAACTGTGGCAGAGGGAGGATAAAGGGTTGATTGGCATTCTGCCAGTTCGAGATTTTGCAGAAACGATGACAGTGGGATATGTGGTGACTCAAGGTGATTTGATTTTGACTCTTTTTTCTTGAAGAATCAGTGAGCTAAAAGCTAACTTTTAGTCCTATGTCAAGAACCTATCCATTGGCATACAAAGTATATTTTGGCAGAAAATAACTATTATTTATGATAACATGTTGTTTAGTTGCATTCAGAAGATGCAGATGTAAACAAATTCTTCTATTGCATGATTTAATTTGGATTTTTCAGTTCTGCTTACAAGAATGGTAACTTTGGTTGGGTTGAAGAGTTAGGGGCCGTTTACCCAAATGCTTACCCGATAAGCGCTTACCGGTATTAGTCAACACTCTCGCTCATGTTAATGAATCTAAATCAACTTTTTAGTTCTTTGAGAACTTTCTTTCATGAATATTATTTTTGGTGTTAGTAGACTCATCACCCATTTTCATCTTTTGACATTAATGTAACACCCTAGAAACTGCGGAAATAAAATTTCGAAGAAACAATTCGGCAATAGACTAAACTTGCGGAATAAGGTGTAACAATTTCATTACACAATCAACCCAACGGGTATAGAGTAGCCAATATTGAGGTAGATAACTGAAGTATAAAACGACATCCTATTAATCTACAAAATATCTAGATTAGGGACGGGTGTCGCTATACTTCCAAAATGAATCTTCAAAAGAATCTCTCACGACCCCAAGGTCGCTCCCTCAGTCCCGACGAGCCCCACTGCTAAGATAACCTGCCAACATGACAACCAAGAGCAAGCGTTAGGCTAACGCCTAGTGAGAACAAGCCAAATAAAAGAGAGTACTAAACCCAATTGGTGCCACGCGGTAGTATAGCCATGAGCTAAGTCAAGAAATCCAATAAACCATTAGTGATTAAACATGGTATAAGTAATACCCAAAAATCACATAACGAGCTCAACCCCTCTAGATCTGTTGCTCAAAACATTCAAGTCAACCCCTCTGGATCTATCCTTGAGAGTTCCCAAAACAGGGGGAACTCAAGCACATAATGGGATTACACCTTACTGCACCATGAGACGCTGCCCGACCGTATAGGCCCACACCTTACTTATCATGGCAACCCGATGCCTATCCCGTGCTAAAACGTGAACCAAATGCCCAAAACAGGGGACATAGGAACACAGTGCCTATGGATCCATTGCGCTAAGACTCAAAGCCAAAGCATATCATTTCAGAGCATACTCATATTAAATCAGATATACAGGCAATTTATATGAACAACGGTTCAATTCTATAAATCTTGATTTTTGAAAATATGGGATTTTTAGAAGGTATTTCCCAACGAAAATCAGTCACTTTGAAACCAGGTTTTCCACATTTAAATAATACATTTATCACATAGCATTCGAAGTACAGACCGATTTAGCTTAAAAGGACTCACCTCAGATTTCTTCTTGCTTAAAGACTGCTCCTTACGAATGCTACCTATGACAACACCGATACATCGGTAAGCCAATTATAAAGACAACTCACTGACCTACAACTCTGGAATACGAATACCATACTGCCAAAACACTGATCCGGTCGAGTACCAAATCCGGTCGAACACAGTACCGGTCGAACGGCAACACCGGTCGAACAACGGTCCGATCGAACGACGGTCCGGTCGAACGACGGTCCGGTCGAACCCAACCTCGGTCGAACCCGACCTCGGTCGAACACGACCTCGGTCGAACACGACTTCGGTCGAAAGACCATCGTCTTGTTCCTCAAGAACATCAAGAACAGATCGAATACATAACCCAGATCCAAAATGAGTAAATACTCAGATCTCACAAGGGAACGGTTTAAAACCTTCACAACGAGATTCTACGCGGCTAAAAGCATTCAGATCAAAGCATTAAGCTAGATTCGTACCTTGATTTGGAGAAAACCCGAATACCTCTTCCTGCTCCTTCTTTCTCTCTGACTTCTCAAAAAAACCAAAATGATATTTTGTGATATTTTCAAAATATCTAAAATCTGATTTATATTTATATAACCCAAGTTACATTTTACCCCTTTGAACTTTGGGTAATAGTCAACTTTTCACCCAACCCCAAAATAGCGGGTGTTACAATCCTCCCCAACTTGGAGAAGATTTCGTCCTCGAAATCTCGGCTATGGGAAGAGGTGAGGGTATCTCCGCCTCAAGTCCTCTTCCGCTTCCCAAGTCACATTAGCACCTCGATGGTGCTTCCACTGAACTTTGACCATTGTGACATCCCGGTGACGAAGCTTCTTCGTCTTCCTTTCCAAAATCGCCTCAGGTTCTTCAACGCAACGATTCCCCTCATCCACTCTGATCTCGGAGAGTGGAATAACACTCTCCTCCTTTGCTAGACACTTCCGTAGATAGCACACGTGAAACGTGTTATGGATGCCCCTCATCTCCGGAGGAAGTTCCAGCTGATAAGCTTGAAGTCCTACCCGCTTAGTCACAGTGAACGGTCCAAGGAAACGGGGGCTCAACTTCCCACGCTTCCCAAATCTAATAATTCCCTTCCAAGGGGACACCTTCAACATAACCCGGTCTCCTACTTGGAATTCAATTGGCCGTCTTTTCTTATCGGCGTAACTTTTCTGTCGATCTTGGGCCGCCTTCAAATGTTCGCGGATGCCCTTGACCTTGTCCGCCGTTTCTTGTACAACTTCTGGTCCAGCGAACTACTTTTCCCCCGCCTCGAGCCAACATACGGGGGTTAGACACTTGCGACCGTATAACGCTTCAAACGGTGCCATCCCTATACTTGAGTGGTAGCTATTATTGTACGCGAACTCTACCAAAGGCAAGTGCGTATCCCAACTACCCCCAAAGTCGATTACGCACGATCTTAACATATCTTCTAGCGTCTGGATTGTCCTCTCGCTTTGTCCGTCGGTTTGAGGATGGTAGGCCGTGCTCAACTTCACACGTGTACCCAATTCCTTTTGTAAGCCATCCCAAAAATGCGACGTGAACCGACTATCCCGATCAGAGACTATAGATAGCGGCACGCCGTGCCGGGAAATTACTTCATTGATGTACAACTTTGCCAACTTATCCATTGGTAAGGTCTCCCGCATGGCCAAGAAGTGAGCGTTTTTGGTCAAGCGGTCAACTATAACCCAAATGGCGTCGTGACCTTTCAAGGTCTTTGGTAGCTTTGTCACGAAATCCATCGTGATGTGTTCCCATTTCCACTCCGGAATTTCCAAGGATTGCAAACTTCCGTAGGGTTTTTGGTGTTCAGCCTTCACTTGCAAGCAAGTGACACACTGTTCTACGTAACGCGCCACGTCGAGCTTCATGACTGGCCACCAATAAAGCAATTTCAAATCTCTATACATTTTCGTGCTTCCCGGGTGAATGGAGTATTTTGACTTGTGGGCATCTTCGAGAAGAAGTTCTCTATTACCCCTAATCTTGGGCACCCAGACTCGCCCATTGAAAAGCTTCACCCCTCGACTATCTTCAGTCAACAAGAGATGTTGTTTCGCCATAACTTCTCCTTTGAGGTTTTCCTCTAGCAAGGCTTCGACTTGCGATACTTTGATTCTGTCAATAAGCGTTGAAGTTATTTCAATCCGTGCAAAGGTAGCTCGAGAATTTCCTCCGCAGACTTTCCGACTCAAGGCGTCGGCAACTACGTTTGCCTTACCCGGATGGTAGAGCAACTCGCAGTCATAATCCTTCAACAACTCCAACCATCTTCGCTGCCTCATGTTTAGCTCTTTCTGATTAAAGATATGCTTCAGACTCTTGTGATCAGTATAAAGAGTGCACTTCGTACCGTAAAGGTAGTGCCGCCACAACTTCAGTGCAAACACCACAACTGCCAATTCCAAGTCATGAGTAGGGTAGTTGACTTCATGCACTTTAAGTTGCCTTGATGCGTAAGCGATCACCTTCCCTCTTTGCATCAGGACGCAACCCAAACCCATCTTCGACGCATCACTGTACACCACAAAATCTTCCGTCCCGTCTGGTAAGGATAGGATAGGAGCTTCACAAAGCTTCTTCTGTAAGGTGCGGAACACCTCTTCTTGCCTCTCGGTCCACACAAATTTCACGTTCTTCCGGGTCAAGATTGTCAATGACGAGGCTATCTTTGAGAAATCTTGAATGAATCTCCGGTAGTACCCTGCCAAACCTAGGAAACTTCGGATTTCAGACGGGTTCTTGGGAGGTTCCCAATTCGTCATTGCCTCTATCTTCGCGGGATCCACTTTTACTCCTTCTTTTGAAACTATATGCCCCAAAAATTGAACCTCTGGAAGCCAAAAGTCGCACTTTGAAAACTTTGCGTAGAGTCTTTCTCGCCTTAACACATCCAACACTTCACGGAGATGTTTCTCGTGCCTTTCTTCATCCTTGGAGTAAACTAGGATGTCGTCGATGAACACGATTACCGATTTGTCGAGGAACGGTCGGCACACTCGATTCATCAAGTCCATAAATATTGCCGGTGCGTTGGTTAGGCCGAATGGCATCACCAGAAACTCGTAGTGTCCATAGTGAGTTCTAAATGCCGTCTTTGGGATGTCGATCTTTGCTACCTTCACTTGATGATACCCCGATCGAAGATCGATCTTTGAAAAACAACCTGCTCCTTGAAGTTGATCGAACAGGTCGTCGATTCTTGGAAGTGGATACCTGTTCTTCACCGTCACTTTGTTCAGTTCCCTGTAGTCGATACACATTCTCAATGCACCGTCCTTTTTCTTGACAAATAGAACCGGAGCTCCCCAAGGTGACGAGCTCGGTCGGATGAAACCTTTCTCGAGAAGGTCTTGAAGTTGAACCACCATCTCTTGCATTTCGGTAGGAGCCAAACGATAAGGAGCTCGAGCAATCGGAGCCGCTCCAGGAATGAGGTCAATACGAAAGTCCACAACTCGATCGGGCGGCAACCCGGGCAAGTCTTCCGGAAACACATCGGGAAACTCGCGTACCACCCTAACCTCTTCCAACTTCCGTTGGTCGAGTTTGATATCTATGGCATAAGCCAAGAAAGATACACATCCTTTCACCAAACATTTCCTAGCTTTGATTATTGAAATAATCGCCACGTCGCCTTTCCTTCCTTCGCCGTAGATTATAGTCGCTCCTCCGTTTGCCACCGGTAAACGGATCATTTTCTTGGAACATACAATTTCGGCCTGGTTCTTAGATAACCAGTCCATACCTACCACCACGTCGAATCCGCCAATTTGCATTGGTAATAGGTTAATGGGAAATTTCTTCCCCTTAAGCTCTAAGATGCAATCCTTAAGGATATTATGAATTAGAACTTGACCTCCATTTGCTATTTCTACCACAACAACAATCTCTAGCATACTCTTAGACATAGCAAGCCTTTGACAGAACAAATCAGATATGAACGAGTAGCTAGCACCAGAATCAAATAACACACGCGTAGGTACGGAATTTAGAAGAAACGTACCCGACACCACATCGGTCGATGCTTTAGCTTCCTCTGACGACATCTGGAAAGCCCTTCCAGTCGACCGCAGCGGTTCCATCTTCTTCCCGCTAACTCCCCCAGTCTTGAGCTTCGGGCATTCCGCCCTTACGTGCCCCGGTTCCCTACACTCAAAACATACCTGTCCCTTGAGAGGGCAATCTCGGAACGTGTGACCCGTCTTCCCACATTTGTAGCACGTCCCGGGAACAAAGTTGCAAGGACCGAAATGCTTACTTCGGCACTTGGAGCACCACTTGGCATCGCGTCTAGGATCAGCTCCTCGCTGAGCGCTGTTGTTGGCATAAAAGGGTTTCTTTGAGGGCATTGAACTTCCCTCCCACTTCCTCTTCTCGACTTGGCGACCACCCTGATCCCTACCGAGACTGTAAGCATCCTCCATGAGTTGAGCTTCTTCCATTGCCTCCCGAAGGGTGGAGGTCTTCGTCACACGAACCATCGACATCATGTCCGATGGGAGACCCTTGATGTAAGCCTTGATCTTATCTTTCTCTGTCGGGACCAGATGTCCCACAAAGCCCAGCTTGTCCATGAAGAGACGGCTGTACTCCCTCACAGACATACCTCCCTTCTTCAAGTTCTGAAATTCATCCTTGATTCGGTCCAACGACCGCTCGTTACAGTATTCCTCTAGCAGCTTTTCCTTGAAGGTAGACCAAGACAATTGGTCCAGAACAGTCGGCTCCAGCGAAGTAGAGTACACATCCCACCATGTAAGAGATATTCCCCGCAACATTCGGGAACCAAAAATTACCCTCTGCTCCTCCCCACATTCGTTTGAGCGAAAAGCTTGCTCCATCTCTCGAACCCAGGCCATACAATCTAGCGGATTGTCTGAGCCTTTAAATTCTGGGGGTCGGCAACCCAGAAAAGCCTTGAACGTGCAAGTCCGCGCCGTTCGACTGACACCCAGGGTTGCAGTCACCACAGGGGAAATTACAGGTCCAGTACCCCCGGATCCTGCCACAATCACATTTTCGCCAACCGTTTCGTGCCTACGGTTGTTAGCGTCTCGGTCCTCAAGAAGTTTCAAGAATACTTCCTGCTGTTGAGCCATGGCCCTATTCATGGCCAACATCATACGATCCATCATTCTCGTCTCTGCCGTCACTTCTTCGATAATAGGCTCATCAGCCTCCAAATTCCGTCGAGGAATAAGCTCGGGTCCTCCACCCAGCACATTACTCACACGTACAGTTTCCCCCACTACGGTCGCCAGCGGATGGTCGGCCGTAGGTATGTCGGCCTCCTGGCCTTCCGGATGACTCCTGGTATTAACCATGGTTCTGCTGAACGCAATCATGCAAAAGAACGGGATAAGGATTACGGAAAACACAGAGAACGTACTTCTACACTTATCAATCGTTATAACAACAGTAATTTAAGTATGCTCACGTAAGACATTTTCATAATAACTTTAGCTAAGTGAAATTATGAACGTATAATACGCAAGAGTGCTTATTACCATCGTTACAACTTTCAACTTGTGCAATTTTCCGTTGACCCTAAGACCATCCTATCTTACAAGATCTACCCCATCTCACGAGTTGTAACTTAATAGTATCAGCTTAAGTCTAGGCATCTTACAGTCATACCTAGTTCACTTAAACCAAGGCTCTGATACCAACTTGTAACACCCTAGAAACTGCGGAAATAAAATTTCGAAGAAACAATTCGGCAATAGACTAAACTTGCGGAATAAGGTGTGACAATTTCATTACACAATCAACCCAACGGGTATAGAGTAGCCAATATTGAGGTAGATAACTGAAGTATAAAACGACATCCTATTAATCTACAAAATATCTAGATTAGGTACGGGTGTCGCTATACTTCCAAAATGAATCTTCAAAAGAATCTCTCACGACCCCAAGGTCGCTCCCTCAGTCCCGACGAGCCCCACTGCTAAGATAACCTGCCAACATGACAACCAAGAGCAAGCGTTAGGCTAACGCCTAGTGAGAACAAGCCAAATAAAAGAGAGTACTAAACCCAATTGGTGCCACGCGGTAGTATAGCCATGAGCTAAGTCAAGAAATCCAATAAACCATTAGTGATTAAACATGGTATAAGTAATACCCAAAAATCACATAACGAGCTCAACCCCTCTAGATCTGTTGCTCAAAACATTCAAGTCAACCCCTCTGGATCTATCCTTGAGAGTTCCCAAAACAGGGGGAACTCAAGCACATAATGGGATTACACCTTACTGCACCATGAGACGCTGCCCGACCGTATAGGCCCACACCTTACTTATCATGGCAACCCGATGCCTATCCCGTGCTAAAACGTGAACCAAATGCCCAAAACAGGGGACATAGGAACACAGTGCCTATGGATCCATTGCACTAAGACTCAAAGCCAAAGCATATCATTTCAGAGCATACTCATATTAAATCAGATATACAGGCAATTCATATGAACAACGGTTCAATTCTATAAATCTTGATTTTTGAAAATATGGGATTTTTAGAAGGTATTTCCCAACGAAAATCAGTCACTTTGAAACCAGGTTTTCCACATTTAAATAATACATTTATCACATAGCATTCGAAGTACAGACCGATTTAGCTTAAAAGGACTCACCTCAGATTTCTTCTTGCTTAAAGACTGCTCCTTACGAATGCTACCTATGACAACACCGATACATCGGTAAGCCAATTATAAAGACAACTCACTGACCTACAACTCTGGAATACGAATACCATACTGCCAAAACACTGATCCGGTCGAGTACCAAATCCGGTCGAACACAGTACCGGTCGAACGGCAACACCGGTCGAACGACGGTCCGATCGAACGACGGTCCGGTCGAACGACGGTCCGGTCGAACCCGACCTCGGTCGAACCCGACCTCGGTCGAACACGACCTCGGTCGAACACGACTTCGGTCGAAAGACCATCGTCTTGTTCCTCAAGAACATCAAGAACAGATCGAATACAGAACCCAGATCCAAAATGAGAAAATACTCAGATCTCACAAGGGAACGGTTTAAAACCTTCACAACGAGATTCTACGCGGCTAAAAGCATTCAGATCAAAGCATTAAGCTAGATTCGTACCTTGATTTGGAGAAAACCCGAAGACCTCTTCCTGCTCCTTCTTTCTCTCTGACTTCTCAAAAAAACCAAAATGATATTTTGTGATATTTCCAAAATATCTAAAATTTGATTTATATTTATATAACCCAAGTTACATTTTACCCCCTTGAACTTTGGGTAATAGTCAACTTTTCACCCAACCCCAAAATAGCGGGTGTTACAATTAATGTTGACAATTTCAAGCTTTCTTTTTCTTTTTCGCTTCCTTAAGAAAACTGATGTGTTGAATTATTGAAGGATTTGATTTTGTAGTTTTTGATTTCACAGTTCTCATTATAGGGTTCCAATGTTTTACTTTCTCTTTGGTGAAATTGATACCTGTTTGGTGCTCCTTTTCTTTTATCTTTAGATGGTACTATGGTAGTGTACCCTTTTCAATCTTTTGTCTTTATGATGTCATGCACCTTTCGTCTAAAGATGTTGGTAAACATTAACCAATCTGTATGTGTCCTTGAAATGAAAGTTTTACATGCTGATCAAAATTTGTGTTACAATTTGAAGTCCATGTGTTTCTTCCTCTGAGTGGAGTAGATGACTTAGATTTATAGTTCTTGGAAGTGCAACATACAAATTATATAATCAAAAGAAGAGAAGTAAATTCTGCTTGATTTGTTAATCAAGAGGAAGGGGCTACATTGGTGTAGAATCCCTGAATGCTCATGTACCTACCTGTTAAGCTCAAATCAAAAATTTTAAAGGATCTCATCGAGATATATATGAAGTATAGTAGATAGAAAAGTCTACGTGTATGTTTGAAGAAAGTGAGTTAGATATTTTGAAGTGTCAATTAACACACACAAACATATATATATATATATATATACACACACATACGAGGACAAGGACAGACCCATAATTTTTTTAATACGGCGACACCATATAATATAATATAGACAAAAACTAATTACAAAAAACACTGTTTTTATCGACGTGTCTTCATCTTTGTACCGACGTTCAATATTGTTCGATATGTTTATAGCCTAATTCCACCACTTTGATGGATTTTAAAAGTTTTTTACTTGCTTTTGAGGAACTTTTACGTTCTTTTTTTTTAATCGATTTCAAGAGATTTTTTCGGGTTTTTTTGGTTGATTCCAATAGTTTTTTTTTCGGTTTTTTTATTGATCTCAAAAGTTTTTTTTTTGTTTTTTGGTTGCACCTTTTTGAACTTATGAATATCATACGGTGGCACATCTAAACCGATAAGGTTGCACCTTTCATAAACGTAAAATTTTTAACCTTTTATCGGAGAGATAATACGGTGGCACGTGCCACGTTGGCCCTTCTTTGGGTCCGTCCATGCATGGAGAGAACTTAAAAAAAGAGTCGAATAATCATAAAAAATACCCTTTTTTAAGAAACTAATCAATAAAATAATTTACATCTAAAACAACTAATATTCATTGCTTAACATTATATTATGGTAATTCCCAATTAACGTAGTCGCTATTTGCACTTATTGGTCATTTATCGAACTCTTACTGTGTAAATGCTTATCGGGCATCACATATCATACTGGTGAGCATGACAAGAACCGAGAATCTTATCCAGTAAGTGGAAGGGAAACTCTTACTTAGTAAGCGCTTATCAGGTAGAAGACGCCTATCACAATCCATTTTTATGATCGAAAATGTTACTTTATAAGGTAAGGGTGGGTGATAACTGTTGCCGATAAGCGTTTACCTAATAAGCATTTGGTAAAGAGCTCCGTAATACATATTTCGTCACCGCGCAACGCGGGGTGGCACACACTAGTTGAAGAAGAAATGTTAAACCCTTAATAAAACATGAATATGAAATTGGTTCATGAAACTGTTTAATTTGATTAAATTATGTCATATATTGTCTTTCATTTACATAAATGTAATAAAACTTCTTTTTTCCAGGATTCTTTATTGATCGATAAACCAAACTTGCAAGAAAACAGTCTCAAATCGAAAAACCTCGAACAAATCAAATGAAAAATTAACAATTTAATTAGATTCGCCTACAGCCGTAGCGGTTTCAGTTCTGCAACTACTATTCCTCTTTCAAAAAGAAAAAAAAATCATGCAAGATCATAAATTATGCAAACAATGCAATCATTATCCATCGTTAATATTACTCATTTTATTTCACTTTATAGATTTATTGCTTAACTACATATAAATATATACATATATATAAATTCCAATAATTAAAATATATGAAATTTGACAAATGATATGAGTATGATTTGTAGATAATTATACCAACTAATATTATTTATATGGTTGATTTACGTAATATTGAACCCAAAGTACGCACGTTACCGCACAACGCGCGGTTTCCACACTAGTTTTCTTTATTTCAGCTTTTGAGAAAGACTATTTTGTTCTTATATTTACTGTAATTTATTTCATCCCACCACTAAGATCATCGGCATCACTACTACCACCACCAGCACCACCATCATCGTCACCACTATTGTCTCCACCACCACCCTACTATCGCGCCACCTACATAGTCGTGGCCAACACCACGATCATTGTCTTTGTTCCACCACAACCATTGTCATCATCCTCACCACCACCATCACCACCAATTAATATTATTATTAATTTTATCATTATATAGTATTCATAATTTAAGCAATAAAATATGAAAATGTCATAAGAGAGTATTTTAATCATTATTTTATTACAATTCTGAATTCATAATCCAACCAAACAAACAGAAAGATTCCAATTAATTTGACAGATTCCATTCTAATTTTGGTAAACTAAGCGAATGGTCAAACTTGATTATATTCCATTCAAATTTCAATTGCGCTCGTATTCATCACTATAGGAATTGGGTTCAACGTTCTACTTCAGATTCCAATTCTATCTGAATCTAAAGCCTCAATTCCAACAAGTAAAGGGGGGGGGGGGGGGGGGATTTCCTTATTTCGAAATGGTTTTAGATGACATATTCCATTATGTGAATCAAAAACCATCAAAAGGGTTGTTTGTTAAACGTTAAATGCATGTGTCGCTAAATAAATGACACTTATTGAGTCAAAAGGAGAGTGTTTCATAACAGGAAAAAAAAAGTTTGTCCATTACCGTTTTATTCACCTTTGACCGAAATCAATTCCTAATCCCTGACGCCCTTTCTGAACTATCCATGTATCACAGCCTAGGCACAACGACACAATTATCAAGGACGTGCTCTACCCACTGAGCCAATTATTCGTCTATCAAAAAAATTAACGAATTTGGCCAATTTTCATCCAAATTGAAACCAAAAGATTAGCACCGCGATAAAGCATTCATCCTTGCCAAAGAATGCAAACAGATGGCCCTTAAAATTAGAGGTGAATCTAGAATTTGACTCATTGATAAAATAAAATATATTTTAATTTTTTAACATTATGATAGATAACACCGGTAATTTGTTCGAAATTAGGAACTCGTATATGAGACGTGTTGACCGGTGTAAGAGGTCTGATTGAGTTAAGTAATACCAAAATGACGTTTATTAAGTGGCGACCTAAAAAAATCACCATTATACCCTTCTGTCTAAAAACATGATAAATGAAAATTGTTATTTTTTATTATATGCTCACTGAAAGTTTATTGTTATCAAACATATAATTTCAATCATTAAAAAACATTCTTTTTTTTTACCTAACACAAGAACATATTACAATTTTGTCATAAAATTTAGAGTAAATTACATTTTTCATCCCTATAATTTGCAATTATTGTTAATTTTGTCCCTGAACTATTTCCTACCATCAAGTATAAGACTAAAAACAGTAAATAATTGTAAACCCAAAGGGACCGAAACAACAATAAATTGTAAATCATAAGAACAAAAATAGTCTAATTCAACCATTTCTCCTTTTATGTGTTTGTTGTTGCTACTGTATGTATAAAGTGTTTGATTGGGAGTGTATCAACGACGACAATATGTTTACAAGAATGGGAATGGTATCGTGCTTGAAAGATTCATCACTTACGGGCTCCATATCAGTGTTTTCTCGGTTTCAGGGAGAGTAAACGAAAGACCAGGTAGATCAATTAGAATAAAAAAGCAATACATGCATATAGCAAGAAGTAAAGTATACCTAATCGACCTAAAACATAAAATCACCAAAAGACCCCATCTTGGATAAACTCGAGTCCTCACTACCTGACTTGCTCCTGCCCGCATGATTACTATGAAGGGATTGTATTACATGAAGAACAACCAGATTCAAAATAGACTCGTAGCGAATAAGAATATCACAATAGAGGAAACATCATGCGAGTAGTTAAACATTTTTGTGAGAAGGCGAGAACTGTGATATCATATATGATTACACGGCCTATAGGTGTGTTTAATCATATATGATTAATCGTCTATGTATTGCCAATTTAACATGTGCTTAATTATATATGATTATGTGTATCATATATGATATCACACTTTTCGCCTTCTCGCAAAATGTTTAGCTTCTCGTTTGAACCTGCCCCTATCACAATATCATAAAAAATGTTGTATATGCATATCGTAAATAGTCGGTTCATGTTCTTTTTTGAAGTATATAATATTTATATACGGGCAAAACTCACACACACTCCTCACCAAAAAGTGAGGCTGCAACCCTTGACCTCCAAAAGGGTTGGGATCTACTACCGGATGCCGCTGGGTCATTGACCCTTTGGCTAGTAGGTCTATGTTGTTGGTTGTACCTGATGGTTTGCATCAGCAATGCTGAGGGTGTTATGATCAATTGTGTGATTTTCTTCAAGTTCAAGAGCAGATTCTTTCGTGGTCGAACATGTAGCTGAAGGAATGTTGATGCCTGCAAAACCAACCATAACTGCAGCAGCTCCAATGTAATCCATGAAGCTTGGTGCATTTCCTATCACAGTATCGACAATAGCTGCCAACGGCACCTGAATTGTGAGTCCAGCCGTTGCCACTGTTGTAGTAGTGAGTAGAACGGCTTTTGCCCATAAGTAATCACTAAGCACATTATCCAGTAAACCTAAATCATGATGAAAAATGATTCGAAGATTTAGTTATCATGTAGCCGCTTCAGTGACCAAACCAAACAAACCCGATATATCACGCTTGAAAGCAGGGGTGGCAGGTTTGGTCATCATGCAGATATTTGCAGCACGACATGGATAGAAAGAAATAACAAAAAAGGTGCCCAAAAGCCAATGATAGCAAATGAGAACTAAACACGGTTATTTTGAAGCAGTTGGTTTAACCGTTGTAAATCATCAGATCTACATGTCAAATAGCATGAACTCAGGACCCATTTACTAACGCTGTGTTCTCGAGTTTTTTTTACGAAGGAAAGGAAGGGAAAGGGAAGGAAAGTAGGAGGGAAAGAAAAAATGTTGTGTTCTCGAGTTTTTTTAAGGAGGGAAAGAAAAGGAACGGGAAGGAAAATATTGTTGATTTTCCTCCCAAATGTGGGAGGAAACGGAAGGAAAGGAAAGAAATGAATTTAAAAAGAATTAAAAATGTTTATAAAATTAAGCATATACCCATTAATTACATTCCACTACGAAATAAATAAGGGTATATTGGTAAAACTAACATCTTTCCTTACTTTCCCTCCTACTCGAGAACATGAAAATTTATTTTCTTTCCTTCCCTTTCCTTTCTCTTCCTTCAATCTCAAGAACATAAATACAAATATTTCTTTCTTTTCATTCCTTTCCTTTTCTTTTCTTTCCTTCCAAAACTCGAGAACACATTGTAACACAAACCTGGTAAGCACCAACCGGATAAGAGTCTCAGTCATCACAAATGCATAGTAAGATTATTGCTAAACACCATCATATCGGAGCGGTAAGCGCTAACACGGTAAGAGTCACCACCCTCACTTACCGGTTTAAGATTATCGGTCAGCAAATTGGATAGTAAGATTGTTGGTAAAAACCATCAACTCTAACCGGGTAAGCGTCTCTAACCCAGTAAGAGGCAACAAGTGTTTAGTAAACAGTCCCCACTTGAGTTTTACACCAAATAAGGGTTTTGCGATATGATGAATAGAAGGCCTCTGGAAGACGCTTATAGAAAGGTGGTCTAACTGGTTTCTTGGTTCCTCGGCCCAATACTAATGAATAAAATAGTTTTTGGTTGCTTTCCTATTAAATTTATTTAATTGATCATTGTATCTCATGTTCTGCTCCATTTTTGCCCATTGGTCTTACTGCTGACCAAACATTAACATTTTGGGACATATTTGCCCTCAATGAGCACGAACATAATACTCCCTCCATCCAAAAATATAATTAATATCCTTCCCATTCCGGGTTGTCCAAAAAAATGCAACATTTCCTTTTTGGGTAAGATCTTAAGCCTTAGTTGGACAGGTTCCTACATGAGATTCATATGAGATGAACCATTATTTGAAATCAATAACTTTAACCCTGTTCCACATAATGTCTGTGTAAATGTTTCTAGTTTTTATGAGGATAATGCAATTTCTCTACACCTCTTTTCCAATGGAGCATTAATACAATTTCACAACTCTAAAACGACATGGAATAGAAATTAAACGAACTAGCTACTGCACAACAATTTATCTAAGCAACAAATTGTATAAGCAGAAACTACAACAAGAATTACTGTAGGGAATACATGAAAATAGAAGGCAGGGTAAAAATTCAGATAGGCTCAATGAGAAAATAGGATGTGTACTAACACATCACTGTAAAGTTTAGTTAAGACACCACCAAGAATGAATAAAGTTGAAACTGTAAAAAGCTGATTACCTTTTCCGACAATTAGACCAAACTGCTTCCGGCTAATTGTATCAAAGGGCTCCAGATTAGCCAAATGAAGTATGAGGGCAATAGGTGAGAAAATCAAAAGATTGAATAGCCCCAAAAACCCAAGGAACTGGGCCATACTGAACTTCCCATTGTTTGCATCATCATCCTCATCTGGTAAGTTTTTACGTATGAGGGTAATGTAAACAGCATAGAAGGCTGATGAAACAAGAGCCATAATATCTCCAAGAGCAGGGTTTGGAGCTGTTGCACTCGTTCCAGTTTCCGAGTCACCCAAACTGACAATTATAGTACCTCCCATGCAAAGGAGAACACTGAACAGCTTTATCCAAGTGAACTTCTCACCCAAGAATGCAAGAGAAACCAAAAAGGTGAAGAGGCTGGATGCACTGCTTAAGATGGTATTTGACTGTAAAGAGTAGAAAATTTTCTTACATTCTTGATAGAAACCATTAGGCACAAATGAAAATCCCATTAGGATTGGTGATGTCAACAATGCTTATAAGAAATCAGGGAAAGGCATCATGTATACATATGTGAAGAGAAACAACACTTTCATTGCTTATTCTTGAAAAGAAAATATATAGAAAGCAGTATATGCCCTTCCCCAAGTGCTTATAAGCAGGTTGGACTTACGTGGTGTCTAAAGATTCATATGATCAGAGAAAAAGAATGTAAAGATTAGATGCTTACTGTGACAGTAGTATACTTCAGAGAAAGGTTAAATGAGAGTTGTGCAAGAAACCAGAATGGGCAAATCAACAGGCTGACTTTTGCAAGTCTTGTACGAGTCCAACGCCCTTTTGTATCCAATTCCCTACTAGCATCTCCTTCAATGGCATGTTGATCCAATACAACATTAGTTCCCAAGGCAACATCATCGCTATAAGTAACTGCTCCCGCTGTAACTGTACCAAAGTCTAATCCATTGGTCTGAACACCACCATCATTTTCTACAAGAAGGGTGGCCACCTCCGATTCTTGTATTCCTACTGAGCTACTATCATCTCTACTTCTCCAAAACAGTAAACTCCCATAGTTATCCTCCAGATAACGCCCGATTTCTACTAGTGGGATGTATATCACAAACAATGAATTGCATATATACGTGATGAGAAACGGCGAGACACCACCATCAACAACTGACTGAACTACAAAACTAGCAGCTATCCATATGGTTGCAACAGCAAGTATATATATCAATCCTAAAACCCATCTCCATGTTTTACTTTTCATTCTCTCAAACCCTTAGGCAAGATGAAATTCCATATTATGTGACTGCATCGCTAGAAAAAGAAATATGAATGATGTCAAGAGCATATCATCAAAACACATGTAAAAATATGAATCAATCAACTAACTACATGTTAATTTTTCTTTTCAGAACACTCATCTTTCTTAACAGACTAACTACATGTTTCAATAAAGATTTTTGAATAAACGATGATGAACGAAAGACTGTTGTATAGGAACATTATGCCCGACCATAGGAGTGAATTGACAATTCTGACCAAATACCTTGATCAAATTTCAGAAGCACTTCTCTATATAATGTCCCTGTAACATAACAAACATCTAAATAGATAAGAACAAGAGCAATAGAAAGTAGTTGGTTACATGTTATGCTACCAAAGCACATTACAATTTTTATAAGACAAATAAATCAACTATGAAAACTAGCATAGATCCTATAATTTAGAAAGAAATTTAACATTTTACACCATAGGACCTAATTCAGAACTATTCTTTTTGAAACAGCAAACTAACTGATGCCTTAAAAGAGGCTTGAACTTGCAACCCAAGGGTTGTGGAGATGCACTAATACCTTCAGGCAAATACCACTTGGTCAATTCATAACCATTTAATTAGCAACACATGCAATAAAAATTGACATTCAACTGTCCCCAAAGTTGTGATATCCTAAACTAGATTTAAATATACAATTCAATACTGCAGAGGCAAATGCAACCTCAATCACATGGATCATCGTTTAGCTGTTCTTTGAATCCAACAAATTTTATCAGCAAAGTTGTTGCTAAAAACAACCATAAAGGAATAAGGTAATTACCAGATACAAATATATAAATATGTGTGTATCAACTTTTTCTAAGCTTTCTAATAATTCCATACCAAGATTTCAAATTTAAAACTTGATGGAATGAGCATGCTCTATATATTTGTGGTGCGAACATTCACATCCAACATGGTATCATAAAGTAAATCTCGAGTAATGGTGACTAAGAGCAAGCATTAGCATACAAGCTACATAACAAAATGAATTGCATGTTCAAACGAAAAAGACAGCTTTCATGAATAGAATATGATTAGATGGGATATATAACCGCCACACCACGCAATTAACACAATTACACTAGACCTCACAAATAGCCAGGATGTTGGTAAACTTAAACCGAGTTATCCTGTAAAAGCACAATGTTGTGACAAAAAAAGAGAGGAAAAAAAGAAAGATCATCTCTTCTAAAGCTTGTGATAGTAGTATCTGAAATGCATTCATAAATCCTAATTGATGTGGGAATAACTTAATTAACCATCATCAATAGCCATACGAAGAGAATAAACATAGATTTACACCAAGGACAACAACCTGATCTTCAGATTGATTACGATGATTCCTTTAATATCAGTTCACACTACAGAAGCCTAGAATCCAAAAACAATTCGGAGATCATTATTGCTACTATATAAATTGCAATTATATCACAAAAGATGGATGCTGAAAAGTAATAAAACTTAGAACGAGAATGACATTGGCAGTGATGATCGAAGTTTACCTTAAGATGAATGACTACGGAATCGGAGACGATAATCAGAGTCGACAAGGCACAGAAAGTAGGGGAAGTCTGCGTGTATCAGGATCTACGAAAGATGTGGCCCAGGTTTTCATGTCTAAACCCCAAAATACGACGACCCGACCCGATTGCCGTTTCCATGGAGGGGAATTCTATTCACCTTTTTAGCGGTGTTTGGTATTACTTTTAGGGCAATGCTAAAGGGCACAGCTGAGAGTGGTGTTGAATACGTTGGAATTTGTACCTATCAACTTAATGATAATCCTTTATTTTAATTTAATACTAGTTGTGTATCCGTGCAAAACGGTGAAATACATCTTAATTTGGAGGTTGACAACTAAAACCCATAATCTTGATTCTTGTTTCTCTCTATTCTATGTTCAAGTTGATTTTATTTTATTGTTTTATATTGCTTTGACTTTGAGTTGAATAGTGACAAGTGAGATTGAATGCATCAATTATCAAATTCTGAGTAATCCTAACTCACATAGATTGTAGTATCTCACTCGAATTTATGCGATAATATCATAAGGTTCAAGCTGAATTTGTTGGAAGGAAAAACTTGAAAGAATTGACAGGACATACTTTACCCTTGTTAGAAAAATCGATAGAAGCAGCAGGTGTATGTGTCGTTCCCAAAGCAAGATAGAACCTATTCTAGAAAGCAATCAATAGAACAAAGCAATCAATCAAGAACCACAAAACATGTCAAGTTAAAAACAGGAGAATTCCATATCAATTTTAATGTCAATATTTATACGGTCCTATATGAAGAAAAAAAGAAGCTTTAGAACTTACCTCTTGTATATGAAGCAAAAAAACAAAACCAATATATGAAACTTGGAAGTATAGAACTGTCCTGTGCCTGGGTCGTTGGAGATTTGGAGTCTTGGTGCGAACAATCAAAAGGAATTGCAGAATTGGTGTTGTTTATCATGAACTGATGGCGTTCAATTTATATGTATAGCAGAGGAATGAATTGAGGTGGGATTAGGATTTAAGATGCATAAGATAACGATTAGAAGGAGAAGATATCAATTAGCAAGGAAAAAATATCGATTAAAATACAGCCCAAAATCATGCCTTATGTTTAAATTCTGAAATTTAGAACAATATATCAAAAGAGATTTCTTTAGATTTTAATCATGCCTTATGTAACATCTATTCTATCTATTCCAAAGTTTAGAAAATCCACTTTCCAAATAAAGTTACGTCAAAAGAAAAAACAAATTCCAATTTTATTAAGTTGTACCAAAGCATTATGAAACTGTAAATTAAGTAATTGGCTTTAATTAATTGTATTTTGTGCTTAAGATGTTGTAATTAAGAGTTTTTTTATGTCTCTTTTATGATATAGTATAGATATATATACTAGGCATATACCCGTGCACGATACGACGCGAGTGTTAAACTTTCTTGGGAGTCATAGTTATATTTGACAGTGATCATAAACAAATACTGACAATTCACTGTCTTGGTACCTTGAAACGGACTAAAACATCACATTAAATTTAACATGTTTAACAAACATAAAGAGAAACGTCGGAATCTATTTGGATAATCGGGTTGTATGGTGTGGCAAACTGAATATTTAAGCTAACAAGTAGGTGAACTGCCAAGGATCGACAAGAGATAGCGCAAGTCTTTGATGCCATAAAACAATTCTATTACACTATATGTCAGATTGTATTTATTTTTGGGTTGCATTCTCACACAGTAAACTTGTTTCCTTAACTCAATCTCACACTGGTATGAGGAAAACAAAATTTGACAGGAGACTACACACACACACACACACACATATATATATATATATATATATATATATATATATATATATGATGGAATCAAGAGAAAGTACAACACCGATGATGAAATTTATAAATTAACCACATATAAGCCAAACTATGACAAGCTCAGCTTACTTACAGCTGCACTCAAGGATTTCCACTTCTCTCCGCCAGCTTTCCCGACCTATATGAGCAAGCAGATGCATAAATAGACAAATAAAAATGAAATACCAAACACAACCCCATAACACAGATCGTGTAGTTTTATCCAAAAAACAAAGATCGTGTAGTACTTACAACAGAAACAACTTTCACAGTGGGATTTTCTTTCTTGAATGTCTTCCGGAACTCCTCACTGTAACAATAACATGACCCCATCAACAACAATATAAACTCCCTCTATATATGTGTATGTGTACGCACGTTTGTGTGTTTGTGTATTCATATGTATATACGCATTCATATGGTTATATGTATGTGTGTACATACATGTATGTTATCTTTCTGATGATGGAACTAAGAGCCACTAAACACACTAAACTTGAATTTGCTTTCTATTATCTCTAACATCATAGTCCAGCAACTTTTTGCAAATCAACAACATAGTTTAGTGGCAAAAGTTACGGTAAAAAATGTATGCACGAAAGTTCAGATCTTGAGACCCGCCCAAATAGGTGCTAGTATGTGACAATTTTATAGGAATAGTATTAGATTGATAAACACGATACCATTTTCGTTTGTTATTCAGGGTTTAGTTTATGATCTATAGTGGAATCGTACTTACACCATTGCTCCTTGTGATCAACCCATATACTACATTGTCAGTACGTATGCAGTTAATTTAAAACACATCATTTTCCATTTGTTTCAAAAAGGCAATCATTCATACAAACTTCATCTATTTTCAACTCGAATGGTGCCTCATCATGTCCTCTATTCACAAACATGGTTCCATCTTGGAGTTTCCCGACCAGTTTCACTATAACGAAGCAACAAAAACGATATACTAATCAACTTTATCCACGCAACACCAAAGAGGAAGAAAAAGAAAACCTTGAACGACTGAAAATATTAATCCCAATGCACATCTTGGTCTTTAGAGAAAAGAGTGATTTATCTTATTAGTTTGCAAGATTGGATTGAATTTGAAGATATTTTGGAATTGAACTCTATTCCAATCCTTTGTTTGATTTTAAAATCCCGGGATTTCGTAGGATTTGTATGTTAAAAGACATTTTTTAACTAATCGGATTAATAAAAAACTAATTTAATTATTTTTATAATTTATTTTATTAATTATGTATAAAAAATGAAATTCAATTTCTTTCCGAATGTTACAAAACAAACACACCAAATATTCCAAATCCCAATCCCTCCAAATTTAACCCACATTGCAATTTATAGTCTCTAAAATACAAACAAAAAATTAAAAAACAAATTTAACCCACATTGCAATTTATAGTCTCGAAAATACAAACAAAAACAAAAACTTCTTGTTTTCTTTTGTTTCCTCTAATCTTCACCATCTCAATTGAAGATGTGGTCTCCAAGCAACACCTCTATTCACGAATGATGCTTCACTCTTTGAAACCAAAATAAAGCTATATCGGAAAGAAAAATCTTGTTAGCAATTGTAGCAACTTGAAGTACATTGTGCATAGAAATAGAGACAATTGGATAGAAAATCTTGCACACATATCAAAACTTAATGCATATAAATATAGACCTACATGACTATATATACTTTGCAACGGTGCATATATATAAAAGTAAAAGAAAATTTAAAAGCAAATGCAATGGATTGTAGGAGTTGATGTATCGAAATATAGACCTTTTTCAATAGTTATGGTCCCATTGCTTATGGTATCATAGCTTAAGCATCTAGTGCTAACTTGGTACAACAAATACCATCTCCGCAATGCCTTTTTGTCATCGTCGAACAACCTAAAACACCGATTTAACTTCAAAAGGTTTCCCTTTTTAAGATCTTGAAAGCTCAGAGGTGAGAATTAACTTAAAGTAGTTTTTACAAATGAAAGCCTGCAAATGGAAGCTAATAAAAATCAAAACGAAAATAAATCAAATCAGATTTTTAATAAAGAACCAGTTAATCAAATGAGACTTTTAGCAAACAAAATACTCAATCATAAAATGAGCATCAGAATATTGCATCTGCAAAAACAATGTCCTACGATTAGGAATTTACCTCTCTGCCAATTATTGCAATTGATGGTACGGTCAATAACCATGGTAAATTGGTAATTGCCCAAACATTGCAGCTTCTAGAGGTCTTGTACACAACAAGACCAACATAGCAGCAGCCATAAGTTGCACCCCACAAACAATTAAACAATTTAATGAAGTGAAAAACATATAACATCTATTTCTTATCTTATTCTTGAAAGACAACAACAAAGGCTATAGAGATTGAAATTTATAGAGTTAACATATGTGATATGTGCCCAACTTATTATAGTTTGATGTTTGGGACACTCTAATTAATTTATCTCTGAACTGATTTGATCTCTATCCAAATATCACCCAATACCAGTACCCGCCTCTTGATTTTACCATAATCTTGAGGATTTGTGTACATGATGGACAAATTCTCTAGCTTAGACTGCATAGAAAAAAAATTGTTTGGTAGAGATGGTTGCCTACATATATAAGGATTGCTCGTACAGGAAGAATGAAATAGGGACAAATAGGGACAGATAAAAATGAGAGACTGGAGTAAACAAATTTCAATTATATCTCAAATTAGTGACCGCTAATTGATATGATAAGCACTTAAAAATGCAGAGATGGATTGCAGCAAGTTAAAAATTAAATAGGGACATATAGGGACAGATAAAAAACACAAACTCGAGAAGAAAACCAAAAGAAAACTCACCAAAATGCGAAAACTACCCATGTACGGTATAATTGTATTTCATGTCTGTTTGATACCCTATTTAGGAGTTTATTTGGTGGGATACAAGCAAACATAATAAGACTAGGTGGTAAAAAGAAAGAAGTTGCAAACAAGGCACTTTGCAAGCCAAGTAGACTAAACGAATAGCTTAGCAACCTCAAATAAGTACCAAGTTCTCCATTAAAGATGCTTGTAAAAGTATTTGAACTTCAAGACATACCTTTCACAAACTTCTTACTTTCAGGACCCATCAATTAGATTCTCGGATGAGGATATGCCATTATCACCTAAGAAACGATTTAGAGAAGCAAAACAGTATGGTTAGACAGATTAAAAATAAGGCAGATTTAGAGAAGCAAAACATTCCAAAATCATATTTAGAATAAGGCACAAGTTCCAGTTATTCCAAAGCCTTAGCTCAAGAAATCAAGAACAAACATCAAGCAACAACATTAAAACTAAGAAAACCTAAAATAAAAAGTAGGCACAATCACATTTAATCACCAAACAAGAGAAATTTGAGTTCTCTCATTCAGAGAAAATGAAAACGGTTTGAGAAAAGAAGAGAAGCATAAATGATAGTTCAATTACAAATATCAAACTGATATTGTTTACCTTTTGAAACTCTTGTATCCATGGAACAATTTGAAATAGAAGATGGATATCATCTTATCGAACCAAAATCGGGAGTTGAAAAAAAATTGAAACCCCAAAATTTGAAATTGCAGAAAAAATTAATGGTTAACATCTATGTAAAAGGTTTGAAATCTTCAGGAGCACGAATCACCATATTGGGAGCGTAAATCGTCTCTATCGGAAGTATAATCGTCTTGATTCATAAGCTGAAGTTCAAAGAGGCATAATAGGAACATCAGAGGCTAATGTGCAGAGCCTCTGTAGGATGTCCAGAGGGTGCAGAAGTTGATGTTCAAAGATGTTCTTAAGAGGCACAGAGGCTTTTAAGTTGTCCACAGAGCCTTTGTGAACCAAAACCTCAGAAGAGTAGTGACCAGATGGGAGGACCAGAGGTATACCAGAAGTAGATACACCAGAGGTCGCAATGAGCCAAGAGCCCGAAACCCGAAATTTTCGAATTTTCTGACAGCATTGTGCTGTTTCAGAAACATGCGCACAACTTTTTACTCGAAGCTCCGATTTACATGATTCCAGTTGCATTGAATTTATAAAACACAGACATATGACTTTGATGTTTTGAGTTTTCTCAAATTCCGTGTGCTGATATGCCAGATTCAGTGTCAAAGTCTGCGTTAGAGTGCTAGACCGAAAGCATTGCATTTCACTCGTGCTCTTTCCACTTTCAAGAACGGTGTTCTCTCGTCGGTTCTTCAGGCTTTCAAGCTACATATGTGACACATTGATTGTAACTCCCTCCTTTGTTTTTCAAGACTAAATCTCAGAGCTTAACGTTTACTCAACGGGGTTTGAAGAGTCAAATTTTCTGTTTTGATGACCATTTTGCGCAGCTGAGGGAAAACTTGCACAACTCACTCAATTTTCATCCAAAATGGATGAATCAAAGCTTGTTGAAAAGATAAGAGGTTGGAGTTCAATGTGCATGCTTTATGTTTTCTCTCAATCAGAATCCTTGATGGTCAAAAATAGTGGTGAAGTTGAGTCATGAAAGTTGGACATAAAGTGTAAAATGTCTCGATTTTTCAAGAATATGGGCCTACACTTGAGGGGGAGCTTGTGATATTTTGAAGACTTGAAGAGTGACACACCAAAGTTTCTAAAGAAATCTAGGGGGAGACCATATGATGATGCTTTCTTTATAAAACATTAGGGGGAGATTGTTAGCTTAAATTAGTACCCAATTTAATTGAATGTTTTATAAAGAAATTGTATTTGGGCTTTTTAATTAGTTGTATGGGCTTGAGCCTTTTCTTTGTAAATGGGACCTATTTATAGGTGCACATGGCTCATTTTCTCATTAGGTTTTGGAGATAACACTTTTCACACACACAGACTAATGAGAGTCGTTTACATGTTTACTGTGGTGTTCTCTACAATTTCCCCTCCAATGTTATTCAATCCAAGCATATGAGATGAGTTCTTGATTATTATGTTCTTAATTTTAATCTTATCTCTATTTTTCTAGGGAGTATCTTCTTTTGTTTGTCTAAAATGGGATCTAACAGGAAATATGGTTACGACTGCGAAAATCAAAGAAAGCCAAGAATCATTGATTACCTTTTGAATCAAAGTAGCGACGAGACTAGCTAGCACTATAGATTATGACTACATAAGGAGAAGTAAAGCTTCGTAGACAACTTCAAACATATTGACTTAATTACGATAAATAATTCATTGGTTAATCGAAATATGGTTCAAATCGTTAAATACAATACGCAATGAAATAAATTTAAAATTTTAAAATAGTTTATTAAAATCATCATATCATATTTTTTTACATGACGTTATATAAGAAAAAAATATTTTGAATGGGGGAGGCTAATGGCACCCCTAATCATTGCTAGAGACACCCCTAACCCCTTAACTCATCATTACAATCTTTTTTTTTAGTTTTTTTTTTGTATTTGACTTTTTTGTCTTTTTGTTATTTTAATTCATTGATAGTATATTTTATTTGTTTTAAATTAGAGTGAATTACATAAATGGTCCCTCGTGAATGCCTCGATTTCACTTTTCGTTCCTCTAGTTCTGAAAGTACATTGGTGGTCCCTAAAAGCGAGATATGGAGCTCAATTTCGTCCCTGGCGCTAACACCGTTAAGGAATGCTCCGTTAAGTGAGTCATGTGCCCCTCACGTGAGGGGCATTTTGTTCCTTTCTCCTAATTTTTAATTTATTTAAAAATAATAATATTTTATATTAATATTTTATTATAAAAATAAATGAAAAATAAATGAAAAAAATAAAGAAACCTTATGAATAGCAGATGGAGGGTTTGACCTACTAGCCACCGTATATACTTGGAGAATTTGGTAAGATCAACCACCTGTACCAGATGGTTCAGTACGTGTATCATCATCGTCAACACAAGATAGATTATTTTCCCTGTGAAATTCTCTCCCATCCCCCCTTCGACTTCTTTTCTCCGGTGATTAAACCCCCTCCCTCTCATGATGACAAGGGTTTTATGAAAAGGATTTGGATTTCGAACTCCGACACTTTTGGTTTTTGAACTTGATGGTGAACAATGGACGAGCATCCCCTCTCTGAGCGATGAACGAGTGCACCAGACCCTTCGTCTGCAAGTGTGGAACTCGAAGTCGAAAACCATAAGCGTTTCTGGCTAATCCCCGTTATGTTTCGATCTTTCTTTAGGGTTTCGATCCACATATTCAGGTTAGATCTGGTTAGTGTTTCCAATTTTTGTTTAGGGATTCAATTTTTTGTTTAGGGATTCACGTTTGTTTAGGGTGTCGATCGAGGGATCTAGATTAGATTGGTTTTGGCTTTCAATTTTTGTTTGTAATTTTAGAGATTGGATCTATATTTGTATTTGGGTTGTTTCTTGTATATGAATCTGATGCTTTTCATTTCTGGATTTGATTGTTAATTTCATTGTTGTTCTTGATTTCATCAGGTTTTTGTTGTTCCTGAATTTCATTGTTCTTGATTCTTTTTCATTTATGGGTTTGAGAAATCAGTGGGTTTTATGTCATTTCTGTTTGTTCTTGATTTATACATCCGTGAGTTTGCTCTTGAAATAATTTCTGGACGGTGGGATTTCTGGACGACGGGAGTGGTGGCTGGTGAGTGGTGGTGTTGGTCATCAATGTTGTTAGGATGAATAATATGACTAAAAAAAGACCAAATTGCCCCTCACGTGAGGGGCACATAACCCACTTAACAGAGCATGCCTTAACGACGTTAGCGCCAGGGACGAATTTGGACACCAAAACTCGCTTTTAGGGACTACCAATGTACTTTCAGAACTGGAGGGACGAAAAGTGAAATCTAAGCATTCACGAGGGACCATTTATGTAATTCACTCTTTAAATTATTAATGTTTTCTCCTATCTCTTTTATTTATTTGTATTATATTTTAGTTAATATGAATTATTAATAAATATTTATTTTATAATATTTTACCATATTAATTTAATTAATATGAATTATAAATAATAAATAAAATATTTTTTATACACGTTAAACTTTTTTTTACTTTTTGACTTTTATTTAAAAATAAATACAATATTACTATTTTTTCTAATATATAAAATATAAATTCAGAGTTAATATGTAAATCAACTAAAAATCATAGTTGAATCTATTATTAACCCATAATTTCAATATTAATTATTTATTTCAATAATTATCAATCTAAGATGAGTTATTGGTTATCAATAGAGTAAATATAACTTCATTGGATTTGTTGTTGTCAAAGAATTTCTTTGTACATGGAATCACATGACCATTCACCATGGGAAAATAGTACCGATATGAACGTATGGAAATCACAATATATATCATGGTGATGTATGTCGAAATAAGTTTGACCGGAGTATGGTTTACCGAAAAGAGAACAGTGGTATCACAGATGTTCTTGAGTATCAAAATATATGATAATATTAATATATTTTAAAAAAATCATAATATATAAGATATATGTATTTAATAAAAATTAATATGAACTATATAATATAATTAATAATTATATATATATATATATATATACACAATAAAGTAGATAAAAAAATCGTAATATATATACACATATGTTTGCATTGTATAATATAGATAATATATAATAATATTAATATATTTAATAAAACACAATATATAAGACATATATTTAATAATAATAATTAATGTAAACTATATATTATAATAGTAATAATACAAATCATATATAATATATATAAGGGATATATATATATATAACAATAATAATAAAATAAAATATATTATATAATTGATTTGATAATTGATGGGTTTACAAGTTTCATTGCATTCAACGCGACTACGTATTAAACAAAAAGTGCAATGACTTATAAGAACAAGTAATCTGGAGAGTTCTTATAATAACATAAACCCCTTTAGGTTCTTAAATAAGAACTTTGGTTCTTACTTTGATGTTTGGTGTGAAGTGACAATATTCTTATTCTTATTGGTACTTAAATTAAATATTTGATATTTATTTATAAACATATAATAATTATTGATGTTGACAAATATATAAGACCCACAAAAATGAGGTTATTATATAAGAATTACCATTGTGAACTTTTATGTGAATTTTTAATTTGATGAGGTGAAAATAAGATGACACCAAAAAATATAAAAAATAGGTTTTTATAAGAACCTCCATTGAAGATGCTCTAATGGGTGTCAATAGCAATGTCGGTTTGAATTTGATTTGTAAATCAAAGTCTTAAAACTGGTCAATCATTGAAATTTTAAAATGTCAAATAAAATATTGTATCGCTGAATTCTATAAATAGTATAATATTTTATTCAGAATATAATGTAATAAGAATTCTGTAATTAGGGAAATTGGCTCAAATAGCCACATCACACACCCACATTGGTCTCCTAGCCATTTCTCGCCCGGTTTGACGAAAATAGACCTAGGTCCGCAATGGCGGACCTGCAGGTCCGCTACCTGCCAAAAAACGACAAAAAAATGACGGTTCGAGCCAGATCCGCAACGGGTCGGGTCGGTAGGTCCGCCACCCGATCCAGGTCCGCCACCTACCCACGTGTCACGTAACGGGACTTGTTGTCTGCACATCCGCCATGGCGGACCTAGCTCCGCCATTGCGGACCTAGGCTAGCTCCGCCAGTGCCCTTTTTTTATTGATTTTTTTTGTTTTTTGACGTACATTTTCGTTGCAGAGCTGCATTATTTTGGTCCTATATAATTGTCAGATATACAATTTAGTTGTTGAATTCATTGAAGTCTTTTGAAATTTTTTGAAACCGGTGAAGTTTTCCCCAAAAATAGCAATCCTGAAAACGGAAGGTAAGCAGTTTTGTTTACTGTGAAAAAATTTCAAAAACACCTGATAGTTTCAAGATGAGTTTTGTTTCTGAAAAAGTAAAGTTACGTATTTTGGGTGGAGGTTACTTTGAACAGGGAGATCAAGGGTGGGATTATTATACTGATCGACCGATGGTTCGCATCATGGTTCCGACAACTATCACGCATCAAAGGTTGGTTAGTTATCTTCGTGAGAAATGTGGTATGGACACCATTGTTGGTACCACCAGAATTATCTACATAAATTTTGGCCAAATGATTCAGCTAAGAGACAATGCCGAAGTTTCGTGTTTCTTGCAAAATGCTATGGCTTTTTCAATTCCGCCAACACTTTACGTTTACGACGATTACACGATGGCGGGCAACAGCAACGTTGGTTCGAATACCGGAGGCGCTCCTGATGTGTATGCCAAGCAGAATCAAACATCTTACATGCCTCAATTCCCCGAGCAGAATCAAACATCTTACATGCCTCAGTCCGCTGAGCAGAGTCAAACATCTTACAGGCCTCAGTTTGATTCCGCTTATCTTCATGAACATGGTTATGGTATGAGTGACTATAACCCCGGTGTTGTTCCTGAGACAGAAGAAGAACTGGTAGATGAACGAGCCGATGAGGAAGACGAAGCCGATAAAGAATTTTATCAAGACCCCGATGAATCTCATGTTTATGACCTGGGTCTTTCTGATGTTCATACGGATGAAGAAGAAGAAGAAGAAACGTCTGAACGTAGTCCTGTTAAATCATATGGTGGGATAAATGATTTCTTTGGTATGCCTCCCTCCCTTCCAGAAGACCAAGAGCCCGTCATCATACCAAACGAAGCACTCGTACATTATAACCGTAGTAGAAGAGTGAGTTTAGGGGATGTTTTTCAAACGAAAGACGAAATGACCCTTGCTATCGGGAGGAAGACCCTTAAAGAGGGTTTCCAGTTTAGAGTTGAAAGATCTTCAAAAAGCCGATACGATGTGAGATGTGTGCAGCCTAACTGTAATTGGCGTATTTATGCTGTGTGCATAGAGAATAGCACTATGTTCCACGTACGAATTATGAACGACGTACACACTTGTTCAAGGACCCAGATGAATCCCCACCACCGTAACGCCAATAGCAGAGTATTGGGACACATAATTTTGCCTAAAGTGCGTGACGAAAGCTGGAAAATACGTGGAAAAGACATTGTGAACGACATGAAGGCGGACATGCACCTAAATATCTCGTATTGGCAAGCTTGGCGTGTGAAGGCTTATGCGCTAACCATTGAGCGGGGTACCCCCCAGGATTCTTTTAGCCGACTTCCTGCGTTCTTCTATAACTTGGAGCTTAATAATCCTGGTACTTTCACCCGAATAAAGACAGATAGTACAGGACGTTTTGAGATGTGTTTTGCTGCCCTTGGTTGCTCGGTACGTATTTTGGTTATGTTTTGCCTCGGGCAGTATATTTTTTGCATTAAAAGATATCGTCTTTAATTTACTAACGGTTAAACCATGTAATTTATGTAGATTCGGTCGTTTCTGGGACACTTGCGTCGTGTCCTTATAATAGACGGCGCTCATTTGAAGGGTCCTTATTTGGGCACAATGTTCTTAGCCGTTGCTATGGATGCCAATAACCAAATTGTGCCGGTCGCTTTTGGAGTGGGTAGGTCTGAGAGTGGGGAGGCATGGACTTGGTTTTTGACGATGTTGAAGGTATGTATCCAAGAACCGGAAGGGTTGGTGTTCATATCCGACAGGGCTTTATCCATAAGCCAAGCTATTAGCACGGTGTACCCAAATGCCCATCATGGTTTGTGTTGTCGCCATTTGCTGATGAACGTAAAAAGCAGGGCAGTAGGGCCAAGTTTAGGAAGGGTATGTTCTGGAAAACGTGTAAAGCGTACACGAAGGAGGATTTTGAACGTAAAATGGAAGTTCTACGACGCGTTATACCTGTTGGAGCGCCACTTATGGATGCGGTTGGCAAGGAGAAATGGTCACGGGCCTATTTCCCTGGAATGCGTTACAACATAATGACTTCAAACAGCGCCGAGTCGGTCAATGCACTGTCTCGTTTTGCTCGGAAACTTCCTATCGTGTCCCTTATGGATTACTTCCGAGAATTTCAACAAGACTGGTATTCAATTCGTCGGAACAAAGCAGGTTTTCATAGTCACACTCATCCACTGTTATTTTGGTTTGTCAAAAAAATTCGCAACATATTTTCTTCAATATTTTAATCTTTCGTTTTTCTGCAGCGAGATGGGTAACTGCTCTCCCCCCAAATATAGAAATAATTGTTAGAAGGCGACAGGTGAAGTCGGAAAGGTTTATTGTCCGTGAAATAGGTTATGGCCTATATGAAGTTCTAGATTTTCGTAGGGACGCGAAAGTGGATTACCGTCGTTGGAGTTGCTCTTGTAGGAAATGGCAGATCTCCGGTTTACCTTGCAGTCATGCAATCGCCGTTGCCAGGCATGAACGGTGTACATATGTCATTCACTTGATATCGCCTTACTTCAAAGTGGATAATTTTCGAGCCACATACTCAGAGGTCATACATCCACCTGGGCATCCATCAACATGGGTTGTTCCAGACACTCCGCTTATGACTGTTGAGCCACCGGTCTACAAGAGACGCGCCGGAAGACCGAGTAACCACGATCGTATCCCATCTCGTGGTGAGGATCCCACACCGAGGAGATGTACTCGATGTGGAGAAATCGGACATACTCGGACTCAATGTCAGGCGCCTGCACCAGTGAACCGTGGAAGACAAAGAGCATCTGGTAGCCGCACTACTCAACCAATGCCTACCGACGATTATGGAGGCACCTATAGACATCATACTTTTGATTTAAATGTTGATCTGAACGAGTAACAATGTATGTAATGAACGTATTAATTATAATGAATAATGTTCGTGTATCATGATAGTAAACAAAACATTTTTATTACTTAACCCAAGGATAGAACCGAGCAACGGAAGTCTATTGACTACTACATGAGAAGGTTAATTTAAACAAAGCTCGAAACATAGAACCAAAAGGTAAACTAGTGTCCCTTTGGGTAGAGAGCTTTACATCTAATGATCAAATCATCCTTTTCATTGATCATGTCCTCTATGCGGGGATAGGTTTCTTTGATATTCTTTATTTTTTTATGCTCTTCCTTGATCTCTCTCTGCAACACCGTCACCGTCTGCTTCTTTCTCTCGACGACAGTTTCTAACTTTATCTGCTCGGACCTGTTCTTCAGCCATAGGTCTTTGAGCTTGGAAATCTCCACCTCTGCTTGTCGTATGGATTCCCTCTTCCCCGCCGGCATCGTTTCAGAAGGTGTATGGTTACGAGGGGGGGGCCTTCGTATTCATGTGTCTCTACATACCAGTCATATGCGTCGTCAAATTTCTGTTTCTCCTCCTCCGTTATTGCATAATCGGCTGAAGTTCTTCCAAAGTTACTCTACTCCTCATCCGTTTGGGGTGGTTTCCAACCTAGCCTTGAACTTCCATCCATCAATGGTTGATGCGAACGAGAAGTTCCAGCCATGTAAGAAGAAATTGTTAAATTTCTCTATGGTTTACAACAACTCAACCATGGGGTACTTATAGCCTTTCAGGCGGAGGTGCTCTAGGTCCGCAATGGCGGAGGTGCGCCAGATCCGCAATGGCGGACCTGCAATATTCGCCTGCAAGATTCGCCTGAAAAGGTGCAAGTTTATCTTGACCTAATCTAGGTCCGCAATTGAATCTAGGTCCGCAATGGCGTACCTAGAACTACTTTTTTGGCTATAAATACTCACCTTATTTCCAACTTATAAGTCACCCCATCCACACATCATTTTCATCAACTAATATCTTATGGCCGGAAACCGAGCCTCTTCTTCGAACCCCCCCTCCTCACAAACAATGCCGGAAAGGATGAGACAATCCGTAGAAAAAGCTGAGGCAAGGATCGAGGAACTCATTCAAAGGTGGAAACAAATTCTGGCCAAGAAGGAAGGGTACTTGAGAAGGATGGAGGAAGACAAGGAAGCGATAAAAAGATTGAAGCGGGAGATAAAAGATAAGGAAGACCGTATTCGTATCGACAACGAACGAGCGAACAAGTGTATCCAAGAGTTCGCAGTCATGCAGGCTGAGATAAACGAGAAACAAAATTGGATTGATCAATGTAAAGCACTTTATCCTTAGATTGTGCAAGTGTTTTTTACCATTTCGTATCTGGACTTTATCGTACCTTTTCGTTGTTCTAATTTCTTCGTTAATAAAACAGTTCAGTATTTGGTGTGTTTTGATGAGTTAAATTCGTAGATGTATAATAAGGTTTAGTAGATATAACAGGAACAAACTAAATAAAAAATAGTTTGTACAATAATCTTTAAATTTTAACACTATGTACTAAACATCGGACGATCCAACCTCCCTGAAAGCCTATATAACATCCGCCATCTCATACCGCCACCGCTTATAGTCATTGGATGTATCCGTGCTAGATGGATGTCTCCCCTGCACCAATTCACTGAGAAATTTACAAGCCCATGGACCACAATAGCCAAGCGGTCCCGTCTGTTGTGGCACATCATTCGCGTATTCCCAAGTGAAGGAATTAAAAAACGCTTGTGTACGCGAATGTTCACCCAAAGCCGTCAACAATTGCGGCATCTTGGTAGTGAATTCGATCATCATTTCTCTAAAGGATGCCTCCAAGGTGGGAACCCTGAAACTGTCATATATGGTCAATTTCGCGGAGTCCAGATTGAACAGCCCAATTACCCAATGCTTATTACTTATACACATTGGAATGAACACCTGAAACATAAAAAAATTATATGTCAGTTATATAAATTCGAAATTTCTTAAATAATATACATGTAAACTGTTATTCATACTTTATTGACGGTGCCCCATGCTGGAAAACCAACACTTCCTTGTGCACCATTGCACTACTGAGTCAGGTAGGAAAGATCTTTAAGCTCAGTCATGTAGTACATGAAGTCTGACAACATGATGGACCAATCAGCCAGGGTCGAGCGTGACTCCAGATGAAGTCGGACCCATACCTCGATGTGCTATTAATAAACAATAACATGTTAAGCATGAGTTACAAACTATTATTAATAAAATTATATTAACTAAAACAAATACGTACCTCCGTCTCAAAATATCCACTATCTTCAAAGCCCAATAGTTTCCCCCAAAAGGTACAATGTACAGGCCGGATTGGTAGAAGTGTCAGTCTCACAGGCTCAGGCAACGTGCCATTCCGATACAACATCTCCACCACCTCAGATCCCTTCTGTGACCCTTTCTGCTTACCTTTCGCTTTTTTTTGTCGTGCGACTGGGGGTGTAGAATCAGGAAGGGCGGTGTATGGAGAGTTTTGCAAATGGGAAGGATGTCGTACACGATCCCCCCTCCGAAGGTTTTCCTGTATACGTGGTCTCGGAGCCATGCTGGGGGGTGGTCTAGGAGTAACGAACTGGGAACTGTCGTCCACCCCTATACCGAACGACAGTGACATGTCCGGGCCAACCATACCAAATGTCTTTGTCATGTCTGGGCCACCAGAACCTGGCATACCTGACACTCCCTGCATAACGAAATAAATAAATATCTCTCCAATATCATTGAAAAAAAATAAGTTAAACATTAACCGATTGATAATATTTACCGTGGGCATATGTGAGGGGGAAAAAGCGTACGACGAATCCGGAATCCTGGGTGACGAAACCCAAGGGTCGTACGACGTTTCTTGCTGTGGTGGGCGTTGTTGCTGTGGTGGATGAGCGGATAACTACGTACAAGTATTAATTGTTAATGAACGTTCTTAAGTTTAAAATTAAATATATAACTAAAATTAAATACTTACATGCCACTGTTGCATCTCACGATACATCGCCTGTATATGAGTATACACATCCGTTTGACCACCCCGACACACATTTATGTCATTAACTGTTCCCTGAACTTCACTAACTGTTCCCTGTACTTGACTAACAGTGCCCTCCAGGGTGGTCAAACGATCCCAATATGCAGTATAGGGATCACTGGTAGGCATACTCATACATGGGGGCTCATGCTGGGGTCCCTGATGGATCTGTGGGCCAAAGTCCCCACTCACACCAGCGTCGTGGTGGAAACCAGAACCGTCACCACCAGCGTCATGGTGGAAACCAGCACCGTCACCACCAACGTCGGGGTGGAAACCAGCACCGACACCACCATTGTCGTCGTCGTCATCGTCCTCGTCGTCATCATCGTCGTCATCGTCACCATCACCGGAGACTCTCGTCCTCTTTATCTCCTGCTCCTCCATCCCCTGGAAATATCGGTGGATAATCTGATACCACTGAAATGCCTCCTCCTGAGGGGTAGCCACAAGAGGTCCGATGGGTGGCCGACTACGCTGGTATTCATAATCTATAATGTTAGTTTTTAACGTTAAAATAATCAATATTTTAAAGTATTTAAAAATACGTACCTCTGACGTATCAAGTAGTACCCCGACATGTTTACTGCCAAGGATAATCATCCTAGTCCAACGTACACCCCCTAGGAAGCCTGGGATGCATCGTGAAAAACTTGGTAGCTGCAGGAAATGTCTCCAAGATCCAAACCTGGGAGTTACAAGTTGTTAAAATATGGAATGCATTAACCATGTATACATATAGTAATATTAAATCAACTAACCTTGAAGGCATGTAAAAACCCTGTAAGTGTCAACTTCGACTGATCTGGTGTACGTCTCCGAATAGCACCAGACATCTGTCGAAATGTGGGTTCCCAGACAAAAGAACCCCAAGGATATCGGTTAAAGAACCGATAATCCTGTGCTATAGTAAGCACGGTGGAGGAAACAGGTAAGTGGATTTGTCTACCAAGAAAAAAGACCTCCACCATCATGATCAATCAAACACGGACAACGTCATCGTCCGTAAGCTGATCTCCATCTTCAAGCGATGCAAATTTCGCTTCTAAATTCCGGATCAACAACTTATCCGGATCACCAAAAACCCGACGAATAAAATGGGTGCACCTCTGCCTCTGCCTCTCTGGCAATGAGGGAAACTCTCCAAACCGGAGTCCTGTAATCAGGCAGAACTCCTCGCGCCCATATAGGAGAATATGTCTTCCAACCTGGAAGAACATGTTATGCTCGGTGTCCTCCTCCGGGAAGATCTCCATTTTTAATACTGTGTACATCAGTAATGGGTCGTAAGAGTAGTCCTCCATCAACAACCACTGACCAAAAACCATCTGCCTGAAGATCTCAAGCCTTTGTCCGCTCAACTTACTTTTTATTTGCTCTATCACGGTCAACTTTGACCGTAAAGTCAAGCTAGGGGCCTAAATTGTCAAATATTAAAAGTTAAAAGACATAAAGTGTCTAAAATTAAATTTAAGGGACCAATAGTTTAATTATATAAATCAAGGGATCAATAATGTCAAATATATGAGTTTAGGGGTATAATGTGAAACAAGTTAAATTTAAAGAACATAAAGTGCCTAAAATTAAATTTAAGGGACCTAAAGTGTCTATAAATAAATTTAAGGGACCTAAAGTGTAATTAATTAATTTACGGACATAAAGTGAAACAAATTAAATTTAAGGGACCTAAAGTGTCTACAATTAATTTTAAGGGACCTAAAGTGTCTATAAATAAATTTAAGGGACCTAAAGTGTAATTAATTAATTTACGGACATAAAGTGAAACAAATTAAATTTAAGGGACCTAAAGTGTCTACAATTAATTTTAAGGGACCTAAAGTGTAATTAATTAATTTACAGACATAAAGTGAAACAAATTAAATTTAAGGGATCTAAAGTGTCTATAAATAAATTTAAGGGACCTAAAGTGTAATTAATTAATTTTAAGGGACCTAAAGTGTAATTAATTAATTTAAGGGACCTAAAGTGTCTACAATTAATTTTAAGGGACCTAAAGTGTCTATAAATAAATTTAAGGGACCAATATTATAATTAATTACTAATTTTAATGAGATTAAGTGTCTAAATAATAAAAATGAATCAATAGTGTCAAATATATAAGTTTGTCGGGAACTAATTGACCTAAAGTGTCAAATAACAAAGATAAATAATGAGGAATAAATAAATAATGATTCCCTAACAATAAGTTAATAATAATTCATAATGGAAACAAAATATAATTGTAGAAGGATAATCAATTAAATCAATAAATTTAACAATTACTAATTAATTAACAATTAATTATTTATGGAAACAAAATATAAAAAATAAAAATAAAAAACCACCGGTCCGCCACCACCTGAATCTCCAGGTCCGCCAACCACCCGGTGGTCGTGGCGGAGATGTGGTAGCGGAGGTGGTCGTGGCGGAGATGTGGTAGCGGAGGTAGTATGGCGGAGTTGGAGAGCTTACCTTTCGGAACATGTTGCACACGTGTCGATGTAGGGAAGCACGTAAAGATGCGACAAAAAATGAGGGGCTAACTTTCTTCCTTATAGAATAATCGACGATCTCGTATGTATGGGGGACCAATAAAGAAAACCAGTTTTTATGTATAAAATAGGAGGGTGTTCATATCGATGGCGGACCTGAAAAGACTGAAAAATGGCAGGTCCGCAATGGCGGACCTGCAGTCTGATGGCGGAGCTAGCGATGAATCGTTACGTGACACGTGGGTAGGTGGCGGACCTGGGTCGGGTGGCGGACCTACCGACCCGACCCGTTGCGGATCTGGCTCGAACCGTCATTTTTTTGTCGTTTTTTGGCAGGTTGCGGACCTAGGTCTATTTTCGTAAAACCGGGAGAGAAATGGCTAGGAAACCAATGTGGGTGTGTGATGTGGCTATTTGAGCCAACCTGTAATTAATATCTAGACAACAAGAAATGAAAAAAAAACATTTTAAACAATCATCAACATTGATGATAACTTTTTCTTTCAAAACATTGTAACATTTAATAGGGGTTATTTGGCAGTTGCTGAATGGTTTAGTGCAAAATGATTAAGTGGTCTGAATGATTAAGAGGTTTTCATGATATAGTGTAAAATAAAATATGGTTGTTTACTAATTATTTATAATTAAATCAGGGCGCTTAAATGGTTAAGGGAGAGTCAGGATACAAAATTATTCAGAGGATTTTATAACCATTAAGAGACAACCATTTTTTTTGCCAAACAAGATTTACCTCTAAACGATTCAGATATTGCCACTTAATGGAAGCATTAAGAAGTAAACAAAGAATACCTTATAATTTTATATACAGAGAACAAACAAATGATTAATAACTAACTTCACTAAAACAAAACAATCATAATTAAGTATTTCACATGTATGAAACTACTCTACCAAGTACCAACTAGATATAACAACAATTGACTTTTGAAAGTCATATCTTGAGCTTGAAGATCAAAATTCATGGGTTAGTTTTGACCAAAGTATTGTTTCTTTTATTAGAAGCAAAAGAAATTCAAATACTTGAAGATTGATAGATCTTAAATTCATAACTACTCTCATTTAATTATTAAATTTAATACACTAAAAAAGACCACCAATTAACCGAAAGTAACCTACGAAATGATTAATAAATAAAGTTTTTTTTGAAAGGGTATCCTGAGCCTATGGCCCAGACTAATCCCTGGCAAAGCAACCGACTGCAAAAGCATGCAGCCCTATATATTAATAAATAAAGTTGTTGGTCTTTAAAAAAACCGAAATAAATGGAGATGATGTAATATTCAAGATCATGATTTGAATTTTCTTTACTTGACCCTAAAACTTTTATTTGATTCATTTGTCCTTTAATTGTTGTCTCATTTGCAAAATAAAATTTTAAATTTCTTCTCTCAAAAATTTATATGAAATTTAAATTGATGTAAAATTTACAAGCAACAAATGTTGAATATATATACATAAAATTGATCTGAATTACATGACTTAATTAAGTTTGTATCAATTAGTATGAACTAAAGACTTAGGGCATTATAACAAGTAAACGATGTTTAAAAGTTAATTTATTATGTAAAGAAAATCAGTATTGGCAATTTATGACTATAAATTGCAATTTCATGGCATTCATCCTATTACTTGAGCATAGTTCACACCATTGTAGATATTTTAAAATGTTATTATGATATTATTAGTATACTATCAGGTGTATATGTAGGATCCCAGATTCTCATTTGATGATATAGACATAAATAATCGTTGAGCGGAAGCAGGTTTATATATCAAACAGTTAATGAATTACGAATAGATCGAGGATGAACAGTTTACTAGAGAAGAATAGTCATCCAATTCATTGAGTCATAGATATGAGAGGAGATTGATCTTCAAAGAGAATTTAGCTCATAGCAAATACAAAGGATACTAAAAAGATTGATTCAAAAAGTTACAATACAAAGAACATGAAATTTGTTTTTGTAGGCACCCAAAGATTAAGCCAAAGCACGGGCCAATAGGAGGAGCAATCCAAATGTAAAGCGCAATAACTAACTTTGAGCGGGAAACTTTGGCAATAGGTTTCATGTCTTCAGAAAGGCTTAAGTGATGCACATGATCTCTAAACGTTAGACTTAGAGCTTGGAGCAAGTCTTCTAATTAGGTTTATCATATGCTCTTAGGTCTTCTAAAATTAAGGCTCTTCAGAGGCCAACACTTAGAATATTTTTAGAGGGATTTCTTTAGAATATTTTTTACATGAATTCAGAGATGAGGCTCCTAACATTATCTATGTTCTCTAAATTGTTTGTTTTTACTCCAATGTCAAAAATCGTAAAAACAATTACAACCATGAAACTGTGACAAAGTACAATATAAGTTGTTGCTCCAAAACTACAAAAGCCTAGAAAGAAAGTAGGAAAAGAAAAAAAGAGATACTCTAAAAATAATATCAGACTGCTTTTTTAATGTGAAAATAGCAAATGAGTTAAAAACTTTATATAACATATCGACATCTAGTCCCTCTCGAGACTTGAGAAAGTTTCTCGGATAACCCTGAAGAGTCAATACTAGAGAGCCAACGTCCTAACACTTGATCTCTTTAATTTGGCAAAACCACTAAACTTCAAATCTTCCAACATCAACCATATTTAGCACAATTTCTTTCCATATTCGACCTGGAAACACACAACGTGTATTAAACATAAATCAATACTTAAAACAACCCTAACATTAAAAGTCATATGCCCAAGTCAAGATTGGAAAAAGTCATTCATTTCTTGATAATTGCTACAAGTTAAATTAGAACCATATGAATTTGAATGAATGCGGTTCGAAGTATTTAATGAGCTGAAGAAAAAATTCAGTTACTTAAATATTTTCTAGTTAAAATAGAACCATATATATGAATTTGATTGTATGTTGTGACTTTAAATCCCACATTGAACGTAGTTGGCATTGATGGTTAGTTCGCGGAATTTCAAACACGTTAGTTTAATGAAAGTGATACAAATCATAATAATGAATGATATTTTAAAGAAACATTTAGGAAATATTTTTACTCCATACGTTGAAAAGCATAAAAATTAATAAAATAAACATGAACGAAAAAAAAGTCTGTTGCCTCGGTCGCACAGAGCAGGATGAAGTCACACATCACATAAGAATCGTATACAACTCAAACATTATTGTCTATTTGTTCAAATTCTGCGTATCACAAAAGTTCAACGACCAACAAACAATTAATGTCAAAACAAGTTATGTTTACAAATCATGTCTAGCTCAGTTGGTTTCCCCAAGGACGATAACATCCTGGGAGGGGTTGTGGATGGTATCCCAATCTACCCGGGTTCGAATCCAAGGGGAGTCATTCTGAGAGCATGAGGAGTACCCAGTCCTTGGGCCGGTCCAGTCGTTGACTGGGCTGCCCCCCAGCCCAATCTTAAGACTGTGGTTGAGCTCTAGGTTCAGCGTAAGTTGGGCCGGGACAGCGGCGGATTAGTGGGCTGCCCGTGGATGCCCGATACCGCCGGGGAGGTGTGCGTACGTGTGTGCGTGTGTTCGTGGTAGTCGTTCGTTGGTTCGATGCCGCTATGCCTTCCAAAAAAAAAAAAAAAAAGTTATGTTTGTCTCATCCCAAATTTTAAATTACACCCACTATACCATATCAAATGTATTTGTCTTTATATGAAGAACTTATTTTAATAAGAATGGAAACCAAAAATAATAAGAAAACCTGGTAAGGATGGAACGAAAAGAATATTTAATTAAAGTATAAAGATCGAAAAAGTTTAAAAGAAGAAAAAAATTATTGACCTAATCGTCGAATACCATGAAATTTAGATGTATTTTCATATTCAGTTAATCGTTGACGCATGATTTATTAAATAATTTATACAATTCAAATAGAGAAAAACTTGAATAATTTTAGAGTGGTTCCACGAAACAACATCTTGAGTCATTGAGAAACATTATGCTTGTTTGAAAGAACGTTGAAGCCCAAGTCAACTGTGTGAATGTCATCCAAAATATCAAATATTTATTTTAAAATTACACAAGTCTATGTATAATATATAATATGATTTTAAATAAGATAAGATTAACTATATTGTAATCAAATATTGACAAAATAATTTGAAAAAAAGTTATGAATTGTGATTTGTTTAATTCGGAAAAGAGAAAGAAGAATAATTAAGAGCATCTCCAACAACTTCTTCAAAACAGAGAAAATGAAGATTTTTGGAGATTTTGAGCAACTTTTTGTTCCAACAGCTTCTCCAAAACTTTCTCCAAAATGGAGAAAATAGGAGAGAGAGTGTAATTTTCTCCAAATTTGGAGATATCTCCAAAAATGATTACCAAGAGAGAAAAATGATTTTTTGTTATATCTCACCAATGAGAAACTTTGAAATAAAATGTTTAGGTAAGAGAAATAATATTTTATTAAATATCTAGAGTATTTTAATAATATAATTAATGATATATCTCCAAAATGGAGAATTTGTTGGAGATGAATGTAATTTTTTTTAAGATTTTGACTTTTGGTTTTCTATTTTAGAGAATTTTTGGAGAAACTGTTGGAGATGCTCTAAGAAAGCCAAATGTATAAAATATAATGTCATGATCAAAGCATCGAAATTATGGAACCAATAAACCCTAGAAGATGACAAACCATTGACTTTTGAAAGTCAACCCTCAAAACTCAAAATTCCAGGGTTTCTTTTGACCAAAAGGTTGATTTTTTTATATTGAAAACAACCAAAACAAAGATTTATGGAAAAGAATTTTAGAAGCCGTTTACCAAACGCTTACCCGGATAAGCGCTTATAAATAAAATTTAACGCTATAACTTACTTAGCGGGTAAGATTTTAGTTCACCAAAACGGTATCGTATTCAACAATTTTCCCGATAAGCGTTTCCCGTTAAAATTTAACACTATTACTTACTTACCGAGTAAGATTTTAGTCCACCAAAACGGTATCGTATGCAACAATTTTCCCGATAAGCGTTTCCCGGTAAAATTTAACACTATCACTTACTTACAGGGTAAGATTTTAGTCCACCAAAAGGGTATCGTATACAGCAATTTTCCCGGTAAACGCTAACCATGGTAAGAGTTTTCGCCATCACTTACCAGGGTAAGACTCTTGGTCCTTGCCTTAGCTTTTACCGGGTAAGATTTTTGGTCATTACCATCTTCATCCATAAGGTAAGATGACTTGGTAAGCAATTACCCAGATAGACATTTAGTAAACCGCACCTTAGAGTCAAAATAGTGAATTACGAGACTTGATTGTTATGGGGAGTAGGAACATGCATGAATGCATGACCATTAAAAGAAACTAAAAAATGATTTAACAATTGGAGGTGACTGCAAATTAATTATTCTACATGTTATCCGTTTTTTATACTTGACCATAACTTTTTGTTGGATTCACGTTAAATTTCGGCATTTTGATGTTGTTTGTCAAAGTGGTATAATAAAAGTTGAATGGTATACGCTTGAAATCCAAAATAATGTAAGATTTACAAATGACGGACAATGGGTGTATTTGAAATTGATTTAAATTGTATGAATCAAAAGTTGGTATCAATTAGCGTGAAGCTACTCGAATACTTACATATGAGATGAGATCCCGTGGCGGATCTATGTAGATTTTTTTTTTGGGTGTTCATATGCAATATACGGTTCAATGGTCTCGAAGTAGTGGAAAATTAAAAACTATGCTACTCTAGGTTTCAACATTGTGATTCGATGTGTGCCACCACAGGATATCGTCACTGGAAAACTAATAGTCTATAATAACATATCGAAGCTTAAATTTGAGTTTCAATTGTTAATAACAATGAATGAAATACCCTAACTGTTAAAACTCAAATTTGACCTTCCATATTTCACAAGCAACCGTTAGTTCAGGACTCCATTTAATTTTCTGTGGTAGAACAACATATCTTTCATTTCCCCTTCTAATAGATGTAATAACCGTGTACACTTTTCAATAAAATTTAGTTTGGTGGCATAGTGTGAAAAGTGGAAGTTGGGGGACCTTTGTGAAAATTTGGAAAAGAGGGGTTAAAACCCCTAAAACCCTTATTTTCCTGGATGCGATTTAGAGGCGGTTGGAAAGAGGGGAGCGGCGATTTGGAGATTTCTGCGAATCTTAGTAGAGCTTGGAAATTGAGAAGCTACTAGAGGGTGGTGATCCATCTCCATCAAGGTGAGTACTCTTTCTATCTCCTTTAGTTGTTGCGGATTATAGGATTGTTGAAGTGTTGTGAATGATCGATAATCTTTTTGATTGGGGATTCGTGGTTCATTTGTCGAATGGATGTTAAATCGATGAGAGGGGAGGTTAGGATTGTTGCCTACAAATTGTTTGTGATGCAAATCGACCTAGGATGGATTGTGTTCTATTTTGAAACTTATTTTCGGGAGAGTCATCGACACAGTAATCCCTTCCCGGGAATCGCCCAATCCGGGAGTCGAAGGAACCATATAAAGTAGAAACCCGGGTAAGGGCATGGTAACCGGGAGCGGCTAAGCTGCGTGGGAAAGAGAATCGGGTGTGTTGAGTGAGAACCCAGACCAAGCCGGGAGTTGTTTGGGTAAAATTTCATAAGTCACGATCGACTCAAGAATACCAAGCATCTCCAAACTTAAGAACACTCTTGTATTAAGATAAGGTCCTGAATTGAAGACCATACACAATGAGAACTATGATCGCCACTTATCACAATGATCATAAGTTCCTTACGACCACGACCGGACAATCTCTCGACAACTCAACATCTTACGACCTTTATAATGTAACTAACGATTATATCATTTATTATCTACGACTGTTTTTCTTTATGATTCTTTATTACAGGTTCAATACACATTTATGGGTAAACGGTCATAATGGACGACCACCATCAAGACTCTTTAAAGAAAATACCATTGGACATTTGATGCTCATTTATTGCGACCAAAGCTATATATACGAGCTTGAAGAATACACCTAGGGGCATCAAGCACACACATATTATTCAAGCATACGAAAAGCTCTCAAGTTTTTCTCTCTAGAAAGAACTCTCGATGAAGTGCTACACTTCACGACACATTCAACAATCTTACGATTTGTTTACTTTTACTTGTAATATCGTTAATTGTACTGTTAATCGCTTCTTCTAAAGGACGACGTCCTTCTTTGACGTCCATAGTGCACTTGACGATCTCTGCCATCGTCCGTGGTTTTTACCCTCGACGGGGTTTTTCGCGTCACCAAATTCTCTGTCTTATCTTTATTTTTTGTCTTCATCGTACGATTTTTCGTTTGATCGCTTACTTTAGTTGTTAAAGATCCACACCGACCTTAAGTCATTATAACATCCCAACCAAAAACATAAACAAGCGAATCAATTCTTAAAATAAAATCTCAATTAATAATAATAATCCATGCCACAACGGTCCCAAACATACAATGGATAAATCAAGGTTTGTTAAAACAACCTATACACAACTGAGATCAATAAGAATAACTAAGCAATGGCCTTCTATCCGCCCCGCTAAGCCTTCTCCTTGCCCTTAGCTGTCCTGTCTAACTCACGACGGCCTGAAAAGATTTTTAGTTTGAAAGAGCGAGGGTTAGACCATAGGTCTAGTGAGATCCCTTTAAACAGATAAGCAACAAAAGTTCTTTCCAGAATTTAAAATCACATTTAATAATTTCGCATAAGTAAAACACGCTACGGACCACACGACCGTCAAAGACGATCTGTCTAACTCGTGTTGCCTTAATGTTGGGACACACCCCCAACGACATAAACGGGCCACACTCCCCGGCACGAGTAGGCGGACCACACTCCCCGACTTAGGTCACATGTTCCACAAATAATGTATGCATACATTTAAACATCAACAAATTGATAACACACTTAAATCATTTCGTATAAACTTGGTATCGTAAATAAATCAACATTTAAAATAATCACATTTTGCATGCTTTCGTTTGTACAAGGTTTAATTTAGAAAAACTCACATGACTTCCTTAGCTTAAAAGAATCCGGCGTGAACTCCTAGGATTCATACTGAAACCTATAAAGGAAATATTGATTTGTGAACTCTCTCAATTTTCTAATTATAAAAGAGTTGACCAAGACATCGAACCCCCCCCCCCTCCACGCCGACTTAGTCTCTTAATAAATAACCAACAAGTACTAAAAACATAATAATTGAATTAAATTCCTATGGTCCGCCAACAATTCAATAATCCATCATTAAAGCTAAAGTCTTTCATGCCACATGGGCTTAGGCCCACCACTAAACATTAAAAGAATTATTTATTTTAACATGGATTCGGCCCACACCATGAATAATGGACCGGTTCTACTCTTCCTCCTCACGACCGGAGTCCATGACCGGAAAAAAATACATTACAGGGCGACCGGGGATCATTCCAACTTAATCGACCGGTATGAATTTTCATCGGACGACCGGTATAAACTTTCATCGGTCGACCGGTAAGACACCTCGATCGGGGCCCGACCGATAGGGTCGCTCGGTGTCTAATATTTCGACCGGTAACCCAGACGACCGGTGTTCATGAGTTTCGACCGGGGTCCAAGACGACCGAACTTATCGAACGAAACCCCAGGACTCCGGTGATTAACACAACTCTCAAATGGGACTCCAAGAACGACAACCAACAATCCATATTATCACAAATAGATGAAGGGAATCACATTTCATTGAGCAAACCACTAATCCCTATTTATTTCTATACATGTTTCCAATTATTTTCAGTTCTACATTCATCCCCTGAGTTCCAACTTTAGGACAGACTTAAGAATCAAACCCCCAATAATAGATTTAGAAATAACTGTTGAACTCTTAGAAATGAAGAAGATTAGAGTTAGAAGTTTACCAGGTAAAAATTTGAAGAACACCAACCTCCGTTCTTGCTCTCTCTCCCTCTCTCTCGATCAGTTTGTCTTCAAGGTTCTCTCCCTAAGCCAAAACTTATCAGCCGCATAATAACACTGATTTCTTCCCTTCTAGGGTTAAAAGCCCCCTTTTTCTCAATTTTTCACTCTAGACCCCATCATTTGAGTTTTTCAAATCTTTTACCCCAAACTTCCATTTCTTAAATTTTTAACCGGGTTATTACAATATCCCCCCTCAAAAGAATTCCGTCCCCGGAATTCCTTTATTAAAATAAACTGGGATATTGACTCTTCATAACCGACTCTAACTCCCAAGTCGCTTCTTGCCCTTTGTGGAATTGCCACTGAACCTTTACCAAGGAAATTTCCTTATTCCTTAACCTTTTCACTTTACGATCCAAAATCGCTACTGGTGCCTCTACAAATCTTATCCTTTCATCTATTTGGACATCTTCTAACGGTATCACAACGTCACTTTCTGCTAAACACTTTTTCAGGTTGGATACATGAAAAACAGGATGAACTCCTTGCAAATCCGCCGGTAGATCCAACTTATAAGCTACCTCTCCAACACGCTTCACTATAGGAAACGGTCCTACATATCTTGGTCTCAACTTGCCCTTCTTGACAAACTGAACGACTCCCTTTCATGGTGAAACTTTTAGCATCACCATGTCTCCTATTTGAAATTCTATCGGCTTCCTTCGCTTGTTTGCATACATTTTCTGACGATCTTGGGCTATCTTCAATCTTTCTCGAATTTGACCAACCTTATCAGCGGTCAGTTGTACAATTTCTGGCCCAGCTAGTTGCTTTTCCCCTACCTCATTCCAACATAGAGGTGTTCTACACTTTCGCCCATACAACGCTTCAAACGGAGCGGCTTGAATACTAGCGTGATAACTATTGTTATAAGAGAACTCTATTAGGAGTATATGAGTCTGCCACAAACCTTTGAAATCGATCACGCATGCTCGGAGCATGTCTTCTAACATCTGAATAGTTCTTTCACTCTGTCCGTCCGTCCGTCTGAGGGTGATACGCCGAACTCAATCTAAGTTGTGATCCCAACTCTCTTTGAAGGCTTTTCCAAAACCTTGACGTGAAGCGAGCATCCCGATCTGACACAATAGAAGTCGGCACTCCATGCCTAGATACGATCTCATCAATATACAGTTTAGCCAACTTCTCTAGCGGATAAGTCTCCTTGATCGGTAGAAAGTGAGCTGATTTGGTGAGTCGATCCACTATCACCCAAATAGCATCGTGCCCCTTAGGTGATCGCGGCAATCCCGTCACGAAGTCCATTGTTATATCATCCCACTTCCATACCGGTATCTCCAACGGCTGCAGTTCCCCGTACGGTCTTTGATGCTCCGCCTTCACCTTCAAACACGTTAGACATCTCTCCACGAAATATGCTATATTCAAGCCTGGCCACCAATAACCCCGCTTCAAATCCCGATACATCTTATTGGTTCCCAGATGTATCGAGTATGCGACTTATGAGCCTCTTCCAATACTCTCTTCCGAAGATCTCCCAGCTTTGGAATCCACACTCTGCTCTCATAACATCTGACACCACGATTGTCCGCAGTTAACAAGTCAACGTTTCCCACGATTCTTTCGCTTTTTAAGTTTTCCCCCGACACTGCTTCCTCTTGAAATTTCTTGACTTCATCCAGGAAACTTGAAATCGCCTCCACACGAAACGCCACCACTTTGGCTACTGAGCTATGTTCTTTCCGACTCAAGGCGTCCGCCACCACATTAGCGTTTCCCGGATGGTATAGGATCTCACAATCATAGTTGCTCAACAATTCCATCCACCTACGCTGCCTCATATTTAACTCTTTCTGGTTAAACAGATGTTGCAGACTCTTATGGTCAGTGTAAATTTGACACTTAACCCCATACAAGTAATGCCTCCATAACTTTAGTGCGAACACCACGGTGGCCAGCTCCAGATCGTGCATCGGATAGTTCCTTTCGTGCTCCTTCAATTGCTGAGACGCATAAGCTATTACCTTTCCATCTTGCATCAACACGCACCCTAAACCAAACTTTGAGGCATCACTGAAAATTACAAATCCATCTGTACCTTTGGGTAACGACAGAATCGGTGCACTACTCAATCTCTTTTTCAATTCACTGAACGCATCCTCCTGAGTTTCTTTCCACACAAACTTAACATTTTTCCTTGTTAGAGCAGTTAATGGCGTGGCTATTCTCGAAAAATCCTGGATGAACCTTCGATAATAACCCGCCAAACCAAGAAAACTTCTCACATCGGACGGCGTCTTTGGTACCTCCCACTCTACGATTGCTTTAATCTTCGCTGGATCCACTTTCATTCCGTTTTCTGACACCACATGTCCTAAGAACTGCGCTTCCCTTAGCCATAATTCGCATTTTGAGAACTTGGCATACAACTTCTCCCGCTTAAGCAATGCTAGCACAACTCTCAGATGCATTTCATGGTCACTCATGGACTGTGAATAGATTAGTATGTCATCAATGAAGACAATGACACACTTGTCCAAAAAGGGGCTGCACACTCTATTCATCAGATCCATGAATGCTGCCGGTGCGTTCGTCAGCCCAAATAGCATGACTATGAATTCGAAGTGGCCATACCTCGTACGAAACGCAGTCTTAGGTACATCCTCCTCTCTCACCTTCAGCTGGTGATAACCCGAACGCAAATCTATCTTCGAGAAGTAACTCGCTCCTTGCAACTGATCAAAGAGATCATCAATCCTAGGAAGCGGATACCTATTCTTAAATGTTAACTTGTTGAGTTCTCGGTAGTTTATACACATTCTCATCGACCCGTCCTTTTTCTTGACGAATAATACCGGTGCTCCCCACGGCGACGTGCTGGGTCGGATAAAACCTTTATCCAACAATTCTTGCAGTTGAGTCATCATCTCCTTCATTTCTGCCGAAGCCAAATGATAAGGAGTCCTTGCTATTGGTGTCGCTCCCGACATCAAATCTTTCCTGAACTCCACTTGCCTATCCGGTGGCAGAGTGGTTAAGTCTTCCGGAAACACCTCCGGGTACTCACACACTATCGGAACTGATTCTAATCCTTTCTTCTCTTTCTTAGCGTCTACCACATATGCTAAGAACCCCACACACCCTTTCACTAAACAACGCCTAGCCTTGATCATCGAGATCAAGCACGACTTTCTATCCCGACGATCCCCATAAACTATGACTTCCTTCTGATCCAGCAAAGCTATGCGGATTAACTTCTTCTTACAAATGATACTGGCATCGTTAGACGCTAACCAATCCATCCCCACTATGACGTCAAATTCCCCCATGCCCATCGGATACAACCACAATAGGAAGGTATGACCGTCAATGTCTATACTACACCCGTCATATACTTCTCCCACTAAGACTCGACTATCATCGGCTACTTCTACTTCAAACCCCTGACTAAGCTTCTTGGGTTTCACAAGTAACTTGTGCACGAAGTTCGGTGACACAAATAAACGATTTGCGCCCGAGTCAAACTATACTTTAGCAAAAATCGAGTCTATGGGAAAAGTACCTGTTACCACATCCGGCGTCTCTACTGCCTCCTCTGCTGTCATATTAAAAGCCCTTGCTCTCGCCCTAGCTGGCTCCACTTTCTTCTCGTTCCCTTTATCTCCAAATACCCCAACAGTTCCCTTCTTCAGCTGAGGGCAATCAGTCCTGATATGATCGGGAGACCCACACTGGTAACACGACCTCGACCCGTGGCAGTCACGAGCCATATGCCCAGTTTTCCCACATTTGTAGCACCCTTCTCGCTCCAACAGACACTCCCCCTTGTGAACCCGATTAAACTTGCTGCATGGTTTATTCTCAAACTTCACATTACCTCGATGATCAGGTTTTGACGATTTGAACGTCTTGGAATCACGGTTAGGCCCTTCCCATTTCCGTTTGTCCCCACTTCTCTCGGTGGCCTGACGATTCCTTTCCTTCTCCCGTAACTCGGCTGCATTTACCGCTGCCTGGAACGTTGCCGGATCCTTGTTTGAAACAAATTCCCGGATATTACCCCTTAACCCATAGATGTAACGTTCCACTCGCCTTTCTTCGTTAGGCACATAAATCTCTGCAAATCTGGATTTCTCGATGAACTTGGTTGTATATTCCCGAACTTTCATATCTCTCTGTTCCAAGCTTAAAAATTCCTCCTCTAACTTTTTAATTGCCGCCAGAGGGCAAAACTACGCCTTGAACCTCTTTACAAACTCATTCCAAGACATCTCTCTAGCTGCCGTCGAACCCTGTCCACTAGACTCCACGTCCCACCATATGACCGCCTCGTCCTTCAACATAGCCAAGGCGTAAACAACTCTGTACCTTTCCGAGCACTTGCTGGTGTCAAACGCTAACTCCATTCCTTTTACCCATTTCATTTCCAGAACCGGGTCACACTCGCCCTTATAGGTAGGAGGTTTGCAAGCAGCAAACTCCTTGAAGCTACATACCCTTTCAACCATCGCCTTGGTCACTACTGTAGGAGTTGTCTGTGAGTGACTCCCTACCATAGTCACCGGCGAATCCGCTACTTCCGTTGCCTCTTTGTCCCCACTCTTTTCTTTACTTTCCGACACTTCGTTAAATCGCTGCGTCAACAACGCGTTCAATGTTTCTTCCAGTTTTCCCATCTCAGCCGCAAAGGTCTCTTGCGTGACAAACCCCTGTGTCCGACCCCTGCCACGATTTCTATTCTGCCTTCGACCCCTCACTGAAGCCGAACTTTCCTGAAGAGAGGTTTCTAGTTTAGGTCCTGCATCCACACTTCTAGCTCGGCGTGCAACACTCTTCGTCTTCCCACCTCTAAGCATGCACATGTACCTGTAAATTTACAATTACACTGGCCATATGTAATTCTAAATTTACCTTACATGTTAGTCCTCACTACTCTATCACCCGACTTCCTACGACCATCCTATTATCTCAATTGTGATTCACTCATTAAGTTTAAGTCTAAGCCCGACTGGTCACCTAGATCCCTTAAACTATGGCTCTGAAACCAACTATAACATCCCAACCAAAAACATAAACAAGCGAATCAATTCTTAAAATAAAATCTCAATTAATAATAATAATCCATGCCACAACGGTCCCAAACATACAATGGATAAATCAAGGTTTGTTAAAACAACCTATACACAACTGAGATCAATAAGAATAACTAAGCAATGGCCTTCTATCCGCCCCACTAAGCCTTCTCCTTGCCCTTAGCTGTCCTGTCTAACTCACGACGGCCTGAAAAGATTTTTAGTTTTGAAAGAGCGAGGGTTAGACCATAGGTCTAGTGAGATCCCTCTAAACAGATAAGCAACAAAAGTTCTTTCCAGAATTTAAAATCACATTTAATAATTTCGCATAAGTAAAACACACTACGGGCCACACTACCGTCAAATACGATGTGTCTAACTCGTGCCGCCTTAATGTTGGGACACACCCCCAACGACATAAACGGACCACACTCCCCGGCACGAGTAGGCGGGCCACACTCCCCGACTTTGGTCACATGTTCCACAAATAATGTATGCATACATTTAAACATCAACAAATTGATAACACACTTAAATCATTTCGTATAAACTTGGTATCGTAAATAAATCAACATTTAAAATAATCACATTTTGCATGCTTTCGTTTGTACAAGGTTTAATATAGAAAAACTCACCTGGCTTCCTTAGCTTAAAAGAATCCGGCGTGAACTCCTAGGATTCAGACTGAAACCTATAAAGGAAATATTGATTTGTGAACTCTCTCAATTTTCTAATTATAAAAGAGTTGACCTAGACATCGAAACACCCCCACGCCGACTTAGTCTCTTAATAAATAACCAACAAGTACTAAAAACATAATAATTGAATTAAATTCCTATGGCCCGCCAACAATTCAATAATCCATCATTAAAGCTAAAGTCTTTCATGCCACATGGGCTTGGGCCCACCACTAAACATTAAAAGAATTATTTATTTTAACATGGATTCGACCCACACCATGAATAATGGACTGGTTCTACTCTTCCTCCTCACGACCGAAGTCCATGACCGGGAAAAAAATACATTACAGGGCGACCGAGGATCATTCCATCTTAATCGACCGATATGAATTTTCATCGGTCGACCGGTATAAACTTTCATCGGTCGACCGGTATAAACTTTCATCGGTCGACCGGTAAGACACCTCGACCGGGGCCCGACCGATAGGGTCGCTCGGTGTCTAATATTTCGACCGGTAACCCAGACGACCGGTGTTCATGAGTTTCGACCGGGGTCCAAGACGACCGAACTTATCGAACGTAAACCCCAGGACTCCGGTGATTAACACAACTCTCAAATGGGACTCCAAGAACGACAACCAACAATCCATATTATCACAAATAGATGCAGGGAATCACATTTCATTGAGCAAACCACTAATCCCTATTTATTTCTATACAGGTTTCCAATTATTTCCAGTTCTACATTCATCCCCTGAGTTCCAACTTCAGGACAGACTTAAGAATCAAACCCCCAATAATAGATTTAGAAATAACTGCTGAACTTCTAGAAATGAAGAATATTAGAGTTAGAATTTTACCTGGTAAAAATTTGAAAAACACCAACCTCCGTTCTTGCTCTCTCTCCCTCTCTCTCGATCGGTTTGTCTTCAAGGTTCTCTCCCTAAGCCAAAACTTATCAGCCACACAATAAAATTGATTTCTTCCCTTCTAGGGTTAAAAGCCCCCTTTTTCTCAATTTTTCACTCTAGACCCCATCATTTGAGTTTTTCAAATCTTTTACCCCAAACTTCCATTTCTTAAATTTTTTAACCGGGTTATTACAGTCATCTTTAGGACGATTTTGGCATCAGCAGTTTGGCGCCTACCGTCGGGTCCCAGCTAGAGTAAAATCTTCGACAAAGAGTACGACCTACTAATGATTTTAGTACAACTTTTTTGATCAACAGGATCATGGAGGGACAAGAAACTCAAGCCCATGTTATTGCTCAAATGCGCATGGAATTGGACGCTGCCCGCAGTCGCATCAATGCATTGGATGAGCAAAATCGCAAAGCAGCCGAAGAACTTGCGTCTTTGAGGAGCCAAAATACTGGAAATCAGTTTGGACCTCAATTTGGTAAGGCCACCCTTTAACATGAATTTTGCAGGTTTTCAACCCCCATTGCCTTCATACCCGAGGCTGAAGCAAGGTATAAGGGTCGCCACCTTCTCTATCACGACGATCCCTATACTACCGCCACCAGTGTTAGTATTTCCTGCGATGTTCGTTCCTCCTATGCATGTACCACTCAACGGGGATGATGGAGAATCGTCGCATCACAATGGATTTTTTCCAACTGCAGGTGTAATGTCCCAAGATTCCAGATTAATACCAGTTCCGTTCCCGACGAGCAATGGATTCAATCTGGACTACCCGGTCATACGACGGTTGAAGCAGTTGGAAGAACAGAATGAGAAGATGTTGTCGCTACTTTCTAAGCTTCCAAGAGTTGCCATACCTATGGACGTTGAACCATGAACTGGGTTTCAGACATCGCCATTTGTCGACGAAATTGCCATGGTCGACGTCCCAAAGAAGTACAATATCCCGACGTTAACCCCAAATTACTTTGGAGTGAGTGATCCAACGGAGCACATCGCACAGTACAAGCAGTTAATGTGGACTATGTCAATACCCCATCAATATCAGGAGGTCTGCATGTGCAAAAGGTTCGGTGCACAGGTGCCGCTCTTTAATGGTTGATCAGCTTACGACCCAAGTCCATCGACAGTTTTGTAGAGCTGGGCAACCAATTTTTTCACAATCTGCTAGCAGTCATAAGATGGAAAAGCAAACTAACGACCTTTACTATATCACTAAGAAAGTAGGAGAATCCGTCCGAAACTACTTCAATCGCTTCAATTCTGAGATGATCAACATACGGAATTGTGATGTCAGGACTGCGATCGAGGCTTACAAGCGAGGTCTCGATGACATTTCAGACTTATATATAGATCTAACGAAATATCCACCAAAAACCTTCGAAGACGTTCGACTAGAATGTTGGCTTACATGCGAGTCGAGGATGATGCAACCTTCCGATGTAAGCATTCCAGCGACAAGAAAATATTAAGTGTCAGAAAGTCCGACTTCAAGAACAGATCGACCTCCAAGGTTGAACCATCCAAGAAAATCTCAAACGTAAGGTTCGACAAGAAGAAAAACACCTCTACAAAAGGTTTCCTCAATATCCTAATATTTTATCCTACAAATTCAAGGGAACATCCAAAGAGGTAGTCGAAGCCTTGAAGAATGAGCGAACGAACGTTAAGTGGCCCCCGAAAAACGAAAGAGACGACGCCAAGAAAGACAAGTCCAAATGGTGCGACTTTCATGGCGATCACAATCACACAATGGACGATTGTATTACCTTGCGACGAGAATTGGCTTGGCTCGTACCAAAAGGCATCTGCAAGACCTATTGGGCGTTAATGCGCAACCAACCTCACCGAAACATGCAAAGGTCGTAAATTGCATGACTGAAGGTTCCGACATTTGTGGGCTAACCTATTCAGCAGCTAAGAAGCACGCCAGTCGAGGATCTGAAGACTTTCCCGTCTCACGATCGTCACAATCGAAACATGAGCTGGAGCTGGAAGCTATGCCTATCACCTTCGATCAAGAAGACCTCGACGATCAGTGGCAGAAACATCACGATGGCTCGATCGTTCAACTCATGATCGAGAATTGCTTGACCAAAAGGATCTTGATCGATGGAGGAAGTTCTGCTAACATCATCTTCCTTAGCACGATCAAAGCTATGGGAATTGACAAGTCAGAAATCGTACGACGTTCGACTGGTTCTTATAGAATTCAATGACAATGTGGCTAACACCATCGAGGAAATTACTCTCCCAGTATTCGCCAAATGAGTCAACAAGCAAACAAAGTTCAACGTTGTCGATTGCTCGTCAACATATAACGTCATCCTAGTGCGAATTTGGATTCACGACATGAAGGCCGTCCCGTCGACATACCACCAGATGGTCAAATTCCCAACGCCTTGGGGTGTCCAAGAAATCAAAAGATAGCAGAAGATCACGCGTGAGTGATACAAAGTTACGATGAAGCCAAGAAAGCAGAGTATCTAGCGATTCCAGAACCAAGCCGATCCTGATACCGTTGACGATTATCGACTAGAAGAAGTTGTCTTGGATCGGGACAAGCCTGACAGGGTCGTCTTCATCGGTACATCTCTCGACCCTTCTGATGTGTTTTAAATTTATAACCGCAAGCGTACAGGTGTGTAGCATACGCGTCGATCACAGGGAGGCGATGGACTAAACACAGACTCGTTCTAGACTATGGACTAGCTACGGGAATTATCAATAATTTGATTTTTTTATTTAAAAACTAAAAAGAATGACGAAACAATAAAAATAAAAGCTAACGAGGATCGGGCAATGTTAGTCTCGGATTTTAATGATGGTGAGTATTTGTTGTGTAAAAATACTTTAACCCTCTATCGAGGTGTAAAAGCCTTTCTAAAACGATATTCGCACCTACTTTCGTATGATACAAATATTGAAAAAGAAGCATTTAAATAAAACAAGTATTTTCTCATCCTACGTCCCTAACTATTTGCATGTTAGGACCGTAGTCATCAACCAATTCGTTCAAAGTCGAGAATAAAACTTTCGTCCATATTCCGACTAAACAAATTAACAAACACTTGATTAAAACAGATTAACCGCATAACAACTTTCGTTGATTAAAAATCAATCAATTAAAATCTAATATTCGTTTTAAAATCAATTGGTTAATCCCAACATTTTTATCCGTGCCACACAACCCAATCAAACGAAAGTTACACTACAAAACATAAAACATAAACATAAAGCATAAAATTAATCTAAAAAGCTGTAAAGATCGATTCAAGGAGTGTCACTCTCCAAGAATCGTTTTTAGCCTACGAAAGCGGTAAATTAAATTAAGAGCGGTGCAGGAAATTAAAAGGGAGAAGTAATATGAGGAGGAAAACATTAACAAAAGATAAATGTGAATTTAACTAAATAATAAATTGAAATAAAAACAAAGTATGGAGAAAGTGAATCGTTACAACGGATGTCATATGCTGGATGAGAATCTGTCACATAACCATCTTCATCTTCGATCCGTCAAAAGGGTTGCATCTTCATCCAATCTTCATCGACTCAAGAAAAAGCGAATTACAAATAAATGAAAAACTAAACTAAACCTAAATCTAAACTAAAAGGATTGAAAAACAAAATGAAAATAAAATAAAAACTAAACCTAAAAACAAAAAAAAAGAAAACAAAAAAGAACACAACATAGCGCCGTGGAGAAGAGAGAAGGAAGAATTCCTTCAAAACCTAAAACAAAATTCTATAAATAAAGAAACATTTCCACAATCAGCCCCTCAACTTTGCAGCTCTTTCGAAAACGCCCCTATTGATTTCTTTTCTTTTAAAAACTCATTTGTTGAATTATTTTCTTTCGACTTTGGTCCAACTTATAGCATTCTTCTTGGGTTTGTCCACCAAATAAAGATTGATCAAAAACTTTAAATCCATCATCATCCATTTCACGCTTTCAATGTGAATTATCTGTCAAAACCCGAGAAAACCACAAAAATGCCAATGTAATATCCCCAACGATGATTATACGAAAATTAACTAAAAATAAAATAAAAACTATATGCAAATGATTAAACTAAATGCAAAAATGCAATTTTAGACTAAAATGATGAATACATAAGATGCACTTAACAAAATACCCACAAGCTAAACCTTTCTTGTCCCCAAGAAAGAGATTAGAATTTATTACGGAATGGGTGAAAAGAAGAAAAAGAAAAACAAACAACGATCTCCACAAAAAATTCGAGCGAGTTAATACACGATCTCACTAGGCACAATCTAATGTTAGGCTTCCCTATGTACAAATGAAACTTGTAACCACGTGTTCAGATGAAAATAGTAGTAGAAACACATATTTCACCAAAATGTCAAACTAACACAACACCAAACAAAGCATATCACAAAAAATCGCACCTAATAGAATTTTACAAACATTACCGTAGCCGCTAAGGGAGGGGAAATATGATCTACATGGATGGAAACTCACGATTTCGCTCAAATCACTCTAGTGTATTTAGGATGTGTATACACTCAACGCCTATCCAATCGAGAAATATGAAATGCATTCTTGACGCGTTTGAAACAATTCTCAAGTCTAAATTTTTTTCATAAAAATTGCATAAGATGAGGACTTTCGGGTAAGGGTTAAGGTAGGGCTTGGGTTTGGTTATTGGGGTTTGAAAATGTATTTTGGCTTATTTTTGTGCACATAGATTCCTTCCTACAATTTTCAACGGATCTCAACTTATTCTTTGCGAAACTAATTATATAAATGCACCTTCTTCTTTTTTTTTTTTTTGCATTTTTCTTTTTGATTTTTTTTAATGAACCCACAAGTTATGCTTGTTTATGGAGTTCTACCAACCGACAAGCTATGCTTGTATATACTACTCAAACTAAATGCTTCAATCCGTTTTTTATTTTCGAAAGGAGAACTATATGTGCATTTTTTTTTTGTGGTTTAGGTGTGTTTGGTGTTCAAGAAAATGGTAAGTGTTTAGGCTTAAAATTGGGTACAAAAGGAAAATCTTTTTGTGTTTTTGTAAATAAGGGTTATTTATGAGAAAAGAAGGCCTCTATGCAAATATTATAATAATTTTAGACGAGAATCAAATCAAAAACCTAGAAATACACCCCGATGGGAGGTAACACACAAGAAAAAAAAATGGGATTGGTTATATATGTGTCAATCCAATACGGCCCAAATTCTTACAAGGTAAAATCCATCCAAGTAGTCATAGGTATAGTGTAGGGGGACTACGGTAAGAAAGTTAATCCTAAAAGTTACGTGGAACGATATGCAAAGTGGTGCATGCAAGTGACTAACTAAGGGAATACCGCGTTTCTAAAAAAAATCTTTACATCATGGTTAAAGTCGTCGAAAAGTACATTAGTACACCTAATTAAAAGATTGATGGTAAGTGAGGGTGGTTACTACGAGCTCTAAAATCGTGGAGAAACGCCAAAAATCTTTTTGGATTTTTAATTTTTTTTATGCAATGCAATTATATGAAATAAAATGCAACAAAAATGGGGAAAAAATGCATGGGTTATAACTAAATGCATGAATGCTCAAATAAAAGAAAAAAGAAGTAAAAAAAAAAACAAACAAATACCCCACCCACAAGCTAAAAATGAGCATTGTCCTCAATGCTTGACTACGGGTAAGGGAATCAAAATCAACGTGGGGAGCATGGTTCAAGAATCACATATATGACAACGCTACATGATGAATAATGAATGCATTTCAGTGCAAAATGATCAAATCCTATTGTTTGCCCAGTGGTGGCAACCCAACTAATGCAATAATCATGCATATCAAGTACTACTCGAATGAAACAACAATTCAACGTATTCACATAATGTTAAAAGAACGAATTTACCGGGTGTTGAACTGAAGACTTTGTTGCTTTTTTATGCTCTGAAGCTCTTAGAAGTAGTTGATCACCTGAAAAAACATGATTAATAAACAAAGGGGGATTTGACGGTTGTCAGCGCTGTCACGGTGGGGAGATGACGGATGCCAAATTTAGATAGTCGAAAGGGAAAATGAAAAAGAGAAGGCACTTTGAAGGTGAGATTAGAAGTAAGCGGTTTAAAAAAAAAGGAAAAATGAAAAGAGATAGCGAGAAGGAGAAAAAAAAGGAAAAAAAGGAAAAGAAAGAAAAAAAAAAAAAAAACTTTTTTTTTTAGTTTTTTTTTTAGAAATAAAATAAAGTAAAAAAAATCAAACAAATAAATAAAAACCTTTTTTTTAGATAAAGTAAAAAATAATAATAATAATAATAGAAATAAAAGTTAATAAAAAAATCTTTTTTTTTTGAATTACTTCACGCCAGGGCCGAAATCTTCACGCACGGGAACCTTAGGCAGAAAGTGTGGACTTCCAACTTCACGCCCGGGCCGTTTGGTCAGAACTTCAAACAAAAAAAAAGAAAATAAAATAATTACAAGTGTTAAGGAACATTTTCGAGGGTCGATTTTCAAGCAATTAAGCCCGAGAAACCGAAAAATTGATGGTAGAACAAAGAAAGGAAACGGAGACTCGTTTTAAGTCGCGAGTTTGACTTTGGATTAAGAATTAAACGAAAAGAGAGAAGAGATGGTACAAATTGGTGAAAGTCAAATGATTGACTTAAATGGTCACTAATTCATACGAGTCACGTAAACACTAAAAAGTCACAACGGATAACAGTGTGTTTTCATTATAAAACAATTTACGCAACCCATAGCCGAGAATTAAATAAGGGTAGAGAAAGAAGGATCGGTGATGTCCGGCTTGACAAAAAAAAAATACCGAATCCGAGTAAATTAAAAAAAAACACGTGAGACGCATTAAAACAAGATTGAGTTAGCATCACACATCACCTCTAATGGTGATAACTATCTCTATCATAGAAAAAAAACACGTCTCAACGGTCCGTCACCCGACACTATTAAACGTGATTAATTGAACTCCGCAAAAAGAGGTTGATTAACGGATAAAAAAAATCAACCACACGGCCTAGTGTCTAGGGACGAAAAGAAAATGGGAAAATAGAAATGGGATAAAGACGTAGACTAGTAAATCCAAAACAAATTCCATGTTAGCCTGATTGCCTCCCCGGCAACGGCGCCAAAAACTTGATGTGTTTTAAATTTATAACCGCAAGCGTACGGATGTGTAGCATACGGGTCGATCACAGGGAGGCGATGGACTAAACACGGACTCGTTCTAGACTATGGCCTAGCTACGGGAATTATCAATAATTTGATTTTTTTTATTTAAAAACTAAAAAGAATGACGAAACAATAAAAATAAAAGCTAACGAAGATCGGGCAATGTTAGTCTCGGATTTTAATGATGGTGAGTATTTGTTGTGTAAAAATACTTTAACCCTCTATCGAGGTGTAAAAGCCTTTCTAAAACGATATTCGCACCTACTTTCGTATGATACAAATATTGAAAAAGAAGCATTTAAATAAAACAAATATTTTCTCATCCTACGTCCCTAACTATTTGCATGTTAGGACCGTAGTCATCAACCAATTCGTTCAAAGTCGAGAATCAAACTTTCGTCCATATTCCGGCTAAACAAATTAACAAACACTTGATTAAAACAGATTAACCACATAACAACTTTCGTTGATTAAAAATCAATCAATTAAAATCTAATATTCGTTTTAAAATCAATTGGTTAATCCCAACAATTTATCCGTGCCACACAACCCAATCAAACGAAAGTTACACTACAAAACATAAAACATAAACATAAAGCATAAAATTAATCTAAAAAGCTGTAAAGATCGATTCAAGGAGTGTCACTCTCCAAGAATCGTTTTTAGCCTACGAAAGCGGTAAATTAAATTAAGAGCGGTGCAGGAAATTAAAAGGGAGAAGTAATATGAGGAGGAAAACATTAACAAAAGATAAATGTGAATTTAACTAAATAATAAATTGAAATAAAAACAAAGTATGGAGAAAGTGAATCGTTACAACGGATGTCATATGCTGGATGAGAATCTGTCACATAACCATCTTCATCTTCGATCCGTCAAAAGGGTTGCATCTTCATCCAATCTTTATCGACTCAAGAAAAAGCGAATTACAACTAAATGAAAAACTAAACTAAACCTAAATCTAAATCTAAACTAAAAGGATTGAAAAACAAAATGAAAATAAAATAAAAACTAAACCTAAAAACAAAAAAAAGAAAACAAAAAAGAACACAACATAGCGCCGTGGAGAAGAGAGAAAGAAGAATTCCTTCAAAATCTAAAACAAAATTCTATAAATAAAGAAACATTTCCACAATCAGCCCCTCAACTTTGCAGCTCTTTTGAAAACGCCCCTCTTGATTTCTTTTCTTTTAAAAACTCATTTGTTGAATTATTTTCTTTCGACTTTGGTCCAACTTATAGCATTCTTCTTGGATTTGTCCACCAAATAAAGATTGATCAAAAACTTTAAATCCATCGTCATCCATTTCACGCTTTCAATGTGAATTACCTGTCAAAACCCGAGAAAACCACAAAAATGCCAATGTAATATCCCCAACGATGGTTATACGAAAATTAACTAAAAATAAAATAAAAACTATATGCAAACGATTAAACTAAATGCAAAAATGCAATTTTAGACTAAAATGATGAATACATAAAATGCACTTAACACCTTCCTTAAAAGAATCACTAATTTCTTTCTTGCAGGAAAATGCCGACTGTTTCGCCTGGACACACGAGGAAATGGTTGGCATCGACCCGGAGGTCATCTCACATCGACTCAATGTCGATCCGTCGTTCAAACCAGTCAAGCAAAGGCGACGCAAATTCGCTCCTGAGCGAAACAAAGTAATCAATGATGAAGTCGATAATTTGCTCAAGACTGGAAAATTTCGAGAAGTTCAATACTCCGAATGGTTAGCGAACATTGTAGTCGTACAAAAGAAAAACGGGAAATGGAGAGTATGCATTGACTTTACAGATCTTAACAAAGCTTGTCCTAAAGACCCGTTCCCGTTACCTCACATTGATGCTTTGGTCGATGCGACCACTGGTCACGAGCTCCTCACATTCATGAACACATATTCGGGTTACAATCAGATCTTGATGCATCATGACGACCAAGAAAAGAAGACATTCATGACGGACAAAGGTATTTACTGTTATAAAGTCATGCTACAGGATCAACATACCAACGACTGGTCAACAAGATGTTCAAAGAATGTCATAATGGATGTCTACATCGATGATATGCTGGTAAAATCAAAGTGAGAAATCGATCATATCGATCATCTGAAGCAGTCGTTCGACATCCTCAAGGAATACCATATGAAGCTCAAAACCCACGAAATGTTCCTTCGGAGTAACAGCAGGAAAATCCTTGGGATATATGGTCAGCTTCGTGGGATCGAAGCTAATCCCGACCAGATAAAAGCGATTATAGACATCATATCCCCGCACAACTTCACAGAGGTCCAACGACTTACTGGACGAGTCGCAACATTAAACAAGTTTATCTCCCAATCTTCAGATAAATATCATCAATTTTATAATGTTTTGAGAAAAAACAAGGGCTTCGAGTAGACAGAAGACCATGAAAAAACACTCCAAAATATTAAGGAATATATGGCGTCGCCACCTTTGCTGTCGAAACCCAAAGACCATGAAATATTGCAGCTCTATCTAGCCGTCAGCCAAAACGCTGTAAGTGTCCTCCTAACCTGAGAGGACGAAAACCAACAACTCCCTATTTATTACATAAGTAAGTCGTTACTCGACGCTGAAACCAGATATTACTCTATGGATAAACTATTGTTGTCATTAGTTACAACTGCAAAAAAGTTATGTCACTATTTCGAAGCACACCCTATAACTGTCGTGACTAACTTTCCTCTTAAGTCTGTATTTTAAAGAAACCTGAGTTAACAGGTCTATTGGAAAAATTGAGTATCTACCTTAGTAGCCACGACATTGATTACAAACCCAGGACAACGATCAAATCGTAGGCACTGGTCGACTTCTTCGCCGACTTCAACCCAGAATTAGATGTACAAACGGAACCTGTGGCAACTCTCGACGACACGACTTGGAATTTACAAGCCGACGGATCATCCAACGAACAACGATGCTGAATACGAAGAACTGATCGCAGGAATGAACATGGCTCACGAGCAGGGGGCAGCAAGACTTCACGTCTAGAGCGACTCCCTCTTGGTCGTCAGTCAAATGAATGGAGAATTCGCGGCTAAGAACTCAAAAATGACAGCTTATCTTGAAGTAGCCAAAGCAAAGTTTGAAGTTTTTCAACATTTCTCTATCACACAGATCCCAAGGGATCAAAATACCCAAGCTGACGCCTTAGCCAATCTTGGATCGACACTTGGCCAATCCTTATTTGATACCGTCCCAATAATCCACCTGGCGATGCCATCCATCGAAAATGAAGACCACATCCATGTGATAGAAGAGGAAGATAACTGGTCGACCAACATCAGAAAACTCTTAACGAACGACCAACTTCCTGAAGACATGATGTAAGTCCGAAAAGTCAGATTTAAGGCGTCCAAATACACTTTTATCAGAGGACAACTCTACCGACGTTCGTCGACAGGCCTGAAGCTTCGATGCATCGTCAATAAAAGCCAAATCTAAATCATTTTACAAGAGATGCATGACGGATAATGCGGCAACCATTCTGTCAGTCATAGTCTCGCCAATCGTATCTCTCGACAAGGCTACTACTGGCCAACCTTACGACAGGATGCCACAAGGTATGTCTAAAGTTGCGATGCATGTCAACGTCACTCAGGTACGTCCCACAAACTTTCTGAACCATTGCACTCGACTTTAACTCCATGGCCCTTTATGCGATGGGGAATGGATATTGTCAGCAAGCTACCTCCGACCTCCGGGCAAAAGGTATTTCTACTATTTCTTACAAATTATTTTCAAAATGGATAGAAGCGGTTGCTTTCTCCTAAATTTGGGACAAAGAGGTCATCTCTTTTATCCAGATTAACATCATCTGCAGGTTTGGAATCCCATCTGAGATCGTATACGATAACGGGTCACAATTCATAAGTGACAAAACTCAGCAGTTCTGCGAAGATTGTAACATAAAACTTACGACTTTGACGCCTGTTATCCTCAATCAAACGGACTTGCCGAATTGAGCAATAAAACGATTATCAATTCAATCAAGAAAAGACTCAAAGCAGCAAATGGCATGTGGGTCGAAGAACTTCCAACAGTTCTCTGGGCCAATCGTACGATGCCTTGTACGTCCACCGGACAAACCCCTTTCTACTTAGTTTATGGTTGCGAAGTGGTCTTGCCAGTCGAGACTCAACTACCAACCTCACGACATACGTCGATCGATCACAACTTAGTCGACCTAAGTTACGACCTCGATGCACTGGAGGAAATAAAGGAGTCCGCAGTAATTAAGATGGCATCTCAAAGGCAATTGGCCGAACAAAACTTCAACAAGAATGTCAAGGCGAAGATTTTCCAAGTGGGCGACTATGCCTTACGACGAGTGTTTCAAAACACCCAAGAACCAAATTCAGGTAAGCTATCCACCAAGTGGGAAGGTCCATACCGTATATCCGAGGTAGTCGAAAAAGGAGCCTACCGATTGCAAGCCCTCGACAGTCGTGACATTCCTCGAAGCTAGAATGCGGTACATTTAAAGAAATAATTCTTTTAAACCCATTTCTTTATTCCTTATGATTATATATTTATAATGAATACTGACTTAAGAATCGGAGATTCGTTGGCCTAGCCAACGACTACCTCTGACATTGGCTCATTGCAAGTTCCCATGAACATATGAGCGGGTCGAGAACCCGACCTTACTTATGGTGGTACGATCCGTCATGATCAGGTCGTACGATCCATAATCTATCGACCATTGGTCAAAATCTATCTTGGTCGTAAGTTCCTTGATCTTATTTCGAAAACTATAATGGTTATCACTTGTCCTGATGACAAGTCTCTCGACCTGAGATTTATCTTGGTCGGCAGGTTTATTTCTTGCCTTAGTCACAAGGTATTTGGATTATATTATTTGACGGATTATTTATATTCTTAATTGTTTGTGATGTAATGAGTCACATAAGAAATTTTTATTGTTTTCTATGATCCCTCGTAATTAATATTTGTCGTGAATGACTTGTGCAAATTATTATTTCTTAATGATTGTTACGACAGAGTAAAACAACGACAACTTGATTTGTTCAAAAGATTCCTTGTAATAATATTTCCAAAAACTACAAGAGGTAGGCACGACCACCAACGGTCGCCCGATCAAAAAGTACAAAAATAAGGATAACTAGATTAAGGAGCCTCTGGTTGCTCCTGCTCCTACTGCTGCTGAGGTATGACCACAACATCTCCACCCTCGGGGGCGTCATCCCCCGACTCGAGCTCCTGTTCATATTCACAATCGAGCTCTCTCTCGACCCCCTTGGACTCTAGGAAGAAGGCCAACTCGCCTTTCGCTGATGCCAGGGTTTTTTGACCCCTTAGATGTCGCCTCATTAGGTCCGCTCCAACCTTGAGACGAGTGAAAGACTCAATGGACTTCACTTTCTTCTCAAGTTCGGCAACCTGCTCCATGGTCCCCCCCAACTCCGCCCTAAGGGCCTCGACCTCTTTTTCATTCTCGGCTGAGGAAACCTTGAACATCTTCAGCTCCGCCTCGGTCGCGGATGCACGACCCAGGGCCTCCTTAAGGCGACCTTAGGGCTCCTCCTTCTCGCGACCAGCGACCTCAAGTTTGTTGAGGGTGTTGTCAAGGCGGACGTAGTACTCCTCCCGCTTGGCCTCCGCCGCCTGTGCCTTGGGCTTCGCCTCGTTGGCCATAGCCGGCGTCGCCTGTTCCTTGTCCAGGGAAGCCGAGACTATCTTCCTCATATTGTCCATACATGTGTTAAGGACTAGCCCTGCTTCGAGCGCCTGCACAATCGTACGACAAATGTTAGATCGTAAGACTAAAAGCAGTTTAAAAACAGTTACGATAAAATTAAAATTTCTTACCATTAAAGAGAGCCCCGCAACATGAGCTCCCAAATCATCGATCGATACATCTTTGTACCCGTCGAGAAAGGGTGGCAGAAGGAATTTCCCCAGATGAGGGAAAATAGCCTTCCTGATCAATTGGTCGAACGACATAAAATCGCTCGGCAAGGTGAAATTCACCTCTAAAGGGGTAGGGCCCTCACTAGTTTGAGAACCCTTTCCCTTGTCTTTCGATAAGGAAGCCTGCGCCTCCGACCCCATTGGGGGAGCTTGCGAGATTGGCTTCGCGTCCACGATCGGAGTTGCCTTCATCTTTTCTAAAGCCCATTGAAGACGGTTCCCACAGGACTGTCTTCGTCTTTTTGACCCTCGACCCAGATGTCGAGGGAGCGTTTCTTTTGATTTCTCGCCCTATATGGGCGAGCTACGCAAGGGCCTCTCTCTTCGAGAGACCCGTCATCGGTTTTATGGGGGTCGATCCTCCTGAAAAATCAACAGAAAGAAAACTAAAAAAGTAAGTGATGTCCTGAAAGACTAAACCTTACAAGATCTTACGATCCATAGGTAACGTATTACGATTAATACCCTACATGATCTTGCGACCAGTGGGTGACGTCTTACGACTAGACCCCACAAAACCTTACGGACAGTGGGTGACGTCTTACCACTAGACCCCACAAAACCTTACGACTAGTGCGTGACATCTTACGACTAGACCCACTAAATCCCACAACTAGTGGTGACGTCTTACGACTAGACCCACTAAATCCCACGACCAAGGGGTGACGTCTTTTGACTAAAACCCCATAAGGTCTTACGACTGATAGGTGACGTCTAAACATGATTAGAACCTACAAAATTAAAAGATAAAGACTTACCCGTCATCTCCGGAGTTTCCTTCTCGAACTCCTCCTCCTCCTCTCCTTCCTCGCCTAAGGAAGCAGCGACCGAAAATCCGACATACTTTACGTCGTCGTCCTCGTCCTCGTCGGCAGGAGGATGAGTAAAGGAAGAACGTTCCTCGACGCTGAATTCGAGGAACCTTTCAACCTTGGCGGCCGAATCGTTTGAGGGTGCAGTTACCGAAAAGTTGATCACTAGCAAAAACAAAGATAAAAAACGTTAGTGAAACTTATGACCAAAAAGAATTAACAATTATCTTAAGCTAAAGGACTTACCCTGGGTATTTCACCCTGTGGTGAGTCATTGATCACTGTCACTAAGCAATGACAGGCGACCAAAGACGTACCTCGTCTTCCATTTACGGTCGTTGACCGCGGTCGCCTAAACCAAGGTACGAACCCCTCTATACTTAGAGAAGAGGATGTATCTGTGGTTTGCCTCTGCCTTGACCGTATAGGCCAAGAGAGGGTCGTAAACGGTGAAGGGTGCCTCTAATCAATCGTTAATCGTTCGATGACTTGAATGATCTGCCAGAACTGGGGCATGATTTACCCTAGCGATAAGTCGAAGATCGTAAGAAACGATCTCGACAATGGAGAATAGGGCCATGAAAACCCTATATTGAACGGATACTCGTATATAACGAAATATCCATTCGGACATTGCTCTGGTCGCAACAATGCCGGAGGATAAAGCCTTACATCATTAGGAATCTCGGCCAGAAGCCGGAATGCCTCGATGTCTTCCTCCTCACGGAGGGTACTGATCGGGTCTGTCGAGAGATTGTTCGGTCATGGTTGTAAGGAACTTACGACCATTGCCATAAATGGCGATCATAGTTCTCGTTGTGCGCGGTCTTCAGGACCTTATCTTAATACAAGAGTGATCTTAAGTTTGGAGATGTTTGGTCTTCTTGCGTCGATTTCGACTTTTAGAATTTGAAATTCAGACGGCAAGTCGACTTTTTGAATTTTGTAACTGGATTTGACACGTGTCAACTATTGTAACTGAGTCGGTTCCTCGAAAACCAAAGAGTTTGCTAGGGGAAGTGTGCAGCCGCATAACGGTCGTGACGTCATGGCGACGTAGGACGCATGGTGTTAGGCATATGGACAGGTGTCTTCCATCAGTCGGTTGGCGTGCGAAAGGTCGATGACAGGTGTCGACCATCCGTCGACTCGACCTGACATCGAATCGCGTATATAAACAGAGATTTTCACCAAATCCTTTTTTTATGCGATTCTGATTTTTTCAGAGAGAGTCCTTCGAATCCTTGCCAAAAAACCTGCAACACCGAAAATCCTTTCCAAATCGATCGAGGTTAGAGAAATACTTAAGGTACGATTCCCATACCCTCGTTTATGCGTCTTAAGACCTTAGCCCGTAAGCTTAGGAAGAATTAGGATCCACTTTCGGTTTTTACGTAGCAACCATCGCCGACCCTGATTTCGTCCACTTATGGCAATGGTCATAAGTTCCTTACGACCATGACCAGACAATTTCTCGACAGCTCAACATCTTACGACCTTTATAACGTAACAAACAATTATATCATTTATTATCTATGACTGTTTTCTTTATGATTCTTTATTACAGGTTTAATACGCATTTATGGGCAAACGGTTATAACGGACGACCACCATCAAGACTCTTTAAATACAATACCGCTGGACATTTGATGCTCATTTATTGTGACCAAAGCTATATATACGAGCTTGAAGAATACATCCAATGGCATCAAGCACACACATATTATTCAAGCATACGAAAATCTCTCAAGTTTTTCTCTCAAGCAAGAACTCTCGACGAAGTGCTATACTTCACGAACATTCAACAATCTTACTATTTGTTTACTTTTACTTGTAATATCGTTAATTGTACTATTAATCGCTCCTTCTAAAGGACGACGTCCCTATTTGACGTCCATAGTGCACTTGACGATCTTTGCCATTGTCCACGGTATTTACCCTCGACAGGGTTTTCTGCGTGACCAACTTCTCTGTATTATCTTTATTTTTTGTCTTCGTCATACGATTTGTCGATGGATCGCTTAATTTAGTTGTTAAAGCTCCACACCAACCTTAAGTCATCTTTAGGACGATTTTTGGCATTAACAGGAGTGCCCTGGGAACTGGGCCGTGGTTACCGGGATTAGAGGAAACCCGGGAAAACCCAAGTCCCTGATGAAGGCGGGGACCGGGGAGACGCTCAATCCGGATGCACCGAGAAACCGGGTGGCGTACGATCCAGACGAACCGGGAGGAGTTCCGGGAAGGCCGAGTCACGGTAAAGCCCAGGCCCCGGGGCCGGGTGAAATTTTATTTATCATCTGGGAGCAAGTCAGGTTTCCGAATGTTGGCTCCCAAAATTCTGTTGTCTACACCGCGTGCAACATCTCAACACGGTAGAGCGGACCTCGATCGGTACTTCGAGAATTTCGCAATTTGGAAAGAGTTGACCAATGTGAGATAAGCGAGTGACTTACCCTTCTCGTGCGTGATTTTCATTGTAGGATTTCGGTTGGAGGGTATTTAGTTGAAAGCTTAGCAGGGAGCCAGGGATGACAGGTGAGTTCTCTTAATCCTGGTAAATGTATAATTATATGCATCGTGATTTCTATTATGGATTTTTATGCTATCTATAGTGTGATTATTAACGGGTAACTTTTCTTTAAAGGCGTGGGGCGTGTGTAACCATAAATTAATACCGTGCAAGCGAGGAGTGTGACCCACACTAAACATATGAATTCGTTTAATATTTTTAACTTAAGGGCGGGTGTGTGCCGCAATGCATTGTCACAAGTGTGTGTCTGTGACCCAAACGGGAGCCAACCATTTTTGTTGTTGTACACGTAAAGATCTTACACTAAGTATGATGTTATCATCGATCACAAATCTTGGTTTGTTGTTATATGATGTATGTTGTATTATATAGGGATCTCATTAGACCTTATGGTCTAACCTTCGCTTTTCAAACTAAAACGTTTTCAGGTAAGTAGATTGTAGAGGGCTTAATTAAGGGCAAGGGCAAGGCGTGAGCTGGGAGCTCGCATTAGTGGATACTTGTGTTGGATAGTTTTGTTTAGAATTTCCTGTCTAGTTTATGCTTAAATTTCTCAGCTGTAATCCAGTTTATTCCGCAAACCTCAATTGTATCGCGTTTATTTGATTTGATATTTTAGGGTCCGTTGGGCGATATCTATGAGACTTTATAGTTTTATCGTGTTTTATTGTATGAGTTGCTACAGTATCAGAGCCCTAGTTTAAGGGATTTAGGTGACCGATCTGGCCTAAACTTAAACAGTAGGGGTAAGAGGTACAACTGAGAACTAGGAAGGACCTAGGAGAGATCTTGGCAGGGACATAAGTAATAGGGTAGTGAGGAATATCATGTAAGGTAAATTTGGAATTACATCTCGCCAATGTAATTATGAATTTACAGGTACATGTATGTGCTTAATTTGTCTTATTATAATGGAGTTGTTGGTTAAGTTTTTGTTGGATCATAATTGTATTCAAGATTAAAGGGTCTAAACTGTATTTATTTGATAGTTAAAGTTTGGGGTTTAAGTTGTAATAAATTGATAGTTATTTGTAAATGGGCCTTAAGTCTATAAAGCCCATAAGCCCATAAGGCTTAGGTATTTAAAGTGTTAATTAGTTTAGTTTTAGGGTTAGAACCTTTGATAATTATTCATAATCATATTTTAGAGAGGTAGCTGTTTTCTCTGTATTCAAGGGTATCAAGAACACACAAGGTTTAACTGTTTATTCAAGGGATTGGTATGTTATTCTTGATCTTATTATCTCTTGATCTATATTGTGTTTGTGTGTTAATTATCAACTAGATTAAACTGGGATTACAAGTGTTTCCTATCCAGGAAGTATTCCCTGGGTGATTAAGGGGAGAGGGGTCAAAAGAATTGAGTGATAGTGTGTGAAGAGGTAAAATGGAAAAGAGAGATTGGTTATAAGTGAGCATTAAAAGAAAGAGGGTGAGTGAACAGAGTAAAATAATATTAGACTCTGCACCAAACCACTTTTTGAGCCGGGCAGCCACATAATCTGTTGGTTCACATTCTTTGGTGACCATCATTGAAAAAGGCAACTAGCCCATGCCATCTCTTGCATACAACCTCACCAGCTACTCATTCTTTTCTCAAAAAGAGAATGTTTCACATTTTCTAGGGACGCAACACATACGCTATTAGTTCTTCATTTGGAAGATACTAATATTGAAAAAGAAGGAAAATTGCCCCACCTTTGAACCCTTTCTCATGCACATTGAGTCTTTGTATAATTTGTTGCTGTCTCAACAAGTTTACATACTTTGAGCCTATATTGAAAAGCAATCATCTATGCTTAATTCTTTCATACACATGCACTAGCACACAGAAATTTGTTTTCTGTCAGAACGTTCATAGATAACCATGTGTTATTCGATGATTGAATGGAAGACCTGGGGAGCCAACATCAAAACCAACTCCTTATATAGTAACTTTGTGTTACTCAGTGACTTTGTGTCATTGACAGGCATTCTAACTGAGTCATTTGTTGATTCAGGGTTACACATATTAACTGTTTGAATTTAAAAAGATTCGAATGGTTCCTACTTTCTATTTCAATCTGAAAAGATTGAAATAATCACTTTCTCCATTTGGAGAGACTGCTCTTATTTCACAGGGCTCGTTACATGAATACGGTGCTACATTGAAGTCTATAAAGACAAATGGGGAGATTTTTCTATAAAGGGGGAGATTGTTTTGACAAGTTTTGATGATTCTCACCACTCATCAAAAAGGGGGAGAATATATTAAGGGGGAGAACATAATCTGAAGACTGCTGAAGATTTACAAAGATATCAAGTTTTGAAGTTTTGAAGTTTTTGAAGTTTTGAAGCTATCAACGTCATTTCTGAAGAAAAGAGTTTAAAGGTGAAGACCTGAAGATTATTGACAATTTTTTTTTAATCTTGAATCCAAAGGGGGAGATTGTTGGATCATAATTGTATTCAAGATTAAAGGGTCTAAACTGTATTTATTTGATAGTTAAAGTTTGGGGTTTAAGTTGTAATAAATTGATAGTTATTTGTAAATGGACCTTAAGTCTATAAAGCCCATAAGCCCATAAGGCTTAGGTATTTAAAGTGTTAATTAGTTTAGTTTTAGGGTTAGAACCTTTGATAATTATTCATAATCATATTTTAGAGAGGTAGCTGTTTTCTCTGTATTCAAGGGTATCAAGAACACACAAGGTTTAACTATTTATTCAAGGGATTGGTATGTTATTCTTGATCTTATTATCTCTTGATCTATATTGTGTTTGTGTGTTAATTATCAACTAGATTAAACTGGGATAACAGTTTTGTTTCTATGTGTCATTACAGTAAGCTAGATGTTTGATTGATCAATGAGGAGTAGGTATGCGCCAGTTACGGAGGCGGTTTTGGTGAATGCGGTCCAGGTGGATGGACCAATGAACCCTCCAAGGCAAGCGACCACTAGAGGGAGACGAAGGTATGAATCCCAGTAAAGATCAGGTAACAATGTATGGAAATATTGATCTTTATTGAATGATTGAAAGAGGGTTACCAAAGGATTGAATGATGAACAAACCCTCTCTCTAAAACTATTAGGCGCACAATCTCATTAACCAACTCTAACCCTAAATCACACTCAAAACAAACTTAAATACTTGGACCTATAACAACCAAGGACGACGCCCATTACATCAAGATTAAGCCCAAATAACAAATTAAAGGCTTTTACAAATAAATAAATAAAACCTGTATATTTCTTTATATAACTTTCAACTAAGTAGGACATTTACGGTCCTAATAGAAGGGGACGCGAAAGGGGAAGGGGGAGAATACCTCAACGAGCTGCCAGTCAGGTTGAGGAAGCCACTGAGGGAACACGAGGTCGTGGAAAAGCCGTATTAACCGTAGGGCAAGAAGCGTGGAGGTTCAAGGTGAGCTTGAGGTATCTCAGCAGGAAAGCTCGGTGATAGGGAGGGGGAAGGATCAATCCAGAGGCCGTACACGAGGCCGTATGCAATCCTTTGTGACCCAGAAGGCGTTTGCGACTAAGATAGGCAAGTTACAACAAACCATGCAGGGATCGTTGGATCATCAAAACAGGTCCGCAACAGAGGGTCGAACTAAGAGTGGGAACGAAGCAGAAGTTGAGGCGTCTACCGGTATCGCAACTAACCCCATTAGTGCTTAGTGAATTAAAGTTGGATAAGGGGTGTACCTTCAAGACTTTCACATCATGTAAGCCTCCCACCTTCAGTGGGGAACACAATCCAGTTTTGGCCTTGAAGTGGATCCGAGAAATAGAGTTGGCCTTTGATACCAGTAAGTGTGCCAAAGAGGACAGAGTGTTGTTTGCAATGGTATTGTTGAAATCTAATGCTATTTTCTGGTGGGATATCGAGACGGGAGGAAAAGAGTTGGTGGTGGCCAAGATGATCACTTGGGAATCGTTCACGAAAATATTTAGAGACCAGTTTTGTCCATTAGCGGCTAGTTAAGAAACTGGAGGAAGAGTTCTTAGGTCTTGAACAAGGAGCAATGTCGGTACAAGACTACACTTCTTAATATATCGAGAAGGCGAGATTTGCAGAGATGTATGTGCCTATTGAGGAAAGGTTCATCGAGAGGTATATCTGGGAACTAAAGAGTAGTGTGAAAGAATTGGTGCAGGCAAGAGAACCCACAACATTCCAATCGGCAGTTGATGCAACAGAGCTCACTGAGAGGGAAAAGACTCGTCATATAACTGAAAGGGGCGACAACAAGAGGAAATGGGAGGAACCAGTGCGTGATGCCAAAAGGTCCAGGGTCCCGGGGTTTGAGTCACGAACGGGACCCAAGTTTAGGGAGTAGCCGTGTAGAAGGTGCAATCGGGTACATCGTGGAGAATGCTCCTTTGAACCTGACGGATGCTACAAATGCGGGAAGGTAGAGCACATAGCTCGGGAGTGCCCTAATCCTAGAGATTGCTATCTTTGTGGATCTCCAGACCATATTAAGCCTGACTGTCCGCAACTGAAAAAGGGATCGTCGGGTAGTTATGGAGGTGGACGAGGAGGAAGTGGGGAAAGGAAGATGGAACCGACACGAGTAAAGGCAAGGGCTTTTCACATGATGGCTGAGGAGGCGGTGGAGATACCTGATGTGGTGACAGGTACCTTTATTGTTAATTCAAATCTTGCTAGAATATTATTTGACTCGGGAGCAAACTGGTCGTTTCTATCGCCGACCTTCGTGCGATATTTGCAAGTCAAACCTAAGCGGATATAGTGTGGATTTGAGGTAGAAGTTGCTGATGATAGTCGTGTTTTGGTGAGAGAGGTGTATGAGGGGTGTAGTATAAAGGTGGAAGGTCATATTTTCCCTTTGCGGTTATACCCAATAGGTATGGGAGAGTTTGACGTGATTTTGGGGATGGATTGGTTGGCTAGCCATAATGCCAACATTGTGTGTAATAAAAAGGTAATTCATATCGCCTTACCCGATTTTTCTTAGCTACTAATCTATGGTGATAGGTGTGAGCGTAAGTCTTATCTTATCTCTATAATGAAGGCTAGACGTTGCTTAGGGAAAGGGTGCCAAGGGTTCATAGCGTATGTGTTAGACGCTAAGAAGGAGAAGAAAGGGGTAGAGGACGTCCAAATAGTGAGTGAATACCTGGAGGTGTTTCCGGATGATTTAACGGGTTTACCCTCGGATCGTCAAGTTGAATTCAAAATTGACTTAGCACCTGGAGCATCACCTGGAGCAACACCTGGAGCGCGTGCACTTTACCGATTAGCACCAACGTAAATGAAGGAGGTGATAACGCATTTGCAAGAACTGCTAGACAAGGGTTTTATACGCCCTAGTTTGTCGCCTTGGGGAGCTCCGGTACTCTTTGTCAAGAAGAAGGACGGATCAATGCGGATGTATATCGACTATCGCGAGCTCAATAAGATGATGGTCAAGAACAAGTATCTGCTCCCAAGGATCGACAACCTGTTCGATCAGTTGCAAGGGGAAAGCTTCTTTTCGAAGATAGACTTAAGGTCCGGATACCATCAATTGAAAGTGAGGGAAGAAGACGTCCCGAAGACAACTTTTCGCACCAGGTATGGACATTATGAGTTCCTGGTCATGCCATTTGGGTTAAACAATGCTCCAGTAGTGTTAATGGACTTGATAAACCGTGTGTGCAGTTCGCTATTGGATAAATGTGTGATAGTATTTATAGATGATATCGTCATCTATTCCCGATCTTGAGACGAGCACGAATAACATCTTCGCCTTGTATTATATTTGTTGCGGCACGAGAAATTATATGCCAAATTCTCACAGTGTGAGTTTTGGTTGAGGGAGGTTCAGTTTCTAAGACATATAGTGTCGGGGAAAGGTATGGTGGACCTGACCAAGGTTGAAGCCATCAAAGAATGGGAACCACCGAAATCACCTTCTGAGGTAAGGAGTTTCCTTGGTTTAGCGGGCTATTATCGGAAGTTTATTCAGGACTTTTCCCGAATAGCATCGCCATTGACCGCTTTGACCAAGAAGAGTGTCAAATTTGTGTGGGGCGAGGCCCAAGATGTAGCTTTTAATAAGTTGAAGGAGAAATTGAGTAGTGCGCCGATCTTATCCTTACCTAATGGGACAGAAGGATTTGTGATTTGTAGTGATGCATCCAAGTTAGGGTTAGGGTGTGTACTAATGCAAGACGGAAAGGTAATCGCCTATGCATCCCATCAATTGAAGGACCACAAGAAGAATTATCCTACGCATGACATGGAGTTTGCGGTAGTGGTGTTTGCACTAAAGATTTGGAGGCATTATCTTCACGGGGTCAAGTGTCAGATTTACATGGACCATAAGAGCCTCAAGCACCTATTCGACTAGAAGGAGTTGAATATGAGGTAGAGGAGATGGGTATAACTTTTGAGTGATTATGATTGCGAGATCCATTACCATCCTGGTAAAGAGAATGTGAGCAATCCAAGGTGTTAGCCTTTCGAGCGGAAGCGATTTCCAACCTCCTAGAGAAAATTAAGAGGTATCAAGAGGAGGAGTTGGCGGAGAAGGATTTGAAGAGCGAGAGGATGGTTGGATTTATATCATCCTTGGAAGTTAATTGTAGCGGGGTGAAGTGTCTAGGGAACTGTGTGTGGATCCCTAAGATGGGAGACTTGCGGAGAAGTATTCTTGAAGAGGCTCATAAGTCACGTTATTCGATACATCCGAGAACCAATAAGATGTACCGGGATTTGCGCCAGTTATATTGTTGGCCAGTAATGAAGAAAGATATCGCTTATTTTGTGGGACAGTGTTTGACCTGTTTGAAGGTTAAAGCAGAACATCAGAGACCTTACGAGGAACAACAACCCCTAGAAAAATACCGGTGTGAAAGTGGGACAACATTACGATGGATTTTGTCACAAAGCTACCAAGAACTCCAAAGGGGTACGATGCCATTTGGGTGATAGAGGATCGTCTCACCAATTCGGCTCATTTCTTGCCTATCAAAGAGACTTACCCCTTGAAAAAATTAGCAAGATTATATATTGACGAGATAGTAGCCAGACATGGCATGCCGTTGTCCATAGTCTCCGATCGTGATAGTCGCTTTACATCATCATTTTGGAGGAGTCTTCAAAAGGGAGTTGGGTACACAACTTAAGTTAAGTACCACTTACCATCCTCAAATGTATGGGCAAAGTGAGAGAACTATTCAGACATTAGAGGATATGCTTTGAGCTTGCGCAATCGATTTTAGGGGATCTTGGGAGTCCCATTTGCCGTTGATAGAATTTTCGTATAACAATAGTTATCATGCTAGCATTCAAGCGACACCCTTCGAAGTATTGTACGAGCGTAGATGTAGAACACCGTTGTGTTGGAACGAAGTGGGAGAGAAGCAATTAGCGGGACCGAAAATCGTACAGATCACCTATAATAAAATCAATTAGATTCGTGAGAGACTAAGGGCGACTCAAGATCACCAAAATATGTAAGCGAACAAAAGAAGGAAACCGATTAAGTTCCAAGTGGGAGACAAAGTGATGCTCAAGGTCTCGCCTTGGAAGGGCATTGTCCGTTTTGGAAAGAAAGATAAGTTAAGACCTAGATACGTCGGACCGTTTGCCATAACCGAGCGTGTAGGTGAGGTGGTGTATTAGCTGGAGTTGCCAGAGGAACTTCGAGGAATTCATTCTACTTTTCATGTGTCGAATTTGAGGAAATGCTTGGCTAAAGCAGATATGACTGTACCTTTTGAGGATATCCGAGTGGATGAAAACTTAAGTTACGTCATGGAACCGATAGCGATTATGGATCGCAAAATCAGGAAGTTGAGGACCAATGAGATTGTTCTTGTGAAGGTCTAGTGGCGGTACCATAAGGTCCAGGAGGCAACGTGAGAATCAGAGGAAGACATGAAGGCCCAATACCCCCGACTGTTTGAAGAAGAAATTTCGGGGACAAAATTATTTTGAGGGGAGGATGTTGTAATAGCTGTGTATACTTTTCAATAAAGTTTAGTTTGCTGGCATAGTGTGAAAAGTGGAAGTTGGGGGACCTTTGTGAAAATCTGGAAAAGAGGGTTTAAAACCCCTAAAACCCTTATTTTTCCTGGATGCGAGTTAGAGGCGGCTGGAAAGAGGGGAACGGCGATTTGGAGATCTCTGCGAATCTTAGAAGAGGTTGGAATTTGAGAAGCTACTAAAGGGTGGCGATCCATCTCCGTCAAGGTGAGTACTCTTTCTATCTCCCTTAATTGTTGAGGATTATAGGATTGTTGAAGTGTCGTAAATGATCGATAATCTTTTTGATTGGGGATTCGTGGTTCGTTTGTCGAATGGATGTTAAATCAATGAGAGGGGAGGTTAGGATTATTGCCTAAACTTGTTTGTGATGCAAATCGACCTAGGATGGATTGTGTTCTATTTTGAAACTTATTTTTGGGAGAGTCATTGACACAGTAATCCCTGCCCGGGAATCGCCCACTCCGAGAGTGGAAGGAACCGGATAAAGTAGAAACCCGGGTAAGGGCATGGTAACCGGGAACGACTAAGCCGCGTGGGAAAGAGAACCGGGTGTGTCGAGTGAGAACCTGAACCAAGACGGGAGTGCCCTGGGAACCGGGTCGTGGTCACCGGGATTAGAGGAAACCCGGGAAAGCCCAAGTCCCGGATGAGGGTGGGGACCCGGGCGACGCTCAATCCGGTCTCACCGGGAAATCGGGCGGCGCTCAATTCGGATGCACCGGGAAACCGGGCGGCACACGATCCGGACGAACCGGGTGGAGTTCGGGGCAAGGCTTAATCACGGTCAAGCCCATGACCCGGGGGGTGAAATTTTATTTATAGCCCGGGATCCAGTCGGGTTCCCAAAATTCTGTCGGCCACACTGCGTGCTACATCTCAACACGGTAGAGCGGACCTCGATAGATCCTTCGAGAGTTTCACAATTTGGAAAGAGTTGACCAATGTGAGATAAGCGAGAGACTTACCCTTCTCGTGTGTGATTTTCATTGTTGGATTTCGGTTGGAGGGTATTTAGTTCAAAGCTTAGCAGGGACGACAGGTGAGTTCTCTTAATCCCAGTAAATGTATAATTATATGCATCGTGTTTTCTATTATGGATTTTTATGTTATATATAGTGTGCTTATTAACGGGTGACTTTTCTTTAAAGACAAGACTCGTGGGGCGTGTGTAACCATAAATTCATACCGTGCAAGTGGGGAGTGTGGCCCACACCAAACATATGAATTCATTTTATATGCTTAACTTAAGTAAGGACGGGTGTGTGATGCAATGCGTTGTCACAAGTGTGTGTGTGACCCAAACGAGAGCCAACCATTTTTGTTGTTGTACACGTAAAGATCTTACATTATGTATGATGTTATCATCGATTGCAAACCTTGGTTTGCTGTTATATGATGTATGTTATGTTATAGAGGGATCTCACTAGACCTTGTGATCTAACCCTCGCCTTTCAAGCTAAAACATTTTCAGGTAAGCAGGTTTTAGAGGACTCAATTAAGGGCAAGGCCAAGGCGTGAGCTGGGAGCTCCCATTAGAGGAGAGTTGTGTTGGATAGTTTTTTCCTATCTAGTTTATGCTTAAATTTCTCAGCAGTAATCCAGTTTATTCCACAAACCTCAGTTGTATAACGTTTATTTGATTTGATACTTAGGGCCCCATTGGGCGATATCTATGAGACTTTATAGTTTTATCGTGTTTTATTGTGTGGGTTGTTACAATAGACGTAAAAATTGGATATGATTTCTTAATGTTTTGTATTGTATTTTGTAACTATAATTTCTTTTTATTTCATATTACAATAATTATTTTGTGTCATCATTAGAAAAAAAAATAGATGTGCCTTTGTTAGATCCCCTTATGTTATGTATAACTTATCTGTAGAAAACACTTCCAGTGAATCTCTTTAAAAATACTTAATACCATTTCGGACAAACATTCATTAACTAGTGTTATACCCGTCCGTTGGTCGGGTACACAACATGATTTTAATCTATGCATCAATAAGGTCATTTGTTATATGCATCAATAAGCTCATTTGTTACAGATTTACCATTTCTTGATGGAGTGATATGTCAACTCAAAAGAAAAATTGGACAAACATGAATAATGGTGCATATAGTCCCCCACCTTGAAATTTAACTTGTTTTTTATCTTGCATCGTTAATCGAATACACGATGTGACTTTAATCTAAATTAAGGTGTAAATCCTTAAGTATCATTCTATTTTATATTAATATTTTTTTGAGTGAATTGTGGATTTGGTCCCCGTGCTTTGTTACTTTTTTTGACTACGGTCCCTATAGTATGTTTATTGTGGATTTGGTCCCTGTGGTATTCAATTTATCTTGGTCATGGTCCCTCTGACTAACGCATCCGTTAACTCCATTAAATCAAGGACCATTTTAGTCATTTTGCCTAATTTGTGTCTTTTTATGATAAGAAAAATAAAAAAATATATTTTTAACACACACACACACATATATATATATATATAGATATCAAAATAAATAAAATAGAATGTTATTGTATGACTTGATTCTTTAAATTTTTAATAAAATTAATTATATTAAATATGATTTAATTTTATTATTTTATGTAATGGTGGAAAAAGTTATGGTTTTAATGTAATTAAATTTTAATTTAAACAATCTAGATCATAAAATTATATCTTATTTTATTTAGAGCGAATAAAATAAGATATGTTTTTATGATTTGATTTATTAAATTACAACTTTAATTATGTTAAAGGCGATACAATTTTATTGTTCTTTACTATCATTGCAACAAACAAGCTTATTATCGATATTTTGACACCAAAATCATTGAAAACCATTGAGAAATGAACTCTAATTTTATCATCTTAAAATTAGAGGTTCCAATTTTCATATTGTTTTTCAATAAAAAAAACTCAAAACAAACCGTTTAGATTTTAACGAAATAAAATATTTAAGTTACGAATATTTTAACTCACAGCCACAAGGCAAAACATAGAGCATCATATGTCAGGTAACCAACATGAAAACATGTTAGCATTTAGAACATAGTGAAGATCAGCTACAACATCCATCAATAGAAAGATACGACATGGTTCGGTACTCCTTCCGTCCCAAAATAAATGTTCATAATAAAAAAGGCACACAGTTTTAGAATTGTGTAATTATTAGTTTATTACACTTGTTAATTTTATTGTGGGTTAAAATATTCGTAACTTAAATATTTTATTTCGTTAAAATTTAAAAAGTTGTTTTTTAATTTTTGACTGAAAAACAATATGAAAATTGGAACCTCTAATTTTAAGATGATAAAATTAGAGTTCATTTCTCAGATTTTCAATGATTTTGGTGTCAAAATATCGATAATAAGCTTGTTTGTTGTGATAATAGTAAAGAACAATAAAATTGTATCGCCTTTAATATAATTAAGGTTTTAATTTAATAAATCAAATCATAAAAACATATCTTATTTTATTCGTTGTAAATAAGATAAGATATAATTTTATGATCTAGTTTGTTTAAATTAAAATTTTAATTACATTAAAACAATAAAACCATATTTTTTCCACCATTGCAATAAAATAATAAAATTAAATCATATTTAATATAATTATTTTTTTTAAAAATCTAAAGAATCAAGTCATACAATAACATCCTATTTTATTTATTTTGATATATATATATATATATATGTGTGTGTGTGTGTTAAAAATTTATTTTTTATTTTTCTTATCATAATAAGACACAAATTAGGCAAAATGACTAAAATGGTCCCTGATTTAATGGATTTAACGGATGCGTTAGTCAGAGGGACCATGACCAAGATAAATCGAATACCATAGGGACCAAATCCACAATAAACATACTATAGGGACCGTAGATAAATAAAGTAACAAAGCACGAGGACCAAATCCACAATTCACTCTATATTTTTTTGTAAATAAATGTGATCAATGGATCCAAAGTAATCTAGAAAACTCACATGTTATGTGCAAGAAGTAATTGTATAGTTTTTATTGAATAGCTCAACAATTATAAAAATTCAACCTAAGATCTCACAATTAAAGCGAAAACTTTTACATGAAATCTCACTCAACTTGATCAGGACCAACATTGTCAAACTGTCCCTCATAGTTTGGTGCTGAAATATCGTTTCAAGTGTTTTGTTTAAAAGTCTAGCACCTTAAATGCATTAAACGTTTGCAACTGGTTATATAAGTAAAATGTTGTTTTGGTTTAAAGAAAAAACAAAAAATTGCAAAAAAGAAAATTGTTGTAAACTTGTAATAGACCAAGAAATTGTAACTGAAAATTGGAGATAACTGAGTTGATAAACTTTACTGCAACCGAATATTCTGTTCTTAAAGAGTGTTCGAGTACCCATCTTGGTTAGCAGGGTTTAATATCCAACTGTGAGCTCTGTTGCATGGCTTCTAGATTTATACAACTAATAAACAGTCGGAATCTTCCTAGACAAAATACTAAAATTGTTCAACATACTCCATCCAAAATAAATAATCATAAACACTTCTAATAGCTGTCATAATCACCTTGCTCAAAGAAGAAACCCACTTTCTTGGGGCCTAGAATTGTAATTACTGGCAATTTCAGGTCCTCGAGCCTAGTAAGTGTGACAATGCAGACTTGAAGTTTTGCGTAAATTCTGTTGCAAATATTTATAACACTGCAAAAGACTCGTGTGCTTTAGATTGATGGATAAGAAAGCGTAAGCAAAATGTATAGATAAATATGCTCGGATACCTGGAACTCACCAGGATATCTCCATCCAATCCGTTATGAAAAAGGACATTTCAGTTCTCTAGAGGCTCGAATCCTATTTCAACGGAAGTACTAAGACCTTCGACAAACATATCGTCAAACTCCGTTCAAAAGCTTCTCATGACATCAAAATAGACCTTCCAGATGAAGATCGCAATTATGTTAGAAGGATCCAGAATGTTCTATTCATATCCAAGTAGCAAAATATATAACGTAAAAATAATGGAAGTAATCAAAGCACCCATAGAAGATGTTAAATCTTTAAGAACATATCAGAAGTCGGAAAGCATTTTAAGTGACTCGTCAAAGGTTGAAAGGAAGAAGTATATATAATTAAAAGCTTATAATACCTCAGCACCGGTTCTTCCTTTCAATACTCGTTCTTTATCAACACCCCAAGATAATCATTTAGTATTTCTTCTTCCTTCGTGGTCCGGAAAGAAGATATCCTTGTTTGCTTTCCCAATTTCAAGAACCCACTACGGGAGGGGTATAGATATCCCCCCAGAATCATTCTCTTCAAACTCATAAAATGCCAACCTAACCTTTAAATTTGAAGAAAAATTAAAACGTCAAATGGTCATTGAACCCTTCAAGCCTACGTATGCTCCTAGATTTCCAAAAGTTCATGTATTGAAAGGTTATATCTTTGAAAATTGGATGGTGAAGATCTATATGATTGATAATTGTTCAAACACTTTGAGTAGTTAAACTGTAAACAATCAATAAGGATAATAGAGTTAAAAGATACGTTTGGAATCGTTAGGGGGGAATGACCAAATACGAGTGATCAAATCTTGATACCTGTAATTTCAGCTCGAATTCATGGATAATGTTGAATAATTCCTGATACCCAGACCAACAATATTTCCGAGGACACTGGGATTCAACAATACCCCACCAACAGTTTACGAATACACCATGCAATGATTTCAGAAGTCTTAGCTCCTTTCTAACAGCATCACAGTCTATCAACTGACAGAATTTGTTGATCAAGCCGGTCTGCAGAGTAAAATTATATATATATATATATATATATATGTGTGTGTGTGTGTGTGTGTGTGTGTGTATATATTGAATTAATTGATCAGAAATGTAGCATAGAGTATAAAGATTGTCCTTTCTTTTTTGTATTTTCTGTTGATTATTTGTTATATATAGAATAAAGGAGAAACAATGAATCAAAGTAAAGATAACCAACCACTTACTCCAAAAGTAGAGATAACCAACCACTTACTCCAAGCATCACATAAACAGGGATGTATGCAATCCCTAAAATGTTAAATCCTTACTCAACCATAGGCCATTCTTGCATAAGTTGTAATGACCAATTGCAGGGTCAAATATAGTTTTATCATGTAACTTTATAAAGTATAAATAGCATCTTATCTTGAATGCACAACTTGAAATTCCAAGGCTTATAAAAGTATGATGCACAACAACACGAGATAAGCATGAACCCTAATGTTTCGTTAGATGTTCTTACAAAATATTGCACAACACAAATCTGATTGGTCTCCCAACAATCTAATCGATAGGATTGGCACCATATTTCTCACATTTTGTGATACCCTTCCCTGGAACCACAACGGAATCAAGAGAAACAGGCGATGGACTCTTGTCAATTAGGAGAACCGATGATGGAAAATCCAACGATGCTTTAGGTTGAACTCATGAACCCACACATAAGTGAACATAAAAGGTACTCAAATACAACATCAATTTAGCACATTGCTTGATATCAAAGGCGGTATATAGATTTACATTTTTCTTACATGTATATTATAACTATACATGGTATATATGCAAAAAAAAAAAAGATAAAACACTTAAATAGATACCAAAGATGCATAAATTAAGATTGACATTTATTTGGTTTATACATCAAGCTGATCCATCAGAACTCAAGCTGGACTGTAAGCTTTAAACCCCAAAAATGGGTTGATCAAGTAACATAGGATTAAAGGTTAAGTGATAAATGTGTTATAAAAACCGATTCAGACATAATCCAACAAAAATGTGACTAAAGCTTGCTTTAACCACATTACATCACAACAATGGGACACATTTGTTCATACCATTCAATCGCTATATGGAAGTCCACATGCACATGATGTTACCAAGGGAAACAAAGTTATTCCCAATTTGGATTCAAACATGAACCAACATTAACTTTTTGTTTGGATTGTGATTTGATATTTCATCTTAAAAATGAATGAAGATAATGTTTTTAGGTGTAAACTTCGCTTATGATTACATCATGGAAATAAACTTTAATGTCAATATCATAGAGGAGATGCATACCTTTCTTTTCTGAAAGTAGGATCTGCATGATTCCTGTAGAAATTCTTCTACATTTTGAATCTTGTGGTTCAAAGAAACCATTGCTACTCCAATTTGCTTTTCAAAATTATTAACAACAGATGGGGTGCTTCTGTTTTTCACATCCTCAAAAGTATTAAAATCTTTATTGTTGATTCATTGACTATTTTTAGTACCTGCCTGAAATGATAAATCAATAATTAATGTCTAAAATGCAAACTAAAATTTCAATATTTGACCAAAATATATATATATTGAAATAGTTACCGCGGCTTCATAAAACGATAACAAAATATTACAAAATTTTGAACTCCAGACCTGCTTACCTACTACTGTTGGGATCGATTAATAACCACCATTGCCTTCGACATCAATGATGAAAAGATAAACCAAACAGAAAAATTATGTGAAGAAACTCTGGCATTGGATTTTGATTTTAGGGTTACCTCAATAGCCATCCAAGATAATTAAGGAAAAACTCTCAGTCTCAAATTAAAGATGGAGAAAGCAAGAAATGCATGTTTCCTCTATTTTGTTTGAAGAACGAAATCGTAATCCTAAACCAAAAAACACGCAAAATCAATAGGGCGGTGACCGATCATTTGAGGGAGATAATACATAGATTGGAAATGGAGAGTGGCATGGGATTGGGTGCTTGAATATCATTGCAAGTGGGAAATTGGAACAGAATGATACTGCCTCCCTGTCTAGATTTTCCTCTAATCCTTTAATATCATTGTTGGGTCTGAACAATACGAGTGCGAAACTCCATCTATTTATAGGGGGAGTTGAAACTCGAGGACATGGAGGACTGGAGGTTGAAGATAGAGAGAGTTCGTGGAGAGAAACCTGCATTCGTGTGAGAGAAATCAGGGAGTTGAAACTCCTTTAACGTGGAGGAATGGAGGTTGAAGGCGGAGAGTGTGCTATGTGATAAATCAGGGCTAACTGGTTCGAGTGAATAGGAGTGGGTCGTTTAAAGAAGGGAGTCGGTACTTGATAACTTGATGTAAAACGAATTTGAACGGTCCAGATAAAAAATTGGATGATTTTAAACGGTGGAGATCAACCCAAAAGTTGGTTGACTCGTCTCTATCCATATATATATAATTAATCATCATTGTTGGTTTAATAATATCAAGTTCGGTTCAAAAACAAATGTTATAAATTAAATTTTGTACAAGTGAACACAATTCAAGGATTTTAATATATAAACTAAAACTATCATAACACTATAAGGGCTCTGCTTTGGTTGTTTTTTTTTACCTTTTATAGCCCAGGTAACAGGGCCGGTCATGAGATTTTGGAGGCCCTGTACGAAAAAACTAAATATACGTTTAATTTTTTTTAATTATATCATCTATTAAGTTATTTTTTACTATATTTTGACATTGTCTTATAATAAATAAGCCAATAACTTACCTTTAAATCTAAACAAATTATTTATCTTTTATTATTTTTTTGACATTAAATTTTATTTTTTAATGTTATTATGTTAGACGGTATGGATTCAAAATTTATTATTGATCTATTAATTTTTAATGTTAGTGTTTTTAACTTTCATATAACCATATTTATATACATGTTTTTTTAATGGTTGTTATTGATTCGCCTATCAGTGAGGTAGTGAGGTAGAAGGTATGAAATAACATTGTCTGTAAGTGAGCAGGGGATATGAATAACAACCATATCAACAAGAACATTTTATTACTTTATTGTCATTAATTAAAAAACAATATATTAAAAATTAAAAATGTACATAAAACATATAAGAAAAAATCACAAATACTAAAAAAAATCTAAATTTTATTAAACATTCTAAGAAAAAAATATATAAGATAAATCATTAAAATAACACTAAACAACTAAAGTTATTTAGAGCATCTCATTCTCTAATTTTTCTAAAATATTGAATCTAAATTTAAGTTCTCTATAAAAAATTACATCAAACTCCAAGAACTATTCTAAATTTAAAGTTTATAAAAATATTATAAAAACATGTAATACATTCAACCTCATTGGTAGAAACAATTAAAATAATATATCTCTCTCACAAAAAATAAGTTTTAAAGATTTTTACTTTTTTTTTTCTATTTTATCATATACTATAGTATAGTTGTTGCAGATGGTCTAAATCTTTATACTTTGAACTTTTAAAAAAGAAAAGTGAAATAGAGGCATTATTTATTGGATGATGACAAAAGGAGATTGAAAATAAAATTAAACATTAAAATATGAAATAAGAGTTTTATTTTTGAATTAGGAGGAATATATATATATATATATATATATATATATATATATAACTTATTTAATTTCAATTATGTATTTAAGTCATTATTAAAAAAAGAATTTTAAAAACTAAATAAATTAGCACACTGGAGGCCTAGGACAAACACAAAAGGCAAGGCATCTTGCCATTGCACTGAATGCTGTTTTGCTTTACTTATTGTACTAACATATTTATAAGGTAAGTTTATAATAAGTAAAAAACTAAGAAATATTCCGAGGCTCCCGATGATCGAGGGCCCTGTGTGGTTGCACTACTCCACACACTCCAAGGAACGGCCCTGCCAGGTACCAATACATGTACATTTGTAGAAGTTACAAGTTCCTTTTTTATCTGATACTTTGTTAAAAATTAGGTTACTCCAAAGTAGCAGTGGAGAGTGAAAAGAAAATTATTTTTGATAGCATTTGTGGAGGTGCAGTCCCACTATATACGGAATGGTTTTAAAAAACTGCGTACAATAATATGAATATCCTAGCAATTGTTTAGGAAAGTTTCGTTCATTGACAGAATTTAATAAAATTCAAGAGTAAAATATAAAAGGCATTATATATATGACCGTGTGATGAGAGTCAGGGACGGATCTAGAAATTTTTTTATACGGTAGCACCATAAAATATAAACAAAAAATAATTACAAAAAACACGGTTTTTATCGACATGTCTATTTCTTTTTAACGTTCAATATTTCTTGATGTGTTTTTATCCTCATTCCACCATTTCGAGGGATTTCTTAAAGCTTTTTGCTTGATTTCGAGAGATTTTTAGGGTTTTTTTTATTGATTCCGAGAGATTTTTTCGATTTTTTGGTTGATTTCAAGAGTTTTTTTGGGTTTTTTTGGTTGATTTAGAAAGTTTTTTTTTGTTTTTTGATTGATTACGAGGTATGGTTGCACCTTCTAGAAGTTTTCGAAATAATACGGTAGCACCTTCCAAAACGATACGGTTGCACCTTTCATGAACCTAAATTTTTTTACCTTCGCCGGAAAAATGATACGATGGCACGTGCCACCGTGGCCACAAGGCTAGATCCGTCCCTGATGAGTGCTAATTTTTTATTTATCACTTATCGTTGGGATTTCCTTGTTTGCCACTAGATTTGCTCACATACAATACCCAAATAAATAGCTTTATCAAATAAAAAATATCGTTAAATCAGTTACATGTCATGAACAATATTACTCTAATTGTAGATTTCCGATTATTATATCTTCATCATGTTAATTTTTTCTCAATACAAAAAAAAGTGTCTTTGACATGTAGCTCAGTTGATAAAGGAGTGAGGTGACTTTACCTAGCACAAGAAAAAAACGTTTTAGAGAAAGTTTTCTTTTAAACTTAAACATATAAAAAGTTTCTCTTAATCTTTTAGAGAATATTTCCGTCATGAAGCTTCTTTATATAAGTGTACCTAAAGGTCTTATGGAGGGTTTTGGTAGGGTATGTTTTTGTTAGGTTTTAGAGACACTTTTTTGGGGCTTTAGATACACTTTCAAAGCTTGTTTAAAGGTTAGTCAACCTTTTTCAAAAACTTTTCTAAAATCATTTATTAGTGACGCTTTTCAAGTATTTATGACGGTTTAGAAACGTCTCTAAAAAGTACTTTCAAAGATGGTTTACAAGAAAACTTCTCTAAAGATATTGTCTTTTGTGACATTTTACCTAAACCTTCTCTAAAGTTGTCCATTTGTTACACTTCACAAACTCTTCTCTAAAGGTTAATTATCTTTAGATACAAATAATCAAAACCATCTCTAAAGGTTATGTTTAGATACACTTTTAAGAGATCAATTCTTTCTCTAAAGAGCATATTATTATTATTATTATTGTTATTATTGTTATTATTATTATTATTATTATTATTATTCATCCATATTTGAGCTCTATATTTATACGTAATTATATATTATAAATAATAATATTAATCAACAAAAACAACATAAAAATCTCAAAACTATAAATTTTCATACATTTATCATATAAAAGACAAGATTTTTGCAATCAATCCATACATCTATTTTCTAACATCCTCCCCAAACTCCTCGCAATACTTGATACTTGACCTATCACCCCCATCTATTTTCTAACTTTGTTATATTGGAGTAGAACATGTTTGTTACTTTACACAGACGACGAATTCCCGTCTAGTGTTACACTGGTGTCTACAAAAGAATACAAAGTAAAGAAGTAAATACTTAAATATGAATTTAATAGAAGTGCTATCTAAAGTAATAGGGTCTTCATACCAATTAGGCATTTACGTCTTCAAGATTAGAAGCTGCAAACCATTCAATGTTGGGTTTCAACAAACATGCAATGCACGCATGAAGAAGGACCTACATTTTAAGTTTATAAAACATTAGTCGAATTCGGTATGAATTCCACAATTGATCTCTAAAGAAACAAATTTCATATAGTAAAATTGCAACAATGTAATTGTTTTTCTGTTTTATGAATAAATAATTATAGCATGTGTGAATGTTGTTTCCGATACTATTATGAAAAAAGTTCACATGATGATGCTCGAGGGAAATATGGAAAGATATGGTAGTAAAGATTGAGGCAAAAAGATCAATTCCAATAACCTGCAGGTACCAACATAAGAATGAATGAAGAGATCAATTCCAATAACCACAACAAAATAATGTTGAAGACCATGAAACATAATCGACCGATTTCAATTTAAATTGCTTATTTGTGCAAATGGTAGAACTCTAAAAAGTGTACTTACGTGAAACTTCTCCAAACTCCAGAAATTTCATTGTGTGTGCCAAATGTCATCTGAGATGTTCGAGTATGTTGAATCAATTGGCTATGGAGAAAACAAACAGAACAATACAAAAACCTGCAATAGTGACATAAGAAGCCCAAGGATCATAAAGCTGAATATCTTGGCAAAAGCTAAATTGGATGCAGATTGAGCAGAATACTTCATGCGCATGAAAAACAGCAGGCAACAACACTAAAAATATTATGATTTGTTTCAGAAATGAGATCGAATGCATTGAATGATAAAGAAAGTGTCTCAAAACTACAATAGTGTTAATGGAATAAACACACTTTTAAATAAACCTGTTTTCATGGCATCAAAAACTCTCAACTGAAGTAGTTGCCACCACCTACAGTGGCAGCTGCCTCCACAAGTTGCGACAACCTAAACTGAACCAACTGATAACTCACATTTTAAGCGTTATTTACACATCATTTGTGTGAATGTTTCTTCCGTTTTAGTTGTCTTTCCTCTTTATTTGTTCGTGTTTCTTCCTTTTATTAATTTGTTTTTATTTGGAGCTGTTGAGGATGTTTTATGTTATATGCATTATTTTTTGGGTTAAATGTTGGACTGCGATTGTTCCTACTGTCTGCTTACTGTGGGCACTCTCGATCTACTTTTGGACAAAAACGATTATTTGTATTATATAGACATTGTGGGCAGTATTTTGGAGATTTTTGAAGATATGGGAATACGTGGAAATCTTGATTGAATAATGCCATGCTTATTAATAACTCTAATTTAGAGCCTTATTTACACATTATTTGTGTGAGTTTTTCTTTCAATTTATATCTTGATTGAATAATGCCATGCTTATTAATAACTCTAATTTAGAGCCTTATTTACACATCATTTGTGTGAGTTTTTCTTTCTTTTTAGTTGTGTTTCCTTTTTATTTGTTTGTGTTTCTTCCTTTTATTATTTTATTTTCATTTGGAGTTGTTGATGATGTTTTATGGTTATACACATCATTTTTGGGTTAAAAACGTCATTGTTTGGCAGTGGGCACAGTCTGCCCACCGTGGGCACCCGAGCGACCATTGGATAAAGCTATTAACCGGGCAATGTGAGCTGTATAGGGATGGAAAATGATTGCAAAAATCTCTTAAAATATTATGTAATCATGACCCGCATTAACCTTTGGATTTTAGATGTTTGTCCATTGGATTTTGCTATTCTTACCATTATAAAAGGGAAGTTTGGGAGAAGAATTGAAGACCAATCAACAGAGCAACAATGTAGAAGTTTAAATTTATCTTTACATTTTATTGTCTTATTGTAGTTTAACTAATAGTCTTTAATTTTCAAGAAGTTTGTATTTTATTTTAATGCAAGTAGTTTTCAAGTATTTCTCTTCTTCTATCATGTCTTTCATTTTTATTATTAGCTAAGCCCCTCTTTAGGTGTGGGTGTGAGCCGAACTTGAGACTAGTAGGCAAAACTTGGGTGTTGCCATTATTTCTAGCTCTTAAGCTTGGTCACTTGAGTCAGGACTTAAACTCAACGTAGATAAGTCAATCACTTTGAAGTGTTAATATTAGATCATTGACCCAGATATGGGCGGATTAGAAATATGGCTCAAGTGATGCACAAGGATTTAAGAAAGTCTTTGATAATCACTAAGAGATACGGATTTTGTATAATTTACTAAGGTTCAATAAAGATTCACTTTCGAGAGATCAAGATCTTTATAGACGTTTTTGTGACATAAAGCTTCTGACCATTTTGTTACTACAATTGTCTTAAGTGAAACTTAGACCCATACCCATTTTAGTTTCTTATTTAGATTTCGTTGTTAAAAACCCAAAACTCGCTCAAAATATTTTCATCTTCCCTTATTGAAATCGGTGTATTCTCGACATAGTACTCAAAACTTTGAAGTCCAATCCGTGTTGATACGATGTCAGTATATTTAACACTTTATTACTTGTAGCGATCATAGTGTTGGTGTGTACTTGTGCCCCCACTATGGACTATACGGTTTATCGTTACCAAGTTTTTGGCACCGCTGCCAGGGATTGGCGTATTTCTAGAGTTTCTTGAGTTATAAGTTGAGTTTTTTATTGATTTTTCTTTCACCATATTGGATGGTTTTAGTTGTGATGCCCCGTATTTTAATACTTTCAATTATTCATGGGAACAATATCCTAACTTTTTTACAAATATTCAAGATGATGGCACCCACCCTTCGTTTTCACCTCCCTATCAAGATTGGAATGACACGTATATAAATACATTCGACCAATCATGAGAGGGGAATTTTGATTATTCGTGTGATTTTCAAGGGAGTGATCCTCATTATGGATTCACGTCCTTTGTTTCCAATTACCCACCAGAGAAAGTTTTTGAACAACTTGAACCAACTCACTCTTTTGAAACTTTTTCCCCAAGTTTAACATAAAATTTTACAACATTTTTGGGAAATTTCACATCCTCTTTTGAAGCCTTGAATACTAAGATCGGACAACTAGTTGACGAGTTGAAAAATCAAATTCGATGTCCCTTACCGAGTGATAATGAAAAATCAAAATGTGTTGGTAAGGATGAGAGTGATGGTAAAAAATAGTTGGAGATTTTTTAGGCAAATTTTGAGCATATGAGCATGCCTTCTTTAATTCCCAATAGCGAAAAGGTGCTTCAAGATGCTAAAATTCCTAACTTAATAATTTTTGCTCATATTGTACAACCTTCTTTGTGTGATCACAATGTTCCTACGGGGATCATTCCTTGGACCGTTGGGAGGATTTGTTTGATCAAGAGCTCGGGAATTTTGCCTAGATCGGGTTCTTTGGGTAGTGTTGTTGGACGAAGCTTTGGTATGGTGGAGGTGACTATTATATTGACACCACTCCATATTTTGAAGATGCAATCGTGGGGTGGTGAATCACATCCTACATAACTTTGATGGAAGCTCATCTTCTTACTCTCAACTCTAATTTTGTGTCTTTTATTTTACATTTTTGTGTGTGTGGTTTGAGTCTGTTCTTTTTCGAATAGTATCAAATTTTCTTGGGATCATGTGTTGCATGCGTCGTTAAACGCACAACAAAGTTTAAATTTATAAACCAAACTCAAACCTAGTGATAAGGTAAGTCGGGTGTCGTTCTTCTCAGGGAGTCAGTGGTTAGGCTAATGATTTGTATTAAAACGAATGCACGTGTGTCACTTAGATACGCTACTCAATTATATCAAATTAAGCTTAAACCAACCTAACAAAAAACCGAAATATAATTATTTCAAATAACACTACTTCAAAATATTTGGAATGAGAGTTGTATTAAACTATTGAACGAATAAAAAAGAAACTTTATAACTAAGCATCAACTAACGAATATGAAATTTACATTCAGAGCTAACGATATCTGTCACATATCATTCTCAATGAAAATTCATATTTTTACAATGTAAACCAAAAAATAAAATTGAATCGAAATAACATGAATATGAAATCAACATTCAAAGCCAACAACTAATGAAACTAGCAATGACAAAACATAAACAATGAACTTGAAAAACGGAAACTTTATTAAAAACTATAGCACTAAGATCATCTCAATAACCAATGCTTGAATAAAAAGTCACGAACTTTATACAAGAAGTCAAATCCAATGTTTTCTATACCAATAATATCAACAATAAACAACACAAACTTTTTCTAAAACTGAACAAAAATTAACAAATATGATTTGCTAAAAAAAAAAAAAAAACTTGAAAGAAACTTTAAACCTCTCTTGTATCTCCAATGAAATCATCAAACTCGGATCTCCAATTATCAACTAATGAATCAACAATCTTCAATCATCAATCATCCAACAACAAATATCTTAAAGATAATTCTTTTTTCTCTTTTATGCGAAGACAACAGCAGCTACGGCTGCCTCCTCCTCCCCAACTTTTTGATTCTATGTTTCTTATTTATGTTGCCAACCAAAATCTCCCCACCAAAGAAAGTATATCCCTGCTCTTAAAAAAAACCCTTCATGGTTTCCCTTTTCCATTCTCTAATTCCCACCGTGAAGATAAAGGATAAATCACATGGATCAAACCTAAAGCCAAACTTTTCTTTTCTAATTTTCTAATTTGCAACCGAAACAAACCAAGCCTGCTAATTGATTATTATCTGTTTCAAATCCAAAAGAAGTAGAGCTATTTTGTCGACTTGTATCATGGATAAATGGGTGCTGTAATGACTTGTACCTTCAACTTTACTTGCACGTTACTTGTTTTGTTGTCCAACATCACTGTTTTTGCTTCGATATCGATTTTGACCCAGATTCATTCCGAATTTGCAAAAACACTTCAAATTTGTAGCTCCGTTTGTTGGCTTTGCAGATCATCTTGAATCACCTTACACGGAGCTCGGACGAGTGAGATATGGTCAAAACGCCACAGTTGCGCAAATATGTCAAAAGTCATCATTTTGTTATTTTTCGCTCCAAAGTGTTCCGAACTTACCAAAATATGAAAAACACATTAATGTTGTTTGGTTTTACCATTTTAGCACATTAAAGAAGGATGATTGTTGAGAAAATAAAGTAAAACTTAACGACCGATTATATCAAAAAGAAAAAAAAGTGTCATGCGTCTTATATCCTTAGATTTTTCAGTTACATAACTTGAATAATCTATCTATTATTAGCAGATTTCTGGAACTAAGCAACCAATTCCCTGGTATATATTGATTAAACTTTGAAACTCTAGAAATGACATAGGTTTTTTTTTTGTTAAACACTTGGCCAATATATTTTTCCTTTGTTGCCTTACCCGAGCCTTTAAGTCTTACCATTCCCTCTATAATGAGAACATTGAGTATTTTAAGTTTAGGGGGAGAAAACACAAGTGTTGATAAAAAAAGAGCTAAATCCTTCGAAAAATTGGAGGGATAATATATATATATATATAGGACGGTAATCAAATGAGAACCGTAAAAAGGTTGAGAACCGTGGGGACTAATCCCAATCATTAAAGAGTTTTAATCAAAGGTTATTAAACATGGTGCCATTTTTGTAATATTAGTGAAAGTTTTAAAAGTTCTAAGGGTAAACTTGTTATTTAAGATATTAAAATCACCTCTAATGTCCTCATCTTTCCCCATATTTCATCATTCCATCAATAGAGTCAACCCTTCGAAATCAAATCCCAAAAAGAATCAGAACAATTTCTCAACGTTTCACATCTTGTTATCAGAGCTAGCGATGATAGAGCTAGCGATGATCATTCGGAAACCTTGCTCCTCCATCATCTTCACCATCACCGCTTGATTTTGGAGTTTTCGGGTTCTCTAATGAGAAATTAGAAGCAACAATGATGGATTAATTGAATCGAAAACGAATATGGTTTTCAAATTATACATTTACTTTGATGAATTCTCTGAAATATGGCATTGAATAGTAATCCTATGGATTTTCCGATGTGTTTACGCCTGGAAATTTGTGAAACTTTAAACTGGTTATAGCTCCCAGAAAGCAATGGACGGTCGAATCGACGGTTAGATTTATGATTTCGTGCTCGGTTAGACGTGAAACCCTCGCCTGTAATTCTGAATGAAAGAAGGTTTGTGATCGACAGTGATGAAATGTACTCGAGATCTGAAGAGACGAGAAGTGATGAATAAAGGTATGATGTTCTCATTGAGTTCGTGGAATACATTTCCACTGTATCCACCGGTTGAGAAGATCATGGGTGGTGTTGGTGGTTATGATCGCAAGTAGGTCGTGATGACTCGGAGCTTGAGGAAAGATACGACAAGAGATCAGGTGAAGAGGATTCAGAGGAATCTATGGAAGCAACTGTAACTTTCTCAAGAAGACGAAGATAAGATCGTTCACGACAATATTCTTGTAATTAATATATTTGTAATTAACTGTGAAATTTGAATCATGAATGATTTGAAGCAATTCAGGAGGTGAATGGGTTTAGGAAGTATGATTTCATGTGGTGAATTAAGATATAAATGAACATTATGTTTAATTTTATGAAAATTGTGATTTATGTCATGTGGTGAAATAAGGTTAGTATTGTTTCATCTAGTGAATCTGTGTGTTTCATATGGTGAATCTGTGTGTTTCATCTGATTAATGAATCTATATGTTTTAACGGGTAAATCTCGTTAACAAAATGACGATTATGCTCTTTTCATGCGGTGAAACAGTTTTTAATTAAAACCATAAGATCAAAACCAAATTACGGCTTAGATCGGTTCTCACGGTTCTCAACTTTTCTTTGGTTCTCACAAGATTTAACCCATATATATATATATATATACACACAAATAGCTGAAGTTGACACTTTGAGGGAAAAAAAGTTGGGTAAAACACATCAAATACATAATTGAAATAAATTTTCTTGTGTAACCCAAAAATACAAGTTTGGGGAAAGATGAAAAATATAAGGAAAGTGAGAATCTTTAAACACCGACCCTTTAAAGTCATATGGATCTACGGCTGCAAAATCAATTTTCATAAAATGTGTGAATTATATCTTAGATTATGAAAATCAAATAGCAATAAAAAAATATAGTGGAAAGTGATAATCTAAGAATCTCTAAATCTTAGAGAGAGAAAGTAGACAGAGAGAGACAATGTAAAGCGCAAAGAGTAAATTGTATTGAATGTGTGTGAATGACTTACAACAACCAAAGTCCAAAGGGACTTAAATACCCTTGGCTTATACAACATAGTATGTAACTCTAAACACAGTATAAGACCAAACCTATAAATACAATGATTACTATAAAATCAGACTTAACAATCTCCCCCTTAGTAATCATTGGCGCTGTGGTATTCAAAAACAATCTTCTAAATCAGCACGAACCATCTAAGCGACTTTGCGAAGCAGCTTCTTGACTTAAAAAAATTCTTCTCAGCATCTTTTAAGCTCTATTGTCTTTGCTGCCTTGATAAGACTGAACCAGTTTGTAATTAGCTTGAAAGAACAATTGGTTCATCAGTTTGTGCTCTAGACGATTCACTTCTTTCAAATAAACTTGAATGAACTGTGGTGATAGGAGCTGGAACAACAAAAGACTAGTATGACTGAGAAAAATAGAATCTTGAGCAAATCTTGATCAACAGATAAACTTTTGAGCTCTTTGTCTCTTTAACTTCTCCCCCTCATGGCCTTCATGATCTGGATCAACTTGGTCATGCAAATGTTGGAGACGAGACAACTTAAGATCTGCAAAATCAGAGTAAAAGAAGAAAGAGGAGAGGTTTGCGCGACACGATGGTGGCGCAAAGTGAAGTTTGCGCTACCAACTGTTGGCGCAAAGCTGACTTAAACTCAGAAAATTTTACCTGATAAACTCTTTGACTCCCCCTACACAAATGCACTAAATTTGACAATTCAAGTTAGCATTCATGTAGAAAATCAGATACTCCCCCTCGAAAACAGATATTATCTTTTCAGAAATTCTCCTTATTCACTCCCCCTTGAATAATGCACAAACCCATTTAAAAAATATGATAACACAAGAATTGAAACATCAATGTAGAAAGAAAAATATACTGAATATGTATTTTGAAACGACTAAATATATAAAAATTTAAACAGAAACAAATAAAGTTCTATTTAGTAAAATATCACAATAAAATCCATCAGATTAAATCAAATGTATGTATTTGGATACAGAAACAAGTTTTATTGCATATCAAGTTAAGACATGTTCAGTTTCAAAAGCTTTCATCAATCTATTCAGTGTACTCGCATGTGAACTCCGATTAGTTTCAAGAAAATGCAATTCTAAAAATATAATAGAGAACTTTGCATGTAATCACACTAAGCCATCAGAAATTAAGACTTTCACAAATTTACAGGTTTATCGCAACTCAGAAATATCACCAAGTATCATGAGATGTGTGCTTATTGGCATCGTTTAGCATTGTGCTCTATGGCATCTTTACATGAGTGTGCACTTTGGCATCTTTTAAGCTTGTGCACTTTGGCATCTTTTTAATCAAAAAGTTTATTAAGTAAAGAACATGTCGTAAACGTAACTTTCTATCTGATCCTATTGCAGGATTTGGGCCAGCCGCTCCCAGACCAGTTGTCCTTAGGAGAATAGATGTCAAGCACCCCTTGGAACTTACTCTCCCAGATCAGAAAGGCTACATCGAAACATGCTAAACCCATTCATACCAGAAGAACATGACTTTCGATCTGATTCTATAGAAGGTTTTAGGTTCGATCACTCCCAGATCAAATGACCTTAGGGGACCAGATGACAAGCATCCCACATAACTTACTTTCCCAAACCAGAAAGGTCACAGGTACAAACTTTTAAACTTAGAGATTTCTGATTTATTAGAATTTAATATTCATCTCAATCACCCAATTTTACATTACGATCCAAAATTCTGACTTTTTAGGTTTTCTAAGCATTGTAGACTATAAATATTCCGAATCACACAACTTTAAAACATTATCAAAAGCTACTAACATGTTGCTGACTTTTCGACTTTTGTTAGACTTGAAATTTGAACATATAAAAACTTTAATATAAACAAAGCAACTTGAAAATTTATCCTAGACACACATTTTATTCAAAGAAAGAAAAATTGTAAAACTTTTACTTTATAGAATAAAATTTGTGAAGGTTTAAACTTTTAAATTCAACATGTCGAGATTTGAAAATATAAACATTTGATCAACAAGTTTATATTCAGTTGAAACAAAATATAATTCAATAAAATTACCTTTCACATAATGTATAATAAATTTGTGTCTCTTTTGAAAAAATTGGGTTGAACAAAATCAGGGTTTGAATAGAATTGCTCAGATTCTTTTTAAAAAAAAATGAGAAAACTGGAACAACATCATTAACAGAGATAAATGCAGCGGAAATTAAGTAGATGTACTCACAGTTTCTCATTAGTCAGAAGCTGAAAAGCATTGAAGAACGAGTCCTAGACTGACATGTCTAGAAGTCATAGTCCGTTGAAGTACGGGTTCTGAGCTGAATTACTCAGAAGCCAATTTTCTCTTACTCCCCCTTGACATTAGATGCCTGTAACTTAGAAGCAATTTGAGATTTTGGTACCCACTTGAATTTGGGCCCATGTTTGTTAGTTGCAGTTCTTATGAGGATAAACTTGTTAGATTTAACAAATAAAGCACGAGAGAGATAATCACAAGAATGAACAGAAGAATCAGAAGAAGAGAAAGCATAATCATCTGAACTAGAATCAGAAGAAGAATATGAGACATGTTTTGAAATTCGAATCATTTGCTTTATATAATATATTGAAATTTTATTACAAGTAGCAAATGAATCAATTTTATAAAGTTTGTCTACACATCTATCCTCATCAGTCGTAGAATCATCTGATGTCCGCTTCACTCTCCATATCTGCTTTGAAGGCTTGCTCAAAGTCCTATCTGAAATAATTGAAGTACAAGAATTAGAATTATCAGAAATGACCGACTCTTGTTTCTTTGACTTCTTTGACCTTCTTCTTTTACGCTTAGGTTTATAATAATCATCATTTAGCGTAAAAGATTCATCAAGAATTTTCGTTTTAAGATTGAAATCAGAAGAAATAATTTTACCTAAGCAACCAATCTGATCAATCAATAAATCTGAACTAACCTCGGAGTCAGAAAAATTTTGAGAAAGGTTTTCAGATTTTGGAAATTCCTTTTTGTTTTCTTGAAAAACAGAAGAAAGGCTAGAAATAGAATCTTGATTTTGAGAAAATAAATTTTCTTCAAGACTTGAAGTCATGAACGAAAGAAAGATATCAGATTCAATTTCTTTTAGAATATTTTGATCTTCCATTTTATCTTCAACGTCAATGATTTTGTCTTCTAATACTAAAGGAGGAGAATATCTCTTGGAATCATAAATGATTGGAGAGATATTTTCCTTATCAGAATTATTGGCAAAAATATCAACAAAATCATCAGACACCGAAGACTTGACGGGAGATATATCATTTAAACCTTTTCTGCCTCTCTTTGATTTATCAGGAAAATATTTTGCATTTTCATGTGTATAAACAAAAGAAATTTCCTTTTCCTTATTATTCATCCTTTTCTAATTTTCGATTTCTAACACTTGCTTTTCATTCATCCAATCAATTTTAAACTGAGGAGCATATTGAGCAAGAGTTAGATAATCGTATTTATCTAAAGTAGGAGATTTTTCTATCGCATTGTTTAAACAATGAAGATTTTCAAAACCAAGTCCCCATTTTTCTTTTATAGACTCATAACTCCTTGGTTTGTTCAAATAAATAGTTTGCTCAGATTGGTTCCTTTGATATAACTTTTCTTCTAAGTTATTTATTTTATCCGAAAAACTGTTTTTTAAAGAGGTCATTTCAGTCAAAGATTCAAGATAAGACTTATTTGATTTTTCCAAATCATCTAATTTCGTTTGAAAGATATCTTTTGTATTTTCCAAAATAGATTTTTCATCTTTCAAAGAAATTTTCAATTTGTCAATCAAATCTGACTTTTCTGCATTTAAGTTCTTTTCAGATAATAACTTTAAGTGAAGATCATGTAAAGCAGATATGATGATATTCATTTGTGAGGCAATGAATGTGAAATCAAATTCATAAATTACCTCATCTTCATCTTCATCTTCATCAGTATCAGAATCAGAATCAGAATCAGAATCAGAATCATTTTGATCATCTCCGACGAAACACATGTGAGCAATCTCTACATTTGCAGCTTCATCATCGGAATGATCCAGCCAGAATTCCTCTTCTACGAGCAAAGCTGTTCCGTTCTCTCTTTTCTCGACAAGTTCCATTTTCTTCCTATAGTATGCCGAATCCCGAACCTTCTTCACTCTACACTCCTTTGAAAAATGACCCGACTTTCCATAGTTGAAACATGCGGCATCTTTCTTAGCCTCAGGCACTTGGACATTCTTTGACCCAGAAGTGAAGCGAAGATTGTTGGAACCCGACCGAGGTTGGAACTTTTTCTGATAATGTTGTGAAAGAAGGATCATTGCTTTCTCGAGCGCCTCGCCATCATCATTAGTGGCCCCGTTGTAAGCATTTTCAGACAATGCTTGTTCTGTCAGTTGTTTCGTGAGGAGAGCAACTGGGTCCACTGATTTCTTGTTCTTCTTATCCATTTTGGTCTTCTTCTCAGTGACTATACACTCATCTGTCAGCAAGATCTCAAACATCTCTTGGATTTGCATTGTAGAAATTCTGACATCATTCCTCAAGCGATGGCAAGATTTATTTCATTCTTGTTGAAGTGCATTGAGGAATTTCAGATTTGTCTCAAGCTCAGTCTTTTCCACTTTTATCTTTCTGAGATCATTAATCACGACACATAATCTGTCATACACAGTTTTCAATGACTCCCCATCCTTGGCTTTGAATTCTTCAAAGTTGTTCATGTAACGAGTATGTCGGAGTTGAGTAGCAACTGAAGAACCAAGCATAATCTTTTCTAGCTGTTGCCACATAAGATTAGGATGATTTTTGAAACAATCAATCCTGTTGTAGACTGAATTTGGCAAGGCTAGCATCAGATTTGCCTTTATATCACGATCAGCTTGATACTGCGATAACTCATCGGGAGTATATTCTTTGGTAGGCTTATATAATCCAGAAGCCAACTTGGGTTTTTCAAAAGGTCCTTCAGATAGAATGTTCATCATGTCATTTCCATTCTTTTGACGCTCGATGAAGTTCAGGAACCGATCTTGCCATTGAGTAAACTCGTTTTCATCTATCAGAACTAGAGGACGATTTTCTATGCCCAATGACATCATGAGATCGTTCTTGTAGAACTGAGCTTGAAATGAAAAATTTGCAGAATCCATGGAGACAAAAATATTCTAAGTCTGGAACACAAAAGCGCAAACTGGAAGTTTGCGTGAATCGTATGTAGCGCAAACTGAGGTTGTCACGACCAGTAGAAGACGCAAACTAAGATTTGCGTGAGACGTGGAAGACGCAAAGTAAGCTTTGCGTGAAGAGCTAGTGACGCAAACTGATCTTTGCGTGATAATACAATGGCGCAAACTAGGTTTGCTTGAGCAGAAAGTCGCGCAAACTATGAATTGCGTGAAGCACTGAAGACGCAAATTGACTTTGTGTGAAAATGAGGAGACGCAAGATGTAACTTGCGTGATTCGATTCTAATGCAAACTTTACTTTGTGTAAACTTCAGATAGAGAGAACCTTCCTTTCACGATGAACTCGCGCAAATCAAATGAACTCGCGCAAAGTGAGGATCTGGCGAAACCGCTGAAAATTAAGAAAAATCAACAAAAATCGATTACAGATTAGAATTTACAGATGAATTCTTCCACATATAAGATCGAAAACACATTTTTAACATTTTGAAACAAATAATTTCGATTAAAAACCACAATTTCGAAAATTCGAGATAAGAACAGAACGAGAAAAAAAAACGATTTTCCAGAAAACTCGACAATCTCAAAATCGACAATTAAAACTTGATTTTCTTGCAAATCGATGTGAATCAAAATAGTTTTTCAATCAAAATCGAATCCAACAAACCAATTTACAATACAATTCAATCAAAAACATGTCCGAATTTGATAAAAAATCCAAAAACGAGATTTTCTTGAAAAATTCAGAAAATCGATCAAATTTTCAGATTAATTCACAAATTCAGTATCCGAAAAATGATTCTCTCAGTTCTCTCAAGATCTAGATTGGCTCTGATACCAATTGATAATCCAAGAATCTCTAAATCTTAGAGAGAGAAAGTAGAGAGAGAGACAATGTAAAGCGCAAAGAGTAAACTATATTGAATGTGTGTGAATGACTTACAACAACCAAAGTCCAAAGGGACTTAAATACCCTTGGCTTATACAACACAATATGTGACTCTAAACACAGTATAAGACCAAGCCTATAAATACAATGATTACTATAAAATCAGACTTAACAGAAAGTCTAGGAAGAGCTATGGATATTTTAATCAATGGAATTTGAGATGTAAAATTAAAAGAAAAAAAATAAAGAGAAGAAAAAGAAAAAGAAAAATTAAAAATCTTCTTTGTGATACTTAGTCTTCTTGTGTAGTTTGTATCTTCATTTGTTTTTATTTTTGTCCTTTTAGTTATTTGGGTAAAGGTAACAAATTAAGTTTAGGGGTGTGATAATTCTCATTTTGAGCATTATTTTCATATCATTTGTGTGTGTTTTTCTTTCATTTCAGTTGTATTTCCTTTTTATTTGTTTGTATTTCTTCCTTTTATTATTTTATTTTCATTTGGAGTTGTTGATGATGTTTTTATGGTTAAACGCATCATTTTGGGGTTAAAAACGTTACTGTTTGGATGTGGGCACAGTCTGCCCATTGTGGGCACCCGAGCTACCATTGGATAATGCTATTACCCGGGTATAGTGAGCTGGATCAGGATTCAAAAGGACTGAAAAATCTCTGGAAATATCAAGAAAGATTATTTTAATCATGAGCCACTAATATTCGGTGGTTAAAAGAGAATGTTAGTCCAATGGGTAATAGTTTCTCTCCTATAAGTATAAGATTTGGAAGAGCATGAGGGGATCACCAATCAACAAAGCAACAATGTAGAAATTTAGATTTATCTCTTGCATTTCAATTGTAGTTATAGTCTTTAATTTTCAAGTAGTTTGTATTTTATTTTAATGCAAGTAGTTCAAAAGTATTTTTCTTCTTCTATCATGTCTTTCATTTTTATTATTAGCTAATCCTATAGATCCCAGTAGATACAACAATTCATGGTATATAAGAGATAAACAAGATGAGATTGGGAGATAATATCTTTTATTCGTATTGAAAACGAAGAACACGAACAAAACCTAGATAGAGAAAGTGTTTCTCTCTCTAGAACACACGCTCTCTCAAAACGACTACATTGTGAATGAATGACTTAACCCTAAAATCCTAAACACATAAACTATTTATACCTCCACCTCTCTCACTTGTTTTAACCTAAATCCCAAGCCCAATTACAATTTAAAGCCCATTTACAATTGAAGCCCAAATACAAATATTAATTGTAAACCCTTTACAAAACTTTCTAACTTGGACAATTTATGTCGTAACAATCTCCCCCTAAAGTTTTGTAAAGGAATCATCGTCTTTGAAGCGCCAACTCTTCTCCCCCTTGATTTCTTTGAAAAACTTTAGTGTTGCGCATCTTCAAGATAGCTCAGGATCCCCCTTGGATGAAGCTCTTATCCTGCAAAGTTTAAACTTTAAATACCAGATTCGATGAGTGCAATAACCTCGACTGAGTGCACTAAAGACAACTTTTATCTCTAGAAACTCAACACATTCGTTACGCCCACAAGAAAGAAATGTGTGAATTTTACGTGATAACCACAGTGCATCTTCAGTTTATAACAACGAATCTGTCTTTGAAGAGCGAGTTGAATAGGAGTTCAGCTTAAGAAATTGTACTGATCAGCTCGTAGAGGAAGCATGGTGTAGCAAAGACTACTAGGCAAGGGTTAGAAGAACCAATCAACAACTATTCAACAACTGAAGAAGGATGCTCATTTCCAAACTAATTTCCAGAACACTATATGAGTAAACCCGGACCTACAGTCTTCAAAAATCAGCCGGATGATTATAGGCACTCAAGGGTCTGAATTACAACCAAAGCACCAGAACAATGATTGGAAGCACTCACAATTTTGATTGATGAGGTCAGAAAAATGATTAAAAGCACTCAAAGGTCTAGCATCGTCAAAAAACTCCAGAATGATGATTGCAGATACTCAAGCTGCTAATCCAATCCAATCGAAGACTGAATCTAAACACGCAATGTCTGAAAATCTTGACAAGCATGAGCTATGTGAATCTGAGTCAGTTGCTAGAAATATGTGACATACTGAATATTGGAATGATGCCACATATGCGTTCAACGAAAATCTCGTGAACAGATTGTCGAAATATAAACTGGATCACACTCTGATAAGAAACCGGCAAGAAAATTCTGGAACATATACAAAAATATTTCTTGAAGAATCAGTATCACGGATCACACGGTCAAAGCACAAATAAATCTGAAATATTCGCTCTTCGGAACAATAATCGGTTCTCGAGAATTGCAAAAAGTAAAATCCAATAACAATCTCAAAAAAATTCGGATGGCAAAGTGATTTGTCAAGAAAAATATTCACTTAAGATCAAAATCTTGTTGTATACGGCCCAATAAAAGAATTATTGTTCATTAGCCCAAGATTTGGTAGATAAGCCCAACCTGTAATAATAAACCGGGTACATATGAGTGTAACACCCGGATAGCATGAAACAATAAAACTCGGATGGCAAGAAGAAATAGAAGCACAGAATAAATGGACCAAACTCCCGGATGTGGGCTTGTAAACCACCACCGACCATCAACATGAAGCATTAAAAAAATTCAAACTACAACCGCCATACATGAAATTGTTTTCACCATCCACCATTAACAAAACAATTATTTCATCATCAATTTACCTCCACCGCCCCACTAAACTTGAATCATCCAATTATAATTTGGATCAAACTCATGGTCAGTGTAAAGCACAACCGTCAAACACCGTTAAAATCAAGAAATAAGCTTTGAAAAATTTAATCGACGCCATTCACAATTGAAAACCCACAGCCGCCGGTCACATATTATCATCCACCGACCCACCAACAGCCTCTATCACAAATTGAATCACCGACCCATTATCTTGCGATGCTTCCAAACAATAAAAAAAGAAATTACAGCCGCCTGTTAGTAGCTTTAAACCACCGACCCACTTCCAATTCCTGGTAGACAAGTGCCGCTGCCATTTTTTTTAATCTCAGGTAACTTAAGGTAACTCCCGGATTATAAGAAACATCCGCATCAACTAACTCCCGGTACGCAAACTTTTATTCAAAATTTTCGATCTTCAAAAAATTGATCAAATTTTTTTTGATAGATTGATGATCTAAATATTTTCACAAACGACTAATTAATCCTTTGTAATTAATTCACATCAAATCACACTAAATCACTCTAATTTATGGAAATTGAGAAAACACAGTCGGGATCAAAACTTCTCCAAAAACTCATTTTATCAAAAACCTTGGGCCGATGAACATGAACTGTTGATAAACGATCGAATCAAAGAAAAAAAAATTCTTCGATCCGGCTCTGATACCAATTGTAGATCCCCAAAACAGTGCAATCACAAATATAATCAATAAGCAATAGATATTCAATCACAACTTCTGGTCATATGAATAAATTTATCAATAAAGGGTTTAAGGTTTACAGAGAGAATTTCAATAGGATTAGGTAAACCTATGAATGACCATTAACCTTAAAACCCTAAACACATAAACTATTTATACCGCACCCTCTCTCACTTGTTTTAACCTAAAGCCCAAGCCCAATTAAGATTTAAAGCCCATTTACAATTGAAGCCCAAATACAAATATTAATTGTAAACCCCTTTACAAAACTTTCTAACTTGGACAATTTATGTCCTAACAAAGCCCCTTTTTGGGTGTTGGTGTAAGCCGAACTTGAGACTAGTAGGCAACACTTGGGTGTTGCCATTATTGCTAGTTCTTAAGCTTGGTCACTTGAGTAGGGACTTAAACTCAACACAGATAAGTCGATCACTTTGAAGTGTTAATATTAGATCTTTGACCCAAAGATGGGCGGATTCAAAATACGACTTAAGTGATGCACAAAGATTCACTTTCGAGAGATTGGGATCTTTGTAGACGTTTTTGTGACATAAAGTTTCCAACTATTTTGGTACTAAAATTGTCTTTAGCGAAACTTACACCCATAACCATTTTAGTTACTTGTTTAGATTTAGTTGTTAAGCACCAAACTCGCTCAAAATATTTTCTTCTTCTCTAATTGAAATCAGTGTATTCTCGACTTTGTACTCAAAACTTTGATGTCCAATCCCTGTGGATACAATCTCGGTATTTTACCACTTTATTACTTGTAGTGATCATAGTGTCGGTGTATACTTGCGCCCCCACTGTGGGAACACTGTGGCCATTCTGTGGACTATACGATTTTCTGCTACTACCAGCCCATATATCAAATACCTCCTTAGGTTCAAATTTCTCATTTCTCATAGGGGTTGGTGCTGGTAACTTATGTAGATGATATCAGGATTCCAAGGAGATAACAACTCTAAATTCTTCATTATAATGAGCTACAAAATCTAAAATTATTCCTGGAGACTTAAACCTACCAAGTTGTAACACCCCTAAAAATAGGAGTTATTTAAACCTGAATAGTGACGTAGAAATGATATCTATATAAATGAAATCACCTAAAGAGGGAAAATTGAAAATCGTTTACAATCGTTAAGAGAACCTGATATACATGTCATTTTAAGAGAAAATGTTAGGCTTGACATCTAGTGAGAACAAACATTTATAATAAGTGTAAATAAAACTGAATAGTAAGATATGATTTAATGCAATTCTTTATTTCACATAAGTCAAGTAAGAACCATACTGTTCAAAATTCATCTTACAATTGCGGAGGGACCCGATTTCCATGGATTGTGGCGGAACACAAAAGTAATCAACATTCGAAGTTATAAAGCTCATACTATGATCAATGGCCAACGAGTTATCTAACCCGTAACATATGTGTGGATATGGGCCCCCATGATCCTAGTCATACTCATTCACTAGAATTACATTTTCGGTTAATGGCTAGTATACGGCTCCACATGACCATACCAAGTTTCCCCCCAATAACCCAATGTTTTAACTAGTTAAAAATGGGAAAGTATCCCAATTTACACAAAGCTGACTCCTATGCCTATGGATCCATTTGCATTACTTTAAAACTCGTCACATTTATGCCGTGACAAACTATAATCACATATATAGTTTGCATAACCAATTATTCCCATAAAACACTTCTTTTGCATAAACATCATCATATAGAAATCAAGTTTACATAACTGTCCAAGTGAAACCATTTTTCATCCCAAGATAACATGTTCAATAATCAATTTCCAGAAGTTTACAAGGTCTAGAAAACCCTTAATTTACATATAAAATAGTCCATCCATCTCATCCCCAAAATCTTACTTTTGTCAAGTAAACATTCAAACATGTGAAGATCACGATTGTACCCAAACGAAGCATCCAAGTATCAAACAATGAATATGCATTTAAAACCTCATTTTATGACACATATAATAAATCTCATCATTTATCATCAAAATATTAGAAACCCTAAAATCTCCTAAAATACTCAAAGTAGGTTAAAATTCATAAAAATAAGAAAACATTATACGAGATGTTTAGGAGACTAAAACTGTAAGGTTTTGACATGTATAAAGCTTTACAAAAGATTAGGATGAACTTACTTGCTTGCTTTTGGTTTTCAAACCTAATAACCAAAGAAAGCCTAGAAATGGGGAAAACAAAAGGATCTTGTAGCTTTAAGTAACCCACACTTGAACCCTTGCTCCAAGCGTGCTTTAATGCTTCCAACTACATCCAAGGGACAATATTAATGACCTTACTTCGAAATGCCTTCGAGATTTATGGAGAGAAAAAGGTTATGAATGAGGAGTAAATGAGAAATGGACTGAAAAAGTGCACTTAATAGGCTAGACCCCGATCACGACAGTGCCTCGCGATTGTGCTATAGGCACTATTGCGGGCACAGTCACCTCATATGTACCATAGGTTGTTTGTAACACCCTCAAATTTGGAATGAACGACTAATTTAAAATTTTCAACAGTACATCAAATAAAGGATAAAATCCCTTTCTACAAATCAATACTTGAAATACCTCAAATAGAATTCTAGATTTAACCTCAACAAATAATAAACCAAGTCATATATAAAGACTAAATAAAGGTCGGGTGTTACTAAACCCATAAACAATTGCTATCTCCAAATGTACGGAAGACATCACACATTAGTTACATCCTTTTCGTGCATCTAAGTAGCACTCAACTCTTCAGGGTATCGCTAGTACCATTCGCCAACTAGGACCTGATGCACATGCTGACAAATAAAAAGGGTTAGACTTAACACCTAGTGAATTCAAGAGTTTTATCAATTATATAAGACGGAAAAGGTGAAAGAATATTATTTCAATCACAGTTCTCAATATGCAAAATAATTAGAATAGAGAGTGATATCTTACCCAAAACCCCATTTTTGTGATAAAATACTTGAATAAAGACACTCCATAATCACAGAACCGAACCCAATACTCACACAAATACAATAGGAGTAATAATTCCTTTACTCAAAACCTTGATATATGGAGGGGATCCAATAAGTCAAAGTCATAAAATGCGGTTACTCACCAAAAAACAAACAATATTGAAGCATGGATATTACAATATCCGAAAAATAATGTTTGACAATAATGGGGGAGACCCATATCCATTGAGAGTGAAAGGAACATATGAGTATGCCACTCGAACAACGTTAATCATATAACACTTCAGGGCTAGATGTCCAAATGTTTCTAGGACTCCTTAGCAAGTTTCACCTGAAGAGTCGGTTGACCTTAGTGTCTATTCCCACGAATTCCACCTCAAGGCCCGACACATTTAAGGACTACCTCCAAGGCATTACCTTCAAATAAAGGTCCTCAAACTATAAAACGCATTTAACCGGCGTTTATGCAAACATAAATCTCAAAAATATGATTAACTCAAAAACTCGTCATTGGTTGAGACAAACTATTTTCCAAATGAAATTATACGCTTATATTTCCAAAATGTCTCATAACACAATAACGTGCATTTTCGAAACGGTTTATAAAACCAAATACACCAAAAATGCACAAATCATCAAATAGACTCCATTTGTAGAATAAATCACCAAAAGAACACATTTTTACTCATCAAAATAATCAGAAACCCAAAATATAGATATTTTACAAGGTTTATCAACCTAAATTTACCGAATACGAAAATCCCGTCAAATACTCAACACATTTGATATTCGTCAAGTAAACATATTATTACTTCAAAATACGTATTTTGGCATGTACATAGTTTTCACAAAGCAACCTGATTTCACCTTGCTAGATTTAGGCTAAATCTAGGTTTTACCCCAATCTTGTGCTTCCTTGAAGAAACTTGAATCTACAAACAATCCTTCCAAATCCTAGATCCACAAGCTCCCAACACATATATAAACAACACCAAGTGCTTAGAATCATTCTCCAAACACCTTTTATCAAAATTTCCATTTTGACCAAAACCCTAATTTGGACCTAATTTTTCTTAAAATCAACCAAACCGAAATTTTTGAAATGAAAGCATTTGGAAACCAAGAATGGAGCATTTGTAACTTATATAAAGATTTGGAAAAGAGTAGGATGAACTTACCACTTAGGTTTTGATGAAAACCTAGAAACCCTAAAATCTCTAGAAATGAAGATGACACTTAGTCTTGCACTTGAGGTCGAAGTCACTTGCTATGCTAATGATGGAGTACCTTAAAAACCAAGGAAATGGTCCCAAAATGATATAGGGTTCGTAATAGATGTTAGGGAATCGATTTACGAGAGAAAGGGATGTAGGAGAAGTGAGAAATGAGAAAAGGCTGAGAAAAATGACTTTAAAGCATTTTGGTACTGCTAGGCGACGTTGCCATGCGACATTGGCATGGCACTGTCTGTTGATCCAAACTCTCTAAGTGATTTGATGACGACCCTTTGAAATACTTAGTGAAAATTACGTTTAACATTTTTATGTATTAGTGTTTCACCATCAGCGAATAAATACTAGGTATGTTCAGTATCGCTGATGATCTCTCTGCTAATAGTTAGACGTAATCCAGAAGACAAGTTTTGCGACAAAGATGTTCACTGCTGAATCGAAGACAAAGATGCCGAACAAACGACATGTCTACTCATGATCTGATGCGGATATCAATGAAAGCAAGACAAGTCAACAACACGCGATGAAACCTGAAGAAAAGCTTCAGCGATCACTGAACTTCCTTTTATCTCAATGAAGGAAGAGATATTCAGCGACTGAAGATCACATAGCTTATGCTCCAAGTTTCTTTGGTCTTATCCTTGCACACATAGTACAAATGTCAAAAGAGACATACCTCTACGAAAAATCGTACAACAACTCTGAAGACTACATTGTTCACCATTTGGCCAAAAGCATGTCACCAAAAGTTAGAAGCATGCTACCAACCAAAGGGTGACACGTGTAAAGTACCCTGCCCTGCATTTAATACATGGGGTATAAATAGAAAGGTTGAGAATCTCTCTGAAGTGTTGCCTTCTATTCTTCTCTTCGTGAACCATAATATAGAAACCCTTGTTTTATATATTTATTTAACCTTTATTCTCTAGTTCTTGTGCAACAATCTGTGTGTTTCTTAAGTTTGTTTAGATTAGGTTTTACTTAATCTTATTTCGCAACAAGCTGTAAATTGTGATTTGATTTATCAGTAAACAATTTATTAAACCAATTAATTTTGTGTTTGTATTCAACCCCCCCTTCTACAAACTTGTTAAGCACCTTCGGGACCAACAAGTGGTATCAGAGCAGATTGTTTAATCTCATAAACAAGATCTTGCTTTACTCTGTTCCTTTCTATTCTCAAAATGGAACTTAACACAAACTCTAACTATTATGATAATGGTTTACTCTCAAAACCTTCTCGATTTAGCAGAGACAACTTTGCTCTCTGGAAAAATCGAATGATGCTATTTCTAAAAATGTGTAGATCCTACTATACCTGAATATGTGGCAAATGGTCCATATGAACCTTTTATCATCATAGCCGCATTTCCTGCCACCGCAACCACCCCTGCCATTCCTGAAAAATATGTTCCTAAGGAAATTAGACAATGGAGTGATGAAGACAAAAAGAAAGTAGGATTAGATGCTAAGGCAAAAACCGTTATTTCTATGGATTTGCCTGATGAAGCCTTCCATTCCATCATGCATATGAAAACTATTAAAGAAATTTGGAACACTATATGTGTTCAGTATGAAGGTACCAATGAAATCCAAGAAACTAGAAAGATCAATTTGGTAAGACAATATGAAAGTTTTATCTGTGGTAAGAATGAGTCTCTATCTGATGTTCACCAAAGATTTAACTGTTTAATCATTGATCTAAGGACTGTTGGTAGGACCTGCTCTAACTCTGTGGTCCTAACTAAATTCTTGGAATGTCTTCCTGAAAGCTGGGACAACTATTCAATGTGTCTCAAGCTGACCAAAGACTTAAATCATCTTTCTCTTAGCACATTATATGGAATATTGCTCAATTATGAGCAATAAAATCTCCTGAAGAAGAATCTTGTGAAAGATTCTAAAGACTTCAAAAGCGCTCCTATTGCTTTAGTCTTTTCAGAGATCCTTCCATCTCAGTTATCTACTCTCACCATCACTGAGTTAGATTCTGACTCTGAGGAATTATCAGACACTGACTTTTCAGAGTTTGATGAATCCCTAGCACTCTTGACAAACTCTTTCAAAAGATTTGCAAGAAAGGGAAATTTTAGGAGAAATAAGCCTCTCTCCCTATCAAACAAGCCAAAATCAACTCATGTTGATAAGGCTACTTTTACTTGCTATAACTGTGAGAAAGTTAGGCATTTTGCCAGCGAATGCAGGTCAAAGAAAAACTTCAAACCTTCAACATCCAGGAAAACCAGTGATAACAAATACCTCAAGCTAAAAGAAAAATATCAAAAGCTGAAATGCTTTAAGTGAAAAGGTAAAGGTCTTATTGCTGAAGAGCATGATTGGGCTGAATCAGAAGAATCAAGTTCTGATGAAGAAGAAGTCTATAATCTCTGTCTGATGGCTAAGATTAAAGAAGAAGTGGAAGAACCAACTGGAACTTCTATGAGTTACATCTATTCTCAGGTATCAATCTCTACCAATCCTTCTCTTTCTGAGGCTGAGAGAAGTCGCGCGGTTGATGTGCTGACATTAGACTTGTATAATGCACTAAATGGCAAAACTTTAGCTGAAAATAAAAATATTGATTTAACTGAACAGCTAGAAAAATGCCATTTAAGGATGAAAGAACTAACTCTTTTAGAGGAAAATTTAAAAGATCAAGTCATGGTCAATGCAATTATCAACATTGAGTGCGAACAAGCCATCGCTGTTCTAAAAGCTGAAAAGGCAACTGTTGAGGGATGGTGTAAATCTTCAACCAAGACCACTAAAATCTTAAGTGATCAAATTCCTGCTCATGACAAAACCGGTCTCGGTTATCGATATGAAAAGGATGAACCTAGCAAAGACTGCTCCATGCTTAAGTTTGGGATGTTCGTCTCTTCTATCCCTAACACGTCTTCCACTCAGTGCTCCTCGTCCTATAATGTTATCCCTGAGGACTTATCTAAGAGCTCCAAGCTAACTGATAAAGGGAAATCAATTTCCCATCATTCTCAGAGGGCTACAAAGATAGCAAAGCTGAAGATCTCATCCAAACCTTCAGTAAATCAATCCTCCAGCTCTAGATCAAAAATCACTAACATCATTCAGATATCCACTCCATAACTGAAAATTGATATCAAGCCTAAGAAATCAGAAGAACTGAATGTTCATCTGAGATCCAATGCTAAGGGCATTCTTGGAGTTGGCCCTCCTCACCTTAAGTTTTCTAATACAACTCCTCCTGGTCTTAAATCTACTGTCGTCTATAGAAAGTGCTATCACTGTGGACTTACTGACCATATTGCCACTAAATGTCCTAATGCCACAAGAGATGAAAATACATCTAAAGTGAAGATGAATGCCTCCAAGGCTAAGAAGGTCACCAAAGCTAAGAAATCCGCCAAGGTGAAAAATGCCACTAAGGTTAAACAATTAACCAGGGTGAAAGTTACCACTAACGCTGAATCTTTAGATGCCGTGAAGATTGTTGAACCTTCCATCTCCACTAACACTACTGGACCCATTGAAAAGTGGGTACCAATCAAAACTTAATCTTCCTTATGTTTGCAGGGATCAAAGGGTATCTGGAATCTAGATAGTGGATGCTCTCGACACATGACTGGCAGAAAAGACCTGCTCACTAAATACAAGGAAGAGAAAGGTCCCTCAATGACTTTTGGTGGAAATGGAAAAGGTTATACCAGAGAGTTTGGTGTACTCAGTAATGGGAAAACTACCTTCCGAAGAGTCGCTTATGTATATGGACTGAAGCACAATCTTCTCAGCATCAGTCAGCTATGTGACAAAGACTATGAGGTACGATTTTGTAACAAAGCATGTTCATAGGTGGACGAAAAAGGAAAGCTTGCTCTCAGTGGTTATCATATGGAAAATGTTTATGTAATAGAAATAAACTTCACATCCACTGAAAACGTTTGTTTTCTATCTAAAGCATCTTCTGATGTCAACTGGTTGTGGCATAAAAGGCTGTCTCATCTCAACTTCAAAACACTGAATTCTCTATCTTCAAAAGAACTAGTCTCCGGTCTTCCTTAGCATTCATATGCCAAGGAATCTCTTTGTTCATCATGTGAAAAGTGAAAGCAGACTAAAGCTAGTTTCAAATCTAAACAAGTTTCATCAGTGACAAGTCCTCTCCAACTCTTGCATATGGATTTGTTTGGCCCTGTCAATATTCAATCCATAGTTGGAAAGAAATATACTCTTGTCATAGTAGATGAATACTCTCGCTACACCTGGGTAATCTTCCTTCGCTCTAAGAGTGATACTTCAGAAGAACTTATATCCTTTGTTATAAAGATGGAAGTGCTGAATAACTTAATTGCTTCGATCAATATGAAGTGATCATGAAACTGAATTAAAAAATAGTTCCCTGAACAACTTTTTTGAGAGTAAGGGAATTTCGCACAATTTCTCTTCTGTAAGAACCCATCAGGAAAATGGAGTTGCTGAAAGAAGAAATAGAACGATCATTGAAGCTGCCAGATCAATGCTCAATGATTCTCATCTTCCAACTCAGTTTTGGGCAGAGGTTATCAACACGACTTGTTTTACTCAAAACAAGTCACTGATAGTAAAATGATTGAACAAGACCGCTTATGAACTCTTCCATGGAAGAAAACCTTCTATCATTTTTCTTCACATCTTTGTTTGTCAGTGTTTCATCTTAAACAACAAAGATACAATTGGAAAGTCTGACCCAAAAGCTGATGATGGAATCTTTCTTGGATATTCCTCAGTTTCTAAAGCCTACAAAGTCTTCAACAAGAGAAGACAAACTGTAGAAGAAACAATTCACGTCACCTTTGACGAATCCAGACCTGCGACCTCTAAACCTATCGTTAATAATGATGAACTGAATGCTTGGATGTTTTCACATTACAGGGAAACTGAACCTCTCTTCAAGTCACATCAGCATGCAGATTCTCTAAATGCTGATGATGATCTAAACATCATACCTCCTAACACTGAATCCACCTCATTGGTTTCAGTTGTTCCTCTAAACACACTCCCTCCATCAGATCCTCCCACTTCTAAAAACCTCTCAATGAATAATGTTCTATCTGAATCACAACAATTGATAGCTGAAGAACCTCAAGCTTCCTCATCGTTGAACATTTCTATTAATGATCCAACTCCTGAGTTAAGTAATTATGCTTTAGCTCAACGATGGACCAGAGATCACCCCATAGATCAAACTCTTGGTGATCTTGATGCAGGTATTCAGACTCGACGAAGTTCAGGTAATATCTGTCTCTTTGTTAATTTTCTCTCTCTCTTTGAGCCTAAGAAGACTAATGATGCCCTCAAAGATTCAAATTGGGTCAACGCTATGCAAGAAGACCTGACTGAGTTTGCAAGAAACAAAGTTTGGAATCTCGTTCCCCAACCATCTGATAAATATGTTATAGGAACTAAATTAGATGAAAATGGGACTGTAACCCGCAACAAAGCTAGGTTAGTTGCTCAGGGATACAGACAAGAGGAAGGCATAAACTATGATGAAATATTTTCCCCTGTGGCTTGACTCGAAGCAATTCGATTATTCTTAGCATATGCAGTTCACAAAGACTTCAAAGTCTATCAAATGGACGTCAAGTCAGCATTTCTTAATAGAAAAGTGAATGAAGAAGTGTTTGTTCAATAACCCCCATGGTTCTCTGACCCTAAGCATCCACTTTTTGTATATAAGTTGGATAAGGCTCTCTATGGGTTAAAACAAGTTCCTCGCGCTTGCTATGACACCCTCTCTTCTTTCCTTATCTCTGAAAAATTTGAGCATGGAAAAATTGACAACACGTTATTTTTCAGAAAGATAAAAGGTCATATTATTCTTGTGCAAATATATGTTGATGACATTATATTTGGTTATACTAACCCATCTTTGTGTACTCGTTTTGCTGAAAGAATGAAGAAATAATATAGAATGAGTATGATGTGTGAACTAATTTACTTCCTTGGACTTCAGATCAAGCAATCTGAAAAAGGTACGTTTATTCATCAGGGTAAGTATGTTAAAGATATGCTGAAAAAGTTTGATCTCACTCAAACCTCAGCGATGAAAACTCCTATGGCACCTCCGCTGACATTAAACAAGGATCCAACTGAAAACCTGTAAATGTCATTGCCTATAGAGGAATGATAGGCTCCCTGATGTACCTTACATCAAGCCGACCTGATATCATGTATTCTACTTGTCTCTGTGCACGCTATCAATCAGAACCCAAGGAATCTCATCTGATCGATGTTAAGAGAATTTTCAGATATCTTAAGAGAACTCCTAACCTCGGTCTTTGGTACCCCAAAGATTCAGGGTTCGATGTCACTGGAATTTCAGATAGTGATTTTGCAGGTTGCAAACTTGATAGAAAAAGTACCACTGGCGGATGTCAACTTCTAGGTGGAAAGCTGGTAAGTTGGACTAGCAAAAAGCAGAACTCAGTATCCTCTTCCACAGCTGAAGCTGAGTACGTAGCAACTAGAAGTTTTTGTGATCAAGTCTTGTGGATGAGAAATCAACTATTAGACTATGACCTTCAGCTATCCAAGATTCCAATCTATTGCGACAGTACACTATAACCATCGCTATAGCAAAGAATTCAGTACTACACTCAAAGACAAAGCACATTGAGATCAGATATCATTTTATCAGAGATCATGTGATGAACGGTGATATAGAACTCCACTTTATTCCTACTGACTATCAGCTCGTTGATCTTTTCACCAAAACTCTTGATGATACAATATTTAACTTTCTCATTAGTGAGCTTGGAATGTTGAACCTTGAAGAATAACTCTTCAGTTTTCATGCATTATGTCAGTCATAAAGTTCTATTTCATTTCATCATCTCTGACTAAATATCTTTGACCCTCAGGTATATTCTCACATATTTCCTCACTGAATCCTATTCAGTAAGATGTTCCTCAAAAACCAAAACTTAAATCACCAACTTTCTTCAAGTGATTAAAAGCTTTTTGAAAAACAAAATTTATCACTAACATTTCTCATTAGTGATCCTTTGAAAATAAACCATATCCCTGACTTTCTATCAGATATATTTTCCAAAAATCGAAACGACTTTCTCTCTCTTGTGACTTCATTCGAACCGATAATCCATAACACGCATTTTTCTGACACGTTCGTCCGTTGCACTTCTTGTCCAATCAATTTTGTGGGACGTGTCGGTGTCATGATGAGCAACTTTTCCCGCTCTTAATTCTTTCTCTCTCATCATATAAAAGGAATGTCATTCATTATTTTCCCTTTTACGCTTTCTAAAATTCAAAAGGCAAGAATTACTTTCGGCATTCAAGTTAAGAACTCAAGAACACTTAAATCTTCAAAATCTTCAAGTAATCCAGGTTTTTATTCTTTACTTCTTATCTATCAAAAGACCTTGTTTAATCCTAAATCTTCTCTTTATCTTGGATTAAAACTGTTTTTGGTATCAAATCATTTTTCGTAACCAAACTTCTTTTACAAGTTTCTTTCTTCATGAAGAAACTGGCAAAATTATTCTCCATTTTTTTTTGAATTCTAAACCATCTTTGTTATATTATTCTCTTACCATTCTTCAGAAATGGCCTCCCAAGCTACTCTCATCAAGCCCAAAAATGTGAAGTTTGAACTCTCAGCTTCACAACTTGCTAGCAACAATCACTCGGGACTTTTGGATCTTCCCAAAAAGAAACCATCTCCTCATCTTCAATATGCCGCTGACTTCCTCAAGGCATCTTCTCTCAGCTATGCTCTAAAAAGTATCTCCTCTACCATCCAAGATGTAACACCCTCAATTCTGGAAATAGCAACTAATTTAAAATTTTATAAATACATCGATAAATGCTTCATCTACAATCACAATTTAAGATTTAACCTTGAAATTGTATTCCCAGATTCAATTATCAAGCAATCAAACCAATCTCATTCAGATTATGTGTGACAGTGATCAAGAACTAGAGAGAGATTAGAATGTAGAGAGATAAAGTATCAATTGTGTTATGATATTACAATGTAAAGCTATTTTAAAATTACAAGTAAAAAACCTATTTATATGGACTAGTAAACTCTCAAGTAATCCAACTAAACTCTCAAGTAACTTGAATAAGGATCCATTCAAACTCTCAAGTACTTAAGCACCCTCTAAAAGTAATGTTGACTTTCACTATTTGACTTTCATTGACTTCCATTGACTACTCATAATACAAGACATTTTACAAGGCTTTCCTAATTAAATCTTGTATACAATTAGTGCACTAACATTCTCCCCCTTTGTATTCAAGATTTAAAAAAATTTGTCACTCGTCTTCAACGCTTTATTCTTCAACTTTTATCTCTGACATCTTTAAAACTTTGAAGCTTTTAACAATCTTTAGTCTTTGAAGAATCTTTGAAAATTCTTTTGCACTTTGCATCTTTGTAAATCAACATGTCTTGAATGAATCTTTGAAACTCTTTGAAACTTTTGAAACTTTGAGCTTTGAAACAGCTTTGAGGAATCTCTGATCTTGTGTCTTCATCTCTCGTGATCTCTGATCAGTCTTCAGAAAAACGAACTTTCTCGGAATCTTCTTTCTTCAGAAATCATCTTCAGAATCTTCTGAAAACTTTCATCTGGCTTTGACTATCAGAATTATCTTCACCATTTTCATCAGAAAGACTTTTGAAGCATTTCTCTCCAAGTCTTTGTTTGAAATTGATCTTTGTAAATGTCTCCCCCTTTTTGATGATTGTGAGCTTCATGATCATCAAAACTTTTCAATTTCAACATTCTCTTTGATCATCCCCTTTGTATTCAATGTAACAATCTCCTCAATTATGATGATTTGACATTTTCCATCCTTTGATCTGAGTATCTGAATCATGAACTGTATATACCCGAATTTTTTCAAATTCAGACATAAGGAACTTGGTAACCCTTATTCAACAAATGAAACAGTTAGAAGTGTCTGTCAGTAACACAGTGTTACTGTGTACAACGAATGTACAATTTAAGGAGATGGTTTGATGATGACTCCCCAGGATTCCATTCAATCATTGAAAAACACAAGGTTTGTCTATGAATGTTCTGACAAAAAAACAAATTTTCTGTGTGCTCGTGCTTGTGTATGAAAGAATTTAGCACAATGATTGTGTTTCATAAGGCTTAAATTGTGTAAACTGTTGAGACAGCAACAAGTATTACACAGACTCAATGTGCGTGAAAGAGGTGCGAAGGTGGGGCAACTTTCCTTCTTTTTCAATATCTAAATTTTCCGAGTGAAGACCAGATAGCAGATATGCTGCGTCCCCAAAGAAAATGAAACATTTCTTTGTTAAGAAAGAAACGAGTGGCTGGTGGGGTAATTGCAAGAGTTGGCATGGGCTCACTGCCTTTTTCAATGATGGTCACCAAAGAATGTGAACCAATCAGAAGATGTGGCTGCCCGGCTCAAAAAGTTGTTGGTGTAGAGTTTTGATATTCTTTTAACTCTGTTCTCACACCCTCTTTCTTTTTAACATTTAGCTCACTTCTAACCAAACTCTCATTTACATTTTACCTCAGCTCAATGAGAAAAACTCAACCGGATGATTTATCTCCCCCACTCTTTGATTTATGACCCCTCACCCCTCAATCACTCTAGGATAACTTCCGGGGTAGGAAACACTGGTTAACGTGAATCCATGGAAGTTCTGTTTAAGCTCACACATGAATCCCATGTAAGTCCTAAAAAGAATAGTTGCTCAACAGTTTAACTGAATAGTAAAGCACAAAATGATAACAGTGTCAGAATGTATGCTCATTAAAAATATGAATGAGACTTGAGCATTTGAACTTTGAAGATTTCTCAAAGCAAAGATATTGAATGAATGAAATGAAATCAAGAGAATTGTTTTGAGAATCTGACAATGTATCAATCAGATCAAATAAAATGGTTAGTGTATCAAAGAACTGAATATTTTGTTTATATGAACGAATATAAACAATTTTGCAATGAACGCACAAATTTAGAAATGATGATTGATGCTCAACAATATTTCAAAGCAAACGGGAGTATTACCATCGAAAAATAAGTTTGTTTAGAGACATGGTAATAACAGATTAAAATGAAGTACTGAACTGATGTGTGTGAATACTTTACAGTATATAGACAAGATAATACGCGAGTATTGATCTTTGGAAACACACGGTCAGTTAAACAGTAAAGCTCAAAATTGAAAAAGATTTAAAATCACACTTCTAAATTCATAAAATCTTTTGAGAATAGAGAAGTGGTTTGAACATTCAAGAAACTGTTTTTCATGCTTGAAAGTTGTTCTTCTTTCAAACAATCAGAGATCTAAGATCAGAAAATATTTACCTTTAAGCTCCCCTCAAATCAGTATATCATGATTTGTTTTCTTTTAAGCTCCCCTTGGATATTTGCAAAATATCCATGTCTAAACATTGAAGAACGAGTCCTAATCTGTCATGTGATCAGAAGCCACAATGACATTAAAGTCCGACTTCTAAACTGAAGTGTTTAGAAGCCATTGTTCTTTGACTTTGAAGTCCGAGTCCTGAGTTGATTTACTCAGAAGTCAACCATCTTTACATTAAAGTTCGAGTCCTAAGTTGTAGTACTTAGAAGTCAATCAACTTGCTCCCCCTAAACCTGTGGTACCTGCAAAACAGATTTAACAGGTTTTGGTACCCACTGGTATTTGGGTCCTGGTATGTTAGATTTAGGAATCCACTTCTCATTAGACTTATATCTTTTAAATCCAGAATTATGTGAAGTAATTCTGTAAGATCCGTACCAGTTATGAGCAGATTCTTGTTGGACGGAAGCATTCTCTCCACAGTAAGAACAACAGATTTTCCTTTGAGCAATCCTGATCAAATAGTTAGTAGAATAAAGCATATCAGGATTACCAAAATATTTACCTTTGTGTGCTCTGTTCTTTTTGGCATTGGTTGTGGACGAATATGCTTTGTCCTTCTTCTTTTTCTCTTCAGAAGAATCTTTAACTCTCCAGACCATCTGATTTTTCTTAGAATTCTTTCCAAGAGATTTTACATAATAGCTTACTGAACCATCAACAGATTTTTCATAAAATAAATTTGATGGTCTGATCTGACTTGATTTGACAATGATTGGTTTGACACTTTTGTTTTTCAAAACATTTTTATCATGAATAGAACTCGAAGCTGTTTTGAAAGAACAAACTGATTCTGTTGAAAGATCAACAGGTGATTGATTAATCACATAAGCTAAAATCTTTTCTGATAAATTGACGTTTGCAGCTTCTAAGTTCTTTATCTTTTTAGATAAAATATTTCTTTCAAAAATAAGTGTCTCAAACTTCTTTTTCAAATCAGATCTAGCCATCTGTTCTTTAAGAATATCTGATGATAGAACAGATAATTTGGATGTGAGCTTAGATATTTCAGATTCAAAATATGAATGTTCTTGTTCAAAATCTGTTTCCAAGTTCTTGTTTTTCTCAGAAATATCTTTGAAAATCCCAGCATTTTTCTTTTCAAATAATTTCTTTTCTTGCTCAAAAGACTGCTTCTTTTCTTTGAAAATATTTCTTTCCTTTTCTAGCAAGTCTTGTAAAGTAGAAATTTGCTTGGGAAATTCAGTGTTTTTATCTTCAAGAACTTTTCTTTCCTTAGCAAATGTGTCTCTTTCAGTAATGATTATCTTTTCAAAATCAGACACTTGCTTGGAAAGTTTAATACATCTCAGCTCAAGATCCTTCTTCTCTTGTAAAGTTTTCTTGGAAATTTAAGATGACTGGTGGGTAGAAGATGTCTTCACATTTGATTTGTCCTTTTCTGCTTGGAGACTTGTTTTCAGTTCAGCATTCTTTTTGTCCAAAGCAGATATCTAATCTTCAAAAGCCTTTAACTTGTTTTGAAGCTTGACTGATTCATCTTTCAGCTCAGATGACTTCTGTTCAGTCGTCTTCAGTTGGCTTTGAAGATACACAATCTTTCTATCTTTCAGCTTGATTTCTTTTTCACAAGCTTGAATAGTATTTCCTTTTATTTCAATCATTTCCTCTTTCTCTTTAATCTCCTTCTCTCTTGCACTGATGATACCTGCAAAATAAGATTTATCCATATTAGCACACTTTTTACAGTCAGGAGCTTTATCAGAATTTGACAAATTTAATTTCAACTCCTGAATCTGTTTTAGAAGCACTGAATTTTGATTTTTCAGTTGATCTCGTTCAACTTCTATTTTCGGTATCTCAGGCATGTACAAGACTGCCATATCTCTAGCTGAAAGTACAGTACTTTCCTCTCTCGTCTGTAGTAGGCATCTTGAATGAAAAAGTTAACAAAAAAATGATTGTCAAAAATCAGACAATTATGACCACTATCAAAATATGTCCCCCTCCGCAGACTTAGCACGGGGGTTCCGCTATTTCACAATTACAAGTATTACAATGAAGTGCTTACTCAAACTAACAAGTCATATCCCTATTTATACCAAGGATATGAAACACTTAATTTGACTAAACATCATATTGACTTATCTAGACTTTGACCTTGGTGACTTTACTAGACTTGACTTTTCTTATTTAAATCTTGGATACAATAAACTACACTAACAATACAATACACATATTCATTTAAATCTTGAATAAAATACACATATTCATTCTATACATACAGTCTACGTTAAGGATGGGTGCTACTAAAACCCAATAACTGTTACTATCTCCAACCTACGGAAGACTTCACCAACTACTTACTCTCGTGTAAAGCTAAGGCTCAACTCGTCATAGAGCTGCTAGAATCGAAACCCCCAACTGGAACCTGATGCATATGCCGACAAATAAAAAGGTTAGGCTTAACGCCTAGTGAGTTCAAGAGTTTTAACATGAATGAATGTTGGGTCTGAATGTGCTAAGGATGAATACTACTGCTACTTTAATAAGTTAGTACTGCTTGGAGAGTTAGTACTGCTAGTACTTAGTACTGCTAGAAGATTACTACTGCAAGTGAAAGGTTAATACTGCAAACATGATAATACTGCTGATGATGTTAATGCTGCTGGATAAGAATGAAGTTAATACTGCTTATGAAGATAATGCTTGAAGAGAAAGAATAAGAGCTAGAGATAGAGATGAAGATAATTATGGAACGAAGATCAATTTTGTTTTGATAATTATCTTGTAATTAATTTTGTATATATAGTCTAGAAGTCCTTGATAGAGAAATATACATTGAAAGAGTTGTTTTTTTTAGAGAATTAACCTGAAGATTAGTGTTGATCCTTTCTATAGAGAAGTATAGAACGTCTGTTGAGTCTATTCAACAAATTGAGGTTGTGTTTGTAATCATTAAGTTTTATGCAATATAAACTTATGATTTGAGTTCATATTCTGTGTTTTGATTAATTGTTAAAGTGTTATTCCGCGACTTCTTTAACATTGTTTCTGAGTTTGTATTAAATTCTTGTTTAGAATTTTCGATCTTGACAAGTGGTATCATAGCTAGAAAACTCAGAAATCTATAATCATGGACAGTTCAAGTGACAGCGTTTTGGTATCAAAAGTTCCCATGCTCAAACCCAATGAGTTTGACATGTGGAAGATCAGAATCAAGCAATATATTCTTCTCACAGACTTCTCAATGTGGGACATCATTGAGAATGGTCCCTCAGATGGAGGAAAGATGGACGCAGAAGGAAAGAGACCTCCACCAAAGACTGATGGAGAGAGAAAGATGAGACAGACAGAGATGAAAGCCTTGAGCACTCTACTCTTGGCTATACCTAATGAGTACCAACACCAGTTTTGCAACTGCACGGATGCTCAAATTCTATGGAATGCACTGGAGAAAAGATTTTCTGGTACCAAAAGTACCAAGAGAAATCAGAAGTCCATCCTGAAGCAGCAATATGAAAATTTCATGTCTACAAAGAATGATTCCATGACTCAAACTTTTGATAGATTTAATAAGTTAATTGGTGAATTAGCTACTGTTGGTGTCCAGATAGATCAAGATGATGTCAACAGAAAATTTCTCAGATCTCTTGGTGATGAATGGACTATGTACACTGTCTCCTTCAGACAGAATGACCAACTGGAGGACAAGGAACTGGATGACCTCTATAATGACCTTAGAGTGTTTGAATCAGAGGTAGAAGCAAAGAAGAGGCCTTCTGGATACTCATACAATGCTGCTCTTTTATCATCCTCTACTGATTCTGCTGCTCATACAAAATCAGTTAGTACTGTCTATGGATCAAAGCAAGATGGATCTAATGACTAAATTTTAGAAGCTTTTCTAGCCAGTCATGCTAATTCCACTCTAATTAATGATGACTTAGAACAGATAAATGCTGATGATCTGGAAGAGATGGATATCAAGTGGCACATGGCTATGCTCATAATGAGGGTAAAAAGGTTCATCAAAAGGACTGGAAGGAACAACTTTGCTCAGAAAATAGAAGATGGGGTTGGATTTGATAAATCCAAGGTTGAATGTTATAAGTGTCACAAGCTGGGACACTTTGCAAGAGAATGCAGAAGTGGATTGCCTCAACAGCATTCTAGCAACCATCAACCATCACAGTCCACTAGCTTCAACAACAGGAACTCTTCTCAAGCCCTTGTTTCCCAAGAAGGAATGGAATTTGATTGGAGTGACCAAACAGAAGAAGCAGTTCATAATCAAGCTTTGATGGACGAAGTTTCAGAGTCCTAAAGCACTACACTTCCCACAGAGGTAACATCTAACCTTTGCTCTAAAACCTGTATTGAAACTGTTAAAAAGTACAGGGATCACAATCAGAGCATGTGTGATGATCTTAAAAGGCTAGAGAAAGATAAAAGAGAGTATGTTTTGATTGTTGAGAGGTTTGAAGAACAAATTAAGTCATATCAGCCTAATGAACTTCAACATTCTTATGATACCAACTACTGGAAGTGGGAGAAGAATCAGTTAGAGATTGAACTAGAGAAGGCCAAAGCAGAATGTGAGAAAATTAAGAGTGAATTTGAGAAGGCCAAACTAGATATTGAGAAATATTCCAATGCTTCTAAAGCAATGGACTCTTTACTCAAAAATCAAGTTCAGGACAAACTAAGAAGAGGAATAGGCTATAACACCATCCGTCCACCATACAACAATAACTATATTCCTCCCACCTCAGACCTCTTAGAAAGACAAGACAAGAAGAAATTACCTGAAGGAGCCACTGAAGTAGATCCTTTAGACAAAGTAGTGGTTGAGGTAGATTCTGAAGAAGAGGACTCTGAGTGTAAGAATAAGGAAGACCATAAAGATATTCCCTTAGAAAACCACATTCTGACAAATGAAGGGGGGGGGGTAAACCATTTGTCAAAAGCGAGAAAATGGAGAAGTCCAAAAGTGGGGAAGAGACTGTGAAGAGTGAGACAGCTGAGACCTCTAGGAAAGGGAAGGATAAGGTACAGGGAATTCATTACATGCAAACCTCTGTTATAAATACCTGTACTTGTCAACAGAACAAGCCCCATAACAATGATAAAATAAGGGGAAATCAAAGAAACAGAAATAATCAGTGGGCTTTAAAACAAGGAATTGATCTGAGAAAAATTAACAGACCAAAGCCTTGTTTTATCTATGGCAAGTTAAATCATCTAGCCAAACACTGTTATTTCAATCCTATTAACCAAAGGATCACTTTTCAAAGAAATATACAAAATTCTGTTGGTTATAGGAAGCAAATAAGGAATCATATGGCTAAGAATGTGAGAAGGGCACCTATAAAATCTCATGTTCAGAATAAGTTTGCTAATTCAAAGAAAAATACTCCAAATAAGCCAAGGAGTAACTTAAAGAAAAAGAAAGCAAACAACTTTGTCCAGGTTTGGGTTCCAAAAGTAAAGAAATCTGTTAGTACTGCAACTTCAAATAGTACTGCTGACAGAAATAGTGCTGCTGCAAGCAATACTACTGCTAACCCAATTAGTACTGCTAATAATGTTAGTACTGCTAACAAAGTTAGTACTGCAAATCAAGTTAGTACTGCTTCCAGTGACAGGCCCATTAATCTGACAAAGTATTCAAGCAATAAGATTCCTCAGTTTGATAATCTCATCAAGTCTGAATATGAATATGTTGATGAGGATGGGAAACCCAAGACCACTTTGGCTTGGGTTCCTATTAAAAACTAACTGCTTTATTATATGTGCAGGGCAACCAACAGCTCAAGGGAAGGAGCATTTGGCATGTTGATAGTGGTTGTTCCAGGCACATGACAGGTAGCATGACTTGCCTTCAAAACTTCAAAAGAATGATGGAGGACATGTTGCTTTTGGTGATAATCCAGCAGGTGGAAAGATAAGTGGAAAAGGTAATGTGTCAAAAGGTAAGATGACCTTTGAGGATGTATACTATGTTGAGCAATTGAGATACAACCTGTTAAGTGTATCACAGGTCTGTGACAAGAAACATAGCATATTATTCAATGATACTGAATGTATTATCCTTGCTCCAGGGTTCAAGGTAGTTAATGAAAGTATGATACTACTTAGAACTCCTAGAAAGGACAATGTTTATTGCTTAGACTTGGAGAGTGTATCTTTTGATTCATCTTTAAATTGTTTATTTTCAAAAGCTTCATTGGATGAATCATCTCTTTGGCACAGAAGGATGTGTCACATGAACTTTAAAACAATGAACAAACTTGTGAAAAACAACCTTGTAAGAGGTTTGCCACAAAAGGTATTTTCATGTGATGGTCATTGTGTTGCATGTCTTAAAGGCAAACAACATAAAACTTCTCATAAGTCCAAAGAGATAAATACAATCTCTTCACCTCTTAATTTACTACATATGGATTTGTTTGGACCTACAAATGTGATGAGTATTGGTAAGAAATCCTACTGCTTGGTTATTGTTGATGATTTCTCTAGATTCACTTGGGTCTATTTTCTGAGGACTAAGGATGAGACAAGTGGACTGATCAAATCTTTTGTTCTTAGAGTTGAAAACCAAACAAATCTAAGAGTTAAAGTCATCAGGTCTGATAATGGCACTGAATTCAAAAACAATGACCTAAACAACGTCTGTGAGAAAAAAGGCATTGAGAGACAATATAGTGCTCCTAGGACTCCTCAACAGAATGGTGTTGCTGAAAGGAGAAATAGGACTCTCATAGAAGCTGCTAGATCTCTGTTGGCAGATTCAAAACTTCCAATTACTTTTTGGGTAGAAGCAGTTAATACTGCCTGTTATGTTCAAAACAGAGTTCTAGTAGTGAAATCCCAAGACAAGACACCTTATGAGATTTTTAAAAAGAAGAAACCTTTTATTGGATTTTTCAAACCATTTGGGTGTCCTTGCACAATTCTCAATACCAAAACTCACCTAGGCAAGTTTGATAGCAAAGCTGAGGATGGGTTTCTTGTTGGATATTCATCTCAAAGTAAGGCCTACAGAGTTTTCAACACCTCTTCTAGGATTATTGAGGAAAGTGACAATGTCAAATGCAATGAGAACACACCAAATCAACTTGGTTCAGGTCCTGAATGGCTATTTGACATTGATTCACTGACTAATTCTTTGGGTTTCAGTAATGAGCATAATGTAGGAACAGGGACAGAAAAGGTACAAGTACAAAGACAAGAGTTTGTGCTGTCCCAACACCCACTACTGATCCTGTTGAATTCTGTGATCAAGATAAGAAAGATACTTCAGATTCAAAGGACACTGAACCAGCTCAGAATGAAGAGGACAAAGGTGAAAAGGAAGATCAACCCTCAGATTCAGGAATCAAAGGTCCTGAGATGCCATGTTTGGAAGAAGATGACACAGATGATGATAACTCTTCAGTTTTTGGTGGCAGGACTCCTGAAAAGAATGACTCTAATCTGGAAGCAGATATTAATGAAGAGGCTGTTCATCAAACAAGAGTTCAGAAAAATCATCCTCCTCAATTGGTGATTGGTGACATCAATTCACCTATAATCACAAGGAATCAAAGTAAGTTGGGAGGATTGAAAGATATACAATCAGGTTTACTTTCTTGCTTTCTATCTCAGGTTGAACCCAAAAAGGCATATGATGCAATGAAGGATCCAAGCTGGATAGAAGCAATGCAAGAGGAGCTACTGCAGTTTGTGGTGCATGATGTATGGGATTTGGTTGACCTTCCTAAAGGACACAGAGCTATAGGCACTAAATGGATCTTCAGAAACAAGAAAGATGAGAGAGCAATAGTAATAAAGAACAAGGCCAGATTAGTGGCACAAGGGTATACTCAAGAAGAGGGAATTGATTATGAAGAGGTATTTGCACCAGTGGCCGGGATTGAGGCAATCAGGCTATTTTTAGCCTATGCTTCTTTCATGAAGATTAGGGTCTACCAGATGGATGTAAAGAGTGCTTTCCTGTATGGGAGAATTGAAGAAGAAGTGTATGTCTGTCAGCCTCCAGGGTTTGAGAATCTAAATTATCCTGACAGAGTATACAAATTGATGAAGGCACTCTATGGGCTACATCAAGCACCAAGGGCATGGTTTGACACTTTGTCTACCTATCTCTTGGAAAATGGATTTCAAAAAGGAATCATAGACAAGACTCTGTTCATTCAGAGGAAGAAGAAGGACATCATTATAGTGCAAATCTATGTGGATGATATTATCTTTGGATCCACAAAAGATCAAATGTGTAGAGATTTTGAAGAATTGATGCACAAGAGATTGAAGATGAGTTCTATGGGTGAACTTACCTTCTTCCTTGGGCTACAAGTTAAGCAGAAGAAAGATGGGATATTTATAAGCCAATCCAAGTATGTGCAGGACATTCTTACTAAGTTTGGATTCTCAGATTCAAAGCCTGCAAGCACACCGATAGAGACACACAAACAGATCACTGCAGATCTTGAGGGGGAGGATGTGGATGTTCATCACTATAGATCCATGATTGGATCCCTCATGTATCTCACTGCTTCAAGACCAGATATCATGTTTCCTGTTTGTGTGTGTGAAAGATTTCAATGAAGGCCTAAGCAGTCACACTTTGAAGTAGTCAAGAGGATATTCAGATATCTCAAAGGCCAACATAGATTAGGTCTTTAGTGTCCTCATGACTCACCATTTGACCTACTTGCTTATTCAGACAGTGACTTGGGTGGTACAAATTTGGATAGAAAGTCAACTTCAGGGGGATGTCAGTTTTTGGGTGCAAGACTAGTGTCATGGCAGTGCAAGAAACAAACCACATTATCCACCTCTACAACAGAAGCAGAGTATATAGCTGTTGCAAGCTGATGTTCACAAGTACTCTAGATTCAGAATCAAATGCTGGACTATGGTATAACTTTTCTTCACACTCCAATCTTCATAGACAATAACAGTGCTATTAGCATTGTTAATAATCCAGTTAAGCACTCCAAAACAAAGCATATAGAAATCAGGTACCACTTTATCAGAGACTATAATGAAAAGAAGCTAATTCTGGTTGTGAAAGTCCATACAAGTAACCAATTTGCTGATCTATTCACCAAAGCTTTTGATGTGGGTAGATTCACATTCTTGGTCACATGTGTGGGCATGATAAACACTGAATAAGCCTCCTTTGATATGCTTTATGTACCATTTCTGTATAGACTCCTTCCTGTCTACTTTCTCATATTGTATTGTGCATGGTGCTGCTAACCTTGTGTGTTTAAGTGTTTCAGATTGCTTAAATTGAATACTTGGTACTTCTAGTTACGTTAATATTGCTCTCTATATTACTCATGTTGACAGTTCAAATATGGTTAAGTATGGTTATTACTGCTAGGTAGTTTATACTGCCAGTGCAAAGTTACTACTGCTTACCTTGTTTCTACTGCTAATCAGTGTTACTACTGCTGGCATGTGTTAATACTGCTAGTCTGAGTTAATACTGCTAGTCTGTGTTAGTACTGCCAGTATGTGTTACTACTGCTAATATGAGTTAATACTGCGAGTTGGTTAATACTGATAGGGTACTTAGTACTGCTTCTAACTGAAACCCTCCACCTATAAATACCCTTTGTGACCGCCAAAAGACAAACGGCTCTTTGAACTTCCATTGCTTCTCTTTCTCTCTCTCTCTCGATTACTTGCTCTCCATTGTACACCCTAGTTGCGATTCGAACCCTAGAATCAATCAGAACGATGGCAGGACTAGAATTCTTTGATGAACACAATGAGGTTTCCATCAGATTGTGGATTTCCTCAAATCGTTACACATTGCTTATGCCCTCACTGTCAATCCCACAATCTATGTGGAACATCTACGACAGTTCTGGGCAAATGCTTCAATTCAGCCTGTAGAAGGAGGGCAGGTCATCCAATCAAGGGTTTGTGATAAACCCATTACCATATCAGAGGACAACATACGTGCACATCTACTCTTAGATGATGCCTCAGGTATTACCTCTCTTCCTAAGGAAGATATCTTCCAAGTTCTTAGTCGTATGGGGTATGAAGGTCCCACTGACGTATATAAGTTTTTCAAGAACAGATTTTCACCTCAGTGGAGATTTTTGTTCATACCCTATAACACTGCATTTCAAGAAAAACAACTGGCTGGAGTGAGTTCAGCAGCACCATAGCCTATGCTTTGGTTTGCTTAGCGACCTCTAGAAAGTTTAATTTCTCTCAAATGATTTTAAATGATTTACTGTTAAACCTGGATACCAAAACCAAAACAAAGAGATTTTATATGTATCCTAGGTTTGTACAAGAGATTCTACTAAAGGAATTGACGAATCTACCCTCTCTTGAAGAGGTGTATGTACCAAAACCTCCCAAAGGGAAGGTGTTCTCAAACATGAAAAGGCCTTCCAAGGACTTTTCTGGACAAGACACTCCATTGTTCTCTACAATGATGGGTGTGTCTCATTCCCATGGTGAGGCATTAGGGTCACAACCCACATCTGACCACCCAACTGATGACCTACCCACACCATTCCATTCTGTTAATATACCTCAGATCCCTATTATCAAGCCCCAATCCCCCATCACCAAAACATATATCAGGAAAAAGGTACAGAAGGTTCCTTCCCTTCTTGTATCTTCACCCCCAAAGCCTTCAAGCCCTCTAATGGAGCATTCTCCATTAGAGAATATCGAAAGGGAAACCATAGGGGTGTCTCCCAACCCCCAGAAGGTGCTCTATAAGGAGAAGCATGAGCATGTGGGCAGTGAGGCTCACACTACTGACTTTGCACAAAGTGCAGGGCAGGACAGTGTGAACATCTTTAAGACCTTCCCCACGGCAACTTTAGGTGAGGAATCATCCAAAGGTCCCAGGTGCCAAGAAACAAAGGGGGTAGTGGGTGCTTCTTCTAGGCAGAAGACTCCTACTAAAACTTCCAAGGATTCTTCCAGGGTGGTAAACACACCTAAAGGAGGTGAGGATAGATATAACTATGAGGAATTGATGGACACTATTGCAAATGTCAATCTGGATGTACTCAAACAAGGTGCAGAAATAGAGGAGATGAAACTGGTAATTCTTTCACAACAAGTGCAGATAAGCAAATTAAAGAAGATGGTGCATCCAAAAAGGGGGAGAGTCAAGCTGAATTTGAAAAGCAAAGCCCTGTTAGAATGGAATCTCATTTTGAGGGGGAGATTGGTGCAGAAGCAGAAACTTTTGTGAAAGCAGCAGTAACTGAATCTGCAGCAAAAACTGAACAAGAAGTAGTAACTACAACAGCAGAAACAGAATTGTCCAGGGAAGAGATTGAAATTGCTGAAACTCTTGTAAAGGCAAAGAATGACACTCCCAAGGCCACTCAAAAGGCTAAGGGAGTGGTCATTAAGGAAGGAGGATTAGAACAGATAAAGAAAAAGATCAGTGAGGAAGAGATCAAAAAGAAAGGGAAAGAGAAAGTAGGTGAGTCTGAGAAACCAATGAAGAAGCTGAAACAGATTGATTTGGATGAAGAGTTGGCAAAGAAACTGCAAGAAGAAATGGAAAAGGAAGAAGAAATCCAATCTGCAAAAGACAAAGAGATTGCTTTGGAGTTATCTACAAAGCTTAATGAGGAATTTCAAAGGAGTTTAAAGACTGTTGTTGCTGCTAAGAAAATTACAAAGAAGGCTTCAAGGCAAAGGCTGACATTAAAGACAAGACAAAGACAACCTTCAAAGACATTTCTGGCCAATCAAGAAAGAAGAAAGATGATCAACTTTCTGAAAGGGTCTGTTAGAGTCAAAGAAGGGATGTTTACCAACATGTCTTATGGTAGAATAGAAGAACTGTATAAGAAGGAGATGGCCAAATTACAAGGGGATTTCATTCAAAGGGTAGAGGTTGAAAGAAAGATGAAATAAAGGCATGACCTTAACATACAACATCCCATCCCTGACAGTGAAGAAGGCACTCCTATCAAAGAAAAGACAGAAGCTAAGCAAGAAGAAACTTTGGCTCAACAGATTGGAGCTATAAAAAGAAAGAAATCTATTGCTACCAAGCCTAAGGCAAAGAGGTCAAGAATTGAAGAAGTTGAAAAGGAGATTGAAAGTGCAAGAGCAGAACCTTCAGCAGAGACAGAGAAGAATCAAGAGCAGTTCAATCAACAATCCAATGAGCAATTCCATTTGTACATGACTTTGACAAATGAAGAACTAGTGAAAGCTGAACCTATCTCCATGAAAGCACCAGAAATTATCTTTTGGGATATTCTGAAGGACAACAAAAAAGAATATTTCAGATTAAAAAGAACGGGTGATCAGTTTGAGGTTTATGCAACTTGGGGCAAGGTGATCAGAAGTTGTTCCAGAGCTGACTTGGAGGAAATGTACAAAGTTGGAATAAAGCTGTATGAGTCTGTATTGCAAGGGACTGAAATGAACTTAATCAAGATTGCCATGGAGTACTTATGCATGATGTTTGAGCCTGAAAGAGTGAAGTACAGGATCAAAGACTTACATCATGAGTATAGATTCAAAAAGATTGATCATTGGATGTTATTTGAAAATTGTGGTGTCTACATGATCACAATTGACAAAAGCTACCATGAGTACTACTTGGTTGACAAGATCTATGACCATAGCAAAGCTAAGTTGGAAGGGATGTTGAAATCCAAGCTGGTATGTGCTAAATGATCAGAAATGGCCAGAATTGTGATTAGAAGGACAGTTAATCAAAGTCTGGGATTGGATCCAAATCTGGGAAATTAAGCTGAAGTGTTAAAAGCATCATGAAGATCCTATACTGAAGAACTTAACTTCTCATTTTGAAAAGTTAAGTTAGGGGGAGATTGTTGGGTCTGAATGTGCTTAGGATGAATACTACTACTACTTTAATAAGTTTGTACTGCTTGGAGAGTTAGTACTGCTAGTAGTTAGTACTGCTTGAAGATTACTACTGCAAGTGAAAGGTTAATACTGCAAACATGATAATACTGCTGATGATGTTAATGCTGCTGGATAAGGATGAAGTTAATACTGCTTATGAAGATAATGCTTGAAGAGAAAGAATAGGAGCTGGAGATAGAGATGAAGATAATTATGGAATGAAGATCAATTTTGTTTTGATAATTATCTTGTAATTAATTTTGTATATATAGTCTAGAAGTCCTTGATAGAGAAATATACATTGAGAGAGTTGTTTTTGTTTAGAGAATTAACCTCAACATTAGTGTTGATCCTTTCTATAGAGAAGTATAGAACGTCTGTTGAGTCTGTTCAACAGATTGAGATTGAGGTTGTGTTTGTAATCATTAAGTTTTATGCAATATAAACTTATGATTTGAGTTCATATTCTGTGTTTTGATTAATTGTTAAAGTGTTATTCCGCGACTTCTTTAACATTGTTTCTGAGTTTGTATTAAATTCTTGTTTAGAATTTTCGATCTTGACAATGAATATATCTTAAAAGCAAGGAATTTAATTCAAATCAAGATCTTTCGAAATGGTTTACTTTAGAAATGGAAACAACTCGCTTCCCCCATAATATGCTTTTTTAAAGACGACGCTCCCAGAAAAAACGTTCTTTATAAACGATGCAACCCATAACTCACCGAAAACGAGATTATAATTCGACACCCAATTTTTGAAAACGTGAATAACACTTCATATCCCAAAACACCCAAAACACGGGTGAGGCATAATACTCGACCCTTAAATGACGGAAAACAACCCATATAGATATGATACGTCATCGAAAACATGGAACTAAAACTTAATACTCACGCGACCATAAAATGGGATGAAATCTAAACATTAAAGCATGGACAATTAAAATATCCAAAATACTGCTGGCCGACAACGTGGGAGACCCGTATCCGTTGAGGGTGGAGGAACACAAACGTATGCCACCCTTTCAACGTTAATCGCATGACACCTCACGACATAAAACGCCCAAGTGTCCCTACGAATTCTTGACAAGTTTCACCTAAAGAGACAGTTGACCTTGGTGATCGTTACAAAGAACTCCACCCTGATGGCCCGACACACATAAAGACTACCTCTCAGGCATTACTTCAAGCGGCGGAGGTCCTAGCGCCTACCTCCCAGGTAGCACCTCCAGACTCAACCCTCCTAGGGCCTACTTGTAAAGTTACGGTCCTAAAACATGGGTATCTGAGTCCAACCTCGAAATACCCAATTGACCATCCAAAACAGACTGAATTACTTGCCTATGGATCCAATGCAACACAGTCTAATATTACATGACTACACATGAATGACCAACGCACCCGCATGAAAATATTATTAATATGCAATAAGATGCATTAAGGTGTAAATCGTAGATGAGACTCTACATTGTGCCACTAAAACTGGACAAATGTCCTTGAGACTCTTTTAGGTCAAAACCGAGCTAAAATGCTCTAAATACCGTTTGGCCAACAAATAACGATTCCCAAATAATAAAACACATTTAAATAGTGTTTCTGCAGACGCATACCTCAAAGAGGTGATTGACCCAAAAGTCGACCCGAATTGGGACATATCATTTTCCAAATGGTTTATGAACTCAAATACTTGAAAATGTCATACGTCAAAAATTAGACTTCACATGTACAAAAATCGTCGAAGATGCATAAATCATAGAATAGACTTTACTTGTACAAAATCATCAAGAATACGTAAATCATGCTATTTACTTGTTGAAATATTCAAAACCCGACATGAGCATTTCATGAGATTAAAACAACCCAAGTTTACCAAATATGAACACTTATCAAAATACTCACACTTTGACTATTACCATGTAAAACATATTTTTACTTCAAAATACACATTTTGGCATGTACATAGTTTTCACAAAGCATCTTGAACTCACCTTGCTAGATTTAGGCTAAATCTAGATTTTACCCTACTTTGAGCTCTTTTGAAGAAACTTGAATCTTCAAGGTCCAAAACTTCCATAAACCAAGTGGATTTTTTGGAGAAAACCCAAATTCCTAGTTGAGCCTTTGGAGAAGATGACATTAATGGAGGTGGTGAAATAATACTCAATCTTGAATCCTTTGATGAAGCACCAAACTATAAGCAACAAATGAGGTAGATGAGGGTTAAAAGAACCCTAGGTTCGGTTCTTGGAAGGGGAAGGCTAAGAGGGAGAGAAATAAATGAAAAGGATGAGATAGAAATGAGAAATGGGTCAAAATTCGCATTTTTAACCAAAACAGGACCGACGACGACCTTGCCACGCGATAGTGACATTGTCACTATCGCGAGGGCACTCTCGCGGAGATTGTACCGCGGGTGGTACTCCCCCACGATTGTGCCACGTGATAGTGACACATATCTCTATCGCGAGTCACTCTCGTGCCACACGTACCGAGCCCGAAAAAAGGTCAAAACTCGAGATTCTCACATGGGTCGATTTAAGGATCGAAAGTACAACTTATCTCACCCAAAAAGATAAACGAAAGATTAAGAGATGACTAAAGATGAAAGAAAACTTACTAAGCGAAAATTCGGGTGTTACACAAGACTCTTCTTCAAGAGTTATGGTTTACTGCTGAAAAGGGTGAAGTCCTGAACAAGCAAGGAAAGCCAATCGCTGCTATCAACTTTCAGACTCAGCATGGAACGGGTGCTATCACTCCTCTCGTCATATGTACAACTCTTATCTTTCCTTCCCACACCAAAGCAGGGTTCGACCCCTTGCCCACTAATGAGGAACTCATCCAATTCATTGACCCCATGGGATATCAATGGGACTACAAACCTCGCACCACTTTACCTGATAAGAAACTTACAAAGATTCACAAGGCGAAGATGCCCTCTGAGCTAAATTATGTCTTCTTTCACATAATTCAATGCATGAGTGGCAAACTGGGTTTGCTAGATCAAGCGAGCAAAATTCAGCTGCAAATGGGTTACTCAGTGATTATTGGCCGACATGTCGACTACGCTGGTATAATCTTTGATGAATTGTTGTCCAACATTGAGAAACCTGATAGGGAAATCAAAATTCCCTATGTCTGGTTCATCTCAGCTATCCTTCAATTCCTCTTAAAGGACCACTACCCTACGGATAGTGACTGCAAATTTTCCAAAGTTGGCTCCAGAATTCTCGACGTCCCCACTGCTGAAACGAGGTTAGTCTTCGCACACTACTCTCACTTCTCTCTCCAAATTCTTCTTCTTCAGTGGCTACGTCGATGGTTCCGTCATCGACTACCCCCTCCACTACCACCCCTTTAAAACGCAAATCATCAGCTCCTTCTAGAATCCCTAAAAAGCGAAGAAAGACTGTGGAGCAAACCTCTCAGCTGCCTCCAACTGGGGTTGTCTCTTGTTAGAGCACATATTTGTTGGATGCAAGATCATGAAGTTTGAAGATCAAAGTAAAGCAAGTCAAAGTTGAAGTCAACTTTCAAGCGAAGTCAAAGTCAAGTGTAATAAAGTCAAAGTGAAGGTCTTTGTATTTTGTTGGGTTTTTTTGTTTGTAAGCATGTATTAGTTTTTCTTTTGAATATACTTGTGGTTAGGAGAACTTGTAGCAATAGAGAACTGTTGTATTCGCAGAGAGTTAGAGAGAGAAAGAGATTTATAGAGAGAGAAAGTAAACTAAGATTGTTTGTAATTGAATCTGGTGATTAACCAAACAGGTAGATTGTTTAATCTTGCTTGTGATTGATTTTGATAATAAGAATTTGATAAATCTGGGATTAATAATTGGTATTAGAGCAAATCCAAAATCGAATTCAAGAAAATTTTGAGTTCGACACTGTTCCATCGTGTCCAGATTTGATTTTGAGTATAATTTCGAGTTGTAATTGGTTTAATTTGTTCGAATTATGTTTTAGACTGATCTTGTATAGGGTAGTTGAATCTTGCACTGTATTTGGAATCAAATTGTCGAATTTTAGAGTTGAAAGTTCACGAGTTTGTGTCGCACTGTATTGGATCAAATTTGTAATTGTTAGTGTTTCTTGTTGAAATTCTTTGATAGAAATAGGATCTAGAAGTATAGGTGTTTGATTTGTCAAAGTTTCAGGTTAAATTTTGAAGTATATATAGGTTTTTGTGGATTTCAGAGGTGTTTTTCATTATATATTCGAAGAACTCGCAGGTTGTCCCAAGAACTCGCAGACATGCTCAAGAACTCATAAAAAGCCTGAAGAACTTGCAGATTTGATAGAATACTCAGAAAGATTGAAGATTTCGCAGATTTATATTAGATTTCGCATATTTGTTGTCTTTGAAAATCACAAGTATAGAATTCGCAAGTGTGTCTCTTGTGAATCTGATAGAATTCGTATTTTAGTGTGTTAAGGATTCTTTAGAATTCGCATTAGCTTATCTGCGAATTGCTAAGTATTCGCATAAGTCTGGTTTACGAAAAGTTTTTCTTGAACATTTTACAAGGACAAAATTCGTATCTGGGTTTCTTACGAATTGTTCAAAATTCGCATTGTTGGTTTAAGAAAAGTGTTGTGTGGAAATTTTCTTAAGGAAAGGATTCATAGGTATTAGAATTCGCATAAGATTGTTCTACGAATTCCTTGGATTTTGCAGAAGAGTAGTCTACAAATTCTTGTGTTTAAGATTTTCTAAGTGATGGATTCGTATGTCTCTATCATACGAATTCTGTGTTAAACTTGCTTGCGAATTCTGAGAAGCTTACGAATTCTTGTGTTACGAATTCTGAAGTTGGTATATTTTTGTATATGAATTCTGCGTCATCCATTTGTGTGCGAATTCTGTGAGTTGCGAATTCCTTGTACTTTAGTGTAGGCTGCGAATTCTATACTTGAAGATTTTTAGAAATTTCATTTCTGATTTTCTATCTAAGTTTTTCAGATTTACTTGATTTCTTTTGGACTAACGATCAGTTTGTCAAGTTCTTATTGTAATATTTTCAAACAGGATGTCATCAAGGGAAGCTCTTGCGATAGGAACAGACGTAAAGCCTCCAGTGCTATTTAAAGGTGAATACGAGCAGTGGAAAGATTGCTTTCTGGATTTTATAGATCGGAATGATCTCGGAGACTACATCAGATTATCTCTAAAGGAAGGAGTTATGAAAACTCCCACTAAAATTATGTCTACGGAAGGAGAGAATGGTGAGGAAATTGTAAACAAAGAATATCCTCTGACACCGGATGAGTATACTGATGAGCAGAAAGGGAGAGTAAAAGCAGACAGATTGGCTAGATCTTTCATACTACAAGGAATACCTAATGAGATCTATGTCAAGATTGATACTTACAATGCAACGGGCAAGAAATTGTGGGATCAATTAGAGAAGATGATGTTTGGGTCGAAGATTGGCAACTATGATGTTTGGGTCGAAGATTGGCAACTATGTTTGGATCAATTAGAGAAGATGATCTAACTGTCTCAACAATTATGAGTGTTAGATCTGTTTTTATAGTAATCATTGTATTTATTTTCTAGCCTTAGCTGTTCTTAATGTTCTATCTGTTTTGTAAAGGCTAGGGGTATTTAAGTCCCCTTAGAGCCTTTGTTTTGAAAACCTTGGTACTCATTTTAATACATCAGATTACACTTTGCGCTTCCATATTTTATCTCTCTACTTTCTCTCTCTAAAGATTTAAAGATTATTAGACTCTCAATTGGTATCAGAGCAATCTGAATCTTGAGAGTATTGAGAGTTTGTATTTTCGAATCTGAATTGGTGATTGAAATTGAAAATTTGATTGATTTTCTTGAAGTTTTCAAGAAAATCTCGTTTTCTTGATTTCTCATCAAATTTGGATGTGTTTGTGATCAATTGTGTTTGTTTTTGATTTCAGTAGACTCGTTTTTGTTAATCGATCTCTTTTGTTTCAAGTTGTTTTACAAGAAAATCAAGTTTAGATCATCAATTTTTGAGTTTAAATGTTTTCTGGAAAAACACGAGTTCGGTACTGTTTCATTATAGATTTTTAGATTTTGTTGATTTTAATCGATATTGTTGATCAAAAGTTGTTATAAAGGTGTTTTCGTTATTAAGTGTGTGTTTTTCATGCATAAACTTCTTGGTTTGATTTGATCTTGCGAAAATTTGTGAGTTGTTAAAGTTTGTGCTTCATTCATATATCTTGCGCCTCATTCATATATTCATAATGCTTTGCACCTCATTCATTCATTCATATGTTTTGTGGTCTAACTAGTGTGTTAGTGAATTTTCAGGTTTGCGGTTCACGTTGGAAACGCAAAGCTTATAGTTTCTCGGCTCCAGTTTAAAACGAAAACCATCAGTTTGTGTTTCACTCTGTATACGCAAAGTATACTTCACGATTCTCTCTTCAATCGCATAGTTCATCAAACGCAAAGTTTTTCGTGCATCAAGTTTTCGCTTCTTTCACAAACGCAAAGTCTCAACCCGCAAAGTCTACTCACGCAAAGCTTCATCTTGCGTTTCACTAAGCAAACGCGAAGTTCAGTTTGCGGTTCCCTCTTGAAACGCAAACCTCTAGTTTGCGCATCTCCCATACTTGGAAAATTTTCTGAAATTTTCACAAGATGTCTTTGCAAGCACAAATCTACAAAAATGACCTCATGATGTCTTTGGGGTCTGATACACGTCCACCAGTACTGATCAATGAGAACGAATTCGAACAGTGGCAGGATCGGTTTATTAACTTCATTGAAAGACAACCAAATGGGGAGAACATGATGAAATCACTGACTCAGGGTCCTATGGAAACACCAAGGAAAGCTGTTCCAGCTACTGCAACCACTGCTGCTACCACTGTTGAGAAAGCTTTAAGGGAATATGATGCTGATGAGATGTTACGACATCAAGCTGATAGCCAGGCCAAATCAAATCTGATTCTTGCTCTTCCTAACTCCATTTATAACACAATCGATTGCTTCAAACAGAATCCTATGCTGATGTGGACTCAACTTGAAAAGATTATGCTTGGTACTGCAATGTCAACTCAGTTGTGTCAGAATAGGTATATGAACAACTTTGAAAAGTTCAAGGCCAAGGATGGGGAAAGTTTGAAAAATGTTTTTGATTGATTCTGGGCTATTATCAATGATCTCTACAAGATTAAAGTTATCAAGACTGATTTGGATACTAACTTGAAGTTTCTGAACGCTTTACAACCTGAGTGGAACAAGTCATGCCACAGAATGAGAAACGATGTCAGAATCTCAACCATGCCAATTCAGGAGTTATACGAAATCTTGATGACTGATGAATCTATGGTAATGGAGAAGAAGGCAAAAGTGTATAAGAAGAACAAACCTCTGTCAGTAGATCCCATTGCTCTTATAGCTAGCCAACTGGCTGAGCAAGCTTTGACCGAATCAACTTATGATGGATTTACAGATGATGATGGCGAAGCACTCGAAAAGGCCATGATACTTTTGACTCAGCACTATCAGAAGAGATTCAAGCACAGATCTGGTTCAAACAACCTGCGGTTTACTTCTGGTTCTAAAAAGATAGAACCTGGTGCTCCTTCAAAGACATACACTTCAAAGTATGAACCAGCTAAGGTGGTTGAACAGAAGAAGGATGACAAAAAGGTGATGAATTGTTTTAACTATGGGAAGCCTGGACATATGGTTAAGGATTGCAGAGTCAAAGTGGTAAAGGATGATGCTTTTTACCGAAAGAAGTTGGCTCTAGCTGAAAAGAAGGAAACTGGAACCATCCTGTTGGCCGAAGAAGAATACTGGTTGGATCATTCGGACAACGAGGCTGAAAATGAGGAAACTACGGCTATGTGTTTTATAGGTGATGACAAATCTGATGATGAGGAAGTGGATACCTCATCTAATGGTTCTGAGGTAATATCTGAGTTTAACTATAATTTCTTTTTATCTCAAATGAATGTTTTTATCACTGCTTTGTATGATTTGCAATCAAAGTTTGTTTCTGAAAAGTTTAAAAATCAAGAAAAGTCTGATTTAATCGATAAACTGCAAATTTCTCTAAAAGATGAAAAGTCAATTTTAATTGATACAAAAGAGAAATTTCAAAAGCAGTTAGTTGATTTAGAAAATTCAAATCAGACTTATCATGATTCGTTGACTGAACTGACTTCTTCAAATAAAATTCTTTCTGAAAAATAATTGTTTTAAAAAGGAAATTGTATAAAAGAGAACAGTCTGAGCAAACCATTTACATGAATAAACCAAGGAGTGAAGAAGCCATAAAAGAAAAGTGGGGACTTGGTTTTGAAAACCCGCATTTTTTAAATCATGCTAAAAATGAAGTTCCTACTTTATACGAATATGATCATTTTACTCTTGCATGATATGCTCCTCAGTTTAAATTGTTTTGGACAACTGAGAAACAAATTTTGGAAGAAGAAAATTTGAAAAGAATGAAAAACAAGAGGATGGAAATGCCATTTGTTTACACCTCTGAAAATGCAAAGTATTTTCCTGATCAATCTAAGAAATCCAGAAAATTTCAAAATATGTTAAATATCAAATCTTCCAATAAATCTTCATTATCAACAGATTTTGTTGATATTTTTACTAACACTGATCAGGAAAATGTATCTCCGGTGTCTTATGATACTGAGAAATACATTCCCCCATTAGTGTTAGAAGGTAAGATTGTTGATCTTGAAGATAGATTGGAAGAACAAAATCTTCAAACTTGTTTAGAAAACGATTTATTTCTTTTTATAATGAAAACAAGTTTTGAAGATAAAATTTCTTCTAGATTGTCAAAAGATTTCAAGGAAAATGCTATAGTTGTACAAAATAATGGTCATTTGCGTTCCATGTTGGAAACGCAAACTGATAGTTTGCGCATGCAGTTGGACGCGCAAAGCTCAGTTTGCGTCTCCAATGGGAAGCGCAAACCTCCTCCAGACTTGCGCAATTTTGAAAATTTTCACTCCGAGGCTAGTTCTTCAATGTCAAATGCTAAGACTGATTTCTTTGATAAAGTTTCTTCTTCTGATTCAATTATTGATGATTCTTTACTGCTAAATGCTCAATTTTATAAAAAGAAGCGTAAAAGAAAAGATCAAAGAAGTCAAAGAAACATGATACTGTCTTATCTGAAAATTCTAATGTTTCTGATTTTTCTTCTTCAGATCGGACTGAAAGGAAATCACCAAGGCAGATTTGGAGGATGAAACAGCAAATTTTAGAATCTGAACTGTTAGGAGTTAAATGGGTAGACAATCTTTGTGATACTGATACATTTGCTACATGTAATAAAAACCCAAAATATTCTTTTCAGCAAATGTTTGATATATCAAAGAATATCTCATATGCTTCTTCTAGTTCTGATTCTGATAATTGTGTTTTATCTTCTATTGATAATTTCTTTCATTCTTGTATGAAAAATAAAACTGTGAAAAATAAAAGACATAAATCTAACAAGGGACCCATAAGCATATGGGTACCTAAAAAGGTGTAGTTTCTGTGTGTGCAGCTAAGTCAATTATGGTATCTGGACTCGGGATGTTCAAAACATATGACTGACAACAAATCTCTTCTGTCTAAGTTTAAAGATAAATGTTGCGGTCGTGTGAAATTTGGTAACTGTGAGACAGCTCCGATTCTTGGTTATGGTGATCTAGTTCAGGGTAACATAACAGTAAAAAGAGTAAGCTACGTCGAGGGTCTAAGTCACAACCTTTTCAGCATAGGACAGTTCTGCGATAAAGACCTTGAAGTCAGCTTCAAATCCAAAAGAGTTGTTGTGAAGAATGATAATGGCAAGGATCTTCTTGTGGGAAAAAGACACTCAAATTTGTATACCATTGATCTTTCCAAGATCAAAATTCCTTCAGATATCTGCTTGCTTTCTAAAGCTTCAGTTCAAGAAAGTTGGACTTGGCACAGACGTTTAGCTCACCTCAGTTTTAAGTATATGGATCGTCTGGTCAAGAGTGATTCAGTGAGAGGTCTTCTAGTTCTCCGTTTCTAGAAAGACCATCTATGCCAGGATTGTGAGAAAGGAAAAATGAAGAAAGCTCCTCACAAGCCTAAACCTGAACACTACACGTCGGCTATTCTTGATCTTTTGCATGTTGATTTGTGTGGTCCGATGAAGACGAAGAGTTTAGGACATAAGAAATATGTTTTGGTGATTGTTGATGATTACTCCAGATATACTTGGGTAAAATTTCTGAAGTCAAAAGACGAGACTCCTGAAGTACTCATCAACTTTATCAAGACAACTCAGACAAATAAGCAGAAGCAAGTGAAAGTGGTAAGATCTGACAATGGCACTGAATTCAAAAACAGTACTCTTCAGGCATTCTATGAATCTCAAAGAATACAACAACAATTTTCTGTTGCACGTACTCCGCAACAGAACGATGTTGTTGAAAGAAGAAACAGAACACTCGTTGATTCCGCCAGATCAATGCTCGCTTATTCAGGTCTATCTTTGTCTTACTGGGCTGAAGCAATATCAACTGCCTGCCATACACAGAACAGATCAATTCTACATCGTCGTTTCAACAAAACACCGTATGAACTTATGAACGGGATCAAACCGAACATCAAGTATTTCAAGTCATTCGGGTGTAAATGCTATGTTTTGAATGACAGGGAGAATCTCAACAAGTTTAGTCCAAAGGCAGACGAGGGTGTATTCGTGGGTTATTCTTCAAACTCTGCAGCTTATAGAGTTTTTCTGATCTCTGCAAAAAGGTCATAGAGAGTGTCAATGTAAAATTTGACGAAGCTGTTGATTTGGTTTCTAATCACTCAGGCTCAGAACCCGCTTTTACTGGAAATTTAGTTTATGTACAAATCAGTTCAGAACCTTCTCTTTCACCGGATAACCAGGATTCTTCTACTCTCTCTCCTAATCTTTCTGATCTTGATTTTCTGTTTGAAAATTTTTATGATGATGTGCCTAGATCTAACTCTGAAAATGTTTCTAATGTTTTGAATCAGGAAACTAGGAGCTCATCTATTCCAAATTCCGCTGCATCTATCTCTGACAATGATGCTGCTCCAGTCTCTCCTATTCAACAAGAACCGACACAACAAGATTTTGTTCAATCAGACAATGTTCAATCAGAAACTGAGCTTATTCATGAAGAACATACTCAAGAAGAGTCAATTCAAGATCAACTTGTTCAAGAGGAATCACTTCAGGAAGAAGTACATAATGATGTTATTCAACAAACTGTTCCCGAATCTGATTCAGAGATTGTTGAGATACCTCCTCCTCAAGTTGAAACTATTTCTATCTCTTCATCTGATGTAGAAGTTTCTGAACCTCCCTCTCTTCAATTATAAGTGGTTACTTCCAACGAATGTCGGAGATCCTCTCCCTCATACAAAAAAGTGAACAAGATCTCATCCAATTCATCAAATTATTGGAGATCCTCAAGCCAGTATTTCTACACGCTCCAAGTCGGCTACTTCCAACGAATGTCTCTTCACTTGCTTCCTAAGCAAGATTGAACCTACAAAAGTTTCTGAAGCGTTGGAGGACCCAGATTGGATTATTTCTATGCAAGAGGAACTTAATCAATTTGATGCGCTCAAAGTGTGGAGACTTGTACCAAGGCCGAAAGGAAAAAGTGTTATTGGCACTAAGTGGATTTTTAAGAACAAAAAGGATAAAGATGGTATCATCGTGCGGAACAAAGCAAGGTTGGTAGCCAAAGTATATCGACAAGAAGAAGGTATTGACTACGATGAAACATTTGCACCCATTGCCAGATTGGAAGCTATCCAAATGTTTCTTGCCTTCGCTGCTTATCGTAATTTCACAGTATATAAAATGGACGTCAAGACTGCATTTCTCAATGGAAAGCTGAAAGAAGAAGTATATGTATCTCAGTCAGAGGGATTTGTTGACAAAGATCATCCAGATTATGTATATTTTCTCGATAAAGCATTGTATGATTTGAAACAAGCTCCACGGGCGTGGTATGACGAGTTGTCAGCTTTCTTGGTCAAATCCGGCTTCACCAAAGGGTCTATTGATACTACTCTTTTCATTTATAGAACTAATCTTGATATCTGCTTAGTACAAATATACGTAGATGATATTATTTTCGGTGCGACTAACAAATCTTTGTGTAATTTGTTTTCTGATTTAATGACCTCTAGATTTCAGATGAGCATGATGGGAGAAATCAACTTCTTCCTCGGCTTACAAGTGAAGTAGCTTCCTGATAGAGTATTCATCAATCAGTCAAAGTACGTATTTGACATTTTGAAGAAATTCAAGATGGACAAATCTACTTCAATCGGCTCACCGATGGATCACGGTGCCAAACTCGGACTCGATCCAGATGGAAAAGCTGTGGATCAAAAGACATACAGAGGGATGATCGGATCGCTGATGTATCTTACTGCCAGTCGCCCGGACATAATGTTCTCCACGTGCTTATGTGCCCGATTCCAAGCTAAACCAAAAGAATCTCATTTTTAGTAGTCAAACGCATTTTTAGATATATTAAAGGAACTCCTTATTTAGGATTATGGTATCCTAAAAGTTCTGACTATAATTTGATTGCTTATTCAGATGCAGATTTTGGTAGTAATCAATTGGACAGGAAGAGTACTTCTGGTCATCTTCAATTTTTAGGTGACAGACTGATAAGCTGGGCGTCAAAAAAGCAAAACCGCGTTTCAATATCAACAGCTGAAGCTGAATACGTCACTGCAACTAGTTGCTGTGCTCAAGTACTGTGGATGAAAACGCAACTTCGTGATTACGGGATGTTGTACAAGACAGTGCCAATATATTGTGACAGCAAGTCTGCAATTGCGATATCGGTAAATCCAGTCCAGCACACCAAGACCAAGCACATTGACATGAGATATCATTTTATAAAGCATCACGTGGAAGAAGGTACTATTGAATTATATTTTGTACCAACTGAATAACAACTTGTTGATATTTTTACAACAGCTTTAGATGAAAAACGTTTCAATTTTTTAATTTCAAAATTAGGCATGTTGAATTTAAAAGTTTAAATCTTTACAAATTTTACTCTATAAAATAAAATTTTACAGATTTTCTTTCTTTTGAATAAAACGTATGTCCAGGATCTTTTACAAGTTATTTGTTTATATTAAAGTTTCATATGTTCAACTTTCAAGTGTTACAAAAGTCGAAAAGTCAGCAACATGTTTGTAGCTTTTGATACTGCTTTAAAGATATGTGAGTCGGAATTTTTATAGTTTACTTTGCTTAGACTACCTAAATGATCAGAATTATAGACCGGAATGAAAAAATGGGCTAAGCATTTAGACGTTGATCTGAGTAATTGAGATGAATAATAAATTCTTAAAATACAGAAATCTTTGGGTTTAAAAGTTTGTACCTGTGACCTTTCTGGTTTGGGAAAGTAAGTTCCGTGGGATGCTCGACATCTGGTCCCCTAAGGTCATTTGGTCTGGGAGTGATCGAACAGAAATCCTTCTATAGAACCAGATCGAAAGTCATGTTTTACTGGTATGAATGGGTTTAGGATGTGTCGATGTAGCCTTTCTGATCCGGGAAAGTAAGTTCCAAGGGGTGCTTGACACCTAGTCCCCTAAGGCCAACTGGTCTGGGAGTGGCTGACCCAAATCCTGCAATAGGGTCAAATATAAAGTTACGTTTACGGCATGTTCTTTACTTAATTAACTCTCTGATTAAAAGATGCCAAAGTGCACAACGCTTAAAAGATGCCAAAGAGCACACTCATGTGATGATGCCAATGTGCACACTGCTAAAAAGATGCCAATGAGCACACATCTCATGATACTTGGTGATATGTTTGAGTTGTGATAAACCTGTAAATTTGTGAAAGTCTTAATTTTTGATGACTTAGTGTCAGTACATGCAAAGTTTTCTATAATAATTTTAGAACTGCATTTTTCTTAAAGCAAATTGAAGTTCACATGCGAGCACACTGAATATACAAATGGAAGTTTTTGAAACTGAACATGTCTTAACTTGATATACAATTATACTTGGTCTTGCATCCAACAACTTATGCTTGATTTCAACTGATTGATAAATCTGTGAAATTTTACTGAGTAGATTTTAATTTGTTTAGTGTTTAAAATTTTATATGTTCAGTTGTTACAAAATTTATATTCAATATGATCATCTTTCATACTGATGTTTTTATGTTTGAGTATCTGTATTTTTTTTGTATATGGTCTGTGCAATTTTCAAGGGGGAGAGCTTATCTGAAAAAGTTATCTGATTTTTTCTGTGTTTGAGGGGGAGTAAGTAAGAAAATTATCTGTGCTGATCAGAAGTTAAACAAGTATGTTTCTCAGATTTTCTACACATTTGCTATACTAACAGTTAAATTTTTTGTGCATTTGTGTAGAGGGAGTAAAAGGATTTCAGGTATATTTTTACAATTTTTTTTATTTTTATTTTTTTATGTTATGTTTTTTTTTAAATTTAGTTTTGTTTTAGTTTTCTAGGTTTAAATAGTGTTTTTCTATTTTCATTTTCATTTTCATTTTCCCGCTTACCTGTTTTTGTTATCTGATTTTTCGGCTCACGTTTTCTCTCTATCGCTCCCTGTGTTCAAAATTTTTTAATCTGATTTCTTTCAGATTTTGCTTCGAGAAATCAAGGTATGTTTCGATTCTATTAACTTCGATTATTGATGTTGAGTTAGATTTGATTGTGCTTATTATCGATTAGAATATTCAAGAATCTGATTTTCGTATTTCTTGTACTATTCAAAATCTCAGATTGTGATTTCGTGCATTTTTACTTAAATAAAGTATTGGGTTTTGCTTAGAACTGATATTCGATCATCAGGTAGGCTCCTTTTATCTTTAATTTCTTGTTTTCTTGCTTTATTTTTGTTTTTTTGTGGTTTGCGGTTTTTTTTATTGCGAAAACTAGGTTTCTGAACAAGGATGATAGACGCGCAAAGTTCACTTTGCGTTTCTAGTTCTGAACTAGAAACGCAAAGTCTACTTTGCGCTTCTAACTTGTTATGCAAACTTATTGTTTTCTTTGTTCTTCCAAGTGTAGTTTACGTATCAAATAGGACACGCAAAGTTTACTTTGCGTTTCCTCTTTGACACGCAAACTCTCTTTGTGTTTGTGTTTCTTGTATTGTTTTTTGGGTTTATATATCAAGTATGATTGTCCCGCAAAGTGTACTTTGCGCAACCAACAGGACACGCAAAGTCTAGTTTGCGTCTCCCGTTGGACACGCAAAGTGAACTTTGCGCATCACACTTGATACGTAAACCTCCCTTAGTGTTTTTGTTTGTCTTGTTTTATCTTTTTAAGTATAGTTTTCGGACCATGTTAGATACGTAAACTTAATTTTGCGACTCATGACTGAAACGCAAACTTGGCTTTGCGTTTCATGTTCAACACGCAAACCGTGGTTTGCGCTTCTAACTTGGCACGCAAACCATACTTAGAATATTTTTTTTTATTTTTGTCTAATTCTTTTTCATTTTGTTTTCCAGATCTATTATGTCTTCTAAAACAAATACAGATCCAATGCTTCAAGACGAGAATGTCATTCTCGATGATCCATCTGATCGAGCTTCTCATGATACTCCCATGTCGTCTCATCCTTCTGTTGGAGTCGATCTTTCTGCTTCTCGTCGTACACCAAATGATGTGTTCCCAACCATCATGTACATGCCTTACAAGCCGAACAACTATTTTGTGGACTTTGATAGAATAAAGATCCATCGAGTTTTTCGATCTATTCTTCGAGGACATCCAATTGCTAAAGCTCTGTCTTCTGTTGCTGATGTTCCGAAGGTCTACATTCAACAGGCTTGGAATTCTATAACAAAGAATGAAATGGCTCGTCCGCATCACTTTGATTTTCAAATTGATCAATTTGAATCTTTTCTTTCCTACAAGTGACTGAGATTGATAATGGAGCTTCCTGAGCCGAATTCCAGACCAGGTCGTACTACCTATGACAGTTTTCCATCAGAAGAGGAAGTATTTGAGGGAATCAAACAGCTTGGATATGTTGGTCAACTAAACAAAGTTACAGACTTTGACAAGTCTAATCTACCTCCAGTATGGTATGCACTGTTCTCAGTAATCATCAGGTGCCTGACATCGAAGCATTCTGGCACAGACAGTGCAAGTCTAATGTATCTCCGATTGTTCCATGCCGTCGTCTATGACTTGCATGTGGACTACACTTTTATTTTTTGGACCGAACTCTCGGAGGTGGTACATGACAAGTTCACCAACAAGACACGAAAGTTCATTCCATTCATTAGATTTCTGAAACTTATTGTTCGAAGCATGCTCAGCAGCAATCCAGCCATTCCTCGCAGGTTATCTTGGCCTCAGGTTCCAGACACTGAAATGACTTATATTTAGAAGCAGAAGAGGACTTTCAACTATTCTATGACCATTCCGTATGCTCTTATTGCCAACTACGCTGATGTTACAGATGAGGATGTCATAGAATATTGCATGGAGAATGAGTTTATGGAAGCTGTACAAGTTGAGCCTTCTCATTACAATCAAGCTGCTGAAAAAGATGTTGAAGTTGAAGCAGCTATTCCTGAACAACAGCCTGAAGTTGAAAAAGAGGCTGAAGATGAGCAAGAAGTTGCGGTTTTTGTTGAAGAAGAAATAGTTCAAGAGGATGTTGATTCTCAACAAATTGAGAATGTTCTAACAAGAATTGTTAATGACTCTCCTATTCATGTTACTTCTCATGATGCTGATGATGGTGATGTTCATGTTAGCGATATTGATGGGGATGATGATGATGAAGATTCTGATCATGATAATGATGATGATGATGATAGTGATAAACCAAGTCTTAAGGTTTATGAAAGGAAGGTTAGGACACCGGAAGTGATTGTTCAAGAGGATATTCTTTCTGAAGCCGAATCTGTTCCCATCAATCCGAGAGTTGCTGATATACAAGTCGATGAACTTGATTTAGCATTTGCTAATGTTTCAACTCATCATCGGGTCCTAGATACTGCTGTGTCTCCGTCTTCTCTCGATCCTTCTTCCAGTGTCGAAACTTCTTCAGTCGAGGTACGGGATTCAACAGCGAAATTTTGTACTCTGAATGATGTGATTCGACAGATGAATGAGCAATTTGAAGAACACAAGAATTCGTAAATTCAGAAGTTACGTGCTTTCTTAAAGGGTAAGATGCCAGAGATTGATACATCCTCAATACCTGAAGTAATTCCTTTCAGACGCCCATCTGGGGTGGTTATTAGAGACTTGTCTACTGCTGTTCAATCATCTGCTCCTGCAATCATGACTATTCCTCAACCTCCACCGTTTTTTCAGTCTGTTGGTGTATCTACTTCTACACGTCCTCCTGTATCGACTTCAAGAACTCCAGTCTCCGATCTTCCAATTTCAGAGTTGACAGATTTGCTCTATGCTCGACTTCTCTCTATGTCGCCGCCTTAACATCAAGATCAAGATCTTATCTCTCTTTTACGGAACTTCCAACCTAATCTGCCTCCAGTTTCCACTTCTGATTCTGACAGGATTTCTGTGCTATCTGACGAGTTCCATGCTTTTAGATCTGAAGTTCGATCAAGTTTTTCTGATCTCAAATCGTTTATGTCTCAAGCCTTCTATGATTTATCTTCAAGGCTTGATTTTCATGAACAAAGTTGCAGATCTGAGGCTGGCCCATCTCTTAAGCGCCGACATGACCAAGATGATCCTGATCATCAAGGCCATGAGGGGGAGATGGCAAAGAGACCGAGAGTTGAATGATCTTCTGAAGCTAGAGAAGATATTCAAGAAGAAGTGGCTGGTGATAAAGGAAAGAGTGGTGAAAATGTTCAAGACTGCGACATTCAGGATTTAGTGAATGTTATGATTGAAAATGTTGATTTGTCTTCCTTGCATAATGAACTAAATATTTCTGAGACTAATATTAACAATAATATGCAAATAGTTGTTTATATGGATCCAGATGTTTCTGCCAATGTTCATGAAGTTGAAGAATCTGAAGCTGCAAATGACATGAGGACATTCTTTGCTAACTTCATAGAGATTAATTCTGATGATGATGAAGATGTCAGGTTTGAAAAGATATGTCAAGTCAATGAAGAAGACTATGATGACATCGTTATCATATCAGATACAGAAGATGACTCAGTGTTCATGGATGCGAAAGACGAAGAAGAAGCAGATTTGTTATACAGTGATCTTCCTGCTCATGATGAGATTCCTGAATCAGCTAAAGACACATCTACTCCTGTTGCTAGTTCAGCTCCGACTACCACTATTCCTTCAAGATTATTTGAAGTTGGTCAGTCGTCAAGAGCAAAAGCTGATGTTCCACCTTCTGATCCTGTAATTTCACCATCCATTCTAGAAGAAGGACCAGTTTTATCTAGACATCAAAGACAAAGGAATTTGCAACGTAGATATTTGGCATCAAGGCAAAGATCAACCTTTCTAGAAGACACTCAAAGAAACATCTTTGTTTCTAGAAGAAGGCCGATTAACATCTATGCAATCCTTGGAGTAGAGAAAGAGTCAGATGCCTATCAATATGAATACTTAATGTTCATTAAGTGCCAGCGCAAAAGGAATAATACCGTGTCTTCTCAACACTTGGTTGTTCGAGTCATCAGTGTCACAATCAAAAAGTTTGTGAATATCTGGTATCCAGATTTTGAAGTTGAAAGAAGAGATTGCAAACGGTATAAATTTTCAGAGGCAGACTTCACTGACCTTTCTATAGATGACATGGAGTTCTTATATGACCACTTCAGGAATCTGTGTCATAGATCGCAGGATATTTCACAAGCTTTGTTCGTCATTAAAAGATTCATACGACGACAAATCCGATTCTTCCGAGTTTTTGATTTTCAGATGGCCGTCGAAAGTTTTCAGCCGGTTGTTAATCTTCTCAGGCCCAACTGAAGCTTACCAAACTTAGAGTCTTATCCTCTTCTCACCATTGTTGAAGATCCATATGGAGTTGTGTACAAGAATGGCTATAAGGAAAAATGCTTTCTCAAGTTTGAAGAAATTGCTCACTACTCCGATGGAACATTAAAGGTGATCAAGCTTCAGTTGGAGCAACGTCTGAAGGAGGCTAAAAGAAGGTTTTTGGAAACAAGAGAAAATGCATTCCTGGTTGATAATGATGAAATCCGACTTATCCAGAAGACTTTAGATTCAATTCAAGAGAGATTGAATCTCCGCTCAACTCTAAGACGACTGGAAGTTTTAGTTGGTTTGAATAGACTTCGTCAACGAGAAGAGCGTCAGTGATTCTCCAAAGTCGCCTGGATGGTCTATGCTGTTTTTGAAGACCACGACGCCAATGATTACTAAGGGGGAGATTGTTAGATCTGTTTTTATAGTAATCATTGTATTTATTTTCTAGCCTTAGATGTTCTTAATGTTCTATCTGTTTTGTAAAGGCTAGGGGTATTTAAGTCCCCTTAGAGCCTTTGTTTTGAAAACCTTGGTACTCATTTTAATACATCAGATTACACTTTGCGCTTTCATATTTTCTCTCTCTAAAGATTTAGAGATTCTTGGACTCTCAATGAGGATTTCAAAGCAAAGGAGGGAGAATCGCTTGAGGCAACTTACGATAGATTTTTGACTTTGCTAAACGAACTCAGTAAGAACAAAGTAAGGAAGTCACAGATTGAACTCAATGTCAAGTTCCTCAGTATTTTACAGCCTGAATGGAAAAGATTTACCAGGCAAATGAAGAGGATGAAAGATCTAAACGAGATTCCACTCCATGAGGTATATGAGACTCTCAGGCAAAATGAGGAAGAAGTGGAGAAGATAAAAGAAGATAAGAAAAAGGCTGAAAAGTTTGTTCCTGATCTGATTGCTCTTGTTGTGAAGAAGAAGTTTGTGAGCCTCAAGAAGAAAAAGAAAGTGATACTTTTTGAGTCCGAAGAGGCAGAAAGTGATGAGAATTCAGATTCTGATGACTGTGAAAATTTGAAGCAGGCAATGTTGATGTTCACTAAAGCATTTCAGAATAAATTTTACAAAAAGACTGGATCAAACAGTCAAAGGTATTCTTCGGGGTCTAGGAACTATGAGCACAAAGAGAGAGTAGAAGGAAAAAGATTGGAAGAAAAGAGGCCTGAAGAGAAAAAGTACAGAGCTGAACAGAAGAAAGAGCCAGAACCAACCAAGTGTTATAACTGTGGAAAACTTGGACACTTTGCGAAAGACTGCCGAAAGCTGAAGGTCCGAAACTCCGAGTATTACAAGAACATGATGCTTTTAGCCAAGCAACAAGAGGCTGGCAAGGCACTGATGGCGGAGGATGAATTCTGGCTCGACCACTCAGAGGAAGAAGAGGATAAAGAAGAGAAAGCCCATCTATGCTTTATGGGCAAGGCAGAGATAGAAGCTGAAGCTGAGTCTGGTGAAGAAGACACAGAAGAGGTAAGTGATATGACTAAATCAGATTTTTTAAATGAAATGCATGTCATGATGATCAAACTCCAAGAGTTAGAGTCGAAGCTTAAGCGTGAGAAAGGTATTAACAAAGAACAAAATCAATCAATACTAAAACTTAGCAAGGATATTGCTGAGAAGAACGTATTGATTGAAGCTTTACATAAAAATGTTGATACTAGCGCGAAAGAAAAGACTATGATTCACGAAGAATTATCTGAAATAACTTCCAAATTCAGAATGTGTGAGTTTGAAGTTAAAGAAGTTGCTAAAAAGTGTTCCTTTTTAACGAGAGAGAACAAATCTTTATCTGAAAAAGTGAATGTATTAGAAGAGAAACTTTATACATTAGGTCAAACTGAACAGACCATTCATTTAAACAAACCAAAAGAGAGTAGTGAGTGTTGGGGACTAGGTTACGAGAACCCACACTTTCTAAAAAAGGGTATTTCTAAAGTGCCTGCGCTTTATGACTTTGGATTTTTAAAACTGGCACCACAATACCCTGAACTCAAAGTTAAGTGGACCAAACTGCCTGACGAAGATGAAGCTAAAGAAAAAGAGAAACGGAAAAACACATCTAAAATGCAACTTCCATTTCGTTATGAGAGATTGAATAACAGTTATAGTTCTAATAAATCGAAATTTCTTTCAAATGACTATTTTGAGAGTTATTCTTCAAAAGAGTTGGAGGCTAAGTCTACCAAAGGTAACCTTTATGTACATCCTCTCGTGTTGGAAAGTAAAATTTATAAACTCGAGAATACTCTAGCCGATAATTTTTTTTGATAGACTTAGAACAAACTGTGTTCTTCACTGTGTTTAAAAATTCTGATTTTTTTTATATCTTCAAAAGCTTCAAAATCTGATGATATGTCTGATCTACTTGATGAAGAGTTTGATTTTCTTAACTCTGATGATTGTGTTGGATGATTGTGTTGGTTCTTTTGATTTTAGTGCTAAACTTCCTGATCATTCACAGTTTATTATCAACTCTTTTGGATTACCCAGTATGTACGAGAAAGGTGAAAGATCAACAAAAGTTGATGAATCAATTTTTGTGAATTTCAAGAGAGTCAAAGGTAAGAAAAAAAATCTAGGAATTCACAGAAACAGAAAACTACTAGTAAGCCAAAGAAGAAGCAATTTTTCAAAAGAGTTGACGAGAAACCTAAATCATGGAGTGAAATCAACATGGCTACCGAAATAGAAGATTGACGAGAAACCTAAATCATGTTCAGATTTAAATTGTAATAGAGGATTGACTAGTAAAACAGATGTAGTTGAGAATATTGCTTTTTCAAAACCAAAACTTGTATCTTCGCACAAGAGATATTCAATAATGTTAGTGCATTAATTGTATCCTGTCATATTATTCTCTAGAATAATAGTGTCATATTCTTAATTGAGAGTGTTTGATTGCTTGATTGTGTTTGGGAATTGCAGCCTGCGAGTTTTATGTTCTAAGCAACTTGCGAGTTTTACAAAACACGCAGATAAGCATCAGCGCGTTCGGAAAACCCGCAAGGCATTACCTGCAAGTTCCATTTTTTTCTGATTTTTTTAACGACATCATGAAGTGGGTCTTCGTATCTTCTTTTTTTAATCGATGTGATCATGTCTAATATCTTCTACTGGTGATTTAGAACACACAGAAACTTTCAGAATCGTTTTTCGTTGAGTATTCATCGAGATATCAGTGTTTGAAGTTTCGCCGAAGCTTCGCCGGAAAACCGGGTTTCACCGGAAGTTGATTAATGACTGTTGATTTCATAGTTTTATCTTCATAAACTGGTTGCTTTCGTGTTTTTCATTGTTTTCCAGGTCAATACAGGCTTTAAAAGGTCGAACTAAGCTCGCCGGAATATCGAACTTCGCCGGAGTTTCTTTACGTTGAGATACAACTCACATCTCGTTGCATGGTTCGAAATTTCTTGTTGGAATAGATTGTTCTTTGATCAAGGAGAGTCAATTTTTTCGAATAAACAGGAGATTGCAAGATTTTTTCGAAAAAAATTCGGATTTCGAAAATTTTCGGTATTGAATATCGAGAGATTAAAGGACTGTTTCGACTTCTAATCGATTGAGGGAGCTTAAGGGATCATAAACGAAGAGTTTCGGTCGAAAAAATCAAAGCCATAATCGAGTTGCAGGTTTGGGTCGTGGGGATGATGGTGATGAATAGTGTTGTAACGCAGTTCAGTTAGTTTCGTTAGTTTTCCTAACATTTTTAGTCCTTTTCTCCGTTAATTCCGTCAATGTTCAGTTAGAGTAGTTTATTTCTGTTTATTTTTAGTCCTTTTTCGTTAGATTTGTTAGTTTTGTTAAGTAGTTTTTAGTTTTGGCAGATTTAGTCCCTGTAGTATTAGTTTTGGGGTTTGACAAATCTGGTCCCTCAAGTTCTAACTTTGAGATGTTGTCACCTTTAACCCCTGTAGTTTTATCTTTTAGGTTTTTACATTTTTAGTCCCTCAAGTTTTATAAGTTTCATGTTTTTACGTTATTAGTTCCTTTTTCATATTTTCTTTCATTTTTAGTCCGTTTTATGTCGTTTTTGAGCTTATCTGATATTTTTTTTTGTGCTAATCCAAATTTGACTTTCAGTCAAATTTTCTGAATCGTTTGGGAACGATCTTTCATAATCAAGCTAATCATTCAAGATGTCTTCTACAGACAAACATTGTACAGAGAAAAAGAGGATGATCAACAAAGATTTGGAGCATATTGTGTTAATTCCACATATCATAGTGGATGGAAATGAAATTGTGCCTGAGATACCAAGAAAAGAAGTTGAGCGTGATAGACTGAAAGATCAGAATTCAGAGCTTCTTAAGCAGATACAGGAGTTGAAACTTAAATTGTCAAATTCTGATAAAACCCCTGTTTGTACAAAATGTACTGACCATGCTAAATCTGATTGTGCAGGTATCATCAGTGCAAGAGAGAAGGAGATTAAAGAAAGAGAGAAAATGATTGATTTAAAAGAAAAAAACTATTCAGTCATGTGAGAAAGAGATTAAATTGAAAGAGAGAAAGATTGAAAATCTCCAAATCCAACTGAAGACAACTGAACAAAAATCTTCAGAACTACAAGCTGAATCAGTTGATCTTCAACACAAGTTTAAGGCTTTTGAAGATAAGATATCTGCCTTGGAAATAAAAAATGCAGAATTGATAAAAAGTATCCAAGCAGATAAAGAAAAATCAAACCTGGAGAAATCTTCAACTCAACAGATATCTGAATTTTCAAAGAAAACACTCCAAGAGAAAAAGGATTTGAAGCATAGATATTTCAAACTTTCTAAGCAAGTATACGAATTTGAAAAGATTTTAATAACTAAACGGGATACTTTTACGAAAGAAAGATAAGTTCTTGAAGCCAAAATAACTGAACTTCCCACACAGATTTCTACTTTACAAGACTTGCTCGAAAAAGAAAGACAAATTTTTAAAGAAAACAAAAAGTCTTATGAGCTTGAAAAGAAAAACGCGGAAAAGAGAAATACTAAGATTTTCAAAGATATTTCTGAAAACAACAAGAATTTGGAAAAGGATTTTGAACTTGAACTTTTAAATTTTGATTCCGAAATATCTAAGCTCACATCCAAATTAACTGCTCTGTCATCAGATTACCAAAAAGAACAGAAGGACAAATCTGATTTGAAATAAAAGTTTGACACACTTTCAGATGAAAGAAACATTTTGACTAAAAAGATAAATGACTTGGAAGCTGCAAACATTGAATTGTCTGATAAAGTAACAGCTGATGTGATTAGCCAATCACCTGTTGATAACTCAACAGAATCAGTCTGTTCTTTCAAAATAGCTTCAAGTTCTATTCATGATCAAAATGTTTTCAAAAAGAACAGTGTCAAACCTAAAATTGTCAAATCAAGTCAGACTCAACCATCAAATCTATTTTATGACAAATCTGTTGATGGATCAGCGAGCTTCTATGTTAAATCTCTTGGAAAGCAATCAAAGAAAAATCAGATGGTCTGGCGAGTGAAGACTCCTGAAGAAGAGAAGAAGAATGACAGATCATTCAAATCCACAACCAATGCCAAAAAGAACAGTACGCATAAAGGTAAATCTTTTGATAATTCTGATATATATTACTCGACTAATCATTTGATCAGGATTGCTCAAAGGAAAATCTGATGTTCTTACTGTGGAGAGAATGATTTCGTCCAACAAGAATCTGCTCATAATTGGTACGGATCTTACAGAATTACTTCTCAGATTTCTGATTTTAAAAGATATAAATCTAATGAGAGGTGGATTTCTAAATCTAACATACTAGGACCCAAATACCAGTGGGTACCAAAGACTGTTAAATCTGTTTCGCAGGTAACACAGGTATAGGGGGAGCAAGATGTTTGACTTCTGAGTAAATCAACTCAGGACTCGGACTTCAAAGTCAAAGAGTAAGGCTTTTGAACACAACAGTTCAAAAGCCGGACCTTAAAGTCAAAGAGTTATGGCTTCTAAACACTTCAGTTTAGAACACAAACTTTAATGTAAAGGATTATGGCTTCTGATCACATGACAGATCAGGACCCGTTCTTAAATGTTCAGATAAGGATATTTTGCAAATATACAGGGGGAGCTTATCTGACATAAATCATTTTATAATGATTTGAGGGGGAGCTTAAAGGTAAATAACTTTGATTTTATAAGGATACTTGCGTATTATCTTGTCTTTATACTGTAAAGTATTCACACACACTGGTTCAATATTTCATTTGAAATTGTTATTACCATGTCTCATAATGAAACAATTTTTCGATGGTAATACTCCCGTTTGCTTTCAAATATTGTTGAGCATCAATCATCATTTCTAATCTTGTGCTTTCATTGCAAAATTGTTTATATTCATTTATATAAACAACATATCAAATTCTGTGATACCCTAACCATTTTATTTGACCTGATTGATACATTGTCAGATTCTCAAAACAATTCTCTTGATTTCACTTCTTTCATTCAATATCTTTGTTTTGAGAAATCTTCATTTGCTCAAATTTTATTCATATCTTTAATGAGCATACATTTTGACAATGTTATCATTTTGAGCTTAACTGTTCAAGCTAAACTGTTGAGCCACTATTCTTTATAGGACTTACATGGGATTCATGTGTGAGCTTAAATAAAACTTCCATGGATTCACGTTAACCAGTGTTTCCTATCCGGGAAGTTATCCTAGAGTGATTGAGGGGTGAGGGGTTTTAAATCAAAGAGTGGGGGAGATAACTCATCTAGTTGAGTTTTTCTCACTGCGTGGAGCGGAAAAATGTAAAAGAGAGTTTGGTTAGAAGTGAGCAAAATGTTAAAAAGAAAGAGGGTGTGAGATCAGAGTTAAAAGAATATCAGAACTCTGCACCAACCACTTTCTGAGTCGGGCAGCCACATCTACTGATTGGTTCACATTCTTTGGTTACCATCATTGAAAAAGGCAGTGAGCCCATGCCAACTCTTGCAATTACCCCACCAGCCACTCGTTTCTTTCTTAACAAAGAAATGTTTCATTTTATTTGGGGACGCAGCATATCTGCTATCTGATCTTCACTCGGAAGATTTAGATATTGAAAAAGAAGGAACGTTGCCCCACCTTCGCACCTTTTTTTAATGCACATTGAGTCCGTGTAATACTTGTTGCTGTCTCAAAAGTTTACATAATTTGAGCCTTATGAAACACAATCATTGTGCTAAATTCTTTCATACACAAGCACGAGCATACATAAAATTTGTTTTTCTATCAGAACATTCATAGATAAACCTTGTGTTACTGACAGGCATATCTAACTGTTTCATTTGTTGAATCAGGGTTACCAAGTTCATTATATTTGAATTTGAAAAGATTTGGGTATATATAGTTCATGATTCAGATACTCAGAACAAAGGATGGAAAATGTCAAATTATCATAAAGGAGGAGATTGTTACATTGAGTACAAAGGGGGATGATCAAAGAATGTGTTGAAATTGAAAAGTTTTGATGATCATGAAGCTCACAATCATCAAAAAGGGGGAGATATCTACAAAGATCAATTTCAAAGAAAAATGGTGAAGATAATCCTGAAGAGATAATTCTGAAAGTTCAAGACAATTCAGATGCTTACTATGTTTCAGAGACAAATTCTAAAGATGATTCGAGAAAGTTTGTTTTTCTGAAGACTAATCAGAGATTATAGAGATGAAGATACAGTTTTCAAAGATCCCTAGAAGTTTCAAAGAAGTTTCAAAGAAGTTTTCAAAGATTTCAAAGATTCATTCAAGACATGTTGATTTACAAAGATGCAAAGTGCAAAAGTCTTTTCAAAGATTCTTCAAAGACTGAAGATTGTTAAAAGCTTCAAAGTTTTAAAGATGTCAGAGACAAAAGTTGAAGAATCAAGCGCTGAAGACGAGTGTCAAGTTTTTTTAAATCTTGAATAAAAAGGGGGAGAATGTTAGTGCATTAATTGTATACAAGATTTAATTGAGAAAGCTTTGTAAAAAGCCTTTGTAATAGAATAGTCAAAGGAAGTCTTTGAAAGTCAAATAGTGAGAAGTCAACATAAGTAATTGAGTTGTAGAAGTACTTTAGAGGTGTTGAAGTACTTGAGAGTTTGTTCAAGTTACTTGAGTGTTTTAGCATGTGGTATAAATAGGTTTTTTACTTGTAATTTTTGTAAGAGCTTACATTGTAATATCAAGATTTACTTTCTCTCTCTAGAATAATACTGTCATATTCTTAATTGAGAGTGTTTGATTGCTTGATTGTGTTTTGGAATTACTTTAACAAATAAAAGAATTGTATCAATTATCTCCGTCTGCTAGAAAGTCTTCTCATTATAAAAGAAATGATTTTGCTTCTCGTAAATATTCTGATGTTTGGTATAGTACATATCATGTATACTCTTATCATTCTATTGCTTCAAATGTTTTTCAAAAGGTCAAAGGGTCCATATATAAATTTGTTGGGTCAGAAAATATGCTAAGTATGGTTAATGCTGATACTTAAAGTTAATACTAGTTGAAGAATTACTACTGCTAGTAGAATTACTACTGTTTGGAGAGTTAGTACTGCTTAAAGATTACTACTGCAAGAGAAGAATTACTACTGCTAGCATGATTAATACTGCATGCATAGTTAGTACTGCTGAGGATGTTAATGCTGTTGAAGATTAATGCTGCTGGATAAGGATGAAGTTAATACTGCTTATGAAGATAATGATTTGAAACGAAAGAATAGGAGCTGGAGATAGAGATGAAGATAATTATGGAATGAAAATCAATTTTGTTTTGATAATTATCTTGTAATTAATTATGTATATATAGTCTAGAAGTTTTTGATAGAAATATAGTTTTTGATATACGTTTGTTTTAGAGAGAATTAACCTCAAGGTTCTTAGAACTCCTTTCAATAGAGAAGTATTGAACGTTTGTCGAGTATGTTCAACAAATTGAGGTTTTGTTTGTAATCATTAAGTTAATCAATATAACTTGTGATTTAAGTTTATATATTGTTCCATTGATTTATTGTTAAAGTGTTTTTCCGCGACTCCTTTAACATAGTTTCTGAGTGTGTCTTAAATTCTTGTTTGAATTTCGATCCTGACAAAATGGATGTCAAAATCTTGTGCTAACATTGTAGGACCCAGATTTAAATGGGTACCTAAATCTATTGTTCCTTGATTTTTCGTTTGCAGACCCGTCATATGTGGTACTTGGATAGCGGGTGTTCCAAGCATATGACCGGGCAGAAAGATATTTTATCTAATTATACAGACAAATATTGTGGAACAATTAGATTCGGCAACGGCCAGTTCTCACCAATTCTGGGTTATGGTGATGTGCTTCATCAAAATGTAACGATTACGAAGGTGAGCTATGTTGAAGGATTAGGACACAATCTATTCAGCATTGGCCAGTTATGTGACAAAGGATTAGAGGTAAATTTCAAGGCTAAGAGTTGCTCGATGCGTACTGAAGATGGTAAGGAACTCTTGGTCGGCATGTGAGAGTCTAACCTCTACACAATTAATCTGTCAAAAGTCTAGACTGACAATGAGATTTGTCAACTATCAAAAGCCTCGCTGCAACAAAGCTGGTTATGGCACCGAAGGCTTTCTCACCTAAATTTTCGTTATATCAACAAACTGGTAACTGGCAAATTGGTAAAAGGTCTTCCTGAGCTGAAATTTGTCAAAGAACATCTGTATGCAGCTTGTGAAAAGGGTAAAATGAAGAGGGCCGCATATAATCCAAAACCCGAACCGAGTACAAGCTCTCCACTGGAATTGCTTCACATGGATCTCTGTGGTCCGATGAGAACGCAAAACATGGGAGGGAAGAAATATGTGTTAGTAATAGTGGACGATTTTTCGCGTTACACATGGGTAAAGTTTCTAAGGACAAAAGATGAGACGCTCGAAATACTCATCAATTTTTTGAAGACTACCCAAGTGAACTTGCAGAAGACAGTTAAGCTTTTAGGACGGATAACGACACAAAATTTAAAAACAAGACTGTGGAAGAGTATCTCGAATAGGTCGGGATAACTCACCAATATTATGCTGCTAGGACACCATAACAGAATGGAGTAGTAGAAAGACGCAACCGACCGCTAGTCGAGGCCGCTCGCACTATGCTAAGCCAGTCGGATCTACCTCTATTTCTGTGGGCAGAAGCTATCTCAACTGCATGTTATACGCAAAATCGATCTATTATTCATAGACGGTATGGAAAAACTCCTTATGCATTAATTAATAATCGTACACCTAGTATTAAGCATTTTCATATTTTTGGTTGCAGGTGTTTCGTGCTAAACGATCGAGAGAGTTTGAATAAATTTGAACCGAAGGCTGATGAGGGAATCTTCATTGGTTACTCCCAGACATCTGTTGCATACAGAATTTATCTGAAGAAGTCAAAGAAATTAATTGAGATCGTTAACGTAACATTTGACGAGGATATGGCTTCTGAACAAAACAGTTTAGAACCCGTAGTTACTGGAATTTTAGCTTCTGGGCAGATTAGTCCAGAACCTGTATCTACTGAGAAGAAATCAAATGAAGCATCATCGTCAAATTGTCATTTATCTGATTTAGATTTGTTATTTGAAATGTTTTATGATAAATTTCTTGGATCTAAAGTGACTAAACCTGTTATGGTTGACAGGATGGAAGATTCAACGCATGATCATCCAACCATTTCAGAGTTATCTACTAAACCAAATTCTCCTGTTCAACAAGAAATTCCAGTTCAAACACCTACTCCAACAGTTGAAGCTGTGAATATTAACGATGAGATAGAAGTTGTTGCATCACTTGGGTGTACTGTAACAACAAATCAACAGTCAGAAACTGTTGTTCCAACTGAAACTTATGCACAAGAAACTTCAACTGTACCCCCATCAATTTATGAGCAAAATGTTGAAGCTGATAGTGGATATTTAGATGATAACCATGATCAATCTACATCGAATCCACTCCCTCACAAGCATAAGTGGACCAAAAAGCACCCTATAAGCCAGATCATTGGAGATCCATCCAAGCCAGTGCAAACTAGGTCTGCTACATTGAATATGTATATGCATTACTCCTTTCTGAGCAATATAGAGCCCACTCGCGTATCAGAGGCTCTAGCTGACTCAGATTGGGTGACTGCAATGCAAGAGGAGCTTAATCAGTTCGAAGAGTTAAAGGTCTGGAGACTTATACCAAAACCTGAAGGAAAGACTATCATTGGTACAAAATGTGTATTCAAAAATAAAAAGGACGAATATGGTATTGTAATCAGAAACAAAGCACGACTTGTCGCAATAGGCTACCGACAAGAGGAAGGCTTTGATTATGACGAGACCTACGCTCCAGTAGCGCGTATTGAAGCAATCAGAATGTTTCATGCATATGCTGCTCATAAAAACTTCACTGTCTACCAGATGGACGTGAAGACTGCCTTTCTAAATGGCATACTTAATGAGGAAGTCTATGTCTCACAACCTGAAGGCTTTGTGAATCCAGACAAACCGGATCATGTCTAGATACTGAATAAAGCACTTTATGGACTAAAACAAGCGCCACGTGCCTGGTACGAAGTTTTATCAAAGTTTTTGGTCAATTCGGGCTTCACTAAAGGTAAAATTGATACCACTTTTTTATTAAAAAGTAAAAAACCGATATCATTCTCATTCAAATATATGTGGATGATATTATATTTGGCTCAACCAATCCCAAATACTGTAATAATTTTTCTAACCTTATAGTGTCATGTTTTCACATGAGTATGATGGGAGAGATGAATTTCTTTCTCGGACTACAAGTAAAGTAATTTTCAACGGGGATTTTTATAAATCAAGGTAAGTATATTTTTGATATTCTTCGGAAATTCAAAATGGAAACTTGTAAACCTATTGGTACCCCGATGGCACCAGGAACTAAGATCGGCATGGATCCTTTGGGAAAAGTTGTCGATGTTACAACCTATAGAGGGATAATCGGTTCTTTGATGTATTTAACTTCTAGTAGGCCAGATATAATGTTTTATACATGTTTATGTGCTAGATATCAGGCTAATCCCAAAGAATACCATTTGTCCGCGGTCAAACGGATCTTTCGATATCTGAAGGGGACTGCAGATCTTGGTCTGTGGTATCCTAAAGATACTGGTTTTGAAATGACGTCTTACTCAGTTGCAGATCATGCTGGCTGTATGTTAGACAGGAAGAGCACATCGGGTCATATACAGTTCCTTGGAGATAAACTCGTTAGTTAGGCTTCAAAGAAACAATTGTGTGTTTCCACATCAACGGCTGAGGCAGAATATGTTGTTCCTGCAAGCTGCTGCTCTCAAGTCTTGCGGATGAGGACGCAACTACGAGATTATGTCTTCAAATTTGACAAAATCCCGATTTACTCTGACTCTAAGAACACCATTGCCATATCAGTAAATCTTGTACATCATACAAAGACAAAACACATAGACGTACGCTATCATTTTATAAAAGACAATGTCGAAAAAGGTACAATAGAACCTTATTTTGTAAACACTGATTATCAGCTTGCTAATTTGTTTACCAAGCCTCTCGATGAAAAGATATTTAATTTTCTTGTCTCGAAACTTGGTATGTTAAATCTTAAGGCATAATCGGTGATTACCTACTAAAGTTTTTCTTCTTGTTATTCTGAAAAGATATCTACACTGAAAGGTATTCGTGATTTCAGGGGGAGCGAGAGAAGATGATTAGATGATCTACATTCATTTGAGGGGGAGTTTATATGTTTATGCTAATCACTGATTATTTATCTGATGCATAATTACAGGGGGAGTATAAGAGAAAAATGAGTATGGTATATGATTTCTGATTATTTCAGATCAGAACTCGTACATTTAATGTTTTATTGCTTTATGTCATTTACATTTCAATACATTTTTTGTGAATAAACTTTGCACTTTGACAACTTGTGACTGTTTGCAGATTGAAAGGAAGCTTAAATGATAATATTTTTTATGACTTCGAGCTGCCTTCATGAGATTTAAGACTGAACGAAAAAGGTTTTTTTTTCTAATCTTAATCTCATACGTATCTAAAAGAAGGACAACTTTCAGATATGCAAACATGTTCTTAAATGTTCAAACCACTTTTGATTCTTAAATGATTTCATGAATATAGAAGTGTTATTTTAAACGTTTTCATTTTATTTGTGTTTACATGCTTATAAACCGTGTGTTTCCAAAGATTAATACTTGTGTATTATCTTTTCTATAACCTTTCAAGTATTCACACACACCGGTTTAATTTTTGTTGAATATGTTATCACCATGTCTCATATTTGAACAAAAGTTTCGATGGTGATACACCCCGATTGCACTTCACAGAATTTGAGCGTTGATTTCATTTCGAAACGTTCTTGCAAGACTTGTCTATATTTTGGTTCATATAGACAACTTCCAATTTTTGTTGACCTAAACCTTAATTACTAAATCATTTCTATTTCATCTTTATCATACAATGTTAGATTTTCAAACAAGTCTCTTGTATTCATTTCATTCTTTCAATATACTTGTTTGAAATATCTTCAATGTTTCAAAATGCTCAAATCTTCATGATTACATTTCTGAGCATACATATATCTGACTTGTATATTTGTGCTTTAATAGATAAAGTTAAACCATTTTTTAGCAACATTATGCTCTCATAAGAAAATATGGGTTCATTGTGTAGGACTTAAATGAAACTTCTACGGATTCATGTTCACCGGTGTTTCCTACCCAAGAAGTTAATCCTTAGTGATCGAGTGTGAGGAGTCAAACATAAATGAGTGTGGGTTGAGTGATGAGGTAAAATGAAAAAGAGAGTTTGGTTAGAAGCGAGTTCAATGATTAACGTCATAGAAATATCTTTGTGGTGTTTCGATGATTGGATGGAAGCCCTGGGGGGGTGAACATCACCAAAGCTCCTTTCTAATGTGTATTCATTACACACAGTGACTTCGTGTTACTGATAGGCATTTTAACTGATTCATTTGTTGATTCAGGTGTTACATTCTTATTTGTCTGCATTTGAAAAGATCTAGATTAATACCTTATTTTGGATCGACGGAGAATCAGAGGTTCTTGTGTTCAAAGATTAATGGTCAGTTCAGATTCTTACAAACATTTCTTGTTGATAGTTTTGATGATTTCTATGCTCTAATCATAAAAAAGGGGGAGATGGTATCAAGAAATTTGTGATTCAAAGAATTATTAAAGTTGGGAGAGAAGATAAATAAAGTTATTGAAAAGTATTCAAGAATTGATTGTGAAAGAAATAATTCAAAGATTTCAGAATTGAAGTTTGTTCAAAGCTGAAAAGTTCAAAAAATCCCTAAAGCAAGCAGATTTTGGAGAAAGGTTATTTGAAGATATTTTTCTAAAGCAATCCGAGTTGAAATAGAAGATAATTTCTTTTCGATGTCTGAAAGATGTTTATATCAACCTTTGGGGAAGAATGCTACTAATGTTGAAGAACAAACTTTGGAAGATTGCTGAAAGTTTGAAGATAGAGTTTATCAAAGAAAGGGGAGAATGTTATAAGCATAAAAGAGAAGGTTTAATCTGTTTTTTAATCTACAAAGAGGGAATTTGTAATGTTTGTACAAGAAAGGGGGAGAAGATTCAAATTGAGCTTAAAGAGAGAAGATTGAATTGTAAAATCTTTTAAAGTTGACCTTGATCCAAAGGGGGAGAATGTTAGAGCACATATTTGTTGGATGCAAGATCATGAAGTTTGAAGATCAAAGTAAAGCAAGTCAAAGCTGAAGTCAACTTTCAAGCAAAGTCAAAGTCAATTGTAATAAAGTCAAAGTCAAGGTCTTTGTATTTTGTTGGGTTTTTTTGTTTGTAAGCGTGTATTAATTTTGCTTTTGAATAGACTTGTGGTTAGGAGAACTTGTAGCAATAGAGAACTGTTGTATTCACAGAGAGTTAGAGAGAGAAAGAGATTTATAGAGAGAGAAAGTAAACTGAGATTGTTTGTAATTGAATCAGGTGATTAATCAAACACGTAGATTGCTTAATCTTGCCTTTGATTGATTTTGATAATAAGAATTTGATAAATCTGGGATTAATATCTCTCAACAAAACACCTTAGATAATTTCGTGGGCCGCTCCTCCACTACTGCTCCCGTAACAACCATTTCAGTGACTCTACCACTGACTCCCTACTGGTGTCCACCCCGATTACTTCAGTTTCTCCACCCGCTACTGAGGTAATTCCCATAATCACCTCCTCTTTCTATCCCATCTATTTCTCCTCCTATCTCCTTGGTCTCTAACATCCTACATTTACAACAGCGTGTCATTCAAGCTGCAAATCTAGGACCTGGTGGCCTCCCTCTTGGAGGTTTTCCTCAAACATCCCTGCCATCCTCTTCTTTTGAAAGGGACATGGCATTTTACAACTTGTTTGACACATCAGGTATATCTTCAAACCTACACACTTCTCCTACCCCTCTAAATAAGCCTGAGCATCGCCTTGCTCAACCACTAACTTATTTTTCAGGTCCTAGTTTGGGAACCTTTGATGCCTCACTGAATAAAGTTATAGAGAAGGTGGACTCTCTTGTTACTTCTATCAACACCAATACTACAAACGTCAACACTGTTGGTGAAGAATTGAAAAATCTCTCTACCACTATCGATACCAAGGCTGAAGCATCTCAGCTTATTGCTCTCCAATCTAAAGTCAACATGCTGAAAAAAAAACGAGACCACCAATTCTACTCAGTTGAAATTTTTAAATGGTTACGTTGATGCTTTGACCAACAATGTTTATACCCTCAATAGAGAGGTAAAAACTCTCAGTGGTAAGGTTGACAACACCAACCAGATGCTCTCCGAAATTCTGTCAAAGCTGAATACACCAGTTCCCGCTCCTACTCCTTCCTTCACTGATAATGACCAGATGTCCCTGACCTTAGTTGTGGATTTTATTCAATATGCTACATCTGCCATTCTAGAGATCGAAGCACGTCTAGATGCGTTGGAAGCTGATGCCCACAAATCCATTGCTATTGTTATTGTATTTTAGTTTAGATCATTTTATGTTGACTTTTGTTAGTTTACCTTTGTTTCTTGTTTGACCTATAAATAGGTCTTCCTTGCTTTTATTAAGGAGAACTAGCCTCATTTGTAATTCTTGAGAGAGAGAACCCTGAGAAAACCTTGTAACCCTTTCACTTGTGACATTAATACACATGTGATTTCCCATGAATTTCATCGTTCTTGATTGATTTGTATGTGTGATTTGAGAGGACTATATCATTTGGTATCAGAGCAAACAAGAAGAAGCATATTTGGATCAGATTTGAATTTTTTTTTAAATATTTTTGGCGGACTGTTTCATTTTCACTGTTTGATCTTGATTTTTCGTGTTTTTGCACAATTAAATCAAGAAATTGATTTGATTGTGAACGTCTTATCATAAGGATCAACATTTGTTCAGATCGCATAGTCAAATTCGCACTTTATATTGTTCAATTTGATCAAGTTGTTAGTTTCGTGAATAGTAACGTCGAACACTGTAATTCGGACAAAACACTGTAATTTTCGGTTACTTTTGAAAATTCAGTGTTGTAATCTTGATCAGGTTGTTATCGTGGACTAATTGTGTGTTTTGTAGAATCAGAAATCAAGTTTTACTTGATTTTTAATCGAACAGGTGAAGACCTCGCAAGGAAACTCAAGAACGCGCTAGATCCATAAAACGCGCAAGTTCTTCCCAAGAACGCGCAAGTTCTTCCCAAGAACGCGCAAATTTCGTGAAACGCGCACGTTCATCGCTAGAACGCGCAAGTTGAAGATTCGGTCTCAAACGCGCTAGTCGAAGTTAGCGAGTTTATAAAACGCGCTAGTCGAAGTTAGCGAGTTTCTATAACGCGCAAGTCGAAGTCAGGGAGTTCTGTTCATCTGTGAGTTTGCTTGCGAGTTTGTTAAAACGCGCAAGTACTCATCTGCGAGTTTCACAGCTGCGAGTTTGTCTGCGAGTTTGCTAAAACGCGCGAGTAAGCATCTGCGAGTTTGCTAAACGCGTACGGTTCAGCTAGCGAGTTTCTTCGAAACAGTATTCTGCGAGTTTCCTCGGTCTGTGAGTTTTCTCGAAACAGTGTTTTGCGAGTTTTAGCGGTCTGCGAGTTTTAAGCCTGCGACTTTGAGTACTTAGTCATTTTTAGTCCGTTGTTTCAAATTTGATCAGTATTGAATTTTACACACCGAGTGTAATCTGCACTTCTTGAACGATCAGTTCAAATCACATTTCAGTTACAATCATGTCTAGAGATCTACTCAGCATGGGTTCGAAATCCAAACCTCCGGTACTTCAAATTGATGAATACCCAAAGTGGAGGATAAGGATGATCAATTTCTTAAATAAACAAGATAAGAAATTGATGGATTCAATTATTAATGGTCCACATTTTCCACATGTAACAGTTGCAAGAATTCCAGCTACTGATAATAGTTCTGAAATTCCCGAAAGGATTGTAGCTAGAGATCCTATTCAATACAGCGGCACTGATAGAGAGTTAGTGGAAAGAGATGCAACTGCTTTGACATTTCTGATAATGGCCATCCCTAATGATATCTTCAACCGTGTTGACAGCCGGGAATCTGCAAAGGACATTTGGGATGAGCTAGAAAAACAGTTCATGGGATCAGAAAAATCCATCAAGACTAAAAGGAATCAGAGTATCAATGCTTATGAAGGATTCAAGGCAAAAGAAGGAGACTCTCTGAGGGAAGCGTATGATCGTTACAACATCATTCTAAATGATTTGAGAACGAACGAAGTTCAAAAGTCTGAATCTGAAATAAACTTCAAGTTTATCAAGAATCTTCAGCCAGAGTGGGATGTCTACACTATTCAAATGCAGATAAATAAAGACATGGATGAAGAAAAGCTGAATGATCTATTCTGTGCTTTAAACCAACATAAGGACAAGATAAAGGAACAGGCTTTTGTGAACAAAGAGTTGCTTCAGTTAAAGGACAAAAAAAGAAGGTAGAAGATTCTTTGGCTCTAATTGTTCAGAACAAGGGAAAGACAGTTAAGTCAAGTTCTGGTTCGGGAAAGAGTTTGAAAAAGAAAGCACTGCTCACAAGCATGATTGACAGTTCAGACAGCTCAGAGGATGATGCTCCAGATGATTCTGATGATGATGAATTGAACGAATTTGCAGAGAAGCTTGCACTTCTGACTTCAAACTTCCACAAAAGGTTTGGTCGGAAGAAGTTTTATAACAAGCCGAAGTTCGATTCCTACAAGTACAACAAGCATAAAGACGGATATGAAGAAAAGAAAGAGAAAGAGAAGAAAGAGGAGAGAAAAGAAGAAGAGAAAGAAAAGTCTGATAAGTGTTTTAACTGTGGAAAGCCCGGTCACTTTATCAAGGACTGCCCAGAAAAGTGTGTCAAGAATTACGAGTATTACAAGAAAAAGGCTCAATTGGCGAAAACAATGGAAAAAGGCACGACTTTAAAGGCAGAAGATGAGATATGGCTTGGATACTCTGATGATGAAGAGACTGAGGTTGCTAAAGTGAATCTGACTCAAGTCCATTACAACTTAATGGCACATCTGAATGATGAGTCAGATTTTGAGGTAAATTATGATTCTGATCATTCTGATAATTCTGAATCTTTTAATGATAATGATGAAGTAATGAACTTGATGTCCCAGCTTAATCTGATGAACTCTGAGTTTTTGAAATTAAAAGAAAATTTCAAACAACAAAAGAGTACAATTCAAGGACATCAAGATCAGGCTTACATATACAAAACATTGGCTGATGAAAAAGAAGAAGAGAAAAATGTTCTGAAATTGGATATAATTAAACTTCAAACAAGGATTTCTGAACAGCAAAAAGAAATCATGACTTTAAAAGATAAGAATCTTGATCTAACACTTCAGTATGACATTGTTTTGAAAGATAGGACGGAAGCTTACATCAAGATCAAGGAATTGGAAGATTTACTTTACAAAAGAGGTCAAACGGAACAGACTCTTAAGATTCTAACAAACAATCAGAAATACACTCAGTTCAATAAAGCAAAACCAGGATTCGGTGTCTCGGATGTGGATGTGTTGAAAAAGGCACCCGAAAATCTTTATAACTTTAAAAAGTCGGGTGATGAACCTGTTGTTTTAATTCCACACATCATAGAAAGATTTGTAAAATCAGAGACTCCTAAGCCTGAATCTCCTAAGACAGAAAAGGAAGAGACAGTAGAAGAAAAGATAGAAGTTGAAACTGAAACTGAATCAGAAACTCAACATTTTAAATCTGTTAAATTTTCATATGACGAACTGAATACTTCTTACAAAAGTAAAAAGGATTCGTTTGTAGAATATGAAAATCTCTTTAACAAAAAACCTGAGTCTTCTAAATCTAATTCTGATATTTCTGAAATTGTCTTGACCTGCTCGATCATATAAAATAAAAATGAAAAAGTCATTTCTGATAAGTCTACTTCCGTTTGTACTTCAAAATTTTCTGATCTTGAACATCAACAAGCCTTGGATAAAATTGAAGACTTACAAAGGCAAATCTCCCATCTCAACATCATGATTGTTGAATTGGAAGACGCAAATGAGAATTTTGGGATGGAACTAGACTCAAGCTTTATTCAAAATGAATCTTTGCAAAAAGAAATCAAAAGTTTAGAATCTCAAATTTTCAAATTATCAAAAGGAAAAAATGTTATTGTTGATAAAGAAATTCCAATTTCTGTGATTAAATGTGAGCCTTCATCTGAATCTGGACAAGCAAAAGTTAAAGGTGAATGTTCTTATTCTTCATCATCTGTTAACATTTCTAAATTTGTTTCTATTTCAGATGAAACTGTGAAGAAAGACTGTTTGGAGCAGAAGAAGACTGTAGTGGAAAAGACTGTGAATGAAATGGATAAATGTCAATGTAGTAGAGTAGATAATGCTTGTTCTTCTGTCAAACAACAAAATTTCAATAAAACGAATATCTTTTTCCGAAAAGAGTTGTTGACGCAAGCTACTACTAGATTGCAATGTTCATATTGTCTTAGTAGTTCATTCTCTTGGAAACAAAAGTCTTCAAAGAAAAATAAACATATCCAATTTAAGAACATAAAATCTCTTAATCGTTTTAAAGCCAACAATGCTAAGATTTATTCTTTAAAGAAGAAAATTAATGATTTTCATGCTAATAAACTTGTTGATGTGAAGTTTGTGTGGAAGTGGATTCCAAAAGTTAAACTGAACACACAAACTCCACCAAACAGACCAAGATTTGAATGGAGAATTAAAGGGTCATCAACAAATTTAAATATTGTTAAGAGTACTAGCAATAAAGGACCCATATTCATATGGGTACCTAAAGTTAAGTGATTCTTGGTTTCAGGCGTGTCATGTGTGGATCATTGATTCTGGAGCTTCAAGACACATGACAGCACATAAACAACTGCTGTTCGACTACGTAGATCATTACGCAGGTACAATAACTTTTGGAAATGAGATGAAAGGATATGTCAGAGGTTACGGGACTATAAAGAACAGTATGATCACAATATCAAAGGTTCTGTATGTGGAAGGCTTGGCTTACAATCTGTTTTCCATAAGCCAATATGCAGAAAAGAAATGCAAGATAGAATTTGATGCTGATTATTGTTACATTAAGGATAAGAGTGGAGCAGAACTCATTAAAGCCGGAAGAATGGGATTGTTATACGGTGTTCACTTTCCAACACTGAAAGCTTCAAAGTCAGTATGTCTAATCTCTAAGACATCAACAGAAGAAAGTTGGTTGTGGCATCGAAGACTTTCTCATGAACATTTTCGTGTTTTAAACAAGCCGAGGACACAACAGTTAGTGATTGGACTTCCTAAATTAAAGATTGAACAAGATTCCCTTTGTTTAGCTTGTGCAAAAGGAAAGATGAAGAGAAGTTCACACAAACTAAAGATGCTATCCAATTGCAACAAGTGTCTGGAGCTAATTCACATGGACATGTGTGGACCAATGAGTACTCAATCCATCAACGGAAAGAAATACATATTAGTGATGGTGGATGAATACTCTCGGTATACCTGGCTAGAGTTTCTACGAAAGAAATCTAAAGCTCCTGATCTAATCATCAAGTTCATCAAGAAGATTCAAGTTTTGCTGTAAAGCCCTGTAAAGCAACTAAGGAGTGATAATGGAACAGAATTCAAGAATGCTACTTTGCAAACATTTCTATAATCTGTTGGCATATCACACAATTTTTCTGCTGTGATGACACCTCAACAAAATGGGGTCGTTGAGCGCAAAAATAGAACTTTGGTAGAGGCTGCACGGACAATGTTGGCATATTCAGAACTACCAATGTTTCTATGGGCTGAGGCTGTAGCAACTGCATGCTTCACACAAAACAGGACTATTATCAATAAACGCTTTAATAAAACTTCTTATGAATTGATTAATGGTCGTAAGCCTACTGTTAAATTTCTTCGTGTGTTTGGATGCAAGTGCTATATTCTTAATGATCGAGAGAACTTATCCAAGTTTCAACCAAAAGCTGATGAGGGGATATTCATTGGGTATTCTCTCCAATCCAAAGCATACAGAGTCTATAATACTCGTACAAAGATGATGATCGAAAGTGCAAATGTAATCTTTGATGAAAGCAAGACAAGGACTTCTGAACAAAGCAGTTCAGAACTCGGATCTAAAGAAAAACACAAAGCTTCTACTTCATCAAGAGTAGAACCTGTTCAAAAACAGACTGAGACATCTAACTCTTTCACTGATTCAGATTTAGATTTACTGTTCTATGATGCTTTTGACGATTTTCGGAACATACAAAGTCAAAATGATATACCTATCACTGATACATCTACTACCACTGCAGATATATCAGGACCCTCTGAAGAAAATGGAGAAGCTTCTATATCTCAAGTACAAGAAGTTTCAGACAACACAACTTCAACAAATAATGAAGATATTCCATCTACACCTGAAGAAAATGTGTTGGAAACTCCCACTGCAGAAGCTGTTCCATTGCAAAGCACATCAAGTCCAATTGTATCTAATTCAGAAGAAATAGAAATTCAAGTGATTTCAACTCCTGAAGAACCAGCAATACAAGATGAGTTTGATTCTTCTAACAATCAAACAGAGGTTGATGTTTTACCAAGCTCACTCAGATGGACAAGGAATCATCCTCCAGAAAACATTATTGGTGACCCGTTTGCTAGAGTGACTACTAGATCTGCTTTTCCACCAGCAACTGCAAACTTCTGCATGTTTTCAACTTTTCTGAGCAACATTGAACCAAAGAAGCCATCAGAAGCGTTAAAAGATCCAGATTGGATAAATGCAATGCAGGATGAGCTGAATGAGTTCAAAAGAAATCAAGTATGGCGATTGATACCAAGACCTAAAGACAAATTAATTGTTGGAACAAAGTGGGTCTTCCGAAACAAAAAGGAAGAGGCTGGAATTATTGTGAGGAACAAAGCAAGGCTGGTTGCAAAAGGTTACAATCAACAAGAATGAATTGATTATGATGAAACCTATGCACCAGTTGCTCGGATTGAAGCCATACGGATTTTTCTAGCTTATGCGGCTCACAAGAATATCAAGGTATATCAAATGGACGTGAAGTCTGTTTTTGTTAACGGCATTCTTCATGAAGAAGTTTATGAGAGTCAACCTGAAGGTTTCGTGGATCCGAAGTTCCCAGATCATGTCTATGTTCTTGACAAGGCATTGTATGGACTATATCAGTCTACCTAACTGAATCAGGTTTTTGGAAAGGTACAATCGACACTACTCTTTTTCTTAAAAAGAAAGGTAAGGATATGATACTTGTACAAATTTATGTTGATGACATAATTTTTGGCTCTACTTCACAAGATTTGTGTGTAGAATTTGAAAATATCATGAAAAAGCGTTTTCAAATGTCAATGATGGGTGAACTCACATTTTTCTTAGGCCTGCAAGCCAAGCAAACCCCAGAAGGGATTTTTATAAATCAGGCTAAATATATCAGAGACATGTTGAAGAAACTTGACATGAATTCTACTTCACCCATGAAAACTCCAATGCTAGCTGGCAGTTTGTTGGATGCTGATATCTCCGGAAAATCTGTAGACCAACATACTTACAGAAGTATAATTGGTTCTCTTCTTTATTTGACAGCAAGTAGGCCAGATATTATGTTTGCAACATGTTTTTATGCATGGTATCAGGAAATCCTAAAGAGTCTCATCTTTCTGCTGTCAAAAGAATCTTGAGGTATCTCAAAGGCACTCTGAATTTGGGCCTTTGGTATCCAAAAGATTCCAAGTTTGAATTAATTGCATATACTGACGCAGATCATGTAGGAAATAAATTAGACAGGAAAAGTACATCCGGAGCATGTCATTATTTAGGAGATAAATTGGTCAGCTGGTCATCAAAGAAGCAGAATTGTGTATCCACATCTACAGCTGAAGCGGAATACGTTGCGGCTGCAAGCTGCTGCTCACAGGTTCTGTGAATGAGAACCCAGCTGAGAGATTATGGATACACATTCCATAAGGTACCAATCTACTGTGATTCTAAGAGTGCAATAGCCATCACATCAAATCCTGTGCAGCACTCAAAAGACGAAACACATAGATATCAGGTATCACTTTATTAAAGACCATGTTGAAAAAGGTGATGTAGAAATGCATTTTGTTTCAACTGATCTTGAAGTTGCTGATTTGTTTACAAAACCACTTGATGAAAAGAGATTTAATTTTCTAGTTAGTAAACTTGGCATGTTGAACCTTAATGAATAGTTACATCATTCTTTATTTTTCTGAGGGGGAGCATTTCTCTATATTTGGTATGCTTGAGTACCAAAAGTTTTATCTGTTTTACAGGTTTTTGTATTGGACTATGACTTCTGATCAAATCAGATCAGGACTCGTACTTCATGATTTGTGCTTAACAGCAAAAATCAAGGGGGAGAAATAAAGATGTGTGCATACTTCAAGGGGGAGCACAATGGAAAAGTCTGTAAGTGTGTATGTAATTTTGGAAAGTCTGAAAAGTTTTTGAAAAGTCTGCAAAGTTTTTCTGGAGAAAAATACTGATTTTGTGCTAAAAAGTCAACTCTGAAAAGTTGTTATTTTGGGAAAGCCAAAGTTTCCATTTTTAGAAATATTTCATTTTTGGAAATATTTCTCAAAAAATTTCTAAGTCAGAAAACGCGCAAAGCACTATGCATAAGCTTAAACGCACAAGGCATAGAATGCGAGTTCATCAAATATGCAAGGCATTGCTAGCGAGTTTGAAAAACGCGCAAGCTGAAGCTAGCGAGTTTGATAAACGCGCATGGTAAAGCTAGCGATTTTGCTTTAAACGCGCTAATAGAGGCATGCGAGTTTCAGAAACGCGCAAGGCATTACTTGTGAGTTTGGGCGAGAAAGTTCCTTCAGCGTGCGAGTTTCATCTTTCTTACTCCTTAGGCGTGCGAGTTTTACTAATTTTTTCACTTAAATTGTTTCTTAAGTGAAAATCACACACATATTTGTCGATTTTTGAGACGAATACCTTGTTTTGTTGATATGAGAGAAGAAAAACTCAAATCGTGCGTTGTGTGCGAGTTTTGTTCGATGAACAGTATCTTGCGAGTACTATGAATGAACAGTGGCTAGAGAGTTCTTTGACTTGCGAGTTCTATGAATGAACAGTGGCCAAAGACTTCTTTGGCTTGCGAGTTTTGTCGAGTATATACATGTTCCGTCTCTTTCTCTCTCATTATCAGTCTGCGGCTTTCAAACACTTAGCGTTTTTCTCTCTGAACTTTCTTGCGATTTTCATCTTTCCAGATCATTTCATTCGAAGATTTCAGTGTAGGTTGTTATTTTCATTGTTTGATTGTTTGTTCTCATTTTTTTTATCGATTCTAGGGTTTATTTTTTTTTTGTCGACTCAGTTATTAACTGTTCATCTTCTTGTCGTCAATGTTCTGTTTCAACAGACACTACATAGTTTGAATTTGTTCTTTCAAACTAATGTTTCGATATTGAAAATCATACTTGATGAAATATGGGTTTGCTTGATATATTGATTTTTGCAGGTTTCCTTAAGTTTTGGACTTCTGGACATTTGAACACATTAAACTGAACTGAACTGAACTCTTCATCTTTTGGATAAAAGATTTGATCTTTTGAACTGTAGTTATGAATCCATGGCTTAAAGATTCGAAACTTTTGAATGCTAAACAAGCGCTGGACTGAACTGAACTCGATTCATATTCTAGTCTCAAACTGATTTTCTGTACAAAACTAATTTGGACTTTAAATAGAACAAGTCAATTGAAATTGAAATGCAAGATAACATAATCAGAGTGAAAAGTTTGGACTTTATGGATAAATGAAAGATTTCATAATTTTTAATCATATTGTTCAAAGATTAATAGAAGATTAAAAGTCAGAGTGAAAAGTTTGAATTTTTGAAAGTCTAATTTGAATTTCAAAATTTTAAAATAAAAGGGTAATTTGTAAAGTTTGTTCAATGGAGTTCATTTCAAAAAAATTTCAAAGTTCAAAAAGTAAAAAGTTTTGGTTACCTTTGCATAATTAGTATGTTAATTATTTTCCAGATTTCAAGTATTATTTTTTATATACAACATTAATTTGTCAGAATAAATTCGAAATGTGAAGTGTTGTTGTTAATTTTATGTTTTGTGTGTTGAAGTGTTATTTTGTTCATTCAAAGTTGCAACTTGTTTTCTGCAACTTACTGTGCTTTTATTGCAAGATCTTAAAGTACATTGTTCTGTACTTCAAAATTGGTTTTTTCTGAAAAACAGGTTTTTGGATTTATACTGACATATTGGATTTTATCCAATACATTTTATGATTTTTCAGGAAATCAATGGCGGAGGAAAATATTCATGACCAAAGTGTTCAGATGGATGAACATGATCCGAATATTTCACGGGAGATGCCCATGCCTTCTTCCCGATCCCATTTTTCTGAACTTAATGTTGATCCTGATCTTCAATTGATAAATCCTCAAGATTATCTCTCTTTGTCGCTAAACAATCATCATGTGATATTTGACAATCTCATGGTCAAGCCATTGATAAAGGAGATATTGAAAAATCATCCAATTTGTACTGCCTTAACTGCAACTGCTACTGTGCCAATGATCTATTTACAAAAGCATGGAGAACTATTGAGCATGTAGTGCAAGGCGACAGAAAGTATTTCACCATTCGCATCGACAACTTTACATCCATTCTAACCTTTCAGAGACTGAGATTGCTTCTTGATCTACCTTTGCCAGATTCAAGAGAAGGAAAGACAACTTTTGATCCTTATCCTACAGATCTCGAAATGTTTGCTGGTATTCGTGCTCTAGGATATGTTGGAAATCTGTCAAAGATGAGTGACTTTCGAAAGTCAAACTTGCCACCATTCTACTATCAGTTTTTCTCAGTAATCAACAAGTGCTTGACTTCACGACACTCTGGGCACGACAATACAAACATTCATACTCTAAGACTGTTCCATGCTATCATTTATGATCTGCATGTTGATTATGCTGTGGCCATCTGGACTGAGCTGTATGAGAAAGTTCTGAGCAAAAGACATTCAAAGAAGCCAAAATATGTGCCTTATCAGAGAATTTACAACTTATTGTCCAAGGCATTTTGAGATCCATCCGAGATGTTCCAAAGAGATTACACCATGAATGTGCCCCAGAAAATGAAATGACTCGTCTTCAAAAGCAGAAGCAATCCTTCACTTTTGAGATGACAGTTCCTGTTGCACTGCTTGCTTATGCCGATCCGAATGCTCCGAGTGTTAGGAAATATAGGGAGTCCATGGGATTGCCAGAGCCGGAAATCCCTACCTAGGACTCAGAACTAGTTAGTCGAGCGGAGTCAGTGAGGGTTCAACATACTACGGGAGTAGTTGAACAGAAAAGTGAGCAGAGAGAAAATATAGAGAGGGGTTCAGGAGTGGGTCAGCCTTCTGTACTGGAGGGTGTGGGAACACAGGCACAATCTGCCACGCATTTAGTGATTCCTAGATCTCAACCTGAGATTGCTATCATACGTCAATTGGGCACTCAGGAAGAGAATCCCAATGAAAGTCAGAACTCTGAGAAAACTATATCGGTTGGTCAAGCAAGCTCTTCTAGTACTTCGGTACCTTCAGCAACATCAGAACAAGATGCAACAAATCAAAGAAATGATCAGAATGATAATACTGATGATAACATGGGTCATAGTTTCGGATTTTTGGAAAATGTCTCTTTACACCATAGTCTTGGTTCTACTGCAAGAGATCCTGACTTGGAAGGTGTTGATTCAACAATCAGGAACATTGTTTCTGACTCTGGAGTTATAAGGCAGGAAGAGGGAGTATTAGTTGAAAACTCAGAAAATGTGAGGACTAGAGTGAATGTAGAAAAAGAACATGGTGAGCGTGAGTGTATCCAAACCTACCATTCTAGAAGGGCAGCCACATCTACTACCTCGTCGCATGTGTTGTGAGCAGGAGGTATTGAAACAGACATTAGTCGCCCACTAATGCATATGCACACCTCAGCCAGCCATTCTATTGCCTCTCAACAGGCTATAGTCTCATCTTTTCACGGGGATTTAGCACATACTCTATCTGCCTTTCACTCGGAAATGGCAGGTATTGAAACAAGAACTCAGTTGCCCCCGAGTTTGACTTCATTCAGTGCACCATTGAGTCTAGAACCAATTGTTACATCTATTTTCATTCCTAGGACTCAACCAAACATATCTGCTACCATCGGGAGTCTTAGTGCCCCGATCGGAACATCTGTAGTAGATCCGCATTCCGGACTACGAGGATCAGGTGGAAGTCCTGTCATTGCTAACACTATGCCAGCTTTGAGCACAGGCCACACTGTTGTATCTTCAACAACTGTGTTAACGGGAAGCTTGAGTAGCCCCGGTGTTACTTTACCTGAATTTATTTCAAGGGAATTTCTCAATGACGCTCTAAAGGTCGTTGAAAACTCTTTATCACAAAAGTTTCAGTTAGAGATGAGTAAGGCAATAGCAAAGTTTGAGGAGGAGATTGGGAAGGTGTTGAGGATGTTTAAAGGGAAAAATCCAGTTGTTTAGGAGCCTGAGCAAACAGTTCCACCACCATCAGTTCCATAACCACCACCAGTTCAATCAGTTTCTGAGCTGAAATCTTTACTTCTCGCCCAGCTGTTATCTGAAGCTCCAGCAGATCAAACCGAAGCAGATCTTATAGGTTTACTGAGGCAACAATCTGAACCAATTGTTCCTCAGGTTCCAGTAGATTATGTCACTCAATCTCAGTTCAACCAGTTCAAAATTTCAGTGGAGAAGCACTTACAGGATCTTACCACAACAGTTCAACTTTCTTGCAAGGCTCAATCTGATGCAGTTTTAAAGAAGAGGCATGATCGTGATTCTGATCAAGATCATGAGGGGGTGATGAATAAGAGACAGAATACTGCAGAAGATACTGTTATTGTTACTATTGAGGAGAAGGGGACTGAAGTAACTGAAACTACACATGGAGATCAATCAGAAAAGGAACAGTTGGAAGAGAATGTTCCAGAGGATGAAGTAGAGTTGATGATCTATGACAATACGGAATCAAGGGTTGAAAAGCCTGCGATTGCCACTTTTGAGGAAGTAATGGAGATGTTGGGAGTTACTGCTGAAAACTTTGTCAACCTAGATGATTATTAAAGTGATGATGATGAACAGGCTGTTGCTAGGTATGACAGTTATTGGAGAGTTAAGCAGGAAGGAATGGACGTTATTGAGCACAATATTCAAAGCAAGGTTCTAAAAAACGCGCCATGGTGCCGCCATGGCGCGCCATGGCGTCGAGTCGCCACCTTGCCGCCACGTTTTTACCCTTGGCGTCGATGTATGGCGTTAAGCTTCATAAGGCACGCCATGGCGCGCCATGGCGCGTTATGGCGTGTTATGGCGTTACGTTACGTTATGGAGTTATGGAGTTAAGCTTCCTAAGGCACGCCATGGCGCGTTGTGGAGTTATGGGGGGAAATTGTACTTTTCTAAAACTTGTAAATTTACATGGTAAAAAAGTCAAAATCTAAAAAGTCAAAATTAAATATTTTAAACCCTAGAATTTCACTTCCCCTTCTCCCTTTCTCTCTCTGTTTCTCAATTCTCAGTCACGATCACGTGGGGGAGTTATGATTTTTTGGGGAGTTATGATTTCTTGATATCATTTTTGTAAACTTTGTATATTTGATATCAAATCAATTCATGGTTCTTCTTTTGTTTTTTATATGATATAAAACTCCCATTATTATATATATATATATATATATATATATATATATATATATATATATATATATATATATATTTGCCGCCTTGGCGCCGCCATGAAAAACGCCATGGCCTCGCCGTAACTCGTAAGGCTTGAGGCTTGACCTCGCCGCCACGCCGCGCCGCGCGCCATTTAGAACCTTGATTCAAAGTGATGGACCAGATCCTGAGAATACACTTGCAGTTGAAGAGTTTGTACAGAATGCTATTTCTCAAGGAAATCTGAGTCAGAGTGAAAATGTTCTGGATGATTTGTTTGGAGAAAACTTAGATGAAAATTTTGATGATCTTGATGGTGAAGATGAAGAGATTGTAGATCTTGATCAAACTTTTCTAATTCAACAAGCCTAAGTTGTGGAGGTTGCACAGATTGCGAGTACAGTTGATTATGCTCCACCAAATTACAGATTGTTTGATGAAGATGAAATCTTGACTGCTATTCCGATAGTCTCACCCACAAGAAACTTCTCTGTCCCTGGAAACCTTGATGCTTCTGAACCAAGAGTTGTTCTTCCTTTGCCAAAAGATTTTAATTCTGAACAACTAGCTGATCAACCCAAGCAGAAACCAAAAGCTGATAAGCCCAGAAAGTCAAAAAGATCAAGAATTCCTACCCCAAAGCCCAAACCAAAAGATCTTGAAGAAGAAAGGCCAATCATTATTGATATCCAAGACTTCAGGAATAAGTTGTACAAAGAAAGAAAACAAAGAGAAAAGGAGGAAAAGCAAATAATCAGGGAAGCAAGAGCTGAATTAAGAAAAGAGGAAGAAGAAGCAGCCAGAGCAAAAGCTAGTGCACTTCCTTACATTCGAAACCCAGATAGTCCAAAGATATTAAGCAAAGCTGAAACATCTATACAGTTAAAGCCAAATCCTGTTTTTGCTACTCCTATGGAAGTGGAAGAATTCTCAAAAGCTCATGATCCAGAACTTGAATCAATGCAAGCAGAAGAGCTTATCTCTTATGAAATCAGTGATATAGGGAAAGTTACTTTCAAAGGAGATGTTAGAGTTGGTGCTATTCCTTATACAGGATATGATATTGAGGGAGATTCTTTGAAGTTCATTGAGATCATCAGAAAGTCTCTCAAAGTACCATTCCTGGAAGAGTCAACCAAAATCTTTGTTTCTTCTCTACAGCCGATTGATGAAGCTTGTTTTTATGGTGTTGGGGAGAGAGATAAAGTTTATCAAGCCAATTACATCAGGTTCATGAAGACAATGTGTAGTCTTTCCCCTTATGCCAAAAGAAAAGAGATTCTGCAGGTTCAAAATGTTCATATTTGAAAGATTCTTAATGTCCACTATCCAAAGTTCACAGTTCAAAGAAAAGATATGAAGATCAGTACCTTTACAGAAGCTGATTTTGATAACGTGAACTACTCAGACATTATGTTCATTGTGAATGAGTTCAGAGACAGGAGAAATAGAAGGAGGTCACAAGCTGTTGCTTATACTTTCGATGCTATTAAAAGATTCATGTCAAGGAGTGTCTACAATGCTTATTCGTTTGATTTTCAGCTTGGCATTGAAACCAATCAGAACAGAGTAAACCTTCTGGCACCAAACTTCAACCATCCTAAGATCAAAGTTCTAGAGCCTTTTCATATCTCCAGATATCCAGAGTTGGGTGTGATGTATGTAAACACCAAGTCTCATAAGAAGCAGTTCATGAGAGCATCAGCATTGGCTAAGTATTCAGATGGTACTTTGAAGTATGTGCGGAAAGTGCTTGAAGATAAATTGTTTCTGTCAGAGCAGGAAAGATTAAGAAAGAATGAAGCTGTAAGAACAGTTGAGTCTCTTAACATGGAAGCTATGCTAGAAGAGATCAACAAGAAGATTGATTTCAGGGAGCACATCAGAAGATTTGAAGCACACCTTGGAATAAGAAGAATATGTTTTAGAAGATGGGACCAGAGCAAAATTGTAAAATGATCTAAAAGGGGGAGATTGTTATTGTATTTTAGTTTAGATCATTTTATGTTGACTTTTGTTAGTTTACCTTTGTTTCTTGTTTGACCTATAAATAGGTATTCCTTGCTTTCATTAAGGAGAACTAGCCTCATTTGTAATTCTTCAGAGAGAGAACCCTTGAGAGAAAACCTTGTAACACTTTCACTTGTGACATTAATACACATGTGATTTCCCATGAATTTCATTGTTCTTGATTGATTTGTGTGTGTGATTTGAGAGGACTATATCAGGTACTGATACTGTTGTTGCATCCCTCCTCTCCCGTGGTGATGATAAAGAGGGGGAGAAAGATCCTAATAAAGAAAATGCAGTGATCGCACAAGAGGACATGGAAGAACCTCCCTCTCAGGTTGAGGGGGAGAAGACATCTAAAAAGTCTACTGTTGCTGAAGAGCAAGAACCTCCTTCCTCTTCTCAAGTTCTCGAAGAAGAAGAGGAAGAGGAGGATTAAGACGAAGAAGAACTTGATTTTGAAGATCAAGATTCTGAAGACATCATCGCCGATGATGATGAGGAGGAGGACCCATCCTTATGGTTCTCTGCGTCAAACATCACTTCAGCCCCAGTGATGAAAGGCATTTCAATAAATGAAGCAGGGGAGAGACAATAAGACAAAGTTCCAGATACCTCAACCCAAGGCAAGCAAAAGGGCATTGTTGCTGAAGGAAATCTGAAACTTCTGTCACCATCTGTTGATCCCAGTTGTGATGTTCTTAAACTTGATTTAACCTTTTACTACACACAAATTAAATAAATAGAGTGCAGAAGCGTTTAATATGTGTAGAAAAGATTGAACATGCAAGGTAGTAAACACACACGTAATTAATGAACAGGAAGTAAAGTGTTACAAGAAAGTTACTCAAAGAACTGTTACATTGATTACTCAAGAACACTAAGAACACGCACTGGTGTGTGCAAAAATGCTCAAGGATTATACAGACTACTATTTTGTGTGTGCTCTCGTACAATGTGCTCTAAGGTGGTGCTCCTTAATATAACAGAAGGATGCACCCCTTAGTACAAGACAGAAACTGACATTCCATAAATTGAATGCCACCTGTAAAGTAAACATAGTGGGACGCCCATTACTTTTATCTTGAGGATCTTCGTACAGCAGGTCTCACGTTCTTGGCACGTGGTCTTGTCTTGAACTCTTAGAAAAGCTTCAACATTGATCTCCAGAGGTTAACCTTCACAGAGGCTCTGTGAGTGATCACAGAGGCTCTATGATCTGAGTATCAGGTTTGTCTTCTGGTAGATCTTCTGCTGAGTAACCTATGAGCTTTGGTTCCTTCTGTGGTGTACTTGAGTGTTCAGCGGCAGACTTCTGCGATTCCCATACTTAGCCTATTTTTCAATACTTCTATACATGTGAGTGGAGCTAACAATCTCCCCCTAAGTATTGAGAAATAAAAATTTGGAATTTAGAACGATGGCTAAGGAAAGGAACTCAAGCTCTAAAAAGTGATATTCATTCGTAAAAGAAAAATGCCAAAAGGCTATTACATTAAGCATCGAAATACATGAATGAACAACAAAAGATTACAGAAGTCATTGAGGAAAATCATTTATCGGGTTGGTAAAGCTTTCAGCTAGAGTTTTTCTCATCGATAGAATGGGTTCCCTGTACTTCAGTTGTGCATCAATCTGTCCGATCATTGTCTCTGCAGGTCCCACTTGCACAAACTCAGAGCCTTTCTTCCTCAGAATCATATTCTTTATCTTCTGCAGAGTATTGTTTGAATACTTGTGACTTTTATTTGGCCGATACATCCTTTTAATCCCATCATCGTCTCTGTAGATGAATCCGAATTCAGGCTCTGTGATTAAGGAGTTGGAAGAAACGTTCTCGATTCTGAGGAATTTGTCATGAGGTTTGGTGATCGACAGCTTATCGACTCCGAGTTGTAGAGCTACCTCGAAGTCCATTTTGCTGTGATATTTTATATGTTCGCGCATCACTTCCTTGATCCTGCCATTCGCTATCATGTACTCCTTACGCTTTTCAAGTCTTTGCTCTGTGAAGGCATATAGTTGAGGAAGATCGTAGGCACAGAGGTTCTTCAAATCTGCATCTGTGAACGTGTATTGGTTCCCATCTTTTCTCTCAACTAAGTATTTTGCATACATGATTGACTTGTTGGCGAAGGAGTACAGAGAGATCCTCATCACGGTTTTGATATCTTCTGTGGAAAAAACTTCATCCCTTTCTAGTGCAGTTTGCTCAAAGCGTCTTTTGATGTCTTCTTTGATTAAGGGATGCAGATTTGGTGCTAAGAAGACAGCTTCGGGCTCTGCGCTGTAAAGATAGGTATGAATGTTCTCTTGAAATTTAAGTTCTTTCGGTGGAGGCCTTGGGATTGGAACTCTCATGGCGTCCATCGATTGAACTATCTCTTTGACTCTGTCCTCTTGATGTTTCTGCTCTGAGGACTTTTCTGAGGGATTTTTCTTGTCAGGTTTAGAGAGGTTTTGATCTCTCTTTCGTGGAGAGGTCTCTGAAGTATCTGCAGCGTTTACTGGATAAAGGCTTTGAAACTGTACAGCTGGTGCGGGTGGAGTGGGCATGAGTTCAGGACTTGAAGGTTCTACAAACTTTGCGAGTCCTTCTGCGATCTGTTCAGAGCCCACGCTGACCTTCCCTTTCTGAGACCCTGCAGAGGTTATTCCTTGGACAATTGAAATCGGTATTGGGTCCTCAGAGGCACAGGTCATGAGATTCTGTGTTTTGTGTGCCTCTGAAGATGTTCTTTGTAAGGGTAGGGCTTGAAGAGGAGTAGCTGAGATGACAGGTGCTTTTGGTGTTAATGCCTTCTCCCCCTCATGATGGCCAGGGCCAGAGGTATCTGGGTCCTGATCATCATGGTGAGCCCTTTTCTGTGAGGCCTCCGCTTGGCAAGAGGCAGGGGCCTTTCTCTTTTTCCTCTTGCAGAGGTGGTCATCAGCATGTTTGTTGATCTTCTGTAGGGCGTCCTCTGCAGCCAATGATAGGTCGTTGATTTCCACATCAGACTTGAACCGAAATATGGCTACGGTTTTCTTCAAGTCTGCTGCTACCTTCTTTCCTTGGTCGATGAAGTCGGATCGAAGGAGGTTTTGGTTTTGCAGAAACTGATTTCCCATGGCTTCCAAATCAGCTTTTGTTGCAAACGCAGAGTCTGGTGCAGAGGTTGATTCCTGTGTGTGAAAGGGGACCATAACACTGCGAGTTATGTCCTTTATTTCCTCTCTGAGCCTGGTCATTTCGTTCACTCCAGTCTGAACTCCTTGCGTAGCATATTTTGGGAACTCTTCTATGCAAAGATCCCCTTGAATATGTATCTGATTGGAGTGTGCGATGATGGTTTGACCGCAGGCTTGAAGGTCAACTCTGGTCGCGCACTTTGTATTGAGGGCTTGCAGAGCTTTAGTATTGGCTTTTAGGTCCGCTGCAAGGGTTTGAGAGTTGGCTTGGGACTCTCTAGAGATAGAGCTTTACAACTCGGTAAGTTTTTGGAGCACTGTGTCAGCAAAGGCTTTAAACTCGCCCTTTGTGACATAGATGTCCGGGGTAACCTCTGGAACAACAAATGTGCCAGATTTGGCCAACGAGTCTTTGGCACCTTCAGATCCTGTTTTTATGTTGAGCTCTGGAGGATTTCCTTCCAATCCTCGATGTTCCACAGAGGAAGCATCTATGGAAGTTCTGTCAACATGTTCTTTGGGGGAGGGTTCAGAGACTCCCTTAAGATCGATGTTGAATGGATCCTGTGGTTGTTCTAGAGCCACAGAATAATCGTGTGTTTTCACCACCAACTCTGAGGTGGTTTGGGTGTCACTCTTGTGTGTGACAGAGGTAACGAATACCTCTGTCTGTGGAAGAGATGTGTCCTGGGGCGAATGGACACGCAGAGCAACACTCTCACCCTTTTGAGAGGGTGAGGTGGTTTTGGTTTCCCCGGATGGTGGTACAGAGGATGAAGGAATATCCTCTGCCCGGATGGCTTGGTCAGGGTTTGGACTGTGCGGTCCTGTTTCAATACCCCTCTGCGCTAGAACTGCAGGGGTAGAAGTGTGGGTTGCACTGGGAGTTGGTTTTGGTGGTGTGCCAAAGGCATCTTTTCTTTCCCTCTCCTCCAACGATTTTTTACTTGGTTCTTCTTCTTCATCTTCGCTCTGTGACCTTCCTGTCACATCATCTATTTCCATTTCCATGGTTTCCCCTAATCCTCCAGAGTATTGGAGAGAGACCTATCGTGCTATTGCAGAGGCTACTTGGATTGGGCTCTGAGGTTTATCCTTAGGGGACTCTTCAAGGACTAGGACTCTTCTTTCCTTCTGCAGGGGCTTTGTCTGACCCTCTGCAGGTTCGGTTTTTGCAGCAAGGTATTCATCCAGATCTGTCCTTTTCTGTTTGAGGGCTTCCAATATTTGTTCTTTTTCGGCAAGAGTCCTCAATTTTCTTTTCTTTTTCTCAGAGACTCTGATCTCTGCAGTTTCTTCTGTGGCTTTCTCTTCAGCTGCCAAGGATTTCGGAGTCTCTACCTCTGCGACTCTCTTTTTCTTGTTTTTCTTTTTCGTCTTTCTCTCACTCCCCTTCCCTCTAACTAATGGGTTCTCTTTCTCATTCACTTTAGCCTCAGCGGCTTCAACTTCTGTTCGTACTCCCTCGTCTCTCAAGTAAACTACAATGTCTCCTACTTTGAATCCTACGCGAGGGGGGGTTACAGGACGTGGTTCTGGTGTCCTGCTCCCTCGTATGTATTCCCTAACACCCTCTTCACTACCCAAATAAGTCAACATCTTTGTTGATAGAGGTCTGGCTTCTGGATATCCTGTTTTGATGGTGGTGGGTTTTTGAGACTTCATCTTATAGAGTTTGATTGTCTTATCCTCTGCTGGTAGCTTTCCTTCTCCTATCAAGTCATCGCCTAGAAGCAGTCCTAGGAAACGTCCAAACACAATGACTCGAACTTTTTGCAATATAAATCATTTGTAGACCCAAAAATAATGTCATCAACATAAATTTGTACAAGCAGAATCTCACCTTTTCTCTTCATATAGAATAAAGTCGTATCAGTAGTACCTCTTTCGAAACCATTTGCAAGGAGGAAGTTTGAAAGTCTATCGTACCATGCTCTGGGGGCATGTTTTAGTCCATACAGAGCCTTGTCCAGAAAGTAGACATGATTTGGGTACTTAGAGTTCTCAAACCCTGGTGGTTGTTGGACATATACTTCTTCTTGAATCTGCCCATTCAGAAAGGTTGACTTGACATCCATTTGATATACTTTGAAACCTCTGTGGGCTGCGAAGGCAAGAAAGATTCTTATTGCTTCGATTCATGCCACAGGGGCAAAGGTTTCTTCATATTCAATGCCTTCCTCTTGACAGTATCCTTTGGCCACCAGTCTTGCTTTGTTTCTGATCACCACACCGTCTTCATCCTTTTTGTTCCTGAAGACCCATTTGGTCCCTATTGCGGTTTTGCCTTTCGGTAGAGGCACTAGGGTCCATACTTCGTTTCTTTCAAATTGCAGAAGCTCATCTTGCATAGCTTCTACCTTGTTTGGGTCTTCAAGAGCTTCAGATATCTTTTTGGGTTCGATGATACTCACAAAATTTGTATAGTAACAAAAATTTGCAGTACTCGATCGAGTTTGGACCTTGTCAGAAGCGTCACCAATAATTTGGCTCTGTGGGTGACTTCTGGTCCATTTGATCATTCTAGGCAGGTGATCATTTGAAACTTCTGTGGTTAGCTCAGGAGCATGTTTACCTTGATTTAGATCATTCTCTGTTGAGAGGAATTGATCATTCGTACTTGCCACAGGACTTGGTTGTTCATCATGAATTGAGGTAGAGACCTCTGCGGATTCTTGATCTGGTGTTGACCCTTCAGAAAGATTTTGAAGATGACCATGATTTTGACTGAGCTTGGGGCCTTGATTCGCATTGTCCTCTGAGTGCTCCCCCTCGATGGTTGCACCTGCAGCATTACTGGAAGAGGGTGAAGCATTGCTAGGACCAGTTAGAGAAGTACCTGTTTGGTCCTCAGAGGGTTCGGCTTCAGAGGCTCTGTGCTCACCTTCAGAGGGTCCATCATCATTGAACATCTCTTCAAACAGATGATGAAGATCATTTGTTCTTGATGATCCACCAGAATTTTCATCTTGAAGTTTGAGTCCTGTGCTGATTTGCTCAGAAGTCACCTGAAAAGAATCATCAAATGAAACATTAATACTTTCGAGTATATGCTTGGACTTGAGTACATAGATTCTGTATGCCTTGGAGTTTGATGAATAGCCAAAAAATTTGGCTTCATCGGCTTTGGGACTAAATTTCCCTATCTGATCTCTGTCGTTCAGTACAAAGCATCTGCAGCCAAAGACATGGAAGTACTTAATGTTTGGCTTCCTCTGGTGTAGTAAGTGATATGGTGTCTTTGCATGTATCTTCACAATCAAGGATCGATTTTGGGTGAAGCATGCGGTTGAAATGGCCTCTGCCCAAAAAGAAATAGAGAGCCCTGAAGCAGTGAGCATAGTTCTTGCGGCTTTCACTAGTGTTCTGTTCTTTCGTTCAACAACACCGTTTTGTTGTGGAGTCCTTGCAGCAGAGAAGTTCTGTGATATGCCTTCTGTCGAAAGGTAGGCTTCAATGGTTGAGTTCTTAAATTCTGTCCCATTGTCACTTCGGATTCTCTGTACCCTGCAGTCATAAAGAACTTGTATTCTCTTGATAAGATTGATTAGTACTTCCGGAACATCTGATTTCTTTCGGACAAATTCAACCCAAGTATATCTAGAGAATTCATCTATGAGTACAAGGATGTACTTCTTGCCACCAAGACTCTGCACAGAAATAAAACCACAAAGGTCAACATGAAGCATCTGCAGAGGTCTGGTGCAAGATATGTCGGACTTGGTTTTGTGGGCAACCCTTTTGAGTTTTGCCCATCTCACAAGCTGAGCATAGATGATCCTTATCAAATCTAATACTTGGTAGACCACTTACAAGTTCTAGTTTCACAAGTTTGTCAAGTGTGTGAAAGTTTAGATGACAGAACTTGTTGTGCCAGAGCCAAGCTTCTTCATTCTTACTTGAGACTAAGCAGAGCTTTTCTTCTCTGTTAGTTGATTTAAAGTCCATGAGGTATAAATCACCTCGTCTTTTGGCTCGCAGAAGCTCTATGGTTGTATCTTCCTTCAACAGAGAACAGTACTGTGTTTTGAACATTACATCGAGTCCATTGTCACAGAGTTGACTTACACTCAGAAGGTTATGCTTTAGGCCATCCACATAGGCAACTCTGATGACATCGATGTCTCCTTTGGCAATGACTCCATAGCCTTTTATTTGTCCCTTTTTGTTATCTCTAAAAGTCACAGATCCTCTACATGTTTTTCTTTGTAGGAGGAAAGCAACCCTCTGTCGCCAGTCATGTGTCTTGAGCACCCGGAGTCTAGGTACCAGATAGGCACATGTTGTTTCTCCTGTGAACAGATTAGAGAGATTTAGGTACCCATTTCCAAATGGGTCCATTTTTGTAAGGAGACTTTGAAGATGCCTTAGCATCTTTGGTTTTGGATTTATCCTCATTTACAGAGGTACCAGATTGTCTCTTTTCACCCTTGAATTTTTCATTCTTGGACTTGGGGTGAGATATAAGACAGGAGGGCCTCGAGAAATGTTGATTCAAAGAATGCATCAGACCAAAGCATTTAGAATAAGGAACATTTGAGGCCAACTTCTTGAAAATTTCATTAAATTTGTCAAAGGAGGGTACAGAGCAAATTTTACTACAACCCATTTTAGATATGGGTTTCTTTTTACAGAAAGCTTTGTCTAATCTAGGTTGAGTTTTTTCAAAAACTCTTCTTGAGTGGCTCTTCGGTTGTACTCTCCCTTGATCTTCTTTCCTTGCTTTCACTGCAACAAAAGCATCAAGTTTATCAATTTTAGGCCATTTATTCTTCTGTTGCCAAGTGAATTTTTCTTGAAAAGATTTTAATGGTCTTGGAGCTCTTGAAGCATGAGGGATCTTGTTCTTTTTAGATTTTTCAAGCTCAAGAGAAGTCTTTGCTTGCAAGCACATGTCCAGGAAATCAGGACAGATAGGTACACCTGTGGTTTTCCTTTTGGGAAGAACTGTTCTATTAAGAATGCCAGAGGTAAGTTTACTCTTCCTTGGACCATAGGGGGTTATCTCAAGTTCCACATAACTTGTCCCATTGTCGACAGAAGACTCTGATTCAGACTCAGAGTCTGAATCGAGAAAGTCTCTATGAATGAGATCCTGACCTTCTGTAAGTTCCTTGCTTTGTCCATTGGTGTCTTCTAAAGTATTTAGACTTTTTGAAATACACGGAATGACCATAGGGACATTAAGACAGTTTTGTAGATCTTGTTCAAAGATTTCTCTTATTTCAGAGGTTAAATCAGGATGGTTGAGAAAATGATTTTCATAAGTTTTCTTCAAGTCATTTTCTAAAAACCTTTTAAATAGTTTTTCTTCCATAGAGGTAGGTACAAACTCTGGTGCTTCAGAGGATAGTTTTTTTTTTCAGGAATCACCATGCACACAAAAGCCATTTGAGTTTGCGTTTCTGGGTGGCCAAATCTGAAGACCCCTATCTGTTTTTGAGACAGATATTTCTTTGGTATAGATTTTCCTTTTGATGAAGGTGCAGATGGTAAATCTTTGTTTTCATACCATACATTTGCCATCTGCAGAGGTTTCCTCAGATGTGGTCCTTCAGAGATTCTGCGTCTCTTAAATGTGGATAAGAGGTTTGGAAAACTTGGTTTTAAAAATTGTCCAGGGCAGAAGATGTTTGATAAAGATCTGTTTCTATTGTTTCCTGTGTAAGGGTCAATATCCTCGAACCCTAATCCTCTTCTGCCTATCTGGGTGTTAACCTTTTCATGAACTTTTTGAGCATCCTGATACCTCTTAATTTGGAGATCTCTGTCAAACAGATCTTGATGAAGAACTTCTCTTTCTTTTTGAAAAAAGTTTTTCAAAGAAATGGCATTTAAACGATCACTCTCACATTTCTTAAGCTCTTTGACCTTTTCTTTCAAGGCTTTGTCGAGATTTGTGATTTTATCCTTGAAACCCCTTTTTGTTGAAATATGCTAAGAGGTAAGAGTTTTGTTTTCAAGGTAAAGCTTATCCTTTTCTTCTGTGAGAAGCCTAGTTTCTCTTTCAAAGAAGGCAAGCTTTTTCTCAAGATCTGAGCATGTGTTTTTATAAGCTAGAAGGTCATTTTGTATTTCAAGAAGTTTGTTTTCAAAGTCTGAGTTGCAAGAGATAGAAGTGGATACCTCAGCCATTCCACAGAAGAGTGCGTTGTTTTCTTCATCAGATGATTCATCGGTTACAAGGTTCTCTTGTTCTGCCATTAGGGATTTCTGAGTTTAGTACTCTGCTTTCTTTTTATAGAAGGCAGCGTCCCTTATGGGTTTCCCTGTGTTGGCAGAGGACCTGCACTCTGCTGCATAGTGGCCTGGTTTCCCGCATTTGAAGCAGCCTTCAGTTTGCTTCGAGAATTTGTCACCAGCTCTGCCGTCTGACTTCTGTCCACTCCTTTCTTCTTGCCTTGGTTCTTCAGACCACTGCTTTCTTTTTGCCTCACCATATCCTCTGCTTCTGTTATCTCTTTCTTCTCTTTCTCTGTACTCCGGCTTCTTCTTGAGACCACGATTGAACTGTCGGGTCATTAGTGCAAGTGTTTTGGCCAGAGCAGCCATGTCAATTTCCTCCTCAGAATCTTCTTCACTTTCACTTTGTGCCACAAGTACTTTCTTCTTCTTCTTTTGTGCCTCCTCAGCTGCCTTATCCTTCTTTCCCTTATCTTTGCCTTCTGAGGCACTTCCCACAAGAGCCAGAGGACCTCCGACAGAGGTTGATAGTTTGGAAATTCTGTTCTCTTGGCTAATCAGTGTTCCGAAGAGATCAGATATGGACCAAACATCAAGATCCAATGTGGCTTGCATGGACATGGTTAGATGAAGCCATTCATCATTCAGGCTCTGTAGAAATCTGACATTGTTTTCTTCAGAGGTTATCTGGATGCCATACCTCTTACACTTGTTTATCAAAGAGTTGTATCTGTTGTAAGTGCTTTGAATGGATTCACCCGGCAGAGCATTGAATGCAAAATACTCATTTATGCATAAGGCTCTGTTGTTCTTGAGGGTTTTGGCACCACCCTCAAGTTGTTTCTCTAGCTCTAACCATAGGTCCTTTGAAGTTTCACATGAGTCAAGAGATTGAAATATATCATTTGGGATAGCCATTATGATTAGTCTTTTGGCTTTCTTTGCAAGCTCATGTTGTGCCTTTTCTTCTTCACTCCATTCAGGGACAGGTTTGGGGTGTTGATATTCAGGAATTTCAGGAGTATTAGCAGTGGCAGGAACACGAGGAACAGTTGTCATTGGGATGAAAGGAGTATTGTGAAGAAATTCAACCAGACCAGGATCCACACCTTCAAGGAGGTGTACCATCCTGATCTTCCACTGAGGATATTCATCTTTTAGAAGAGTGGGAGGTTTGGACTGAGATCCAGCACTGAAGTAGTTCACAGTATTTGCCATTTTAGTTTTAGAGAGGAGAACAAGGTATGGCACGAATCAGAAAGAGTATAACAGTAAAGGTTTTTGAAATGATGAGAATATGAATTAGTAAGAGCAGATGATCAACCAACTAGCTTTGAATCTGTCTTTGAATGAAGAACACACTTGTACCTCTTACTATACCAAACAGGTTGATATAGCTTCAGAAAAACAGAGTGTGACTGTGAATGGAGTTTGGAACGAAGAACAGACTCAAACTACTACCTTGAGTACTGGAAACAAGTATAGAACAGGATCCTTTGATGTTGAAAATCAAAGTTTGCTCTGATACCAATTGTTGATCCCAGTTGTGATGTTCTTTAACTTGATTTAACATTTTACTACACACAAATTAAATAAATAGAGTGCGGAAGCGTTTAATATGTGTAGAAAATATTGAACATGCAAGGTAGTAAACACACACGTAATTAATGAACAGGAAGTAAAGTGTTACAAGAAAGTTACTCAAAGAACTGTTTCATTGATTACTCAAGAACACCAAGAACACGCACTGGTGTGTGCAAAAATGCTCAAGGATTATACAAAATACTATTTTGTGTGTGCTCTCGTGAATGTGCTCTAAGGTGGTGCTCCTTAATATAACAGAAGGATGCACCCCTTAGTACAAGACAGAAACTGACATTCCATAAATTGAATGCCACCTGTAAAGTAAACATCATGGGACGCCCATTACTTTGATCTTGAGGATCTTCATACAGCAGGTCTCACGTGCTTGGCACGTGGTCTTGTCTTGAACTCTTAGAAAAGCTTCAACATTGATCTCTAGAGGTTAACCTTCACAGAGGCTCTGTGAGTGATCACAGAGGCTCTGTGATCTGAGTATCAGGTTTGTCTTCTGGTAGATCTTCTGCTGAGTAACCTATGAGCTTTGGTTCCTTCTGTGGTGTACTTGAGTGTTCGGCGGCAGACTTCTGCGATTCCCATACTTAGCCTATTTTTCAATACTTCTATACATGTGAGTGAAGCTAACACCATCTAAGGGGGAGCTACCTTCTCTGGTATGTCTCTCTATAGTTCCTCTTTCTTTCTTTATTTTCTTACTATTCACCCCTGTCTTTCTAGCCTTTAATTTTCTCTTCCATCAAAACATATACTAACTCCTTCTTTTATTGCTCAGACAGTTCTCTCCCCTACTTAAGGAAATATCTCTGCAAATAATCCCATCCACTCTAGCTGAAGATAAAATAATCCCAGTCTCTATTAGAGAGATTGATGATGATGAAGAAGAAGAGGATGAATCCCAAAACCATCCATAAAGACCCTCTCGACCTCTTCAATGGTCAGAGGATGAAGCTCAAAGACCCTCAGAGATGATCTCCAAACTGAAGAGTCTATGGCTGAATATCCCTCCTCAAACCTCCACAGAAGATTTTGACTTTCTTTCATCGGAAAAAATCGAATATTCTATCCGGACCAAAAAATTAATAGCTGAATGCCGAAGCGATGCTAAACTAGCTCTCGAGGTACATTCATCCCTGTTCGAAGATGACAAGCTGAAAAAGAACTCGGTAAAAGTACAAGTTGCTCTTCTGAAAGAGATAGAGGAAAAAAAAGAAAGGAAAAAGAGACCAGCGATGCTAGTCTAGCTTCGTGCAAAAAGAAGCTTGACCATCGATCTGATCCACTGAAAATTTATGGTCAAATAAATACTTACACAATGACAGGAAAAGAGTTATGGGATTGTACTGAATGGTTGATGCTAGGGCCAAAGGGTTTCTTAACAGGAAGAGAATTGGAAGCTGAGAACTCTGAACTAAAAGGACGGATTTCTGATTTGGAAGTTCAAATTGTCCAAATCCAACAAGCAGCATCTGTTGAAAGTTCTGAGGAGCAGATTGAGCATCTGAAAGATACAAATGCTGAGCTTCAAAAGAAAATATATGACTTGGAGCAAAAGCATGCTCAAGATAAATCCGAGTTTGAGAAATCGTTCGCAAAGAAGTTCTCAGATTTTTCGAGAAAATGTGCTGATGAGAAGAAAGAAGTTGAGCTGAAATGCATAAAGCTTTCTCAGCAAGTTTCTGATTTTCAGAAAGTAATCATTCTTGAAAGAGATAAGTTTGCAACAGAAAAGAAGGCCATTGAACAAAAGAATGTTAGCGTCTTCAAAGAAATATCCGGCCAAAGAAATGATGCTGAGAAGGGATTTGAAGAAGAACGAAGCATGTTTGAGACTGAGATTAAAAAGCTGACTGCCAAGTTATCTGAACTATCTGATAAGGCACTAAAAGAGCAGAAAACGAAGTCTGAGTTCACGAAGAAGATTGACCTGCTTGTTCAAGAAAGAGACAACTTCGCTTAAACGATTAAAGTGCTTGAAAAGTTTGTATCAAGTTCAAATCAGAAACCTGTCTCTTCACAAAGGTCAGTTAAATTTTTTGATCAGATTCGTAAGACTAACCTTTTCTATGATAGAAATATAGATGGTTCAGGTACACATCCTAGAAGAAGAGATACAAAGAAGAGGAACTGGTCTGGAAGAAGAAACCAGTTAAAGATGGGCTGAAAGAAAGAGAATCGTGTGTACATGTGTTTAATGCAAAGAAGAACAATGCGAGTAAAGGTAAACCTGATCATATCTACTCAAGAGATCAATTACTCAAGTTGTTAGGTAATAAATACCACTGTTTTTATTGTCGTACACATGATCACATTCACAAAACCAGTGATCATTTATGGTATGGTTTTTATTCTATTTCCCCCACAAGAACTGCAACTAACATTCGAGGACCCAAATACCAGTGGGTACCAAAGCCGAAAATTGATTCTTTGTTGCAGGCACCTACTGTCAATGGGGAGTAGAAGAACTATGGCTTCTAAGTAAATCAGCTTAGAACCCGTACTTCAACGGAGTATGGCTTCTGATCATATGACAGATCAGGACCTGTTCTTCAACATTCAGACCTGGATATTTTGCAAATATCCAGGGGGAGCTTAATAGATCTATATCATTCTATCATGATTTGAGGGGGATCTTAAAGGTAAATATCTTTTGCTCTAGATCTCTGATTCTTTGGAAGAAGAACAACTTTCAAGCATGAAAAACAGTTTCTGAAATGTTCAAACCACTTCTGATTCTCAAAAGGTTTCATGAATCTAGAAGTGTGAATTTAAATGTTTTTCACTTTTTGAGCTTTAATGTTTAACTGACGGTGTGTTTCTAAAGATCAATACTTGCGTATTATCTTATCCTTATACTGTAACGTATTCACACACACAGGTTCAATACTTCATTTGTATTTGTAATTACCATGTTTCATAAAAAAACAAATTTTTCGATGGTAATACCCCCGTTTGAAATTCAAATATTGTTAAGCATTTGAGAGTCCAAGATCTAAGAATCCTAGAGAGAGAAAGTAAAGAGAGAGAGAGTAACAAGGTAGCGCAAAGTAAGAATTCAGATTAATGTGCGTGTCAAACTTACACCAAACCAAGACACAAAGACCAAAGGGACTTAAATACCCTTGGTCAATACAACACAGAATAAGCACTAAACACAGTATTTGACCAAACCCTATAAATACAATGATTACTATAAAATCAGACCTAACAATCTCCCCCTTAGTAATCATTGGGGCTTTGGTCTTCAAAAATCAACTTCTATAAAAGCACAGACCAACAAAGCGACTTTGTGAAACTTTCTGACTTTTTAAGAAAAATTTCATCTCAGCATCTTTCAGATTAAGTTGTCTTTGCTGTTTTGAGCTCTAGACGATACACCTCTTTTGAATGATCTTGAATGAACTGTGGTGTTCGGAGCAGAAACAGCAAAAGAATTAGTTGTAGCTGAGAGAATAGAATCATTGAGCGAATCTTGATCAGCAGATAAACATTTGAGCTCTTTGTCTCTTTAACTTCTCCTTGACTTCTCCCCCTCATGACCTTGATGATCTTGATCAACTTGGTCATGCAAATGTTGGAGACGAGACAGCTTAAGATCTGCAAAATCAAAGAAACAGAGAAAACAGAGGAGGTTTGCGCTTCATGTTGGACGCGCAAACCAAGATATGCGTTTCATGTTGGACGCGCAAACCAAAGTTTGCGTTTCATGAAGGGAGCGCAAATCAAAGTTTGCGTGTCATGCTGGAAGCGCAAAGCTCACTTGGACAAAGTTTACCTTTTTAAACTCTTTGACTCCCCCTACACAAATGCACTAGATATGACAATTCAAATTAGCATTCATATAAAGAAAATCAGTTACTCCCCCTCAAAACCACATATAATCTTTGAAAAATATTCTCTTTGTTCACTCCCCCTTGAATAATGCATAAACCCATTAAAATATATTTATGACAACATAATGATCATATATTAATGTAGAAAGAAAAATATACTGAATGTAAATTTTGAAACGACTAAACATATAAAATTTTAAACACTAAACAAATTAAATTCTACAGAGTAAAATTTTACAAATTTATCAATCATTTGAAATCAAACATATGTTGTAGGATACAAGAACAAGTTTCATTGCATATCAAGTTAAGACATGTTCAGTTTCAAAAACTTCCAGCAATCTATTCAGTGTGGTCACATGCGAATCTTCGATTAGCTTCAAGAAAATGCAATTCTAAAAATATTATAGAGAACTTTGCATGTACTGACACTAATCCATCAAAAATTAAGATTTTCACAAATTTATAGATTTATCGCAACTCAAACATATCACCAAGTATCATGAGATGTGTGCTCATTGGCATCTTTTAGCATTGTGCACATTGACATCTTAACATGAGTGTGCTCTTTGGCATCTTTTAAGCTTGTGCACTTTGGCATCTTTTGATCAAAAAGTTTATTAAGTAAAGAACATGACGTAAACATAACTTTCTATCTGACCCTATTGCAGGATTTGGGTCAGCCGCTCCCAGACCAGTTGGCCTTAGGGGACTAGGTGTCAAGCACCCCTTGGAACTTACTCTCCCAGATCAGAAAGGCTACATCGACATATCCTAAACCCATTCATACCAGTAGAACATGACTTTCGATCTGATTCTATAGAAGGATTTGGGTTCGATCACTCCCAGATCAATTGACCTTAGGGGACCAGATGACAAGCATCCCACAAAACTTACTTTCCCAAACCAGAAAGGTCACAGGTACAAACTTTCAAACTTAGAGATTTCTGAATTTTATGAATTTAATATTCATCTGAATCACTCAGATCAACATCTAAGTGCTTAGCCCATATTTTCATTCCGATCTATAATTCTGATTAATTAGGTAGTCTAAGCAAACTAAACTATAAAAATTCCGAATCACACAACTTTAAAGCAGTAATAAAAGTTTCAAACATGTTGCTGACTTTTCGACTTTTGTAAGACTTGAAATTTGACTATATAAAAACTCTAATATAAACAAAAGAACTTGAAAATTTATCCTAGACACAAATTTTATTCAAAAGAAAAAAAAAATGTAAAACTTTACTTTATAGAATAAATTTTGTAAAGATTTAAATTTTTAATAAATATTTAGTTGGAACAAAATAAAATTCAACTATTTCATCTTTTACATTGAAGAAAATAAATTTGTGTCTCATATTAAAAGAAAATTTTGGGTAATACAAAATTCATGAGATAGATAAACAAGCTCAGATTCTTAAAACAAATGAGAAGAACAGGAACACATCATTATCAGAGATAAATGCATCGGAATTAAAATTGATGTACTCACAGTATCTCATTAAGTCAGAAGCTTAATCATTGAAGAACGAGTTCTAAACTGATTTGTTTAGAAGTCGTAGTCTACGAAGTACGAGTCCTGAGCTGAAGTACTCAGAAGCCAACTTTCTCTTACTCCCCCTTAACATGTGATGCCTGCAACTTTGAATCAAATAAAGATTTTGGTACCCACTTGAATTTGGGCCCATGTTTGTTAATTTCAGTTCTTATGGGGAAAGAATAAGCAGAATTGACATTTAAAGCACGAGGAAAATGATCAGAGAAATAATCACAACTATCAGAAGAGAAAGCATAATCATCAAAATTAGAATCTGAGGAAGAACATGAGACATGTTTTGAAATTCGAATCATTTGCTTTATAGAGTATTTGGAAATTTTATTACATTTAGCAAATGAATCAATGTTATAAAGTTTGTCTACACATTTATCCTCATCAAAAATATGTTCATCAGATGTCAGCTTCTTTCTCCAAATCTGCATCTTTGATCGAGTGCTCAAAGTCCTATCTGTAAGAATTGAATCGGAAGAATTAGAACTGTCAGAAAGAACTATATCTCGTTTCTTTGACTTCTTTGACCGTATTCTTTTACGCTTAGGTTTATAATATTGATCATTGAGCGTAAAAGAATCATCAAGAATTTTAGACTTAATATTTAAATAAGAAGAAATAAATTTATCTAAGAAACCAATCTGATCAACTAATAAATCTGAATTAGCCTCGGAATCTAAAGAATTTTGAGAATGGTTTTTAAAATTTGAAACTTCCTTTTTGTTTTCCTTAGAATCAGAAGAAAGGTTAGAAATAAAATCTGATTTTTGAGAAAATAATTTTTCTTCAAGACTAGACGTCATGAAAGAAAAAATAATATCAGATTGAATTTTCTTCAAAATATTTTGATCTTCTATCTTGTCTTCAAGATCAATAATTTTTCCTTCAAATACTAATGGAGGAGTATATTTTTCGAATCATAAATGATTGGAGAAATATTTCCTTTATCAGAATCAGGTGCATAAGGAGCAAAATCATCAGACATTGAAGATTTGATAGGAGATATATCATTTAAAACTCTTCTACCTCTCCTTGATTTTTCAGGAAAATATTTGGCATTTTCAGAAGTATAAACAAAAGGAATTTAATTTTTCTTATTATTTATCCTTTTCTCATTTTCGATTTCTAACACTTGCTTCTCATTCATCGAATCAATGTTAAATTGAGGAGCATAATGAGCAAGAGTCAGATAATCGTATTTATATAAAGTTGGGGATTTTTCAATTGCATTGTTTATACAATGACGATTTTCAAAACCAAGTCCCCACTTTTGTTTTAAAGCTTCTTCACTCCTTGGCTTGTTCATAAAAATTGTTTGTTCAGATTGGTTTTTCGATAAAGCTTTTCTTCTAATTTATTTATTTTATCTGAAAATTCATCTTTTAAATTAGTCATAGTTGTCAAATATTCAAGACAAGTCTTATTTGAATTTTCCAAATCATCCAATTTCTTTTGAAAGATGTCTTTAGTGTTTTCTAAAATTGATTTTTCATCTTTCAAAGAAATTTTCAGTTTGTCAATGAAATCTGACTTTTCAGAATTTAAATTCTTTTCAGATAAAAACTTAGAACGCAAATCAGACAAAGCATTTATCATGATATTCATCTGAGAGGTAAAGAAATTATAATCAAATTCAGAATATACCTCATCCTCATCTGCTTCAGAATCGTCTGACTGATCATCACCGATTAAGCACATCTGAGCGATCTCGACGTTTGATTCTTCATTATCGGAATAATCCAGCCAGAATTCCTCCTCGGCCAGCAAAACAGTTCCGTTCTCTCTCTTTTCTGCTAATTCCACTTTCTTTCTGTAGTATGCCGAATCCCTAACCACCTTTGCTCTACACTCCTTTGACATGTGACCCGGCTTTCCGCAGTTATAGCGAGCATCATTCTTTAGCTCGGGTACTTTCACTTTAGGACCGGAAGTGAAGCGAGAAGAGTTGGAACCCGACTTTGGTTGGAATTTTCTCTGGTAATGCTGAGAGAGAAGGATCATCGCTTTCTGTAATGCCTCACCATCATCTTCAGTTGACCCGGTGTAAGAGTTATCAGACAACGCTTGTTCAGTCAGTTGCTTCGTGATGAGAGCAACCGGATCTACTGTTTTCTTCTTTTTATCCATCTTGGCCTTTTTCTCTACCACCAAACTTTCATCAGTCATCAGAATCTCGTAAAGTTCTTGAATCTGCATTGTGGAGATTCTGACATCATTCCTTAATCTGTGGCATGATTTATTCCACTCAGACTGAAGAGCATTAAGGAATTTCAGATTCGTCTCAAGAGCAGTCTTTTCCACTTTAATCTTTCTGAGATCATTAATCACGGTGCAAAACCGGTCAAAAGTCACCTTCAGAGATTCATTGTCCTTTGCCTTAAATTCCTCAAAGTTATTCATGAAGCGTGTCTGACGTATTTGAGTAGCAACTGATGACCCAAGCATGATCTTTTCTAACTGAGTCCACATCATATTTGGATTATGTTTGAAACAATCAATTCTATTGTAGATTGAGTTAGGCAGTGCTCGCATCAAATTGAACTTTGCTTCTCTATCGGCTTTTTCACGTTTGATTTCATCATCAGTCAAAGGAATGTCATTTTTCGGTCTGATGAATGGTCCTTCAGTAAACGACTTCATCATATTTTCTCTATTTGTCTGACGCTCAATGAAATTTATGAACCTATCTTGCCATTGTGTAAACTCATCTTCGTTGATTAAGACTGGTGGACGAGTATCAGTTCCCAATTGCATCATCAGATCATTTGAGTAGAATCTTGCTTGGAGAGCAAACTTGGCAGAATCCATTGAAAGAGAAGCTTTTCGATTGAAGTGAGACGCGCAAACTAGAGGTTTGGTTTCAAGAGAGAGTCGCGAACTAAACTGAACCGTGAACAAGAGGTTTGCGTTTGCTTAGAGAAACGCAAGATGACACTTTGCGTTTGTGAAGACTTTGTGGGTGTGACTTTGCGGGTGTAAGAGGTAGCGCAAAGTTAGCTTTGCGTGTGAAGAGGGAAACGCAAAGTAAACTTTGCGGATGAGGGAAACGCAAAGCTAACTTTGCGGATGTGACTTGAAACGCGAACTTGTTCTTTTTCGGTCGAATGCAGAAACGCAAATCAAACTTTGCGTTTGTAGAGGGAAACGCAAACTTCACTTTGCGGGTTGAACTTGATACGCAAAGTAGCTTTGTGTTTCCAATGAGAACCGAAAACCTGAAAAACAAGATCAAGATTAGTAGAACATGCAATTCAACTCAATGAATGAAACTCAAAGCAACATGAAAGACACGCAAAGTATTATGAATAACGCGCAAAGACTATGAATGAAACGCAAAGTTTAGATCTTGAACAAACCGAACGCAAAACACAAAAACTTCTAAAGAATCGATTTCAACACTGAATTTTATGAAATTTCTTTTTACAAATAAGATCGAAAACACTTTTTCAACTCAAATCAACCAAAAATTTCGATTAAAAAACGAGATTTCGACGATAGAGTAGTAACCAAACTCGTTTTTCCAGAAAACTTTTAAAAACTCAAAATCGATGATCGAATACTATTTTTCTTGAAAAACAACCTGAAACAAATGTGATCGATTCTTAAAAACGAATCTAATGAGACCAAAAAAAACCAAATTCGATCACAAACAGATCCAAATTTTATGAGAAATCAAAAAAACGAGATTTTCTTGAAAAATTCAAGAAAATCGATCAAATTTTCGATTTCAATCACAAATTTAGATTTAGAAAAACAATCTCTCAATTCTCTCAAGATTCAGTTGGCTCTGATACCAATTGAGAGTCCAAGATCTAAGAATCCTAGAGAGAGAAAGTAGAGAGAGAGTAACAAGGAAGCGCAAAGTAAGAATTCAGATTAATGTGCGTGTCAAACTTACACCAAACCAAGACACAAAGACCGAAGGGACTTAAATACCCTTGGTCAATACAACACAGAATAAGCACTAAACACAGTATTTGACCAAGCCCTATAAATACAATGATTACTATAAAATCAGACCTAACAGCATTACTCATCATTTCCAAATTTGTGCTTTCATTGCTAAACTGTTTATATTTGTTCATATAAACAAAATATCCAGTTCTTTCATACCCTATCCATTTTATTTGATCTGATTGATACATTGTCAGATTTTCAAAACAATTCTCTTGATTTCATTCATTCAATATCTTTGTTTTGAGAAATCTTCAAAGTTCAATTGCTCAAATCTCATGAGCATACATTTTGACAATGTTTTCATACATTTTGTGCTTAATTGTACAATTTAAACTGTTGAGCAACCATTCTTTTTAGGACTTACATGGGATTTGTGTGAGAGCTTAAATAAAACTTCCATGGATTCACGTAAACCAGTGTTTCCTACCCCGGAAGTTATCCTAGAGTGATTGAGGGGTGAGGGGTCATAAATCAAAGAGTGGGGGAGATAACTCATCCGGTTGAGTTTTTCTCATTGTGCTGAGCGGTAAAATGTAAATGAGAGTTTGGTTAGAAGTGAGCTTTAATGACAAAAAGAAAGAGGGTGTGAGAACAGAGTTAAAAGAATATCAGAACTCTGCACCAACCACTTTCTGAGTCGGACAGCCACATATTCTGATTGGTTCACATTCCTTGGTGACCATCATTGAAACAGGCAGTGAGCCCATGCCAACTCTTGCTATAACCCCACCAGCCACTCGTTTCTTTCTTAACAAAGAAATGTTTCATTTTATTTGGGGACGCAGCATATCTGCTATCTAGTCTTCAATCGGAAGATTTAGATATTGAAAAAGAAGGAAAGTTGCCCCACCTTCGCACCTCTTTCATGCACATTTAGTCCGTGTAATATCTGTTGTTGTCTCAACAGTGTACACAATTTGAGTTTTCTTGTCATAACATTCATAGAAAATTCCTTCGCACCTCTACACTTGCACGAGCACACAAGGAATGAGTTTTCTTGTCATAACATTCATAGAAAATTCCTTTGTGGTTTTTTGTTGATTGAATGGAAGCCCTGGGGGAGTGAAGTTCACAAAAACTCCTTTCCTATGTACATCCGTTGTACAAAGTGGCTCTGTGCTACTTACAGGCATACTAACTGTTTCATCTGTGGAATCAGGGTTACTTTGTTCATTATGTCTGAATTTGAAAAGATTCGGATATATAATTTCATGAATTGACGGATACTCAGATCAAAGGGCGAAGAATGTCATATTATCATAAAGGGGAGATCAAAGAATGCATTGAAATTGAAGAAGTTTTGATGATCATGATGCTCACAATCATCAAAAAGGGGGAGAAATTTTTCAAAGTTCAATTTCAAAGTTTTAAAGAAAGAAAGAAAGTTATTTCTAAAGACAGTCTAGAGATCAAAGAGATGAAGTTGTTGTTTCTAAAGACAGTCTAGAGATCAAAGAGATGAAGTTGTTGTTTCATTTTTCAAAGATGAAGATTTCAAATTTTGTATTTTTTCTTTCCCGTTTCATGTGGTGTCTGCTACAAGTTTGTTTATCATTCCTCCTACGAGCTGATTGAAACAAGTTCTTAAGTTGAAAGTCTAACTCGCGGTTCAAAGAAAGATTCTTTGTTTTAAACTCAAGATGCACCGTGGAAAGTCACGTTACTCTCACATTATATTTCTTGTGTGCTGATCCGATGTGATTGAGTTTCTACAGTTAAAAGCTGCGTGATAGTGCAATTCAGTCGAGGCTACTGTACATTGAATCTAGTTACAAAGTTGATACTATGAAGACCAAGAGCTTTATTCAAGGGGGAGCTTGGAAAGATATGAAGATATGCAACACCAAAGTTCTTCAAAGATTCAAGAGGGAAAGAAGATCAAACCTGAAGATTTAAAGAAGATCAATGTTTGAAGATTTAAAGAAGATCAATGTTTGAAGATTTCAAGAAGATAAATGCTTTATTCAACTTTAGGGGGAGATTGTTAGGACTGAAAGTCCTATGTGTTGAAAGTGGAATAAAGTATTTATAAGGGTGCATAATGTAATTATTTAATAGTTGTTTTGTTAGATGGGCCCAAGCCCATAAGCCCATTATCTTGTAAGCCTGAATATATAAAGGCTTTTCTAGTTCATATTTTAGGTTACTGAAGTCTCATAATTTTCATAACACTAGTATATAGGTTTATTCTCTCAGATCAGAAATTCTTTCTGTAAACCTGTAACCCTTTGATTTCATATTAATCATATGACTAGTAGTTGTGGCTTGATTATTGTTCAACTTTGATATTATTTGTTGCTGATTGCACTGTACTGGGATCTACAGAAGAGATATACCTCTGCGACAAATCGTACAACAACTCTGAAGACGACACTGTTCATCATTCGCCCAAAAGCATGTCACCAAAAGTCAGAGGCATGCAACCAACCAAAGGGTGACACGTGGAAAGTACCCTGCTATACATTTAATGCATGGGGTATAAATAGAAAGGTTGAGACTCTCTCTGAAGTGTTTCCTTCTATCCTACCATAATATAGAAACCCTTGTTTTCTATATTTCTTCAACCTTTATTCTCAAGTTCTTGTGCAACAATCTGTGTGTTTCTTACGTTTGTTTAGATTAGGTTTTACTTAATCTTATTCCGCAACAACCTGTAAATTGTGATTTGATTTATCAATAAACAATTTAGTAAACCAATTAATTTTGTGTTTGTATTCAACCCCCCTCCCCTTCTACAAACTTGTTAAGCACCTTCGAGACCAACACTATCGCATTTCATAGTCGCATGGCATTGTCATCGGGCCCGTACCAAGCCCCAAAATCCGAATTTTCTCACTGGAAACACTCTCGACTCGCTTAGGGATCAAAAGCAATATATTCCCAACACAAAAGCCATAAATTAGAAACCTAAAAAAACCACGGGATGACTTTTACTTACAGAAAATTTGGGCATTACATGTTTCATCCCCATTATCATGACTTGGGGATAGTGAACCTGTCACAATCGTAGGGCACTATCGCCCCATGTGTACCGAGAGTGGTGCATGGCTAGCGATTGTGACATGCGATCGTGCCTTATGGCAATGCCACTTGTCATGATCGCCCAAGGTGCACCGAGCCCAAAAAACCCAACTTTTCGCTTACGAAACGCTCTCGATTAAGATGGTGCCTAAAAACAAAGTATCATTTTAACATTAATCAATAATTACTACTTCTAGAAAAAGAAAGAGGTAACTTTTACTTACCGAAATTTCCGGGTGTTACACAAGCAGCCTCGTATTAAATTAAATAAATGCATGTTATACAGAGAACAAAATAAGTGCAATAATATAGTTTTCAACAAATCAAAGGCTAAATAAGGACACAAACCTGTGAAGCATTTAGATTATTCTAAGGCTCCTGCAAAATAATCAGCTCCCACAAAATAACCCCAAAGCTATACACATATGATTTCTCATTTGAGGGTTCATCATTTAGGACTTCTATCGCCATCCATTAGGGTTGTTTTAACAAAGAACATAATCCCACTGTCCTGAAGTTAACAGTCGGTGAAAGAAGAGTACTAAAATATTATGTATGCATCAGGATATTAGCATACGAAAACCAAGAGACATACCATTGAAGAACTTTTGTCGAAAAAGAGAGTCTAAAGCAGATTCAATATCAGGTGAGATGATTTTCTCTGTATAAGCCTCAAATGATGTCAGGAACTCAAGGATAGTAACTGCTTTTGCTTGCAAAAACAGAGAAGAAGTTGTGAAGATTTCAACTAGCGAGAAAGGAATGGGAAATCAGAAAGTTCCCCCAAGGTTCTAAATGGCGTGAGGCGTGGAGTGGCGGTGAGGCCAAGCCTCAAGCCTTAGGAGCCACAGTGAGGTCACGATGTATTTCAAGGCATGACTTATAGCGGCAAATATTTATATCATATATAATATTATATATAAAAACAAGTGTTTTGTATTATTACTTGATGAGTGAATGATAATAAACAAGCTAAATTTGCTTATATATAAAAAACTAACAAATAAGACACTAAAAATGTAAAGATAAATCAAATATCGCGTTACAGAAACTGCGCATTAGGCCATTGTGTGTCGCAGGCTTGACGTGGCGTGAGACACAAACCTTGAGTAACGACACGCCATGACCGCTATTGTGGCGAGCCATTTAGATATGTGAATCAGACTCATTATGACCCACTTAAACTCATTAAAGAGAATAAAACTCATTATACCCACTTAAACCAAAACGACTCATTAATGAGCCATTAAGACCCATTTACACCCATTAAGATCCAATAATATCTAATACGATTCATAACATTACAATAAAACTTTTAATGACACATTTTAGACCAAAAATGACTACTATGATCAATAAGACCCATTATTGTCCATTAACACGACCAATCATTCCCAATAAGGTATCTCATTAGTTATATTGGGTCTTATGGGTCTAGATGTGTCGTATTAGGTATAATTGGCCGTTAATAGACCTTAATTGGCCATTTAGTCGTCAATGGACCATAATGAATCTAAATGTGTTAGAATGGGTCTTATAGGTTGTGTCGTTTTGGTCTAAGTGAGTTGTAACACCCCAAACTTTTTATAAACGCTCAATAAACGGATGGGAAAACGATCAAGTAACAATGGACAAAAGGGTCGGTGAACGACCGGGAAAACGATCGGTGAACGGTCGTGAAAACAGTGGAGGAACGGTTGAGGAAGCGGACAAAAAACCCTCGGTATGGTTGGGGTTACATTACCCAACGACAGTGCCCAATGGTACAGTCGTAAGGCAAAGTCGCAAGCAATAATGCCATGTGCATAGTCGGATGGCATAGTCATGAGCGGGTGCAGGGCCTTAAAATTCCGATTTTCTAGGGTTTTCTTCATTTTTCGTATCTTCCTCATTTCGTGTAACACCACGAAATTTCATTGGTTAAATTAGATTTTTGATTTTGGGCTTGAATCTTTAATTTTATAGTTTGAATGGATGAATGATTCAACTACGAGTCCAACGGTTCTTTCCATAGCGAAAACGGAGCTATATCGAAGAAGTTATGACCAAAACGGGATTTGACCAAATGAGAAGAAGTTTGATGTGCTTATGTGTGTGGCGCACGACCCGTGCGCCATCCTTCATTAAAAACGCACGGGTCGTGCGCATGAGGCAGTAGCCCAGTGCGGGCCTTAAATGAATTGTTCCCAAATATTTCTCATTTCTCATATTCTTCATTTCAAACATTCTCTCCCAAACCCTTCCTCTCAACCTACTTCACCTAAGGTTCCTTCAACCACCAATCTTCCACCATTTATTGCTAGAGTGAAGATCATCATCCAAGGTTTCGGTTTGGAAGCTTCACCACCATCTCCATCTTCATCTTCCTCAAGTATCCAAAAGCTTGATTTTGGGGTTTTCGTCTCCTACCTTATAATTTCCAGATTTTGGGTGATAAGAGCATTAAATCATCAGTGAAGGTTCATCCAAGTGATTTCATTGAAGAATCCTTCAAGATCTTCATCTTCTTCAAGTCTCATCTTCTTCAAAAGCTAGGGTTTCATCTTTTCTAGGTTTTGGTCAACAACCTAGATTGTGAGTTTACTAAACCTTTGTTAAAACTAGATACACATCATAATCTTCTATTTGTTATTTCATTCTTTATGTGTTCAAGTATTTGGGATTTCTTGATGAAAATGGTTGGAAATATGGATGTTGTTGATATGCTATGTTTTAGGTTATGTGTAACATTATTTGGGGCTTTTCCCATGGATATATAAGATGGGTACCTTGATATGTTAAATGTATGCATATATGTGTGTTATGATGTTTTTAGTTGGAATATCACTTTGGTGGCATATTTATATACATGATGAATATAATTGTCATATGGGACTTTTGTTGGACTTCATGAGGATAGGATGGTAATATTATACCCATAGGCGGTATGGAAATATGTTGGGGTTGAAATACACCTAAAGGACCTCCTATATGCATTATGTTGGACGAACCAAGTCAGTTCACAAGGAGGATGTAGTCTTGGGCGCCACTGTGATGGTATGTTCCTAGACCTCCACCATTCGGGGAATTTTCCTTTAGAGTAGTCTCCGGGTGTGCCGGGCCTTGGGATGTTCCTTGTTAAGGGCATCAAGGTATATCGACTCTTGGGGTGGACTCGATCGGTGCTCTGGGTCTCCCCTAATGACTCCACATATATTGAACAATGGTTAACTGTTGATAAGAATTGTAACTGTTCATGCATGCTTATTATTGTTCGACTCACTAGGCTTTTTGGCCTAACACTTGTTTGGTGTCGATGTGTATCTCAGGTGTTAGCGGCGCGACTCCTAGGCAAGTTTAGATGCTTTGAGCAAGAGCTTGGGGATTTTGGCGCTTGAACTATTGTTGGAAGCTTTGGGTTTATATATGACACCCCTTTTGTAATCTCTTTTCTAGATGTAGAAATTAGATTAGTTGGTTGTTGTTTATTTATCCGTTAAATTACAGAATTGTGATTAAACAGGTTATTTGTATATTTCCCTTTTTGGGAGGCTCTTGCTATGGCAAACTTTATACCACTTCACCATTTATGGAAAGTTTTTGTTATCCCTATTTTTAGGGTGTTACAAGTTGGTATCAGAGCTTTAGTTTAAGTGAACTAGGTATGGTTTAGCGTATCTAGACTTAAGCTTTAGACTTTATGACTTCACCGTCCACTTGGGGTAGAAATCATAGGTGGGGAGAGCGTAGGATTACAGAATTACTGTAATTGAAAGTTGTGATGATGGTGACAAGAATTCTTGTGTATGGTTCGTTCATAATTTCACTTAGCTACTGCTATTATGAATGCATTGTTACGTGAGCATGCTTGGTCTACTATTATTATAATAATTGATGAAGGTATTAGTACGTACAATGAGTTAAACTCGTTTAGTCTTTTCTCAATCTCCTTCTCGTGCTTGTGTGGCAGTGATCAATGGTAAACACTCGAAGTAGATTACCGGACATGCCAGAGGGACAACCAGAAGTGGAATCTGCAGCAGTACGACCCCCGGTGGGGGCAACCTCCGATGACATTCCTATACCCAGAATCATGGGAGGAGGGTCTGAGCATATTCCGCGCCGGAACCTCATCACAGGTATCTTGGAGGAAGTTAACATGGAGACCTGGCTTCAGGATAACATGATGTTGGCTATGAATGTGGACCTGGCTCAACAATAGTTGGCCATGACTTCGGCCATGACCCAACAGCAAGAGTTTTTCATGAAACTCCTAGAGGATCGAGACGCTAGCCACCGACAACCTGTGGATGAAAACATTATTGTGGGGTCGGGTGGACCAAATGTGGTAACGGTAGAGGAACCATCCGCTGAAGGGATTCGGACGAAGACTAAGGGGTTCACTTACAAGACGTTTCTGGGGTGCCACCCTAAGGAGTTTGCGGGTTCAGATAACCCGGTTGCTTGTATGTATTGGCTCAAGGAGATAGAGATGGCCTTTGAGTCAAGTGAGTGTGATCCCTCGCAACGGGCGAAGTTTGCTTCTCAACTACTTCGGGGAGAGACTTTGATTTGGTGGAATCTCACTCGATCAGTCCTCACTCCTGAAGTTCGGGCTCAGCTAACTTGGACAGTGTTCAAAGAGAAGATCATGGACAAGTATTGTAGCGAGCGTTTGATGGACAAGTTGGAGCAGGAGTTCCGAGATCTGAAGAAAGGGGCTCTGTCGATTACCGAATACTCCAAACTCTTTTTGGAGAAACTAAACTTGGTGGGACACCTAGTTCCCGATGAAAAATCGAAGATGAAAGCATATCAGCAAGGTTTACCGGCCGGTATGCGAACAGACGTAAGAAATGCTAAGTGTTCGACTTTGCAAGAAGTTATCGAGGAGTCTTTGCTCGTTGAAGATGACATCAACGCTGAAAAGGAAGAGAAGAGGAAAGATGGATGCAAATGGCAAGAGACCTCCACCAAAGACTGATGGACAAAGAAAGATGAGGCAGACAGAGATGAAAGCCTTGAGCACTCTGCTCTTGGCTATACCTAATGAGTACCAACACCAGTTCTGCAACTGCACAGATGCACAAATTTTATGGAATGCTCTGGAGAAAAGATTTTCTGGTACAAAAAGTACCAAGAGAAATCAGAAGGCCATCCTGAAGCAGCAATATGAAAACTTCATGTCTACAAAGAATGAGTCCATGACTCAAACTTTTGATAGATTTAATAAGTTAATTGGTGAATTGGCTACTGTTGGTGTCCAGATAGATCAAGATGATGTCAACAGAAAATTTCTCAGATCTCTTAGTGATGAATGGACTATGTACACTATCTCCTTCAGACAGAATGACCAACTGGAGGACAAGGAACTGGATGACCTCTATAATGACCTTAGAGTGTTTGAAGCAGAGGTAGAAGCAAAGAAGAGGCCCTCTGGATACTCATACAATGCTGCTCTTTTATCATCTTCTACTGATTCTGTTGCTAATACATAATCAATTAGTACTGCCTATGGATCAAAGCAAGATGGATCTAATGACTCAGTTTTATAAGCTTTTCTAGCAAGTCATGCTAATTCCACTCTAATTAATGATGACTTAGAACAGATAAATGTTGATGATCTGGAAGAGATGGATATCAAGTGGCAGATGGCTATGCTCACAATGAGGGTAAAAAGGTTCATCAAAAGGACTGGAAGGAACAACTTTGCTGGCATTAAAGTCTTTAATATATTTAATATTTATAAAAATTCAAAAATTCAAAAAAAACACAAAATTCCTATCTAATAATTCTACTCTAAGAAAGTGCCACATCACTTCTTGTTGGTTTTCCTCTAATATATATATATATATATATATATATATATATATATATATATATATATAAAGACAGAGGTTCAAGGGAAAACCTCAAATAAGTGAAAAACTAAAAAACACCTTATCAACCGTTAGATTAGATGATCTGATGGATATGATTAAACAGACGGTTACAGCAATATTTTTTAAATTAAAAAAACCTCCACCCCCTATTTTTTATTCGAAAAAATACGAAAAATGAACAAAATTCGAGCGAAATAAATTACACCAAATAAACGATCATATTTTTCTCGTTAATTTGACATCCATATTCATATACTTTTTTATTCGTTTTTTCGTGGTTTTTCAGTTTTCCATTTATTTAGAGTTTTCTCCTTAATCTGACCCTATATATATATATATATATATATATATATATATATATGTAGATAGATAGATAGATAGATTTTGGATGTGTAAACCGTATGGTTTGCATATGGGATGGTTTATCCCATTATTGGCAAGGTTTTGAACGAATCATACTTTTGGGTATGACTGTGTCGATTTCTTGAGCAAGTGCGATTTCTTGATTTATGTCGACTTTTATTTGAGTAGCAAAATAAGTGTGGTGTTATTAGCATGGTTTTGGCCCATTTGAGTATTGGGGACATTTTTCCGGTTTAAACGACTCATTGATTGAGCTTGGGCTTGACTTTTATCTATTGCATTTTTACTTGAGAATTACATTGTAACACCCCCCCCCGGTCCCGCGTGGGCAAGGACGGAAGATGCCACAAACAGATTAAAACAAAACCTAGTCCACCCAAAGGTTCAAATAGAGGGATTACTGTAATTTACAAAAATATAATTACAGAACAACCAACGGAGATAACAGTTTGTACCAAAATACATTCCCAAAATACACATAAACATCATCTACATTAGTTATCAAAAGGTTAACAAAACATTTCGTAATTCGTTATCTTCATTCCTGTCATCTCCACAATGATCAAACATAAATAGCACTACAGGATCATAACCTATAGCTCTGATACCACAACTTGTAACACCCTCGTCTCGCGTGGCCAAGGACGGAAGATGCTACAAACAGATTAAAACAATACCTAGTCCACCCAAAGGTTAAAACAGAGCGATTACTATAATTTACAAAAATATAATTACAGAACCACCAACGGAGATAACAGTTTGTACCAAAATACATTCCCAAAATACACATAAACATCATCTACATTAGTTATCAAAAGCTTAACAAAACATTTCATAATTCGTTATTTTTATTCCTGTCATCTCCACAACTCTCAACCCAAAAGCTCAACTAAGTCATTTACCTGTCGTGGACAACGAAAAACCTCGACCGAGCTTAATACTCAGTAAACAGATAATAGTAACTAAACAATATATATGAGATAACAAGTTCAAGATGAAAATTAACATTTAAGATGATATTCCAGATTTAAGATGTTTCTGAAAGAAATCAAAGACAAACGAATGTCCCGAAGGCATATTAAAGGTCTAAAAATCAACAAGCATCACAAGAACGCTTTGTTCCCAAAAGGATGATCAGTCTGTTTTGGATCGAGTGAGGAAAGGGGTGCGGACATAACACGACAATCCTCTCCGTGGATTTAACCACGGTCACAACATATTCTCCGATAACGGTTCCTAGGATCGATCCATGCGCCCTATATTTGACAGGTATCTATTCAGTCCGCTTTTATGGACTATATATAGTGAGGACGTCATGATCGTTTTAGCCACCATGGAAGCATTTCAACATTGGTGTCCCCAATGTAAAGTCTATAGACAAAAATCACAATAGATGCAATCCAACAAGTCAAGAAATCCATGTTTCAAATCTCAATTGAAATGATAATTCAAAATAATGCTCAATTGTATTTAACAAGCATGGAGTGAATTTGGAACCAATATATATGGATTAGGAAGCCTTATGCAAATGATTATCCTTGTGTCAAGTAAAGTATGATATCTGTACCTGAGAAGTATATGATGGAATACCACAATCGGATGCTCGTAGTGTTGATATTAGTCACACAAAGCCAACTTTACATAAAACAAGATACAATAACTATTTCGATAGTAATCAATATATTTGCTTGAGTAAACAAGTCATAGACCATCTTTCTACTCATTATTATCTCTAGAGTAGTTCTAGATTGTTTTAAGGTTGATTAGTATAATATTCACTAAATGGTACAAGCCGGATGTGCACAAGGTACAAGCAAAACTGCAGTTCAAGTTGGTGCACATATCAGCTTCTGTCTATCTAAAGTTTTGTTGTTTTACACATACTTAGACGACAAATTACACTTTTATTTATAAATGAAAGTTGTAATACTATCTCTTAGGAACCGAATCGCACAATAGTCACCTTATTTGGATCAATGACCAATTTTATATGAATTTTACAAAAACAGTGTGCAGATCCCGAGTTGTAGTTGATCAATTCTGGAAACTCACGGTTTTGAGCCATTTACACTCAAAATCAGCTGTTAGTGTAAACTAAAAAGATGTTATAGACTCCTCAAGGTTTCCAACGGTATATTGTACATGTCATTTGGACCAAGCAATGATTTTATACGAATTTTTGAAACAGGCTGAAAGTTTTGATTCACCCCTGTACACAACAACTAATTTCACAACCAAAACCATTGAATTTCATTCTATCTAATATGAAAATAACACCCATACTTATCATCATCCAAAATGATCTTTTATGTATAAAATCAAGACTTTTTAACCTAATAATTACAATTCACCATTAAAGACCTAACTTAAGCTAAAGCCTCAAACTAAAGCAATTCATACCAATAGCTTAACGTACCTTGATTCCAATGGTGATTTCAATTCTCAAACCAATAACTTAACGTACCTTGCATACATGATCTCATATTTTGCCAAATCATCGTGCGGGGTCATGTTATGGAATTTTGGAAAATGTTTTGGTAACCCATGTTTAAAAAAATGCATGAACTATTTTATTGCATGTGATTGAAAACATTGTTGGGATTTTATTTCATGTTGTCTTAGTGACTAAAGAGTGAAATTTCTAAAGAACATATGCTTGGTTTATTACGTGAGTTTGTATTTATTGAGAAATTTTATGATATTTTATTGATGATTTTGTCTTATGCAATTTTATCATTCGGGGTGAAATTTTGACATCATTCAGTTGTATGAATGTCCCTTGAGTTTTATTGAGTTTTAGTTTATGTCGTTTTATGGCACATGGATGAAACTTTGAAATGTGTTGGCTTGCTTTATTGTGTGTGTTGGTTTGTGGGTTTTATTGAGAATTTTATTCCAATGTGAATTTTGTTGAGGAATGTCACCCCATGTTGTTTTGGAGCCAAAAAATAAGTTTTGGAAGTTTGATATAGTGTAGTTTCACTTTTGAATTTTGTGCTAGTATATTTCGTTGCATACTATTTAGCGCAAAAATTGATTTATACCATGGTGTGATTAATTGTATGAGGGGACTATGATGGTTCATGTTAACGTTTTGTTTTGTGCATTTTGTTTGTTGTTGTCGTTGTTATTGATCCACACAAATGCATTATATTGATTTGCTTTACATGCATGACATTATAGCCACTATTTTAGAACAAAGAGCATATTGATTATTTGGCTTTAAGTTTGAAATTATTTCACGTTTCAACCAGATCGCATGGACATATCATTTTACTTACTTTTGGGAAATAAACTGATGCATGTGGGCCTTGTTGGGTAATTTTTCTCCATGCGAGTTTATGGTTAAAAGAGAGATTTTTTAAGCTTGATGATGTGTAACTCCTCATTTGAAGTTTTGTACAAACATTTTGTTGCACACTGTTTTAGTGCATGGAATTATTTTACATATATGGCATAAATTAATGCATGTTAGGACCATAGTAGTTCATTTGAAAAGCTTGTTGATCATCTTTTATTGTTCTTATTATTAACTTGAGTAATGATCAAATAGTTTTCGAAACGGTTTTATATGTGTGGAATTTGTGACCACTTTGCATGTCTGTCTAGTAAGTGGTAGTAAAATTTCCACGTACGTAGAATTATTATAAAGATTTTGTGCTCGATAAGTCTTATAAAGTTGTAAATTGGCATATATGTTGATTCTTACACTTAAAAAATCATTAACTCATTAGAACTATATGTTTAAGCCAGGAGGGTCTCTTAACGCCTTCTTTTTTCTTCTCCTCGGCGTTATTTCACAAAGACTTTTCATTGTAAGGAAGAAGGGGGGAACAAGCACACTTGGAGAGCGCAGTACAACGGAGTGAAGGGTGAGGACTTAGAGATCATTGGGAGTGGAAATGTAAAATAATCTGATTAGTGGTAGTATGGTAATTGGAGTGCTTCATTTTAAAAAGTCGATGTACTTTTAGATTATGAAGTTTTAGACTTGTGAGATTTTGATTACTTTAGTAGTGAGGATTTCGTTTTGGTAATCCTTAGGTTAGAGGTTTGGACTGTCTTTTGCGTCTATGTTATGTGGAACTCTTAGGATGCCATGCTAATATCCGTTGTGTAAGGATGGTAGGCTCGGTGAGTGAGTTTTGCGAGTGATATATCTGTTTTCTAGTTCAAATCATTACGAAATATATGGTGACTTCAAGAACCTTGGTTGTTGGTAAGTGAGTATTAGTGAATTAGATTTCCTTGGTTGGTAATGATTTTATTGATTAGATGATCGATACTTGGATTTATTATTGGAGTTGTGAAATCATCGAGTTTGGGAATAATCGACTCCATATATAGTTTATTTTTACGTTTTGGGATGTAATGTCAAGCCAATGGCAAGAATGGTTGGATTAAGAATTCTGTAAATTCTTTGGAGTTATCGTGTCTTATGGCAGTTTGGAGTATGAATTTAGAGCGTGCTAATCTGGACCAAGCTAGCTATTAGGAAGTTTTGTCAAGAAAAAGACGATGAATCTTTCAAGGTATTATTATTGGAGAATTTAGTGAGAATCTTACGATAGACCTGAAGTGGAAATCTATTATTGAGAAGACTATGGTTAGTCGAGATTAAAATACCGACGTGATAGTGGCAACGGGTGATCTATTCATGATTTTTTATGCAGGATTCCTTACCACCTAGGTATAGTCGACGTGATAGTAAGTACTCTGACTTGAAGGGAGTATGTTTGGTTGCAGTCAGATAACCTATTGCGAAAGACATCAAAATTTTGAATGCAAAGGATAAGAGTATCACAATTTGATAGGGGTTGTTAGGAAAATAAAAGAGTGAATTCATTTTTGACAACAATGGTGAAATTGAGTTGTTGAAGTCGTGAGCTACTACTGAGGTAGTATGGGACACCTAAGGTCGGGAGACATCCAAAATCACATGGTTAGAAATTACTCCAGCAAGGTTCGATGTTCACTCTGGTATGAGTGTAGCGTATCGAAGTGAATATTGGATGTGAAGGTCAACATGAAAATCGACATGGAAGTTTTGACGGGAGGTCATCAAGTTTCAGTTTACGGTTGAAACAGGTTAGAGACATTTCCTTGGAAAAGGAGATAGTTGTTTTGTGAAAGTGACGTTATTTGATGTCTATATCATTGGATTGTTACCCCTTAGGGATGAATAAATGACATGACATTTGTCGAACTTGTGCTCCTTGTTGTGTGGGAAAATGAATTGCATGACATAGATGTTCGGTGGAAATCTAATGTCAAGGTCTAACTGTTGCAAGAAAGAACTGAGCTACATTTGGAAACCGAGGAAATATGATAAGGGTTGACGGTGATATTAAAATGTTTTATGTAGAAACTTGATTTCGTGGATGGAATATATTTTAAGGTTGAGAGGATTGTAACACCCAAAATTTTCTACAAACGGTCGGTGAACGACCGGAAAAACGGTCGGTGAACGACCGGAAAAACGGTCGGTGAACGGCCGAGAAAATGGACGACGAATGACTGGGAAAACGGTCAATGAACGGCTGGGAAAACGGTTGAGGAACGGGCGAGGAAGCGGTCGAAAAGCCTCGGTATGGTTGGGGCTACATTGCCGGAGATAGTGCCTAAGGGCATAGTCGCAGGGAAAAATCGCGGGGAGTGTACCAACCTCGATACATCCTAGGAGACAATGTAAGGGGCATAGTCGCATGGCATAGTCACGAGCGGGTGCAGGGCCTTAAAAGTCTGATTTTCTAGGGTTTTCTTCATTTGGTTGTATCTTCCTCATTTTGGCGATTCTTTTTTCTATGAGCTAAATTTTTGAAGCTTTTCATGACTAGGTCAAGAGAGTTAAAGTATTTGATTTATTCAAGAAAATTTGGTATGAGTAATATTCTCATCTCTCTCAAGTTTAAAGCAAGGGTTTGATGTGTTATTCATTTTCTATTCTCTCCTTCCAATTTGGCTTAAGTATTTGGTCTTTGAAAGTGGATAACCCTCTATGGATGTTTTGGATCTAATATTTAGGAGATTTTGCTTGTGCATTCAAGTTTTCTTCAAGAAAACTAAAGTTTGGGGTAAAACCTAGATTTTAGCCTAAATCTAGCAAGGTGGGATCAAGTTGTTTTATAAAAACTATGTACATGCCAAAAATGTCCATTTTTATGTATTGAAATGTTTTCCGTGGTATTTACCAGATGTGTTGATTATTTGATGATATTTTCATCTTTGGTACATTTGATCTCATAAATATTGGGAAAATCCCCATATTTTGAGTTTTTGGACATTCTGATAAATAAATCTTAAGAGTGTGTTTTTTTTTTATGATTTATTTTATAAATGAAGGTCATTTGATGGTAATGCACTTTTAGTGTATTTGAAATGATAAATCATTTCGAAAATGCATATTTTGTATTATGAGATATTTTTTATGTGTAGACCGTCTGGTTTGCATCCGGGGATGGTTTATCACAATATTGGCAAGGTTTTGACCGAATCATACTTTTGGGTATGAGTTTGCCAATTTATTGAGCAAATGCAATTTATTGATTTATGTTGACTTTCATTTGAGTAGCCAAATAAGTGTTGTTTTATTAGCTTGATTTTGGCCCGTTTGAGTTTCAGGTACATTTGTCCGGTTTAAATGACTCATTGATTGAGCTTACGCTTGACTTGCATTTATGGCATATTTACTTGATAATTAAATGATTTGAGTGCGTTGGTCATTCAATTGAGGTGATGAAATTTAGATTGTAATGCATTCGATCCATAGGCATATGAATCAGTCATAGTGGATAAGTAAGGAGTCTTGATGTTCTCACTTTGTGAACAATCCTCGAGTTAGTCATTGTGGTCTTCCTGGTATTGTGGAGGTGAACCTTTATGGGTCGGACTCCACAATCGTTGACATTAAGGTTTTGATGCTTTAATCCTCATGCATGAGGGATAAACATATTTGGTTATCAACTAGGTAGTTAAGACTTCTATCTTGAATTCTAGTGAGTAGATTCTAAAGGTTGATGTAACACCATAAAAATAGGGGTAAATTTAAACCTGGATAAACCTACAAATAGCATCTTAAATAGAAATTAATCACCCAAAAGGGGAAACTGTAATAGCGTATACAAAAGCTATGAATGGACAATAGGTTAACAATAAACTAATATAAATCATTATATCTACATTACGGTGATTGTCGACCCAATTCTCCCAAAATCTCTATCCTTTCTCAGTACGCCAATGCCCAAAAGGTATGTCTCTAAAAGATGCCATAATGGCCAACACTCGTCCCACAAACTTTGGACACCCCACCACTAAGGGAACCTGTTATACACGTCATTGAGACAAAGTGTTAGGCTTAACGCCTAGTGAGAACAAACAATTTACAACCATAATTTGGGAATGATTTGAATATAAATAAATAACCTTTCAATGAGTTAAGTAAATAAATTGTAACAACATCCACATAAGAACCTTTCGGTCCCATAATATCTTATGTTGACGGGGGAGACCCGATTTCCAAGGATCGTGGCGTAACACAAAAGTAAGACACTCTCCGAGTTGTGAGCTCAATACTTTGACCCATGCCACGAATAACCCCGACTCGTACTCAGAAGTGGGGGAGGGCACCCAAGGATCCAAGTCATACTCATTCACTAGGATTACATTTACGACCCATGGCTAGTATCCGGTCCCACATAACCGTAACAAATTGGCCTTCGAGGATCCAATGTCTCAACTAGTTACAAACGGGAAAAGTATCCCAAAATTAAGCCCACTCTATACCTATGGATCCACTAGTAATAGTCTAAAGCTTGTCACCATTTCATTGGTGACCCAAACCATGAACACACACATGTTCTACATCAATATTTCCTCAAAATTATTTGTTAAGAATTTCTCATCATATTATGAAACCATAAACATGGATAAAATGCATCTATTCCCATTTTTTATCACAAATATACAAGACCAAGCTCATTTTATAGCTCAAAAACATATAATACTTCATTATATCCGAAGATGGTATAAAACCCCAAAAATCTCCAAAATGCTTGGTTAGGTCATATAAATTTTGAACATGAATAGTTAAATCAAGGAGATGATTAGGAGTCTAAAATCATAGTTTTGACATGTATAAGGTTTTTAAGGTTGAGAATGTACTCACAATATGTGTTTTGTTAGAAACCTTAGAAAACTCAAGTTCAAGCTTGAGGTTGAAGATGAAGATGGTGAGATTGTAGATCCTTGAACACTAGCCTTCTAAACCTTAAATCATGGAACCAATCTTGATGGAAGGAAGGAAATGGGAAGTAATAAATGTATTAGGTCGGAGTAATAATGAAGAGGGAGAATAGAGAGGGTTTTCGAAAAGGGTTTGAGGTGCCAAATGAATTTAGGGGCCGATTTTCCTCTTTTAATGCGTAGAGGGGTCGCGCGCGGATGCTCGCGCGGAGAGACGCTCGAATCACTTGAGTCGCACAAAGGCAGAGCCTTGCGCGGATGGTTGCGCGGCTCGAGTCGCGCATTAGAGCCGCGCGGAGCACTGTCCACATATTGCCCTTTATTTCGACCATCTCGCTCAACCTTCGGTTAAGACATAACTCAAGGTAACTCCAAAAGAAAAACTATACTATGACCAAAATACAGATTTATGGAATTATTAGCTTACCCAAAAATCGGGGTGTTACAATCCTCCCCAACTCAGACACGATTTCTTCCTCAAAATTTGAGCTACACGAATAGGTGAGGATACCTTCGCTTCATGTCCTTTTCGGCATCCCACGTCACGTTGACCCCACGATGATGTTTCCATTGAACCTTGACCATGGTGACATCCTTGTGGCAAAGTTTCTTGGACTTCTTCTCTAGGATTGCGTCTGGTTCTTCTATACAATGATTTCCTTCATCCACTCTTATCTCCGAGAGGGAATAACTCTCTTCTCATCCGCCAAGAACTTTTGGAGATAACAAACATGGAAGGTGTTGTGGGTTCCGTTCATTTCCGGCAGTAACTCCAATTGATACGCTTGAAGTCCCACACGCTTGAGTACCGTGCATGGTCAAAGGAAACGGGGACTCAACTTCCCACGCTCTCCAAACCTAATTATCCCCTTCCAAGGCGATACCTTAAGCTTTACACGGTCTCTCACTTGAAATTCCATCGACCGCCTCTTTTTGTCGGTGTAGCTCTTCTGTCGATCTTGAGCCGCCTTCAACCGTTCCCGAATACCCTTCACATTGTCCGCCGTCTGTTGCACAATTTCGGGTCCGGCGAATTGCTTCTTGCCCGCTTCAAGCCAGCACACAGGAGTTCTGCACTTTCGTCCGTACAAGGCTTTAAACGGTGGCATTCCAATACTCAAGTCATAGCTATTATTGTAAGCGAACTCCACCAAAGGTAGGTGAGTCCCAACTACCGCCGTAATCGATCACGCAAAACCTTAGCATGTCTTCTAGCATCTGAATCGTCCTCTCACTTTGGCCGTCGGTCTAGGGATGGTAGGTCGTACTCAACTTCACTCTTGTACCAAGCTCTTTCTGTAGGCCATCCCAAAAGTTTGAAGTGAACTGACTATCGCGGTCCGACACAATGGACAAGGGCAGTCCGTGCCTCGAAACCACCTCATCGATGTAAAGCTTCATCAACTTGTCCATCGGTAGGGTTTCGCGCATGGCCAAGAAATGAGCGGTTTTGGTCAAACGATCAACTATTACCCATATGGTATCGTGACCTCGTAAGGTTTTGGGCAACTTAGTCACAAAATTCATGGTAATTTGTTCCCATATCCACTCGGGGATCTCTAGGGATTTATGGCTCCCGTAAGGTCGTTGATGCTCGGCCTTCATTTGCAAGCAAGTCACACAATGTTCCACGTACCATGCTACATCCAATTTCATTACCAGCCACCAGTAATGAAGTTTCAAATCCCTGTACATCTTCGTACTCCCTCGGTGAATGGAATACATGGACATATGGGCATCTTCAAGAAGGAGTTCATGGTTGCCCTCAACTTTGGGGACCCACACACGTCCGTTGAACAACTTCACCCCACGACTATCCTCCGTCAAGTGGAATCGTTGCTTCGTCATCACTTCATCCTTGAGGTTCTCTTCCAACAAGGCCTCCTCTTGAGATGCCTTGATCTTCTCAATAAGGCTTGACACCAATTCGATCCTCGAAAAGGTAGCCCGAATACTCCTGCTAAAGTCCTTCCGACTTAATGCATCGGCCACCACGTTCGCCTTACCGGGGTGCTAAAGCAGCTCGCAATCGTAATCCTTGAGTAATTTAAGCCACTGTCTCTGCCTCATGTTCAACACTTTTTCATCAAAGATGTATTTTAAACTCTTAAGCGAAAACCACCGCCGCCAACTCCAAATAGTGGGTAGGATAATTCTTCTCAAGAACTTTAAGTTGTCCTGAGGCGTAGGCGATCACTTTGCCTCTGTGCATCAATACGCAACCCAGGCCCATCTTGGAGGCGTCGCTATAGACTACGAAGTCCTCCGACTTGTTGGGTAGTGACAAGATTGGAGTTTCACACAACTTCTTTTGTAAAGTCCGGAACGTCTTCTTTTGTGCCTCAGCCCAAACAAACTTGACATTCTTTCAGGTTAGAGCGATTAGTGAAGAAGCGATCTTGGAGAAGTCTTGGACAAATCTCCGATAGTAGCCCGCCAAACCTAAGAAGCTTCGAATCTCGGATGGATTTTTGGGAGGTTCCAATTCATCATTGCTTCAATTTTGGAGGGGTCCACCTTCACTCCATCTCGAGTGACAACGTGACCTAAGAATTGAACCTATTCAAGCTAAAAGTCACACTTTGAGAATTTGGCGTACAACCTATCCTTTCTCAACACCTACAGAACTTCACGAAGGTGTTGTTCATGTTCCGATTTGCTCTTGGAATACACGAGTATATCATCAATAAATACAATGACCGACTTGTCGAGGAATGGTCGGCACACTCTATTCAACAAATCTATGAACACCATTGGTGCGTTAGTTAGACCAAACGGCATCACGAGAAATTCGTAATGGCCGTAACGCGTTCTAAAGGTTGTCTTCGGGGTTTCCTCTCCTCTGACTTTCACCTGATGATATCTCGAGTGCAAGTCGATCTTTGAGAAATACCCCGCTCCTTCGAGTTGATCGAACTAGTCATCGATCCTCGGAAGCGGATACTTGTTCTTCACCGTTGCCTTATTCAGTTAACGGTAATCGAAGCACATTCTCATTGTGACATACTTCTTCTTGACAAACAAGACCGGATCTCCCCAAGGCGATGCGCTTAGCCTTAGAAAACCCTTCTCCAGAAGCTCTTGGAGTTGAGCCATCATTTCTTGCATCTCTGACGGCGCCAACCAGTAAGCGGCTCGAGCAATCGAAGCCGCCCCCGGTACCAAGTCAATACGAAACTCTACTTGACGATCGGGCAGAAAACCGGGTAAGTCATTCGAGAAAACGTCGGGAAACTCGCGCACCATCCTCACGTCTTCAAGCTTCTTCTTTTCGAGCTTCACGTCTATCACATAGGCTAGGAAAGATGAACACCCAGTCACCAAGCACCTACGTGCCTTAGCCATAGTAATAACCGCCACATCGTCCTTCCTCCTATCACCATATACAACCACCATTTCATTATCCGACATAGGAAGTCAGATTAGTTTCATGGAGCATAGGATTTCGGCATGATTTTCCGCCAACAAATCCATACCGACCACCACGTCAAATCCACCAATGACCATTGGCATTAGAATGATCGGGAATTCCTTCCCTTCGATTCCAAGAGTACACTCCATCAAGACATCGTAGATCAAAACTTGTCTACGATTTGCTATTTCTACTACTAAAGCATTTTCAAAACTATTAGTGGGCATAACAAGCTTTTGACGAAAAGACTCTGATATATGAAAGAGAAACTGGCACCCGAATTGAAAAGTACATGAGCAGGTACGGAGTTTAGGAGGAACGTACCAATTACCACGTCGATGGATGCCTTAGCCTCATCAGCCGTCATCTGGAAAGCTCGACCCGGAACCTTGGGAGGTTTCTCCCTTTTCTCTGGCGCGCTACCCGATTTAAGCTTCGGGCAATCCCACTTCACATGCTCTAGTGCCTTGCACTCGAAGAAAATAATCCCTCTCACCGGGCAGTCTCTGGTGGGATGATCAACTTTCCCACACTTGGCACAAGGGTGAGGAGTGGTGTTACAATTGCCATGGTGCTTGCTTCGACACTTTTGGCACCACCTAGCTTCTTGTTGGTTGCTAAAATTTCGATTCGCAATGAAAGGTTGAGACCTCTTAGGAGGTCCAGAATTTCTTTCCCACTTCCATTTCATTCCCACCACCACAACTTTCTCCACCTTGTCTCTTGCATAGACATCTTCCATGATCTGCTCTTCCTCTATTGTCTCACGGAGATTAGATGCTTTAGAGTTGCGGACCATTGACATCATATTCACCGGTAGGCCCTTGAGATAGGCCTTTATATTCTCTTTCTCCATCGGGGCTACATGCCCCACTAGCCCCAATTTCTCAATGAATTGATGGGTGTACTCTCTCACCATCAAGTTCCCCTTCTTGAGAGCCCGAAACTCCTCTTCAATACGGTCCAAGGCTCTCTCGTTACAGTACTCCTCCAAAATCTTCTTCTTGAACCCGACCCAAGACAGTTGAGCCAAAACCGTAGGGCAGAGGGTGGACTTGGTGACATTCCACCAAGTGAGAGTCGTGTCCCTAAGCATTTGGGAACCGAACCTCACTCTTTGACCTTCCTCGCACTCATATGAGTTGATGGCTTGTTCTATGCCTTGAATCCATTTCATGCAAGCAACAGGATCTTCAGAACCGTAGAATTCTGGTGGCTTGTAACATAGGAAGGACTTGTACGAGCAAGCTCTCTTGCCTTGCCTCACCTCAGTAATTATCGCTTCCTCAGTTCGGTTCACATGACCCGTACCAATGGATCCGATTACTTCATTGTTCTCTATAATCGTCTCATTCCTCCGGTTACTCACATCACGGTCCTCAAACATCTTCAAAAGAGAGTCTTGTTGCTTGGCCATTGCTTCATAAATCATTTGCATCATATTGGACATCATCTTAGATTGGGGAGTTACCTCCCGAACAACCGGGTTGTACGAAGCCAAGTCCACCCGTGGAATGATCTTAAGACCTTCGCCTAGCAATGGTTGGGTAGATGGGCGCACAGCGGCCTCAACCCTCTCTAGTTGATCAACCGTTGAAGCGGTCGCCTCTCCACCATCCACACGTGTACGCGGTCTACCACACGTACTAACCATCTTTGATCTGTCACACACAACAAGGAAAGAATTAAGAGAGAGATTAACATAATTAAGCACGAAGGAAAACATACTACTACATTCACCAATTCTCATAACAACAGTAAACCAAACACACTCACCTAAAACATCCTCATAATAACGTTAGCTAAGTGAAATTATGAACATATGATACGTAAGAGTTCCCGTTGCCGTTACCACAACACTCGATTAACATAATTTCCGTTGACTCTGCAACTAACCCATCTTATAATTTCTACCCAATCTCACAAATCATTTCTTAATAATATCAGCTTAAGTCTAGACATCTTACATTTATGCCTAGTTCACTTAAACTAGAGCTCTGATACCAACTTGTAACACCATAAAAATAGGGGTAAATTTAAACCAGGATAAACCTACAATAGCATCTTAAATAGAAATTAATCACCCAAAAGGGGAAACTGTAATAACGTTTACAAAAGCTGTGAATGGACAATAGGTTAACAACAAACAAATCTAAATCATTAAATCTAGATTATGGTGGTTGTCGACCCAATTATCCCAAAATCTCTATCCTTTTTTTGTACGCCAATGCCCAAAAGGTATGTCTCCAAAAGATGCCATAATAGCCAACACTCGTCCCTCAAACTTTGGACACCCCACAACTAAGGGAACGGTTATACACGTCATTTGAAAAAAAGTGTTAGGCTTAACGCCTACTGAGAACAAACAGTTTCCAATAATAATTTGGGAATGATTTGAATATAAATAAATAACCTTTCAATGAATTAAGTGAATAAATTGTAACAACATCCACATAAGAACCTTTTGGTCCCATAATATCTTATGTCGACGGGGGAGACTCGATTTCTAAGGATCGTGGTGGAACACAAAAGTAAACCATTCTCCGAGTTGTGAGCTCAATACTTGAACCATGGCCACGAACAACGCCGACTTGTACTCAGACATGGGGGAGGGCACCCGAGGATCCAGCTCATACTCATTCACTAGGATTACATTTATAGTCCATGGCTAGTATCCGGTCCCACATAACCGTACCAAATTGCCTCCGAGGACCCAATGTATGAACTAGTTACAAATGGGAAAAGTATCCCAAAATTAAGCCGACTCTATACCTATGGATCCACTAGTAATAGTCTAAAGCTTGTCACCATTTCATTGGTGACCCAAACCATGAACACACACATGGTCTACATCAGTATTTCCCCAAAATTATTTGTTACGAATTTCTCATCATATTATGAAACCATAAACATGGATAAAGTGCATCTATTCCCATTTTTAATCACAAATGTACAAGACCAAGCTCATTTTATATCTCAAAAACATATAATACTTCATTATATCCCAAGATGGTATAAAACCCCAAAAATCTCCAAAATGCTAGGTTGGGTCAAATAAATTTTGAACATGAATAGTTAAATCAAAGAGAAGATTAGGAGTCTAAAATCATAGTTTTAACATGTATAAGGTTTTAAAGGTTGAGAATATACTCACAATATGGGTTTTATTAGAAACCCTAGAAAACCCAAGTTAAATCTTGAGGTTGAAGATGAAGATGGTGATATGGTAGATTCTTGAACACTAGCCTTCCATACCTTAAATGATGGAAACAATCTTGATGGAAGGAAGGAAATGGGGGGTAATAAATGTATTAGGTCGGAGTAAATGAAGAGGGAGAAGTAGAGAGGGTTTTTGGAAAGGGTTTGAGATGCCAAATGAATTTAGGGGTCGGTTTTCCTCTTTTAATGCATACAGGGGTCACGCGTGGATTCTTGCGTAGATGGACTCGCATGGAGAGCCTCGCGAAGCACTGGAGTGGCGCAAAAGCAGAGTGGCGCACGGATGGTGGCGTGGCTCGAGTTCCGCGCGAAGCACTGTCCACATATTGCCCTTTATTTCGACCATCTCGCTCAACCTCCAGTTAAGACATAACTCAAGGTAACTCCAAAAGAAAAACTATACTACGACCAAAATACAGATTAAAGGAATTATTAGCTTACCCAAAAATCAGGGTGTTATTGTTAAATGGGAACCTTGATGTTGGAACTCTACTAGAGAGTGAATAGGTACTAAGATCGGATATCCTTAAGGTGATTTCCAGTAGGGCGGGTGCACTAAAAGTACCGTGACCTTGAGGTCACTCTCGGTCAGGGTGTACAGTAAAGGTATTGGGGACTTGAGGTGACGCTTAATACTATGTGAACTAAAGTCAATTATCTGAGGTGTAGTTCGATAACATCGATATGTGGCATACTTTTTTGTTCCCACCACATTCAATGGAAATGAGTTTCTCCTGTCACTCGAAGGTGTTGTTTTTGGATATAGTGTTTATCCATGTTTTCGATGACATTTTGAGTATGGAGTGTTATCCATAGTTTGTCATTTTGGGTGTTGTCTTACCCTTATTTTGATGTTTTGGATATTAGAGTCTTATTCAAGTTTCAGTATTTGGTTATTGAGATTTATTCACATTTTAAGTGAGTATTGGGTTGGGTTTCATATTTTAATGAGTGTTTTGATTCATTACTAAAATAGTTGTTCTTTGGGAAAGATGTCTCTTTATATTTAGTACATTTCATTTTGGAAATTATGATTTAAATAAGCAGTTTTTTCAATATTACCATTTTCTAATTCTAATAAAAAATGTTTCAACTCACTAGACATTAAGCCAAACCCTTTTTATTTGTCGGAATGTGCATCAAGTCCTCATTGGGAATAGTACTAGCGACATTGTGATGAGATGAGTGCTAGTTAGAGACACAAGACTAAATTAGTGATTCAGAGATGTTTTGGTAAAAATCTCAAAGTCACTACAAACGCAAGATTCATTCGATCAAGAACCTTGTTAAGAACAGGACTTCACGACTGTAAACCGCATGACTAGCGATCGTCGTCGTAAGTAATCCGCGACATCTAAACTAACGATCAAAGTCATCCAGGCTATCGGTCGTCACTATTGGATGAACGTTGTGAGTTGTCTCTGGACTAAAATAGATACTCATGTCGTAAAGTATCGCCAAGTAACGACCGACATTAGTATCTAACGACATACGTTAACCGTTACTAACTCATGTCGAAACCGTCTTTTTATGTCTCTTTAATGCAGGACATTTCTCATTAATGCTCAAACAAATATAACTGAAGACTTCCATCAAGATCATTAAGAGAAAGGATCTTTGCCTGCATTAATGTACATAAATAACATATTTATTTACCGAAAACCTATATAAACAAAGACCCCATATCATTTAGGGATCTTAGAGGTAAAGGAGAATACTCTGTAAAAATACGCTACTCACAACAACTATTCGTCACACGATTTACTTATTTTTCATTTCTACTGCAGCCTATTGTTCTCTCGACATCTGTTATTAAGGTCGACGTCCTTGTTTGACGTCCATAGTGCATTGATGACTACTATTGTCGTCTGTGGCTTTTTCCCTCGACCGGGGTTTTCCGCGTCACCAATCCTTTGCGTTCATTTGTCATTTTCTATTTTAACGTGTGTTGTTCAAAGAATACCATCATTAGTTGTTAAAGCTCCACACTGACCTAAAGTTATCCTAAAGGGTAATTTTGGCATTAACAGTTTGGCGCCCACCGTGTGGCCCTTGCTAGAGAAATTCTTTGACGAACACACGTCTTACTAACAATCCTCGTGTAGGATTTTCTGTTACTTGAAAAAGGCAACTCAAGGAGTGAACGACAACGTAATGGTTCAAATGCAAGTGGATCTCGAGGTTGCTAGCAATCACATCCACATACAGGATGAGCAAACTCGCAAAGCAAGCCAAGTAACTTCCCAGATGAGAAATTCTAACCCATTTGGATTCCAGTTCATATTAGCAAATCCTCCAAATCAACCTCTTTTCACAGGGGTTCCCCTTAATCAACCACATTTTATGAGGAATCCTACAAATCAGCCCATGATGCATAATGTTCGTTTGCCACCTCTGCCACCAAGGCCAACATTCTTTCCCCCTCCTCTTGCAGGTGGATATGCTATACCGATCCGTTTGATGATAGTAACCACCCATCCTGCCCAAATGATGCCCATGCTAACGACGGTCCCTATTCAGAATGTGGTTACAGGCTTTGACGATGCCGAGTCCTCCCTGTATCGCAACTTTCAGTCAACGAAGGGTCTCACGACACAAAGGAATGGCACCATTCCGATCACCTCGCAAACTATTGGCACTAGCCAAGATGATCATGTCGCAGGACGTCTTAAGCTACTAGAAGAAGAAAATGAAAAAGTTTTGTCATTACTTTCTAAATTACTAGGTGTCGCTATCCCTGTCGACGTAGAACCATTAACGGATTCCATGCATCACCCATTACTTACTCGATGTTCTGAAAAAAGACAACATCCCAACTAGATCCAACTGAACACATCGCCCAGTATAAGCAACTAATGTGGATTCTCTCGATCCCTTCTCAATTTCAAGAAGTTTGCATGTGTAAAAGTTTCGGGACGACACTCACAGGAACATCCTTTAAATGGTTGATAAAACTAAAGCCAATATCTATTAACTCATTCGCAGAACATCTATCTCTGACAATTTTCTTGCAGTCGTAGGATTGAAAAGTAGACAAGCGATCTGTACTACGTCACACAAAATAATGGTGAATCCTTACGAAGCTACGTTAATCGCTTCAATTCTGAAATGATCAACATATGCAACTGTGATATTCCGACTGCAATTGAAGCCTACAAACGAGGTCTAGATGATAGTTTGGATTTAACTAAATATCCTCCTGAAACCATCAAGGACGTCAGGGATAGAACATTATCCCACAAGCGAGTTGAAGACAATGTTGCATTTCGACGAAAACACTCGAATGACAAGCGATATTTCAATGTAAAGAGGCCTGAATTCATAGTTAAGACAATGACAAAGCTTAAGTTGTCACAACATATATAAAATGTTCGATACGGTAAGAAGAAAAATGTTACAACGACGCCCAAATTCTCTCAACACCCGAAAGTTTCGATCCATGGGTTTAAGGGCTCATCGAAAGATCTGATAGGCGCCTTGAAGAATGTATCAACAACTATCTGATGGGCCAAGAAAGGTGACAAAGTTGACGACCAGAAAGATAAATCGAAGTGGTGCGACTTTCACGAAGACTATGGCCATCTAACAGACGATTATCTAGCACTCGCATGGCTAGTCCCAAAAGGCCATTTGCAAGACCTAATTGTAACACCTGGTTTTCAATATTACAATAATAAGAAGATTATGACCATTTAGGAATCTTAAATCTTGTAGATAAATATTAAGCATGATGATATATAACAGTGATGATATCTGATAGATAATTTAAGATATTTATCCAGTATGAATTATTTACATCGGATTCAAAGTTAATATTTTAATATCGAACAATGATATTATGAAAAAGGGCATAATTCAAAGATTTAAATATCTTTGTTGGAAATAAAGAAGAGAAAAAGAAATATTTGATTAATAAAGAAGAGAATAATATATAATGTGATTCTAAACATATATATACATATATTTAAATTATAAGAAATATATTTATATATATATATATGAATTGTGCGTATATATATCGATATATATTATTAAATATTTTAATATTATTTCTATTTAAAAAGTTTTGTCGTTTTACTCAAAATAGGTAGTCGTATTGATTTTTATGACATGCGATTAATATATTTTTGTGACCAACGATTTTTTACGATCACGATGAAACTTTCAGATTTGAAAAACGACAAAGTTTTATTTATATGACCGATTTGATATTAAATATATCGTTTTTATTACTTTTATTGCTCAAATGGATTTAAAAGTTATACAATGCATATATATTCGGACTCAACGATTTACATAGATCGTAATGACGCTTTAATATTCGAAAAAAGAATAAAGTTTTTATTTTAGGGTCACTTGAGCAAAAAGATAGAAATGTGTCATTTATGGATAACAGAAATATCGGATTTATACCAAATTTCATATTTAAATACGTTGAAAAATCTAGATACTGTAAATGTCAAAAAGATCAAAATATGATTTCGGAAATTTGTACCACTCAGAAAAAGGTATAGCAATAACATGCCTATGGATATGTATTGTCGCATAGGTCCCAAATATATATACAAATTGAGATTTGGAGTTACATATACAAAATTATACTCGATAAAGATAATAATGTATATATAATAAAACTACGTAATTATTTTTTCATATATGTGTGTATGTTACGAAACGTGGAGGTAAACAAAAATGATGATGAGATTTTGAGAAAATTTCATGTCCACCGCCTCGTTCAGTTCAAATCTCAAGCTTCTAATTCACTATAAATATGCAACTATATTTCATTTCATAAAACACATTCAAAAACACCAATAGGAAATTGGAGAGTTACATCCATTTTAGGATGGTAAATCAAGCATTTTGGTTAAGCAATCAAGGTGAGTAAGTTATGAGATTTACTGGGATATATATATGTTATATAAATGTTGTTATACAAACGGGTCTTAGGTGGAAGATCCTACGCGAAACCCCAGGGATCTAGGATCCTGTTGAGAATGTTTGACATACTTACACATATGAGATCTCACACTAAAAGATAATGATGTTTTTACTGAAATGGTTTATGCATCAATGTTATTATGCATTATTATGAGAAGTGTATGGAATTATCGTTCATGCACTAAAATGATATATTTTATGGAAGATGGTTTATTCATGAAACCATAACTTCTCACTAAGCATAAAGCTTACGTATTCCATATATGCATCTCAGGTAAGATCAAGATAAGACATGAAAGGATCACATGAAGAGTTATAGTTCTTAAAATAGCCATTATAAATGTTAGGCTACTGTACTGTTGCATGAACGCTTCTGCAGATGTAATGGGGCGCCACAAGTTGGTATCAGAGCAATAATTTAAGTGGACTAGGGTTGCCTTAGATTAGATATATAGACTTAAACTTTAAGGATGACACTGAGTTTTAGAATACTACATTGCCTTAAAATAATTAAGTTATATATAAACTCAATCAGATTATTCCGCTAATTGCTTATCCTGATCGATATAACCATATGGGATTGTGTCTAGAAAGGTTGAAACGGCTGAGTTGTGGACTTCCGAAAGGTCGCAGATTATAAGGATCCTGGCTCCTAGTGATACCGGCCTGGCTATTTCATATTGGTAGTCAGATTGATTAGTAAGAAGTGGTAATTTGAATGAAATAACAATATTCATGGTATAAGAGAAATAGATATCAAGTTCGTGCAAAAAATAAATAAATAAGTAAATTAAAACCTTAAGATTTGAGATTTTGTGCTCTACTAAAATACTTTAGTAAGAGTTCTTTTACTATGTTGGAAAACGATATCAAATATCCGACACTTATGTAAAATGTGAGATGACAATTGATAATCATGTTGATCAGGTTTAACCAAAGGATTATTCTCAAATGTACTTAGTATATGTTTAGATCAATACATTCGTTTTTCAAAATAACAGACTATGTTAGGAGTAACTATTATTTAGTCCAAAATTATTATTGAAGGTATTATCTATCAATACATCTAGCATACACAATTGTGGTTCAGAAAGAGGATTATGGAGCACCTATATTTTGTCATTTTTTAACAAGAATATCCAGAAAGGAATGGTAGAACAATGTACGGAAGTGAGGGTGTCATAAATGTAACGATACAACTAAGCGATTCGATTGGTAGAAGTTAAGATTAACACCAAGGTCAAAATTGAGGTAGATTCCAAAGTATAGGAGTTTGAAACAATAAGAAAATAGTTTTATCAGTTAATGCTAGTTCTGTAAACTACTAGAGGATGCGATGGGGGCTTTTGTTAAGGACAAGACATTGAGGTTGTAACCAATAATGTGATTGGTGAAAAAGATAGTGATTAGCCATTTATGGTCAAGAAATATGCATAGAGATCCGAGTTAGCTATCTTATAAACAATAAGTTTAGGAGCTTGTGATTATGATGGGTACAAATATTGCCTTAGGTTCTACATATGTCAAAATTTTGGACACATAACAAGGAGTCTATAGAGAGATGTACTTTCCATAAATATAATATGATATCGGATCAAGTTGTCCTAAGCTTCAACATAATTAAACAATAATATAGAGGTCAACATGAGAAAGTTTAGTTAAAAGTGGAAATGAGAAGGAGGAACCAAAGGTAAGGACTATGGACTATGTCAATACAACAAACGAGGACAAAGGAATCACTGACAATGCTTTTGGTGCATTTATTGTTAATAACTATTGTTCCCTAGTTTATTCAATTCAAGTACATCTAGAAGATTAATTTCCTCTACTTAAATTGAGAAGCTAATTGGCAACTTGAATAAGAATTGTGTAGTGTCTGTTGATAGTAGTCCGATAAAAGTTAAAGAAATTGTTGAGGATTGTTCAATTGATATATAAATGTTAGAGTTACCTTGTTAAGTTGATGTATTTAGATGACTTTGATATGATTTTGGGGTGGAATAGTTGACAAAGAATGACATTAAAGTGATATGTAAGAGAGAGAGAGAGAGAAAGAGAGAGAGATAGAGAGATGATTAAGATATGTAACCTGAATGGAGAATCAATATTAGATAGGTGAAATGGAAATTATATTAGTAATCAAAATAAGTAGATGCTTGAGGAAAGATGTGTTGCATTTATGTTATACGTAAAAGATGTTAAGAAAGAACGCAAGTTATAGAATATGTCAAAATAGTAAATGAAAATTAAGAAATGTTCGTCAAAGATTTTCCTATAATACCAATATAAATTTATGTCGAGCTAAAACTCGACCTCGTGCAAAGAGTGACACTAAATGTATAGTCATATAGCAGCAATAGAGATGCATAAATGGTTATCGTAAAAAAAATAGATTTGTTCACGCTATGAGATGTTGATTTTAAAATGTGTTTTCAAAGATGCATGAACATGAAACCGATAATGTTTTACTAAACATAGTGGTAGTGGTTGTTAAAAGTCACAAGTGGGTTATGCCAGGATATAATTCTATTGTGAGAGCGCGGAAAAGTGTGTCATGCCCGATGGATCACAACCACTGTGTGTAGTATACGTTGTCAAGGTTATTTCAGAATTTTGTATGTGTAAAAAAAATTGAGAATAAAAGTTGTAAATTATGTGATAATGGATATGGTTTAAATAACAATGTACGAATGAACAAAGTTTAAATAACAATGGGTAAAACAAAGTTTTATGTATCAACAATTGTTAAATAAAGGATCAGAGTGTGCAGCGAAAACATGGTGTTGGTAAAAAAAAGTTGTATGCTACTATTTGAAATATAATAGTATCAATATAGTATGAAAGGAGAAATTGTAACACCCTAAAAATTGGGTAAATTTAAAACTTAAAATTTCGGCAATATGACGTCTAAAATATGATGGTTTATAAAACATGTAAATATAAATGACTAAAACTCAAAAGTGTTGGGGGTAGTTGTATCATTAAAGTAGCGGAAGAATAAGACATAACACAGGACAACCTATTTAATTTAGAACATTAATTAAAACTAGATTAAGGTGGATGTCGCTATGACTTCAAAACGCTCTTCTCACACGATCCCAAAAATGCCCGGTCCTTCAAGTTTCCTAAGTGTGCACCTGGCGAATCAAGGTGCCCTATGTACACCACTAGGAAGACATGTGAGCTGTTAAACACCAAAACCAGTGTTAGACCAAAGTCTAGAGATATTATAAGAATTTAACAGTTTATGATGTAAACAATTTCGATGTAATTAAATGTTACCGAAGTACCCGAAGGTTGGACCGAAGCCAACATTCAATTTGTAAAAGATGATCCAAGCCTGTACAAATACATAAGAGATGTCTCTTGAAAGACGGGGGAGACCAATTTCCATCTTGGGTGACGAGAACATGTGAATGGGGTCACCCATGATGTTATTGGATTTCACCTCATATCCGGTTCTAGTTCCCATGCCATAAAAGACATCACAATCCTCAAACCATTTATGCCCTATTGCCTACTCTATCGAGTTACACCTCAAGGACTTATGGACATGGTGCCTATCCAATCTAGACGAGTTGCACCTCAAGGACTTACATCCCCTATTGCCTACTCACTAGTGACCCAACGATCAACAATTGTAACCAAATACATATGCCACCTAAATCCTCGTGCACAAGGAACTAGATATTAATTTCACATTTAGGTCATAACCAAATAAGGATAGCATTTCACATGAATAATACATTATATCCCAAAGCATGATAATACACATTTCATGATCATATTCATACACACAATGCGTTTATCATAAAAGATACCATTAGATTAATTTAACTAGCTTAGCAAGTAATATAGTCATTTGTAACCAAAACCCATTAATATGAAAGATGACTCTTTACCAATGTGTAGATCATTTCATAACTTTATATGCATATAGTACCCCATTATAACATTAAATACTTCCACAAAGAAGAATACTCATATACTAGTAAGATTTACAAAACCCTAGTTTTTAGGTTAACTTAAACTTATCAATAATCATTATATTAACAAATAACAACACATATATATAGTAAAATAGAGGTTAGGAGACTCACCTAGAGGTTTATAAGATGAAACCCTAAAGATGATGAAAACCCTAGAAATGGAGAGTGGATGGGGTGAGACTTGGATCACTTGAATCTTGGAAGTGTTGAAGTTTCTTTAACCTTAGAAACCCTAACAATCAATGGTATTTATTACTCACCTACCAAATCATTAAATCCAAAGAGAAGAGGAGGGAAGTGTGTGAAAATCACACCTTTTGTGTGTGTAAACGACCTCTAGGCTGCAACTTCTCAAACAATGAATTTTACCCAAAAAAATGGCATTAAATGAGAAATCTCGTCTGGCCCCGTGTAACAGTGCCAGGGTGACAGTGCCATGGGCACAGTGGAGGGGCACAATCGCCCAGACTGTACCGTGGCTCTCCTCTGGCTCGCGATTGTGACACTTGCGATTGTGACACGATACTATCACCGGTCACTATCGCGCGACTTGTACCAAAAGTGGTGGTTCCCATGTGGCATAGTCGCGGGTTCCATCCCGGCCGCTGTCCGTTTCTGTTGCCACGCTAAATTTTGTCCAATTCAAACCTTTAAATCGCTAGACCAGTTTGAGGTTACCTTAGATATATTCCATAAGGGTTAAACATATAAACGAGGTCTAAATCTTAGCTTCTTCTCATTGCATTGCAAGTCCTTTTCAAGTTCATCACATTTCTTTTTTAGTAGAAGCTCACTCGAGCTCTTTTTCTTTTCTAAATTCTCATTGTCGGATCCCATATCTAGTCTTTTACGATGATATAAACAATAATAATAATGATAGCGGAAGCAATATAGTTTAATATCAAAGAAGATTCAAATCACAGTTAATAAGAAGATATCCAATATGGTAAATATAAGAACAAGCTTAATATTCACTGGATAAATCAGGTAGATTGATAAGAACACTAAAAAGGTGGATAAATCGTACAAGATCTTCTTGGAAGACTTTTCAGTATATTAAAGATAATTCAATTACAAGATTTAAAGAAAAGCACACTTCAAGCAATGGGGTGATGGTCCTATTTATAGGACCATAAAGTGAACAGTGTACTATCTTGACATAAGAAGCATGCTTGAACAGTGTTTCACTTTAAAGGTAAACTCAAGACATGCTTGAACAATAACCTACTCTAAAAAGTAAGTCTGATCGCTAAGTGACGTGTCATCTGTTCTTTTGTCAACACTTGTAGAATTCTTCAGCTTGATCTTCAGAGCTTTGACTTAGATCTCTGATGAAGTTATCTCTGATATCTTCTTGGCTAAAGAGTCTATCTCTGAACTGACTTCAGAGGTAGACTTGGCTTTCTTTGCAGCAGTCTCTGAACATCTTCAGAGGAAGACTTGGAATATTTTCCATACTTTTATATTATAGAATTGAGACTAAGAATTTCCCCTAAGTATTGAAAATAAAATATTTCAAACATAGCAGAGAAATTTAATCTAGAAAGAATAGAGGAGAAAAATCATTCTCTTTTAAATGTTACTTCTCAAATGATATGAATTACAAACAGATAAGATACATCAAAAATTAAAGGAAAAGAACTAAAGCCTATCACTAGATCAGATCCTATGGAACTTCATAATGAGCTCTCTGAAATTAATCATTGAGCAAACTTCCACGTCTAGTTTCGCCAATAGACCAGCTCTGTGTCGTTCTTCCTTCACATGTATCATCGTTAGTATGCCTCTCAAAGTCTCATCTGAATACTTGGACACCTCTGAATCCAGGAAGATTTTTTTGATTAGATTGACTCTATAAACGAATCCCACTGGTTCAGCAATTAATGAACCAGGTTTGTACTTGTCCAGATTTGCAATTGTCTCCACTAGTTGAGTAACACCAAGTCTTGCTTCTTCCAAATTTAGAGAAATCTAGAAATCAAGTTTGGCCCTTAACTTGACATGAGCTTCCATAGTACGTATGACTTCGTATAAACCTATTCTAAATGCCCTTCCTCGTTCATATTTTGCTGAGCAGTAGGTGTAGAGATGAAACCTCTGCCTTGAGTTTAGCATTTACAGAGACAAGGGCAGAGGTCTCTGAACCGTCAACTCTGTGAAGTTTATGCTCTTTCAAGGAGCCTCTGATCTCTTCACTGAATCTTTCGAACTATGATTTAGAGATAAGATCAGAGATGGGTAACTTGGCACCAACACATGCTGCCAATTTGTCCACGAGTTCTGAGGAGCCTTCATTCAGAGATGGCTTGTTGTTGTCTCTGGAAGGACTTCTGCTTTGTCCTCGATGCGACTTTCTTGATTGACCAAGTGTTGTATCCTCTTCCACATCCTCTACCTCAGATTCAGAGGATGGAAAGTGAATGTGGGAGTTGATCGTGTAATCCAGACAAGTCAATCTTTCTGCTTTAAGGTCTAACCAATGTCCTTGAGTTGGACATATGCTACGTGAAATCTTAAAGGATTTTAGAGGTCTAGGGGATTAATGGGGATGTGCCACAAAGGCATCATCATGTGTGGGTTGCTCTGGTGTACTCCGAGTCAATTGAATACTTATAACTTCAATGGCCAAGTCCTTTTTGGAGGACTTGTCCAGATTGGTGGTTTCCTCTGGCTTGTGTACTTCAGAGGTAAAAAGAGGTACATCTGAATTGGCTAGCTGGTTAAGGGTCGAGGTGTGCACCTCTGATTCAATTGCCGCATCATCTGGATCATGTTGGCTAGATGGTGTGGAATCACTGGGAGTTGGAGATAGGGTCCTAAAATGGATGTGCCCAGGGGCATCTTTTTCTACTACAATCTCCTTGGTTTCTATGAAGGTAGAAATCTATGGAATCTCATAGTCTATAGGGGACTCTCTGCTCTGTGAATCCTCAGACCTAGTCTCTGAAGACTCATTCTCACTCTCTTCAGAGCTAGAAGAGCTACTCTCTTCTCTAGTCTCTGAATGTGACTCCTCAGCACCCTCGTTGACAGCCTCCTCAAATACTCTATCATCTATCTCAACTTCAGCTTCTCATAAAGGGATACCCTCTAGTTCATCCCTTAGAGTGCTCTGTACTTTAGGGTCCTCTGATCCTTCTCAAGAAGAATCACTCTGGGTCTCTCTCACTAGTTTAGGACCTAAGTGTGTTGGGGTTCCCAAAACTGATTCTAGTTCTTGGGCAATATGGAGGTAAGAAGCTAAGGCTATAGAATTATAATTTTCCTATTTTAGCATCGTTTAAGGAATTCTCCTCGCCTCTGGATATCCTTCTGGAACATTGTTGGCTTGAAGTTATTCATGATGTAGAAATGAGTTTTTCTCTGATCATCATATGTTAGAATATGAAGTCTGTCAATAGAAGCCTTGATGATCAGTGCGAGGAATCTAGGAAAGGAGATGGAGGGTACTGTGGTGGATGAGTAAAGTTGTTCAGGATCCTTGGCAAGGCACTTGTTCTTATTTTCCACTGTAGTGAGGATTTGATCAAAGAAGATGCCAGCCATGTCAATGTTGTGGTTAAAGAACATCGCATACATGATGGTGAGGATTTCAGGAGTGGTCTGGTCCATGTTTCCATGTTTGCAGGTTAGGGTTCGGTTCAAAACTGAGAAATGAAGTTCCAAATTGGGGGCAGATGTTGCCGTCGAAACTTACTCAAAGGAGTAATTTCAGTATTGTAACCTAGAAATCGTAGAAATAGAATTAGGGTTTTTTTGTTCGAATCCTGAAATTCCGAGTTCTTCAGCCTTCAGTAAGTAGATTACATCACGAAGAACAGTTGGTGTAATTACAACCTGTCATTTAACCATTTGGGAGATTTCAAACTCCCTAACTATTCCTCGATGTGTTTCGTTGTAATGGCTAGTCGAGAACCATTCCTGGACGAATGTTAGTGGTACTTCAGTTGTTGTAGCAGTGAGAGCATTGGTGAGTTCGCAGTTTGCGAGAAACTCACAGATCAAGTGGTAGGCTTCTTCAAACTTCGGTGAATCGAGTCTCACCATGTGGTTGTTATCTTTTATATGAAATCGGTGAATGCGAGAGATTTCCCCAGATTTAGGAACGAGTTTGCACCATTCAGTGGTAACACCAAGTTGAGCCATTTGAAAGATCCTGGTAAAAAAGATGAAGTTTTGAGAGAGAAAAGTATGCTCGAGAGTGATTGTACGTGTAAAAAGTGGACTTTCGAATATAAAATTGATTATATACCCAAATGTGGAAAATAACACTCAAGTGCAAAAAGGTGAAACGACAATGATTAGACCTTTGGGGTTCAGGTCGTTCTACCTTTCTCTCATTCCTGTGGTGACACGTGTTTTTGGTAACTGTAGCACATAATTGTTTGGTTGCCAAAAGATAAATATTCAAATAAATCACCACGCGTGATGTCTAGACAAAGTCTTCACTTTATCATCTGAAAGAACCTTTTGTTTTGAGAATAATCAAGATTATCACAAGTTTTAGAATGATTCAGAGATTCTAAAATAAACAGAGACTCTGATTGTGTTATCGTGCTTTCTCTCATCAGTTTATTGCTCCCCCTTGACCAAAGATGGTCTCTTTTGTTCTTTCTCTCCCTTGACAATAGATGGTCTATTTTTCACTCTCCCCATGATTTTGTGCCATGAAAACATGCTTTTTAATAAAGTCAAAGGTTCTGAAATAAAGATCAGAGATATGATCGGAGACTCTGATATGAAGAGCAGAAACTCTGAAACTTGCTTTGGAGACAATCCATTGTTTTCAAGCTCCCCCTTGATTTATGCTTAGATGTACAAATGTGATGATTTTGACCATGCTTATTTAGATGTCCAGAGTCTCTGAAACGGCTCTCAGAGGCACTGAGTTCTAATGTCTCCATTATGTCAGAGGCTCTGATATAGGGATCAGAGACTCTGAAGTCCATTCGGAATTAAGTAGACATGTTTAGCAATCCCAACTTTCTGATCAAGAAATTGAACCTTCGTTCATCTAAAGCTTTTGTGAAAATATCAGCAAGTTGGAGATTAGTTGGTACAAAATACATCTTAATTGTACCATTTTCAACATGATCTTTTAGGAAATGATACCTGACATCAATGTGTTTTGTTTTGGAATGTTGCACTCGATTTGCAGAGATGGCAATAGCACTTCTGGAGTCACAAAGAATGGGAATTCTAACAAATTGAAGACCATAGTCTCTGAGTTGAGTTCTCATCCAAATGACTTGTGAACAACAACTAGCAACAACAACATATTCTGCCTCTGCTATAGAAGTTGATACATAGTTTTGCTTCTTTGATGACCAACTCACAAGCTTCTTTCCCAAGAATTGACAACATCTAGAGGTACTTTTCCTGTCTAACTTGCATCCTGCATGATCTACATCAGTGTAAATTGTTAGTTGAAAGCCAGAGAGTTTAGGATACTAGAGGCCCAGAGTTGGTGTGCCTCTGAGGTATCTAAACACTCTTTTGACTACAGATAAGTGAGATTCCTTTGGAGTTGCTTGATATCTAGCACAGAGACATGTTGCAAACATTATGTCTGGACTAGTGGCAGTTAAGTACAAAAGTGAACCTATCATGCCTCTGTAGGTTTTAACATCCACAGATTTTCCTAAAGGATCAGAGTCATGTTTGACTCCTGTGGCAATAGGTGTTTTATTGGGAGTTGAATCATTGAGTTTGTACTTTTTCAAAATATCAGAGATACACTTGGATTGATTTATAAAAGTGCCCTCTGATGTTTGTTTTACTTGTAGTCCTAGAAATAATGTTAATTCTCCCATAAGACTCATCTCAAATTCACTCTTCATCAACTCTGAAAACTTATCACAATATTTTGATTTGTAGAGCCAAAGATAATGTCATTAACATATATTTGTACTAGAAGCATTTCATTCTTATATCTCTTGATGAACAGTGTGGTATCAATTGTTCCTTTTTCAAATCCATTGTCAATCAGAAAGGAGGACATTGTTGCATACCATGCTCTGGGAGCTTGTTTAAGGCCATATAGAGATTTATCAAGGTGATAAACATGGTTCGGAAATTATGCATTTTCAAATCCAGGTGGTTGCTGGACATATACTTCTTCATTAATTTTTCAATTAAGAAATGCAGATTTAACATCCATTGGATATACTTTGAACCCTTTGTGTGCAGCATAGGCTAAGAAGATTCTGATTGCTTCTAGCCTTGCCACAGGTGCAAAGGTTTCATCATAATCAATGCTTTCTTCTTGGCAATATCCCTTAGCAACCAGTCTAACTTTGTTTCTGATTATAATGTCATTTTCATCCTTTTTGTTTCTAAAAACCCATTTAGTTCCAATAGAAAATTTTCCTTTAGGAAAGGGAACTAGGGTCCAGACTTTATTTCTCTCAAATTCTTGAAGCTCATCCTGCATGGGATTGATCCAATCAGGATCTTCAAGAGCTTCATTTACCTATTGAGGTTCAATTTTGCTTAAGAAATTTACAAAAAGGCATTCATTGATAGTAGCTAATCTTGTCTTGATTACTTCTGAAGGAGATCCTATTATTTGATCAGGAGGATGGTCTTTTGTCCATCTTGTCATGGGAGCATGAATTTGGGGTGGAGTTTGAGCTTTAGAGATGACAAGTGGTGACATCTCTGTTGTGTTATTCAGAGGCTCTGAAGTGGGTTCCAGAGATGGTGAAGCAGGTTCTGGAGTCTCTTTAATAGATGTTTCTGGAGCTTTTTCAGATGTCTCTTGTTCTTCTTCTACCTCTGAAGATTCTTGTTCTTCAACTTGTCTTGATTCATTACTTGGACCTGTATTGAAGGAAGGAGAAGAGGTAGTATTAGAGGGACCAAAAAGTGTTGTACCTGTGGTTTGTGGTTCCTCTGAAGTAGTTCTATGGGCATCTCTGAAGATAAATTCAGAGTTACCATCATCATCAAAGAAATCTTCAAATATTCTGTTTAGCTCAGGTTCCCATAATTTTGATGATTCAGAGGCATTTTTAGCTGTGGGTTTGACAGTTTTGTTATCAGAGCTTTTGGTATCATCAAAGGAGACATTGATACTCTCTTGGATGGTTCTTGTTCTCAGATTGAAAACTGTGAAGGTTTTTGAAGCCAAAGAATAACCAATGAATTTGCCTTCATTTGCCTTTTTGTCAAATTTGCCAAGAGATTCTCTGTCATTCATTATGTAACACCTGCACCAAAAAACATGAAAGTATTTGACATTTGGCTTTCTGTTGTTAATGATTTCATTTGATGTTTTCTTGAATCTTTTGACAATTGTGGCTCTGTTTTGGGTAAAACATGTTGTTGCCCCTGCTTCTGCCCAAAAGTTGGTTGGAAGATTAGATCCTGCAAGCATTGTCCTTGCAGCTTCAACTAGAGTTCTGTTTTTCCTTTCAACAACATCATTTTCTTGATGTGTTCTTGTTGCAGAGAAGTTGGGAGTTATGCCTTCCTCTGAAAGATAGGAGTTAATTCTGGCATTTCTAAACTCTGTTCCATTGTCACTTCTTAGTTTCTGGATTTTGTTGTTGAATAGAACCTGCAATCTTCTTAACAACTTTATCAAGATTTCGGGTACATCATATTTGGCTCTGATGAATTCTATCCAAGTATATCTTCAGTATTCATCAATTAAGACAAGAATATACTTTTCACTTGACTGACTCTGCACAGAGATAGGACCACAGAGATCCACATGAAGCATATGCAGAGGTCTGGGACAATTATTATCACTTTTGGTTTTGTGGGAAGATCTTTTAACCTTTCCCATTTCACAAGCAGAACAAAGATGATCTTTGTTGAACTTTACATATTGTAATCCCTTAACCAGATTAAGTTTGACTAACTTATCAAGTCATGAAAAGTTCAAATGAGAGAACTTCCTATGCCAGAGCCAGACATCTTCACTATTCAGAGATACTAGACAGAGTTTCTTTGAGCCAATATCTATATGCTTGGTAAAATTCATTCTATATAAGTTACCTTTTCTGTCTTCTCTCAGAATTTCTTGATGTTTTTGAGTGAAGAAGTGAACAATGTTTTTCTTGAAATTTCACATCAAAACCATGGTCACACAGTTGACTTATGGTTATTAAGTTGTGCTTTAGTCCATCAACATAAGCAACTTTTGAAACAAATACATTACCTCTTGTTAACTTACCATAACCTTTAATATTGCCTTGCATATTATCCCCAAAAGTTACTGCTCCTCCAGATTTTGCTTTGAAAGAGGATAGCAACTTTTTATCTCCAGTCATATGCCATGAGCATCCAGAATCGAAGTACCAGTTGGGCATATACAATTTCTGCAAGAGAAATTAGAGAGTTTTAGGTACCCATCTCATCATGGGTCCTTTCTTGTTAGGCTTTGAAGAATTTTTATCAACATTTGGCACTCCATCTTTTGATGTTTTACCAGAATGGTTTTTCTCTTGCTTCTGAGGCTTTGTCTCTGAAGTCTTGGTCAGAGGTTGATTTAGTAAACAATGAGAACCTCTGAAACTATTTTTCAGCTTAATCATGAGTTGAATGCAGTTGCAATTAATAGAGCAAGATGAAGAAGGAGCACAATTTTTCATTTCATTTAGAACATTTGATACATGTTTCTTTTGAAACTTCTTAAAACTAGCACTAGGAATATTACAAGTATTCCTAACTACTTCTGACTTTTTAGCTTGGAAATTGGCCTTTTTTCAATTTGCTTTTTCTTGGCCCAAAACATCTTCTTCTCTTTCTTGCTCACTGCACAAACATGATCAAAATGGTTAATTTCCTGCCATTTGCCTTTTTGTTCAGGAGTGAATTTGATAGGTTTATAGGTGTAGAACTGAGAAATGTTACTTTTATTCTTACTCTTTCCTTTAACTCTTTCTCCAACTCCAGAGAGGTTATTGCTTGGAGACACATGTATATAAAATTAGGACATATTGGAATTCTGGATTTATCTTTTGAAACAGAAACAGGGATGTTTAAAGTTCCAGAACCAACAGTCTATTTTGTTTTATTAATTACCTTCTCTGGTGTATAGAAAATTTGTTCATCTATTTCTGTGTCAGATTCAGAATCAGTATCAAGAAAGTCTCTTTTAACCTTGTCAAATATGACTACCTCTGAAGTTTTCACAATATTTTTAGGTATGGAGACTTTGATTATCCTTTTCTTGCATGATTCTTTGATAAAATCAGATCTGACATTTTCTTTATAAATTCTTCTAATGTCATCTTCAAAAGTGGTTCTGATGCATTCATCTGTTCCAGGAGAATATAGAGGTGCTTCTGGATTTAGTAAGATCTGAGATTTTACATCAGAGGTACTAGCTTCAGAGACCTCTGGTTCTTTAGTGATGAATGAATCAAATCTAAACATCTCTTTGGGATCATTACTCTGAGGTTTTGAAAAATGAACCTCTGAAGTTTCTTCCTTTTGTTTCTTTAAGATAGGTTTTGAGACATTTTTTACATCAGAGTATGAGATATTTTTGAAATTTAGAGTTATAATTTTTTATCCATCTGAGGTTCTTATTCTTTTAAAAATGTTAGAGTTATCTAGAGATGGAAAGTCAGACTTCTGGACCTTTCCTATACAGAAAGTGGAAGTAAGTTAAGTTTTCTTCAATCCAGTGAATGGATCTAATTCATTGAATCCCAACCCTTGAGTGTCCATCTGAGAATTGATTTTAATATGCACATCTTGTGCATCTTGATAACTCTTGATATGCAGTTCCTTTCTTTCCAGAGATTGATGTAATATTTCTCTTTCCTTTTGAAAGAATTTAGTTAAGGCAACAGAATTAAGCCTTTCATACTCAGATTTTCTCACTTCTTCTTCTTTTGCCTTTAAAACCTTTTCAAGTTCTTTGAATATCTCAGAAAAATAATTTTCCTTTTGTCTCTGAGATATTTCAAGTTCAGATTTTTCAATAAAAATTTCTTTCTTTTCTAACTCAAGAAGATCTTTTCCGTTTTTTTAAAAGTTTAGGTCCTTTCTCATTTGATTTCTCTTTTCTTTTTCTTCAATGATTTTTTGCTTTAATCTCTGAAACTCGTCTGTTAATTTAAGAACATCCATTTCAAGTTCACTTTTAGAGGTGGATGGAGAATTCACCTTTTTAGAGCAGTCCTCTGATGATCTATCAGTCTGATCACCATCTGCAGTAGCCATACCACAGAGGTTGGTAGGCTCTTCCTCTCCATCACTTGTTGAGTCTGACATCCAGTCTTCCATTTCTGCAACAAGTACTTTTTCTCTGATATTGGATTTGTACTTGTTTTTGTAGTAGTCTTGATCTATGATCAGTCTACCTCTGCAGTTTGTAGAAAAATGGTCTGGTTTTCCACATCTAAAACATCTCCAATCATTTTGATTTGGTGGAAGAGCAGCAATAGTTCCAGTCTTCTGAGCTTGAGGATGGGGTTGGAAGTACCTCTGAGGTTGAGGATACTTTGGTTGAAATGGTTGATGAGTTCTTGATTGTTGAAATGATCACCCTTTTGATCACTATGCATAGTAGATCTGGGTTCTTGTAGATATTTAGCTTTCTGAAGTCTTCTTTCCGGATTTCCTCTTCTTTCATCATCATCTCTTCTTCCTTCAAAAACTTTCTTACCAAATTTCTTGTTGAATTGATGGGTAATCAAGGCAAGAGATTTGGCAAAAGCATTAATGTCTTCATTTGAGTCTGAGTCTGAGTCTGAATGATCATTTTCTTCAGCTATCATAGGCTTTTTAGATTTTCTTTTTGACTCTTTCTTAATGACTTTTCTTTTGAGTTCTTTGATTCTTCATCATGACTTTCGTTTGAACCACCTTTGTTAGGACTGAAAGTCCTGTGTGTTGAAAGTTGAATAAAAGTATTTATAAGGGGGTAAAATGTAATTCATTAATAGTTGTTTGATAGTTGGGCCCAAAGCCCATAAAGCCCAATTGCTTGTAAGCCTATTTATATAAAGGCAGTTCTAGTTCATTTATTCAATTTAGGTTTTTAGACAGTTTAGAAGTTTAGTCTCATTATTCATAATTCTCTAGTCAATAGGTTTACATTTACTGAACATATATTCTCTCTATAAACCTAAACCCTTTCAATGAATATTAATCATATGACTAGAGGTTGTGGCTACATTATTGTTCTTAATTGATATAACTGTTCGTGATTGCACTGTATTGTGATTGCACTGTACTAGACGTTGTTTGACTGATACTCTTTGTGGTTGACCGATACCTTGTCTGACAGATACTGTGTTCGACCGATATATTTGTTCGACCGGTATATTGCCTTGACCGGTATATTGGTTGACCGATACTCAGCGGTCGACCGATAATCTTTGTGGACCGGTACCCTGTTGACTGGTACCCTTTGTTGACCGGTACCCTTGTCGACCGGACCTCTGTCCGACCGGGACCCTGCTCGACCGGGTCCTTTTCTTGTTATATATATATTTTTTATTTTTGGATCATCCTGCTTGTCTCACGATCGTTACAGTGCAAGATTAAAGTCTAAACCGGTTCAAGTTTCATCTATTGTCAAGTTCTTCAAAAGCTTGAATTAGATAAGTCAAGATGGGTTATTATGCTGAAGTTCAAAAGCTCAAATTAGAGAACAAAAATCTTGAATTATCTGTTGCTTTCTACTTGAAGAGATCAGAACAATATTATGATGAAAAAACATTCTGAAAGAAGAAGCTGGTGCATTAAAGACAATTAATGAAGATCTTCTGAAAAAGACTTCTGGGCAGAATAATGAGAAAATACTGAGTTTGGAAACTGAGAACACAGAGTTGACAAGAAAAATCTTTAACTTGGAAGATCAGATTATCCAAATCCAGAAAGAATCCGTTGAAAGTTATGAGGCAAAGATTAAGAGTCTGAAGGATTCTAATACTGAGTTTCAAAAGAAAATATTTGATTTGGAGCAAAAGCATGCTAAAGATAAATCCGAATTTGAGAAATCTTTTGCAAAGAAGTTCACAAATTTTTCAAGAAAATGTGCTGATGAGAAGAAAGCAATTGAGCTGAAATGTATCAAGCTCTCTCAGAAAGTTTCTGATTTTGAGAAAGTAATAATATTGGAAAGAGAAAAGTTTTCCACAGAGAAAAAGGTCGTTAAACAAAAGAATGTGGGATTCTTCAAAGAAATATCCGGCCAGAGAAACGATGCTGAGAAGGGATTTAAAGAAGAAAGAAGCATATTTGAGGCTGAGATAAAAAAGCTTACCGAGAAGCTATCTGAACTATCTGAAAGTGTGTTGAAAGAGAAGAAAACGAAGTCTGAATGCGAGACAAAGATTGACCTTCTTGTCAAAGAGAGAGACAGATTCGCTTCAAAGATTAAAGAGCTTGAAAAGACAACATCAAGTTCAACTCAGAAAACTGTTTCGTCCAAGCGGTCAGTTACATCTTTTGATCAGATGCTTAGTAATAACCTTTTCTATGACAGAAATATAGATGGTTCAGGTAAACATCGACGAAGAAGGAGTTACAAGGAAGAGAAACTGGTTTGGAAGAAGACACCAGTTGAAGATAAGAAGAAAGATGGGAAGAAAGATGAGCTGAAAGGTAAGGAATCATGTGTACATACACACAAAGCCAAGAGGTAGAGGTAAACCTGAACATACACACATGCGCGTAGAGGTAAACCTGAACATATCTACTCGAGAGGTCAATCAATCAGGTTATCAGGTAAGAAATACTATTGTTCTTACTGCCGTACACATGATCCTATTCACAAGACTAGTGATCATTTCTGGTATGGTTCTTATTCCGTTACTCCCACAAGAACTGCAACTAACATTCATGGACCCAAATACCAGTGGGTACCAAAGCCAAAAACTAATTTTGTGTTGCAGGCACCTCAAGTCAAGGGGGAGTAAGAGAACCAAGGCTTCTAAGTAAATCAGCTTAGAACGCGTACTTCAACGAAGTATGGCTTCTGATCACATGACAGATCATGACCCGTTCTTCAACGTTCAGACTTGGATATTTTGCAAATATCCAGGGGGAGCTTAAAATACATAAATCATTCTATCATGATTTGAGGGGGAGCTTTAAAGGTAAATATCTTCTAATCCTAGATCTATGATTGTTTGAAAGAAGAACAACTTTCGAGCATGAAAATCGGTTTCTGAAATGTTCAAACCACTTCTGGTTCTCAAAAGATTTTATGAATTTAAAAGTGTGCTTTTATATGTTTTTCAATTTTGAGCTTTAATTTCTAACTGACTGTGTGTTTCCATAGATCAATACTTGCGTATTATCTTGTCCATATACTGTCAAGTATTCATACACACCGTTTCAGTACTTCGTTTGAATTTGTTATTACCATGTCTCATAACGAACCAATTTTTCGATGGTAATACTCCCGTTTACTTTCAAATATTGTTGAGCATCAATCATCTTTTCTAAATTTGTACTTTTATTGCTAAGTTGTTTATATTTGTTCATATAAAAAAAATATCCAGTTCTTTGATACCCTAACCATTTCATTTGATCTGATTGATACATTGTCAGATTCTCAAAACAATTCTTTTGATTTCATTTCTTTCATTCAATATCTTTGTTTTGAGAAATCTTCAAAGTTCAATTGCTCAAATCTCATGAGCATACATTTTGACAATGTTATCATACATTTTGTACTTAACTGTTCAGTTAAACTGTTGAGCAACTATTCTTTTTAGGACTTACATGGGATTTGTGTGAGAACTTAAACAGAACGTACATGGATTCACGTTAACCAGTGTTTCCTACCCCGGAAGTTATCCTTGAGTGATTGAGGGGTGAGGGGTCTTAAATCAAAGAGTGGGGGAGATAACTCATCCGGTTATGTTGGGTCAGAAATAACCAAGTCTGGTTAGTACTGCTAGGTGATGAAATATTACTACTGCTAGTAGAATTAATACTGCTTGAAGAGTTAGTGCTGCTACTTTACTAGTTAGTACTGCTAGTAGTTAGTACTGCTTGAAGATTACTACTGCAAGTGAAAGGTTAATACTGCAAGCATGATAATACTGCTGATGATGTTAATGCTGCTGGATAAGGATAAAGTTAATACTGCTATTGAGTTAATGATGCTTCTGAAGATAAAGATGGATTGATGTGGAAGAATAGGAGATGAAGATAATTATGGACTGGATTCTGAAGAATAATATTTCCTTTGTAATTATCTTGTAATTAATTCTATATATATAGTCTAGAAGTTCTTGATAGAGGAACATATATTGATAGAGTTCTTTTTGTTTAGAGAATTAACCTCAAGACTAGTATTGATCCTTTCTATAGAGAAGTATAGAACGTCTGTTGAGTCTGTTCAACAGATTGAGGTTGTGTTTGTAATCATTAAGTTTTATGCAATATAAACTTATGATTTGAGTTCATATTCTGTGTTTTTGATTAATTGTTAAAGTGTTATTCCGCAACTTCTTTAACATTGTTTCTGAGTTTGTATTAAATTCTTGTTTAGAATTTTCGATCTTGACAAGTGGTATCAGAGCTAGAAAACTCAGAAATTTATAATCATGGATGGTTCAAGCGATAGCGTTCTGGTATCAAAGGTTCCCATGATCAAACCCAATGAGTTTGACATGTGGAAGATCAGAATCAAGCAATATATTCTTCTCACAGACTTCTCAATGTGGGATATCATTGAGAATGGTCCCTCTGATGGAGGAAAGATGGATGCAGATGGCAAGAGACCTCCAACAAAGACTGATGGAGAAAGAAAGATGAGGCAGAGAGAGATGAAAGCCTTAAGCACTCTGCTCTTGGCTATACCTAATTAGTACCAACACCAGTTCTGCAACTGCACAAATGCACAAATTTTATGGAATGCTCTGGAGAAAAGATTTTCTGGTACAAAAAGTACCAAGAGAAATCAGCAGGCCATCCTGAAGCAGCAATATGAAAACTTCATGTCTACAAAGAATGAGTCCATGACTCAAACTTTTGATAGATTTAATAAGTTAATTGGTGAATTGGCTACTGTTGGTGTCCAGATAGATCAAGATGATGTCAACAGAAAATTTCTCAGATCTCTTAGTGATGAATGGACTATGTACACTGTCTCCTTCAGACAGAATGACCATCTGGAGGACAAGGAACTGGATGACCTCTATAATAACCTTAGAGTGTTTGAAGCAGAGGTAGAAGCAAAGAAGAGGCCCTCTGGATACTCATAAAATGTTGCACTTTTATCATCTTCTACCGATTCTGCTGCTAATACAGAATCAGTTAGTACTGCTTATGGATCAAAGCAAGATGGATCTAATGACTCAGTTTTAGAAGCTTTTCTAGCCAATCATGCTAATTCCACTCTAATTAATGATGACTCAGAACAGATAAATGCTGATGATCTGGAACATATGGATATCAAGTGGCAGATGGCTATGCTCACAATGAGGGTAAAAAGGTTCATCAAAAGGACTGGAAGGAACAACTTTGCTCAGAAAAGAGAAGATGGGGTTGGATTTGATAAATCCAAGGTTGAATGTTACAAGTGTCACAAGCTGGGACACTTTGCAAGAGAATGCAGAAGTGGAATGCCTCAACAGCATACTAGCAACCATCATCCATCACAGTCCACTAGCTTCAACAACAGGAACTCTTCTCAAGCCCTTGTTTCCCAAGAAGGAATGGGATTTTATTGGAGTGACCAAGCAGAAGAAGTAGTTCAGAATGAAGCTTTGATGGCCGAAGTTTCAGAGTCATCAAGCACTGCACTTCCCACAGAGGTAACATCTAAACTTTGCTCTAAAACCTGTATTAAAACTGTTAAAAAGTATAGGGATCACAATCAGAGCATGTGTGATGATCTTAAAAGGCTAGAGAAAGATAGAAGAGAGTATGCTTTGATTGTTGAGAGGTTTGAAGAACAAATTAAGTCATATCAGGCTAATGAACTTCAACATTCTTATGATACCAACTACTGGAAGTGGGAGAAGAATCAATTAGAGATTGAACTAGAGAAGGCCAAAGAAGAATGTGAGAAAATTAAGAGTGAATTTGAGAAGGACAAACTAGATATTGAGAAATATTCCAATGCTTCTAAAGAAATGGACTCCTTACTCAAAAATCAAGTTCATGACAAGCTGAGAAGAGGAATAGGCTATAACACCACCCCTCCACCATATAACAATAACTATATTCCTCCCACCTCAGACCTCTTAGAAAGACAAGACAAGAAGAAATTACCTGAAGGAGCCACTGAAGTAGATCCTTCAGTGTCAGGATCTGATTCTTAACAAGAATAATGAAACTCAGAAACAATATTAAAGAAGTTGCGGAAAAACACTTTAATATTCAAATATCAATCTAACAGTAAAGTTGAAATCACAACTTGTAAACTTTATTGAATGATTAAAGTTACATGATTTCACACAAAACCTCAATCTTGATGAACAGGCTTACCAAGATGAATTCTACTTCTCTAGAACTAGGGTTATAAACCTTGAGGTCAATTCTCTATCAAAACAAAAACTCAAAATTCTCGTTTTACAAACTATTCTGAATAATTCTATACATATACTGAAAATAAAAGATAATTACAAAACATAAAAGATCTTCAGTATATTCTTCTATAATTATCTTCAACCTTCCATGATTATCTTCAAACCTTGATCTGCGCGACTTACCAAGATTATCACATTAGCAGTATTAAGTCATGGCAGCATTAACACTTTGAGCAGTATTAATCTTCACCAGCAGTAGTAACTATGCTTAGCAGTATTAATTTCTACAAGCAGTAGTAATTTGGCTCAGCATTAGTAACTTGTCTCAGCAGTAGTAACCATGTTGTACTGGCAGCAGTAATCATACTTAAACAAATCTTCAGTTCCCAACAATCTCCCCCTAACTTGACTTTTAGAGAGGAGAAGTCAAGTTCTTCAGATGCTCCCAAAACTCCATTGCTCATAATCCTGTATCAGGATTCAGCCCCAAACTTTGATTAATAGTTCTCTGGATCAAGTATCTTGCCATTGCAGAATCTGGTGCACAAGCAAGTTTTTTCTTCAGCATTGCATGTAGCTTTATCCTGCTATGGTTGTAAACTCTATCCACTAAGAAGTATTCAATGTGATTTGTATCCATAGTCAGTGCATATACTCCACTTCTTTCATACAGAGTCCAGTTGTTAATGGTTTTGAAAACATTTCTGATAACATGTTGAATTCCTCTGGCTTGAACAACATGCATAGATATTCCATCACAAGTTTTGTAACTGGTATCCTTGATGTTTTTAGCTTATCAGCATATAATTTCCTCTAAATCAGATCTGGAGCATACTCTTACAATCTTGGCCCAAGTAGGATACACTTCAAATTTGTCATCTTTCCTCTTAAGCCTGATATACTCCTTTCCATCTACTTCCATGGTATCCCAGTAAATAATCTCAGGAGGCTTGACACTAACTGGTTCAGTTGTTATAGGCTCAGGCACTTTTTCCATCACCACCATGTACATATTCACATCAGAAGTACTAGATGGTTCTTCCTGAGATTTAGCTTCCTGTTCATCAGACTTAGGTTCTCCTTCTTCTTCAACTACCTTCTGTTCTTTCTCAGCTTCTTCCTCATCCACTCTAAGTTTCTTAGCTGGTTTTCTTCTTGCCATCATTTTTGTTCTTTTCAAAGTCTTCAAACTTTCACCTAGAGTAGTTTCCTTCCTTGGAGTTTCTTGATCATCAGGAAAGGGTTTTTGTAATTGAAGGTCATGCCTCTCTTTCATCTTCTTTTCCACTTCAACTCTTGCTTGTTCATTTCCTTGTAACTTAGTCATCTCTGCCTCATACAAACCTTTGATTTGATCAAATGACATTTTTGTGAACATTTCCTTTTTGACTCCCACAGCACCTTTGAGGAAAGTGATCATCTTCTTTATCTCTTGAGTGCCAATGTAGGTCTGTGAAGGTTGCCTCTTCTTTGCACCTATTTTGATCATTACAGGCTTCTTGTTAAATGCAGTTTCCTTCTGTGCCATCTCTGTAGCCAAACTCTTTTGATATACTTCATTAAGCTCTGCAGCTAAAGCTCTTGCCATCTCCCTATCTTTTTCCACTTGGTCTTTTTCTGCTTGCTCAAGTTCTGCCTGCATTTTCTTAGCCAAAGCTTCATCTGACTCAATCAACTTTTGTTTTTTAAGTGGTTGGTCAGATTCCACTATCTTGGTTTTTCCTTTGTCCTTGCTTGCTACCTTATCAGTACTAGCTTTCTTGATAACCTTAGCATTGTCTTTGATGACAACTCCTTTGGTCTTTGAAGTGACCTTAGGAGTGTCATGTTTAGCCTTGATTAATGCTTCAGCTATTTCAATTTCTTCCAAATTGCTGCTAAGGAGGTCAGTTAATACTTCTTGAACAATTTCTGCTGCTTCATTTATTTCAGCATCATTAACTGTTTTTGCTGCTTTGCTTGCTTCAGCAACATTAACTATTTCTGCTTCTTTCTCTGTAACTCTCTCTGTTTCTACTGCTTTCTCTGTAACGGCTGCTTTTTCAAACCCTGTTTCTGTTTCTACTGCTTGTACCTTATCCTCACTCCCACCAGCAAACTCCCCCTCATCTCCATGTTTCTCCCCCTTATTCTAAGCATTATCCATGTTGACCTCAGCTTCTGACTCCCCATTTTTGGGAGCATCATCCACTGGGTTCCTTCTTCTGAGCTCAAATCTTTTCTTTGACCTTCTTTGAACCACCTTCTTAAGTAACTTCTTTAAGGTGTTGATTTCTTCTTACTGGTTGATGATGACTTTCTTGAGTTCATTTACAACCTTCTTTTGAGAATCCAGTTCAGTTGCCATTTTGGACATGGCAGAAATCAATTCCTGGTAGTCATATCTATCCTCACCTTCTCCAGGAGTGTTACCCCCTTTTGAGGTATCATTGGAATGTTTAATAGGGATCTCCAACCAGACTTAAGCACCACCTATTCCCTTGGTTTCTGGGCACCTGGGACCTTTGAATGATTGCTCATTCAAAGTTGCCGTGGGGAAGGTCTTAGTGATGTTACCACTGGCCTCCTTTGTGCTAGCAAGAGTAGTGGCAGCTTTCTCACCCACATGCTCATGCATCTCCTTAGTGAGCACCTCCTTGGGGTTGGGAGACACCCCAGTGGTTTCCCTATGGATATTCTCTAATGGAGAATGCTCCATTAGAGGGCTTTGAGGTTCTGGGTTTGTAGGAGGTACAACAAGGGAAGGAGCCTTGTGTACCTTTTTCTTAGTATAAGTTTTAGATATAACTGGGGTTGTCTTAAGAACAAGGGACTGAGGGAGTGATATAGTGGTTGAAGGTTGGGTTTGGCTATCAGTGGGATGGTCTAGTGAGGGCCCTGACCCTGATGCCATACCTTCTTTGTTGTGGGACACCACCATCATTGTAGAGAACAATGGGGTGTCAACTCCTTCCGATTCCTTGGCAGATCTTTTCATATTTGAAAAGACCTTGCCCTTAGGGATTTTAGGTACATATACCTCATTAGACTGAGGCATATCCGTCAATTCAGAGGTGATAACTGCCTGGACAAATCTTGGATACACGTAGAAACTCTTTTTATTATCCAAGTTTAACACAAGGTCATTGAAAATCATTTTTGAGAAATTATACTTTCTGGCAGTGGACAAGCAGACCAACGCATAAGCAATGGTACTACTGAAGTGACTCCATCCAGTAGTTTTTCGAGAAATACAGTGCATAAGAGTATGAACAAAGAAACGCCATTGGGGAGAAAAGTTAGCTTTGTAAAATTTTGAAAACACCCGGTTGGCCTTCATACCCCATTCTTGTGAGATTGGAAAACAAATCCTCATGAGAGATAGAGGTAATACCTGAGGCATCGTCTAGTCGTAGACTGATGCGAATGACCTCTTCAGAGACTGTCAAGGGTTTGTCACACACTCTTGTCTTGATAAACTGCACACCATTTTCAGTAACAGCGGTGGCATCCGCCCAAAATTGTTTCTGGTGCTCGATGTAAATTGGTGGTGACACTGTAAGAGCATGAGCTATATGACTGGATTTGAGAAAATCAACTATTTGATGGAATCCAGCAGCCTGCTTAGGTTTTTGAAGCATTGTGATCTCATTGTGTTCATCAATAAACGCCATGGATGCCATCTGGCTTGAGGATTCTTGACTGAAACACACTGGTTGCTTGAGAGAAAAGAGTTAGAGAGAAGATGAACAGTATTCAAAGAGTCGTTGTGAGCTTTTAGGCGGGCAAAGAGGGTATTTATAGAATTCAGGAAAGAAGCAGTATTAACCTTAATTTCTGTTAAAGCGGTACTAACCCACTCGCAGTATTAACTGAGAGCAGTAGTAACCAACTAGCAGTATTCACTAACTAGCAGTATTAACTAACTAGCAATATTAACTAACTAGCAGTATTAACTAACTAGCAGTAGTAACACATACCTGAAGTAGTAACTCAGACTAGCAGTAGTAATAATGAACCTGCAGTAGTAACTTTGCACTGGCAGCATTAAAACTGCACTGGCAGCATTAACGATACTTACACTGTTGAAGCTTGTGTTAGTCTGAGCAAGGTAATAAAACTTTTTAAACATGAGCTCATTCAGAGTTGATCATGCCTACACTTGTGACCAAGAAAGTGAATCTACCCACATCAAAAGCTTTAGTGAATAGATCAGTAAACTGGTTATCAGTATGAACTTTAGCAACTTGAATAAGCTTCTTTTCATTATAGTCTCTAATAAAGTGATACCTGATCTCAATGTGCTTTGTTTTGGAGTGCTTGACTGGATTCTTAACAATGCTAATAGCACTGCTATTGTCAATGAGAATTGGAGTGTGCAGAAAGGTTATCCCATAGTCCAGCATTTGATTCTGAATCTAGAGTACTTGTGAACAGCAGCTTGCAACAGCTATATACTCTACTTCTGTTGAAGAAAGGTTATCCCATAGTCCAACATTTGATTCTGAATCCATAGAACCTGAGAGCAGCAACTTGCAGTAGCAATGTACTCAGCTTCTGTTGTGGATAAGGACATTGTGGTTTGCTTCTTACACTGCCAAGAAACTAGTCTTGCACCCAAAAGCTGACATCCTCCTGAAGTAGACTTTCTATCGATATTAGCACCACCCAAGTCACTGTCTGAATATGCAATCAAGTCAAAAGTAGATTCATAGGGATACCAAAGACCTAATCTAGGTTGCCCTCTTAAGTATCTGAAAATCCTCTTCACTGCTTGAAGATGTGACTGCTTTGGCTTGACTTGGAATCTGGCACACACACATACTGGAAACATGATATCTGGTCTTGAGGCTGTGAGATACATGAGAGATCCAATCATTGATCTATAAAGATGGATATCAACATCCTCCCCCTCGAGATCAACAGTGATCTGTTTGTTTGTTTCCATTGGTGTGCTTGCTGGCTTTGAGTCTGTTAAACCATACTTATCTAGGATGTCTTTCACATACATTGATTGACTTATGAAAATCCCATCTTTCTGCTGTTTCACTTGAAGCACAAGGAAGAAAGTGAGTTCACCCATTGAACTCATTTTGAAGCTCTTGTGCATCAACTCTTCAAAGTCTCTACACATCTGGTGGATCCAAATATGATGTCATCCACATAGATCTGAACAAGTAGGGTGTCCTTCTTACTTCTTTTAATGAAAAGGGTCTTGTCAATGATTCTCCTTTCAAACCCATTTTCCAAGAGATAGGTAGACAGAGTATCATACCTTGCTCTTGGAGCTTGATGTAGACCATAGAGTGCTTTATTAAGTTTGTATACTCTGTCAGGATATAATGGATTTTCAAATCCAGAGGGCTGACAGACATATACTTCTTCATCAATTGTTCCATATTCCATCTGATATACCTTGAACTTCATATATGAGGCATAGGCTAGAAACAACCTAATTGCCTCTACCCGTGCAACTGGAGCAAAGACTTCCTCATAGTCTATGCCTTCTTCTTGAGTGTACCCTTGTGCCACTAGCCTTGCTTTGTTCCTGATTACTACTCCTCTCTCATCCTTTTTATTTCTGAAAATCCACTTGGTGCCAATTGCTCTATGACCTTTTGGAAGGTCCACCAAGTCCCAAACATCTTGCAATTTAAACTTTAGCAACTCTTTTTGCATGGCTTCTATCCAACTTGAATCTTTCATTGCATCATGAGCCATCTTAGGCTCAATCTGAGACAGAAATCAAGAAAGTACTGTATGCTGCTGATCCTGCAAATCTTGAAGTCTGCTTTGATTCCTAGTCATCATAGGAAAAGCGATGTCTCCTATTACGAGCTCAGGAGGATGATTCTTCTGAGTTCTTGTCTGATGACTAGGTTCTTCATTAATTCTCACATCTAAGTTTGAGTCATTTAAGTCAACTGAGGGGATCTCATCAACTACTTCTGGCTCTTCATGCTCTGGATTCTCCTCATCTCTTCTTTCTTCTTCACTCTGAATTGGTTCAGTAACAGTCTCCGTTTCACAGATTTCTACACGGTTTATTGTAGGTATGGGAAAGATCACAGACTGAGGAATAATATCCTGTACTTGTTCATCCCCTGATCCTCTACTTCCTGATCCTGCATGATCATCACTACTGAAACCCAAAGAGTTAGTTAGTGAATCAATGTCAAATAACCACTGAGGACATGAACCAATAGGATTTGGTGTGTTCTCATTGCATTTGACATTGTCACTTTCCTCAATTATTCTAGAAGAAGAATTAAATACTCTATAGGCTTTACTCTGAGATGAGTAACCAACAAGAAAATCATCATCTGCTTTGCTATCAAACTTTCCTAAGTGAGTTTTGGTATTGAGAATGGTACAAGGACACCCAAAAGGTTTGAAAAATCCAATAAATGGTTTTCTTTTATTTAAAAGCTCATATGGTGTCTTGTTCTTAGGCTTGACTACTAGAAGTCTGTTTTGGACATAGCAAGCAGTATTAACTGCTTCAGCCCAGAAAGTAATTGGAAGTTTTGAATCAGCTAACAGAGATCTAGCAGCCTCAATCAGTGTCCTATTCCTTCTCTCAGCAACACCATTTTGTTGTGGAGTCCTAGGAGCACTGTATTGCCTCTCAATTCCTTTTTCCTCACAAAAGATGTTTAGGTCAAGATTTTTAAATTCAGTACCATTATCTGACCTAATGACTTTTACCTTTTGATTTGTTTGGTTTTCAATTCTTAGAATAAAGGATTTGATCAGTCCACTTGTCTCATCCTTAGTCCTTAGAAAATACACCCAAGTAAATCTAGAGTAATCATCAACAATACCTAAGCAGTATGATTTCTTACCTATACTCATGACATTTGTAGGACCAAAGAGATCCATATGCAACAACTTAAGAGAAGAAGAAATTGTGTTCAACTCTTTGGACTTATGAGAAGTTTTGTGTTGTTTGCCTTCGAGACAAGCAACACAATGATCATCACATGAAAAGACTTTTGAAGGCAGACCTCTTACAAGGTTGTTTTTAACAAGTTTATTCATCGTTTTAAAGTTCATGTGACACATCCTTCTGTGCCAAAGTGATGATTCATCCAAAGAGGCTTTTGAAACCAGAAAGTTTAAGGATGAATCATTTGAAACAGTTTCCATATTCAAACAATAGACATTATTCTTTCTTGGAGTTCTTAGTAGTATCATCTTTTCATCAACTACCTTGAATCCAGGAGCAAGGATAATGCATTCTGAATCAGTGAATAATATACTATGCTTTTTGTCACAAACCTGTGATATACTTAACAGGTTGTACCTTAACTGCTCAACATAGTAGACATCTTCAATGGTCATCTTACCTTTTGTTACATCTCCCTTACCACTAATCTTACCTCCATCTGGAGTATTACCAAAGGCAACATGCCCTCCATCAATTTTCTTGAAATTCTTGAGGCAAGCCATGTTCCCTATCATGTACCTAGAGCAACCACTATCAACATGCCAAATGCTCTTTCCCTTTAGCTGTTGGTTGCCCTGCACATAAAATAAATCAATTAGTATTGACTAGGAACCCAAGCCAAAGTGGTATTGGGCCTCCCTTTCTCATCAAAGTACTTACACTCCTTTTTATAAGATTTTTAAATTTAGAATACTCTTTACTGGAGTACTTTGTCAAGATGATTGGTCTAGAAGCACAAACACTAGAAGCAGTACTAATTTTAGAAGTACTAACAAAGTTAGCAGCACTAACAGGTTTAGCAGTACTAACCTTGTTAGAAGCACTAACAGAGTTAGCAGTATTAACATCTGATGAAGTACTAACAATGTTAGTTTTAGAAGTACTAATACTCTCAGCAACACTAACATTGATAGCAGCAGTATTGCTTCTGGCAGCACTATCTTTGTCAGCAGCACTATTTGTGGTAGCAGTACTAACAGTTTTAGTGGTTTTGGGAACCCACATCTTGACACTCTCTTTTACAGTCTTTTTCTTCATGTGGCTTTTAGATTTAACAGGTTTCTTAGCCACATGGTTCCTTTCATCCTTCCTATAACCGAAGGGTTTTTTCACAGATCTTTGAAAATTTATCCTTTGGTTAATAGGATTAAAATAACAGTGCTTGGCAAGATGGTTCATTTTGCCACATATGAAACAAGGTTTTGGTCTGATGATTCTACTCAGATCAACTCCTTGTTTCTGAGCCCACTGATTATTCCAATTTTTTTGATTGCCCCTCCTTTTCTCATGTTTTAGGGGCTTAGACTTATTACCTGCACACTGTTTGCAAAAAACAGGATTCACAACTGTAGTCTGCTTGTAATGGACCTTTTTAGACTTTCCCTCAGTCTTCTCTACATCATCAGATTTGACCCAATCCCTTCCACCACCCTCATTGGTAAGAATGTTATTTTCTAAAGGAATCTCACCACTCACAGTATTATCCTTACTCTTACCAGCTTCTTTCTCAGTCTTGTCCTTAACAACTACTTCATCTAAAGGATCTATCTTAGTGTCTCCCTCATGCAAGTCCTTCCTATCCTTGGTCTCTAGCAAGTCTGATTTAGGAGGGATGTAGTTGTTGTTGTATGGTGGTGGTGTGGTATTGTACCCAATTCCTGGTTTAAGCTTATCATGGATTTGGACCTTTAGAATTGAATCCATGGCTTTAGAATCATATGAAAACTTTTCCACATCCAGCTTAACCATGGCTAGCTCTCCTCTCAACTTTTCATTCTCCTCTCTAGACTTTGTCAGTTGGATTTCTAGATCATTTTTCTCCCACTTCCAGTAATTTGTATCACATGTGTATTGAAGTTCATTGGCTTGGAAACCTTTAATTTGTTCCACAAAAATTTCAACAATTTTCACATAGTCTTTTCTATCCTTTTCTAACCTCTTAAGGTCATCACTCATACTCTGGCTGTGATCCCTGTACCTTTTAACAGTGTCTATACAAGTTTGAGAACAGAGATTAGAGAGTACCTCAGTTGGAATATCAGATACCTCTGCCATGAGAGCTTGATTTTGAATGGCCTCTTCTGCTTGATCACTCTAGTCAAACCCCATTCCTTGTTGAGAAACAAGAGCTTGAGCAGAGTTTCTGTTCTTGTTGAAACTTCCAGTCTGAGTTTGCTGGTGATTGTTGTGAGACACTCCACTTTTGCATTCCCTGGAAAAGTGTCCCTTCATATGGCACTTGTAGCACTCCACCTTTGACTTATCAAAGCCTGCTCCATCTTCTCTTCTTTGGGAGAAGTTGTTCCTCCCAGTCCTCTTGATGAACTTCTTCACCCTCATAGAAAGCATGGCCATCTGCCATTTAATATCCATCTCTTCAAAATCATCAGGATGAAGCTGTTCCAAGTCATCATTGATTAAAGAGGAGTTACCATGGCTGGAAATAAAGGCTTCAAAAACAGATTCATTGCCTTTTTCTTGATTTACTCCATTAACAGCATTAACTGATTCAGGGTTAGTAGTAGAATCAGTTGATGCTGATAGGAGTGCAGCGTTATGAACATATCCAGTAGGCTTCTTCTTTGCTTCCACCTCAAATTCAAACACTCTCAGATCATTGTACAGATCATCCAGTTCCTTTTCTTCCAATTTGTCATTCTGTTTGAATGAAACAGTATACATGGTCCATTCATCTCCAAGAGATCTGAGGAACTTTCGGTTGACATCATCTTGTTCCATCTGGAATCCAACAGTAGCCAACTCACCAATTAACTTATTGAATCTATCAAAGGTTTGAGTCATAGACTCATTCTTTGAAGATGTAAAATTCTCATATTGCTGCTTGAGAATATCCCTTTGATTCCTTTTAGTGCTCTTGGTGCCAGCAAATATCTTCTCTAAAGCATTCCATAGAATCTGAGCATCAGTACAGTGGTGAAACTGATGTTGATACTCGTTAGGAATGGCCAAAAGCAGGGTGCTTAAGGCTTTCATCTCCAATTATCTCACTTTCTTCTCAGCATCAGTTTTTGGAGGTGGTCTTCTTCCATCTTGTCCAATTTTACCTTCAGCAGAGGGATCATTCTCAACAATGTCCCACATAGAAAAGTCTGTAAGGAGGATGTACTGCTTGATCCTAATTTTCCACATGTCAAACTCATTAGGTTTAAGCATGGAAACCTTTGAAACAAGAGTACTGTTTAATTCAACTGTGTTGTCCATGATGAATGAAGGTTTCTGAGAATACTAAGCTCTGATACCACTTGTCAGGATCTGATTCTTAACAAAAATAATGAAACTCAGAAACAATATTAAAGAAGTTGTGGAAAAACACTTTAATATTCAAATATCAATGTAACAGTAAAGTTGAAATCACAACTTGTAAACTTTATTGAATGATTAAAGTTACAAGCTTTCACACAAAACCTCAATCTTGATGAACAGGCTCACCAAGACGAATTCTACTTCTCTAGAACTAGGGTTATAAACCTTGAGGTCAATTCTGTATCAAAATAAAAACTCAAAATTCTCGTCTTATAAACTATTCTGAATAATTCTATACATATACTGAAAATAAAAGATAATTACAAAACATAAAAGATCTTCAGTATATTCTTCCATAATTATCTTCAACCTTCCATGATTATCTTCAAACCTTGATCTGTGCGACTTACCAAGATTATCACATAAGCAGTATTAAGTCATGGCAGCATTAACACTCTGAGCAATATTAATCTTCACCAGTAGTAGTAACTATGCTTAGTAGTATTAATTTCTACAAGCAGTAGTAATTTGTCTCAGTAGTAGTAACTTGTCTCAGCAGTAGTAACCATGTTGTACTGGCAACAGTAATCATACTTAAACAAATCTTCTGTTCCCAACATTTAGACAAAGTAGTGGTTGAGGCAGATTCTGATGAAGAGGACTTTGAGTGTAAGAATAAGGAAGACCATAAAGATATTCCCTTAGAAAACCACATTCTGACAAATGAAAGGGGGGGTAAACCATTTGTCAAAAGTGAGAAAATGGAGAAGTCCAAAAGTGGGGAAGAGACTGTAAAGAGTGAGAAGACTGAAAGTTCTAAGAGAGAGAAGGGAAAGGTACTGGGAGTCCATTACATGCAAACCACTGTTGTTAATCTCTGTACTTGTAAACAGAATCAGCCTCAACAACATGATAAAACCAGGGGGAATCAAAGAAACAGAAATAATCAGTGGGCTTTAAAACAAGGAATTGATCTGAAAAAAATTAGCAGACCAAAGACCAAAAATTAGTGGGCTTCAATCCTATTAACCAAAGGATCACTTTTCAAAGAAATATACAAAATCCTGTTGGTTATAGGAATCAAATAAGGAATCATATGGCTGAGAATGTGAGAAGGGCACCTATAAAATCTCATGTTCAGAATAAGTTTGCTAATTCAAATAAAAATACTTCCAATAAACCAAGGAGTAACTTAAAGAAAAATAAATCAAACAACTTTGTCCAGGTGTGGGTTCCAAAAGTAAAGAAATCTGTTAGTACTGCTACTTCAAATAGTACTGCTGACAAGAATAGTGTTGCTGCAAGCAATATTACTGCTAACCCAATTAGTACTGCTAATGATGTTAGTACTGCTAACAAAGTTAGTACTGCTTCCAGTGACAGGCCCATTATTCTGACAAAGTATTCAAGCAATAAGATTCCTCAGTTTGATAATCTCATCAAGTCTGAATATGAATATGTTGATGAAAATGGAAAACCCAAGACCACTTTGGCTTGGGTTCCTATTAAAAACTAATTGCTTTATTATATGTGCAGGGCAACCAACAGCTCAAGGGAAGGAGCATTTGGCATATTGATAGTGGTTGTTCCAGGCACATGACAGGTAACATGACCTGCCTTCAAAACTTCAAAAGAATTGATGGAGGACATGTTGCTTTTGGTGATAATCCAACAGGTGGAAAGATAAGTGGAAAAGGTAATGTGTCAAAAGGTAAGATGACCTTTAAGGATGTATACTATGTTGAGCAATTAAGATACAACCTGTTAAGTGTATCACAGGTATGTGACAATAAACATAGCATATTATTCAATTATACTAAATGTATTATCCTTGCTCCAGGGTTCAAGGTAGTTGATGAAAGTATGATACTACTTAGAACTCCTAGAAAGGACAATGTTTATTGCTTAGACTTGGAGAGTGTATCTTCTGATTCATCTTTGGCACAGAAGGATGTGTCACATGAACTTTAAAACAATGAACAAACTTGTGAAAAACAACCTTGTGAGAGGTTTGCCACAAAAGGTATTTTCATGTGATGCTCATTGTGTTGCATGTCTTAAAGGAAAACAACATAAAACTTCTCATAAGTCCAAAGAGATAAATACAATCTCTTCACCTCTTAATTTACTACATATGGATATGTTTGGACCTACAAATGTGATGAGTATTGGTAAGAAATCCTACTGCTTGGTTATTGTTGATGATTTCTCTAGATTCACTTGGGTCTATTTTCTGAGGACTAAGGATGAGACAAGTGGACTGATCAAATCCTTTGTGCTTAGAGTTGAAAACCAAACAAATCTAAGAGTTAAAGACATAAGGTCTGATAATGGAACTGAATTCAAAAACAATGACCTAAACAGCTTCTATGAGGAAAAAGGCATTGAGAGACAATACAATGCTCCTAGGACTCCTCAACAGAATGGTGTTGCTGAAAGGAGAAATAGGACTCTGATAGAAGCTGCTAGATCTCTGTTGGCAGATTCAAAACTTCCAATTACTTTCTGGGCAGAAGCAGTTAATACTGCCTGCTATGTTCAAAACAGAGTTCTAGTAGTGAAATCCCAAGACAAGACAGCTTATGAGCTTTTTAAAAAGAAGAAACCTTTTATTGGATTTTTCAAACCATTTGGATGTCCTTGCACAATTCTCAATACCAAAACTCACCTAGGCAAGTTTCACAGGAAAGCTGAGGATGGGATTCTTGTTGGATATTCATCTCAAAGTAAAGCCTACAGAGTGTTCAACACCTATTCTAGAATTATTGAGGAAAGTGACAATGTCAAATGCAATGAGAACACACCAAATCAACTTGGTTTAGGTCCTGATTGGCTATTTGACATTGATTCACTGACTAATTCTTTGGGTTTCAGTAATGAGCATAATGCAGGAACAGGGACAGAAAAGGTACAAGTAAAAAGACAAGAGTTTGTGCTGTTCCCAACACCTACTACTGATCATGTTGTATTCTGGACCAAGATAAGAAAGATACTTCAGATTCAAAGGACACTGAACCAGCTCAGAATGAAGAGGACAGAGGTGAAAAGGAAGATTCAGGAATCAAAGGTCCTGAGATGCCATGTTTGGAAGAAGATGACACTGGTGATGATAACTCTTCAGTTTTTGGTGGCAACACTCCTGAAAAGAATGACTCTAATCTGGAAGAAGATATAAATGAAGAGGTTGTTCATCAAACAAGAGTTCAGAAAAATCATCCTCCTCAATTGGTGATTGGTGACATCAATTCACCTATAATCACAAGGAATCAAAGTAAGTTGGGAGGATTGAAAGATATACAATCAGGTTTACTTTCTTGCTTTCTATCTCAGGTTGAACCCAAAAAGGCATATGATGCAATGAAGGATCCAATCTGGATAGAATCAATGCAAGAGGAGCTACTGCAGTTTGTGCTGCAGGATGTATGGGATTTGATTGACCTTCCAAAAGGTCACAGAGCTATAGGCACTAAATGGATCTTCAGGAACAAGAAAGATGAGAGAGGAATAGTAATAAAGAACAAGGCCAGATTAGTGGCACAAGGGTATACTCAAGAAGAAGGAATTGATTATGCAGAGGTATTTGCACCAGTGGCCAGGATTGAGGCAATCAGGCTATTTTTAGCCTATGCTTCTTTCAAGAAGTTCAGGGTCTACCAGATGGATGTAAAGAGTGCTTTCCTGTATGGAAGAATTGAAGAAGAAGTGTATGTCTGTCATCCTCCAGGGTTTGAGAATCCAAATTATCCTGACAGAGTATACAAATTGAAGAAGGCACTCTATGGGCTAAATCAAGCACCAAGGGCATGGTATGACACTTTGTCTACCTATCTCTTGGAAAATGGTTTTCAAAGAGGAATCATAGACAAGACTCTGTTCATTCAGAGGAAGAAGAAGGACATCCTAATAGTGCAAATCTATATGGATGATATTATCTTTGGATCCACAAAAGATCAAATGTTCAGAGATTTTGAAGATTTGATGCACAAGAGATTCAAAATGAGTTCTATGGATGAACTTACTTTCTTCCTTGGGCTACAAGTTAAGCAGAAGCAAGATGGGATATTTATAAGCCAATCCAAGTATGTGCAGGACATTCTTTCTAAGTTTGAATTCTCAGATTCAAAGCCTGCAAGCACACCCATGGAGACACACAAACAGATCACGGCAGATCTTGAGGGGAGGATGTGGATGTTCATCACTATAGATCCATGATTGGCTCCCTCATGTATCTCACTGCTTCAAGACCAGATATCATGTTTCCAGTTTGTGTGTGTGCAAGATTTCAAGTAAGGCCTAAACAGTCACACTTTCAAGAAGTCAAGAGGATATTCAGATATCTCAAAGGTCAACCTAGATTAGGTCTTTGGTATCCTCATGACTCACCATTTGACCTACTTGCTTATTCAGACAGTGACTTGGGTGGTGCAAATTTGGATCGAAAGTCAACTTCAGGGGGATGTTAGTTTTTGGGTGCAAGACTAGTGTCATGGCAGTGCAAGAAACAAACCACAGTGTCCACCTCTACAACATAAGCAGAGTATATAACTGCTGCAAGCTGCTGTTCACAAGTACTCTAGATTCAGAATCAAATGCTGGACTATGGTATGACTTTTCTTCACACGCCAATCTTTAGAGACAATAACAGTGCTATTAGCATTGTTAATAATCCAGTCAAGCACTCCAAAACAAAGCATATAGAAATCAGGTACCACTTTAACAGAGACTGTAATGAAAAGAAGCTAATTCAGGTTGTGAAAGTCCATACAAGTAACCAATTTGCTGATCTATTCACCAAAACTTTTGATGTGGGTCGATTCACATTCTTGGTCACAAGTGTGGGCATGATAAACACTGAATAAGCCTCCTTTGATCTGCTTTATGTAGCATTTCTGTATAGACTCCTTCCTGTCTACTTTCTGATATTGTATTGTGCATGGTGTTGCTAACCTTGTGTGTTTAAGTGTTTCAGATTGCTTAAATTGAATACTTGGTACTTCTAGTTAAGTTAATATTTCTCTCTATATTATTCATGTTGACAGTTCAAATATGGTTAAGTATGGTTACTACTGCTAGGTAGTTTATACTGCCAGTGCAAAGTTACTACTGCTTACCTTGTTTCTACTGCTAATCAGTGTTACTACTGCTGGCATGTGTTAATATTGCTAGTCTGAGTTAATACTTCTAGTCCGTGTTAGTACTGCCAGTATGTGTTTCTACTGCTAATATGAGTTAATACTGCGAGTTGGTTAATACTGCTAGGGTACTTAGTACTGCTTCTAACTGAAACCCTCCACCTATAAATACCCTGTGTGACCGCCAAAATACAAACGGCTCTTTGAACTTCCATTGCTTCTCTTTCTCTCTCTCTCTCTCTCGATTTCTTGCTCACCAGTGTACACCCTAGTAGCGACTCGAACCCTAGAATCAATCAGAACGATGGCAGGACTACAATTCGTTGATGAACACAATGAGGTTGCTATGCTGCAAAAACCCAAACAGGCTGAAGGTTTTCATCAGATTGTGAAATTCCTCAAATCGTCACACATTGCCCATGCCCTCACTGTCAAACCCACAATTTGTGTGGAACATCTACGACAATTTTGGGCAAATGCTACCATCCACACTCAAGATGGCACTCAGGTCATCAAAACAAAGGTGTGTGATAAACCCCTGACCATCTCAGAGGAGTATATTTGCATCCATCTACGCTTAGATGATGCCTCAGGTATTACCTATCTTCCTAAGGAAGATCTCTTCCTAGTTCTTAGTCGTATGGGGTATGAAGGTCCCACTGATGTATTTAAGTTTTTCAAGAACAGATTTTCACCTCAGTGGAGATTTTTTGTTCATACCCTACAACACTGCATTTCAAGAAAAACAACTGGCTGGAGTGACTTCAGTAGCACCATAGCCTATGCTTTGGTCTGCTTAGCGACCTCTAGAAAGTATAATTTCTCTCAAATGATCTTAAATGATTTAATGTCAAACCTGGATATCAAATCAAAAAGCTTTTATATGTATCCAAGGTTTGTACAAGAAGTACTTAATAAGGAATTGACGGATTTACCTACCTTCAAGGAGGTATATGTACCAAAACTCCCCAAGGGGAAAGTGTTCTCAAATATGAAAAGGTCTTCCAATGACTTTTCTGGCCAAGACACTCCATTGTTCTCTACAATGATGGGTGTGTCTCTTTCCCATGGTGAGGCATCAGGGTCACAGCCCACATCTGACCACCCAACTGATGACCTACCCACACCATTCCATTATGTTAATATTCCTCATATCCCTTTTGTCAAGCCCAAATCTCCCATCACCAAAACATATATCAGGAAAAAGGTACAGAAGGTTCCTTCCCTTCTTGTATCTTCACCCCCAAAGCCTTCAAGCCCTATAATGGAGAATTCTCCATTACAGAATATCGAAAGGGAAACCATAGGGGTGTCTCCCAACCCCCAGAAGGTGCTCTATAAGGAGAAGGATGAGCATGTGGGCAGTGAGGCTCACACTACTGACTTTGCACAAAGTGCAGGGCAGGACAGTGTGAACATCTTTAAGACCTTCCCCACGGCAACTTTGGGTGAGCAATCATCCAAAGGTCCCAGGTGCCACGAAACCAAGGGGGTAGAGGGTGCTTCTGCTAGGCAGAAGAGTCCTACTAAAACTTCCAAGGATCCTTCTAGGGTGGTCAACACACCTAAAGGAGGTGAGGATAGAGATAACTATGAGGAATTGATGGAAACTATTGCAAATGTCAATCTGGATGTACTCAAACAAGGTGCAGAAATAGAGGAGATGAAACTGGTGATTCTTTCACAACAAGTGCAGATAAGCAAATTAAAGAAGATGGTTCTGAGGTTGGTACAGAAAAAGAAGAGAAAGCAGTTTGTGCTAAAGAAAAGGAGCATAAATCATGATGCTTCCAAAAAGGGGGAGACAACTGAAGCTGAAACTGAAAAACAAAGTCTTGTTGGCATGGAATCTAAATTTGAGGGGGAGTTGGGTACAGAAGCAGAATGTAGCAAAGCAGCAGAAATAGGTCTAGCAGCAGAACCTGAGAAGGCTGCAGTAGAAACTGAAAAAGTAGCAACAGAAACAGGGCTGACTATTGAGGAAATACAAATTGCAGAAACACTAGTAAAGGCCAAAGCTGACACTCCCAAGGCTACTCAAAAGGCTAAGGGAGTGGAAATCAAAGAAGGTGGTCTAGCAAAGAAAAGAAAAGAAGCTAGTATTGTTGAGATTAAGGGTAAAGGCAAAGAGAAGGTGGTTGAATCTGTAAAAGCATCAAAGAAACAATGTCAAATAGCTCTGGATGAAGAATTGGCAAGGAAGATGCAAGCAGACCTTGAAAAGGGAAAAGAGATTCAATCTGCCAAAGACAGAGAGATTGCATTGGAGTTGGACAAAAAGATCAAGGAAGAATATCAAAAGAGTCTGAAGTCTGCAGTTGCTGCTAAGAAAGTCACAAAGAAGGCTTCAAGGCAAAGGCTACCACTGAAGACTAGACAAAGACAGCCTTCCAAGACATACTTAGCCAACCAAGAAAGAAGGAAGATGATAAATTTACTGAAAGGAGCTATTGGAGTTCCTGAGGGAATGTTTACAGGTATGTCTTTTGGAAAGCTTGAAGAACTTTACAAGAAGGAAATGGCAAAGTTGGAAGGAGACTTCATTCAAAGAGTTGAGGTTGAAAGAAAAATGAAAGAAAGGCATGATCTGCATATTCAACAACCTTTTCCTGAGAATGAAGAAACCACTCTTACAAAAGAAGTGGAAGAAGAACAGAAAGAAGAAACACTTGCTCAAACAGTCAAAGCTGTCAATAGAATGAAAACCATAGATTCAAAGAAATAGACCAAAAGGCCAAGGATTGAAGAAGTTCAAAAAGAAACTGAACCTGTTGTTGCAACCCCTGAAGAAAAATCAAGTCAACAAGGTGCAGAACAATCTGAACAATCTGTGGTACATGTTGGTTTGTATATGACAGTGACTGACAGTGAACCTGTAGAAGCTGACCCAATATCAGTCCAAGCCCCTGAAATTATCCATTGGGATATCCTGGAAGATCAAAGGAAGAAATACTTCAGGATTAAAAAGATGGGAGACAAGTATGAGGTTTACTCTACTTGGGGTAAAATCATCAGAAGTTATTCCAGATCAGACTTAGAAGAAATGTTCAAGGTTGGAATAAGCTTGTATGAAAAGGACTTGACAGGAGCAGGAATGAGCTTAATAAGACTAGCCATGGAGTACTTATGCATGATGTTTGATCCTAGCAAAGTTCAACATGTTGTCAGAGATCTGCATCTGGAGAATAAATTCCAAAGAATAGACAATTGGACGTTATTTGAAAGGTGTGGAGTCTATGTCATCACTATTGATAGATCTTATCATGAGTACTACCTGGTGGATAGAATTTATGATCACAGCAAAGCCAAATTGCAAGGTATGTTGAATGCTAAGCTGGTGTGTTCAAAGGATTCAGAAATGGCCAAGATAGTAGTCAGAAGAACTATCAATCAGAGTTTGGGTCTGGATCCTAACTATGCAACTAAAATGGAGTTTTGAAAGCATCACGGAGGAACACATCTTGAAGAACTTAACTTCTCAATCTGAAAAGTTAAGTTAGGGGGAGATTGTTGGGTCAGAAATAACCAAGTCTGGTTAGTATTACTAGGTGATGAAATATTACTACTGCTAGTAGAATTAATACTGCTTGAAGAGTTAGTGCTGCTACTTTACTAGTTAGTACTGCTAGTGTTGGGAACTGAAGAATTCATCAAGTATGGTTAATGCTGCTAGTTCAGAATTACTACTGCTAGAAGACTTCAAAGTTAATACTGCTGAGTATTGCTACTGCTAGTAGAATTAATACTGCTAGTCAAAGTTAGTGCTGCTTGAACAAAGTTAGTACTGCTTAGCTAGTTAGTACTGCTAGAGGTTAGTGCTGCTTAGTAGTTAATGCTGCTTATGATTAGTGCTGCTTATGAATTGAAGATCTGGATGAAGAGGATGACAGCTGTAAAGAATAAAGATATTCATGGAAGGATTGAAGATAAGTATGCAAGATATACTGAAGATATTCTATTTTTTTGTAATTATCTTTTTATTCAGTATATGTATAGATTTGACAGAATAGTTTAGAGACAGTTTTTAAATTCTAAGTTTTTGTTTTAGAGAGAATTAACCTCAAGGCATAGATCCTAATTCTAGAGAAGTAGAATTCGTCTTGAAAGAGCTTGTTCTTCAAGATTGAGGTTGTGTGTGTAATCTTGTGATTTTAATCATTCAATACAAGTTTACAAGTTATTAATCATATACTGTTTGTTTACTGTTATATTGAATATCAAAGTCTTATTCCGCAACTTCTTTGATATTGTTTCTGAGACTTTATTCTTGTTGAGAATTCGATCCTGACAAGTGGTATCAGAGCCTGTTCTCTCAGAAACATCTATTCATTCATCGTGGAAAACTTTGCAGAATCAAACAGTACTCTGGTCTCAAAGGTTCCAATGCTCAGACCCAATGAATTCGATATGTGGAAGATCATAATCAAGCAGTACATACTCCTCACTGACTATTCTATGTGGGATATCATAGAGAATGGTCCTTCTGAAGAAGGAAAGATTGGTGCAGATGGAAAGAGAACTCCACCAAAAACTGATGCTGAAAGAAAGACTAGACAGACAGAGATGAAAGCCTTGAGCACTTTGCTCTTGGCTATTCCCAATGAATATCAACATCAGTTCTGCAACTGCACTGATGCAGAGATGCTCTGGAATGCTCTAGAGAAGAGATTCTCAGGTACCAAAAGTACCAAGAGAAATCAGAAAGCCATTTTGAAGCAACAATATGAGAACTTTATGTCAACCAAGAATGAGTCCATGACTCAAACTTTTGACAGGTTCAACAAGCTTATTGGTGAACTTGCTACAGTGGGAGTACAAATTGATCAAGATGATCTGAACAGAAAGTTTCTAAGGTCCCTGAGTGATGAATGGACCATGTATACTGTGTCTTTCAGACAGAATGATCAACTGGAAGAAAAGGAACTTAATGATCTATATAATGATCTAAGAGTTTTTGAATCTGAGGTAGAGGCCAAGAAGAGGCCTTCTGGGTATGTTCACAATGCTGCACTCCTTTCAGCATCAACTGATTCTACTTCCAACCCTGAATCAGTTAGTGCTGCCAATGGAGCAAATCTAGAGAAAGGCAATGAAACTGTATTTGAAGCCTTTCTGGAAAGTCATGGAAACTCTTCTCTCATTAATGATGACTTGGAACAACTCCATCCAGATGATCTTGAAGAGATGGACATTAAATGGCAGATGGCCATGCTCTCTATGAGAGTCAAGAAGTTCATCAAAAGAACTGGAAGGAACAACTTCTCACAAAGAAGAGAAGATGGAGCAGGTTTTGACAAGTCAAAGGTGGAATGCTATAAATGCCATCAGAAGGGACACTTTGCTAAAGAATGCAGAAGTGGAATGCCTCAAAACAATAACCACCAACAAGCTCAATCTGGAAGCTTCAATAATAACAGAAACTCTGCACAAGCCCTTGTCTCTCAACAAGGCATGGGGTTTGATTGGAGTGATCAAGCTGAAGAGGCCATCCAGAACCAAGCTCTAATGGCAGAGGTGTCTGATCTCCCAACAGAGGTAACTTCCAATCTATGTTCTCAAAATTGCATTAACACTGTTAAAAGGTATAGGGATCACAATCAGAACATGAGTGATGACCTTAAGAGATTGGAAAAGGACATAAAAGATTATGTGAGAATAGTTGAGAGATTTGAATAGCAGATTAAGGGTTTTCAAGCCAATGAGCTTCAACACTCTTATGACACAAACTACTGGAATTGGGATAAGAATGACTTAGAACTTCAACTGACCAGATCCAAAGAGGAAAGTGAAAAGCTAAGAGTAGAACTAGCTAAAGTCAAGCTAGATGTAGAAAAGTTTTCCAATGCCTCTAAAGCTATGGATTCTTTACTACAATCTCAGATTCATGATAAACTGAGAAGAGGAATAGGGTACAATACCACACCACCACCCTATAACAACAACTACATCCCTCCTAGTTCAGATTTGTTAGAAACAAAGGATAGGAAGGACCTACCTAAGGGAGCCACTGAGATAGATCCCTTAGATGAAGTAGCTGTTAAGGATAAAACTGAGAAAGAAGTTGTCAAGGATAAAGACAACACTGTGAGTGGTGAGATTCCTATAGAAAACCACATAATCACCAATGAGGGATGTGGAAAGCGTTGGATCAAGTCCAATGAGATAGAGAAGACTGAGGGAAAGAACAAGAAGGTTCACTATAAGCAGACCACTGTTGTGAACCCTATCCCTTGCAAGCAGTGTGCATACAATAAACCTAAGCCCCAAGAACATGATAAACCAAGGGGAAATCAGAGAAACTGGAATAACCAATGGGCACAAAAATAAGGCATTGATCTGAGTAAAATCAATAGACCAAAGCCTTGTTTCATATGTGGAAAGTTAAACCATTTGGCTAAGTACTGTTTCTTTAACCGTATTAACCAACAGATGAACTTTCAAAGATTTGTGCCAAAACCTGTTGGTTATAGGAAGGCTGGAAAGAAACATGTGGTGAAGAAATCTGTTGAAAACAAAGGCCCCATGAAGAAAAAGGTTTTGAAGGAAAGTATTAAAATGTGGGTGCCTAGAAGCACTAAAACTGTTAGTACTGCTGATAGAGATAGTGCTGCTAGAAGCATTACTGCTGCTACCAGTGTTAGTACTGCTGAAAATATTAATGCTGCTAATACTGTTAGTACCTCTTCAAAGGTTAATACTGCCAACACAGTTACTGCTGCTAACACAGTTACTACTTCTAACAAGGTTAGTACTGCTAAGCATGCAAGTGCTGCTAAGGCAGTTAGTACTTCTAAAACCAGTACTGCTTCTAGCAAATGTGTTTCCAAGCCTATCATTGTGACAAAGTACTCCAGAAATGAGGAGTCAAAGTTTAAAAATCTTGTCAAGAAAGAATGCAAGTATTTTGATGAGAAAGGGGTACCCAAGACCACTTTGGGTTGGGTTCCCAATTCATACTAACTGATTTATCTTATGTGCAGGGCAACCAACAGCTCAAGAGGAAGAGCATATGGCATGTTGATAGTGGTTGCTCTAGGCACATGACAGGTAACATGTCATGCCTTCAGGATTTCAAGCATATCAATGGAGGACATGTTGCTTTTGGAGATAATCTTACTGGTGGTAAAATAAGTGGCAAAGGAAATGTTACAAAAGGTAAGATGAAATTTGAGGATGTCTACTATGTTGATCAGTTGAAGTACAACCTGTTAAGTGTATCACAGGTTTGTGACAAACAACATAGCATATTATTTACAAACACAGAGTGTATGATCCTTGCTCCAGGGTTCAAGGTAGTTGATGAAAGCATGATACTACTTAGAACTCCAAGAAAGGACAATGTTTATTGTCTAGATATGGAAAATGTTGATAGTGATTCATCCATAAACTATCTTGTTTCAAAAGCTTCTGTGGATGAATCCTCTCTTTGGCACAGAAGGATGTGTCACATGAATTTCAAGACTATGAACAAACTTGTTAAAAACAACCTTGTAAGAGGTTTACCATCAAAAGTCTTTTCATGTGATGATCATTGTGTTGCTTGTCTTAAAGGCAAACAGCACAAAACTTCTCATAAGACCAAAGAGTTAAACACCATTTCTTCTTGTCTCCAATTACTGCATATGGATCTGTTTGGTCCTACAAATGTTATGAGTATAGGCAAGAAATCTTACTGCTTGGTTATTGTTGATGATTACTCCAGATTTACTTGGGTATATTTTCTAAGGACTAAGGATGAGACAAGTGGACTGATCAAATCCTTTATCCTAAGAATTGAAAACCAAACTAATCAAAAAGTAAAAGTCATTAGATCAGATAATGGGACTGAATTTAAAAACCTTGATCTAAACACCTTTTGTGAAGAGAAAGGCAATGAGAGACAATATAGTGCCCCTAGGACTCCTCAACAGAATGGAGTTGCTGAGAGGAGAAATAGGACACTAATAGAGGCTGCTAGATCTCTTTTGGCTGATTCAAAACTGCCAATTACCTTCTAGGCTGAAGCAGTCAATACTGCCTGTTATGTCCAAAACAGAGTTCTAGTGGTCAAGCCAAAGAACAAGACCACATATGAGCTTTTAAATAAAAGAAAACCCTTTATTGGATTTTTCAAACCTTTTGGGTGTCCTTGTACAATTCTCAATACTAAATCTCACTTAGGTAAGTTTGATAGAAAAGCAGATGATGGATTTCTTGTTGGTTACTCATCTCAGAGTAAGGCTTATAGAGTTTTTAACTCTTCTTCTAGAATAATTGAAGAAAGTGACAATGTCAAATGCAATGAGAACACACCAAATCCAATTGGGTCTGGTCCTCAGTGGCTATTTGACATTGATTCACTAACTAACTCTTTTGGTTTCAGTAGTGATGATTATGCAGGTTCAGGGAGTGGAGAATCAAGAACTACCCAATTCCAAGACAGTATGTCTAAATCTGTGATCTTTCCCATACCCACAGTGGATCCTGTTGAAGACTGTGAAAAGGAACCATCTACTGGACCAAGTCAGAGTGAAGAAGAAAGTAGAGATGAGGAGACTCAAGACAATAAAGAATCAGAAGTAGCTGCTGAAAACACCTCAGTTGAGTTGAATGACTCCAATCTAGAGGTGGGACTTAATGAAGAATCTAATCATCACACCAGAATTCAAAAGAATCATCCTCCACAACTGGTAATAGGAGACATATCCTCTCCTATGATGACTAGAAATCAAAGCAGACTTCAAGAAATGCAAGATCAACAACATACAGTGCTTTCTTGCTTTCTATCCCAGCTTGAGCCTAAGAAGGCACATGATGCTATGAAAGATTCCAGTTGGATAGAAGCAATGCAAGAAGAGCTACTGCAATTCAAGCTGCAAGAGGTTTGGGATCTGGTAGACCTTCCTAAAGGCCAAAGAGCAATAGGAACAAAATGGGTCTTCAGGAATAAGAGAGATGAAAGAGGTATAGTGATAAGGAACAAAGCAATGTTGGTGGCTTAAGGGTATACACAAGAAGAGGGAATAGACTATGATGAAGTGTTTGCACCTGTGGCCAGGATAGAAGCAATTAGATTATTCCTGGCTTATGCTTCTTTTATGAAATTCAAAGTCTATCAAATGGATGTGAAAAGTGCATTTCTTTATGGCTCAATTGAAGAAGAAGTATATGTCTGTCAACCACCAGGGTTTGAAAACCCAAGCTATCCAGACAGGGTATACAAATTGAAGAAAGCACTTTATGGACTGCATCAAGCTCCAAGAGCATGGTATGACACTCTGTCATCCTATCTCTTGGAAAATGGCTTTGAAAGAGGAGTCATTGATAAGACTTTATTCATCAAGAGAAAGAAGAAGGATATCTTGCTGGTCCAAATCAATGTTGATGATATCATCTTTGGATCTACAAGAGACAACATGTGCAAGGAGTTTGAGGAACTAATGCATCAAAGGTTCAAAATGAGTTCCATGGGGGAACTTACTTTTTTCCTTGGACTCCAAGTTCAACAGAAGTCAGAAGGAATCTTTATCTGTCAGTCCAAGTATGTGCAGGACATTCTAACCAAGTTTGGTTTCTCAGATTCAAAACCTGTCAGCACACCTATGGAGACACACAAGCAGATAACAGCAGATCTTGAAGGGGAGGATATGGATGTTCATCATTATAGATCCATGATTGGCTCTCTCATGTATCTTACAGCCTCTAGGCCAGATATAATGTTTCCAGTCTGTGTATGTGCAAGATTCCAAGTTAGGCCAAAGCAATCTCACTTTCAAGCTGTTAAGAGGATATTCACATATCTCAAAGGGCAACCCAGATTGGGACTTTGGTATCCTCATGACTCATCCTTTGACCTACTTGCATACTCAGACAGTGATCTAGGTGGAGCAAACTTGGACAGAAAATCTACTTCTGGAGGATGTCAGTTCTTAGGTGCAAGACTAGTTTCATGGCAGTGCAAGAAACAAACCACAGTGTCCACATCTACAACAGAGGCAGAGTACATAGCAGCTGCAAGTTAATGTTCTCAAGTCTTATGGATTCAGAATCAAATGCTGGACTATGGGGTAACCTTTCTACACACTTCAATTTTTATTGATAATAGCAGTGCTATTAGCATTGTGAATAATCCTGTCAAGCACTCAAAGACAAAGCACATTGAGATCAGGTATCACTTCATAAGAGACTATAATGAAAAGAAACTTATTCAAGTTGTAAAGGTTCATACTGACAACCAGTTTGCTGATCTATTCACCAAAGCATTTGATGTGGGTAGATTCACTTTCTTGGTAACAAGTGTGGGAATGATCAACTCTGAATAAGCTCCTACTTAAAAAGTGGTTCAATACCTGTATATTGTTTATTCTTGGTGGTCCTAATCTTCTTTTTCAGGAAAAGTATAGCAGTACTCAGTCCTTCACAAAGCTTAAAAGTGTAAGCATTGTTAATACTGCCAGTGCATTGTTTATACTACCAGTGCATTGTTAATACTGCCAGTGCATTGTTAATATTGCCAGTGCATTGTTAATACTGCCAGTGCATTGTTAATACTGCCAGTGCATTTTTAATACTGCTAGTGGTTAATACTGCTTTCAGTTAATACTGCTTTCAGTTAATACTGCTTTCAGTTAATACTGCTAGTAGTTAATACTGCTAGTTGTTAATACTGCTCTCAGTTAATACTGCTAGTGGTTAATACTGCTAGTAGTTAATACTGCTTTCAGTTAATACTGCTAGTGGTTAATACTGCTTTTAGTTAATACTGCTAGTGGTTAATAATGCTTTCAGTTAATACTGCTATCAGTTAATACTGCTAGTGGTTAATACTGCTCTCAGTTAATACTGCTAGTGGTTAATACTGCTAGTAGTTAATACTGCTCTCAGTTAATACTGCTCTTGGTTACTACTGCTTATGTCCCGAATACTATAAATACCCTTTGCCCGCCTAAAAGTTCATAACGACTCTTTGCATACTGTTCACTTGCGCTCTAAACCCTTTCTCTCTCGAGTTCCAAGTTTTCAGGCAAGAACCTTCAAGGTCAATGGCATCCATGGCGTTCATTGACGAGCACAATGAAATCGCGATGCTCCAAAAGCCAAAACAAGCTGAAGGTTTTCACCAGATAGTCGACTTTCTGAAGTCCAGCCACATTGCCCATGCTCTCACTATATCTTCTACCATCTTCATAGAGCATCAGAGGCAATTCTGGGAAAATGCCACCATTGTTACTGAGAAAGGTGTGCAAATGATCAAAACAAGGGTGTGTGACAAACCCTTGACAGTTACTGAAGAGGTACTTCGTATCTGTCTACGTCTAGACGATGCCTCTGGTATAACTTCTATCTCTAATGATGAACTGTTTGCTACTCTTACAAGAATGGGGTATGGAGGCCCATTGGGTGTGTTCAAGTTCTCAAAAGCCAAATTTTCACCCCAATGGCGTTTCTTTGTCCATACCCTTATGCATTGTATCTCTAAAAAGACTACTGGATGGAGTGAGTTCAGTAGCACCATTGCTTATGCTTTGGTATGCTTAGCCACTACCAGAAAGTATAATTTTTCCCAAATGATTTTTAATGATCTTGTCTCAAACCTGGGAAGTAAAAAGAGTTTTTATATGTACCCCAGGTTTGTCCAAGAATTATTACCCATGAATTGATGGATATACCTCATTTTGATGGGGTATATGTACCAAAAATTCCCAAAGGTAAGGTCTTTTCAAACATGAAAAGATCTCCTCTGGACTCGGAAGGAGTTGACACCCCATTGTTCTCTACAATGATGGTGGTGTCCCAAACTGATGAAGGTATGGCAGCAGGGTCAAGGCGCCCATTAGACCAACCCACTGCTAGCCAATCCCAACCTTCCCACCCTAAATTAATTCCCCAGTCTCTTCTTGATAAACCAACTTCACCAATCACCCAAACATACAAAAGGAAACAGGTAAAGAAGGCTCCTTCCCTTCTTGTACTATCAAACCCTAAGCCTTTAAGCCCTCTAAGGGAGGATTCTCCCTTAGAGAATATCTACAGGGAAACCACAAAGGGTGTCTCCCAACCCAAAGGAGGTGCTCTCTGAGGAGGAGGAAGAGCATATGGGTGAGGAGGCTGCCACTACTCCTGCTAACACAGAGGAGGACAGTGGTAACATAACTAAGACCTCCCCCATGGCAACTTTGAATGAGCAATCATTCAAAGGTCCCCGGTGCCAAGAAACCAAGGGGGTGGATAGTGCTTCTGCTAGGCAGAAGACTTCCACTACAAAAAGATCCTATGATCCTTCAAAAGAGGGTAACACTTCTGGAGAAGGTGAGGACAGATATGACTACGATGAATTGATGGAAACAATGGGTAACATCAACCTGGATGTTATTAAACAAGGCAAAGAGATAGAGGAAATGAAATTGGTAATCTTGTCCCAACAAGTACAGATTGCCAAATTAAAGAAAATGGTGACAAGGTTGGTGCACAAGCAGAGGAGAAAACAGTTTGTGTTGAAGAAGAGGTCAAATAATAAAGATGCTTCCAACAAGGGGGAGAAAGAGGCTGAAACAGAGAATGAAAATACAGCTGAGAGGGCATTTGAGGTTGAGGGGGAGGAAGAGGCAGAAAAAGAAACAGAATTTGCTGAAGCAGTAGAAACTGTTAATGCTGCTGAAGCAACAGAAACTGTTAATGCTGCTAAAGAAACAGAAACTATCAATACTGCTGAAGCAGCAGTAACAGGGCTTTCTGTTGAAGAAATGGAAATTGCTGAAACTTTGATCAAAGCAAAGAATGACACTCCTAAGGCTACTCAAAAGGCCAAGGGAGTGGTCATCAATGAAGGAGAAATTCAACAGAAGGAAACAGAAAAGGCAAAGGAGTCAAAAGGAAAAGGAAAGGAGAAGATGGTTGAAGCTGAACTGCCTGCCAATAAAAGGAGTCAGATTGAGTTGGAAGAAGAAATGGCAAAGCTACTTCAGGCTGAATTGGAAAAGGAAGAACAACTTCAATCAGAGAAGGAAAGAGAGCTTGCCAAGATAATGGCAAGAAAACTCAATGCTGAGTATCAAGAGAGTTTAAAAGATGCAGCAGAAGCCAAGAAAAGCTCTGTGAAAGTTTCTAAGCAAAGAATGCCATTCAAAAAGCAAAAGAGACAACCTTCCAAAACATTTTTGGCCAATCAGGAAAGAAGAAAGATGATAAATTTCCTGAAAGGTGCAATTGGTGTCAAGGGGGAGATGTTCTCTAACATGGCATACACTCAGGTTGAGGAGTTGTATCAGAAAGAGATGCTCAAGCTTCAAGGGGATTCAGTCCAAAGGGAAGAGGCTGAGAGAAGAATGAAGGAAAGGCATGACCTTAATATTCAAAAGCCATTCCCTGAGGAGACCACACCCTCAAAAGAAAAAGCTGAGGAGATGAAGGAAGAATCTGAGAGTGTTGGTGTAGAAGCCAAAACTGGGAAGAGAATGAAGACTATAGCCTCCAAGAAGCAGAACAAAAGGCCAAGAGTTGACGAAACAGCAGAAACAGCAGAACCTTCAGTTACTTCTACAACTGAATCTGTAAAGAACCCAGAACAATCCACTAAGCAATATAATCTTGATCTATATATAACTACAACAACTGATGAACCAGTTTCAGCTGATCCCATTTCTATGAAAGCGCCAGAAGTCATCTTTTGGGATATTTTGGAAGATCAAAGGAAGAAATACTTCAGGCTTAAGAGAGTGGGAGATATATATGAAGTGTACTCTACTTGGGGTAGACTCATAAGAGGTTGTTCAAGATCAGATTTAGAAGAGATGTTTAAAGTTGGGTTGGAGATGTATGAAAAGGAGCTGAAAGGAGAAGGAATGAGCTTAATCAGATTAGCCATGGAGTACTTATGCATGATGTTTGATCCTAGCAAAGTTCAACATGTGATCAGAGATCTGCATCTACAGAATAAATTCCAAAGAATAGAAAACTGGATGATATTTGAAAGGTGTGGAGTCTATGTTATCACTGTGGACAGAGCTTATCATGAGTACTACTTAGTTGATAAAATCTATGATCACAGCAAGGCCAAATTACAAGCAATGTTAAATGCAAAGCTTACATGTTCAAAAGATTCAGAAATGGCAAAGATTGTGGTTAGCAGAACCATTAATCAAAGTTTGGGTTTGGATCCTAATCTAGGAGTGTGAACTGAAGTGTTGAAAGCATCTTGAAGATCAGATCTGAAGAACTTGACTTCTTTTCCTAAAAGTCAAGTTAGGGGGAGATTGTTGGGAACTGAAGAATTCATCAAGTATGGTTAATGCTGCTAGTTCAGAATTACTACTGCTAGAAGACTTCAAAGTTAATACTGCTGAGTATTGCTACTGCTAGTAGAATTAATACTGCTAGTCAAAGTTAGTGCTGCTTGAACAAAGTTAGTACTGCTTAGCTAGTTAGTACTGCTAGAGGTTAGTGCTGCTTAGTAGTTAATGCTGCTTATGATTAGTGCTGCTTATGAATTGAAGATCTGGATGAAGAGGATGACAGCTGTAAAGAATAAAGATATTCATGGAAGGATTGAAGATAACTATGCAAGATATACTGAAGATATTCTATTTTTTTGTAATTATCTTTTTATTCAGTATATGTATAGATTTGACAGAATAGTTTAGAGACAGTTTTTAAATTCTAAGTTTTTGTTTTAGAGAGAATTAACCTCAAGGCATAGATCCTAATTCTAGAGAAGTAGAATTCGTCTTGAAAGAGCTTGTTCTTCAAGATTGAGGTTGAGTGTGTAATCTTGTAATTTTAATCATTCAATACAAGTTTACAAGTTATTAATCATATACTGTTTGTTTACTGTTATATTGAATATCAAAGTGTTATTCCGCAACTTCTTTGATATTGTTTCTGAGACTTAATTCTTGTTGAGAATTCGATCCTGACAGCTAGTAGTTAGTACTGCTTGAAGATTACTACTGCAAGTGAAAGGTTAATACTGCAAGCATGATAATACTGTTGATGATGTTAATGCTGTTAGATAAAGACAAAATTAATACTGCTATTGAGTTAATGATGCTTCTGAAGATAAAGATGGATTGATGCGGAAAAATAGGAGATGAGGATAATTATGGACTGGATTCTGAAGAATAATATTTCCTTTGTAATTATCTTGTAATTAATTCTATATATATAGTCTAGAAGTTCTTGATAGAGGAACATATATTGATAGAGTTGTTTTTGTTTAGAGAATTAACCTCAAGACTAGTATTGATCCTTTCTATAGAGAAGTATAGAACGTCTGTTGAGTCTGTTCAACAGATTGAGGTTGTGTTTGTAATCATTAAGTTGTATGCAATATAAACTTATTAATTGAGTTCATATTCTGTGTTTTTGATTAATTGTTAAAGTGTTATTTCGCAACTTCTTTAACATTATTTCTGAGTTTGTATTAAATTCTTGTTTAGAATTTTCGATCTTGACAAGTTAAGTTTTTCTCATTGTGCTGAGCGGTAAAATGTAAATGAGAGTTTGGTTAGAAGTGAGCTTTAATGACAAAAGAAAGAGGGTGTGAGAACAGAGTTAAAAGAATATGAAAACTCTGGACCAAACACTTTCTGAGTCGGGCTGCCACATCTACTGATTGGTTCACATTCTTTGGTGACCATCATTGAAACAGGCAGTGAGCCCATGCCAACTCTTGTTTTTACCCCACCAACCACTCGTATCTTTCTTAACAAAGAAATGTTTCATTTTCTTTGGGGACGCAGCATATCTGCTATCTAGTCTTCAATCGGAAGATTTAGATATTGAAAAAGAAGGAAAGTTGCCCCACCTTCGCACCTCTTTCATGCACAATGAGTCCGTGTAATATCCGTTGCTGTCTCAACAGTTTACACAATTTTGAGCCTGAGAAAGCTAAGTAGCTTCAATCATTCTACACTTGCACGTACACACAAGGAATGAGTTTTCTTGTCATAACATTCATAGAAAATTCCTTTGTGGTTTTTCGATGATTGAATGGAAGCCCTGGGGAGTGAATATCACAAAATCTCCTTTCCAATGTACATCCGTTGTACAAAGTGGCTTCATGCTACTTACAAGCATATTAACTGTCTCATTTGTTGAATTAGGGTTACATTGTTCATTATGTCTGAATTTGAAAAGGTTCGGATATATATACAGTTTATGAATTGACGACTATTTAGATCAAAGGGCGGAGATTGTTTATCATTACAAAGGGGGAAATCAAATAAAGTGTTGAAATTGAAGAAGTTTTGATGACCATGATGTTCACAATCATCAAAAAGAGGGAGAGTTTTTTTTCAAAGTTCAATTTCAAAGTTATAAAGAAAGAAAATTCTTTCTGAATGAAGATGACTCGTGAAAGTTTGCTTTTCTAAAGACAGTCTAGAGATCAAAGAGATGAAGATATGAGTCCAATGTTGTTTCAATTTTCAAAGATTGTATTTCTTCTATCCCGTATCATGTGGTGTTTGCTTCAAGTCATTTCCTCCTATGCGCTGATTGAAACAAGTTCTTAAGCTGAAAGTTTATTCAACTCGTAGTTCAAAGACAGATTCTTTGTTTTAAACTGAAGATGCACCGTGGAATGTCAAGTAACTCGCACTTTATCTTTCTTGTGTGCTGATCCGATGTGTTGAGTTTCTACAGTTGAAAGTTGCTTGATAGTGCATTCAGTCGAGACTATTGTACATTGAATCTGGTTACAAAGTTGAAACTATGAAGACAAGAGCTTTATTCAAGGGGGAGCGTGGAAACAAATGAAGACATGCAACACCAAAGATCTTCAAAGATTCAAGAGGGAAAGAAGATCAAACCTAAAGATTTCAAGAAGATAAATGCCTTATTCAACTTTAGGGGGAGATTGTTAGGACTGAAAGTCCTGTGTGTTGAAAGTTGAAGAAAAGCATTTATAAGGGGGTAAAATGTAATTCATTAATAGTTGTTTGATAGTTGGGCCCAAAGCCCATAAAGCCCAATTGCTTGTAAGCCTAAGTATATAAAGGCAGTTCTACTTCATTTATTCAGTTTAGGTTTTTAGACAGTTTAGAAGTTTAGTCTCATTATTCATAATTCTCTAGTCAATAGGTTTACATTTACTGAACAAATATTCTCTCTGTAAACCTAAACCCTTTCATTGAATATTAATCATATGACTAGAGGTTGTGGCTACATTATTTTTCTTCATTGATATAACTGTTCGTGATTGCACTGTATTGGGATCCACAACCTTTTTGTTTTGAAATGAGGGCAAGTGGTCCACCTAAAGCGGTTTTTGACTTTTATTTAACAGCTTCATTTTTCTAGGCGACTAGGGTGCCATAAATGTCTATTAATGACCAAGAATCAAGATTTTGATTGGCTTGAATAGACATGGACAGTTGTGACCATTCTTCATTTAAGCTTTTAAGGAAAAGAACATTATATTCCTCTTTTGTCCTCATAACTCCAAACTTTTTGCATTTATTAATGAGAATGTTGAATTTGGAATAAGTTTTGTGCAGGGTTTCTTCAGGTAGTGTATGAAAGTCATGGTACTCATTAATGCATTGAGTTCTCCTGTTTTTCTGAGTTTGTAGGCCACCTTCAAGTTGGTTTAACAACTGATCCCATATTTGTTTAGCAGTTACACAAGAATAAAGTTCTTGGAAGATATCATTGAGAATGGCCATTATCAATAATCTAACAGCTTTGGAGTCATTTTCCATCATTTTGGTTTCTTCTTCAGTGAAGTTTGAAGTTTTCTTTTCATAATATACAGGTATTTCAGCAGTATCTGTTGTTGCAGGAACTCTTGGTACCAACACCATTGGTTGGTGAGGTCCATCAGTTACTGATCTTAAAAGATCCCTGTTCATACCTTCAAAAAAATTACCATCCTTATTTTCCATTGGGGATCCCTTAGAAGTGTATGAGGTTTTGTTAATGAACCAGTTGTATAAATGGCACTTATACTTGAACTTGCCAGATGAAGTTTGAGAAGTTTTCAACAAAATGTGAAGTACTGTGAGTGTCTTTCAAACCTGGAGCATATAAAGTTCTTAAACAAGAGTTTATATGAACTTGCCAGATATGATCTTGTTTGTTTAAAAACAAAGATGGCTCTAATACCAATTCTTGGATCCCAGATCTAGTCTTTTACAATGATATAAACAATAATAATAATAATAATGACAGCGGAAGAAATACAGTTTAATATCAAAGCAGATTCAAATCACAATTAATAAGAAGATATTCAATAAGGTAAATACAAGAACAGGCTTAATATTCACTGGATAAATCAGGTAGATTGAAAAGAACACCAAAAAGGTGGATAAATCGTACAAGATCTTCTTGGAATACTTTTCAGTATATTAAAGATAATTCAATTACAAGATTTAAAGAAAAGCACACTTCAAGTAATGGGGTGATGGTCCTATTTATATGACCATAAAGTGAACATTGTACTATCCTGACATAAGAAGTATGCTTGAACAGTGTTTCACCTAAAAGGTAAACTCAAGACATGCTTGAACAGTAACCTACTCTAAAAAGTAAGTCTTATCGCTAAGTGACATGTCATTTGTTCTTTTGTCAACACTTGTAAAATTCTTCAGCTTGATCTTCAGAGAGAATGTTTTCAGAGATCTAACTTAGATCTTTGATGAAGCTATCTCTGAAATCTTCTTGGCTGAAGAGTCTATCTCTAAACTGACTTCAGAGGTAGACTTGGCTTTCTTTGCAGCAGTCTCTGAACGTCTTCAAAGGAAGATTTGGAATATTTTCAATACTTTTATATTACATAATTGGGACTAACACTCATTTTCAATAAAAAATTCATTTTTCGCTTGTTCCATAAGCTCTTTTTCTCTTTTATAGAAAGCAAGTTGTTGTTGGCAATCAAAGAGATTTTGTTCCATGTTTTTGAGATCCTTCTAAAGTTTGTTAGTAGCAACCTCTGAACTAGATAAATTAGAAAGGTTAGAGATAGAAGGTACCTGAGACTCATCCTCAGTGTCGGTTCTGCAGACCTCAGCCATGCCACAGAACAATGCTTGCATGCAGTCCTCGTCAGAGGTTTCATCAGAAACCCATTTTTCTTGTTCATCCATTAAGCTCTTTTGAGCATAAAACTCAGCTTTCTTCTTTTAGAAGGTTGCATTCTTGGCTAGTGAGCTTCTGCAGTTGGCTACAAAGTGTCCAGGCTTTCCACATTTATAACACTTGTCATCTTGAGGATTCTGCTTCTGTGACTTCTCTGTACCTTTATACTTTTCCTTCTGAACAAATTTTTTAGCATGCTTTGGTTCAGGGGTTCTATGCTCATAGTACCTCTGATCATAAGGCTTATATTCAATAGCCCTGGGTTCATACGCTTCTTCCCTGGAAGCGTACCTCGGCTGATAGAACTCTGGGGGTCCGTATTGCCTTTGATACACAGGGGTTGACTTCTGATATCTTTCACCTCTATCTTCTCTGTCTCTACTCCTCCGCGTACCCTACCTCTTAAGATACAATCTTGTGAACTTCTTTGTCAGCAAAGCCAATGACTTGGCTATTGGGCTTATATTGTCCTCCTCTTCATCTTCATCACTATCCTCTTCTTCACTTTCAACTACCAAGGCCTTCTTGCCTTTCTTCTTGGTTTAAGCTTTAGAATTACCCTCTTTGGCTTTTTTCTTTGACTTCTTAGTCAGTGTCTCTATAGACTCAGAGACTAAGGCCAGAGGTCCACCCAACTGAGGTTTAGCCTTAACAATGTGCTTCTCTTGGGCAACCAAAGTTCCAAATATATCATGTAAAGACCATGCATAAAGTCTTGATTTGACTGTAGAGACATGGATAGTTGAAGCCACTCATCACCTAAGCTTTTGAGGAACAAAACATTGTTTTCCTCTCTGGTTCTCATAATTCCCACTTTCCTACATTTGTTAATCAAAGAGTTAAACCTGTCGTAGGTTTGTTGCAGAGTCTCTTCTGGCTTAGCTGCAAAACTGTAGTACTCATTCAAGCAATGGGACCTTCTGTTCTTTTAGGTCTTCACCCCACCCTCTAAATGTTTTTCCAATTCAAACTAGAGTTCTTGAGTAGTCTCACAAGCATTTAGAAACTGGAAAATATCATTTGGAATAGCCATTATTAGAAGCCTTTTGGCCTTTCTTCCAACCTCAACCTTTACCCATTCTTCATCACAACAAGATACCATGTCTTTTGGTTTTGTATAAGCTGGAATTTCAGCAGTGGTTGTTGTGGCTGGAACTCTAGCAATCATAAGAGTAGGGACATAGGGACCATTCAGCATAGTTTTGTACAAATCCTTGCTAATCCTCTCAAATAAATTAATCATTCTTATCTTACATTGAGGATATTCATCCCTGAGGAGAGTAGGAGGTTTTGTTTGGGATCCAACAGTATAGATGGCATTAATGTTCGTCATATTTGCAGAAAAGTAGGGTAGAACAAAATATATCTGAATCGAGAGATTTGAGATGAAATAGAATAAAAACCTTCCTTAAATTCAAGAAACATATTCTAGAAATGAACACACACATAAACTTACTTACTAATTGAAGAATAGACCACTAATCTTACTGTAGATTGAAATGGTCAATATACAGTGAAAAACAGGGACTATTTGAATCGAGAACAAAATTGGAAAGCAAATAATCTACTAAAAGAGCAATCAACAATCCAAAGTTTGATCTAATTGATTACTAAGAATCAATCTTGCTCTGATACCAACTTTTATCCCAAATTAACTCATATTTTGATTAATCAAGTTAAAAAACAGATTATGATGCGGAAGCTTAATAAAACTTGATCAAACAAGGTAGATAATACAATCAACTAGAGAGAAAAGATAAAAATATATCATCAGAGAATTGAGCCATCATCATCCTATGATTTGTATTAGAATCCGAGAAGTTACAGAAAGAACACCAAGAATACCTACTCACTTTATGTAGAGTTCTCACAGACTCACGTTTCTCTCTCTAGCTACTGTGTTGTTTACAGTGTAAAGTGTGTGTGTGTGTGTAATTGTTGAGGGTATCATTCACAAAGAAAATCTCCCTTTTTATTGGGGGAATATTACACAAAGTCAAGCCTGGAGCTAATGGAGTACTGCCACCTGGAATGGTGCAGTACCACTTCTTGCAGACGTGGCACTCCATCATAGACTGACTTGTGCATAGAGAGGAAACATCCAAATTTGATCTTCAAAGTGTTGGTAGCACAGAGGTGACTTCCTTAGAGGCTATGTGGTTCAAGGTTTATGTTTTGGTTAGGCTCCTCTGTGCAGATCATTCAGTAAAGGCTCTGAAGTCAACAACTTTCTTCAGCAGAGATCCTCTGGCTCCAAGGACTTGTCTTCTTTTATAATACTTTTACATTTCAAATAAGTAGGGCTAACAGGAGAAGAGAATGCGGTATTTAATGTCTTCCGAGCGGCAAAAAACAGATTGGAAGTGATAAGTTTTACTGGGTTGATGTGATGGAGACGTTAATGCAAGATACGTCTATACATCGGAGTACTAGTGATCAGTTGGGAGGTACTTTAAATTGGGTTAATTAAGAAAGAGAATGAGTGATGCAATTGAATGCATTACCCGCGTTTAGAGGACCTTTAAGACCAGTGATAGAGGATTTGGGTGAGCCTATTGCTAAATCCCAACCATCATCAAAATTGCGGCCACAACTAGAACTTAAACAGCTGTCGACAATTTGGAGTATGCATACTTAGGGGAGGACTCGACATTACTGGACATCATTGCTTCCAATCTCACACGAAATGAGAAAGAGAAGTTACTTCGTGTTTTACGGGTCCATCAATCGATGATCGGGTGGACTATTGCAGATGTGAAAGGGTTGAGTCCAACATTTTGTATGCACGATATTAATTTAGAAGAAGGGCATCAACCAATAGTTCAACACCAACGACGTTTGAATCTGAATATTAAATAAGTAGTCTGAAAAGAAGTACTGAAGCTTTTCGATGTTGGTGTGATTTATGCGGAAGCCAACAGTCCATGGGTGAGTACAGTGCAAGTGGTGCCAAAGAAATGGGGTATTACAGTCGTGAAAAAAACAAGAATGAGTTGATACATATTGACTACCGAAATTTCAATGATGCACTCTCAAGGATTACTTCCTGTTATCCCAGATTTAATCTAGTTGGTAAATAATCAATCAAGTAATCAAGAAACACAATAATAATCAAGAGATATATAAATCAGAGTAACATACCAATCCTTTGAATAAACAATGAAACCTTGAGTGTTCTTGATACCCTTTGAATACAGAGAAACCTTCACCTCACTATAATATGATTATTGTAAATATGAGGATTAAACCCTAAAACTAATTAATCAAAACATTAAATACCTAAGCCTTATGGGCTTTAAGCTTAACAGGCTTTCTAATGGGCTTGGGCCCAATAGCTAATAATTATTAAACTATTACAATTTAAACCCTTTAAATAACTTTGACACAATTGCAGTTTAAACCCTTAACTTTAACTTTAATCTTGAATACAATTTATGATCCAACAATCTCCCCCTTTGGATTCAAGATTAAAAAAAAAAATTGCAATTGTCTTCGGGTCTTCTCTTGTCTTCACTTTTCTCTTGAGAATCTTCAGATATGACGTTGATAGCTTCAAAACTAACAATCTTCAAATCTTTAAAATCTTTGAAAATTTGAATATCTTCAGATCTTCAGTTTGTATTCTCCCTTTTTGTATCTTCTCCCCCTTTTTATATCTTCTCCCCCTTTTTGATGAGTGGTGAGAATCAACATCATCAAAACTTGGCAAAACAATCTCCCCCATTGTGTATGATCACTTAAGCACAGTCTTCATCATATAACGAGCCCTGTTTAGAAATAAGAGCAGTCTCTCCAAATGGAAAGAGTGATTATCTCAATCTTTTCAGATTCAAATAAAAAGTAGTAACCATTCAAATCTTTTCAAATTCAAACAGTTAATAAGTGTAACCCTGAATCAACAAATGACTCAGTTAGAATGCCTGTCAATGACACAAAGTCACTGAGTAACACAAAGTTACTATATAAGGAGCTGGTTTGATGTAGACTCCCCAGGTCTTCCATTCAATCATCGAATAACACATGGTTATCTATGAACGTTCTGACAGAAAACAAATTTTTGTGTGCTCGTGCATGTGTATGAAAGAATTAAGCATAGATGATTGCTTTTCAATAAAGGCTCAAAGTATGTAAACTTGTTGAGACAACAACTAATTGTACAAAGACTCAATGTGCATGAGAAAGGGTGCGAAGGTGGGGCAACTTTCCTTCTTTTTCAATATTAGTATCTTCCAAATGAAGAACCAATAACGTATGTGCTGCGTCCCCAGAAAATGTGAAACATTCTCTTTTTGAGAAAAGAATGAGTAGCTGGTGGGGTTGTATGCAAGAGATGGCATGGGCTAGTTGCCTTTTTCAATGATGGTCACCAAAGAATGTTAACCAATCAGATTATGTGGCTGCCCGACTCAGAAAGAAGTTTGGTGCAGAGTTTAATATTCTTTTACTCTGATCTCTCACCCTCTTTCTTTTAATGCTCACGTCTAACCAATCTCTCTTTTTCATTTTACCTCTTCACACACCATCACTCAATTCTTTTGACCCTTCTCCCCTCAATCACTCAGGGAATACTTCCTGGGTAGGAAACACTGGTTATCGTGAATCCATGGAAGTTCTGTTAAGCTCACACACTGAATCCCATGTATTTTCCTAAAATAAACATGTTGTTCAACAGGCTATTGTACATGTAAGCACAAATACCACTTGTTACATGAGAAATAAGACTTTCGGAGATGTCAAAACAGTTATGTATGACGATGCAATTCTCCCCCTCAAACTAAAAGAGTTTGACAATTAAGCTCATATCATTTTGTCATGAAGAATAAGATTTTGGAGAATCAAAAACGAATGTTGTTTATATGAACAATATATAAACATATTTTCAATGAAAGCACATGAAATGACGTTTGATTCAATCAACAATGAATACAAATAACGTGAGTATTACCATAGAAAGATTTAACTTTTGATACATGGTAATAACAAAGTCAAAATAGAATGATCTGAACCGTTATGTGTATGAATACTTGACAAAGTATATTGACAAGATAAAACACAAGTATTTATATTTAAGAACACACGGTCAGATAAGCATTTAAGTATCCAAAAATCTGTAAATATCACAGATATTCTCCCCCTTAACTGATAATTTTTTTTTTGTTTTTTTTTTTTTAAGATAAGGCAGAAAAAATGAATAAAGCACTGAAGTGCGGGTTCTAATCTGATGTGATTAGAAACCATATTCCGTTGAGGTACGGGTTCTAAGCTGATTTACTTAGAAGCCATTGTTCTTTCTCCCCCTTAAACCTTGGGTGCCTGCAACACAGATTTAGCTTTTGGTACCCACTGGTATTTGGGTCCTAATGGGTTAGTTGCAGTTCTAGTGGGAGATATGAAATAAGAACCATACCAGTTATTCACATAATCTTTTCTTACAAAATCATTTGAGCCACAGTAGAAACAACTGATTTTCTTTTGTGCTAACCTGATCAGTTGATTGATAGAGTAAACCAGATCAGGTTTGCCAAAAGTTTTACCTTTTGAAGCATAGTTCCATTTAGCATTTGATGTATGCACAAATGATTCTTCTTTCTTCTTCTCCTCCGAGGATCCTTTAGCTCTCCAGATCCAGTTTCCTCTTTCTTTCTCATCTTCTCTTCTCCATAAGCTTTTCTTCTGAGACTTAGTCTTCTTGAAGTTACCTGAACCATCAACATTTTTGTCATAGAAAAGGTTAGAAGGACGAATCTGATCAGTAGATTTAGAAGTAATACTATCATCTAAATCATAGAAAGGATTATAGAAAACATTTGAAAAATGTGAACTTGAAGCTGTTTTTAGTGAACTATCTGAATCAGCTAGATCGTCTCTCGGTGATTGAGTTATTGACTCTGGCGTCTTGTGCTCAGTCAGCTTCACCTTGAATACTGTCTCTTCAAGTTCTTTTATCTTTGAAGACAAACTGTTTCTTTCCTTTTCAATCAAATCAAACTTCTTATGCAACTCAGATTTTGCATTCTTCTCCTTCATGATGTTTGTTGACAATTCATATAGCTTTCTTGTCAGTTTAGCTATCTCGGTCTCAAATATCTTCTTTTCTTCAGAAAATTCTGTATTTGTATCCTTCAGCTCGGCTTTCTTCTTCTCATTCTCAGCCTTTTCTCTTTCAAGAATGATAACCTTCTCAAAGTCTGAAACTTGTTGAGAAAGCTTAACACATCTAAGCTCTAATGATTTCTTTTCTTCAAATGCTTTTCTGGAGAAATCAGAGAATTTCTTGGCAAATTCTTTTCTTTCTTTCTCAATCTTCAACATCTCATCTTGAGCTAATGTATTGTCTCTGTCTTGAGTTGCCTTTTCTTTCAGCTTATTAATCTCAACCTCAAGACTGAGAACTTTATCTTTAAACTTATCTCTGTCCGCACAGAGTTGAGAATTTATCTGTCTTAGTCCTGTACTAGTATCTCTTGCAACACTTGTACTTCTTCTAAGCTCCTCAAGCTCTCTTTGCATTGCATCCTTCTTAGACCATGTAGAGCTTGACTCAGATCTTTTCAACTTTACTTGAAGATCGAATATCTCTTTTTCTTTAGACTCAATTATTCCTGCAAAGTCAATTAAAGAATCAGAATCTTTTAAATTTTCTTTTAAAGCATTGATCTGAATAAGAAGAGATGAGTTCTGAATCTGTAAAGCCTTGTTCTCAGCTTTGAGCATTTTGTCCTCTTTGTCATACTCATCAATCATGCGAGATGATGTTGATAACCGTCCAACAAGTTGTTTAGCCTTTGCTCTTACTTCAGAAAGAGTCATGTTGTTAAAATCAAGGCTGTAACCTTCAGACATCATTAGCTGATTCGACATCTTAGCTATACCACTTGTTAGTAATTAAACTTATCTGTACCAAGACAACCAACTAGATGAGATCGTTAGAATCAAAATGAAAACCACACTCAAAAAATTTCAGAAAAATAAATTTCCAAAAATAATTAAATGCAGTATTTGCACAGTTTAAAACACAAAGAAATAATACTAAAGAATGAAATTAGGAAAATTTTGATCAAGCACAAAACTTTTGTCCCCCTTCGCAGACTTAGCACGGGGGGGCAGCGCCCCTAGACAAAAAAAATTAGGCTTTTAGAGGCCCTGTTGCAGCTTGCAAAAATTTGTCTAGGACTGGAAAATGTGCTTCGAAGAATGAACTGTACCGGTCGAAGGAAAGACCGGAGTAACAAGTATCCGGTCGAATGGCAAGACCGGGATTACGAGTATCCGGTCGAATGGCAAGACCGGAGTAACAAGGTATCCGGTCGAAAGGCGAAGACCGAAGTAACAAAGTATCGGTCGAATACTAGACCGGAAACCACTAAGGTCCGGTCGATGCACCTACCCGGTCGAAGCAAAGACCGGGGAATGCTAAGGTTCGGTCGAAGGGAATGACCGGAGATCACAACTACCCGGTCGAAGTAAGGACCGATGTTTACAAACTCTCGGTCGAAGACTCAGGTCGAATAACTATCGGTCAAAGCAATAATATTGATAACCACAGTAACAGATATGATCGATTAACTCATAAGATCGATAATCACGATGAATAGACCGAAGAACACGATGAATATCTGGGATTCGACCGAAACCAAACCCAGAAATTTTAATCGACCGATGAACACAATTAAACCAACAAATAAGCAATCCTTCGATCGAATGTAACACAAAAACACAAATAATCAAATACTAATCGACCGGATGCGATAACAGATTCATGAAATAGGATGAACAGTACTTCCCATGAATAGTATTTTTCGATGAACAGTAATATCATAAAAAATTGATTCTTAGGCTCTGATACCAATTGTTATCCCAGATTTAATCTAGTTGGTAAATAATCAATCAAGTAATCAAGCAACACAATAATAATCAAGAGATATATAAATCAGAGTAACATACCAATCCCTTGAATAAACAATGAAACCTTGACTGTTCTTGATACCTTTTGAATACAGAGAAACCTTCACCTCACTATAATATGATTATTGTAAATATGAGGATTAAACCCTAAAACTAATTAATCAAAACATTAAATACCTAAGCCTTATGGGCTTTAAGCTTAACAGGCTTTCTAATGGGCTTGGGCCCAATAGCTAATAATTATTAAACTATTACAATTTAAACCCTTTAAATAACTTTGACACAATTACAGTTTAAACCCTTAACTTTAACTTTAATCTTGAATACAATTTATGATCCAACACTTCCCTCTACCATTTATTGATCAGATGCTGGAGCGGTTATCCGGGCACGCATATCACTGTTTTATTGATGGTTATTCGGGATACAATCAAATCCCTATAGCACCCAAAGATCAAGACAAGACTATATTCAAATGTCCATATGGGATATTCGCCTATTGAAGGATGCCATTCGGGTTGATCTGTGATGCGAGTGACACGGCAATCGGAGCAGTCTTGGGGTAGAGGAAAGAGAATAGGTTGCACATGATCTACTATGTGAGCAAGACGTTAGATGATGCTTAGATATATTATGAAACTAGTGATTAGGAATTCCTAGATGTGGTGTATGCATGTGAGAAGTTCAGATCCTATCTGGTGAGGTCAAATATCATTATCTACACTGAGAATTCGACATTAAAGTATCTAATGACTAAGAAATATGCCAAACCACGCCTCATCCAATGGATACTATTACTACAAGAGATTGACATCGAGATTAGGGACAAGAAAGGATCAGAAAATATAGTAGCCGACCATTTGTCGAGGCTTGAATAGGATACATAAAAAAACATGATGATAGACCGATAAACGAATCTTTTCTAGATGAGCAACGTTTTTCTGTAAGTTATTCTGATCTATGGTTTGCTGACTTTGTGAATTATCTGACAGGTAATATTAAACCACACAAACTTAACTCACACAAACACCGAAATTCTTCGCGGATGTGAATATGTACTTTTGGTACGAGCCATGTTATACAAAAGATGTGGTGATGGGATGATTAGAAGATGTGTGTCGGATGAGGATAAGGAGGGCATTGTAAATCATTGCCATAACCTTGAGTGTGGGGGACACTTCAGTACCGATCGGACTGTTGCGAAGATATTGCAATCTGGTTTCTTCTAGCCTATAATATTCAAGGATTCCCGAAAACTCATTGCACGATATGACAGATGCCAGAGAGTGGGAAACATCACGAAGAAGGACGAGATGCCGATGCAAGTATTTATGGAGGTGGAGTTATTCGACGTGTGGGGCATTGACTTCATGGAGACATTTCCACCATCCTTTCTAAACGAGTACATTTTAGTCACTGTCGACTATGTTTCTAAATGGGAGGAAGCCATTGACACCCGAAAGAACGATTCAATGGTGGTGATCAATTTTATAAAGAAAAACATATTTACAAGATTTGGAGTGCCGAGGGCCTTGATCAGTGATGGAGGAAGTCACTTCTGTAGTAAGTATTTGAAGGCGGTACTCAAGAAATACTCGGTGAAGCATAAGGTAACAACGCTGTATCATCCGTAAGCAAATGGGTTAACCGAATTATCGAATAGAGAGTTGAATCAAATCATGGAAAAGATAGTGAGTTCTTCAAGAAAAGATTGGTCCTCGAATCTTGATGACACCCTATGGGCATATTGTACAGCATACAGAACTCCAATTGGGACTAATCCTTATCGGTTGGTGTTCGGTAAGTCTTGCCACTTACTAGTTGAGTTGGAACACAAGGCATATTGGGTCGTGAGGAAGTTAAATATGGATCAGAACAAAGCAGGGCAAAAGCGACTTCTACAACTGAATGAACTAGAAGAGATCAGACAAGATGCGTACGAGAATACATCTATCTACAAGAAATGGACAAATTCCATTATCAACGCCTTCATGAGAAGGTACTTATTCCTGGAATGAAGGTTTTGTTATTTAACTCACAATTTCTTTTGTTTCCAGGTAGACCGTTTAAAGTAGTAAAAGTTTTCCCATATGGAGAAGTATAGTTACTAGGAGTGGATGGGCAAACAATTAAGGTAAATGGTCAGAGGGTTAAGCCATACCTAGGAGGAGAGCCGATGGGAACATCCAACATCTTCCTTAATACACCCACAGAGTGATTAAAGTGGCAATGTCGTGCCACGACTTAAAACAAGGCGCAGGGTGGGAGGCAACCCACCGTAGGTTAGTTTTTCCTTATCCTTTTTCTAATTTTTTTTCAGTCGTTTTTCTTGCTCCTTGAGGTATGGTACCATTGTGGTGAATATGGGGATTAAAACTCAGCAAAGGAACCAAGCAGCAAACGCCGCAATTTGTGGGGCGACTAAACCCACGGGGAAACTTGCGGGAGACACTGTTTTGAAATACAATTCGTATACGTCATGGTTGTAGCGCCACTGAACCCGCGGGAGGCACTGTTCCTGAACAAAAGTTCTGTAGTGCAGCTATTGGCGCTGACAAACCCACGATGAGACCCTTGGGAAACACTGTCTCATTACAAATGTTTCGCCCTCTCGTCACGGCTTTTAGTGCGAATAATCCCGCGTGGAAACCCGCAGGAGACTCTGTCGATTTTCAACCAGGGCCATCAGGGAGAGTTTTCATGCGGCAAAACCCGCGGGCGATCACTACATGTTTAAAGGGGGCGGATGTTTCTTATTGCAAAACCCTAATTTTCCTTACTCCACAATTCGAGTTCTCCCAAGAGCACACACCACTGCCGATTTTCATTCTCCGTCGACTTCCCGGTCACTTCTCTGGTGACTCTTCTCCTTCCCTTCTCTTTTATCCTTCTTTCTAGCCAAGGTAATCCCATTTCCCTAATTTTTGAGATTTTGTCAAAATTGTGGATTTCTTTCTCCATCAAAGCAAGGTGAATTTCTCTTCTCATATTTGGATGATGCTTTCTATTGTTCTTCATGCTATTTATGTTTATTGGAACAATCTTCTATGAAATCATTAAGGTTTTTAGTTGTTGCAAAATATAGTGATGGATGGAAACTTTTAAGAGTTATTCTTTGTTGTTTTCTTGTGGTATAGAGATTATGTTCCCACGAACTTTATGTGTTATTATTGATATGTGGACTCTTTTTATACTTATGGTTTAAAAGTTTTTTTATTGGTGAATTCTCATGGTGTAAGTGTGATTTTTGAATGACATTTTGATAGAGTTCACCCTACTTATTTTAGAGTAATATATTATACTTATGTGGTAACTATCTTGGTAGTGCCTTGGAGATTATTTATTTAGATAATGTGTTATTTGTGTGTTGGGATATTCTTAATGGTGCATCTGATAGACAATCAAACCTAGGTAAAACTAGTTTGGGGGTGGTCATCATCTAACACCCATACACAAAACCCCATTGCAAACCTAGTTTTAAACCTAGGTTTGGGGTTTAACCATTGTCATTCTTTTTAGATACCCTAATGTTGATGCAAACCTAGTCTAAAGACTAGATTTGGGGTGGTTTGTGATGTTGATTTCATGTACTTGCACGTATATTTTTGTACAGAGAAACATGGTGCGCACTGACCCTAACATGGCTGGGAGGTGGTTCAAGTACCACAATCTAAGGCAAGCTGAAAGGGGCCATCTCCAAACAATCACCAGTCCCAAGTTTGGCGAAAGAATAGAAGCCTTCAAGAAAAGACTTACTTTGCTAGAAAGAGGTTTAAAGCCCAATGATATCCCAAACCCATGGGTGGTCGTAATATGTCAACAAAGGGGTTGGATGCAATACACTCAGAATCCCGAACCTCGTCTAGTCTTGGAGTTCTACGCCTTTATGATTCCTCCCACGTTCAATGACTACTACAAAGTAGTGGTCTGGGGTGGTTGTTCGTCTTTCTATGGATGATATTTGTGCACACTATGGAGTACCTCGCTCTTTAAATTTAGGCCTAACCTATGGTGTATCTCCAATTCCGGAGGTGCCCGAAGATGAGACTCACATCGGTATCATAGTCTCTTCATTACGCATAAACGTACAAGGATATTGGAGGCGAAGGGATGAGTTGATTAGGAAGAGTGAACTTCTACCTGAGTTGGCTTTATGGATGTTATTTCTAAAAAGGAAGTTTGATGCCTTCGTCTTATTGCATATTTATGATAATTACATGCTCGAGTGGGTTGGTCATTCATGTGTAGTCATGTAATGTTAGACTGTGTTTCATTGGATCCATAGGCACGTAAGTCAGTCTTTATTTGATGGTCAACTGGGTATTACGTGGTTGGACTCCGGACCCATGTGTTATGACCTTGACCTTTCAAGTATACACTAGGAGGGCTGAGTCTGGTTGTGCTATCATGATGATGGGCGTTTCATGATGAGCATTTCATGATGGGCGTTTAGGACCTCCACCATTCGATGTAATGCCATGCTTGTAATCCTCGGATGTTGTCGGGCCTTTAGCGGTATTCATGATAATATTCGCTAAGGTCAGTTGTCTCTTTTTGTGTAGCTTGAAGGGTGTCGTAGGGGCACTTGGGCTTGCGTGTTGTAAAGTGTCATACGACTAACGTTGTATGAGTGGCATACTCTTGTGTTCCTCCACTCTTAATGGATACGGGTGTCCCCCGTTGTCGGCCAACAGTATTTTGGATATTTAATTGTCCATGCTTTAATATTTGGATTTCATCCCATTTTATGGCTGCGTGAGTATTGAATCTTAGTCACATGTTTTCAATGGCATATTATATTATATGGTTTGTTTTCCCATGATTTCTATGAGTTGAATATTATGCCCCACCCGTGTTTTAGGTGTTTCGGGATATAAAGTTCTATCTGCGTTTTATTATCGGGAGTCTGTTTTCTATTCACGTTTGAGTGAGCCTTGAGCGGCATCATTTTATAAAGAATGTTTTGTATTGGGACATTCGTCCTTAAAACGTATGCTATTGGAAAACAAGTAATTTTCATAATTAAGTTAAATCATTTTGAAAGATCATGATTAAAACTGCATTCTTCCCTTCAATGAAATATTTATGCATGTTGAAAACTCTTGAACTCACTAGGCGTTATGCCTAACCCTTTTTATTTGTTGGCATGTGCATCAGGTTTCAGTTGGGGGTTTTGGTTCTAGCAATACTATGAAGATTTAAGCCTTAGCCTTACACAAGTGTAAGTAGTTGGTGAAGTCTTCCGCAGTTTGGAGATAGTGATTGTTATTGGGTTTTAGTAGCACCCGTCCTTATTATTGTATGTATGTATGGAATGGAATGTGTGTATTGAGGTTCAATCTTAAATTGTGATTGTAGATGAATCAATTATCGATGTATTTAGAAATTATTAAATTAGTTGTTGTTTCCAGAATTTAGGGTGTTACACCACTCACGGTTGAAAACCTACGATGATATTCTATGTTGTCATTGTCACAAGATTATCACACTGTCGTTGTTGCAAAATTACTACACTACTGTTGTCACAATATTATTACACTAAGATGTCTCAAGTTTAGTACCACTCTCTTACTTTGATCTTTCTCTCGACTGTCGTTAAAGACTTTGGCATTGTTTGGCAAAAATAAAAGCTAGCTTTTTGATAAGTTACTTGGAGTCGCTTATGAGGAGCTTTTTGTGATTATTCAAATTATACTATAAGCTAGCTTTTTGATAAGCTACTTGGAGTAGCTTATGAGGAGCTTTTTGTGATTATTCCAATTATACCCTCATTAATATCCATTATTATATATTAACTATTAATTATAAATAAATATTAATTATTTAAATTTATTATTAATTAATTATTATTTTCTAAAAGTTATAACATAATTTTAATTACACTTTGATAATTATATCAATTTTTTAAATATTGATCAATATATTTTATTTATCAATTCTTATTATTTTTGTAATTATTGTTTGATTATTTTTTCCATAATATATGTAACAGTTTTTTAAAATCATAAGTTAATATATATATATATATTTTTTAAATTTGGTTTAAATTTCAAAATTTATAATATATATAATAATAAATTTCAAAATTTATAATTAACATATTATATTATTTACTACCTTATTTATATTAATTAATATATTATATTACTATAAATTTATTTTAATTATATTATTAAATATTGTAATTGATTATTTTTGCTAGATGTCCTTTTTCGTAATTTTACATCTTATAAGCTACTTTTTGCCAAACGTGACTTTTTCATTAGTTAGCTTATCAGCCATCAGCTAGCTTATCAGCTAGTTTACTAAACATAGCCTTAGTAAGTTTTCTTTGTATGTTCTATCTACAGACATGCAATTCATAAAAGCTATAATGCACAACATAGTAAGCAAAAAATTACTTGTATTATATCAAAAAAAAATTACAAGTATAGGCTCGACTATTAAAAAGTCGACCACTAAAAAGCAAAGCATAGAAGAAAAAAAGGCTAATAAAGACTAAGGCGCGAGACGCTCTGTCGCGTCTTCAACGACATAGTCACCAGAATCAAGGTCTCCTACAGACCCCACATTCTTCAGAAAAAACTCAAGTTCCTCTTAACTGGAACTCATAGGTCCTTCACCTGGAGGTGATGACGCATGATTGCAACACGCACCTTCTAATGCGTAAAGGCCTCGATCGCCTGAAGCTCCTCCTATAGATCCGATATCTTCTTCTCGGCCTACATCAATTGCATCCTAAGTACACCGACTTCTTTTTCTGTCGCAACCAAGGACTCCTTAGTCGTCACGACCTCTGCCTCGACCACTATCACCCAAGCCAAAGACATCTTCAGGCGTCCTTGCACCTCTTCCTTCGCCCGCTCCTCCGCCTCTAGACAATTGAGAGCATCGTCTAGATGGGTGGAGAGAGACTAACACCTGTCCGACGTCGCCTGTTCCTTGGCATCAGCCACCTTCTCCCACTCCAGACCTTGGATGCAATGTCTTTAACCCTATCCATCTTGGTATGGAAGGCCAAAGAGGTTTCGAATGGCTAAAAAACAAAAAGTAAACAACGGTCATCGCCTGTATCACGCGATCACAAACTTACGACAAAAGAAAAAAATATGCGACGTACTTACCATGAAGGAAATACCGATCGAATAAGCCTCCACATCGTCTATCGTGACATCCTGGAAACGCTCGTGGAAGCTCGAAAGCAAGAATTTGTTCATAGTAGGGAACATCTTTTCCGGTCCATCGACTCAAACTGTATAAAGTCGACAGGGACCCTCAACTTCATAGAGTTCGTCGAGCCCGAGTCCATCTTGAAGTTATTACCCTTGTCCCAGGTAGCAGACGCCTCAGCCTGAGGCGGCGGCGCCCTCTTAACAGGGGACATAACATGAACGGGCTACACGATCGTCACTCACACGCACGTCTTCATCATCCTCGGACTGGCAGCCGGAGATTGGGCACCTGCAGAGAAGGATGGTTCCTTCGAGGAATCCATCCTCATCCTCTTCGCTCCTAACCAGGGAGTTGCTACTTTATGTTGGGAATTACAGAATTGCACAAGTATGGTTAATGATGCTAGCACAACATGGTTACTACTTCTGAGAAAAGTTACTACTGCTGAATCAGATTAATACTGCTTGATGAAGTTACTACTGCTAAGCAAAGTTAGTACTGCTATTAGTTAGTATTGCTGAAGTTAGTACTGCCAGATCAAAGTTAATACTGCTGAGAACAGTTAATACTGCTGAGCACAGTTACTACTGCTGGTGAAAATTAGTATTGCTCAGAGTGTTAATGCTACTACAACTTAATACTGCTTAAGAGATAATCAAGATCCGTGCAGATCAAGACTGAAGATAATCATGGAAGGTTTGCAGATAATGATTGAAGATTATACTGAAGATCTTTTATTTTTTGTAATTATCTTTTATTTTCAGTATATGTATAGACATGTTGAGAATAGTTTAGAAGATATCAAGTTAGCAGACCATATTCTGAGTTTTTGTTTTTGATAGAGAGAATTAACCTCAAGGTTTAGAACCCTAGTTCTAGAGAAGTAGAATTCGTATTGGTGAGCTGTTCATCAATATTGAGGTTTTGTTTGAAATCTTGTAGCTTTAATCATTCAATAAAGTTTACAAGATTGTGATTTCTGATTCACTGTTATATTGATCTTTGAATATTAAAGTGATATTCCGCAAACTTCTTTAATATTGTTTCTGAGTTCATTATTCTTGTTAAGAATTAGATCCTGACACTTTAGTCTTTGAAGTGACCTCAGGAGCAACCTCCGTCGCCACTTCATCCTCACAGACTTTGGTCACCTGCTTTTCAGCAGAACCTGGCAAAAAAGAAACTCAAGTTAGTTTCGACCAAACAATAAATAAGCGTCGTACGACATGAAGAAAATTTACCAGACATCGCCTCTTCCTACTCTTCCTCTCTCTCTCGACCCCTACAGTAAGAGGCCTCGAAGCGCCAATGATGGCAACTTCTTCCTTATCCCCCTCGGTCGGGAGCCTAGTTCTGAAGGACGGCTGGAAGGCTCGACCTCGAGCTCCAGGAAACTCACGATCTTCGTCGTAGAGTCCCTCAGAGGCTTAACGTGGCTGAAGTATGCAAAAAAAGAAAGAAAATAATTGTTAAACTTGGAAAAGTCAATAATATGTACATAAACATGTATAAAAGCTACCCATCGATATTCCAGTCGTGGGTAAACCCCTGATACTCGTCCCTCATCAGTGACGACATCAATCGAACGAAGACATATCGCGCCTTCCACCCACGATCATTGATGACCGTACCCTGGACCAACGTCCGAGAACCCCAGTACTTCTAAAGAAGGTTGTACCGGTTGTTGGTCTTTGTCTTAACGGAATAAGTCATAAGGAGTTCATGGATGGAAAAGGGGGCTCCCAATCCTTCGTCAAGCGTTCAATAACGCCGACAATCCTCCAAAAATGGGGTATCATTTTCCCCAGAGAGAGTCCAATGGATTCGAGGAATGACATCGCTAGCCTAGAGTATGGCCACTCGAAACCTATTTGAACGGGTACTTGTAAAGAACGAAGTATTCATTTTGGCATGTCATCAGGCGAAGAGTCCCCGATGCTTCTAAGGCTATACCTACGAGGAGTTCAGCCAAAATCCTGAAGGTATTAGTGCCTTCCCCATCCATAATCGAGCTTAAGGGATCTAAATCCATTCTCTCTACAGCTATTGTGGAAGAAAAAGGAGAATTGAAACCTTTTTATCCTAAGAAAAAAACTAACAAGGTATGGCAAGAAATCTGCAAGTAACCGCAGGAAATCACTCTAAAAGAAAACCGTCCTTAAATGAGTCGCTATTTATACATGCGGAGATGTCAGGTCGTTCGACCGATGAGTGACACATGTCCATCAACTCTTCGTATTTGCCGACGGATGGACGACACATGTCTCTGACAATTGTCCCATGCCCCCAACATGACCATGACAACACCTTTTAGTTATCGAGGTAACTGATCCAGTTCTAGCGAAACTAATTCAATTTCTTTCGTCGACACGTGTCATCATTATGGAGTGAATTTTGAAATTCAAAATTGCCTCTCTCATTCCAAATTTCGGGGGCAAACTGTTTTGGTAAAAATCTCAAAGGCACGAAAGATGAAAAATTCATGCGACTAAGCACCTTGTTAAGAACAGGGCTTGACGACTGTAAAATACAAGACTAACGATCGTCATCCTAAGCAATCATCGTAAGTTATCCACGATATATAAACTAACGATCAAAGTCATCCAGGCTATCAGTCGTCACTATTGGATGACCGTCGTTAGTTATCTTTGACGTACGATAGATACCCACATCGTCTATTATCGCCAAGTAAGGAAAGGCATTAGTATCTAATGACATATGTTAATCATTACTAACTCATGACGAAATTGTGTTTTTATGTCTCTTTAATGCAGGATATTTCTCATTATTACTTAAATGAATATAACTAAAGACTGCCATCAAGATCATTCAAAGAAATGATTATCGCTTGTATTAATATACATAAAGGACACATTTATTTACCGAGAACCTATATAAACAAAGACCCCAGATTATTTGGGGATCCTAGAGGCAAAGGAGAGTACACTCTAAAAAGGTGCTACTCACGACAGCAGTTATTCATCACACGATTTACTTATTTTTCATTTGTACTATAGCATATTGTACTCTCGACATCTGTTATTAAGTCCGACGTCAGTGTTTGACGTCCATAGTGCATTGACGACTACTATTGTGGTCCGCGTTTTTTCCCTCGATCGGTGTTTTTCGCGTCACCAATTCTCTATGTTCATTTGTTGTTTTATATTTTGTTGTGTGTTGTTCGAAGAATACGGTCTTTAGTTGTTAAAACTCCACACCGACATTAAGTTGTCATGAAGGGTAGTTTTGGCATTAACAGAAGACGTCTTCCTTGCCTTGAAGATAACGATCGTTGTTGTATTTAGTAACACCCGTCATTGATCTAGTCTTTATGTAAAGCTTAATCTATCAATTATTAATGTTAAATCTAGAATTGTTATTCGAGGTTATCCAAATATGGATCTATAGAAAAGATTTATCCTTTATTCAATGTATAATAAGAAAATTTTAAATGAGTCGCCCTTTTTCAGATTTGAGGGTGTTACATAAGTCATAATAGTTTTTTTGGGACTTAATCTTATCAGCCTCTTATGTTTGATTCGGTAAGAGGTAGGGTCGTTCAGACTGTTTGTTTTTTTCAATTTTTTAGAGCCACTTATGTCTTATCGTCCTCTTATCTGGTTAAAGGTAAAGCAACCCATTCGCTTCTTATTGTTCTCAAAGGATTAATCTAAATAGATCATTTCTCTCAATCAATCCACTTGGATTATAATAAAACTTAATTAGTTGACTTTCTAATTTAAATTTATGTAATTTAAATAAATTATTATCCTTAATTAATTAACCTTATTCGTTTAAATTAATGTTAATTTTATAATTTAGATGTAAAATTTGAAATGATATTGAATAAATATGTGAAACTATAAAAAGTTATATATAAAATTAACACTATAATATTTTAATGGGTAAAATAGATAATTTATACAAATTCAGACATTTATCAGTTTACAAAAATAAACAGTCTTATTAATTTAGATTTCAGGGTTCAGCACCGCCTTTTACTAATCAGAAATGAAATAAGATTTCAGACTTCAACACCTCTTAAAAAAACGTCATCTAAGTAGGTCTTAAGGGGTCTAATAGTGTCAAAATGCGGGGTTTATTGCACTACTAAAAAATTGTGAAATACCGACGCCAATTACCGACGACAAAAAACAGTCGGTATTTACCGACGGCAAACCGACTGTAACGACAACCAGAAACAACAAGATAACAATTTAAATTTAATGATGGAATATAGTTCGTACCGAAACGGCCCCAAGCTTACACTTTTAAATTCAACGTTCTTCTAAGGCAATCTATACACAACTGAGATATTAACAAACAGAATCTATAGAGACAGTCTTCCACCACTAGCCACAACATCTTCACATTTCCTCTAAATGCTCTCTCTAATTCGCACCGGCCTAAAAAGATTTTAATTTTTTTGAAAGAGCGAGGGTTAGACCGAAGGTCTAGTGAGTTCCCTTGTTGGGAACTGAAGATTTGTCTAAGTGATTACTACTGCCAGAACAACATGGTTACTACTTCTGAGACAAGTTACTACTGCTGAGCCAGATTAATACTGCTTGAAGAAGTTACTACTGCTAAGCAGAGTTAGTGCTGCTGGTGAAGATTAGTACTGCTCAGAGGGATTAATACTGCTACAACTTAATACTGCTTATTTGATGGTCAAGATATGCGCAGATCAAAACTTGAAGATAATTATGGAAGGTTGAAGATAACTATGGAAGAATATGCTGAAGATCTTTTAAGTTTTGTAATTATCTTTTATTTTCATTATATGTATAGATGTATTCAGAATAGTTTAGATATACGAGATTTCAAAGTTTTTGTTTAGAGAGAGAATTAACCTCAAGGTTTACAATCCTAATTCTAGAGAAGTAGAATTCGTCTTGGTGAGCCTGTTCATCAAGATTGAGGTTTTGGTTGAAAGCTTGTAACTTTAATCATTCAATAAAGTTTACAAGTTGTGATTCATTCTTTACTGTTACATTGATATTTTGAATATTAAAGTGTTATTCCGCAACTTCTTTAATATTGTTTATGAGTTTTATTATTCTTGTTAAGAATCAGATCTTGACAAGTGGTATCAGAGCCTAGTATTCTCAGAAACCTTCATTCATCATGGATAACACAGTTGAATCAACCAGTACTCTTGTTTCAAAGGTTCCCATGCTCAAACCTAATGAGTTTGACATGTGAAAAATTAGGATCAAGCAGTACATCCTCCTTACAGACTTTTCTATGTGGGACATTGTTGAGAATGGTCCCTCTGCTGAAGGTAAAATTGGGCAAGATGGAAGAAGACCACCTCCAAAAACTGATGTTGAGAAGAAAGTGAGACAATTGGAGATGAAAGCCTTAAGCACCCTGCTTTTGGTCATCCCTAATGAGTATCAACATCAGTTTCACCACTGCACTGATGCTCAGATTCTATGGAATGCTTTAGAGAAGAGATGTGCTGGCACCAAGAGCACTAAGAGGAATCAAATGGATATTCTCAAGCAACAATATCAGAATTTTACATCTTCAAAGAATGAGTCTATGACTCAAACTTTTGGCAGATTCAATAAGTTAATTGGTGAGTTGGATACTGTTGGAGTTCAGATGGAACAAGATGATGTCAACCGAAATTTCCTCAGATCTCTTGGAGATGAGTGGACCATGTACAATGTTTCATTCAGACAGAATGACATGTTGGAAGAAAAGGAACTGGATGATCTGTACAATGATCTGAGAGTGTTTGAATCTGAAGTAGAAGCAAAGAAGAAGCCTACTGGATATGTTCATAATGCTGCACTCCTATCAGCATCAACTTATTCTACTGCTAACCCTGAATCAGTTAATACTGCCAGTGGAGTAAATCAAGAAAAAGGCAATGAATCTGTCTTTGACGCCTTTCTTTCCAGTCATGGTAACTCATCTTTAATCAATGATGACTTGGAACATCTTCATCCTGATGATCTTGAAGAGATGGATATTAAATGGCAGATGGCCATGCTTTCTATGAGGGTGAAAAAGTTCATCAAGAGGACTGGGAGAAACAACTTCTCTCAAAGAAGAGAAGATGGAGCAGGCTTTGATAAGTCAAAGGTGGAGTGCTACAAGTGTCACATGAAGGGACACTTTGCCAGGGAATGCAGAAGTGGAATGTCTCAAAACAACCACCAACAAGCTCAGACTGGAAGCTTCAACCAGAACAGACACTCTGCTCAAGCTCTTGTTTCACAACAAGGAATGGGGTTTGACTAGAGTGATCAAGCAGAAGATGCCATTCAAAATCAAGCTCTCATGGCAGAAGTATCTGGTCTCCCAACTGAGGTACTTTCTAATCTCTGTTCTCAAACTTGCATAGACACTGTGAAAAGGTACAGGGATCACAACCAGAGTATGAGTGATGACCTTAAGAGGTTAGAAAAGGATAGAAAAGACTATGTGATAATTGTTGAAAGGTTTGAGGAACAAATTAAAGGTTTCCAATCCAATGAACTTCAACACACATATGATACCAATTACTGGAAGTGGGAGAAAAATGATCTAGAAATACAACTGACAAAGTTAGAATGAAAAGTTGAGAGGAGAGCTAGCCAAGGTTAAGCTGGATGTGGAAAAGTTTTCATATGCTTCTAAAGCCATGGATTCTATGCTAAAGGTCCAAATCGATGATAAGCTTAAACCAGGAATTGGGTACAATATCACACCACCACCATACAATAACAACTACATCCCTCCTAAATCAGACTTGCTGGAGACCAAGGATAGGAAGGATTTGCATGAGGGAGCCACTGAGGTAGATCCTTTAGATGAAGTAGTTGTTAAAGACAAGACTGAGAAAGAAGCTGGTAAGAGTAAGGATAACACTGTGAGTGGTGAGATTCCCATAGAAAATAACATTATTACCAATGAGGGTGGTGGAAGGGATTGGGTCAAATCTAATGGTGTTGAGAAGACTGAGGAAAAGTCTAAAAAGATCCATTACAAGCAGACCACAGTTGTGAATCCTGTTCCTTGCAAACAGTGTGTAGGTAAGAAATATGAACCCCTAAAACATGATAAAAGGAGGGGAAATCAAAGAAATTGGAATAATCAGTGGGCTCAGAAACAAGGAGTTGATCTGAGTAGAATCATCAGACCAAATCCTTGTTTCATATGTGGCAAATTAAATCATCTTGCCAAGCACTGTTACTTTAATCCTATGAAACAAAGGATAAATTTTCAAAGATTTGTGCAAAAACCCTTTGGTTATAGGAAGAATGGAAGGAACCATGTGGCTAAGAAACCAGTGAAATCTAAAAGCCACATGAAGAAAAAGACTATAAAAGAGAGTGTCAAGATGTGGGTTCCCAAAAGCACTAAAACTGTTAGTACTGCTACCACAAATAGTGATGCTGACAAAGATAGTGTTGCCAGAAGCAATACTAATGTTGTCAATGTTAGTGCTGTTGAGAGTATTAGTACTTCTAAAACTAACATTGTTAGTACTTCTTCAAATGTTAATACTGCTAACCTTGTTAGTGCTTCTAACAAAGTTAGTACTGCTAAACCTGTTAGTGCTGCTAACTCTGTTAGTACTTCTAAAATTAGTACTGCTTCTAGTATTTGTGCTTCTAGACCAATCATCTTGACCAAGTACTCCAGTAAAGAGTTTTCTGAATTTAAAAATCTCATCAAAAAGGAGTGCAAGTACTTTGATGAGAAAGGGAGGCCCAAGACCACTTTGGCTTGGGTTCCCAGTCAATACTAATTGATTCATCTTATGTTCAGGGCAACCAGCAGCTCAAGGGAAAGAGCATTTGGCATGTTGATAGTGGTTGCTCTAGGCACATGACAGGGAACATGGCTTGCCTCAAGAAGTTCAAGAAAATTGATGGAGGGCATGTTAACTTTGGTAATACTCCAGATAGAGGTAAGATTAGTGGTAAGGGTGATGTAACAAAAGGTAAGATGACCTTTGAAGATGTTTTCTATGTTGAACAGTTAAGATACAACCTGTTAAGTGTATCACAGTTTTGTGACAAAAAGCATAGTATATTATTGCCTGATTCATAATGCATTATTCTTGCTCCTGGATTCAAGGTAGTTGATGAAAAGATGATACTACTAAGAACTCCCATAAAGGATAATGTCTATTGTTTGGATATGGAAAATGTTTCAAATGATTCATCCCTAAATTGTCTTGTTTCAAAAGCCTCTTTGGATGAATCATCACTTTGGCACAGAAGGATGTGTCACATGAACTTTAAAACAATGAATAAACTTGTTAAAAACAACCTTGTAAGAGGTTTGCCTTCAAAAGTAATTTCATGTGATGATCATTGTGTTGCTTGTCTCAAAGGTAAACAACACAAAACTTCTCATAAGTACAAAGAGTTGAACACAATTTCTTCTTCTCTTAAGTTGTTGCATATGGATTTGTTTGGTCCTACAAATGTTATGAGTATAGGTAAGAAATCATACTGCTTAGTTATTTTTGATGATTACTCTAGATTTACTTGGGTGTATTTTCTAAGGACTAAGGATGAGACAAGTGGACTGATCAAATCCTTTATTCTAAGAATTGAAAACCAAACAAATCAAAAGGTAAAAGTCATTAGATCAGATAATGGTACTGAATTTAAAAATCTGGATCTAAACACCTTTTGTGAGGAAAAAGGAATTGAGAGGCAATACAGTGCTTCTAGGACTCCACAACAAATGGTGTTGCTGAGAGAAGGAATAAGACACTGATTGAAGCTGCTAGATCTCTGTTAGCTGATTCAAAACTTCCAATTACTTTCTGGGCTGAAGCAGTTAATACTGCTTGCTATGTCCAAAACAAAGTTCTAGTAGTCAAGCCTAAAAACAAGACACCATATGAGCTTTTAAATAAAAGAAAACCATTTATTGGATTTTTCAAACCTTTTGGGTGTCCTTGTACCATTCTCAATACCAAAACTCACTTAGGAAAGTTTGATAGCAAAGCAGATGATGGTTTTCTTGTTGGTTACTCATCTCAGAGTAAGGCCTACAGAGTATTTAATTCTTCTTCTAGAATAATTGAGGAAAGTGACAATGTCAAATGCAATGAGAACACACCAAATCCTATTGGTTCAGGTCCTCAGTGGTTATTTGACATTGATTCACTAACTAACTCTTTGGGTTTCAGTAGTGATGATCATGCAGGATCAGGAAGTAGAGGATCAGGGGATGAACAAGTACAAGATATTATTCCTCAGTCTGTGATCTTTCCTACACCTACAATGACCCCTGTTGAAGTTTGTGAAAGGGAGACTGTTACTGAACCAAGTCAGAGTGAAGAAGAAAGAAGAGATGATGAGAATTTAGAGCATGAAGAGTCAGAAGCAGCTGATGAGATTCCCTCAGCTGACTTAAATGATTTAAATTTAGATGTGGGAATGAATGAAGAACCTAGTCTTCAGACAAGAACTCAGAAAAATCATCCTCCTGAGCTGGTAATAGGATACATCACTTCTCCTATGATGACTAGGAATCAAAGCAGACTTCAAGATTTGCAGGATCAGCAACATACAGTACTCTCTTGCTTTCTATCTCAGATTGAGCCTAAGAAGGCTTATGAAGCAATGAAAGATTCAAGTTGGATAGAAGCCATGCAAGAAGAGTTGCTACAGTTCAAATTGCAAGATGTTTGGGACATGGTGGACCTTCCAAAAGGTCATAGAGCAATTGGCACCAAGTGGATTTTCATAAATAAAAAGGATGAGAGAGGAATAGTAATAAGGAACAAAGCAAGGCTAGTGGCACAAGGATACACTCAGGAAGAAGGCATAGACTATGAGGAAGTTTTTGCTCCAGTTGCAAGGGTAGAGGCAATTAGGCTATTTCTAGCCTATGCTTCATTTATGAAATTCAAGGTATACCAGATGGATGTGAAGAATGCCTTTCTGTATGGAAAAATTGATGAGGAAGTATATGTCTGTCAGCCCCCTGGATTAGAGAATCCATCATATCCTCACAGAGTATACAAACTGAAGAAAGCTCTCTATGGTTTAAATCAAGCCCCAATAGCATGGTATGATACTCTGTCTACCTATCTCTTGGAAAATGGGTTTGAAAGAGGAATAATTGACAAAACCCTTTTCATTAGAAGAAGTAAGAAGGACATCCTACTTGTTCAGATCTATGTGGATGACATCATCTTTGGATCCACAAAAGATCAGGTGTGTAGAGACTTTGAAGAGTTGATACACAAGAGCTTCAAAATGAGTTCAATGGGTGAACTTACTTTCTTACTTGGGCTTCAAGTGAAACAACAGAAAGATGGGATTTTCATAAGTCAATCAAAGTATGTGAAAGACATCCTAGATAAGTATGGTCTATCAGACTCAAAGCCAGCAAGCACACCAATGGAAACACACAAACAGATTACTGCTGATCTTGAGGGGGAGGATGTTGATGTCCATCTTTATAGATCAATGATTGGATTCCTCATGTATCTCACAGCCTCTAGACCAGATATTATGTTTCTAGTGTGTGTGTGTGCCAGATTCCAAGTCAAGCCAAAGCAGTCACATCTTCAAGCTGTTAAAAGGATTTTCAGATACTTAAGAGGGCAACCTAGATTAGGTCTTTGGTATCCTTATGAATCTTCTTTTGACTTGATTGCATATTCAAACCGTGACTTGGGTGGTGCTAATATGGATAGAAAGTCTACTTCAGGAGGTTGTCAACTTTTGGGTGCAAGACTAGTATCTTGGCAGTGTAAGAAGCAAACCACAGTGTTCTTATCCATAACAGAAGCTGAGTACATTCCTGCTGCAAGTTGCTGTTCACAGGTTCTATGGATTCAGAATCAAATGCTGGACTATGGGGTAACCTTTCTTCACACTCCAATCTTCATTGACAATAACAGTGCTATTAGCATTGTTAACAATCCAGTCAAGCTTATTCAAGGTATCACTTTATTAGAGACTGCAATGAAAAGAAGCTTATTCAAGGTTCTAAAGTTCATACTGATAACCAGTTTGCTGATCTATTCACTAAAGCTTTTGATGTGGGTAGATTCACTTTCTTGGTCACAAGTGTGGGCATGATCAACTCTGAATGAGCTCATGTTTAAAAAGTGTTTGTATACCTGTTATTTGTTTATTTTGTTTGGTGTTACTAATCATCTTTCTCAGGAAGTTTATTGTCCTGCTCAGACTAACACAAGCTTCAACAGTGTAAGTATAGTTAATGCTGCCAGTGCAAAGTTACTACTGCAGGTTCTTTATTACTACTGCTAGTCTGAGTTACTACTTCAGGTATGGGTTAATACTGCTAGTAGTTAATACTGCTCGTGGTTAATACTGCTAGTAGTTAATACTGCTCGTAGTTAATACTGCTAGTCGTTAATACTGCTAGTCGTTAATACTGCTAGCTAGTTAATACTGCTAGTAGTTAATACTGCTAGTTAGTTAATACTGCTTTAAGTTAATACTGCTTCTTTCCCAAATCATATAAATACCCCTTTTGCCCGCCTAAAAGCTCACAACGACTCTTTGCATACTGTTCATCTTCTCTCTCACTCTTTTCTCTCAAGCAACAAGTGTGTTTCAGTTCAGTATCCTCAAGAACGATGGCATCCATGGCGTTTATTGACGAACACAATGAAATCGCAATGCTTCAAAAGCTGAAGCAGGCTGATGGATTCCATCAAATAGTCGATTTTCTCAAGACCAGTCACATAGCATATGCTCTTACTGTGTCACCACCAATTTTCATCGAGCACCAAAAGCAATTCTGGGCCAATGCCACCGTTGTTACTGAAAACGGTGTGCAGATCATCAAGACAAGGGTGTGTGACAAACCCTTGATAGTCACTGAAGAGGTCATTCGCATCAGTCTACGACTAGACGATGCCTCAGGTATTACTTCTATCCCTAATGAGGACGTGTTTTCCAATCTAACAAGAATGGCGTGTAAAGGCCAACAGGGTGTTTTCAAATTTTACAAAACAAACTTTTCTTCCCAATGGAGGTTCTTTGTTCATACCCTTATGCACTGTATCTCTAGAAAAACTACTGGATGGAGTCAGTTCAACAGTACCATTGTTTATGCTTTGGTCTGCTTGTCTACTGCCAGAAAGTATAATTTCTCAAAAATGATTTTCAATGACCTTGTGTCAAACTTGGGAAATAAAAAGAGTTTCTATATGTACCCAAGATTTGTCCAGGCAGTTATAACCTTTGAATTGACGGATATGCCTCAGTTTACTGAGGTATATGTACCTAAAATCCCTAAGGGCAAGGTTTTTTCAAATATGAAAAGATCTGCCAAAGACTCGGAAGGAGTTGACACCCCATTGTTCTCTACAATGATGGTGGTGTCCCATAACCAAGAAGGTATGGCATCAGGGTCAAGGCCCTCTCTAGACCATCCCACTGAGAGCCAAACCCAACCTTCAACCACTATATCACTTCCTCAGTCTCTTGTTCATAATCCAACACATGTGTTAACCAAAACTTATGCTAAAAGAAAGGTACACAAGGCTCCTTCCCTTGTTGTACCTCCTACAATCCCAGAACCTTAAAGCCCTCTAATGGAGCATTCTCCATTAGAGAATATCTATAGGGAAACCACTGGAGTGTCTCCCAACCCCAAGGAGGTGCTCACTAAGGAGATGTAGGAGCATATGGGTGAGAAGGCTGCCACTACTCCTGCTAGCACGGAGGAGGTCAGTGGTAACATCACTAAGACCTTCCCCATGGCAACTTTGGGTGAGCAATCATCCAAAGGTCCCAGGTGCCAAGAAACCAAGGGGGTGGATGGTGCTTCTGCTAGGCAGAAGACCTCCACCACTAAATGTTCCAATGATCCCTCAAAAGGGGTTAACACTCCTAGAGAAGGTGAGGATAGATATGACTACTATGAATTGATTTCTGCCATGTACAAAATGGAAACTGAACTGGATTCTCATAAGTAGGTTGTAAATGAGCTCAAGAAAGTCATCATCAACCAACAAACAGAGATCAGCAGCTTAAAGAAGTTGGTTCAGAAGGTAGTCCAAAAGAAGAAGAAACAAAGGTTTGTGCTCAGAAGAAGGAATCTAGTGACTGATGCTCCCAAAAAGGGGGAGTCAGAAGCTGAGATCAACTTGGAGAGGGAGATACATGTAGTTGAGGGGGAGTTCAATGTACAAACAGAAACAGGGATTGTGTTTGAAGAAGCAGCAGTAACAGATAGAGCAGCAGAAACAGTTAATGCTGCTGAAGCAAGCAAAGCAGCAGAAACAGTTAATGCTGCTGAAACAAATGAAGCAGCAAAAATTGTTAAAGAGGTATTATATGACCTCATTAGCAGAAATCTGGAAGAATTTGAGATAGCTGAAGCTCTAATCAAAGCTAAACATGATACTCCCAAGGTCACTTCAAAGGCCAAAGGAGTTGTCATCAAAGAACAGGGTGAGGTTATCAAGAAAGCAAGTGTTGAGAAGGCTGCAAGCAAGGATAAAGGCAAAGCCAAGATAGTGGAATCTGACCAACCACTTAAAAAGCAAAAGCTGATTGAGTCAGATGAAGCTTTGGCTAAGAAGATTCAAGCAGAACTTGAGCAATCAGAATCAGTTCAAGTGGAGAAAGATAGAGAGGTGTCAAGAGCTCTAGCTACAGAGCTTAATGAAGTATATCAACAGAGCTTGGCAATAGAGATAGCACAGAAGAAAGCTGCAACTCCAAAGAAGCCTGTGTTGATCAAAATGGCTGCAAAGAAGAGGCAACCTTCAAAGACCTACCTTGGTACTCAAGAGAGAAAGAAGATGATCACTTTCCTCAAAGGTGCTGTGGGAGTTAAAAAGGAGATGTTCTCAAAGATGTCATTTGAACAGATCAAAGGCTTGTATGATGCAGAGAAGACTAAGCTTCAAGGGAATGACAAAGCCAGAGTTGAAATGGAAAAGAGGATGAAAGAGAGTAATGATTTTCTAATAGAAAAACCTTTTCCTGATGATCAAGAAACTCCAAAGAAAGAAGCTACTCTAGGTGACAGTTTGAGGACTCTGAAAAGAACTAAAATGATGGCTAGAAGGAAATCTGCTAAGAAACCTAGAGTAGATAAGGAAGAAGCTCAGAAAGATCAGAAGGTAGCTGAAGAAGAAGGGGCACCTAAGTCTGAAGAAAAGAAATCTCAATCTCAGGAAGAATCATCAAGTACTTATGATGTAAATATGTACATGGTGGTGATGGAGAAAGTGCCTGAGCCTATAACTGCTGAACCAGTTGGTGTCAAGCCTCCTAAGATTATTCACTGGGATACCATGGAAGTAGATGGTAAGGAATATATCATGCTGAAAAGGAAGGATGAAAATTTTGAAGTGTATCCTACTTGGGCTAAGATAGTAAGAGTATGCTCCAGATCTGACTTAGAGGAAATGTTTGAAGTGGGGATGAAACTATATGCTGACAAGCTGAAAGCTCCAGGGATACCAGTTACAAAACTTGTGATGGAGTATCTGTGTATGTTATTCAAGCCAGAGGAAGTTCAGCATGTCATCAGAAATGTGTTCAAAACCATCAACAACTGGACTCTGTATGAAAGAAGTGGAGTATATGCACTGGTTGTGGATACAAGTCATTTTGAATACTTCTTGGTGGATAGAGTTTACAACCATAGCAGATTAAAGTTGCATGCTATGTTAAAGAAGAAGCTTGGTTGTGCACCAAATTTTGAAATGGCAAGGTACTTGATCCAGAGAATTATCAATCAAAGTTTGGGGCTAAATCCTGATATAGGTGTATGAAAATGGAGTTTTGGGAGCATCTGAAGAACTTGACTTCTCTTCTCTAAAAGTCAAGTTAGGGGAAGATTGTTGGGAACTGAAGATTTGTCTAAGTGATTACTACTGCCAGAACAACATGGTTACTACTTCTGAGACAAGTTACTACTGCTGAGCCAGATTAATACTGCTTGAAGAAGTTACTATTACTAAGCAGAGTTAGTGTTGCTGGTGAAGATTAGTACTGCTCAGAGTGATTAATACTGCTACAACTTAATACTGCTTATTTGATAGTCAAGATAAGCGCAGATCAAGACTTGAAGATAATTATGGAAGGTTGAAGATAACTATGGAAGAATATGCTGAAGATCTTTTAAGTTTTGTAATTATCTTTTATTTTCAGTATATGTATAGATGTATTCAGAATAGTTTAGATATACGAGATTTCTAAGTTTTTGTTTAGAGAGAGAATTAACCTCAAGGTTTACAATCCTAATTCTAGAGAAGTAGAATTCGTCTTGGTGAGTCTGTTCATCAAGATTGAGGTTTTGGTTGAAAGCTTGTAACTTTAATCATTTAATAAAGTTTACAAGTTGTGATTCATTCTTTACTGTTACATTGATATTTTGAATATTAAAGTGTTATTCCGCAACTTCTTTAATATTGTTAATGAGTTTTATTATTCTTGTTAAGAATCAAATCCTGACATCCCTCTAACAGTTAAGCAACAAGATTTACTTTCCAGAATTTAAAAGAACAATTAATAATGGCACATAAATCAAACACGCTACGGACCTCACGACCGTCATAGACGATGTGTCTAACTCGCGCTGCCTTAATATTGGGACACACCTCCAATGACATAAACGGGCCACACTCCCCGACACCAGTAGGCGGGCCACACTCCCCGACTTAGGTCACGTAGCCCACAAATAATGTATGCATACATTTAAACAACAACAGTTTATAACACACTTGAACATTTTAATAAAAATCATGCCATCATAAATAAATCAAAGTTTACAATAAACTTCACATGCTTTTATCATCAAAAGGTTTAGTTTTAAAGAAAACTCACCTGACGTCCTCCGCTAAAAGCTTTCGCCTACTTTTATAATCCGACTAGAAACCTATAAAACGAGACATTGTCTGGTGAATTAACGACACTTTCTAATTTAACAAAATGGCTTTGATCCCAAACTCTCAACGGTCTCCTAATAAAGTAAGAAACCAACACACTAAAATTTCAACCCAAAGAAATAACTAAAACATCCTAACATACCATTCTAGAGTTAAATTAGTCCACATATTGAAGCCCAACACCAAAATTATTAAATTAATTTAACTTAACTTAATTAAATAAATCTTCAGGCCACTTGAAACTAGTTTGGGCCTCAGCCCACTGCACCATCCCGGTGACCGGGGTCATCACTCCCATGACCGGAGTCTTCTTTGGATACGACCGGGGTATGGCCTTGACCGACCCCTCCCCCTCTTCGACCGGTGTAACTAGAAATCGACCGAGGTCGACTTCTCTGACCGGTGTACCCATAGTTCGACCGGTGCAGATCCCCCCAACCGGGGTGCTAAACGACCGGGGCCTTCCCCCAATTGGCCGACCAGGGTCTCCCCCACTTGGCCGACCGGTAACGACTATTCGGTCGCCCGGTGAATCCCGTGCCCGGGGTCTCCCCCAAGGTCTTCGACCGGAGTCTGCGCTGCTCGAATAAACCCCACCACAGAACGATTAAATACCAGGATTTCATGACGACTCAACCATAATCAAAAGTTATTGACAGAAAATCAAATCAACAACCTTCTTCCCTTTAAACGAACGATAAACTACAACCCCTTCCCGACGCAGATATAAACCCAAAAGATCTTTGATAAATAAATAAGATACCCAACTAAAACTAGAGAACTTGGAATAAGAAATTACCTTAAAGCTTCGATGAACACCAACAGATTCGATCCCTCCACTCTTCGATCGATCAGCTACGGCGCTCTTTCTCTCTCTCGCTCTTTTCCCAAGACTGATAGCCGCCAACAATCTTTAATGAGGGTAATAGGGTTAAATCTCTATTATCCTTCATTTTACCTAAAGCCCCTTATACTAGAACCCCTTTCTACTTTATTCACCCACAAGATTAAAATTATTGAATTTTAGACTGGATATTACAATATCCCCTCCTTAAAAGAATTCCGTCCCCGAAATTCCTTCGTCGAACAAACTGGGGTACTGATTCTTCATATCTGACTCCAATTTCCCAAGTCGCCTCCCGACCTTTATGGAATTGCCACAGAACTTTCACCAAGGGAATTTCTTTTTCCTTAACTTCCTCACTTTACGATTTAAAATAGCTACCGGTTCCTCTACATAGATTAACTACTCATCTAAATGGACCTCCTCTAATGGTATGACGACATCACTTTCTGCCCAACACCTCTTCAGATTCGGCATATGGAAGACGGGGGTGAACTCCTCGTAAATCCACGGGGAAAGCCAACTTGCAAGCTACGTCCCCAACGCGCTCCATGCTAGCAACGGTCCAACGAATCTAGGTCTTAACTTCCATTTCTTTCTGAATCGGTTCTCACCCTTCCAATGCGAGACAGGTGACTTTACCTTTGTCACCACTTGGGACTAATGCCTCATTATTCCCAATCTAACCAAATTAGTACAATTCGATTATCCAAGCCATTCTGACCAATACATAGCCGTACTCAACCATTAGATTACCCCTCGATTACATCAACTTCCTTAACCGATAGGATCCCTGACTAAATACTCACCAACATGACACGTCGACCACTGTAGACATCGCCAAGTAATGTGTCCTTGCAAGCAACCCCTCTTAGCACGACATAAATCAAACGCATAAGAACTTTCTCTTTCGAAACACATTGATCTCAATTCCTCGGCATTATCAATTCTTACATGATGAATATAAATCGTTCTAACGTCATCTCTTCAACTTCTCACATATGGGTAGAAACTTCCACAAATCAAACCCTCGTAATCCACCAATTTCCACTGGCCAATTAGAACGGCGTATACCTCCCTTGCTCATTGCATCCCCAATCCCTCGACCAAAAGTGCAATAACACCCAGCTTCACCGGCTCAACACAGAGCGACCAAACTCATACTAACTATTCCAAATAGTTTAACATTGGACAACCGTCTCACTTAGAATCCCTTTTCACGCATTATCAAAACTGACACTATGGTCCTTCGCTCCGAGCACTATATCCAACCACCTCTACCTTCTTTTGTGAAGACTTCAACCCACTTCTAACGACTGACTCACTGATTAGTGGTGTGAACTTTTGGCCAGCTGCACGATTTGGATTAATCAACAGTCACACCGCACCGAACGCCATATTCTCTCTTTTATACCCACGCTAGGGATTTATAAACCTGCTAACAGTAGAATCTGAAAACGTACCTCCACATTTTGTACCTCCACATTTTGTGCCTCTTGCCAAACTTCTTACTCTCAACTTTCCCAAACGTATCGAATCACGTTTACGTTACTTTGCTTGATCAACCGACTATCCACAAATCTTACACGAGATAATCAACCCAACATTTCTAGAACATTACCTACTACTCGAAAGCGCCACATGATTCTCGCTCTCCAAACATAATTACCCAAACTGCTAGAACTCCCTTCACTCCAAAGAATACTTCAACATGCCCACAGATTTCCTATCTACTACACAACCCCTTAAATTAAGTAGTCCGTCACTTTCAACAATCATTCTAGGGATATAAGATAGTCCCGCCCAAAACTTGACGATACCCAGAACACACGGTTACACTCTTAGATAACTGCCAATCCTCATTTGAAAATTATTCTCAACTTAGCAATATCCCGAGACAAACTAAACATTCGCACATCCCAACCACATACTTACCTCTTACAAATCATTCCCCATAGATCTTCGAACGAGGACATTCATTTTGATATATTGGATATCTATATAATGCATTCTCCGGATAATTCAAATCGAAGCAATTGGATGTCCAATTCGGGCCTATATGACATGACCGATCAATAGAAATACTCCAACACTCCACTTTTGTCATATATTCCATACATCACACTAGATAGATATCATATTCATGGAATACGATTCACTTTCAAGATGCCTTGGTGGTGAAATGGTAGACACGCGAGACTCAAAATCTCGTGCTAAAGAGCGTGGAGGTTCGAGTCCTCTTCAAGGCATAATATTGAGAATGCTCATTGAATGAGCAATTCAATAAGAGAGCTCGTATAGCAATACCGATTCGATCCGAGCTCTCTTTTCCTATTTGGTGATTCAACAGATGACTTATCATTATTCGTGATAACTAATATACTATAACTTCTAATATTATTTAGAATGATAATATTATATAGTATAGTTGGTTACTTTTTTATTATTATTAATAATATTACTATTCTTCTTTCAAATACTACGACTGAAAAAAAAATACAAAGCCCCTTATCGGATTTGAACCGAGGGCTTACGCCTTACGATGGCATTACTCTACCATTGAGTTAAAAGGGCTTGGTTGAGTGAATTCCTACAACGAATAAGCCCGCCTTCTACATATCCTCAAGGAAACTCTTTACTACTTTACGGATTTACACTCCCAGCTATGCCATAAAGGCATCACCAACTCATGGTTACGACCATCACTCTACTATCTCATCCCAGAACAACTGGAAGCCTCTACGACCACTTGGCACACAACCTATACTGTCCTACTCACACCGGTCATAATACTAGAAAAAAAATCGGACTTCAAGGCATTTCTCGACTTAGCTTTCTCGAACCTAGACAATTCGCAAAACTATGATCTTCAATACTACCCAACAAGATATTGCTTCTTGTCGGCTCTTCGCGACCTTCTGGAATCAAACTCTAGTAGTCTGAAAGATTAAGCATACTACCTTGAAGGCTTAAATGCACAAAGCGCAACCCTTCCAATTGTGCTACAAATAAACTTCACTCCCACATGACCAACAAAACCTCATCGATAAAGAACCACCTTACCGGATTAGCGATCTTCCATATTGTAAGATCCACGCAAAGTTGACCAACATCACGTTAGATACACATACTTTCCCTGGCTCACGAAACTCCTCAAAACTATCCATAACTACTTCTTTATTTCCAGTGTCCCGCCATTCACCACAAAAATAATTTCTGACTTCCACAGCAATAGACGACGTTGAGATACTTCCACTATGCCTCCACCCACAAAGATCCTCAATGAAACCTACATCCTCCACTGCAGCAACTAAATGCCAAAAATATCTTTACGACATCAAATTCTACTTTAGACACAATCGTTTACCGACATCCACATCTCAAGTTCTGGAGCAAACGGTAAACCACTATAGTACAATCATCCTTAACGTCAAAGGTCAATGTCTCCATTAACCACCTCCACTATTCACCACCCTTACCTTGAAGAATACCATTGTCAAGCATTTACTACCCTCTGATTGAGCGCCACACTTCCTCCCTCAAAACTTCCTCATTCTTAATTGCAACCCTTCCCACGACCTAAAGAGTTCATAGCCTTCATGCATGACACACAATTATTTAAACTCTTGACACGTTTTGAAAATTTAGAAGATACTTACATCATGAAGCAAACTTGAGTGTATACGACACAACACTGACTTAGCCACGTAAAACGAATTCAAATATCGTTCAACTTCAACTCTACGATAAATTTCTCTTCACCACACTCCAAAATCGGTGTTGGTACATTTGAAATTATTTCCGATTAACTTTACCCACACGATTTATAAAATACTTCAAAAAATTTTACACTGAGCATGTCAAACGACTCTCGCCCTCATTAATATGACAACACATGTTTGCACTAGACTCACTTATAAAATCATGTGATCAATTGTTGTTTTGATTTTCATAACCAAAAGTTAACTCATTAACGAAGAGTTACATAATATTTTCCCCGCACCAAAAATCGAAATTCATCACCCAATGCCATAAACTTGTCTTTTCAATCCAACACACATTTGCACGCGTCAACACGTTTTTAAAACAAATACCTCGAATGGTACACACACGCCAAAATATCTGATGTGAAAGATATGGAAAACTCCAACAATTTATTTGACACACAATGCATGGGACTCAATGACATTGAAGGCTATTTACTCTAACAAGGTCAACTGTTTACATTCACTATAAATTATCCCAGACCCTTGCTTTCGACCAACCAGTCGGGGTCCTCCACTGCGCCACAACCTCCGGTACCATCGTCTTCTAACAATCTTGGAAGTCCAACAACTGGTCACCACCGTGACAATTGATCCACAAATCAAGCGTCCTCACTCTGGCCTCAAACAAACTCACCAACAATAGCTCATTCCCATCCGATCCTCACTATACATTATCAATCAACACTAATATCGCCTTTCAACCACCCTTCAATTAACTACAGCTTTAGAAGCCTCATTTCTATCCTTCGAATTCTTGGATTAACACTCTCCTGCTTCTCACTAATCAACATACCACTTTACCAAACCGAAGACTCCTTTAGAGCGCAAAGATCGCCTCCTAACAACAATCTCTTCCTTATGGATTCAAGAGGTCCCTTCTCAATGAAATATCTACATCCCGCACGATTTCATCCTATCTGGTATTAACCTTACAACCATAAGCGAACTCACACAACATTCCAAACCAGCTTATCATTTCAATGATACGACTCACTACCCCATACTACACCCATCGATTGTCTCAACAATAGCAATCGAGTATGCCCATGCACCTGTAACTTCATAATGGCATTGGCCAGATGTAATTCTGAATTTACCTTACACGGGAATCCTCACTATTGTTATCACGACTCTCGATAACTAAGTTCTTCCTTTAAGACTTCCTAAATCTCAGTTGTGTCCCTCTACTCCACAGTTTAAGTTTAGGCCCATCCGGTCACCTAAATCCCTTAAACTATGGCTCTGATACCAACTGTAACGACCCAACCAGAAACAACAAGATAACAATTTAAATTTAATGATGGAATATAGTTCGTACCGAAACGGCCCCAAGCTTACAATTTTAAATTCAAGGTTCTTCTAAGGCAACCTATACACAACTGAGATATTAACAAACAGAATCTATAGCGACAGTCTTCCACCACTAGCCACAGTATCTTCACATTTCCTCTAAATGCTCTCTCTAATTCGCACCGGCCTGAAAAGATTTTAATTTTTTTGAAAGAGCGAGGGTTAGACCGAAGGTCTAGTGAGTTCCCTCTAACAGTTAAGCAACAAGATTTACTTTCCAGAATTTAAAACAACAATTAATAATAGCACATAAATCAAACACGCTACGAACCACACGACCGTCATAGACGATGTGTCTAACTCGCGCTGCCTTAATGTTGGGACACGCCCCCAACGACATAAACGGGTCACACTCCCCGGCACGAGTAGGCGGGCCACACTCCCTGACTTAGGTCACGTAGCCCACAAATAATGTATGCATACATTTAAACAACAACAGTTTATAACACATTTGAACATTTTAATAAAAATCATGCCATCATAAATAAATCAAAGTTTACAATAAACTTCACATGCTTTTATCATCAAAAGGTTTAGTTTTAAAGAAACTCACCTGACGTCCTCCGCTAAAAGCTTTCGCCTACTTTTATAATCCGACTAGAAACCTATAAAACGAGACATTGTTCGGTGAATTAACGACACTTTCTAATTTAACAAAATGGCTCTGATCCCAAACTCTCAACGGTCTCCTAATAAAATAAGAAACCGACACACTAAAATTTCAACCAAAAGAAATAACTAAAACATCCTAACATACCATTCTAGAATTAGATTAGTCCACACATTGAAGCCCAACACCAAAATTATTAAATTAATTTAACTTAACTTAATTAAATAAATCTTCGGCCCACTTGAAACTAGTTTGGGCCTCAGCCCACTGCACCACCCCGGTGACCGGGGTCATCACTCCCACGACCGGAGTCTGCTTCGGATATGACTGGGGTATGGCCTTGACTGGCCCCTCCCCCTCTTCGACCGGTGTGACTAGAAATCGACCGAGGTCGACTTCTTTGACCGGTGTACCCATAGTTCGACCGGTGCAGATCACCCCAACCGGGGTGCTAAACGACCGGGGCCTTCCCCCAATTGGTCGACCGCGGACTCCCCCACTTGGCCGACCGGTCATGACTATCCGGTCGCCCGGTGAATCCCGTGCCCGGGGTCTCCCCCAAGGTCTTCGACCGGAGTCTGCGCTGCTCGAAGAAACCCCACCACAGAACGATTAAATACCAGGATTTCATGACGACTCAACCATAATCAAAAGTTATTGACAGAAAATCAAATCAACAACCTTCTTCCCTTTAACCGAACGATAAACTACAGCCCCTTCCCGACGCAGATATAAACCCAAAAGATCTCTGATAAATAAATAAGATACCCAACTAAAACTGGAGAACTTGGAATAAGAAATTACCTTAAAGCTTCGATGAACACCAACAGATTCGATCCCTCCTCTCTTCGATCGATCAGCTACGACTCTCTTTCTCTCTCTCGCTCTTTTCCCAAGACTGATAGCCGCCAACAATCTTTAATGAGGGTAATAGGGTTAAATATCTATTATCCTTCATTTTACCTAAAGCCCCTTATACTAGGGGACCCCTTTCTACTTTATTCACCCACAAGATTAAAATTATTGAATTTTAGACCGGATATTACACCGACAGCCCACCAATGGTATTTTTTAATTTTATTTTTTATTTATTTTTAATAAGTCGTCGGAAAACCGTCGGAAAAATTGGTGATATACCGACGGCTTACCGACAGTTGGTTTTTTCATTTTATTTTATATTTATTTTTAATAGGTAAATACCGTCGGAAGACCGTCGGTAACTGGAACCGTCGGTAAGTTGTCGGTAGTTGTCGTCGGAAAACCGTCGCTAAACAGCTTTTTACCAACGGTCACTCCCGTCGAAAAACCGTCGCTAAAGCCTTTTTTCGACTGTTTACCGACTGTTTCAGTCGTCGGTAATACGATTAATTTTAGTAGTGTTGGTCTTAGTGGATAATTTTGGTATATATAAGAATAATAGTTCTTATTGATTATTAACGAGTCATTTGTATATATGTGGGTTATAACGGTCATTTGTGTCAAATTGGACCTTCATTTACAAATTTTAATTTATAATTTTTGGTAGTTGTCGACACTACTAGAAAAATGAGCAAATCTCACGAAATATTATCGACAGTCGAAATCAGTAATCCGTCAGTGATACCATTGCCGACGACGTTAAATCCGACAAAGGTTACCGACAGATTCGACTTTCACCGACGGATTACCAACGGATTTTTCCGTCGGTGATAGTCACTTGTTTTGTAGTGATGGATTTTCATGGAAATAATAGAAACCGGTCGAAAATCCGTCTAATTTCTTTTTGTAAGAGTTATTTTCTAGAAATAAATAATTTTTTTAGAAATAAATTATATTCCACCTATCGAAAATTTATAATAAAACTAAAATAATTGGAATGTGGTTTTAGACGGATATTTGAAAATAGGCAGCTATGGATGACCAAACATATGTCAGCAAACATTGTCGTCAAAAATCCCTCGGAAAACTACCCATGAAAATCCGTTAAAAGTTGCCCAAGAATCTGTTGAAAATCCATCACGCACAAAACATTTCCGCCGAAAATCCTTCAGAGAACTCTCATGAAAATCCGTCAAAAATGGTCAACGACGGTTGACCAAATTCCGTCAAAAGTCCCTCGCAAATTTCATGGACTTTTTGACGGAAATTATCCGTTGCAAAAACTTTTGTATTCCGTTGAAACGTTTAAAATTCTGTCGAAAAGTTTGTTTCTCGACCACATCATCATCGTCGAGGAAGCCATTGAAAATCCATCTAAAAACCCACGTTTTCAACGGAAATTTCCGTCTAAAATACTTCTTCGTTTTGTAGTGAAAGATATACCTTGGTTATATTTCATGACGTAAGGTCAACTCGATCGTTTGTGATGTGTTATGGTAGCTTTCTCTACTGCAATTGCATACCAACATCCTGGTGATTTCTTAAAACATCTTTTTGACGAGAATATGATATAAAACACACCAAGGGGACACTTTGATGGGAACTCATCATAGTTTCTTATTTTCATCTCCACAAACAAACTTGTTTCCAAAGAAAAATGGAAAGATATGGTGTCCAAGTTCTTGGAAATTACGCACCATTTTGTCTTCGTGGACCAAGAATAATTTCAGCCTTATAATTCTAATATAAAGCAACAAATGTTATCAAATAATCTTAAAATTAATTTACAATCATGGTATAAATTATTAATAATTCGTAATTTAAGATTCATAAGTTAATAAATTTTATTTGTTATATCTTTATAGGATGATCGAGTTATCACAACATTGCCCATCTCACTTAAATGAGTTCACAATAGGAGCGGACCTATTTAGCCCCAAGCAGGGTCTCATGTACCCGCACAACTTATTTGTGTATGTAGATTTTTTTTGGTACGAAAGATATATACATCTGCTAAACTTTTAGGGCTACTCCCAGATATTAGAATATACAAAAAACATAAACCAAAAAACTTAAAAAATCGTATGAAATCAACCAAAAAAACATAAAAATCCCTTGAAATGGTGGAATTCGGTGAAAAACACATCAGATGACTTTGCGGACCAATGATCCACCTTAAAGGGGCATCTGCTCAACAAAATTCATGGGTTCCCTACACGCCTAGAAGCTCATAATTGAATTGGGTTATCACAACACTGTCCAATCCCACTTAAATGAGCTCACAAGTTCATAAGTGAATCTCGCTTTTCGCATTAATGTGGGACGAGTTTGTCACACGAAATTATGTTTCATTGATTAAAAGTTGGTGATGAGCCAAATTGGTCAGCGGCGTATAGTAGTATTGTTAGTTGAATGGCCAAAAATTTAATGAAATAGAATGAATGCATATAGGTTGGGACAAGTAAGAAAATAGTATTTGTTAGTTGAATGGCCAATTTTTTCTTTTTTATTTTGAATTTTAACCATGGGGGGTTTTTTTTCTTTCTAAAATGTAAATGAACATAAGAGGTCTTCAATTTTGTAAAAGTGATGACTTTATATATATGGACGAAGGGTTGTGCGAGAAGGAAAGAATAGATTTGGCCCTTTGATCACTTTTAATCTAACATCCACTATGACTTGCGCTACTCACGAGAATTGATCATTTGCATCTCGATGCATCCCATCTCCGTTCATCTCAAGGGTGGAGTGCATCCAAGGGTGGAGATACTTTCTTACCCTTCCCATCATAGCTTTCATTCTCACCAAACCCAACCCATGTATATATATATATATATATATGTGTGTGTGTGTGCGCACAAAAAAGCTAGCGTAATTAACACTTCTGATTATGGTTTTAGCATTGTTATTTCCATTGATTAACATCTCCAACAGTTTTTCATAATCTTTTTAAAATATAGAAGGAAAAATTAGAATTTTCAAAAAATATTACATGCAATTCCAACAGTAATAATTATGTATTTTGAATATTACAATATTAATAATATTATTAAAATAGTCAATGAAATATATTTCTCTCTCGACCCTCAACACACTTTGGCTATGTTTAACAAAATAACTAATAAGCCAGCTGGTGACTGATAAGCTAGCTGATTAACAAATTATGCTTGACAAAAACTAGCTTATAAGCATATAAAATGACAAAAAAATGTTTTTGAAAAATAGTCAATTATAATTCAAATAAAATTCTAATAATATAATTAAAACAAATTTCTAATAATATAATATGTTAATTAATACAAACAAAATAGTAAAGAAAATTAAATAATATAATATGTTAATTGAAAAAAATTAAAATTGATTATATATATATATATATATATATATATATATATTTATATGATTTTTAGAATTTTAGAATTGTTATATTTATTTTTGATATCTAACTATATTGAATAATAATTAAACAATAATTAATATAGTTAATAACATTTATAAATAATTAATAATTATTATTAATATCTATTGTATATTTAAACTTAATTAATTATGTATAATTAAATTAATTAATAATGTACAATTTAAATTAACTAATAATTTTTAATATTATAAATTAATGTTTATGAATAATTGATATTAATTTATAACTAATAGTTAATATTTATAATTAATAATAATAAATATTAATCAACGTTATAATTGGAAAAAAGAGTCAAAAATATCCTCATTAGCTACTCTAAGTAGTTTATCAATATTATAAGTTACCTTTTGTACATCCAAATTATTACTCAAAAAATAAGGTAACATATAAGCAAACTAGCTCATTTTTGTCAAACAATGTCTTTAAACATTTAATTCGTAGTCGTTGTCATAATAATTTATTTTCTGTCTCTATTAAACAAATAAACTTAGAGAGTTTCCAAATTTAAATTTTTTTATCATCTCTATAATTATACTTTCTCTATTTTCAAGAAATTTATGAAGATTTTGTTACAGCAAAATAATAATCTAAAACCTAACCTTTTGTTTTCTTCATTATAAAGATCCATTCTTGATGCTCTTAGGAATAAATGTTAATCACGTTTGTAGGCTTTGTCAATTTATGGATAAATTAATGCAGATGAATTTTACGAAGGGGTGACACCTGAGTATAAGAAACACAAATACTGATGTTTTTTACATTATCCTCATTCGTCTGTTGCTTAGTTCACTACTAGAAAAACAGGCAATCCTGGGGGAATTTTTCGACAGAATTTCCGCCGGATATGTTCCAACGGTATTCAAAAAAGTCAAACATCGTTGACTTTCACCGGAATCTGTCGAAAATATTTTTCTAATTTTTTTTTAAATTATAAGGGTTTCTGATGGATTTCCGATTAATTATATTTTTTTACTTAATATTAGAGAAAATAAAAATAATTAATTACATTTTCCGACGGATTTTCGACAGAATTTAATTAATTAAATTTCGCCAAAAAATCGTCAAAAAATGTTTGCATTAAATTCTTTTTGAATTTTTTTCCTAGAAAAAAAAATTAAATGAATTTGAAAAAATAATCCGTCGGAAATATATTGAAATTTCCGGTGGAAATCCACCGGAAAATTTTAAATTTATTTTTTTATTTTTTCTTCGAAAAAGAAATAAAAAGTTTTAAAAAAATTAAATCCGCCGGAAATCTATTGAACATTTCTGACGGATTTCCGGCGGATTTTATTTATTATTAAAAAATATTATATCCGTCGGAAATCCGTCGAAAATTTTTAAAATTAATTTTTTTATATTATTTCTTAGAAAAAGTAACAAATATTTTTAAAAAAATAAAATAAAATTTTCAGGCGGATTTCCGTTGGATATAGTTTTTTTTATTA